>JANXHW010000001.1:97500-1493750 GCA_026170595.1 Plestiodon gilberti rubricaudatus | reverse complement strand
TTCGCTTCCTTCCACGCCTTCCTCTTTGCCCCCCTTCTGCTCCCACTATTGACTACCCCCCCACCCCTGCCATTCTTCAGTTCCCCCTGAGGAATCTCCCTAGGATGCTGGCGTCCTGCTTGCTCTCCTTTCTTCCCTCTTTTGTGCCCCCTTCTCCTTGTAAGGATTCCCTCTTTCTCTTCCTGCCTAGAAACTGCCGGCACTGAGAGCCCAGTTGTGTGCGTGATCTGTTTGATTCCCGTGTGTGTGTGTTGCACCCCGTCTTTGCCCTCCTCCTCCTCCTCCTCCTCCTCCTTTCATGCCATTCCATGAGCCGCTGCACTTGTGGCTCCTGCATGTGCAGAAGATTCCCCGCCCCCCGCACACAGGTGCATGTTGCATGTTACACGTCTTGGAACATGCCCAGTAATAGGGAGCAGGGTAGTGAATGTGGAGGAAAATGCCCTTTGCGCATGCTTGTTACTTCATGTGTTCCAGGGTTGTGTCCTGGCAATGAAACCATATTCCAGGGACTTCAGGCAGCCAGTGGACCATCCTTGTCTAGAAAGCCGAACCTCTCACACAAGCATGCAGCAGCAGATGTTCGGCCTCAATCTTTTTACTTCCGTTTTGGATCGGTGACGACCCCACAGCAGAAATAGGGCAGGCAATACAGTGTGCGAACTACAAAATGCAGACTGGGTGGGCTTGGCTTCTCTGAGAGACTAGGCGGGAGGGAGGCTATGGCTTCTTCTGTCGCTTCCTGGTCGTGGCCAGAGGTCGAGGGAGGGCAGGCAGAGCTACTCCCTGTTGGAGAGAAAAAGACGCCCCATTTGAGCTGGACATCCTGAGCCCACCCCAGTTCCACAGGGTGCATTTTCCCAATGACGCACTCCCCCTTCCCTCCCAACACACCCCTCAGTTCCTCCCCTAACATGCCCCATTACTGCCCCCATCCACGAACCACCCCCGTGCCAACTTACCTGCACCAGAGCAGGTCACCAGCCAGGGCAGTGGGCCGCCAATGCTTTGCAGCAGCGGCTCAGAAGTGGCCACCGGCGGCGCGCTCTGTACCTCGCCAGCGGCTGGCAGTGTCCCACTGCCGTAAATCAGGTGATAGGCAGAGGCGTCACGAGGGTTTGGCGCACCTGGTGCGAGAACTCCTGGTGTGTGTGTGTGTGTGTGTGTGTCCCTATGGACCTCCTCCCGTGCCAGACCATACAAAATCCTTAGTAATTTTTTTTTTTTTGTCAAATGTTAGTTGTAAATCCTAATCCCCACATATCACCAAATGTAATGGCAACAGTAGTGATGTAAACCCCTCCAACCCCCTAAGTCAAGATCCCAGCATTCAGTGGGGCCCGACTGCCATCCCCGAAACCAAGCCTCCTCTTGGCAAAAGACCAAGCCAGCGCCTGCACTCCTCCCAGAGATTACAGCACCTGCTAAGTCAGCAGGCTGCTACTCCCAGGACACATGACCACAACACATGACAGGGCACAACGCAGAGAATGCCTGCGAGGGAAATCACGTGACCTCCTGCCAGGCTCTTCCCCACTGCAGCTACTCGAGACCCTTTCTAGCCTCCCTTTCCAAAGCCGCCTCTGCGATCGTGACTCTCAAACCCACCTTCTTGGGAAGGACATGTCTGATCTTTCTACTGAGCCGGGCAGGGGGCGAAGGAGGAGGCGGCATGTTTCAGCCCAAGGGCTGATGATACAGCAGAGAAGCAGAAGAGCAGCTTCAGCACGGAGGCAGCACCACCACCACCACCACCAAGGCTTCTGTGGTTGGGGCAGACTTCGGCACAGCCCCAGAAAGCTGGGTGCGAGGGGGAGCCCAGGGCAAGAGAAGGCCTCGGGGGGGGTCGCCACCGTCTCCGTGACAGCCAGCAGTCCTGGCATGGGCAGGAAATGCCTTTGGGCGCATCCGGCCACACGAGCCTTCTCCTGCAATCCAGGGCCACGAGGCACCAACCGTGAGAACGAGGCCTTGGCTGCAGCAGGTCATTCCGCAGGTGCTCATGGATGAAATGGATGCTGCCCCCCGTGAGTTGAGCCCCCCCCACGCCACCGCCATACATACACCTCGTTCTCCTTGTACTGGCGAAGGGCCTGGTTGACCACTGTCTCCATGAAGCCGGGGTCATCCATGTTTCCTCGCACCGTCAGGGACAGAGGTGTTGAATCAAAGAGCTGCAGGTTCACCAGAGTGGCAGGTGCTTCCGCCGGGTCGTCTGCAGTGGAGGAATTAGTCTGCACCTTGGAGGGAGACGGAGCAGCTCAGTGGCTGGGGGGAGGGAGCAGCCCCAGGAAGAAGAGCAGTCGCTCCCCACTGCGCCTGGGGCCTTGCGCAAGACATCTGTCTGTCTCCCAGCCTTCAGCACAGGCCGCCTCCAGGGCAGCAGCTCAGAACGTTTCGAGCCACTGCAGGGACTGAAGCAGCGAGCTCTGCATGCAGACCAGGTGCTTCCGCCCTTCCCCGACGCCGCCCCCATCACACAATAAAAGAGGAGCCAGGGTGCAAGGGGGGGCACACACACACACACACACACACACACACACACACACACACACACACACACACACACATACCATGATGACCCGCAGAGACTTGCTGCTGTTCTGGGTCTGGTTGGCCACCTGGGAGACCCAGCCAAACTGCTTGCTGAGCTGGTCAAGCAGGCTTGTGGTGTTGAGCATCTCCTCTTGGAAGGACCTGAGCAGGTCATCGTATTGCCGGGTCAGTTGCTCGGCCAGCAGCAAGTGGTCCTTAAAGTGGTCCCTGAGCAGGGTCTGGTCTGGATCCGTCTGGGAGCAGTCTGCATGACGTTGGAGGCAGGAGGGGAGGGAGAGACTCAGGAGAGGGGACAGGCCGCGCCTGGGAAGCACATCCCAAGCAAAAGACCCACGTCTTGGGAGCTCAGACCTGCACACGTTGGGCCGAGTCCTGGCAGCTAGAGAAAGATGCCATAGCGGGGGCGGGAAAGTTGCAGCTGCCAGCAAAGCACCGGTCTGACTCCGTGCAAGCCCCCCCCCCGCACACACACACACACGCCCCACATTCTCCAGCTTTAATATGATGGCAGCCCTGAAGCCCAGCTCCTGCCCTTTGAAGGGCCCACCTGGGAGGGGCTCTCATCACAGCAGAAGGGCAAAGAGTCTTGACAGCAAAGGAAAGTGGGTTTCAAACCCACGGAGGAGACCAGCCAAGATGCCCCCTGGCCTGGCGACGCCTCCCTGGCGGACTCACCAACGTCCAAGATGGCCTGGCACTTCTCACACTTGTCCCTCATTCGCAGGCAACCCGCAGAGTTGCGCCGGATCTCCCGACACACCATGCGATCATCGCTGGGATAGGGAGACACTGGAAGAGACCCACAGAGCAAAGGCAGCGTCACCCTGGGGCTCCTGCCCCCCAGGCCTGCTTGTCAGAGGCATCGAATGAGGCCCAGCCAGCATTCAGTCAACCCAAGAGGAACTGGACTTCACCCAGCCTGGGACGGCAGCAGCACTGCAAGACGGGGGGGGGGGGGAGTCAGTGCCCTACGGCCCAGGGCTGTCCCCACTCTGTCCTCAAAAACCATGGAGCCCTTGCAGGAGAAACTCTAACCAGAGGTCCAACTCTAAGCCTCTCTCCACCACACCAGAACCTCTCCAGTCACTAAGCGCACCTGGCCAGACCCAGGGGCACCAGTGGTGGCACCCCTTGCTCCACACTGCGCTCCAGCCGACTGAAGGCAGTTTCCATAGTTGCGGCAACATCCCCCGACGCAGGCCGGCAAGCAACTCAACTAGCCGGAGCGGCCCAGCTCCCCAGATCTGCTCAGCAGCCCACAGCCATCCCTCCCCTGTAGGGCACCTACCCAGGAAAGGTCTCCGGGTTCCCTCGAGCCACTGGCCACCGTCCGGCTCCATGGCCCTCTGAGCTCCCTCAAAGAGGCGCTGAGTCATCTCAAAGAGTGGCTGGAAGAGCTGGTGGAAGTCCTGATGGGGCCGGTAGTGGCTGGGGAAGAAGGAGAAGGCGGGCACGTTCCTGGCAATGCGGGAACCCGGGAACGGGCGGGGGATGCTGCGGACCGGAGCCCAGAAAGCGTCCCGCAGGCCACTGAAGGGAGACTGGAAGAGGGGGGAGAGGCGGCCGTAGGCCTGCGTGCTCTTCTGGAAGAGGTCCTCCACGCCCTCCTCCACCACCGCGTAGCGTTCCTCCAGGTCGTCCAGCCGCTGGCCTTGCTGTTCGTCCACATCCATCAGGGAGTCAATACGCTCCCCATTGACCCAGATGGAGAAGGGAGACGAGCGGTTCAGGAACTCCTCCAGCTGCAGGGAAGCAAGAAAACGTCCCGGGCTCAAACTGGAGCGCTCCAGGAGCCCAGGGTGCCTCCCAGCAGGCTGCTGCCGGAGAACAGGGGCCCAGCAGCCTCTCCACAGGGTCAGCAACCCTAATTCGATCCTTTCATTTAGGCAGAAGATCCATACCCCACACACACACACCCTATTTGGCACGAGCCTCTCGGAGTGGCTGACATACCATCAAATGCAATGAGGCTCAGAAACGCCAGCGAGAAACAGCACAGCCCAATGACAGCACACGTCCAGGGCCAGCTCACCTGCCTCCCCACCAGCCCGGCGCCACTGTGGCAGGTCCTGGTGTAAAAGCGCATGCAGGTCTGCTTCAGACAAGGCTTGCACTCCTCCCAGAGGGCCAGCATGGTCTCATTGCAGACCTCCGTCTTCTGGGTCAGCTGCTGCTCGGTCTCCTGTGCACGGAGCAGGGCCTCCTGGGGGAGAAAGCGGGCTGTGAGGGCTTCACAGGCAAGGGGGGGGCAGAGAGTGGAGAACTCTCCTCCGGCTCACATGAACGAGACGAGAGACGGCGGGATCACACTGGGACCCTCACTCTTGAAGGCTGGCAAGGAGGAGGGGGGCTCTAATGCGCAGCCTGGTGTGCAAGTTTGGAGTGGAGCATCAGCACCCAGGATGGGGCCTGTCTTGGGTGGTGCCTTCAACAGGGACACTCTCGAGGCAGAGGAGGAGCCCTCCACCCACCCAGCTCTCAGGAAGAGCTGTTAAGAGCCAGGCGAAAGGGGACAGAGAGGGACTATTGGCTTCAAGATACTGTTTCCCTTTCCCGTGCCATAAATTGCATACCTCAAGTTAGGACTTCAAAGGGACAATCAGGCCAAATCTTAATCACACACACCCCAGACAGAGAGCCATTTGGTCCCCCCACTGGAGTGCTTTATGTAACGTCCCTTCAGTATTAGGTTTCCCGGAATGCCAGTCCGTTAGCACCAGCACACCACACCAGCACCCTTGGTTCTGGCCTCACATCACCACCTTGCACAAGTACCCTAAGGCCATGCGCTGATCTTGACAAGGACTTAGGAGGTCTGGCTGAAGGAGAGGAGTTGATCTCGTGCCCCTTTTTGTGTGTTCAACTGTTGGCACCGACTAGACAGTCCCCTGGCGGGCAGCACCCTCCGTGAGTGGACGGGCTCTGACTCAGCTCGGAGTCCTTTCTCCAGCTGTGCCAGCCAGCCACTGAGCGAGACGTCGGAAGGGAAACGACTTTGTCTCCCAGCAGGACCCAGGACAGGCGGCAGACAGACCTCCTTCTTCTTCTTGGTGTCCTCCAAGGCGTGCAGGACGTCCCGGTGGTCTTTGCTGGCCTTCTCCATGAGTGCTTTCATCTGCCGGACTCCACTGACAGCATTCTCCACCTCCCTATCGACGTACCTGCTTCCTGTTATAGACATTTCTGGGGGGGGGGGAGAAAGGGGCAGATGCTGAGAGAGGAGGAAAGTCGCCTTCGCAGCAGCTCCAGTCTAGAGGATGCCACAGACATGACAATAGTCACACAGAAGCCGTGTTTCCATGCGCCAGTTTCACGGGAAACTAAACATCACACATGATAGCAGCAGGGAGGGCTTCGTGCTCTTGTATGTGTGCCATCACAATCAGAGGCTCAGCTGACAATGACACACAGGGCTTTCTCTTTCATGGCACACAACTGCGGAACTCCTTGCCACAAGAGAGTTGATCCTCCCTGCAAACAACTGAAAACCCTTCCGGTCTGGCAAGCATTTCTATGGTTTAATGGGTTTATGATCTCTCTGGATGCTCCTTTGTTTTGTTGTTTTTCGATGATTTTGTATTGCTGTAACTGGTTGTTTTTAAATCTGATTGTTTGTTAGCTGCCTTGGGCATCTCCATGCTGGAGAGGAAAGGCAGAGAAACGTTTTAAATATCAAGAAGTAAAATAAATACCTCATCATGTATCCCTTTTCTCGTCTGACTTGGGGCCTCTCCTGCCCCAGCAGGTTCCTAAAATTCCTTTTGAAAACTGCCAGGAGGTTTTGCCCAGATCTTCCTCTCCAGCCTTTCTGGCAGAACCACAAAGTGCAAGTCCCCCCCCCCCCCGGGAAATCATTCCAGTGGCAGACAAGGGTGAGAGGAAGGGAGAGCTGGTGTTGGAGTCGACCCCCAACTCAAGGAAATGACTGGTTGGTTGGGCTTTGGGGGCAAATCCTTGGGCAGCTTCCCGGTGGTTATTCTCAGGGCTTCTTTCAAACGGTTTCTAGAATGGGACCAATTCGTTGACCGGCGTGGATTTCACTGAAACAAGGGGGGAGGAGGGAGCCACCTTGCAAGTGAAGACCTTGTGTGGGGCGAAGCAGCCCCCTCCTCGGGAGGAGGGAGACCCCTTTTCCCCTAAACGCCAGTGCTCAGTAGAAGAGGAGGGTGACCCGCGAAGCAGCCCGTCACAGTCTCCTCCCGTTCCGCACTCTGGGTCACATATTCCCCCCCCCCCGGTGTATATTGGAGCCCCAGGACTGACTGAAACCTTCCAGGGTCCTCGCTGTGTCTGGCAATGACACTTGGTCATTGTTCCAGTTCGTTCACCTAACATGGGACAGGAAAGTCTGCTCATTCAAAATTGGCCTATCAGAGCTGGGGGGGGGGCGTTTCTCCAAACTGGGATAAAAAAGAGCTGCCCAGCTGGGTTACGTGCGGGAGCCTTGCAAGACGCCAGCCGAGCCAGGATAACACCATCCAGCTGGGGACAAGGGTCTTCCCAGGAAGCTCTTTCCCTCTGGGGCCAGGAGGAGGCGGGATCGGAAGTGGGCTCTGAAGAGAGGACAACAGAAGAGCCTCTCTGGATTCCGTCTGCTGCAGCAGCACAAGCAGCAGCAGCAGCAGCAGCAGCAGCGAGTCCCCTGGATGTTTTATCTCCCCCAGATGGCGCTCCAGACGCTGCCTCACTTGCGCAACCAGGGCTCTGTTGCGCAACTGGGCACCACAAGAACACGCTGTGCCTTGATGATGAGGCAGGATCTTTCCCCCCCCCCCCAAGGAGGAAGAGTGAGTCACTGTTCCAGACAGTGACCGCTGGCATGGGGCAGGTGTTTGGCTTCGCACCAGGGTCTTCCTGCTGCCAGCCAGCACGTCTTGCAGATGTGGGTTTTGTTCTGTGGCTTTGTGGCTGAGCAGCCAGTTTGGACCCAGGATTAGCCTAAGCAGGCTCTCCATCCCACGCACCCCCCTCATTCCACCAGGCTTCCTCGGTCAAAAGAAGGGCTGCAAAGGTTCAGAGAGCCGGGTTCAATGTTCTCCTGCAGCCCTCTCAGAGTCTTTGCCCACCTCAGAAAACCAGCACTTTGACCCTGGACGCCAGGTTAAGGCTGGCACGCACACAGCTGCCAGTGAATGTATTTGGAACCCGGCACTCCTGCTGTGGTCCCAACGCCGACAGAGCCCCACTCAGCCCCCCCCCACTTACGCTCCAGCTTCTCCGGAACAAGGCAGTGGGCCCCCTCCCAGGAAGAGAGGAGCCCCAGCAGCGGAAGCAGTAAAGCGGGAATCATCTTCGCGGCAGAAGGAATTCCAGCTCCCTGCAAAAAGGAAGACAAAAAGGTCGTCAAGTCAATCAAGGACATTTTGGAGGGGGCACCTCCTACGATTCTGTTCCTCTTCTAAGTGGTAGAATGTCGAGAGATCTGTTTGCTTTGGAAGAAGCGCTACAGATTTACTGGAATAGCACCAGTACAGGAATCTGTCTCTCCAAGAATGGAAGGAGGGATCATGACCGCAATCCCTGAGGCCAGCCAGCCTCCTTCTTCCGAGCCCCAACTTCCAGAATCAAATGCAACCAATTCAAAAACCAGCCTCTTGCCCAGACCCAAGCAGCCTACAGCTCCCCATTGCAAAGAGTTCCACAAGGAAAGCCAGACAGTCGATGAAGGGGCCGTTTCCCCAACAGGCGCACCTTTCTCATCAGCAGTGATGGCACAGACACTAGCCAATAGGCAACCATGCAGGCAAATGACATTTGTTGGATTCAAATGTTTAAGCTGCAAGCTGTTCAAATCATGAGAGTGGTTTGGAGAACTCTGTCGCCAAAACGTTGCCTCCTGTTGCTATTGCCCTATGCCATCTGCGACTCCAGCAGAGCTTGTACACGGAGGAGGAGGAGGAGGTGTTCTGGAGGAATGCAGAATATTGTGCAAATGTAGCAGCTTCTCAAAGGTTTCCCAGGAGGTTCAGGACGGTTGTACACTTTGTTTCTCAATCATCCTAAAAGATAACCAGTCTTAGAGGAGCTCAGTGGGAAAAACCTCCAGGGCAAAGCAGATGTGACCTTGAGCACGTGGCTCACTCTGCCACGGGCATGAACCCAACTCAGGCAGGCCAGCGCCCCTGCCTGCCACGGAGGGGCTACAAGAGCAAGTCGCAAGTCGTGAACGTGCTGCTTTTCCACCCAAGTTTCTTTTCTGTGTTTTTAAGCTCTGTGCAGCATCCTGCAGATCAGCTTCTACGTGGTGTGCTGTGCCCCTTTGCAGTGCAGACCTGCCTTTCCCTCCCCGTGTAGAGAGAGGGCTCTGCCATCTGGCCGCCACCCTGCCCACCCCAGCAGCCGGGTTGCCAGAGGTCTGGAGTGTTTCTCCAGCCCCCCCCCCCCGCCTGCCCTGCCCTCTTGGAAGGGAGGTGAGAGGAGGGCCAAGTCAGCATTTGCCATCATCTCTCTCTCTCTCTCTCTCTCTCTCTCTCTCTCTCTCTCTCTCTGGGTCTCAGGATGCTAGTGGAGCACAGGGGCTGAGGCCAAAGTGAGAAGGGGCGGAGTTCACCCAGGGAGGAGGCGGGGCATCCCCTCCTCCCCCTTCTGTTTTGTCTCTAACAGTTGGCCCAAACAAATAAGAGCATTGCACTGACCATGTTCGGACCGATATGTCAGTCAGCTTGACAAGCCTCCGGACGGAGGTCAGCTTCCCTGGTGGAAGGAAGAGGTGGAGGAGACGCCTGTGTTTGGCCAGAATGCTCACTTGCATTAGAAATGCCCCTTCTGCTCCTGCTTTATATTCAAGGCCCTGGCAAGAGAGTTTCTTCCCTCTTCTTCGCGCCACATGTACAAATCCACTTTTGACCGCTGCTGCAGCTCCAGCCCAGCTTACCCAACATAGTCTATCCAATCCAAAGGAAACAAGGCTGCACTTTGCACCCGGACCCCAGCGCCAGAAAGCACCAAGTGCCGCGTTTGGCCCTGCAGCAGCGGGGGTGGGGGCACCCTTCACACTGGCCCAGGCAGAGCTTCAAGGCCACAGTCCAAACCTGTGGCCCTTAAAGCCAGTCAAGGAGGTGGCTCCTCCCCCCCCCCCAGAATCGCTGGGCCCAGCCCCAGTGAAGAGGGAGGTGGTCAGCTGCCGGCTCAAACGTCCGGAAGGCCTTCGGCTGAGGAGGACAGGAAGGGGGCCTCACCAGATCTGCAACAGGTTTGACACCCAGGAGCTGCCATCATGGGACAGACACTAACTTGGAAACGTCCCAACGAATGATCACTTTTTCACCATTTTAAGGAAGGTTCCTATAACGGTGTGAACAATTCTAGAAGCCCAGAAACAGCCCCACAGTGTCTTCTTTTTTAAAATGCCCTCAGCCCAGAAATAAAGCAAACACCAACTACTTCTTTATGGAAATGGGGAATACGGGTACAGAAGCCATGTAAAAACACACACACAAAGTCCAACTGGAATAAAAACAAAAATCGATCCTGCTAGCGCTCTTCAAATTTCTTTGACAGTGCAGGCAGGCAGAAATTCATTAAAAATCCACAGCAAAACCTTAAAAACCCGACGTTTCGTTTCTTTCAACCCAGAAACATTTTCGAGGAGCAGTCTGAAGACTGTTAGATGGTGAAGCAAGATGGTGATACAGCGGACAGTGGCTAATGCGTTCTGTGCGCTACTTGCAGGACTGGGTTCCTGCGCTGATTAATGACTTCCGTATCTGTTTCGCTGTAATTGAATTGTTCCTGCGCTTTTGCTCTATATTTAACTAACCGTTGCGCTGACTTGCTTCACCATGTAACAGTCTTCAGACTGCTCCTCGAAAATGTTTCTGGGTTGAAAGAAACGAAACGTCGGGTTTTTAAGGTTTTGCTGTGGATTTTTAATGAATTTCTGCCTGCCTGCACTGTCAAAGAAATTTGAAGAGCGCTAGCAGGATCGATTTTTGTTTTTATTCCAGTTGGACTTTCTTTGTGTGTTTTTACATGGCTTCTGTACCCGTATTCCCCATTTCCATAAAGACTGTGGCTGGCCATGAAAGCTTTTGTTCGAAAACCAACTACTTCTTTTCAAAGTACGTTCTTCAAGGTAACGATAGAGGCAAGTCCCCCGTCCCCCCCCCCCCGAAGCATTCATGGCTGCATCATGGAATATTTGACGGGGGTCAAAAAGATGCTCAAGGGCCAGCAGCCAACTGGGCAAGTGGCCAATGCGTCAGGGACTGCTGAAGAGGAGCCAACGCCAGGACCCACAAACACACAGGGAGAACAAACAGGCTCTGAGTCAGTCTCCCCCGAGTCAGGGCTCCTGCAGTGCCTGATGGAGAGACGCGGGGACTTGGCCAGCCGAGCTGAGCTCCGTAGCCAAACGCCGCTGCTGGCCCCGGTTCCAGCTTTCTGGTTACAAATTATGCCCAGTTGGGAAATAATTGCGTAACGGACCTCCAAGGCAAGCAAGCGACAAACAGACCTCACAGGGAACTGGGGGAGGGAGGGAGGGGGCACTGCCAAGCAAGCCATTGCCCCCAAAGCAACAGGCCACAGTGGGGGGAGCAGGAAGAGGTGGGGACCCCTGAGCTGGGCAGCCGCAGATCTCAAGCAAGAGCAGGGGCAGCCGAAGGCTTTTCCTGGTTACCGAGAGAGACACCGGCCAACACCAGCAACAGCATGAGGGATGTGGGGAAAGTGCCAGATGCTGTGCTGCAGTGATGCGAAAAAAAAGAGCACAGAGAGAGAGAGTTGCAAAACTGGACTTGGGGTGCGAAGGAGCCTGTTGCAAGGCCTGGCCTGGGACTGAACAAGGGGTCTTGACAACTGTTCATGGACAACTGTTCACGTTGCAGGGGTTCTAAACCCCTTCCTGGCCGAGTACCACCTCCGGCGCCACTCTCCTGCTGTGTACCACCAGAAGTGACTGGTGATTACATCATTACCAGTTACTTCTGGGTTTTCAGAGGCCAGAAAATGCAGGTAGGAGGCTCTGGGCGGGTGGGAGGGCCCTTCTCAACATTCCTGAGAGGCTCAGCCAAAGGCAGGAGCCTCTCGGGAGTCAGAATGCCACATTGGAGCGGGGTTCCGGAGGTCCAAGTACCACTAGCAGTCGCCCAAAGTACCACTGGTGATATGAGTACCACTGGTTGAGAACCCCTGGTCTAGTGTTTCTCCGGCCGACCAGCGGTGGTACGCCAGTCTGCCGGAACCCCGCTCTGACGTGGCGTTTTCCTTAAGAAGACAGAGGAGCAGCTCAATCTGCCATAAGAGCTGCCTTTCGTGGAGTTTTTGGCTGCGTTTTCACGCCATGTTTTCACTCCTGAGAAGCTCCTGCCTTTGGCCGAGCCTCTCAGGAATGCTGGGAAGGGCCCTCGCACCCGCCCTGACCTTCCTACCGGTGTTTTCTGGCTTTAAAAATGCAAAAAAAGTGGAAGTAACGGGCGATGATGTCATCACCAGTCACTTCCGTTGGTACACAAAGGATGAGTGGCACAGAAGGTGGTATGTGGTCAGTCAGTGGTTGAGAACCCCTGGTCTAGAGATGTACTTGAAACACAGGTACCGACATGTTTGTTATGACCCCAGGTAAACACTACCTGAGGGGAGGGGCAGAGGTTGAGAGAGCAACACCACACACACACACACACACACACACACACACACACACACACACACAGGACCTCCAGGGGAGGCTGACGAACAGGCAGCTCTGGACTTCCTCCTCCAGCCAGTGCTGAACCTGCTTCACTTGCAAGGGGGGCCAACGTGACAAAGGCCTCGTCCGGTGGGGGGGAGGGGGCTCAGGGAGCACTGCAGCCCCGGGAACTTCTCACTGCTGGCTGGGGGAACAAGTGGGGCCCACGAGGCCTGATGAGAGACTGGCTCCTTTCAGTGCCTCCCCACAGCTCTAGAACAAAGAAACAGTCCCTAGCAAAGGCAGACAAGCAAACCCGCCAACGTTCCCAGCCACAACACACCGTTGTCATTTGAGTGCCAGGAGCGCTCAGTGCCGAGGGAAAAGGTGCACCTTCACTCCCTGCAACAAGGGGAGGCTTATTACTGCAGGAAACCAATCTGGGCACCGAGCAAGGCCCTTGGCCTGTGCAGAGCTCGGTTGCGTGGGAAAGCAAACGCCGCAGCCCCAGCAGCGGTGTCACCTTGCTGCGGCTCAGGAACAGGCACCTGCTTGGCACGCAGGAGGCTCCGGTTCAACCCTCGGTCTTCCAGGTGGCCAGCAAGGAAAGGGGGCTTCGCTGGGCCCACAAAGCGCTTCCGCCCCTCAGGACGGAGCAGCAGCCCGGGGTGGAAGGAAGGGGCCCTGGGCTGACAGTATGCAAGCTCTCCTGCCGGGGCAGAACTGCACAGCCGCCTCCGCCGGCCCTCCCCTCCTGAGAAAGGCAGACAGACAATTATGGGGCAATTGGCATCGTAGCGCTCAATGAAAGTTCGCTCCGCTGCGGGGAGACAGTGGCTAGACGGAAGTGTCTCTTGCTCTCTGCATCATCACCCAACTCCAGTTGGCAGGAGATCTGGGACAGTCCAATGAAAAAGCCTTTCCACATCATGCAAAACCAAGCTGTGAGACTCACTGCCCCATGGTGTGGGGAGAGCTACACACTGATGGAGGCCAGGTCTAGCAATGGCAATCAGCCAGAATGCTGGAAGAGAACCTCCATATTCCAGGGCAGTGCACCTTAGAAGACCAGGCATTGGAGACATACGATGGGGAGGGCTCTGACCTCCGTGCTGGACTGACAGGAACACCTGGAAAGAGAGCTCTGCAGTTGCTTGGCCTGACGCCGGAGCCAGGGAGGCTCGTCTTCTGGCCCTCCCTGCAGCAGAGAGACCAGCTCAAGCCCCCTCTGCTTGCTCAAGCTGCTTCCAGCCCTTCCTCCGGTGCCAAAGATTGTGCCCCATCAACTCACCGCCTGACACTGCAGGGGATCCGGGGGGGGGGGGGCGGCGTCAGCCCTGTCCTCGGAGAGGACTGTTCCCAGAGTGCCTCTGCTGCGTGTGAAGCCAGGGCGCCTGCCCTCTCGCTCGGAGGAGCGGCTCGGTTTGTGGCGGCCATGTGCTCTGCAGCCAAGCAGATTTGCGCCTCTCCAGGTGGCGCAAATGTTTCCAATCACGGCCTGCAGAAAACACTAACACCAACCGGTCCAGATAAAAGGTCTCTCTTGATTGTCTGGGGCCATCGAGGCATCAACTGACTGAACAGAAACTGAAGGGTAAAGAAAGGGGCTTGTGCAGAAGCAGTGAAGCTGAAATTGGCCCTTCTGCCTGGACCGGGAAACAAAGAGGCAGGGAAACAAATGCCCAACCAGCCAGCTCCTCCCTGCCTGGCGCCTTCTCTGCAGGCGGAGGCAGCGGAAACCCTCTCCCGATCCTGGCCTTGAGAGCCCCAGCAGGGCCCCACCTGCTCCCGCGGCTCTGCAAGGCTGCTCCCTCCGGCTAGACCACCCCACGGCTTCTCGCAGCCTTGACCGAAGACTGCTGGGAACTGCACTGGGGGGGGGGGGGGCTCGGTAGTCACACAGCAAAGAGCACAAGAGCCCCAGTGGGTCAGGAGCAGATGAAACTGCCTCCCGCAGCAGAGTCAAGTCCTGGCTCCTTCTACACTGACGGGCAGCAGCTCCCCAGGCGTTCGGAGGAGGGGCTTTCCCAGCAGCGCAATCCGAACGAAAGCCCCACGCTGAGATGCAGCGGCCCCGGGGCAGGCTCCGCTGTATCCAGCACGGGGCCGGAGGCTGCTAGAGGCCTCCTTGAGGTAAGGGGACCTTTGTCCCCTTACCCTGTGTCAAACCCCAGTAGCCTCTATGGGGCTACGTACTCAGATGTGCGCCAGCTAAATGGCTGGAGGAAATCCGAGCAGCTCCATGTCGGGCTTTCAGACCCGGGAAGGGGGATAGGATTCGGTGGAGGCCTCCTGCGCTGGGCCCGCCCGCCTCCCTCCCGGGCCTGATCCGCCCTTCTCCCCACCCTCCCCCACCCTCTTCTCCCCCGTTCCACCCTTCCCCCGCCCCTCTGATGAGATCTGGTGCTGGCAGGCCAGCGCAGGCCTTTCAGCCGGTGCCACGAGCCTCTGCGCTGCCAAAACCTGCCTTATGGCACATTTGCGATAGATAGCGCACATGCTCATTCCACCATTGGGCTGTTATCCTGGCGCCTTCTGCCTGCCACCCCCACGGGCCTCCCTTCCTACCGAGCCGAGCCACTGCCTCACCCCCCAAAGGGGTTGCCGACTTCCCACCCTTCCAGCCCCAAACGCCTCTGGAAACCCACGAGCAGGGAGCGAGGGCAAGAGCCCCCTCCCCTATGAATGGTCAGTGCGGTACAGCCCAGGCTCAGCAGTTCTGACCAAGGGGCTCAGGGCACCCCCCCCCCCCGTTTGACCCTCCAGCCTAGCCCACCTCACAGAATGCGACTGGCATGACCCTAACTGAGGGGGGAGCTGAACCCAGGTCTCCCTGGTGCAAGCCTGGTACGCCAACCACTACACCATCCTATTCTGGGAGTTCCCTTTTGAAAAAGCAGGCTGCCAGCTCTCACGCCAGGCCGGCAGTTTTGGCAGATGTATGGCTCCTTCCAATGATGCCATTCCTTGCCACCGGTCCGTGTGAGTCCCAGAGATTGTCCCACCATCGCCGTGGTCTCACCCCAGTGCTTGGCATCCTTCCCCAGCTGCTCTTTGAACAGAGCTCCCTCTCTGGCACAATTACATTTCAGAGCAAGAACAATGACAAACACCGTTCTTGAGCAGGCTGTTCCTGTCCTTACTCTCTTGTCTCGAAGGGACAAGTTGCCCTGGGTGGCTGAAAGAAACAGTTTTTCGGCGACAGAAGGCAGAGGGAGAAGCAAAGCCTGAAAGGCTGCCCAGAGTGCAAAGCAAGTGGGGAAAGAAGACAGGACTTCCGAGATTTGTGACCCACTGCGCCAGAGGCGGTGGCCCAGTGGCGGTGTCTTCTTCACCCTGACAGGGGCTGCAGCAGAAACCCCCCCCCCTGGTTTTTCCAGTTCTTAGGAAGCAGCAAAAAAGAAAAGTAGTATTTAGAGCGCTGCCTGGCAAACCCAACTACATGGGTGGAGGGGGGGGCGCAGGTTATGCAGCAGGCGCTTGTTTCAAGAGTTCCCCCCCCCCAGCAGCAGCCAGGCTCTGCACCACTCAGGAGGCACTTCTGCGAGTAAAAGTCACCCTTGCTGCCTACACCTAACTGAGCTGGCGAGGTTGGACTGTGTAGAGGCACTGCCTGAAGGGCGCAGTGCAAGGAGACTCAGGGCCTGGGGCGGAGCAGAAACACGAGGGTGCCCCCCGTCCCGTCCCCCATCAGCTCTTCTGCTTCCAGCTGGTGCTGGGCAGAAAACAGAAGCCAGGGGAAACCAGGAGGACGAGAACACCTGCAGCAAGAGACCTGACCGACGACGGAGCCGCCGAGGGATCGAAGCCCCAAGCCGACCTCACGATCCCCACCCACGGTCGTTCCAAAAGGGCACCGTTGCAGAGCAGAGGCCGTGCGCCGGTGGATGCCAGGGTGCGTCACAGCACATCCCATGGTTTTCGGAAGGGACTGTTTGTACATCAGCCAATCTAGGCTGCGATCTCTAGGAGTGGATTATTGTCCGCCACCCTCCAGACAAGGACTAGTTCTGGCCACAGTCTAGTGGCTCCCACTCTGCAGCCAGCTGAAGCATCGCTTGTTTACAGTGCGCTGGAAGCGGAGATGAAGCTTCATTCCTTTTGCTCTGCAAATCACTTTGTGAGCTTTTTTGTCAAAGAGCAGCATATAAATATCCTTAAGATGACCACAACGGCGACACCTAAGGGGTTCCACAGAAGCACTGGTCCTTCTAGAGGAGGCCAAGATCTCTGCAACTACTACGTTCCACGGGCGAGGAGCCAAAGGCCTGGCTAGCCTTCACAGTTGCAGTTCAAGGTCTGACCTCTTACTGCTTCCTGTTGTTCCCAGCTGAGGAATTCCTGCTGAACTGTCCGTGAAGAAGCTCAGGGGCATCACGTTTCGTTTCCCTGCATTTTTAAGAACGGTAAATAGCACTGTTGACATTTTTTTGCAATAGTTCCCAAAAATCAGATCTGAGAAACAAAACCTGGATCGCAACAGCTTCAGGATGCCGTTGCCTGGATTCTCCATGAGAAATGATGGAAGAGGGAGAGGCTGGCAACTCCAGAGACGAGGAGGGCGTGTGTGGAAGCAGCCCCCCCCCAGCTCACAGCAGGAGGAGGTCAGAGCCCCGCAGTGCCCATTGTTACCAGGCCTGGGTGGTCCTCCCCATACATGGCACGGCGGGCAGCATATTCCCCCCCCCCACTTCCCAAACAGAAGCCAGGAGTCCCAGCCAGACACCAACCATCCCACACCTCCCCAATCATTGGGGACACCTCTCCCTGGGGGGGGGGGAGCCCAGTATCCAAGGGCTCTTGGCCACCAGCTGGCCAACTCACATCCCAATGCGCCAGCAGATGCGCCAGCAGAGAACACCAGAGCCTAACCACTGCACCACACCACCACAGCCTGCTCTGCTGCCCTTCCATTTCCTGCAATCTCACCTGCCCCATCCCAAGGGGGGGGGGGTGTCCGGGCCACTGGCCACTGGGCTTTCCCAAGCCCAGTCACAGGAGCAAGAACAACAGCCCCCTCCACGATCCCACCTCGACGTGCTTGCAAAACACGCTCCCACGAAGCCGCCCTTCCTCCAGAGAAGGCAAGTCAAGCCTTAGACCCCCGATCTAGCGGGAGACGATCTTTCGAGTAACACAGAGCTCTTCCTCAGCTTGGGCAGCCAGCGCTCCCGCATCCCCAGGGCAGCGGCTCCTCCCGCAACTCCGCGTTTTCCATGGAGAGAGAGCGGGAGAGGCTGGCTCGCCCAGCCGCGTCCCCCTCCGAGCCAGAAAGGGGGGCCTCCCCCCCGTTTGCCAGCCGCTTCTGCAAGGCACGTGTGAACAAGCACCCTCAGATGCGCAGCACCGGCAAGGGCGGGAGGCGCTGCACTGCCCGCGGGGCCACCAAGCGGACCACAGCCCTGTTCGGGGGGGGGGGGGGAGGAAGCAGCGGAGTCTGCGAGGCGCGGATGCCCCACCTTAGCACAGCTCTGGTCCTTCCTCTTCGCCGGCTGGGAGATCCGTGGCGCAGCAGCCGCGTAGGGCTCTTTATAGGCGGCCGCCGCTCCCCCCCCCCCCCTGGAGGAGCGGCCGCAGACTTTGCCGCAAAAGCGCAGCTCCAGGCCCGCAGCCGCCAGGAGGCGCCCTCGCTCCACCGCTTCGGCCCCCGCGGCCGAGCAAGAGGAGACAAGCCGGCCCCAAACCGCTGAGCAAGCGAGGGGACCGGCTGCATCTGGGCGGGTTGGGCGCTCTTGCATCGGGCGAAACGGGCCACCACGGCTGCTGCTGCTGCTGCCTCAACCCATCTATTCTGTGAAGCGGCCATTGCAAGATAGTCGGTTCGGTTGCTGCTTTCCCTGCAAGAGGCTGGCTGGCTCACACGGGGCTACCCGACCAACAGGGATCTCGAACTGGGCGGCGGCGGCGGCACGCATGCCAGGGAGAAACTGTCCGCGCCTGCCCGCGCTCAGCCTCAGTTCCGCGTCAGTAAAATGGGAAGAAGAGGAGCCTGCTGCTGCGGCTGCCGGTCCACCCCAGCGCAGTTTTTATAGAGGGCGCCTTCCTTCCCAAATGTTGTCACAGACATCATCTCAGCAAGCTTCGCCACACAGCCAGTCCCGTGACGTAGTAGGACAGTATTCTTGTTACAGCATTACCCTCTTATTGCAAGCTGGAAAATGGTGTTTGCCTTAGGCCAGCAGGTCAGGACACAGCTGAGGTGACATTTGTATCAGCTCTTGGTTTTGTAGCGTCAATGCAAAAAAAGTGCTGCTAAGCATGTGCAAAATGCCTTTCCCTCCCAGACACCACTGAGTCACCACAACCAGCCCCCCCACGCTGACAGACACCTGGAATATTGGAGCTTGAGATGTAGAGCACAAACACATGTATTCAGAAGTCATGTCCCCCAACCACAATAGCAATTAAGCACTGAACACGTGCAGCACGTGACGTGCTTATGTGCTGAGCGGCCAGGGCGCCGCCGCCACGCGACGTCAGATCGCAGGAAGGAAGGAAAGCGGCTTTCTTCTGAGTCAGACGCGGGCGGGGGGCCCATCCAGGTCAGGATTGTCAGCACAGACTGGCAGCCTCTCTCCAGAGTATCTTTCTCTTCCCTACCGGAGATGTGGAGGAGGAGCCTGGGGTTTGCTGCATGCAAAGCAGGGGGGGCTCTCTCTCCCCCCCTCCCACTGAGCTGAGGCTCCTCTTCCCCTGGAGGGAGGGAGAGAGGGAGAAAACCACTGCCTGCAGAAACAAGCAACATTCATGGTAATTGTTCAAAAATGGTTATTCTGTGTCTGTCCCTGCAGAAGGAGAGCGGAAGGCGGCTAGACGACGGCTCAGCAATGTGATTCAATCTGCAGTGAGGCCTTTCAAGCCCTGTGGTTTATTTGTTGAAACGGAAGCAGCTCCAAAGACAAGAAGAGCCCCTTCGGTCGTGTGACTCATGTCTGTCTGACTTTGCAAATTCCTTTTGTGCTGAGATGGAAGCTTTTGCGTTATACTGGTCTCTTTAGCAGGAGGAAGGTGGAAAGGGGCGGAACTTCTAAATCAGAGAAAGAGAAGGAAATTAGACATAAGCTTGTTTGTGTTTCTTTTGTGGGGGAATCATCGTTTTAACACCAGCCTTGGTGCTGCTGGAGAACTACAGAGCAAGTGCCTTCTTCGTTTCTGCTGAGACTGATGCTCTTCTTGAGAGAGCAAAATCAGGTGACAGGAGGACCGATCTCACTGGAAAGAAAGCTTTTGAATCCCCTATGGAAGATTCAGCTTTGCCACTAAATGCTTGCTTAGAGAACCCCTGGGCGTATGCAGAGTGCCATCTCGAATGCAGGGCAGCAGAGGAGAATGCGGGGCAACAGACACAGACACGCTTGCTTGGGTCGGCGTCAGTGCATACTGGCGAGTGCAGCGAAGAAGGGACAGCTTGCTTGTGTACCCAGGGAGGGAGGGGGCCCAGCGCAGAGAGCTGCAGGGGCACCAGTGCCTGGCATTGCTCCAGCTCTGGGCCTTACTGGGTTCCAGGACGAGGCAGCAGAGCCCAGATGAATCCAGTCGAGTGGAGAAGAAGATGCAGCTGGCGCAGGTGCGAGGCACTCCGCACGTCCCGCTTGCGGCGGAAGCCCTCCCGTTCAGCTGCGGGCGGAATGGGGATCGTTGGGTGCCTGATTCAGGGCAGCACGTGCCACTGGTGAGGTGGAGGAGGAGAGGGAGGTGCGGGAAAGCCCGCCTCCGTTTCTCCAGGCGAGCTTCTCACAGTCCGCCAGCAGAGGGCAGCAGGCCCACGCTGCGCAGGAGTGCCTTCCTCTTCCAGGGGTTCTGCTTTGCTGCTGCAGGCGGACACAGCTGTCCCTCTCACGGGGGGGGGGCTGAACCCCAGGGGAGAAGGGGCGGCAGCTTTGCCGGTCCTGCCCACATCCCAGGCCGCGCGAGAGTCAGCCATCCCTTTCCATAGTTGTACAGGACAAGCCAGGCGGTGGGAAGACTCTGCATGGGGGGGAGGTGAGGAGGGTCTTCTGGCAACCCTCACTCACCCATGAATTCAAGGCCAGCAGGGCGGGCCTGGTGGGGGCCGAGTCGGGCACCACTCATCGGGGGTCCGTCTCTGACCAGGCCGGCCCTCAGTCCCAGCAGGAGAGGCAGTGCCCAACGCACCATCGGGGCTGGGCAGGGGGCACAGTGGGGGCCCCAGGTCGGGGCTCTGCCCAGGGCCCCAGCACAGCTTCGCCCCCCCCCCAGAGATCCTGAACCTTCAGGGCAAACCCAGAGATGCCCTTCCACAGCCCCATTGCAGGGAGGGTCTGTAGCTCAGAGGTGGAGCCCCCTCCTCTTTGCGTGCAGAAACTCCCGCCTGGGAGCCTGGAACCTCGGAGGGAGCGCTGCTGTTGGGCCCAGGGGGGCCTGGCTGGGCGGAGGCGGCTTCCTGGCTGCTCCAGAGTCCTCTACCCCCGGGCCACTCCTGGGCTGCCTCATGCCACCCGTTTGATGCAGAAGCCGTTTCTACGGAGCCGCTCTCTTCTGCGTCAGACCGTCCTCCAATCCACTAGTAGCTGCTCTCTGGGCCTTGGGCAGAGAGGGGCCTTTCCCAGCCCTCCTTCTTTGTCTGGGGAGGTCAGGATCGGCTGCGCTGTGGGGCTTCTGCAGGCCCTAGCGCTGAGCGGAGCCTTCCCCATTGTTTCCTGTGGGTGGTTCCGTTCCTGCCAGCTCCAAGGTCGGCAAGGTCGTTTTGACATTGTTTGGGGCGCCTGAAGGGAGTTAGGTAGATATGGCGCATACCTCCACTCCTCCTCACCCTCTTTGGGGGGGGGTTATGCCGGTGGTAGTGGTGCCAACCTGAGAGGTGTGTTGATGGAGAATTGCGCTGCCATCCACCGCACAGCCATTGGCAGAACTACAAGGGCAGATCTGCTGCTGCAGCACTGGTGTTCGAGGGCTGACGCCGCTGCTCAGACCTCGAGGCAACAATGTCGTGCTGAGGAAGGATTTGTAAGTTGGCTCAGCAGCACCCCCTTTTAAACAGGGCTTCAGCGTGCACCCCTTTTAAACAGCCCCCCCCCCGTGATCTGCAAGCAAGTCAATATAGTTCAAGATAGACTGTTTTCCTGTGACCTTGAATCTGCCTGACATCTCTGCTCTTTGACACTCAGGTTCCAGTGGGTGTTACAGCCGTCATTGGTGGGACCGCTCTGTGCATTTTACAGGTGGCAAACTGAGAGCTCAAGAGGCAGCCGACCATTGAGCGAGCCGTCAGCAGGCACTTCATGCACTGAGCCCAGTCTATGTGTGACATCCTGCCAAGCAGCGTTGCTGCAACGTTGCTGCAAATCCGCATCCAGTCCGAAAACAGAAGAAGGCAGGAGGGCAAGCAAGTCTCCTTTGGCAGAAAACTGACAGAGCAGGTGGTCACAGGGTTTCCGGGGCGAGCTCTCGCTTGCACAAGGCAGTGCAGCTTCTCTGCATTTAGTTTCCTTGGTTTCATTTCGTACAAGATTGGCACCTCGCCTTTCCTTTTCTAATAAGGAGACAGCTAATGATCCGTCAAAACTATACAGTAGAATACAAGAGTTGTGATACCAACAGCAGAAGGCAGAATAAAGCAGCCGCGAAGCCAACGCAGCAAGAGCAGGAACAACCCACTAAGCCCCACCCCCTTCTCTCCCCCACCCCCCCGGCCACTGCTCCACTATTCCAACAAGTGAACATCCAGCTGCCATCAGATCGTTGACGGAGAAAAGGCCAACCTGACCTCCTGGAGCAGGGAGTTCCAAAGACTGGAGGTGACCACGTGACCGCAGGCCTCTCACTCGTCAAGACCTGTTCAAGGTCATATGATGGCTCCAGGGCAGAGGGCAGGGCTTACATCAAGGTTGCCGCCTCCGCCCACAGCACCTGGCCCTCCCCTGAGTCCTTCAGTTGGCTGCAGCAGAGTACCACTCTTGGGTCATCATCACTATCAAGCCTGTGGCTGTCGAGCACCAGAGGCAGGACCTTTTCAGTGGTGGCTCCACATTTGTGGAACCCCTCCCCCAGTGATCCACAAGCTGGTAGGACAGTTCCATTTGGACAGGCTTTGGTTGGGGGGATTCCTTTTATTGCTGTTCTTCCGCTGCCCCTGCAGTTGCTTTGTTGCTTGTTGCTCTGCTGTTGCCTTTCCTTCTTCGTTTAAAATGACTTTGCTCAAATGTATTTATTGTTGTTTTGAACTGGTGCACTGCCTTGAATACACTGTTGTTGTGCAGAAATGTCGTTTAAGTCATCTGAAAGAAAACACAGCAGGAAGTCCTTCAGTCCGTGGGTCCCCACACTGAGCAGGCTGCCTGTCCTGCACATCTCCCCCCATCCGAGCGGAGGGAGCATTGCAGCCCCTCCCTTCTTGGCAAAGGGGGGCTGCCTGGTGCTCCCACCTGAGAGGGCGGGGGGGTGGCCACTTTTCCACCAGGCCTCTCCTTCAAGGAAGCCACACTTTGTGGGGAGGGCGGGCTGGTGGTCCCCACTCCTCCTCGCTCTTCACATGTTGCCATTGCAACCTGCCTGCCCCACACTCCCTCCCCCCTTCTCCTCTTCGCCTTCCCTGCTCACCAGTGTGGATAAGAGGACATTTGTTAGCAATTAGGGTTGGAGGGAGGGAACAGCACATATTTCGGCGAGGCTCCAAGAAGCCTCCTTGCCTTGCAGCCCTTTCCCCCGCCGCAACCCCCCCACACACACCCTGGATTGGGGGCAGCGGCCATGGGAGGGGAGACCTCAGCAGGAGGCGGCAGACAGCAGAGAGGAGGCCACTCGCCCTGTTTGGAAAGATCCAGGAAGTTTGTCTGGGCTGCGGCCCAAGAACCAGCGAGAGAACGCGGGAGTGTGGCCGGCAGCGGCGGCGGCGGCAGCAGCAGCAGCGTGATCTTGACGCACTGAACAACACCAGTCCAGGAGGACCAAGCAGGGAGCGAGGACGGAGGGATGCCTGGCAGCAGGCAGGACTGGGCCGCCACCGTCATGGCGCAGTAGCGGGTGAGTATCTCTCCGTGCCCACAGGCAGGCCGTCTCGGGCACTGGCGGGCGGGCGGGCGAGTGAGCAGCATGGAGCTGGCGTTTCCCGGCAGGAAGGGCTGCCTGCTTCGTCCTCCAGAGCCCCAGTGCCCCGGCCAGCCGTGCCCCAGGCATTCGGCGCCGCTGGGATGTGCTGGACTGTGGAGCAGCCCTGGGAGAGCCACCCTGATGATGATGATGATGATGATGATGCACCGACATCTGTGCTGCTGCCTGGCTCCCGAGAGGGTCGAGCCTCAGTCTGTCGCTCGTTTGTCTCACTAGAAGCAGTGGCTGGACTTGGCGCTGGGACCCTTTGACCAGAGGAGAATGAAAGGTGAGCTTTTATCCGGTGGAGGGGGGGCTGTGGAGGCCAGGGGGCTGCTGGCCAAGACACCTGGCTGCTCACAGCAGCAGCAGCAGCAGCAGCAGGCGGCTTTGCAAGGGGTCCACCAAGCAGGTGCCAGGTCACCTCCCAGGTCATCACCATCGGCCTCCCCCACCCCCTCACCCCGCCATGAACAGGACTCCTGTCCCAACTCCTGCCTTGGTGTGGTTGTGCCAGGAGGCAGGCAACTCCTGAGCGGTCCTGCTGACCAAACACAAGCTGTCGCTCAAGCCCAAGGACTCGCACACAGTGAGTCTGTGGCAGGCAAAGGTCGAGGCTCCCTTGGGGACAGGAGTCAACTTGACATTGGGAAAAAAATATGTCTCTCTTTGTGAACTGAAGCTTCTTTAAAGTGTATATCGCCCTTTGGAGTCACAATTTTGATTTCTAGTTTTCATTGTGTTTGCCCTCACAACAGTCCTGTGAGGTAGGTCAGTATGACTTCCATTTTACAGACTGGGACCACTGGGTGGTTCTTGGCAAACGAAACGTTTGAACATTTGGTCTTTTGGATCCAAATTCAGCTCGCTCTCTATGGAGCCATGTTGACCCTGCCTGGGGCTTGGCAGGAAAACGTCGCACCCCAGGCTGCCACTGAACAGAGTAAATGCCGCAGGATGGAATATGCGGCCAGGGCACCGTACCCCACACCGGCCAGATCTCTGACAGAAGCCCCAGTGGGAGCTGCGCAAGAGCCCGAGGCACACAGCAGCGCCTGGCTGCTGGGCCAGACCAAAGGGCCCTGGGCCGTTTCTGGCCACAGGCGGTGGAGGCAGCGATGCCCCGTCCTTGTCCCCGGATCCAGAGCCCCCTGCCGTTCCATTCAGCCAGACTTGCAGTCATGTTCAGAGAACTTCCCATCGCAGATGTCGCCCCGTACTGAGAACTGGATATATAATGTGGGGAAGCAGGGGGTGGGGTAGCATTGGGGGGCTTTCTGCCTCAGGCAGCAAGAGGTCTCTCTCCGCCAGGCTCTTCAACTCTGTGCCGCTTCCAGTGAAGGGGGGTTGCACGCAGCGATGCTCGGGGGAACGGGATCTTGTGCCAGCACATCTCTGATGGTGCCACACCACCGCCTGGGCGGCAGCAGCATGTCCTGGCAGAAGGCACACAAGATGTGCAGGTGTGCCTTGGGGCTCCAGAGAAAGAGGCCTTGTGAAGGCAGCTGGCTTCCTTGTCAAAGTGCCTCGCTCACAACCAAGCAGTGACTCTTGTGGTCGCGCTGCAGCGCCAGGAGCACTCCGGCCTCCCTCTGTCCGGCTGCTCTGTGTTGTGGGACCGCAGGTGATGAGGACCGAGGAGGAGGGGCAGCAGCAGCAGCCTGGCAGCAAGGGAGGGGGGCTGTTGGCCAGGAGGGGGCTGGGGCTACCAACAGAGCTGCTCACTGCGCTCGCTCCCTGGGAGAGGCTGGGGCGACCCTGGCCGACTTCTGGCCTGCAGTCCTCAGGGGGGGCTGCCTCTCCGACCTCAAAGATCTAAAGAGCGCCTCAGATTTCAGAGAGCAGGAATGGCCACAACAACCAAGGCTGCATTTTCCGCCTGCAAGACCCATCGCTGAGCACCGATGCATCACTGGGCCTCCAGCTAGAAAGCGGAGCGTGCTTTTTCCCGTGTCCTCCGGTGTCTCTGGGTCCCCCCAGTGTTGGTCGGCCTCTTCAGGACCAAGCAGAAGTCACTCCGTCCTGCTGCTCTCGGTGCAGGCAAGCTGGTCCTCAGCAAGCCTCACGTTGTCCTAACTGCAGAGCCCTCTGCCAGGGGCTCTTCGGGGGGGGGTTCCCTCGATCTGCCCCCTCCCCTGCTGTCTTTCTCTTTCTCCTGCACTGTTTCTCCAAGGCAGCCTCGGTGGCTTTGCCTTTTGCGTCATGTGCAGAAGCTCCTTGCCAGATGTGGGGGTCAGACAGGGATTTGCCTCCCGGTCGAGCGACCGAGCACCCTTGGGGGCTGCTGCTGCTGCTGCCTTCTTCTCGAGCCTTGTGCAGCTTGGCTCGCTTGCTGGAGCTGTCAGGAGCATCTGCTTTTCAGGTGCCTTGTGCGATTCTGCCCTCTGCTTGTGGTCAGGATTATGGGGGCACTAGGTGTGGAGGGTCCTGCCATTGAGAAAGGAGTCACTTGGGGGTTAGAAAGGGCAGGCCCACGATACCCCACCCCACCCCCACCCTTCCATTTTAGCTGCAGCAGCGGCTGGGCCAGACAGGCCTCTGCGAGGGGGGAGGGCTCACCACGGCAGCACCAGAAGTGCAAGGCCCTGTCTCCTGTGGCAGTCCACCTCACTTCCGGGGGGGGCACACATGGAGCCAGGCCTCAGGTGTTGACTGGGGACTCGGATAGATCTTGTGGGGTAAGGCAGCCCTCCAAAATATCCCGGCCCCCAACCATGTAATGTTTTCAGGGTGAACATCAGCACATGGACCTCGTATC
Organism: Plestiodon gilberti rubricaudatus; assembly: GCA_026170595.1. NCBI lineage: Eukaryota > Metazoa > Chordata > Lepidosauria > Squamata > Scincidae > Plestiodon > Plestiodon gilberti. The sequence continues at coordinate 1,467,777 of JANXHW010000001.1, read as the reverse complement.
AGAGTGAACCAGGTGCCTCCCCCCAGAGTCAGCCTGTGGCAGCTCCTGGTGCCCAGAACATAAGAACGTAAGAGGAGCCCTGCTGGATCAGGCCAAAGGCCCACCTAGTCCAGCTTCCTGTATCACACAGTGGCCCCACCAGATGCCTCAGGGAGCACAAGACAACAAGATAACCTGTTTCCTGTCGCCACTCCCTTGCACCTGGCACAAAGTAAACCTACTCCTACAACCAGGAGGTTGCTTATCCCCATCATGGCTTGTAAGCTGTGATGGACTTTTCCTCCATAAATGTGTCCAATCCCCTTTTAAAGGCATCCAGGCCAGGTGCCATCACCACCTCCTGTGGCAAGGAGTTCCACAGATGAATTACACACTGGGTAAAGAAATATTTTGTCTGTTTTAATACTCCCTCCTCTCAATTTGAGTGGATGTCCCCTAGTTCTAGTGTTGTGTGAGAGGGAAAAGAACTTCTCTCTATCCACTCTCTCCATGCCATGAGCGGCCCTTTTGCTCTGTTCCTTAGCGAGGGCTCTGTGCGAATGGTGGAGGGCAGGGCTATCCCTTTCCCGCGCCATGTGTCTGGGCAATTGTCGGGTTGTGACGAGCTGCTGCCCTGTACTTAGGGTGACCCTTTGAAGAAGAGGAGGGCGCCGCTGCCGCCGCCGGCTCTTTGGAAATGGGCAGGTTGCGAGATGGAGCTCCCCGCATTGCTCAGCACTGCGATGCTGGTCAGCTGTTTTGGTTTAACTTTTTTTTAAAAGCTCAGGTTAGGCTCTGCTAATACTCTGGTTTCGTTTGTCCACATGAGCCCCGCAGTGTGCAGCAAAAAAAGGGGCACTTGGCTCCAGCTCTGTCTCTGGAGTTGCTGGACTTCCAGTTATTATTAATTATTCTTGTAACAGTCTCTCTGGTTGCTGTTTAGAGTTCTCAAAGTCAAAAGCAGGGCCAGGAGCCCCCTGGCAGCCAGTGTGGGTGGCATAAATGCTTTGTGACGTTTTTGTTGCAAAGCGGCAAATAATAACATGGAAGTCCCATGTGCCCAGCCAGGATACGGGAGCCTGGCCAGATCTGCCTTCAGGACCCGGGGCACAGTTGGCTTCATTCCCCTCCACCCCGGCCTCAGAGTAGGCTCTAATGAGCTCCACCCACGTTCGGTAGGACTCCTCATGAGTCGTCCTCCACTGTTGCTCTGCCATGGTCCCAACTGCGCCACTTCCCTTGCTCAGAAGAAGGCCCACGTGTGCCTGGGCTCTCCCTAAGGGCCTACAGGGCGCTCGCTTGGGAGCCTCTTGTCAAGCACCGGAAGTCCTTTCCCTCCGCATCATCCCAAGGTCAGCCAAGGCTTCAGCAGGATCGGCAGGCAGAGCAGCAGGAAAACCGCCCAGGACAGTCCGGAATCCTTCCGGGCTCCAAGGGAGGCCTCCCATCATCCCCCCCCCCCGCAACGGTTCAGGGGACACAGGAAGCTGCCGTCACGGGGCCAGACCCTTGATCTACCAGGTCCGGTGCAGCCCACGATGCCTGGCTCTCAGCCAGCCCTCCTTTCATTGGGGCCTTGTTCTCCCCCAGTGCGCCTGCCTGACTATATGGGCCAGGCCAGTCTTGTCTCCTCCGGGGGCTTCCTAGCCCTGCCCTCTGAGCTCCCCCTGCGAAAAAACTAGAGGTGCCTGGATGCCTGAGACCTCCTCCTGTGCCCCATTTGCCGCGCCGCCCTCCGTCCTCCTGCACTCTGGAAGTAGCCTCGGAACAGCAACTCAGCTCATGCAGAAACATGATTTGGAGGGTTCTGTTGAGGGTGGGTCATTCTTGCTTGACATGGAACCCTTTTGGGGGTGCAAGAGTAAAGCTGGTCTCTCTCTCTTAATTTTAAAAAAAGTTGCCTTGGGTATCAGATGTTTGGGAAGCACAAAGCAGTTGTTGGTGTGTCACTCATCCCGGAGGATAGGAGATTTATAAACAGATAAACGGATATCCTTTCCAGAAACTTCTGTTTGTAGAAGGCAAATGCAAGCTTTTGAGAGACACAGAACTCTTCGTCAAGCAGAATGATGAAACAATTGAATCACGTGGAAGACAAGGGCGGCATCTTGTTCCAATACATTCCACTTTCATGGGATATAAATGGATGTCTCATGTCAGACCCCACAGCTCTAAACTTCTAAGATTTTTACTCAGCAATCCTGCTCTCCTCAGACAGTAAATATTTACTTCACTCTGCTATGGCATCATCTAAAGAGAGGAGAGATTTGAGTGCCAGTTCTCTGCTTTGGAAAACAGCCTTTATTTACCTCTCTCCCCCCCACACACACACACACACGAGCAGCCTCTCTTCTTTATGTAAGGACAGGCAGGAGTTTCAGAAACTGTTGCTCTAAGGAAGCCGGTCAAAGACCAAAAGACGCACAACGAGGGCACTTGCCCTACCTCCTCTAATCCCACAAGAACATCTGGGCTGCCCGTGAGCAGGAAAACTTCGCCCTGCAAGGAAACCACCAGCCCGGCTCTGGACAACCTGCCATGTATTGAGCAATCGAGGGGAGAGTTGCCAGGTTCAGCAGGGGGAGGGGGACCCTGTGCCTTGGGGGGGGCAGCAAGTGCCGTTTCTGGCCATATGGGGAGATGGGAGAAGCAGCGGTGCTTGGGCGACAGGGGACTGGGGGCCCTTGTCCACACAGGGCTGGTGCTCGCTCACTGCGGTCTTGCAGACCTGAGGGGGGCACCAAATAGTTTGCTGAAGAAGTGTGTCTCCTCCTGGATGAGCTTCCCGCCCGCTGGTGATGCCCCCCTTAACCGGTGAGCTGCCGGCTTCTGCTCCTCCCAGGCCCTGGGCTGGAAAAGGAGGGGGGCAGAGCTGAGGGAGACATGGTGGGGTCGGGACTAGATTCTAAAGGGCGCTCAGAACTGGCTGAGCCTCCACCATCATGCAGCTCGTGTCATTCTGCAGAGCCTCGATCCTGCCCCATGGCTCCACAAAGACCCCGGGCCGGGCAGCTACAACAACTATGGCGAACCCCCTCCGCACAAAACAAAAACAAACTCGGCTAAGACTGGAATCTTCACACGAGAGAAGCTCTCTGCAGCAAACCCAAAGCTCCAGGAACAGTTATGCATTGCGACCAAAGTCCCCCCCTCGCCCCGGGGTCTTGCGCCTGCTGGAAAAAGCTTTTGCCCTGCCCTGGAGCGGAACGGCCAAGCCGGCCTCCTCGACACACGTCCACTCTGTCTGTCCCTTGCTTTGCCAATCCAGGGAGGAGGATGGAGGTGGACAGAAGCGAATTCCCCCAGCAGCAGGCAGGCTGCCGTCGGAAGCCAGCCACGACCTCAGTTAGCTGCATGGATGGGCTGGCCCTGAGTTCAGGTGCCATGAGAACAAACATGAGTGCGAATCCATCCTTGCTGTGCCATTGCCCACCATTCTCGATAAGGGCTGGCTGGCATGCTTTGGAGGGGTTCAGTGGAACCACCACAGGGACCGTGGGCTCTCCCGGGGTGAGCTCTGGGCAAGCCAGCTCTGCAGTTTGCAGAGCTCTTCAGCGCGAAGGAACAGGGAAAAGCCAACTCCAGCCGGCGGTCGTCGGCTACTCCCTGAAATGCGAACAATTGCACACACCACGGTTCCCTGACTGCTCTTGAAATGTCTGTGAAATATATATTTTGGTAAAGGAGGATAACCAACACATCGATCAATAAATGCCACCTTCGAAATTAAAGGAAGGAAGATTCCCCTCCGTCACAGAGCGAAAGGGCCAACCCTGAGGAGAGCCAATGCTGTATTTCTGACTGTAAATTGTGCCGCCAGGTAGGTTCAACGCTGGATTCGCACCCAGGGTGAAGAGAGCCCACTGAGTCTGAGATAGCTTTTCAGACCTTGTTGCATCTGTCTTCAGCCCTCCATGGCCTTGGCCCTGCCAACTCTGCGGTTCTCCTGGCAGTGTGCCAGCTTTTGGCTGGCAAGGAAATCCCTGGTGTGCCCTGATGACCATAGTGGTGCCTGAAAAACATGAAGGCTTCACTCCAAAGCAAGGCGGCAAGGGAATAATGCTGCATTCTGCAGAGCCCCCTACTTGGCCACCAGCTCCTCTCCTTCTCAAACTGCTGGCCAGGAGCCTCAAGAAAACCAGGCCAAAAGACGGTCTTGGCCAGATGCTGCAGGGACGAAAAACACCCCAGATCATTGTTTACTTATATTGCTCTCCTGTTGATTAGTTGCATTTCCACAAAAAGTATTCCCAATGACCTACAAGAATCAAAATGCAAAATACCACCCTAAAAACCATTAAAACAGCGTGCTAACTTGTGAGCTCCAGAAAGTGTTTTGAAAGGAAAACAACACAACCCAGTTGTGGTAGTGTGAACAACTTGGAGGCTTGCATGATGGATGTTCTCCAGGCCAGGCTGTAGGCACAGGCCAGGGAAAGTGACACTTATTCCGTTTCCGTCAAAGCCCAGGAACCTGAATCCCCCCGCCACGTGCCTCCGTGTCCCTCCCACACAGCTCCCACGCCCAGGCACGACGGCCCGTCCACCAAGGCCCAGCGAGGCTCAAAACGTGAGGCAGCCACTGAGGGAAGTTTCACCCCCGAGCTACATTCAGACGCTGGCTTTTCCCAGGCGCTTGTCAGCAACAGCCAAGAGGTCTCCTGTGTGCTGCCGGCAGTTCTCCTCTTCAAGAACCCTGCACACACCTTCCGCTTTCCCAGTCCCTTGCCTGCAAGCAAAAGAAGAAGTACTGTGTGTCGTATTCCCCCCCCCCACACACACACACACAGCTCTCTCGGCTGCCCCTTCTTGTCTGCTGCCTCTCCATCCTTTCTCTTCCCCTTCTGTGGCATGAACGTCCTCCTCCAGACCGACTGGCGGTCTGTTCCCTGCTTGGTCTCCAAAGCTTTTGGGGGCTTCTTCTCATGGGCCTTTGCACACTGGTCCTCCTTGTGCAGTTGTGGAACGAGACACCGACGTTTTGACTGAGACACCTCCATGGCCTGTGCAGATAGAGTCCCATGGGGCGCTGCTGATGGGGGTGGCAGGGGGAGGACGGTGGGAATCGAAACCTGGAGAATTCCATGCTGGATCTGTCTAGTGGCTGGCCGGCCAGGCCCAGGTGCTCTCTTGGGACGCTCACCAACGGGGCATGACGGAGAGAGCCGTTCCCTGTCCTCCGCAGCTGGTATCCTGCTGCTCCTGGACACAGGGAGGGCAAAGCCTGTCCTCCGAGTCACGTCGCTGCCAGCAAGGGGGCTGACAGGCTCACAGCCTGCGCTGGCTTCAATGTGGAGCCCACCGGCTCTCCTAGTAATGTGCGGATGATGAGCAACAGTCTTCCTTCCAGATGCCCGATGCTTGAACTTCTCCCCTTCCCCCCTCCCTCAAATGCCTCTCCCTCATTCGCCTCCTGTTTTGTCTTCTTTAATACGACTGTACAAGCTGTGAGCACAGCCTGAGTTACTTTAGATTCATTCACGTAGTAGTATCACCCGGCCCCCTCAAAACACCCAAGGCGGCATGCAGCAAAAGAGAAAGCGTCACCGGCAAAATACAAAGAGAAGAGGCGGCAGCGATGCAAAGATGCAAAGATGCCAACAGCTGGTCGCAGCAGCATCAGGACCCAGCCAGTGGCTGGATGTCAAGGCAGAGACAGCAGTTCCCGCCGGGCCGGCAGGCATGCATGGGGGGGGGGGCTGCTTGGTGCAGCGCTTGTCTGTTTCAGGCCCCTCCCTTTCTGGTTGTTCATTTTGGATGTGTACTTTGCATTGCAGAAGAGGAGCTCGCTGGAGGAGGAGACGACGACGAGATGCCCCCCTTCAGGTACAGGCCGAATGGTAAGTGCAACGCTGGCACTGGGCCGCTTTTCTCTTTTTATTCCCGGCGGGTGGGGGAAACTTTGGGCAGCCCTCGGAGGTCCCGCATGGGCCCTGCTGAGCTCCCAGGGGGTCTCTGCTCAGGCCTGGGGCTGGGGCTCCTCTCTGTTGGGGGCTCCCCCTGCCCGCCTCTGCTCCCATCAGCCCCCCTTGCTCTGTGGGCCATGGCGGGTCAACCAGAGGGTCAGGGGTCTCAGTGGTGCTTTGGGAGGACGAAGACGCTTGCTGGGCACCGTGAGTTGACTCAGAAGTAGCCAGGCAGAGCCCAGAGTGAGGCCACCCAGGGCAGGCTGTGTGCGTGTCTCAAAGTGGGGCTCCAGACGTCAGGCTCCTGACCCACCGCCAGCAAGCCCAGCCAGCCGAGCGGCGTCCATTGAGGGCAGCACCATCCGGGCGGCTATTCTCGCCTGCCGGAGCATCCCAAGGGCCAATCCTGGTGCATCGGCTTCTCTGCCGGAGCTCCTGTTTGCTGCTCAGGGACTCCCAGCCCCTGCTTCTGGGGTCGGACCAGCCTCCTGCTTCTGACCCACCCGGACGCGCAGCAGCTGGCTTCCCTCTCCCCCCTCCCACCTACCCCCGGGTCCGATCTCTGCAGAGGCGTCAGCATGGTCTGAGACACCTCCATGGCCTATGATGGTCTTTTCCTCCATAAATCTGTCCAATTCCCTTTTAAAGGCATCTAGGCCAGGTGCCATCACCACATCCTGTGGCAAGGAGTTCCACAAACCGATTACATGCTGGGTAAAGAAATATTTTCTTTTGTCTGTTTTAATACTCCCTCCGCTCAATTTTAGCGGATGTCCCGTCCACAGAGTTCTCCCTTCCAGTGCGGGCTTGCAGGTCTGGGAACGGAACAAGAAAGCAACCGAGTCCTCGATCTGCAGAAAAGCAAATGCGTGTACAGGAGAAAGAGCCAGATCTTGGGTCCATCTCGCCAGGTCTTGTCTGTCCGATGAGCAGCTGCCCTTCGGGGTCCCGGGCAGAGAGAGGCCTCCTTCCTTTCCCAGCCCTGTTAGAAAAGGTGTCTGCCTGGGCGCAGCAGGACGTCCAGGCAGCTCTCGGCTCCAGCATCCAGCATCCCTCTCCTTTGGACACTGAGCTCTGGGTGGATCCAATGTCAACTGGGCCCCTGGGTTGGCCCTCAGACCCACAATGGTTCCTGTGACCCCAGACCCTGTGCTTCTTTCCCCCTCAGGCCGGATGAGGACCAACTGCAGCCGGTGCGAGAAGACCTTGACCCTCCAGATGTCGGTGAAAGTTCTGTATGTCTTTGTGGTCTTGCTGGTCATTGTGGTGGTGGTGCTGGCCACCTTGGGTGAGTCGCAGAGGCGCCTGACGTGTCTCCCGGCCTCCGAGCCCCGGGGCTCGTTTCACCTTTGTCCTAACAACGAAAAGAGGAAGGGGCCCAATCCATACCTTCCAGCATGTCGCAGAGGAAAATGGGATCAGCTGGGAAAGGGAGGCGGTGGTTCTTTGAGGACAGGGTTGTTCCTGGAAGTCGGGGGGGGGGGGGGCTGCTGCTGCTACTAAAGGCAGGAGGTTGGGTGCAACGGGCCTTAGTACACCTGTCCTCTGAGAGGGTCTGACGGGTGGGTTTTGTTTCCTGACCGATCACCGCAGTGGGCTCAGAAAAGACTTTCCCCCCACTTCATACTTGCTACTGACTGGGGAGGGGGTCTGCAGCAGGGGGGGCTGTCTGATGTGGCTTGCTTGCTGGTGCTGTGGTGGTTGGGGGTGCAGATGACAGTCCAATTCTGGGTAGGTTTGGGCTGTTCCCGTCCGATGGAGAAGAACCCCCCTGCTGGATCAGGCCAAGGGCCCATCTAGTCCCGCTTCCATCCTGTATCTCACAGTGGGCCCCCAGACGCCGCTGATGCGTTCAGGCTGACGCGTGTATGCATTCACAACATCCAGTCCCAGTCTCACAATGCCACCTTAGGGTTAGCGCTGCCTTCCTGCTTTCCACCTGCTCCACCTCTAGGGTTGTAAAAATAAGCAATAGTTTATTATGACAAAAGGCCCTGTAGCTCTCCACAAATGTGCTCCTGGCAAGGAAAATGATGGCCCTGTAATGAATGGTTATGCTGTTACTGCCCGTTCCTTGGGCAGCAATGGGCCACCGCGAGGCAGCAGGCCATTCTCAGAGGTGGCTCATGCTTTGAGTACTTGCAGTGCAGGATACCATGCCCAAACCTCTCCAAGCTGTTGCAGGCAGATAAAGCTGCCGAGTCCATTTCAAGGGAGCAGCTATCGATTTACCGTATTGTCCCGAGTATAAGACGCACCTGATTATAAGACACACCCTTAAAGTTTGGTGCTATTAAAAAAAATTAATTAAATCACTGGCATTAAATTGCAACAGCCTGATTATAAGACGCACCCCTAGTTTAAAAACTTAAATTAGGAGAAAAAAGTGAGTCTTATACTCAGACCAATACGGTATATGCTAGAGAGGGAAATTGCATCCAGAAAACAGCACCCACCTGCTTGGATACTACGCTCGCTCTCTTTTTCTTCCTTTGCTTTGGCCCAGCCGGGGCTGGCTGTTTGGAGCTCCTCCTCCTCCTTCTGAGAGTTTAGCCTCATCATTCATTAAGTCAGAACATAAGAATAAGCCAAGCCCTGGCTAAGCTGCTCCCTTGTAAATTACAACTAGGAGGAAACAAGGCAGAGAGAGGGAGGATGGACAGAGAGAGCCCCCAACCGACAGCCCTGCTGGAAAGGCTGAGCAAAACTCCCTTCCAGAAGCGGAGGGAGGGAGGCCTGCTCTTTGCACTGTCAGTGTCCCGTGGAAAGGCGAGCACAGAAGGACGTGGTAGTTTAGAGTCCCAGTCCAGCAGCCTGAGGTCGGAGTGGAGCATAGCGGAGGTGCTCAGGCAGTAGGCTGTTCTTCTCTTCAGTCGCTTCTCAGCTCCGAATTGCCCTCCCCAAGATGCTTATTCACCCAATGCCTTTCCCTCCCCCCTGGGTGAAAGAACAGCTTGAGGAAGGGGGGAGGGAGTGCAGAGCAAGGGACTCCGCGTACTCCCCCTCTCACCTAGTGAGAGGTGGTCCATGCCTCTTTCACGAGGGAGTGGAAAATAAATAACTGTCTTGCAAAGACGGACGCTCGACTCTGGATTAAGTCACAGGTTAGGTGCAGACCATTGATGTGGAAACGGCGACTTGCTCCACTGGAGTCTTTTCACCAGTACCAAGCAGGAGAAATAAGCTGCCAGGAGCCAGATCTGTTGTCAAGCCTGCCTCACCCTTTCCATTCCACGCACCCACACGAATCACCAGTTTTCATCCCTGTTCCCTTGGGCGTTCCGCATAGCAAGGAAACCGCCACAGGGCAAGAATACAAAATGCAAAGATCACGTAACCAGCTGGCTGGAAGGAACGGGGTATGTGCTGGATTGCAAACTAAATATGGTGAGTCAGCAAACCGGACAGCTGCCAAAAGAAGGAAATGTTGTTTGGGGAGGTCTTAGCAGAAGAGTTTGAAATAGTTCTGCTTGGCTTAGAACTGTTTCGGTCTTGGCTGGAGGGAAGCCCAAATTTCAGAATGTGAACTCAAGTGGGACGAGCGATGAACATGCTGAGAAGAGGCGGGCAATAATCCAATGTGCCGTTTCAAAAGATTATAGCCATACTGCTTCAGCAACATCAGTAGGGCTGCAGTCCTAAGCACACTTACCTGGGAGTAAGCTCCACTGAAGAAAAGGGGACTTACTTCTAAGTAAACACATATAAGCTTGTGCTGTAGTAACAAAAGCTCAGTTGATTCAACAATGGACTTCAGCCCCTCTCGGTGAGATCAGCGTGGAATCTGTGGGCCAGGAGGTTAAGGACAAAGTCTTTGCAAGGCTGCTGCTGCTGCTGCTGTTGTTGTTGTGTAATTGTACAAGGAAATCAACAAGAGACTGTTTTCAAAGGTGACCTTTCCTTCCCTGGGAGACCTCCTGTGACCTTGCTGAAGCCAGGTTCTGAGTTCCAGTCCCGCTGGCTCCGGTGGTCATGTACTCACACTCAATTTCCTGTCTTCCTTCCAGTCTTTAAGAAGGTGGATTCTATAGCCAGTGATGTTAACTCTGCTCAGGCTCACTATGAGAAGAAGCTCGTCTTGGTCCAGGAGAACCTCCAGGAGATGGGTAAGTGTCAGGCGGCCTCTCAGAGGTGGGTTTCACCTCGACTAGATGTCTGTATACATTATTTTGAAAATGTAGACACCACTGTTCGGCAACAAGATGCTCAGGGCAGTGCTGGGTTGTGTGATTCTCAGCAAGTCCCCTCTCCCTCTGCAGCAGCAGCAGCAGCAGCCCCTTCTGCCACACATATACACCATCTTGCTCCAGAGGAGGGGGCCCCGACCCTCACTGGCAGATTTGAGTCCCAACCAGGGAGAGGGGTCAACTCAGCCTTGCTGGGTTAGGATGTGGCTTCCGGTGGCTTCGGCTGGAAGACAGAACACTTCATTGGAGAGCTCATGTCACGGGCCTGATCTCAGAGGGACGGCCTGGCCGGCTGTACATGGCTTTATTGGTTTCTCTTCTGCCCTCCAGACCAGCAATCCCTGGGCAACTGCTCCTTCTGTCGCGACACCAGCCAGCTGGGGCAGGAGATCAGCAAGCTGCAGGAGGAGCTGGAGGAGATTCAGAGGAAGCTCGTGGCCCAGGAGGCCTTCCTGGACCAGGCTGGGCAAACTCACCAGCAGCTCTTATCCAGCAGCAACCAGATCACTGGAGAGGTGGACGGTTGCTCTTCTGCCGTGCAGCAAGTCAACCAGAGCCTGGGCCTCTTCCTGGCCCAGGTGAGAGGCTGGCAGGCAGCCACCTCTGAGCTGGGCAGCTCGCTGAAGGAGCTGGCACTGGGGCGCTTCGACGTGGATGCTGCTGTGCAGCAGATGAACTTCACTGCTGGGCAGACCTCAGACTGGTTCCAGGTGATCCGGAGGAAGACCGACGAGGAGACGCTGACGCTGCAGAAGCTCGTGGCTGAGTGGCAGAACTACACGCGCCTCTTTGGCACCTTGCGAGCCACGTCCTCCAAGACAGGCGAGCTGGTCAAGAGCATCCAAGCCAGCCTGGGCCTGGCCTTGCAACGGATCGGCCAGAACGCCGAGGGCATGCACGACCTGGTCCTGCAGGTGATGGGCTTGCAGCTCCAGCTGGACAACGTCTCCTCCTTCCTGGATGATCACGAGGAGAACATGCATGACTTTCAGTATCACGCCCGATACACACAGAACCGGACGGCCGAGCGCTTTGAGACCTTGGAAGGCCGCATGACCTCCCACGAGATTGAGATCAGCACCATCTTCACCAACATCAATGCCACCGACAGCCACGTCCACAGCATGCTCAAGTACCTGGACGACGTGCGGCTCTCTTGCACGCTGGGCTTCCACACACATGCCGAAGAGCTCTACTACCTGAACAAGTCGGTCGGCCTCATGCTGAGCACCACGGACCTCCTCCGGGAGAGCTACAGCCTGCTCAGCGCCCGGCTGGACTTCGACGTCCGCAACCTCTCGATGGTCATGGAAGAGATGAAGGCTGTCGACACCCATCATGGGGAGATCCTCCGGAACGTCACTGTCTTACGAGGTGAGGGCAGCATATGGGCCGCAGGGCATCTGGGGAGGGCAGGGGGGGGGCATGGTGGCTGCAGTTTCCAGGTGGAGGAGAACCTACAGGTGAGGGCATCTGGGGCATCCCTGGGATGGAAATAATGGCTTTCTGTCTGTGGAACAAAGATCTTGTCAAATGAGGACCCGTCCTCTATGCCTGAAAAAATGAGGTGTGCTTGATTATCTTTCTTTGGGCAGCCTTGGAAATGAAAAGGCCACACAAGTTACTAGCTCTCAACAACAGTGTACAAACCTACCTGTGTATACACATATTAGTCATTTGTAGCTCCAAAGGGACAAAGGGAGAGAGAACTGGCTTCTGTCAAATTCTTGCCTGCTGCTGGCCCACGCTGGCACGCAGGGTGCTGGACCACAGGGCAGCGGCTGCTGTATCCTGTGTGCCAGCAGGCAACCAGGCCAGCTGGGAGAGGTCAGTAAAGAAAAATGTTACTTATGCTCCTGGCCGCTGCCTGGTCCCCTATGGGACTCCTCAGATCTATCCCAGCTCTTTTGCTGGCGTAGATTTGAGGAGTCTGCTGGGTGGGGGGTGGGTGGGTGGGTGGGTGGTGTCAGGTCCAGGATGGGGGTATGTGTTGCCGCCACCACGATCCACCCCCTCCCCTCCCTTTTGGGCCACTCCGCTGGCAAAACCCCACTGGCGGCCAGTCTACCCAGCACCACTGGCCGCGCACGGCTTTCTGGCCTTTGCACCAGTGGCAGCGCACCACAGACCAGCAGAGAAGCTGCCGCCACGGCAAACCCTCTGGTACGGACGGTGGTGTATCGTGAAGAAAGGGTTGGGCTGTTACTCCCTGCTATGTAAGGGAATATAGGATTGCAGCCCAAGCCTCGTTCAGTTCCCATGGGTCTCAGCTACAGCAGTGTCTGTGACGAGGTGAGCGATGTCTAAAAAGCCTTCTCGGTGTCCTCCTCGGAGTTCTGCAGTTCCCAAGATCCTCTGGGAGGAAGGAAGCCATTGGAGTTAAACCAGTTGAAATCCTGTTGACATTTGCAGTGCAGATGCACCTCTCCTGGATCAGAAAAGAGCGTGCTGCTGGCGCTTGGCCACGGCTTGGTCTAAACCCATTTATGTGCGAATGGGAAGAACGAGAAAGAGCAGCTCTTGGGGCTGACAGTTGAGCTGCCCCCGTTGGGCATCGCTTGGGCTCCCACCGCCAGCGACGCTGACGAACATACAGGGGAAGCCCCAGTTCCCGGCCAGCGTCTCGCAGCCCCTCTGGACAGCACAGTCCCCTGGCTGCTGGGCAAGCACTCGCCGACTGGCGCCAGCGTTCCGTTCCAGGCAGGATTCGGGTCCGCAGCAGGGAGCCGTCCTCCTTAGGCCAGGAGCAGTTGGAGTCCTCCTGGAAAACTGGAGCCCTTGGAGCTTTCTCTCAGCCTGGCTCATTCCAGCCCAAACCCGAGACTTGCAGGAAGATCCGTCTGCCGAAGGAAACAGGCCCTGGGCCAGGAAGGAAGGACGCCATGCTAGGCACGCTGCCTTGGGAGGAGGCCCCTGCTGCAGCAGCAGCTCCTCCTGAACGAACACGCAGAGGACTGTGCTGCCTGTCGGCGCTTTTCCGCTGCCCTGTAAGGGTCCATGACTTGCCCTGCTGGCAACAGCAGCCTGGGGGGAGGGGCAACTGGGGGGGCTGGGGGGGAGGAGCTCCGTGGCATCTCAGCGTCACCTGGCTGCAATAGTCAAGGCCCTGGCGTTTGACCCCCTGCGTGGCTTTGGGGAGACGACAGCCTCATGATCCCGTGGGGCTCCAGGACCCACAGCTGCCCGTCCCCCTTGCTCCTCCAAGTGGCCTCTTCGCAATCCTGGGCGATCAGAGCCAGGCTCAGGCCGGTCTGCCATTTCCCGGCCAGCGTTCCGTCGCTCCTTGCTGGCCCAAGGCACATGGCTTTTCTGCTGGGCTTCAGAACCGCCAGAGTGGTTTTACTGGGGCTCCGAAACCCAGCAAAGGAAACGAGTGCCAGGCTTCAGCGACAGCTTCTGACGCGTCAGTTCACGGGGGTGGGGGTGGGGTGTGCGGACCAGCCTGGACGGTGCTTTCAAGCAGCGCAGTAGTGAAAGGACAGGCCCACCTCTCACACAGCATACATACCGCTGTTAACCCGGCATGCGAAAGGGGAACTTTAATTCCTGGCATGTTCCAGCAGGCGAGTGAGCGGCGCCAGCCTCGGCACCGGCACCGCGTACTCTGCAGGTGCCACAAGCATGCCTTACGGCACATTTGTGACACCCTCCACCGGTGGTGTGCTTGCTCCGCCGGCACTGCATTACACAGGATTGCGCTGCTGTCAGGCCTGCTTCCTGATGAGTCCGCTCCGTGGTCCACCTAGCTCCGTCTTGTCTGCTCTGACTGGCAGCAGCTCTCCAGGGTTTCAGGTCGTCCCCCATCATCACCTGCGCTCCCTCTGAGTCTTTAACTGGAGGTGCTGCCAGGCATCAAACCTTCTGCAGGCAAAGCACACCTGGGTTTCTCTTTGCAGCGAGGTTCTTGAGTGCAAAGGGACATGCAAAATAGTTGTATTCCCAGCTCCCCAAGAGCTGTTTGAAGTGGCCCAGCCGTTCTGCCTCCCCCTTCGCACTTCCTTCCGCTGCACATGTGAACCAGGCCTCCGAATCAAAGCCAGGGAGTGTCCCCAAAGCCGACTCTTTTAGGCAACCTCAGAAGTCTAAAAGTCAATGCAGACTTGTGGGTAAACTGGCCAGGTTGCCTTCTAGTCCCCTGATGACGTCACTAAGCACAATCCTCCTTTATGGACCATGTGGCCCTGGAGCATGAAAAGGGCATGAAATCAAGCTGGGTGCCCAGAGTGTTGTGCCTTTGTGCATGTGCAAAGAGCAACAGAAGGGAAATGCCTGAGCAGCTGGAGCTCCTCCATGTGATGAGCTGCTGGCATCGCAACATCCATGGGAGCAGCAGAGTGACCAGCCCCCCCCCCCCAACTGTGAGATGGGCCTCCTGGGCCTCACATGTGGGGACAGCGTCCTGCAGGCCAGAGGAGGGGCAGGCGGGGAAAGGTGTTGCCATCATGTGTGGGTCTGTTCAGCCCTCCCTCCCGAGATGTGGGGCTGCCATTGCCTGGACGTTTTGCTCCAATGCTGCCGATGGCTGTGGACTCCAGCAGAGCCCCGAATGGGTCAGGCGGCCTGGCCCTGTCTGCACAGGAGGCAGGGGAGGAGCCCTCCTCTGCAGAAGAACAGGGGCCTCGCACAGCCCAAGGGGGTCGGTCGTACACGGATCCTTCTTCGGATCAGTCTTCCTCTTCCTGATCTCCAGGGAAATTGCCGGGACTCTGCTGTTGGGCGCTGGTTTCAGTGGCACCGTTCAGCCACGTCTCTGAGCCTCCTCCCACCCCGCCAGAAGGGCCAAGGATGCGGTGGGAGCAGCCTGAGAAACTGAGAAAGGCCACTGTGTGGTCCCTGGCGTCTGGAGGGCCACGGCAGGAGGCCCAGAGACGAGGGGCAGAGTCAGCCTCTGGATCGGAGAACGTTTTCCTCCCTCCCTCCTTCGTAAGGCTGGAACGTTGTGTCAGCCACTGAAACGGCCTTGCAGTGGATTCACGATGCGCCAAAGAGAGGACTTCGTCCCACAGAAGGGTTGACCCTTCTGCCGCCCTCAAGGAGTAGTGGCAGCCGTGGCGAGACAGCGCCCGCAGGTATCCGCTGGCTGGCATGTCAGTGGACATGGACTCCAGGGCCAGAGGAGGAGGCGCAGCTGGCAGACGGGGGGGGGGCAGGGTGGAGCCCCGGTCCTGGTCTCAGGGGAGAAACAATCTGGTGGTCACAGGAGAGAGATGTGGAGTCCCTCCACCGTGACTGTCTCAAAAGAGAACTGCAGCTGGTCAAACCTGAGATCTGCCACGAAGTCCCCCAGCCCAGATGCCTTGACCACATGCTCATGTTTGACACGGTCCCTCATGAAAGGCTCCTGAGAAAACTCCACAGTCAGGGAATAAGAGGGCAGGTCCTCTTGTGGATTAGGAACTGGTTGAAGACCAGGAAACAGCGAGTGGGAGTCAGTGGGCAATTTTCACAATGGCGAGAGGTGAAAAGCGGTGTGCCCCAAGGATCGGTCTTGGGACCGGTGCTTTTCAACTTATTCATAAATGAATAGGCAGTGAGGTGGCCAAGTTTGCAGATGACACTAAATTTTTCTGGGTGGTGAAGACCAGCAGGGATTGTGAAGAGCTCCAGAAGGATCTCTCCAAACTGGGAGAATAGGCAGCAAAATGGCAGATGCGCGTCAATGTAAGTAAGTGCAAAGTGATGCACATTGGGGCAAGAAACCAAAATTTCACATATACGCTAATGGGTTCTGAGTTGTCTGTGACGGATCAAGAGAGAGACCTTAGGGTGCTGGTGGACAGGTCGGTGAAAGTGTCGACCCAGTGTGCGGCGGCTGTGAAGAAGGCCAGTTCCATGCTCGGGATCATTAAAAAAAGGATTGAGAATAAAATGGCCAATATCATTATGCCTTTGTACAAATCAATGGTAAGGCCACATCTGGAGTATTATGTCCAGTTCTGGTCACCACACCTCAAAAAGGATATAGTTGAATTGGAAAAGGTGCAGAAAAGAGCAACCAGAATGATTCGTGGGCTGGAGCACCTCCCTTATGAGGAAAGGCTACAGCGTCTGGGGCTTTTCAGCCTAGAAAAAAGGCGCCTGAGGGGGGACATGATTGAGACGTATAAAATTATGCATTGGATGGAGAGAGTGGATAGAGGGAAATTCTTCTCCTTCTCGCACAACGCCAGAACCAGGGGACATGCACTAAAATTGAGTGGAGGGAGAGTTAGAACAGACAAAAGAAAGTTTCTTTACCCAGCGTGTAATTCATCTGTTGAACTCCTTGCCACAGGATGTGGTGATGGCACCTGGCCTAGATGCCTTTAAAAGGGGTTTGGACAGATTCATGGAGGAAAAGACCATCACAGGTTACACGCCATAAGCAACCTCCTGGTTTTAAAAGTAGGTTTGCTCTGTGCCAGGTGCAGGGGAGTGGCAGCGGGAAACAGGTTATCTTGTTGGCTGTGTGCTCCCTGAGGCATCTGGTGGGGCCACTGTGTGGTGCAGGAAGCTGGACTAGATGGGCATTTCTTTGGCCTGATCCAGCAGGGCTCTTCTTATGTTCAACTCCCGTTCGGTCTCACAGGGCCAAGCTCTGTCATTCAGTACAAGCTTTTGGAGCTGAGTGCTGCATCCTATTGAAGCCCCTAGACTGGGGCATTGTTCCCCCTCCGCCTCTTAGCCAGCCTCAGTTCCCCTCCGAGAAGGCTCGGCCTCCTCTGCCCAGAGCTGTTTGTCCTGCCTGCTCCTGGGCGCCGTTGTGTTTGTTTAACTACGGAAGAAGCCTGCCATACTCTGCAGTAAGCTGGCAGGCTGGCGTGGGCAGGGCCAGCAGGGGTGGGTGCAGTGTAGCCCCAGACTGGCCCGGCGTTGCAGGTCTGGCTGGCAGAATGGTCTGATGAATTGCACACGACTGCGTCCGTCGGAGAGCGGCTGGGCCAACGCCAAGTCACCTAGAGAGCGCAGGGTAAGTTTGTTCCTTGGCTTTCTTTGGGCGGAGCCCCTCAGCGCCGCCGGCCGGTGGCAAACAACTTGGGCTGCATCATGGCGAACCAGGGTTGGAGCACACGCCGTTCCCTCCCAGCCTCTCCCCCAGCAGGTGGCCAAGGATTGGGAGGAGGAGGAGGAGGGTGTTTGTTTTCTTTTCTCCTGGAGAGCCAGGTGGGTGGAAAGCAGATCCAGGCTGGCGGGGCCGTTGGTCTCTCCACACTTCTCCTCCAAAGTGGCAACATTAACGCCATGGGGAATCCAGGACAGGGTGAGGGAGGCAGGGAGCGAGCTCTGGGCGCCTGCCCAGGCTGCTGGGTTGGCGGAAAAGGGAGCTCTGCTGACCGCCGGTACTTGCGAAGGGGCAGCAGGGCACAACAGGGCCCCCCATCCCCAGCTGGTGACCAGCTGAGCAAAGTCGCTGCTTCCTCCCGACTTGGCCTTTTCTCACGCAGGCACTTGGATGGAGTAGTCGCATGCCGCAGCAGCAGCAGCAGCAGGATGTGGTGTTTTTTCCAAATCATTTCTTTCCAAAGTTTTCTGCGTTTCCCTCCTGCGTTTTTTCAGACCTGATGATCTGTGGTGATCTTGAGGGTAGTAAAACCCCGAGTGCGGCGGCTCCAGCCTGCGCAGCAGCAGCAGCAGCAGCAGCAGCAGCGAGCGAAGACAAAGCCCCGTCCAGGCGCCGGCGCCGCCATGGCCTCTTCGTCCTCTTTGCTGCCGGCGGCCTTGCTGCTGGTTCCCTTTTCCAGTCGGGCCAGGCGGGGAGGGAGACGAGTGCGGAACTGCTGCCGGCTCTGCTTTGTCTGTTTCTGGGGCGGGGCGCATTTTATGGTTCAAGTCCTGCTAGAGCTAACACTACCACCACCACATGTCCTCCATGTTTCTGTCAGAATTCACAGACCACTTGTCCAACCTGTAGAGAGTGGCTTACAAACCCATTAAAACCAGTTCAACCATCAAAACAATAAAGTAAAAGAATGAACCAATAAAAGCAGAGACAGAAGCACAGATCTGCAAGGCCTGAGAAAAGAAAAAGGGTTCCCCCCCCCTGCCAAAGTGCCCAGCGACTCTGCACTAGGCAAAGCTCCCTGGGGAGGGAGAGAGTGCCAGAACCGGGGCACCACCACAGAGAAGGCTCCGTCCAATGGAGAAGGGCTTCCCTGGCAGACCTGAATGTGATGGCAGCAGGCTTGTGTGCGAGGTGGCAATGAATGCAGGGGCAATGAATGTGGTGGACTCATGCCGCCGCCGGGGCAATACTAGAGGACGCTGCTGAGACTCCTGCAGGGTGACCCTTCCTGCTGCCTTGCGCTGGGTGCTGTAGGCCACCGGCAAAGCAAAGAAATGGGTATGTTTAGCCTGGAGAAGAGAAGACTGAGGGGGCATGATGGATGGCACTCTGCAGAGACCTGAAGTGTTGTCACATGGGAGAGGGCAGAGGCTGGTTCTCTGCCACCCTGGAGGGCGAGTCACCATCTAATAGGCTTATTATCTTACAGGAGGGGATGAATATGGAGGAGCTCTGGGGGGGGGGCTCTCTTGCTGGAGGTCTTCCGGCAGCCACCTGTGGGGAGTGCTCCCTCCCGGGCTGGGCTTCCTGCCCCAAGCTGGGTTGGACCAGGGGGTCTACAGGGCCTTCGAATGCCCATCACACACACACCCCAAGGTGGGGACTGACTGTGGCATTGTGACGAGGGGCAGTTGCTGAGCCCAGGGCTGGGCGGAAGGGGTTCCCTGGCTCCAGGCAGGGCAGCTAGACTGGGGTCTCCACACCAGCAGCGTCGCAGCGGATCCTGAGCAACACGTGCCGTTCTCATGGGGAGAAACACTGGCACCACCCAGGCCCTGCCGCTGCCGCACATGGAGGGGGGGGAAGCAGCCACTGCAGGCAGCAGACTGGCGGGGGGGGCACCACAGGCACCCTGCTCCTGCCTTCCACCCCCACCGCCTGCCCAGCCCCTCTGTTTCGTGGCCTGCTGCCTCAGCCACTGGCTGAGTCGCGCTCCTCAGCTGGCCTGGCTGTGTGGCACTGTCTCTCTGTCCTCCGAGGGACCCGAGTCGCTCTCTCTTGGGCTGGCTTAGGCAGCTCGGACTGGGCCTGCTCAGACCCATGACCTGCTCTGGCAGGATGGGCACCCCTTCCGTTGCGCCACTCTAGGCAGTTGCCTCCTCGGCCTGTGCGGTCCTGCCAGGACACCCCCACCCCACCCACCTTGATCTCATCACCATGGCGGCACCGTTTCCTGTCGTTCAGGCCTGCTCTTTTTTCCTTTCTCCCCAGGTGTTCCTGGCCCCCCAGGCCCCAGAGGATTCAGAGGAGACTTTGGAGTCAAGGGGCCCCCTGGAAGCAGAGGAAGTAAAGGGGACACTGGGACTCTGGGGCCATCCGGGCCTCAAGGACCCCAAGGACCCCCCGGGGCCAAAGGCCCGCCAGGCGAGAGAGGCTCCGTGGGCACAAAAGGCCTGCCCGGCTTCAAAGGGACCAAGGGGAGCTTTGGACAAGCTGGTGCCAAAGGGCAGGCTGGCCCCAAGGGGGATGTGGGGCCTCAGGGGCCCGAGGGGGCGCCGGGGCCAGCTGGACCACCTGGACCACCGGGGAAACCCGGCATTGCAGGCAAACCCGGGGCACCAGGCCCAATTGGGCTGACAGGGCCAAAGGGGGATCCTGGGATACGGGGTCGACCAGGGTTACCAGGGCCCCCGGGACCCCCAGGAATGTGAGCGGCACCTTCTTGCCCCACAAAAGGGATGGTGGTGGTGGCGGCTGTGTTAGGTGCAGGCAACTGAATGGGACCTCCTCCACTGCAGACACCTCTCCCCTGCAGCAGCCAGTGCCGAGAGTGATGATAGTTGCCTCTGTTCCTGCCTTCATTTATCCTGCACTGTTAGAGCCCACTTTCAGCAGCTTAGGGGTGGTTTAGAAATGGCTCTGAGTCACCAAATTTCCTGCGTTGGGAAAACTTAAAAGGCAAAGAGCTGCAGCTGCTATCTCCACCCACCCACCTTGTTTTAAGCACCTTCTTCATACTCGTCCGTCCGTCCCGTCATGTCCCGTCCCCCAGACGACCGAGGTTCTTATCTGAGATCAGTTGCCAGCTTTGCTCCCGCCACCTGTGCTTGATCTGCCCCGTATTGCTCATCATGGGCACAAAGATGTTGGGCAGAAGAGCCAAATCCTTGTGGGTGCAGATTTCCAGGGTGCCTGTGCTACAGTGCCTGGCTGAATGGAGGATTGCCACCGCCGCTGCCGCCTTCCGGCTCCGGCAGTCTCCACAGCAGCCTGACTCACAGACCGAGTCGTGGGAGAGGCAGCTTTGCCCACCGCTGCCCTGCTTGGCAGGTGAAGCTCCAGTCCTGCTCCACTCCTGGGTGCCTGCCAGCTTGCTGCTGTCCAAGACACAGGGGCAGCAGGAGCAGGCCCACTCCCCACCCCTCTCTTTGCTCTCAGGGGCAATGTAAAGCGGGGTGGGGGTGGAACTCAGCCGTGGAGCTCAAGCTGGGAGGGGCCCCCTTGGCCTGAGACCCAGGCCAGCTGCTGCCAGCCCCAGTAGCCAGCACTGGCCGGGGGGGGGGGCAAGGGTCTGGCACAGCGCAGCCTGCCTTGCAGGTCCCTCTCTTTGTGGGCCCCAGGAGGGCAGAGACAGCCATCAGCTGTGTGCGGGGGTGGCTTGAGTTGCCCTGGCTGTCGTTGGGAGGGGCCATCTCTGGGGGGGGCAGCGCTCCTGTGTTGATGCCGAAGGCCCCAGCTCAACCTCCCATTGGAGTAGCCCTTGGCTAGTTGGAGTAGCCCTTGGCTCCACCTCTGGGGCGCCTTGGAATCAGGCAGCTCCCTGGAGCGCAGCGGGAGGGGGCAGGCTTTGCACCCCCACAGCATGCCAGGCGTGAGGGTGTCTGTGTGGGTGGGAAGAAGAAGAAAGTGAGACTGTGGTTTGGCGACTCAGCCAGAGAACCAACCCTGGGCCCCATGCGCTCCTGGTGCACTCCTGATACTCAGTGCGCTCCTGGGCTCCATCTCTCCCTGAGAGTCAGACCACCTCTTCCAGTCCCTGAACTGTTCTGTGTTTCCTCAGGCATGCTGATCACTGGCAAGAAATGATGCTCCGTGAGTGAGCCCCAGGAGGTGTCAGGCTCCGCCCCCACCCCTGACTGGCTCAGCTGCTAGAATGAAGGGCTGGCGGCTGCCCTGGCGCAGGGATTCTGGCCGAGATGAGCTGAGCCGCCTCCGGAACCCTGTGGGTCAGGCAGAGCATTTGGGGCCGAGGTGGAAATGCCAGAGAGAGGGCCCTTGGCGAGCAGGGCTGCAATCTGCTGCTGGGACACTCTCCTGCACGGCCCTCGTGGAAACGCACGAGTGCTGCGCAGGAGCACTGCTGTGACCGAACCCTAAGCAAGGCCCACCTGGATCAAGGCTCCCACCTCAACAGCGGTCAGCCAGGGGCTTCCAGAAAGCCCACAAGCAAGGTGTGAAAGCCACTCTCCCCCCCCCCCGTTCATTCCCAGCAGGTCATCCAGCCTGTTTGCTATGAGACAGACAGACCACCAACCCACCCAACCTAGGGGGCCTTCTTGGGACAGGCAGGCAACATGCCTCTGTGCACGCCTTGCCCATGGCCAGTGGGTCAGATGATGATGGTAGCAAGAGCCTGGAAGCGAAGCAGCCACTGCAGTGCAAATGCTCAGAGCATAAAGCCATCCGGCGTTTCCTGCCCTCCAGAGCCCGGAGAACAGACCAAAATTCAACCCTAACCAGGCATCCGGAGTCAGGGGACATTTCTGTCAGGCCTTCTACAAATCCTTGGTCAGGCCACTTCTGGAGTATTGCACCCAGTTCTGGTCACTGCATCTCAAAAAGGATATAGTGGAACTGGAAAAGGTGCAGAAGAGAGCGACCAAAATGATTTTTAGTGGGCTGGGGCACCTCCCTTATGTCTAGAGACGGGTTCTTCAGTCTAGAACATGGGCCTCCACACCCTGGCCCGCAGGCTGGATCCGGAGCACCAGAAAACGGTGTCCGAGCGCAGCGGTGGCGCGGAGCCTTACCGTTCTGCCCCACAGCCTCCTGTCTTCTCAGCCGATCTTTGCAGACACTCATGCCGGACAGCTGCTTTTACTGCATGTCGCTTCAGTCAGCTCTGAGCCCTGATTTCCTGGGAGAAGCGGCTGCCCGGTGCGAGTTTCTGCAGAGATCGGCTGAGAAGATAGGAGGCTGTGGGGTGGAACGGTAAGGCTCCGCCACCGCTGCACTGCACCCAGATGCCATTTTTGAAAGGACAGCGGGCCGTGGTTTGGAGACCACTGGTCTATGAAAAAAGCACCTGAGGGGGACATAGTTGAGACTTATAAAACTATACATGGGTTGGAGAGAGTGGATAGAGAGAAGTTCTTTTCCCTCTCACACAATACCAGAACTAGGGGACATCCACTAAATTGAGTGGAGAGAGAGTTAGAACATACAAAAGAAAATATTTCTTTGCCCAGCATGTAATTTGATCTGTGGAACTCCTTGCCACAGGATGTGGTGATTGCACCTGGCCTAGATGCCTTTAAAAGGGGTTTGGACAGATTCATGGAGTAAAAGACCATCACAGGTTACAAGCCATGATGGGGATAAGCAACCTCCTGGTCTTAGTAATAGGCTCTCTTTGAATGCCAGATGCAAGAGAGTGGTGACAGGATATAGATATATCCTTGTCCTGTGTGCTCCCTGAGGCACCTGGTGGGGCCACTGCGAGATGCAGGAACTAGATGGACTAGATGGTCCCTGGGCCTGATCCAGCAGCCAGGCTCTTCTGATGTTCTTCTGGGCCGGATCCCAGAATATGTACCAGTCTGCCAGAGCCTTTCCACATCCTATGTGGAAAGAAGTGAATCTGATGTTTCAGATACTGCCCACTCCCAGGTAACCATGTATGGAAAGAGAGGGGCAGTGTGCATCCATAGCAGCATGGATACTGGGGGAACGCAGCCCCCAGGGCCCAGCTGGGCGTATTTTGCCACCCAAGTGGCTGCACCACCCCACGGCCTGAAAGCTCCACTGTGCCCTGCAGCTTCTGTGGTTGCAAAGGATTGTCCTGCTTAGGCTCTAATTTTGTCACTGACCAATACTGCTACCCAGTTTGGCCTATGGAGCTTCCCACCGGTGCTTTGATGTCAGCTCTGTGTGTGTGTGCTGCGTGTGTGCTGTGCAAGCATGGATCTATCTGTTGTGCCTGCTTGCATGCATGCCCATTGGCTGCGTGAGTCTCTGTACATTCATTCCATGGTGCAGCTGGTTTGCGTCCTCTTTCCCCTTCAGCTGTGTAATCCTGTTATCTGTGTATGACATAACAGCAGCCACGTGTATCACTCCCAGACCAATAAAAGTTTGGCCATACAGGTGTGTGTTAGCTGCCTGAGAGTTTCTTTGGCCCGGGGCGGTGGTGGGGAGCCCTGAGCCAAACCACAAGGGGAAAGACCTGCAAAGTGCTTGCAACTATTGAAAGCGTTACTTGTAAGCCTGCAAGTTCTGGGGCTTCAGGTACATACGGCATTTGCACCAAAGAGGACAAACAGCAGCGGCACCGTCGCTGTGACAGATATTGTCTCTGGTCATCAGTTGGCTGCAGGGTTCAGGGGCACTTCAAGCAATATCTGGGGAAAGCCGAACAAGAGTTCGCAGTAGAGTTGCCAACTTTGCAGCCGCTGCTGCAGCTGTGCCTTTTCTGGTCCAGAGGGTTGTTGGAGTTGATGACAGATACCCTCCCCATCTGCCCCTTGTAAATCGTTCAGGATCTTTGCAAATAAGTCTTCTGTCTGTACCATCAAACCCAAGCAGCTGAGATACATTTTAGGGGCTCAAGACACAGGGTCACGATGCCTTTTAAAGCGCCAGCTAGGCACAGAGGGGGGCATCGCTCAGTGATAGTAGAGCCCCCAGCCAGTTTTGCAAGCAGATGATCCGAAATTCAGCCCCCCCCCCCCCGGCAGCCTCTCCCGGTAAGGCTGGGAAAGACCCACCTCTGCTTGATAGGCGGGAGAGGAGACAGCGCTGCCCTAGATGGACCGGCAGAGACAAGGGTCTGACTCCCCCAAAGGCAGCTCTGTATGGTCAACCTGTGCACGCTCTTCTCAGATGGTCTTGTCTTCCTCGCTGCTCCACCTGTTCTGGGGCTAATTAAGTTGGCAGGCAGTGAGTCGCATGCAGCGTGAGTCTTAGCACCACCCGTGTGTCTTGACCTGAATGCAGGGGAAGTGGGAGGAGGAGGAGTTGATCTCCATTTTGGTCTCCTTTGTGCTTACAAAGAGCCCAGCAGCTCCCGAAGCTTACAAATTTATGAATTACGACGCCAGTGAACCCTAATTGCAAAGCCACATGTGGCTGTTTCACGCAGCAGATGCACCAAGCAATGCAGCTCCTGCTGCATCAGGCTTTCAGGCGCCAGCTCAGCTCCCAGCTGTGAGCATCTGGAAACCAGCTCCCCAAGGCTGCTGCTGGGCCATTCTCAGCTGCGCAAAGGTACTTTGCTGCTGGGCCCTTGGGAAAGAAGCCAAGAGAAACGGAAGCACTGAGGGGCGGGCAGCGTATGGTCCTCATCCACAGAAGCAAGCAGGCTGGCACAGGCACAGTGCAGGCCTGTAGGGTGGTATGGAGCTCTGGGCTGGTGTGTCCCACAAGTGACAGTAGCAGCAGCAGCAGCAGCAGCAGCACTCAGATGCTGCCTTAGAAAGCACCTTAGCTAAGAAGCATTAGGCGCAGCATGAGGCAAACTGAGAAATTTGCCTAGGGGCATTTATTAATGTCTACGACAGCATGCAGAATGCATTGTCGCTTCTGGATAGCGGCCCAGAATGGCTTGTGGCGCCACAGCTGGTGCTGGCCTGCGACCCACCCAAAATTGGCTCACAACCCACAGTTTGAGAACCGCGGCGACCCCCGCCCCTCGGGTGAGACGGGCACCCTAGTGACACCACTGCTTCCAGTTGCTTTCTGAGGCCTGCAGAGGCCCACCCCAGGGGAATGAGGTGCGTGGGTCGCAGCGAAGGGGGGGGGGGTTTGAGAACCGCTGGTTTAGAGAAAGGCTGCCCTGAGAGGGGGCGACTGAGAGCAGCAGGGGGCGCAGAACCCTCCCCCTTCCACTGTCCCTCCTTTCGGACTCCCACCCCCAGCAGTATCTTCCTTCCAACCAACCCCCCCCCCCCCAACAGCCCAATAACTATCCTGCTGCCCTCGAGATATGCCAGGCGGGGTTCGAGGCGCAGATACAGGCTTTCTTTCAGGCCACTCCTATCCGGGCGCGGTGCCGAAAAACAGCACACCGAGGCCAGCACACCACAGCCGTGGTACCCGAAGCCCATCCAGGTGGCGAGGCCACACTGGCGCAGCCCGTGTCCTTTTCAGCGGGGAACTGCCCAGCGGAGCGGACCCGTGGTCTGGTCAAGCTGCTAATTCTTCCCAAGAAGCAGCAGCGCCGGTCCGCCCGACCCTCGAATGGGCTGTTCCCAGACTGCAGAGGCCTTGGGAAGACTCCTGTAGCGCGGGGGGGGGGGGGGGAGTGCAACTCCAGTTCCACAACTCAACTAGGACTTTGATTCTCGTCCTCGGCTGCCGGATGCACTAACTGACCCAGCCTCGCACTACCCACAGGGGGTCACAGCAGCCTTTTCGCCGGGAGCGGAACAAGGTTTCCCCACAGAGCAGTTCTGGGCGCCGCCACCACCACCCCGCCCTGCTGGGGGTCCCTGCAGCGCAATCCCAGCCTTGCAAGACGATCCCATTATCATCTCGCCCCCACCCCACCGCCCGCCTGGCCAGAGAGACGCCATGAGTGCTGAGGTCTGCCTGCAGGGTGAGGTTAAACAAAGCGCCTCTTCCCGCCCCCGCCCCCCCACCCCACCGTGGGAAATGGCCAGGCTGCTGACTGCATTCAAATCAGATGGAGGGTTGAATAAAACCACAACCCCCCTGAGAACCCTGGAAAGGGCTGATCTGGAGACGGAAGGAGCGGGGGGGGGGGATTGGTCACAGTGGAGTTTCACTCTTCAAAACAGCAGCCAGATGCGCCCTGCAGAATGATGCTTCCGACTGGCCAAGGCGCCAAACAGACAACAAAGAGCAAGGAAGCCGGGCGGGAACTCTGGAGGAGGAGGAACCGTTTGGGATCATCAGGTGATGTCGTGATCCCCAGGTAGGAGGAATACTGTGGTCAACGCCTCCCCTTGGTGCGCCTGCTGCTGCGCATCACAAAGGGCGGGGCCTCCTCAGTCTCTACAGGTGGCCCCTTTGGGTCTCTTCTGCCAGGGATCCATCCAGGGCTCCACTTGCTTGCTGCTCAGCATTCTGCAGCGCACCCCTTCCTTCTGTGTTGAATGCAGACACACCCAAGTGATCCAGTGCAACATGACTACCCCCCCCCCTTTGCAGCAAAGCTACTTTGCGGAGCCCCCCCCCCCCCCGTCCTCTTTTTAAACCTCAGCAGAAGCAGTCACCACTTCAAGCAAGTGCAAATTCATGGATCCCCTGAAACAAAGCATTTGATAACTGGTCTGCTTCCCTGGAAACACTGGGTCGGAAGAGCGCACAAGCTCCAGCTCAGCATTTTGCTGCTGCATCTTCGAGACAGGCAGCAGGGTGACGTTCCGAACCTGCTTCCTAGTTTGGGTGTCTGTCTGGGGCCACTGGAAAAGGCGACAGCAGGACACCAAGAGAGGTGAACATACTGGACGCACTTTGTCACAGGAGAGAGGTTCAATCCAGACATGAGGCTGGCCCCTTTTTCAAACAGATGGAAACTGCTCCAGAGAGGGGGTGGGATGATGGCAATGGTGCTGAGGCTGACGCAATGGGCTCATGATGTCACTGGTGCCAGCAGCCAATCAATGTAAGACACAGCCAGTTTCTGTTGCCAACGCATACAGCCAGTCTCCCCTGAGCTCAGACCTGCAGCAGAGTGAGTGAGTGAGTGAGTGAGTGCCCTTTTCTAGTGGCCCGACCCCGTTCACACCCGCTATGACCTGGAGCACATGGAAGCACAGCTCCGTTTTCCATTTTACCCACCACCACCACCTCGGTGCCTAGCATCAGCCCCCTGCTAAGAAGAGCGAATCTCCTCTGGCCTCTGCTGGCTGCCCTGCTTGGGAGACTGGGCCTGGTTCTCCATTTCCCATCCTAACCTAGCGCTGCAGCAGCAGCAGCAGCAGCAGCAGCAGCCTGTCTTTGCCGGCCCCACAGAGCTGCTAGGCCTCCCTGAACTCCCCAGGCCTGCTCAGCTGTGCTTTACAAGGTCAGCTTCCAAGCCTGGGGCAGGAAGAGTGAAGCTCAAGTGATTGTTTTGGTTGGGTTTCAAGTTTTCCATTAATTAAGATCCTGGCATGCGGCTATGAAATGCAGCAGCTCAGTCACCGCCACTAGAGCCCAGCCCCTCAGGGCACCCAAATGACTCACAGTCACAATCATGTTGAAAAACAGGGCCAACAAAATGGCAACGTGGGTGTTGCATAAACAGAAACAACAACACAGGCAGGCCAGTCACGAGGAGCACACAGCAGTCAGCACTGGAGATGTCGGCCTCAGGTGAAAGGGGGGGCATTATTGGCAGGACCCCCAGGGCTCAGCAGGAGGAGCTTGAAGACAAGGGGTGGTGATGATGGGGGGCCTGAGGAGAGAGCCTGGCGAGCCCAGTGGGGTCAGGGGGGAGGAGGCAGCAAGGAGCTGTCGGGGGGGGGCAGAGGTGTCTGTGCCTGGTAGACAGGGGAGCAAAGCCAAGAGCAGAACACCCTCCTCAACCCAAGCAGCGAGGAGCCCCCCCTACCTGCAGCCCCCCCCCCTTCGCCAAAGCCCAGTCACACATTGTGCAGGCTTCCGGCCCATCAGGCCAGCAGGCGAGTGGCAGGCAAGAGTCCGCCCGGGGAGCTGGATGGTGGAGGAAGAGGGACCCCAAAGTCAGCGCCTGCAAGCACGGCGCCGCCGTCATGCAAGCAGCAGAGAGAAGCGGGACTTGCCAGGGGGCCTCGCCCCGGTCTCTGGCCACAGAACCCCCGCCTGTCCCAGAGGCCACCCGGCAGAGCAGCCCGGCCAGTTCCCTCCTGCCTCTGGGCCCAGGGTGGCTTGGCTTTCCCTCCCACACCCACACCCAGAGCTGGGTGGCTGCCCGTGTCTGTGTGGCCTCATCTGGGTCAAGGCAGCAGGCCAGAGTAGGGGCTGCTCATCACCTGGCCAGTGTGCGACACGGTCTCCTCTCCTCCCTGCTCACAGCAGCAGGAGAAGCAGCGCAGGGTCGCTTTCCCACGAACGACCCGGAGCCTCCCCAGGCTTCCACAGCCGGCAAGGACTGCAGGACTCCCCTCCCCAACACGCTCCCTCCATCGCCCCAGCAGAAGAAAAGGCTTGCATGGCCTCCCCAGCGGCAGAGGGGCGGAGCAGCCCTGGAAACCACCGCAGCAGCAGCAGCAGCAGGGCCGACCTGCAGTGCTGGCGGGCAGGAGGCTCTTCCCCTAAAACGGGGGGGGGGGGGGAAGGTGCCTTTGGGGATGGAAATTTGGCTGCAATAGCACATTGTGGCTGTTAACGTAGGAAGGGGGCAGAGTAAGAAAAGGAGAGGCTGGCAAGAGCAGGCAGGAACTGCGGAATAGAATTTCACGCCTGTTAGCAGAAGGCCTCGACAAGCCAGCTTGCTGCACCTTTGGGCTCCGGGCTGGAGCCACGAACTCCCCCCCCCCCAGCTTTTCTTCCGGCAGTACGTGGGCGGGCTGACTGCGCAGCTTCTGCGCCTCCTTTTCCCTGCCCCGGGGGGGGAGGGCACCAAGGAGTCTAACTGGGTTCTAGAAGCGAGAACAGCAGGCCAATGCACAGTCCTTGGGGTTCTAGTTGCTGCCTGGTGGGGCATCCCAAAGCAACGACTCGGGGGGGGGGGTTTGCAGCCGCACCATTGCATGACCAATGCGCAGTGTGTCTTGTCCAGCATACAACCATGTGAGCAGTTTTTCAGGGGAGGGTGATTAAGACTGAGAGCCACCTCCGCTTGGCCATGGTTTGGCCACTGAAGCGCCAGTCTCCCTCTTGCAAATGGGCTGCAGAAGTACGAACTTGGACTTTGGAGACCAGAGCCTGCCAGCAGGGGAGCCCAACGGGTGCCAGGAGGAGGGGGGCGGTGGCGGACTGCAGCAGCAGCAGCTGTGCTGGAGGACGGTGCTGCCTTTTGGGGGGGTCCGGGGGGAGAGGCTGCCAGCCAGAGAGTCTGTTGTCAAGCTAGGCAAACAGCAAGTGGGCAGCAAACTGCGTGGTTGGCGCCAGGCTGGGAAGGTCAGGCCAGGTCAGGCCAAGGGGGCACGGAGCCCCCCGTGCAGCACGGACCCAAATCCAAGCGCAGCAAAGAATCAGCAGGCCAGGCCCAAGGGAGCCGGGGGCGGTCGAGAAACCAGTGAAAGGAACGGAGGCTGTTTGCTTAAGTGCAAGGAAGCCGCTAACCAAGCCCAGATGTGCTCCCTCCCCCGCCAGCTGCTGCCCCAGCAAAGTTGTTGGCTGCTCCAGGCAGAAGGTCACAAAAGCTCCATCATCACATGACGCAGA
The DNA here is from genome assembly GCA_026170595.1 of Plestiodon gilberti rubricaudatus. NCBI lineage: Eukaryota > Metazoa > Chordata > Lepidosauria > Squamata > Scincidae > Plestiodon > Plestiodon gilberti. The sequence goes on along the minus strand of JANXHW010000001.1, from coordinate 1,438,189 downwards.
GCAGTCAACGCTGGCTGACTACTCTGGGCACAATTTGAGTGCCTGCCGGGTGATTCTTCCCGACACAGGTGGATGGCGCTACAAGGGTCCAAGCACCTCCCATCTCCCACCTACAGGCATAGCCGCTAGACAAGCATCACGGGTCCAGGTAGCGGCCCTGACGGCCCTGGAGAGCCGGCACTGGGCCCGGCAGGCTCTTCCACCTGCTGCTGGGGGGCAGCAGGTTCCTATGACGCACTGCCTAGCCTCCGCCTCCGCCACGCCTGGCGCGACCCATGTCCTGAGAACTTCGGCTGATTGGTCAAAGATCCATCTGGCCATCTTGTCCTGCCTATAAAAATCTGACTTCCAAGCTTAGAATCAACGAGAACGTTTTGGAGCAAAAGGCTCCCATTGATTGAAGGGGATCACTGACCCCCCTGAGGAAATCTAGGGCTGGCCTCTCACACGTTTGGGACTCCCTGCTGGAGATGCCGTGCTGAGGCACAGTTCTTGTCCGAATTAACACGACCCTTCTGCCTCTCTTCCCAAAAAAGCAGCAACACATGCCCCTCTGGAATAGACACCCACTATAGGGGGGGGGGTTCCCCCATCCCCCCAACCAAAATGGGTGGCTCCTGAGGGCCTTTTTGATGGCCAAGCACTTTGCACAGCTGACCTATGCGGCCTGAGACCCCCTTTTTCGCTCTCATTAGAATACATGTGCGCAGGGTGCTGCTGCTGGGTGCCTGCCAGGAGAGCAGGCCCAGGCCAGGAACGTGACTTTGGAGCTGGACTGGTGGCGAGAGACCTCCGAAAGTCGCCCTTTTGCTCAGTCAGAACAATCACACACACGCACCGAAGCTCCACCAAGGCACCTGCGCCAACCAAGCCACTGGCCCCCAGAGCTAGCTGCCACCCACCCGGTGAGCGTGCGAAACAGCAGAGGCGCCGTCGAGGGCAGGGCTGAGCAAGCCGGGGCCACCCAGTCCCCAGAGAGGGGTCCCTGAGGAGCTCCCCCCACAGCCGAAAACAGCTGAGCAAGGCTGTCACCGCTCCATGCAGGAAGAAAAAACCCTTCCGGGTTCTGCGGCTGTTTCTAGGGCAACTGTCTGTAGTAACAAATTGTCTGTCCTCTTCCTCGGTGTGCCGCAAATGGTCTGCAGGTGTGCTGCTGCGGGAGTTTGGAGCACAACGGTTGAAAATTGCTGGAAAAACTCTTCTGGGGGCTGTGGCTCTGTTTCTAAGGCAACTGGCTAGTAACGGCTTTGCCAGTGGAGGAAGAGGGACAGACAATTCGTTACTACAGACAGTTGCCCTAGAAACAGAGCCGCAGAACCCGGAAGAGTCTCCCGGAAGCGACGTCACAAGAGGCGCGGAGACCACAGAGGTCAGTGTGCCAGGAGAAGAAAAACGTTGAAAATCACAGACATGCACGCTCAATCTTGCTGGGCCTGCTCATTCCTAGTGGGAGACGAGTATGCTGACTGCGCACATTGACCTGTCTGGAGAAAGGTGGGATAGACATTTACAAATACGTAAATACATCTTGCATTTGTCTGATTGAATCCTGTATTCGTTTGGTCTCTGCAAAGTGCTCACACACACCCACAAGCCGCACTGCTGGGCCTTTGGATCTCACTGAGGGTCCAATCCTATCCAACTTTCCAGCGCCAGTGGAGCCGCAATGCAGCCCCAGAGTAAGGGAACAACCTTTCCCTTACCTTAAGGAAGCCTCCATGACTCCCCCCCCCCCCCAAGAATGCAGCGCACACCCCATTGGCACGGCTGCATCAGCACTGGAAAGTTGGATAGGCCTGGGCTCCTAAACACACACCCACACTACTACTACTAGTAGTAGTACTAGTACTAGTACTTCTTCTTCTCCTCCTCCTCCGTACTGGTGACATGACATATATGTGTACTGTACTCGTGACTTAGGTGGCCGCTTCATGCATACGGCAAAATGGGTTCTTCTGGCCCACCAAAGCTGAGCAAATCCGTCGGTGCCACAAGACTCTTGGTTGAGCCCTCTCTTGGCAAGTTCTCCCAGGCAGAGCGAGGGTCTTTGAAATCGTGCTGGAGAGTCAGTAGGATTAGCAGCACCCCACTCCAAAATTCTCCCTGCGCAGGCAGAAAACGTCCAGGGAACGGGCTCAGCAGCTACATACCACATTCCTCTCCCCCCCCCCCACAGAGAGAGAGAGAGAGATAGAGAGAGAGAGAGAGAGAAATTGTTCCTTGTCAAAATCTTTCTGCGATGGCACCGGATCACCTTGTCTTACTTCCCCCTCAAAATTTCCCAGCAGTGCTGGCTCAGCAGGAAAACACGCGCCATTACAGGGGGAGGAGGAGGCAGGGTGCAGCTGCAGGCCAAGACCTTGGGGCTTGTTGGGTTTCCATTTGCCGAGGCCAGGAGGCCAGGCCAAGGTCAACATTTCTCCAGCTGCTGGGGCTGCTGGCAACACGCTGGATTCTGATGACAAAGTAACTTTCAAAAGATGCACTTTTGCCACGCTCCCAGAAAACACGGAGCCTTTCACCAAAAGGGCCTGCCGACCCCAATGCAAAGGGTTAGGAGGTTCAGCGAGTCTGGCTGGCACACAGGCAGTGCCTTGGGGGGGGGGGGTTGAGGGGGTCTATACAATCAACAGAGTGGCAGGTCAGAAGCCTGAAACTTGTTTTTAACACAGTCGTGAAGCACCTCTGAGCATCAGCAGAGTATTTCCATTAGCACCAAGAAACCACAGCTGGGATTACAGGATGGAGCAGGAGATGGGGGCGGGGGTGGTTCTGAAGCAGCAAGCGATGATCTGTGCTTTGCTTGCTTGCTTTCACCCAGTCACACAACGAACAATAATTGGGCGTTATACGACCCAACGTTAAAAGGAGCTGCTTAAGGAGGAGTCAGTGACCGACGTCTATTTACTGCCAGGCTTCTTTGTGGCGCATGTCAAGCCACTTGGGCAAAGGAAGGCCGCTGGCTGGGCACTGTGTGCGGCTCATGGAGTCGCTGGCGGCCTGCAGAGTCAACCCCTCCACAGCCGATGGCGCAGTGGTGCAAGGCTGCTCCCAACTCCTCTAGCCACTGTGGCCTTTTGCTCACCCCACCAGTGAAGGGCAGGCAGGAGACAAAGGCTACAGGCCAGAGTGTGGGCCCAGCTCAAGCCCTGACTCAGCCATCCCAGGAGGCCAGGAGGGAAGCAAGTACCGTACTATCAAATTCACTCTTTGGGTCCAAACCTGAGTTAAGACCTTGGGGTCTCCTGCACTGGCATCGTTGGGGGGGTGCGCGCTAAGTGTGGGGTGCACTGGGTGACACCAATTCTTTGGGGTGACACACCACGGCCACCCAGCCGCCATTTTGTTTTCGGCTACTTTTAAAAAGTGACTCCTCTCCGAGCAGCCGAAAACGGCCAGGCAAAGGGCTGTCTCCCCCTTGGCGGGGGGAACACCCCATTCATTGGCTGGCCTGAAGGCGGGCCAGTCAATACGGTGTCAACCCGGCTGTCCTCGCAGCTCCGCCTCTGAGTCGAAGCGAAGCTGACAGCCGAGACTCGTTTTCATGAGGGCACAACTTGGCTGTCAGCTTTGCTTCGGCTCAGAGGCGGAGCTGCGAGGACAGCCGGGTTGAGCTCCCTGCAGGCTGCAGTGGGTGGGTGACCCCCCCCCATGGTTCTTCCAGTTTGCAGCCAGCCTCGCCTCCAACACCACAAAGCCCCCCGTGTCGTTTCTTTTCGACTTGGGTGGGTGGCTTCGGGTTGGAGGCGGAGCCTGCTGCAAACCAGTTTGCGGTGGCGTGATGACGTCATCACGCCACCACGGTTTACGTCCAGTTTGCGGCGAGGACCCTGCAGCAGTTACATGAGGGGTGAGCTACTCTGCTGATCTATCTCCTGGACACAATGCGACAGGCCGTCCCACACACGGAGGTCGCTGGATGGATGGGAGACTCATTGAGGGGGGGCGTTTGCTACTAGAAAGTGCAAGTCCCCCCCCTCCCGGAACTTCAGCTCCAAGGATCCCTCCAAGGAAGCCAGCAATAGGTCACATGTAAACAGGTTGCTGGTTGATCTGCCATTTCCCCTGAACGGTATTAACCAGGGGAAAAGCGACAGCTGCCAACCTTCTCCCCAACGGTTGGACTCTTCTTGTTTATGTGACAACCCTGACATGGCAACACCCAGCTTTGCTGACTGCTCTAGGGAGAAAGCCAGACCCGCCCGCCATATCGTGCAGCCAGGGCTGAGCGAAACCCATTGGTGGCAGGACCCTGCCCCGCGAAAGGCCACTTGTTGGCTCTACTTCTGGCCACTAGGGAGCCAGAACCCACTGGGGGCGGAAGGCATGTTCAGCCAGCGCTCCGCTAGGCAGCCACACCTGTTGGATAATTCTAGCGGTCTGGGGAGGAACCAGCCTGCCAAGAGAGCCAGGAGGCCCCCAAGCAGCCGGAGAGACTCAGGATGTTCTGCAAAGGCCTCCAGAACAAGCAAACGAGAGGAGACGTCTCCACCCAACAGCCTTTTCGTTGTTCCGCTGCTGCTGTTGCTAAACAGTCTTGAAAACAGACACTCATCGCGAAGGAGAAGCAGAGAGTGTTGGCCACCTTCTGGCCCAAGTCTGGACTCCCTCTTGAGCTATTCATACAGTCAGCCTCCTTAGGCAGGAGCGTTCCGAGGTCGAGAGGTGAAGGCTGCGATCCCAGACACACTTGCCACGTGGACGTCAGTCCCACGATGCTCCGAGGGCCTTGCTTCTGAGCAAACAGGCACCGAATTGCACTGCAAGCCTGAGCTGTGCTTACACGGGGGGGGGGGGGGGGACAAAGCCAATCGCAAGAACTCTCCGAGGTGACGACTGGGAAGGGCAGCAGGCTAGTCAGAGTGGTTGGTTGCTAGAGGCTCTGTGGGAAGGACTGAAACCGGCTCCCACTGAGACAGCCCGGAGGGAAGCAGTGCGGGGGGGGGGGTCCCTTGGCACAGGCAGGAGCTGGCGCCCCTATCAGGCACTGGGCTGGGAATGGCAGCAGGACAAGTGTGACCATGTCCTCTTTTTGAGCCTCTTGAATGTACATACTGTATTCTGCTTGTTCAAAAAGAAAAGCCTTGCACATTTCAAAAATATGATTCAATGTTTGTCATCTACAGAATGAAGCTGCGAGCAAAAGAGTTTGATTCTATTCTACACGAAACATAACACGGTTCTGAGCGTCTGCACCAGCTACCAAACCACTTTTTAAAGTTATTGTCTGAACCAGAAAGTGTAAGAATAGGATGAACCTGAACCCCACATTTTAAAAGGATCTAACTCTCCACCCAAGAGGCGGTGGTTTGGAGCAGAAGAAGAGCCGAATTGGCTGCTGAACTCTGAACTCCTGCTGCCACCTGTCAGCTCTAAATCAGGCCCCTCCTCCTCCCCAGGGGCTTTTCCATCCCTGGAGTAAAAGATATGGGGCCATCAACATCACCCCAGACTAGAGTTTATCATCACCTTGAAATAAACCCCCATCTACACAACAAAGAAATGGACCAAGAGGCAAGCTCGAAGGCACAGCTCACCCTGCTCCTAACTCTGCCATCTCCCTGGGGTCTATTTCTAGATTGCGAGCCTCTTGGGGCAGGGACTGTCCCTCTCTTCTGTTGCACAGTGCCGCAAGCACACTGATGGCACTACACAAACAGACCTGAGCTTGAGCTTCCTGGCCGGCCAAACTACCGGTGGCATCAGGGCAGACCTGCAATCCATCTCCCACCATTTTTGTTTTTAATGCAGCTGCTGGCGGCTCCAAATCTGACCAGAGCAGTCATGCTGGGGAGGAGTTCCTAACTCTTGTGCCCTGTACAGTTTTCCCAATCTAACCCCCCCCCCCCCGTTGTTTTCCCTGCAAGGAAAAAAAGACGTATTTGCACATTTACCCCTCCCCCAAAGAGGGGAAGGATAAGAGATGGACAACAGCTTGGCAAGGCGGTGAATTTAGATCAGGACAACAACGAGGAGGAAAAAGTTAAAATTTCTCACACATCCCTCTCTGACCTCATCTCTGCCCCCATCTGTTGTTGTCCCCATAGTCTGTTTTAAATTGTTTACTCCTTGGAGGCAGAGCCCCGTCTTATTTTGTGCCTTTTAATTTCTATAAGTCAACGTCACGTGTAGACCGATGTCAGTGTAGCACTCATGCTCAGCCTACCCCAACCCCCCCCCCCGCTTCTGCTCTTTATGGGCCAACCATGCGCAGCACACAGGACACAGTGGCCAATCAGCGCAAGTCCCAGGCATTGTGCTGTCATCTCCTGCAGGCCATCCAAGAGATCTTCCTCCTCCTCCTCCGCAATGGTGCCACCCTACCCCAAATACTTACGTCTGCTCCAGACAACCATGTGGTTGCCAAGCGGTCTCTTCTCTGCTTGGAGAATTTCCCCCATATTTTGGGATGAGCACTAAGATGTCGAACCGAGAACACAGGGACTCCAGAAAGAGACACCCCTGGGAGCCTTCTGACCGAGCCAGCGAAACAGCCCAGCACCTGAGGGATCAGAGGTCGCGCCTGGCCCAGCAGCAGCAGCAGCAGCCTGCTTGGCCCACCCCAAAAGTCCGGATCTCGGCACTAATGACTCTCAACAGTGGAGGTGCAGATCTCCTCCGCTACTGCCCTCTATGTACCCCGACCTCTTGCAATGCACCCCTGAATCCAAAAACAGCAGAAAAAGGCGCCATCACAAATGAGGACGATAACTCTCAAGAAATCCTGCATGGAGAATGAAAATATGTCTGTGCCTGGATAAAAGAACTCTTTAACGGACGTTGCCTCCTGGTGGCCCCGAGAGCAACACGGGGCACCTGCTCAGCGGCTTCTGCAAGGACCATCGTTGCCGTTACGGAGATGCTCTGAAGTAGCTGTGGGTACAACAGACCCCCCCCCCCAGCAAATGTAAACTTAACGTGGAGCTCTGCACCTTCTCGCAACGGCCATTTCCAGGCTCTGTGCAGCTTTTGTCACACTAGCTGCCTGCGTGGCAGCTCAGATGCGCCTCGGGAGACCATCGCATTGGATGGAGATGGAATCAAGGTTTGCTGCTGTTGGATGTCCAGACACTCTGGGGCCCGGCCAGCATTCAGCAGCAGGCTCGGGGGCTTCGCACCAGGCCCTGCCGTGCCCCCCCCCTTGCTTTGCTCCGCTTTCAGCCCGGCAAAGCAAGGAAGTCCGCTATGGCTGCTGCTGTACAAGAACCCAAGAAAACAAGCTCCTTCCAGCACAGTAGCACAACAGAAAAAAAACAGGTGGTGGCGGCTGACCAGTCTCTGGTAGTGCTCACATGGCCCTGCAGCAACCCCACCACCACCACCAGGGAGCCGCCCCTCCAGGCCTCAGGAGGAAGGGCGAGCGGCTCCCTGCTGTGCCTTTGCTACGGCTGCAACGTTTTCCGGATGAAGCAGGCTGGGCCGGGCAAGCAGCCTGCTCTGCTTCCTTGTGGCACCCGCAGGGCATCCCACCCTGGGTGGCTGGTGCCACAGGCTTATCTGTCAGCCGCAGAAGGCTGGACCCAGAGGTGCCCAAAGGCTCCAGTGCTGCTCACGGAGAGCGAGAGCTTCTGCACACGCACAAATCCAAACTTCTTGTCTCCTTCCATCCTTTTTCATTTAGAATTCAATATTCATAATTTACCTGTGTTACTGTGGGGGCTTTTTTCTGTTTCCAGACCTTTTTGCCTCGGTGGGCAGCAGTGACCCAAGCGGTGCCCAAAGTGCCAATAACATTGCCAGTAGCTATTTTCCCCATCTAGGATGCACCAGGAAAGGACCCTGCACAGTACATGCCGGAGGCAACCAGCCTGGCTGCGAAAAAACAAGCAGCACATCAAGCATCGCCGAAGGTGCTCTGGCCAACCGGGGGGGGGGGGGGAGGAAGCCTCTGCAACTCGCCCTGGCACTGCTGCTGGTAGAACTCCTAGCGCTGAGGCCCCTTGGCACACAAGCCACCGGCGACCAGATCCCACCATGGCTGGGCTCCCTCAGCTTCTTCTCAACTAGACCAGAGCCAGTGTGGTGCAGTGGGCAGAGTCCTGGGCCAGGGCAAAAAGGACTCGGGTTCAGATTCCCACTCGGTCACATCATCTGCAGTGTGACCTTCCTTCAGCCAGTCAGCTTCCCTTTCAGGGCTGTTGTGAGGACAAAAGGGGGTGAAATCTCGGGGCCCGTTTCCTGGATTGGGCAGGGAAATGGAAGAAACCACTTGGGGGAGAATCGCCACCGCCTGGCAACGCCCCGATGCCTGTGGAGAAAGGGAGCCTTGTCATGGGAGGCACATCCCTCCATCGCCTACCTCACAGGTGCGCAAGCAACCAGAACAGCTGTCTTCAGTAAGGCAAGAAGCACGCACGCCACAGGAGGCTACGGGCTCCAGCAGTTTATACATCCACTGGGATCATATTAGTTCGTGCCGCAGGCAGGCAGAGATATGAGGCTTGACTGGTGGGTATAGATTGGGGAACCTTTAAAAACGTCCCTTACCACCGCTAGGCGACAGCGGGGAGATCTTCATCAGGAGTAAGAAAAGCAGAAATCTTCACTATGTGTGCTTGCAAGGAGCGGACAGCTGCTAGACTGAGCAGCAGCTGCAGTATTTCATCCACATACGCAGAAAGAGGGTCAGGGGGACCCTGCTGGGTGAAGCCGGACGGCAGCATTCACCATCTCTTGTGCGACGTTCCACCCCAAGGCTGCTTTGCGCTCAGAAGGACCTCCTGCACGGATCTCTCACTCAGACCCCAAGGCTGCAAAAAGGGCAACGACGGGCATTTGCAGAGACCTGCTTGAGGTCTCAAGATCTGATTGAGGTGACCCCACCAGAAAACGCAAGACACCTGAGCATTTAGGCATCAGTCATTTGGCCTGCTCTGCTCAGAATAGCACAGATAGCCGCAACAGGAACAGTCAGTAAGACGCTGCAGGCAGTGCCAGCGTTCCACAGCTACCTAGCAAGGAGCCATGTCTGTGGCTACCTGGACAACCCTGTGGTGAAGAAGCGGGAGGAGGTCAAGGCTCTGTATTAACATCTGGAGACCATTCCTAGGAACGTCCCTGCTTGAGGGAGTCAAACGTAGTGAATGACAATGGACCCTCCCACCCCAGGACGACGGTGAACCCAACGCCACTCAAGAAGCGTCCAGAAAAGGGCAGGGGGTGGAAGTCACCGCTGGCATCAGGTCGAGGACAGTGAGAGTGGGGAGGACAGATGCACAGACATCAGCAGTGAGGGTCCTAAGGAGAGCGCGCGGCAGTCGGTCTCTATCCCATGGCTCACAGAAGCGCAAAGGGAAGAGAAGACCATCTGCTCTACAACCGCTGTGATCCTGGGCCCAGGAACTGCCAGGCCAGTTTAAACACCATTGCTCCGACAGAGGACGGCACCAGTGGCACAGAGGAAGCAGCAGGCGCCCTTAATCTCACCTGCGGAGAAAGGAGACGCCACCTGCGGCGATGTGACAACCGAGGGAGGCGGCCATTGTTCCAGCCCTGCTGACAGGTACTTTCCTGAGCCTCTCAGAGTTCTGCGGGCTCTTGCATGGAAACCTTGGGTGCTACACGGAGGGAGGACTCTTCACATTCACCAAGATGGAGATCGTATGGTCCAAAGAGATTAGTTGACAGACTTGAGCAAACAGTCAAATGTTTTCTAACACAGGCCTTATTGCAAGATTCTATTCAGAGACGACCTTCGTGGGCAATTCCTCCCACTAGCCACTAAGGACAAGAATAGCAGGAGTGTGATGAGAAGCCTTGGTGGGTATTTCTTTGGCGGAGGTTTCTGGCAAAGATCAACTTTTGCGTAGCAGGGGGTAGGGGCTTCCTGTCCATTTTCTTGCTTCCCCAGAAGGTGCTTTCCAGTGCTCAATTAGAAAATTAAACCCTCAGAAACAGGTTTTGCACCCCGGGGGGGGGAGGGGAGAAAGACCTGGAGCCAAGGTCAGTCCAGAGCCCCCTGCCCTCATGCCCTCTCCCTGGGGGAGATGCAGGAGTGCCGGCTCCCTGGCGAGAGCTCTAGACTGTTCTAGAGCCGACTCTGGAGAGGGGCAACCCTTCCCATGTAGGACTGCAGGGAGACCAGACCGAAAACGGCCAGATGCAGGCCACACACTTCTCTTGCTGCTTTAATGACCATGGTGCTGAGCTCTGCAGAGGCCCACAGACTGCCGAGGGAGCAATGCTGCTCACAGATTCCAGGCAAGCATTTTACAGTGTGAAAACACAGCTGTGCAAAACTCAAATCTCCACAAAGTCCGGGGGGGGGGGGGGGGACGGGACCAAACTTTGAACACAGGCGCGCTCCATTAGCGCGACACCCCCCAAACCCAAACCCTGCCAGATGAGACTGGCGTCCTCAAGTCAGCGACTCAGATGGCAAAGCAGGCCGAGCAGATGATCGGTGTCCGAGGGAGGCGCAAGGCAGAAGCAGGGGCTTCGGTGGCTCACCACCAGGAGCTTTCCAAGCAGCCCAGTGGCTCCGGAGGTGGAGCTGGCAGTCCCAGAGTCCCTGCTGGGAGGCTCACTCTCTCCAGCCAGACAAGCCCACAAGGAAACCAGTACAGACGCGTCCAAGTTCACGTGCTTATTTTGGGCCTCAATGGCAAAGAGCTACGATGTCCAAGTCCATCTTCGACTTCCAAAGGGTGCGGCGGGTGCCTTGGGTTACATGAAATCGTCCGAGTCATTGCCATCCTGTGGGAGGAAAGAGAGAAAAGGGATACAGTCAGGACTGTCGCATGGTACAGGGCCTGGAGCCCAAAACTCTTTGGATCCAGATTCCTCTCTTTGGATCCAGCTCTAACAGATCACCACACCTGGAATAATGGAGGCATCTTCCCCGAGGTCCTACCAGCGAGGCTAGGAGTGAGGCGGCTGCTTCCGTCCTCACTCGCTGCTCCAGTCACCTGGGACTGTCTGCGCCTCCAGGCCACTCTGGTCGTGCTCCTTGCCTGCTCTCTGGTTACGGCACAGTTTGTGTGTCAACCCTGGGGACTGGACTGGGGAAGAGAGTGGCGCTGATGTCTGCAGGATCCTGCCCAGGGAAGGGGGCTGAACGTGGATGAGCTGTCAGTTCTACCTAGTTTGGACGCCAGCAGCATCAAAAGCAACAACGTGAGCTTTTTGGGAAGCCAACAGCCCAACAGGATAAAGGCAACTCGCTTTCATCACAAAAGCCAAAACGCTGCTGCTGCTGCCGCCACAGCCCTGTCAGTTCTCACTCCTCTGTCCCCTGGGCACATTTTTCATTGACCAAAAAGCGCCAGACAGAAGGTCTTGACATGGGGACAGATTTTCCCAGCCGAACCCCAATAGCTCCCGGGGAGTTTGCAATGGAGAAGTGTGGGCCAATTCACTCCCATCGCCGGGACTTTGCTCAGGAAACCCCAACTTCAGCAGGGAAAAGGTGGGCGGAACAGGAAGGAGCCGCCACCACAGCAACAGGCCCCTCAAACGGCATCCTGGACATACCTGGTTGGAGGACATGTTCTCCGACTTCATTAAGGAAGAGTAACTCCTGCAAGGGGAAGAAAACCCAAGTGCGTTTTTGCAAGGGGAGGGACAGAAGAGCAGCCCAGCTGCTGGCTCAGGCCAAGTGCCAGCCCGTGTCCCACAGTGGCTCACCAGCTGCCTCAGGGAAGCCCACGCACAAGAGGAAGGCCCCCTCCCCCCGGCTCCCCTGCAACGGAGGTTCGGAGGCAGACTGCTGCTGAGCCCTGGGGCCTGCTGGTCAGCCGGGACTGGCCTCTGGTCCTCCAGGGACATGTCCAGTTCCCTCTGAAAGCCATCCAAGTGAGTGGCCATTAGGAAACCTTCCGGCAATGAATTCTACACACCAATTAGGGACACGGCAGTCCCGCCCGGGGCCACCCTACTGTCACTCTCTCCCCGCTCTCCCGCCAGTGTGGCCTCAGACCTTTGCCCTCAAGCTAAAAAGCCCCCAATGAGGTTGCTTTTTCTCATACGGCAGGTGTTCCAGCCCTCTAATCTTTTGGCTGCCCTCATTTGCAACTTCTCCAGCTCTACAATATGAGGAGCACACCTCACTCTTGAGGGGAGGCAACCACAACTGGACACAGTATTCCAAACACTGCGGCACCATAGATTTTTACAGGGAATCCCTGCAGGCTTGGCAGGCATGTGCTAAAATGAGATAGCTGAGACACACAGCAGGCAAAATCGACCACTTGACACCACAAAACAAGACAGACAGTGGTTGTCCATCTGTCAGCTGCCAGAAGAGAGGGAAAGGCTAAAACTTCACCAAACTGTGATCTCACTCCTCCTTAGGAGGACTTTGATTCAGAGCCACACTCCACCCAAAACCAATCCTGTGTGCCTGGCATTCGGAAGCGGTGACAGAGCGGTTGCCAACCACAAAACCACCTTCCAGCCACTCCAAAGAGCCAGTGACTGCCCCAAACATTGGGAGCTAGAGCGTGTAATTTTTTCCAAGGAGGAGGAAGGACATGGCTTGTTTTGTGCAGCCCTAAACCAGCAGCCAGCCAAGTCCAGCAAGCAGCAGCTGCCATGATCGAGATTCGAAGTGTCCTGCTACAGTCCCACCCAAGACGCCCTGGATGGTCACAAAGGAGAACACCTTGGGGCCTCAAACGGCTCTTCCAGGAGGTCACAAACTCAGCAGTTGGGGCTGAGACCCAAGGCACCACACACAGCCTCTCACCTCTGGACATGGGGTCTTTCCAGCGTTCCCCTCCTGGCAGCAGCCCCCCCAGCCCCTCCCCCCCCGACGTCAAGCAGCACCCAGGAGGCACGAGAGGCTGTGGCAGGAAGGGAAGAATTCGCCAAGGACACAGCGGTTCATGTTGCACTCCGGACCCTCTGGATCCCTACCAAAGTCAAAGGCATGCAGGAAAACAGCTTGCCCACCAAGGGGGGGGGGGCTGAACGGTGGCCCTCCTGCGGGTCTGGAGCTCTCTTGCTGTAAACACTGTGGACCTGGACAGATCTCTTGGGTCTGGACCACGAGGCCCCCCTGGTTGTTCAAAAGTTCTGTGGGAGGCTATTTGGAATGTCAGCAGCACAGGAGGGAAAACAAGGAGGAGGCTGGCACTCCGAACGGGGCCAGCAGCCCCAGACCAGCCTTTTCTTACCGTTTACACCTGCTGTCTACTTACAAACAGAACCAGCCCCAGTCACCAGCAGGCCAGGTCCAGCCCCATTCCACAGGTGTCTGGATGGGCCCCAACCCCTCACTCACCTAAGCTCCTCCATCTCTTTCTTCTTCTTCATCTCCTCCTTCTCCTTCCGTTTCATCTCCTGGATCTGGGTCTTCTTCTCGTTCCTTTCCTCCCGGTCACGGGCTTCCTTCTCTGCTGCCAAATCTGGAAATCGCTCGACTTTGGTCTTCTCCAGCCGGTTCAAGATCTCATTCACCTTCTTCTCCACTGACAACATTTTCACCTTGGGACAAGAAAAAAAATGCGATCCTTATAAAAAATGTGGCCATGGGTGCATATAAGGAAAACTCCTAACTTGGAGCAACTTGAGTTACACGGGTAAAAAGCCATGGCAGATTTTTTTTTTAAAAAAAAGACAACAAAAAACAGGCAACACAAGTTCATTTGTGAATGAGCTTGTGTTGCCTGTTTTTATCATCTTTTAAAAAAATTAATTCTGCCATGGCTTTTTACCCGTGTAACTCAAGTTGCTCCAAGATTGTTGCCGGCCATGAACACTTTAAATCGTATTTAAAACTCCTATCCATTGCAGCATAAACCCAGGCTTTTGGTACCCTTAGGGCACACACTAAGTGGCCTGCCTGTCTGCCTGGGGAGGCAATATTTTTAAGGGTACCAAAGCAGCTGTGGGGCTATCATCCAAGAGGCGCACTCCAAAACATTCCACAACCCCATAAGGGACTCACAGTCACAGTGCATCTCTCATGAAGGCCAATGGGCTTGGGCTGGTCTTGATAGCAAGAAGATTGCCCAAGGAGGGCTTCGCCATGCCGAGACACAGGAAGTCAAAGCCCAGACTTCCCTTCTGTTCTCGACTCAACTCCTCCACTTCCCTTTGTTCAGAAGCACTATCTCTTGTTCCATCTCATTCCTTAAATCTCTATTCTGCTTCCCGAATCAACTGTACGCACCTTCTGCTCTTCAACTCCAAAAATCTCTTATCTCTTGCTTGTCCTTCCCTCAGCTTCCAGGGCACTGCCAAGTCTACTCAGAATTTAAGACCCATTCAGTTCAATGAGGCTTACTCCCAGTATAGAATGTCAGCCTTCATCTAGTCTCTCCCTCTTCCTTCAAATCTTCTAAAATGCCAAGATTCTTCTTAGGACGTTGCTGCCCTCTCCCCCTCAGCTCTCTCTTCTGCAAATCCTCCCGAGTCCAAGAAGCCCCTGCTCTGGCACGGAGGAGACTTGCGTTCACTTTGTGAAGCCATCTTCTACAACAGCGGGAGGGTTGGAAACCCACTTCAGGAAGCCAGACTGAATATGTAGAGCCCTGGAGACTAACAACTTGCTGGATTTCATGGCTGGCTTTTGAATTGGGGTCAGGCAGAGTCAGAGCACATCAGACAAACCTCCCCATCATTCCCATGAAGTCAAGGCAGCCAGAGGCCAACCAAGACCTCTGGAACACCAGACCTGCCCCCCCCCCCGCACGTGTCGAAGAAGGACCAAGGATGCAGGCGGTTTTGACCAGCAGAGCGAGGTGCTCCTTTGCCCTCCCAGCAGGTTGCCAGGTCAAGTTAGTAAAGCAGCAACGTCCTGCTTCCATCCTATTGAAACAACGTCTGAGAAACCTGTGGCATGGCGGGGCCCACAGTGGCCAAAGCATAGTCCACTTACATCACCAGAAAGACTCCCCCCCCCCCCCAGCTTTCTCCATCATTTGCCCAAGGTAACACAGGAAGCCTGCAGAGCAGCAAAACCCACCCCCAGGAGGCCAGGCTGTCTGTCTGCCCCCCTCTTGGAATCAGCCTCTCTCTGTGCTCAGACGTGGCCTGGTCTCCAGCACTCCAGACTGTGCAACTGCACAACAAGGTCATTCCTTCTGGAGAGGAGAGAAATGGAAATGCCTCAAAAAGGGACAGATCTGTTCACATCGAGCCTCTACGTTTTCCAGCTGGTGGAGACACTCAGGATGCTGAAAGAGAAGACGGGCTCCTCCATTGCAGCTTGCCTATTTGCTTCTAACCAGCGGCATAATAGTTTTCAGATTCCACTGAATTTCAGCTTTGGCACACACCGATACAGAGAGGACGTTTTAAGCCCCATAGGTGAGCAAGGAGGTCGCAAATTCTGGAAGATGGGGGAGTACAAAGCTGCCTTGTGCCAAGTCAGCTCTTTTGCCCCCCTCCCCCAGTGGTCCTCTGGAGCCTCCGGGGGGCTCTTTCCCAGCCCTGCTACCGGTGACTGGACCTTGTGCCTGCAAGCCACACCCTCTCGGAGCCGCGGTGCCTGGGGCCCTCTGCAAAAGCGCAGCAGCAGTGCCCGTACCCGGGGCCTGCCACCCCGAGGTGATCTGGGTGGGCCCCTGCCCGTCACATATGGCCCCCTCACCTCTGCCCATGCGTCTCAGCATCATCTCAAGATGCCACACACCTCTCTACCCTGAACACAAGAACCAAAACAAATTAAGTGAACCGGCAGGACTTGCCTGACACAACTCTGTGTCAACTGAGGAGGAGGAGGGTCTTAGACCTTTTGGTAGCAATTCCGTAACCAAGTTACTGTGGCAAAGCAGAGGCACCTGCCTGCGCAGGAGCGGCAACAGCTGGCTACACGGACACTGGACCAGGCAGCTGAGGTTAGAGAGGGGGCTGAATAAGTAATGTTGACACAGCTCTTCACAGAAACTCCTGGACAAATCGCACCAGTGGCAACATCACAGAGAGAGGGGCCCAGAGACGCAGCCAAAGGCGGAAACTGTCAACAGGAGTTTCCCCATCCGCTTCTCCATCCCACCTAACTGACAAAGACATGTACAGTGGGCCCTCATTATCCGGGGGGGGGGGGATTCGTTCTGGACCACCCCACCCCCATGGATAGTGAGGATCCTCAGTGCTGGAGTCCAACACCCAGTGGCCCATTTACTCACTGAGGAGGCCTCTGGAGGCCCATTCCACACCGGCATCAGCCTGGAGAGGCCTGCAGAGGCCTCTGTAAGCCTCTCCGACGTGACTGGCTCCCAGTTTGACCGGAAGTCACTTTAAATCGTGTCGGAGAGGCTTACAGAGGCCCGCAGAGGCCTCTGCAGGCCTTTCCAGGCCGGCACCAACATGGAACAGGCCTCTGGAGGCCTCCACAGTGAGTAAATGGCCCATTGGGTGCTGGACTCCAGCACCTCATTATTCGCAAGCAAAACCTGCGAATCACGAGTCCCCACTGTACGTGCAAAGACTCCCACTGGTTTCTTGATGTGTCTGTGCTCTGGTGGAAGGCACAGAAGATGCCTGAGCAGAGGCTGGTGTGGAGGCGTAGACAGTACTCACATCTTTTTGCTTGTGGAACCCAATCTGCCCCACGTCCATGTCTGCGGTTTTCTTGAGGTTAGTCCATGGAGTGTACACCACGCTGACATTGTTCATCTTGCAGCCTAAGGGAGAGAGAGTCATTCCTTCAACAGGAGTGGTGGCGTCACGGTCCAGGGTCTCTCTGACCAATCTTACGCACTCCTGGTTCACTGGCCAAAAGCCCCCCACGAGTTCCCAATTGCATGTTCCCAATTTGTTCTTGTGTATCCTACTAGCTCAAGGGTCTTAGCACTCCAGGAGAGAGCAGGGTACACTTCCTCGGCAAAAAAGCAAAGCGCCGAGTTCTTGCGTACGTTCACCGGATTGGCCAAACACTCCAAACAGGTGGCTGTACGAGTCCTCAGGGCAAACTGCCCTCCGGTGGGTGCCACCACTCCATCTAACAGCCAGTCCTCCAGCCGAGGGGAAGCCGAAGTCCGGCGGGCTAGCGCCTTCAAGAGCCCTTGCAAGCTCTGAGTTTCCCCAAACCCCAGGGACTCCGGCCGCAAGGCTCTGGCTCGCTTCAGGGTAGCAGACCGCATGGCCAGACTTAGAGGAATCCATTCCTTTGTACTCACACAGACATAAGCCTGTAATAAGATAATGGCTTATTTAAATAATAGAGTCAGGGTTACATGTTACTTTGAAAGGCATTTAGGAATGTGAGAGAATAAATAAGATTCTCTTCGCACGAAGAAACCATCTTTACAGGGATCAGGTCATAAAAAACACAACAAGAGCACAATTAGTAACGCAACGGGCCAGTTTAACCTCTGGTAACCTAGCTCGTACTCAGAATGCTGCCCCTAGTGTTCATTTTTATTTTTGCAGCTTTACTTAAAACAGGAGTCCAAATTTTATTAATAGCGGCCATCTCCTGTTTCCTATTAAGAACTTGTTTCCCGTGTTTAAAAATCTCAATCGCTTCCAACCCCAGTCTCACTTTATATTTTGATTCATGGCTCAAGCTATCTGTAGCATTGAAGTCAATATTGTGCCCTGTATTTTGCATATGTTCTGCCAGAGCCGATTGCTCAACATGTCCAAGCCTACAGGAGTGTTCCACTTTCCCCCACTCTGGTAGAGATAAAACACTTTGTAGTTCAGGACACAATATTGACTTCAGTGCTACAGATAGCTTATAAAGTGAAACAGGGGTTGGAAGCGATTGAGATTTTTAAACGCGGGAAACAAGTTCCTTTGCCAAAATGCGTGCCTAAATCTTTTAAAATGTACATACTTTACCTGTGCGTCATCACGATCTTCAGCCTGTTCTTTGAGGCTCTGCATCTGACGATGCTCATAGCTTATGAGCGAAGCGTTATGCAGAGAGTTTTAATTTGTTTTTATTGCATTTTGAAATGTTCTTCTAGTAAAAGAATTTTATTTTGCAGTCTGCATTTTAAAGGAGATTTTACAGACATTTTAAAAAGTTTTTAAGTGCATTTTGAGCTCTTGTTGTTGTGTTTTTTATGACCTGATTCTGGTGAAGATGGTTTCTTCATGCGACATTGTTGCCGGTCATACTAGTTTTCGTACAATTTTAAGATTCTCTTATTTACACACACAATGCTAGAACAATAAAGCGAGGCTCCTCCTAAGCTTACTTGTCCCTAATGCTCACCTGGATCTTTCCAACTTCTGAGCATAAGCAAAGAGTAGCTTTGGTACCTGTCGTTCCACGGCTGATACGGACGTCCGTGATGGAATGGCAAAGAGCGGCTCACCCCCTCCCAAGCACACGGGTTTTTTTTACCTTAAACGTAGCTCTTAGCCAACCACAGATTTGGATCTGCTAAAGTTTCTGGAAAATGATCTCATCACCTGAGGCTACTACTCACTCTGATCCCTTCGAACTGGAGAATCCGTTTCCAATCAGCGAGACCTTGAGGTCCAGCCCGTTACCATGCCTCTTGCCCGGCAGAAGCGAGATTTGAGACAAGGAGCTTTTTCTCAGCCTGCTAACCAGCTTGGTTCCCACAGCTGCTGCAAAATGGCTGTGGCCTACAAGATGGAGTCAGACCTAAGCCAGTGATTTTAACTTGATCTTCACAGGTGGTGGGATAGCCACTATTTCTATCCCACTCCCTTTTTGCTTTCAGACATCTTTGAATCAAAATTCTTTAGTTGTAACAACACAACACTTGTAGCCATAATGGCAGAGATTTCTAGTCTCTCAAGGAATCTGTTTTGTTATTGATTAGGAGTGACAAAGGGGTGGGGGGAGGAAGCCTCATGCAGGCCCCACCACACTGCCCTATGCAAGGCAACAGCAGGAAGTTTCTTTGTGCCAGGTGCAAGGGAGTGGCAACAGGATACAAGTATCTTGTTGTCTTGTGCTCCCTGAGGCATCTGGTGGGGCCACTGTGTGATACAGGAAGCTGGACTAGATGGGCCTTTGGCCTGATCCAGCTGCAGGGCTCTTCTGATGTTCTTGAGATGCTCTCTTCCAGCCTGCTGCAATTGTGAGGGTTGGACAGGGTTAACTGGCTCCAGCTTCTCCCAGGAAGGCACTGGCTATATAGAAGGCCAGTATGAACCTCAAGCTCTCACTTCTCTGGCTCAGGTAGTGACCGGAAAGCACTGCCACAAGGTTCAAAGGTTCTCAGGATGAACATCTGACAAGACAACTGTTGCAAAGGGGGAACAGAATCACCAACTGAGCCCATATAGTTATTAACAGATCTCCGGGGTGGAACCCCTTTTGCTAGTACTGCCAACACCCTGGACTAGAGCCAGACCAACTCTGCTCCAGGGAACAGAGGGTCTTTAGGCAAGGTCTTACAGCCCCCCTCCCCAAGTGAGAGCCCCGGGCCCTCAAACTCTAATGCTTCCACTTTGGTAGTTGTAGGCAAGCCGTCAAGCTAGATTTAGATGACCCCAAAAACCTCCCTACTCCATAAAGCACAGTATAGAAATGTAATCAGTTTATTTTCAAATAAGCTGGTTGGTTACATAAAATAATAGAAGGCACTTCAAGGTACACAGACAGAAAACAGAATAAAACAATAACCTCTAAGCTCCTAAAAAGCTAAATACAGTATCACTCACCCTGGCCACTAGACCTCTGAACCCTCCAAGCCTGAAGCCAAACAGAAGGCAATAAACCTCAAGGAGGTAACTCACCCATCAGCTTCATAAGTTGGAAACAATCAAGCAACCTTCTCAAAGGCAGATACAATATTCAAGCACACCACTCCTGCCCCACCCAGCCAGAATACCCAGATGTTCTAAATTCTCAATTAGGCTGTCCTTGGTTTCCTCCTGCAGAACCCTGTATAAAGGGACAGGATGTCCAAAATGGAATTAGACAAGCCTGGATTTGACCTCTCCTTGACAGCAAAGAAACCTGCTTCTGATGAAACAGCAAGGCATGAAATGCACTCATAAATGCAACAGCTGCACATCAGCAACTCCAACCATAGACATGAAGCTCAATGCATGCAAGGGCTTCCTAGTCCTTTCATCTGAGAAACACTTTGGCGTGGCGCGTGCGCTGGAGCATGCCCATCCAGATGTGCAGCAGGAGGGAAAGGACTCCGGATCACGGGCAATTTATTTCCAAGCACAGAAAACGGAGGAGCTGCTTGGGTCACATGGCCCAGAGGAACCGCCTCCTCTCCAGCCTGTCTTTAGCATCTGCTCCCAACCTTGGACCTGCCAACTTGCTCCACACTCACCGCCGTCACTCCCTCTGGATTCCCACTGCTGCAGGAGCATGAACGAGAGCTTACCTTGGATGCTGTTGGCCTTCACCAGGTGCGCACAATCTATCAGGACCTCCTTTGGAATGTCATCCATGGTCTGTCCCTAAAAGGAACCAAGGTGCGTATGAGCAAGTGAGGAGCATGCTGGGAAAGAGACAGGCTCTGCAAACACACAGCTGTCAGTGAGCCCCGCGTTGAACAAGCTCTGACTTGGATTCTGCTTCTCAAGGGTTCAAAGCAGTTCACATCACTCTCCCCTACTAACCCTTACAGTGCTGCCCACCCCCGCGTGGTGGGTGCTGGGGCCGAGGCCAAGAGACCCGGCAAGACACAAACTGGGGACTTCCCAGCACACACATATCTGGATCACTATTTTATGTACTCCAGGGTGGACCTTAAGGTGGCACACAAGGGGCGGGGCGGGGCGGGGCGGGCTGGTGCCCAGGCGGTGGTTTGCTGACCAGGTCGAGTTATGCTCAACTCCAGCAAGGCAGCGGCAGCATTCCCAGGCTTCAGGACACGCCTCCCTCAGGCTCAGCAAATTCCCGGGACTATAGGATTCAGAAAGGCCTCCAGCTCTCCCAGGCTCCAGACACCTCGCAAGGTCAACCTCTGTGTCTCGCTCAGTCTCCTGCCATTATCTGATCCACAGTTACAGTCAGGAAGTAAAACAAATCCCCCCATTTTCTAGTCCTCCTCTGATGGGGGGCACTGAGGGAGCCTCTCCATCTTGCTCACACAGGTACTGAAGCTCCCCCCCCGCCCCTGCTCAGACACCATCCTACCAATGGTTTTCAGCGCCTCGTGCCCAGCTGGCACGTCTCCTCCCACGATTCCACCTGGGATGCCAGCAGGCAACTGGGAGCAGCCCAACCCTAAGGGTGACAGCCCTACCCAGGCTGCCACTGGACCAAACCTTTCTGTCCGAAAGGGCAGTCAAGAGGGGGGGGGGAGATGAGCAGTGGAGTTGGGCAGTTACCTTCTGGAGCCGGAGATACACGTGCGCCGAGGAGAGCTTGTCCACGTGGAACCTGCACAGAACATGGCACAGATTTGACCAAGGCAATGATGCAGCCCCAAAGAAATGTGTCGTGTCCCCCACACACACATATACACACTGTTGGAACAGGCTGGCTGCCATCTGGACACGAGCATTTCAAAGCAGGAGACGGAAGGCTCCTGGCTTGTCACGCTCACCTCTCTGACCGAGGAGGAGGAGGAAACCGAAAGGCTGAAGGAAACAGCTGCTAAAACAGCAAATGTTTTGTTTGAGGAGCAACACAAAGACACACAGCCAAGTGCTCCCTCTAGCGATCCAGACATAAACGGCACTAGGCCAATAAGGTTAGGGCGACTGCAAGCTCCCCCAGGCGTTTCCCTGCCAAGAAACAGAGCCAGCTGATGACTCCTCATCGCAAGCCAAGGCTTCGATTTGGACTCTATCACCGAGCAGCGAGGCACTTTCCAAGCGGTGGCTCTTCTCTGGCACGGAGCAAGGGCAGAGCAACTGTCCCCATTCATCCGAGCACAACGCCCCTCTCAGTGGCTGCTGCTGGGTCTTTTCTTGGGCTGAGAGCCCTTCTGGGATAGGAAACCACTCCCTCTCTCTCTCCCTCTTTTTTGCAATGTGAATTGCTTTGATAACTTTTTTTTGTTGAAAAGCAGTACATAAACATTCTTAATAATAAAACAACATCCTCTAATGGTTGGGACTTTTGAACAAACGTGGGGACTTGTCCTTTTGTCCAATGACACAGGCCGTGCCTGGTCCTGAAACAGCCAATCAGAGTCCGTCACGACCCAAAACGTGTCTTCAGTGCCCCGGGTATCCGCACACAAGCCAACTTGCAGCACTAGAACAAGGTGGGTCCATTTAGTCCAAGGCTGGCCACTGGCCAGCCAGAGGCTGCCAAAGAGCCCCCCCTCCACCAGGATTTTGAGACCAACTGCCTTTCATTTCTGACCCTGCAGGTTTAGCTGCTGCACCTGCACACAACCCTCCCCAGGCATGGAGCCGATACAGCCCATCGCTCAGAGCCCTGACTGGTCCACAAGCCAGCCCCACCAGCTCATTCTCCCACAGTGGTCGACAGAGTGGCATTTCCAGGAACAGCCTGAAGAAACTACAGGAAGCAACAAAAGCGCCTTAGCTCTTAGCATACATCATCATCAGGGGACCCACTCTGTCGGAAATAAGGCTCAAACCTGGAAATTGCCCATTACCAAGTAGCCGTGTGGATAGACGTGGGACTGCTCACCAGTGCATGGACTCAGGCACTGTCTTGTGAGCGTCAAGGTGCCCAGCCGAACGGAGGCAGAGGCACTCATGAGTCTACAAATAGTTTAACCCTGTTGCTGGGTCTACTGAGGCTCAACATCATTTGAACTGAGGTTGCCTTGAGAACACTTCTGTGTAGAACAGCCAACCTTCCACCCATTAAGGCCTCTGTGTTCTTTAGAGTTGTGTAGAAGACAGAATCTGGGCAGATGCAAGTGCTGGTGGTGCTGCTAAAGCAGCTGCACCTGCTGAAATGCCCTCACCAAACAACCATTATAAGGCCAGGAGCATTCTTGTTGAAAGGTTGGGCCACTCCTGGTATAGAAGGTAAGGTATTGTTAGGTCTCGAGCCCAGCCAGGAACTCGGGTCAACAGCACGTGCACTAGTAATGTCTGAGTCATCATGTCACATATCATATTAGAAATGGTGATTTTGCATGGCTAACAGTCTATAACCACAAAATACTAAAAACACATTGAGCAAATATTGCCGCAGAGACAATATCGCCCGAGGCACACCGCACAAGTTTCGCGTGCGTCCAGGCTGCACGTGCGTTTTTGCAGTATGACATGCCTTCGTTCCGGCCACCGGAAGCCACGGACGCGTGGACAATGCCCAGCTTTCCGTGCGTTTTTTGCGTTGCGCGACGCACCCTGAGCAACGTGCGCGATGCACACGAAAGGTGGACGGCGTGCCTCAGGCTTAAGAGCGGCAGGATTTACAGCCTTGTACAGAAGGCTGAAAAGATCAGCAGAGGTAAAAGGGGAACTGGCATCTACGAACTGGAGGGACCTCAGCAGGACAGCTGAGGGTTGGCAGGAAGGGTGGGCAAGCAAGGACTCGCAGACACTGAACTGGCCAAGGCTGCAGAACCACCATGCAGCAGCACACCTACGTCCCAGTTCAAACGTTCAGAGTCTCATGTCACTCCTTGGGACAGGATGTCAGCTCAAAGCTGATGGCTACATTTGGGGAGTCAGAATTACCGGGGAGAAGGGCTGCAACTCTCTGCCCTAATGCCAATTCCAGCTTGTCCAGTTCTCTCTGGACAAGCTGTCTTCCGACCAACCCCTATTTGGCAAGGGGCCCACCTTTTGCCCCTATAGTCTTAGGCCAAAGCCCACGCCAATGGGAGGCGCAAGGGGCAAGAGAGAGGCAGCGTGCAGTGTGCACATCGCCAGCACATTCCCAGCCACCTACTGAGTTGGCCACCCAACAGAGTGTGCTCGCTGCAGGACCGGACAGAGTCTTAGGAACTGGAGAACGTTTTCCTATTGCCAAGAACATCAATAAACGATTAAGCAATTGTTGTGGTCTCACTTCCCTCTCTTTTCAGTAAGATCCCTCCACAAGTCTGATCAACCTGTTGACTTTGGGCATAAGTGAGGCCGCACAATGGTATGAACCAACTAAGGAGGGTTGTTAAAGATCTGCCCCAGCACACAAACAGGTTACCTTCAGTACTTACCAAATGTCTTCTGGCCAGCCATATTTTATTAGGTCTTCATCTGCAGAAAAAAGGCAAAGCAAAAACTGAGAAGAGAGAATTCTGCCCTCCAACAGTCACAGGGTGTCTAGACCTCTGAGGCAAGGCTTAGTGCCTGACCCCACAGCACCACATACCACATTAAAGAAGATCTTTTCAAGAATGAAGGAAACCAGAACTGAACTCTCCAAGACATAATGAATAATTTCACCTGGAATTAAGCTGTGAATTCTGAATGCCAAGCAGCAGCATTAGACTCAAGGAGAGCGGTAGTTCTGTTGGGCAGAGGGCAATCAGCTCACCACCACCAAGCCCAAGGCGGAGGCACACACACTTTCCCCATCATCTCCGAGGAGGAGGAGGAAAATGCTCCATATGTGCGCAAACTGTCTTGGAACAGTGCATTCAAACTGCTGCTGCTGTTGTTTTTATATTCAGTATTTCTTCACTTCTGATTTAAACTCAGCTTTTTGGGTTTTTTTTTTTAAAAAAAATACTAGATTCCAAAAGTGTGACATTCTGGGTATGATCTGGAAGCCGCCTTGGGTCCCTTTGGGGAGAAAGGCAGGGTAAAAATATTGTAAATAAATAAATATTTCTAAAGGGTGCTTTTGCAGAACAGAAAATGTATGAGAAATTTACAAAGTGAATTATTTTATTAGATTTCTATCGTGTTTTCTCCCCCCATAGTGGGGACTCAAAGCGGCTAATTATGGGATCACAAAGAGTGGAAAATGATATTGGGTAATTTTAGCATTAATGGCAATAACGCATCTACCCGTATAATTTAACTAGGAGGTGATGTTGCCATTGTGTGTAAATTTAAAGAAAACTTAACACGGAACGATTTACTATTGAAACTAGACCCCTTGCAAAATTTCTTATATTTGTGCAACCTGGGAAATTTACTGCTGGAGAAGGCCTAAAAGCCTCTCTAATCCATTTAACTCCTTTCACCATCACCTCAGTGCTGTTACAAGCATGTTCGTTTACTTCCCAACACAACACTTGTGGACGTAAAAATACGACCCTCATCTTGTCATTCTAAAGGGTGGACCAAGAACATGGGAAGCAACCCTGACCAGGACAAAACACAGTTTTTGACCAGTCCAACGGCTGTTAGCAACAGCAAATAAGCTTTCAAGGCAGACACATAATTGACCAGACATTCAAATTTTAAACAAAGGCAGCATAGACCTCAAATGTATAATGTGTTCACCCCCACCTTGTCAGGCACCTCCAAGGGGTTTGTACTTACTTTCATATTTGTCTTTTCCCATGTAAATGGTGTAAGCAGAAGGAACAACTGAGGGATAGAAAAAGGACACAGAATAAGTTTGGCTTTTCAAGTTTTCGTGGCCGGTAGATATAAAATGGTTAAAACATTTCAGGCTATGTGGCCACGGTCTTAAAATAAGAGTTCAAATAGATACCTAACGTTTCGCTCATCCTCAGACAAAGAGTGGTCTCTTATCATTTTTTAATGTTGTTTTTATTAGTTTTAATTAACTGTTTTTATTGTTTTTAAAAAGTGATTGTTTTTTGTATTTGTAATTTTTGTTGTAAGCCGCCTTGGGTCCCTTCGGGGAGAAAGGCGGGGTAAAAATATTGTAAATAAATAAAATAAATAAATCCTCACTCATCCTTCATGAAATATTGGGTATCTATTTTAACTCTATTTTAAGACCATGGCCATATAGCCCGAAATTTTTTTAACCAGAATGAGTCTGTGTTACAGATCAAGCTATGCACTGTACAAACAACCCACCCAAACAAGGGTTCATTTTCTGCATTCCCTTCCAGGGCCAGAACCAGTATAAACTTTGTTGAGTTCACTGGTTCTTCAGCTGTGCTCCAGGAACCACCAGTTTTCCCTTCAATGTAAGTAAGTGTAAAGTGATGCACATTACGTCAAGAAATCAAAACTTCACATACACGCTAATGGATTCTGAGCTGTCTGTGACAGATCAGGAGAGAGATCTTGGGGTGCTGGTGGACAGGTCGATGAAAGTGTCGACCCAGTGTGCGGCGGCTGTGAAGAAGGCCAATTTCATGCTCGGGATCATTAAAAAAGGGATTGAGAATAAAACGGCCAATATTATTATGCAGTTGTACAAATCGATGGTAAGGCCACATCTGGAGTATTGTGTCCAGTTCTGGTCACCACACCTCAAAAAGGATATAGTTGAATTGGAAAAGGTGCAGAAAAGAGCGACCAGAATGATTCGTGGGCTGGAGCACCTCCCTTATGAGGAAAGGCTACAGCGTTTGGGGCTCTTCAGTCTAGAAAGGTGCCTGAGGGGGGGCATACTTGAGACATATCAAATTATGCATGGAATAAATAGAGTGCATAGAAGAAAGTACTCTTTTCCCTCTCACACAACACCAGAACAAGGGGACATCCGCTAAAATCGATGGGCAGGAAAGTTAGAACAAAGAAAATATTTCTTCACCCAGCGAGTATTAATCCATGGAACTCCTTACCATAGGATGTGGTGATGGCACTCAGTCTAGATGCCTTTCAAAGGGGATTGGACAGATTTATGGAGGAAAAGTCCATCACAGGTTACAAGCCATGACGACTGTATGCAACCTCTGGGTTTTAGAGGTAGGCTATCCCTGAATGCCAGATGCAAGGGAGTGACAACAGGATACAGGTATCTTGTTGTCTTGTGTGCTCCTTGAGGCATCTGGTGGGGCCACTGTGAGATACAGGAAGCTGGACTAGATGGGCCTTGGCCTGATCCAGCAGCCAGGCTCCTCTTGTGTTCTTATGGTTTTTTTAATAAGAACATAAGAACATAAGAAGAGCCCTGCTGGATCAGGCCAAAAGCCCATCTAGTCCAGCTTCCTGTGTCACACAGTGGCCCCACCAGATGCCTCAGGGAGCACACGAGACAACAAGATACCTGTGTCCAGTCGCCACTCCCTTGCACCTGGCACAGAGAAAACCCACTTCTAAAAAAAAAAAAAAAAACCAGGAGGTTGCTTATGGCTTGTAACCTGTGATGGTCTTTTCCTCCATGAATTTGTCCAAACCCCTTTTAAAGGCATCTAGGCCAGGTGCCATCACCACATCCTGTGGCAAGGAGTTCCACAGATGAATCACACGCTGGGTAAAGAAATATTTTCTTTTGTCTGTTCTAACTCTCCCTCCACTCAATTTTAGTGCGTGTCCCCTGGTTCTGGTGTTGTGCGAGAGGGAGAAGAATTTCCCTCTATCCACTCTCTCCATCCCATGCATAATTTTATAAGTCTCAATCATAGTAGTCCCAGATAGTAGTCCCAGAACTATGCTACCTAAAAAAGAAAAATACCTCAGATATCATCTTGACCTGCTTGGCGGAAAGGTGGGACACAAATACAATGGATAATAAACACACAGACAAAATGCTGCTTTTAGGGGTGAGGAAATGGCCAACTGGACACATCTGTTCCCGGAAACATGGGCCAGAATAAGGGGCAGGGGGAACAAAGAGAGAAAAGAATGCATATGCTTTATGCATTCATTTACAACTTATGTTCCGACTTCCAGATACCTAAGATAGCTTTAGCTCTGAGATGGGGCCACGGGGGCCACAATTAGTGAGATGGCGTCGGCTGATATGGGGCGGTGGTGCGGTGGGCCCCAGGGCGTAGGGGCGTTGAGGCTCGGGGGTGGGGCGGGAGCCTCCTGAAATTTTAAAATTTTCAGCCTTTTTTTCTTTTTTTCAGCCTTTTTAAAGTGTTAAAACATATGTGTTAAAGTGTATGTGTGCTTTCGCGGGACTTATCTTTGTAATATGGGGCGTTCCAGGACGTTCCATCGGCGATCTTCCTCCTGCTCCCAGGCACAGCTTCTCCTGCACCCGGGCGTGGACTCCGTACTGCCCCCAGCAGCGGTTTCTGGAGTTTGCGCATGCCCAGATCGTCCCTGGACACTCCGTGGGTCTGCGCATGCGCAAACTTCGGAAACCGCTCCTGGGGGCGGTACGGAGTCCGCGCCCCCAGCAGGAGAAGCTGTGCCGATGGAACGTCCTGGAACGCCCCATATTACACAGATAAGTCCCGCGAAAGCATACATACACTTTCAAAACAGAAAAAAAAACCAAAACTGTCAAAAATAGGTTTCGAAAACGAAACCTAAAATTTTTGAGTTTTATTGGGGGGCTCGGGGGGGGCGGCCCCAGGTCGGGGGGCGCCTGGCGATGCCTCGAGGGTGAGGTGAACAATCGGAGGGCAGGGTTGCTGCCTGCCATCATTCCCTTTCGCCAGCTGGGAGACGTTACACCCACTGAATGTCTGCCTATTGTGCTGTACAGCTATTTTCTTCTTCACAGGACTGTGAAACTGAGCCTGGGCAGATGGAAGGAAGCTACGCTCCACTTCTTTCCCCTATGCCCCCTTGCACCCTCCTCCTTCCACTCGCCCCCCCCCTCGTGTCGCTGTCGAGCTCGACGTTGCAGGCTCCTCGGGGCAGGGATCCATCTTCCTGTTTCTCTGCCCAGCGCCGGGGTGGTGACCATCTTAACGGGACGCAGCCGGCATCAAACCTCTCAGTGAGTTCAGTTGGGAGCCACAGGGGCCCTTGGCCGGGAGGACCGTGTGGGCTTGGCCGGGCCGCTTACCGTTGGACGTAAAGTAGAACACCATGGCAACAGATGGCGGGGACCGAGGAAGGGCTCCTTCGCGTCCGCCGCAGAGACTCCAGCCGCCGACCCGCAACTTCCGGCTCGACAGCCGCTGACTTCCCGGAAGTGACGATCTCAACGTGCCTCCCATAGGTGGAGAAAGTCGCCTTGTCAGAACTTCGGCCGAAAACAAGCTTTTTCCATAGAGGTGGCAAGGGGACAGAGCGACGCCCACGGCACCTGTCGCTTTACAGCGGAAGTTCAGCCTCTATGGCGCGCTCCGGCCCCGCAGGAGCCGAGGCAGGCAGCCGCCAGGGGGGCAGCGTCTGCGGGCGCCGGGGAACGCGGCCGGCAGGAAGATCCGTCCCCGGCTGCTCGCCCGCCCGCCCGCCCGCGGACGGCCGTCAACGGGTGGAGCCAGAGAGGCTCAGGGCAGCGGTTGTGCCGGCCGGAACCTCGTCTGGAATCCTTGACAAGACGGCAGGCCAGGAAAGGCGGCCGGGCAGCTGCTGGGCTGGAGCAAATCCTGGCTTCAGTGGTCCCGTCCAGTCCACAGCGTGGATGGGGCAAAGAATGTGGGTGGGGCTGGGGTGGCTCCTGCCAGGGCCCTTATAAGTGAGGCAAGAAATCAAAACTGCTGCACATCCATCCCGCTGACGGAGCAGCAGAGAGACCTTGCGGTGCATGGTGGACACAGCTGCAGGAAAGCGTCTGAAGAAGGCCAATTCCATGCTCATTTGGGGAGGCAACGGCCAATATTATTATGCCATTACACAAATCGTGCAGACAACGAGCACGCCTCCAATGCCAGAAAACCGCCACACCAATGACAAACCCGTTGTTTGACCTGGGGGCGGGACACCAGACGCACACGGAACGCCAACGCGAACAGTGTAGCTCCGGCTACACTGCACACGTTTTGCATGCGTCACGGAATGTGCATCCGGGCTGCGCGTGCATTTTTGCGGTATGAAGGCTGAATACAGCAAAAACACACGCGCAGCCCGGACGCACCTCCGCAACACACGGAGAACGTGCTTGGTGTGTCACGGGCTTGAAGCACACCGGCCGTGTTCTGCGTGTGGCGTGAGAAACGCAGCCAAAGTTGAGATTTTTCCGCAATGGGCTGCACACACGCAGAACGCGGCCGGTGTGCTTCAGCCTTGACATGCCTTCGTTCCGGCTGCTGGGAGCCGCCGGAAGTGACGGACGCTTGGACGCCTCCGCTGGACAATGGCCAGCTTTCCGTGCGTTTTTCGCGTTGCGCGACACACCCTGAAGGCTGATCTACACGACAGCGGAGGGGCTCCGCCGTCGCCTCTGACTGGCGCCTCCGCGCTGGAAGCAGGGGGAGTGTTTTCAAGCATGTTACCCCTCATGTTGTCCCGCCTTCCTAAGAACGCGCCGTTGTGATTGGTAGCTCTCTTCCCCCCCCCTCTCTGTTATTGGTAGGCTGCAGCAGCTCCGCGAGCCACCTCCAAGCTCTGCCGTAC
The DNA here is from genome assembly GCA_026170595.1 of Plestiodon gilberti rubricaudatus. Taxonomy (NCBI): domain Eukaryota; kingdom Metazoa; phylum Chordata; class Lepidosauria; order Squamata; family Scincidae; genus Plestiodon; species Plestiodon gilberti. Next base: position 1,408,126 of record JANXHW010000001.1, on the reverse strand, counting down.
GCCTCCAAAAAAATAGAGCACTCGACTTGGAGTACGCGGCAGTGGGGCGGAGGTCCGGCGGCTCCGCCGGATTACAAAAACGCTCCGCGACGCTGTCGTGTAGATCAGCCCTGAGCAACATGCGCAACGCACGCGAAACGTAAGCGGTGTGCCTTGGGCTTAAGCCCGTAGGGAGCAACGGGGAAGGGGGAAACACCAAGAAAATTCGTCTTCTGCATCCCCCTGCCCCACCCACATCCCCACAATGGAGCATAGGATACAGATGACATTTGGCAGCCAATTTTAGCACTCCAGCCTCCGGCAAAGAGGCACAGTTTAAAGTGGTGCCCTCTTATTTTGAGCACAGGGAGCACAATTGTCCCTTTTCACCCCAGCAGTGGCTCTTGCTGGTGTCTCTTCTGCGTCTCTTCTTGGACTGAGCCCTTTGGTCACAGGGAAGCAACTACTCATTTATTTTACTGTTTTGTGAACTACTTTTTCTTGAAAAGCGGTATATAAATATTCTTCATAATAAGCCCCTGGCCCAGGGAGATTACAATACTGATGAAAAGACACGTGGCGTGGGGCTGTACCTCTCTGGTGTCCCAAAGAGGAGCTTTGGCGATGGGAACCATGACGAAAGGTCACTTGGTGCCCAAAAGGAACACTTTGCGCCAACAACCTCGTGTCCTTCCTGTGTTAGATCTTGTCTTCTCATCATTCTTATTGCAGGTATTTTGCCCAGGAGGACTTTGCGCACACACACACGCACACACACACGCACACACACACCCTGCAACTGGAACGTTGACCTCACCACCCCTGGGAAGCGAGGGAGGGGAGGGACTCTCTCTGCCACTCCTCCTCCTCTTCCATCTGTAGAGAGTCGTCCTGCAGAGCTTTTCCAATTGATGCAGGGCTTCTTACACCTTGGCCCTAGGGAGGCCTGCTATGGTGGCCTACTAGGACCAGCTTGCAAGGCATTTTGCCGTCAAAATCGCTCCCATCCATCACCACTTGGGTTGTTTCTGAAGATGCACCCAACCCACTGCAGCTGCTTGTCCTGTTATGGATGGTCACCTTGTACAGCCTGAGTTGAGGTCATCCTTGCGCCCGTTCCACCTTAGCCCATCTTGACTGATAAAAGATGGCTGGTGAGGGAATCCCACGGGGTGGGTGGGAGGGCCGTCCATGCAGTGCATCCATTGGGCGTGGCGTGGCACTAGTCTGCCTGGAAGGGCAGTTGCCTACTTGCTCCCAAAGACGCCTTCAATTGTTCTCGCTCTCGTGGATGGTGACACTGGTCAGCCTCGAGCCTCCCGTTTGGGGGCAAGGTGCTTGAGCAGGACATGGTGACTCAGCGGCCAGAATTCTTGAGTGAGGCTGATGATCCTTCTTTTCTCGGCCCGTTTCGGTCCGGCTTCTGGCTGGGTCTTGGGACACAGCAGCTGCTTGGGTTGCCTTAGTCAGGGACCCACTCCAGGGACTGGACAGGTGGAGCTGAGCAGACTCTGACCTGAGACCCTGGACCTCCCATTATTTGGGAATGGAAGCACCATTCCCTCCTCCTCCACTGGGCCTCTGCTGGAGCCGGGCAGAAGCCACTCTTTGTGTAGGCAGCAGGTGTTCCTTGGTCCAGTCGAGAGGAGGGAGAAGTGAATGTGATGAGCCGTTCTGCTGCTGGCCAGAGATCACAGAGGGGCCCCTGGGCCAAGCAAGCCAGATGTGCTGTCAAGACATTTGTGATGCAAGCATGACCTCAGGGGCGGGCCGGCCCTGAGAGCTCCCAGCCTGGAGGCTGTCATGGCAGCTGCTGGCAGTATTCCAGCCTGGCCCCAGAACCATGCTGACACTTCTGCTGCAGGTCATTCCAAACAGCTGCCAGTTCCTGCTGCTCCTGGTCCTGCTCTTGGTTCTCCTGCTTGTCATTTACTGCACCATCCAGAAGACTCCAGGAACCTGGGTAAGAGGCAGGCAGGAATCTGTGTGTCTGGACCAGGCCAGGCTTGTTGGGATGCTGGGCGAAGTGCAGCAGGCTCCAGCCACAAACACAGTGGCTCAAACGGGCTACGGATTCGGCTCACTGCTCAGGGTCACAGGGTCCTGGTATCATGTGAGTAGCGAGTGACCAAACGCCGGAGAAACGTTTGTAACAACCATTTTAGGGCAGGAGCTGCCACCATTTCTACTATGTTGACCCTTCCCAATATTTGACTCGTTCTTTTCACAATAAATAGAGCCAGCGGTTGGCGCAGTGGGTTAAACCACTGAACCATGAGCTGTCGATCGAAAGGTCAGCAGTTCGAATCCGTGCGACGGCTCCTGCCAACCTAGCAGTTCGAAAGCTAGAAATTGCAAGTAGGTTAATAGGTACCACGTCAGCAGGACGGTAACAGCGTTCCATGCGCCTCGGTGTTGAGTCATGCCGGCCAAATGACCATGGAAACGTCTTCGGACAGCGCTGGCTCTTCGGCTTTGAAACGGAGATGAGCACCGCTCCCTAGAGTCGGACACGACTGGACTTAATTGTCAAGGGATACTTTTACCTTTACCTTTCACAATAAATAAAGCAGCAGGCAAACAATCCAACCTGGGAGGAAGGAAGGGGGTGATGATGATCACCACCTCTGCAGCTGCGGGCTCAACTTGCATGCTGTTAATCGACCCTCCTTGCACTTCCTCCTGCTTCTCAGTTTTCCAAAAAACTCTATTGTGCAGCCCCACTCGTTCCCTTCGACGTTTCCCTGCTACTTTTCTTGTCCCCTTCCCCCCCTCCCCAGAGGAGTATCCATAGTGCGACTGGATATGGGCCCATCACCTGAAGAAAGGGTCCCCACTGGGGGATTGTTTCCCTCTTTTCCAGAGCGACATGCTCCATCCCTGAGACTCCCTTCCCTGGCAGCTGAGGAGCTGGCCAACTGAGGGTGTGTGGGGCCTGGCTTCCTCGCCCCGCTGCTGAACTCGCACAGCTGCTCAACTCGCTGTGTCTTCTTTTACCTTGGCACTTTGTCCCAGTGAGGCACTTGGTTTCACAGAAGAGGTGCATGGGAGGGGGGCTCTCAAGTGGAACATGTCATGCCATTACCCCAGTTCTTTTGCTTGTTTTTCTCTGCAATAGATTCCGTGTCTTGGGAAGAAGCAGAAGAAGAACCTGGCACCATGGATAAGTAAGCAAAGCCACCGCCGCCTGCACTTTCCTGTCCCTCAGTTCTCCTGCCTGTAGTTGCAGCATTTGCACCACAATCCTAAGCATGTTACTCAGAAGGAAGACCTTCTGATTTCAGTGGGTCTTCTTACTCCTATGTAAGTGTGCACAAGGATTGTACCTTTAATCGGTTCATTGATCAATTAAAATGCTTACTTGACTAAAAGGGTACTGCCAGCAGCATATTTAAATAGTGTAGATACAGATGTTGCTTTTAGTGTTGTTGTTGTTCAGTCGTTAAGTCGTGTCCGACCCTTCGTGATCCCATGAACCATATCCCGCCAGGCCTTCCTATCCTCCACAATCTTCCTGAGTTCGCTCATTTTCATGTTGCTTTTAGTACAAAGGGTTATTTAGAAAACTGCGGATGGCCAGCATCATCTTCAGAGAGGAGCCTCCTCCTTGTTCCTCCATGGTTGGGAGGGAGGGAGGGAGGAGTGCCTCTTTTGTGACGTGTGTGCAGCATTTTAGAATAAAGCAAGGAAGTTGTCTTCGTGGTTCAGAACTGTTCTCTCCCCCCTCCCCCCAATGTGGAAATCTATGCAGTTGATTAGCTTGCTGGCTAAAACCTATTGTATTTATTCTATAGTATTTCTTGGATGGGCTGATGCCTCTGCCTTTTGACTTTGTCTGCAGCAACATGAATGTTGCTCCCGGCACTCCAAGCAGCTCATGTGTTTCCCTTGTGCCTTTTGCAGCACCCTTGGAAGAAGCAAAGGAGATCAGCGGCTCAGAAACAGAGAAGAGGTGAGTGGCCGCCCTTCCCCAGGCATGAAGTGGGTCAGTCTTCTCTTTCTGCTGGAAAGAAGCAACCCTCTGACTGTCTTGTGCTCTGGAAAGGCAGCAGAGACAAGCCACATCACATGCATTGAGGAGCCTGGCTTGAACTCGCAGCACACTTGCAGTTCTTTTTTCTAATATCCTGTAATAAAGAACTAGAGCAGCGTTAGACTAGCAGCAAAAGCAACCAAGAACCTTCTGACACGAAAGCTTATGCGGAAATAAATGTGTGAGCCTTTAAGATGCCACAAGCTTCTCTCTGTTGCTTTTCTTGCAACCTTGCCTCACCCCCGGCCTGCTATCTTAAGAAGCCAAAGGGTTGCGTAGTTGACACATGTCACTGAGTTGTGGTAAGGAGAGTGTTTGCACAGCTCTGGCCAGGGCACCAGCTGCAGCCCGTCCCGGAGACGGAGGTTTGGCGACCATCGCGCAGCATGACCATCACTGGTTGCCTTTACGTTGGGAGTCCTGCCACATGGCCTGGGTGGGCTTGCCCTTAGTCCAGAAACACAGCCGCTTCCCGATTACTACTGGGAGCTTGGTTGTGGGAGCAGCGTATTACTCTGGTGTTGTACGATCTGCACTGGCTCCTGGTTTGTTTCTAGGTCAAATACACTGGACAATAATTTTTAACAAAGGTCATGCCCCCAAGATTAAATTAGTCATGTCTTATACATTTTGAGGTGCTGAACCTCAATGAACGTGACAATGAAAATGCCAAATTGGCTACGGTTTGTGATAGATCCACAATTGATAGCTCCACAGACATGTACTGGTAAATACCCGATGGCACTTACAACACCTATGCACACAATGTGGACTGATCCTCCTAAACTAGAGCAAATCAACAGATTTGATTGTCATTTTTGTTTTCAGCACATCAAAATTAATAAAGATTAGCTATTTTCATTTCAGAGGCAAATTGTGTGTTGCCCACTGATACCAAGAATTGGCTACCCAGCATCCATTAAGGCTGTGACACACCAAGCATGTCCGCGTGCGTTGCGCCTAGCGGTGCCCGCGTTCGTCTGGTGTGTCTGACCTCCGGCCAGAACGCACAGGAGTGCCGGGAGGCGCAGGAAGGCACGTTCCGGTTCACGCTACCGTAGACCCATGCTCTTCTTTTGATGACTTGTGCCGTATTCAGCCAAACAGAGCCTGCATTTGGAACTCTGGGAGCGGGACGCGAAGCAAATGCAGTAGCCAATCAGAATCGAGTCTGAAGAGTCTCGATTCTGATTGGCTAACAGAGAGAGGGGGTTGGGCAGAACGTCTTCCCTTTTCCGTGTGGCTTTCGTTGGTGTGCCTGGGGTTCATAGCGACGTTCCCCGGCATGTTGGTCGCACCGGACAAGACGCACATGAGACGAACGCGGTCATGCTTGGTGTGTCACAGCCTTTACAACAATACACCCCCTTCTCAGCATTTAAAACAATGATTGCTCAAAAGATGGAAAACCAGTCAGCTGGCCAGAGATGTAAGGCTGCAATCCTATCTACACTTTCTTGAGAGTAAGATCCATTGAACACAAAGAGATTTACTTCTGAGTAGACATGCATAGGATTGTGCTGTAAGCGCTCCTGATCAACTGTGATCTGATGCATAGTATTGTGGGGGGGGGGGGGGTGCGCTGCATGACTACCTTCCCACAATGGTGCCCCAGCCACAGAGAGTGTCAGGCAGCTGGTGTTTGAGGCTCCTGTGGGGGCCCAATAATGAACCCCCTGGGTGTTTCCCTTCTACCCCAAGTTCTTGTGAATTGGCCACAGTTCAGTCCTGAAAGCTGCCTCTCGAAGACTAACATCTGGCCTTGGGGTACCCTGCCTGCCGTGCCCCAAAGGAGGAGGTTGATGCCCATCCCATTCAAGAGCGATATGAAGTTCGGGGGGGGGGGTTTGAGATTGGAAAGAAAGACTTGAGAATCATTTTTCTAGTGCTTCTATCAAAGTCGCTTGTAAAGGAAAGTTGGACTAACCGCCACATCATCAATGCACATCATCAGTGTACGTTGTGCTTGTACAGAGCAACATGTGCCAGAAAGGGGGCAGAACCCTGTCTCAAGAATCTGACAACAGAGGGCGGGAAGAGGCAAATTCAACATCACAAAACAATATTGGAGTACATAATTGTTCTCGTAGAGAGGAGTAAAATATTTCCCCCATTGATTTAGGTGTGTAGCCTGCCATAGCCCAAGGGCTCAGGGAAGGTACTAGCAATAGCAGGATGATAGAGGGAGGGAGGAGGGGTGTCTGGGTAAAGTGCTTGTACTGACACACTCATACCTGCCGGGTCTGTGTGTGACTTTAGCAAAGCTGTTATGGAGGAATGGGCTGTAGGCAGGTGGTCTAGCAGTGCAGACCTAGCCCCCTAACTTGCCACCTCCTCACTCCCATGTTCCCATGTAGGTCGTCCGAGGACCAGAACTTGGTGTACACTCTGCAGACTTTGGACAAGAACATCCACTACCTTGCCTGGCAAATGCAACGCATCAGTGGCCCGTAAGGCACCCCTAGAATGAACACAGAGAACTCAGGTCCCGGCCGCTCTGGGCAGGGAAGGAAAGGGGCAGCAGGCATGCAGAACCCCAAGCACCGGAGCCTCGGCGGAGGCGGCGGCCATTGGCAGGACGAGGGGAGGGAGGGAAGGAAGGAGGAGTACCCAAAATGGGCAGCAGTGGGGCTGGCTGGGGGTGTTTTCGAGGTAGCCGCTTAGTAAGCCTTTTGGGAAAAAGGGGCGGGTGTCCAGAGGTCTGGACTAAGGCCACGTCCACGCCAGCCAAGGTCCACGCGTTGTATTCTAGTATGTACCGCTAGGAGGCTTCCCAGCCCACGCCTAGCCCAAGACATTGTCCCTCTTTGCAGTTCTCCTTCCAGTTTTTTGAACACTAAAGCAATACCACACAAAAGAGGTGTGGACCACCTTGAGCCAGAGTGTTTGCTAGTGCAAAGGATCATTTGGACAAACGTTTTGTGACCTACCGGTTCTGCACTTCCCCCCTCCTCGCTCCTTCTCCCCTCCATCTGCCAATGTTTTTCTATTTGCATATCTGCCCAATCAGCCCTTTTTTCTACGCTTGCACATAGCAGCCTCTTTTAGAGTCTTTTACAGCGACACCATCTCTTGGCCATGATCCCCTTTGCCTCTTCTTGCAAAGTTAGCAGTGCCCTAATAAGAATCCTGCTCCCCGAATACAGAGAAGAGGCCAGTTATCCTAGGTGGAAGGAAGTGTGATGTCTGTGAGCATCCAGGACTCTGTGAGCTGAATAGGGTGGACCTTGGGTGGACCAGGGAGACCCCAGTTCAAATCCCTGCTCAGACAAGACCTTTACGGGGAGACTTTGGGCCAGGCACTACCACCCTGGTGTACTTCACATGATTCTTGTAAGGATGACATGGAATGGTCCACAATCCTACCAACCAGAAGTACACAAGAAGGATAGGACACCAACTAAGCAGCTTTGCACCAGTGGAGGGAACCATTAAGAAATGGAAATGTTCCCAAAATCCCAAAGGGTGGCCTCTTTCTAGAGGATGTTTCCTTTTAATGAGAGCTCTGGAGAGTTAGGAAACTTTGGTAATAGGTTTGTTTACAAAGAGGGGTCCACAAATTTCGACTGGTCTTGGGAGTACCACTGAGCCCGATTCAAGGGGCAGGATCCTGTCACCGATGTGGGTTTCTGTTTCCAAGGAGCAGGTGGGGAAGTAGATTGATCAGCTCAGTCTGTAGTGGGCTGGAAGGAGGTGGGGACAGACTCACCAAAGGGCACCCGGAATCTGCCGCTCCCCCCAGCACCTGCCATGAGCCTCCCTCATCATCCCCTTCATAGCTGGGCCAGCCCTGCGCTCCTGCCAGGAGGTCCAAAGACCTCCGCTGCCCCCCCCCGCCTCTTGTCTTGCACAGCTTTTTTCACGTCAGTGGATACTCGAATGGGAGAACTTCTCAGTGGATTGTGACCAAGGATGCTCTCTAGTAACCAGAGGCGAAACAAGGGTGGAGCGAAGGCAAGTAGTTCTGCAAGACTCCGTTACACTGGAGTCAGCGGCCCCTCCCCCTTGCTGTTGGAGCCATTCCAGCAGCAACAGGGGAGTGTCCTGCGTGTTGCCTTTGCTGCCAGAATGGCTCCAACAGCAAGGGGGAGGGGCCGCTGACTTCAGTATAACGGAGTCTTGCAGAACTACTTGCCTTCGCTCCACCCTTGTTTCGCCTCTGCTAGTAACTAAAGGATGTTGTGTTAATCCCTATGATAAACAAAATAGACAGTGTGCTATATTTTATTGGAATACAAGCATGTAACCTTCAGAACAATACAGAGCCCTGCATCAGACATCTTGGGAAATGATAAGATTCTCAGTCGAAACTTGGCTTTAGGTGCCCGTGTTTTTAATTACTACAACAGCATGAGGACAAAACCCTCCTCTCCCGCACTTCAAGGCCATAGAACTGACCAGTCGGTAAACAGACTTTTTTCCCATTGTGTAAAGACGACTCGGGCTGCTGCGCCTGACACGACCCCCACCGTTCCCAGGGCTTGTTCCAGGATAAACAGTGGGGCGCAGACATCCTTGTACCTCGTCTGCACAACCCACTTGAATGCGAATGTCAGCAGTCCTGGCTTTCCCCAAGGAATCCTGGGGGCTGCAGATTGGTGTGGGGCTGAGAATTCTGTGTCTGGGATCTTCTTCCCTGCTCCTTCCCACACTTCTAAGCTCCCAGTTCTCAGGATTCCAGGAAGAGGGAACGACAACCCTCAGGCAGGTAGGTAAATGAGACTGAGGGGCCACCTCTTGGACCAGGTGAGCCCCCAGTGGCCTTCTAAGCTGGGCCAGGGCTTCTGCAGTCCAGCTGCTGCACGCACCACGGCCTGAGCCAAAGCGGCCCCCAGATTGGGGTTTGGAGCACTGTGCCTGCTCAGCTGCCTCCGCCTGCCATGCCTTTAAAGCTGCTCCCAGGTGCTGTGAAGCCCCTGCAAATGCAAGGGAGACCGCGGGCCTCTTCCTGGTTGCTAGGGAGCAGCAGGGTCACCACAGCAGCCCCCACCTTCCACTCCAGCTCTGCCGCCACATTTGGTGGCAGTGGTGCTCAAAGAGGAGGGCAGCCCCCTAGGATAGAGGGTGGGGCAGCAGTGCCCGAGTAGTGAAGGAGGCAGAGGACCAGTGGAAAAGGCAGGCAGGTGTGGGGCACCTCTGCCAGTTCGCCAACCCCCCCCCATCATTCCACCATTCAAAGCAGGCACTTTAAAAGGAGCACTGAGGAAAAGGAGGATTCTGCAACCTGTGTCAAAGATGCAAATGTACCACAAAGGTACAGAATGTTTCTCCATTTGCATCATTTTTTCCCACAGTTTGTGCAGTTTAGCATCATTTATTCTAGGTTTGCTGGTCATGCTACGTACCGGTAGGAGCTATGGAGGGCCCTGGAAGCCTTACGCTCTGATACACTTCTGGCTTCTGTGATTTCATCATCATTGCCTACATAGCACATCTCTGCAGCCACAGGGGACGAAGGCTGAGATTCCCAGGGGGCTGAATTCTGTGTCCGGTTCTGTGCTTTTTCTGCACCCCTACGGAACTGTGACACACAGCCCTGAAAGTACTTGGGGGGGGCTGGATACTGGCAGGTGGGTCTGTCTACGGCGCAAAGGGAGGGCTGCTCCTCTGATACCTCTCTGTCTCTTGTCTTTCTGCCTCCTCTACCTGCTGTCCAGGATCCCACATTCTGCATCCAGCACTTCTGTGGAGTCCGTCACCTCCATTTGCAGTTGGACCCGCACATCAGTCCGAGACGCTCCCTTTAGCCGATCCGGAACACCTCCCTCCCCAGCGCCGGCTGCCCAGAAAGGAGACGACCCAAAGTGGCAGCAGCTGTCTCTTGTCAGGCCCCCTGGGGCGGAGTTCCAGCAGAGCCACCAAGAGTCCTCAGTCTCTCATCACAAGGTGGACTTCAGCATGTGCCAGAAGCAGCTGCAGGAGAAAGGGAGGGGGGGACCCCCACCCCAGTCCATGCCCCTGACCAGACTGATCCCCAGGGCTCCTTCCTTGTGCCCAGCGGCCAAAGGCAGCCATGCCCACCAGCAGAGTAGCACTAGCAGGCTCTGTTTTTTGGACTACAAGGAACAGGAGCTGCTCGACTGGCACGTCCAGAGGAAACATCAGCCGAAGGAAGTGGCACCGTTGCCCCTGGCCTCTGGAGTCATCACTGGCACAGAAATCAGGGCACTGACCGGTACTGTGGGGCCCCCTTCGGGGGGAAGGCTGCCCAGGGGGAGCCAGCAGTCTCCTCCACGCCAGAGGCCACGCAGTCACACTCCCCCGGCTCAAGTCATTGTGCAGGGCTGCCACACATCACCCAAGCCCCATTTTGTGCAAAGCCCAGGCCCCGCTGCCTGGCCCCCTCTGCCTGCCCCCGAAGACCTGCTGCCTCCTCCGCCCATCCTGGTCTGCAAGACTGAAAGCCGCAGCAGTCTGCGGAGTCTCGCTGAAGGCAAGCTGGGCGGTGGCGGCGGGGCCCCCAACAACAAGGACCTGGCAGAGCTCCTCAGCCTCTTGGGGCAAAGCAAGAGCCCCACCCTGAGAGAGGCTGGGAGGCCCGGGACCCCCAAAGAGAGAGAGAAGGAGGGCCACAACTGCAGCAGTGGGAGACCAGGTACCCCCAAGGAGAGTCACGGCAGTGTGGGAAGAGCCGGCAGCCCCAAGGTCAAGCCAGAGGATGTCGAGGTCAGCATGATGATGGACCGGAAGGTGCGCCGGCTGAGCTGGGCTGATGTCATGCCTGAAGCCCAGAGAGTCAGCAGAGTCTGGGAGCCGCCTGGTGCCGCCTGTCCAAAGTTCTTAGACCCCTCGTTCATGTGCCAGAACCAGCTCGAGATGCCCTGCATCGCCGCCGCACGCGTGGAGCTGCTCCAGGAGGGCCAGCCCTTCGCCAAGCCCCCCCGCTGCGGGGCTCCCCGGCCCCAGTGCTTGGCCCACACCATTGTGGAGTCCCTGGACATGAAGCAGGCCATGCAAGACCTGCACATGTGCCTGGCCAAGGGGCTGGAGAAAGGGCACAGTCCGCCAAGCGTGGAGTACCCCATTTGCCTGCTGTGTGGCCGCTGCACCCCGTATTGCCCCCACCCCCGCCCCCGCCACAGCCCTTGCCTCCTTGTCTACCCACGGCTGAATGTGCAGGATGGCGAGGTGCACATGACCCTGGGCTTTCTCCTGAAGATCAAGCGGTCCGAGGCGGATGAATGGGGACTGGTGCAGGGGGGGGATGCCCCCAAGGCACAGTGGGGCAGAGAAGGCCCCCCCAAGAAAGAGAGGAGCAGGAGCAGGCGGAGAAGGGGCCATGGCCGTGCAGGCAGGCATCACTCCAGAGCCCCAGAGAAGGCGCGGCCCCCCCGGGCCCTGGAAGGGGGTGATCTGAGGATTAGGAGTCGAGGGGCCATCCAGAAGGGCGTGGAAAGCACTGCAGGCCCCACCTCCCCACAGCCACATAAGGCGCGCCGTCGTCGAGGACATGGAAAGCAGGCGCCGCTGGCGGGAGACGAGCAAGAAGAGCTCCCTCCCCAGAAGCACCCCTCTATTCTGAGACGGCTGCTGCTGTGCATCAAAAAAGCCTGGGCCAGGATGCGAGGGAGAAGGGAGAAGACCCCACCCCAGCACAGCTCCGTGACCTTCTCCAGCCAGCCAGAGAGTCACCCCCCCTTCCCAGAAGAGGAGGTGCTTTCCGTTGTGCCCCCTGCCCCTGAGGTCCCAAAGAGAGGGGGCATTCTGCTCAACAGGAAAGACTCTCTTCTGGTCATGGCTCCCGAGACCCCCCCAAAACACTGGACTCCAACTGCTCAACACGAAACGGCCCCCTCCAGAAAAGGGTCCCCCAGGAGCCGCCGAAGAGCAGTCTGTCATTTTGCAGAGCCCGAGCCTCCTTGGGCCCCTAAGAAAGGAAATGGTCGCCGTAAAAAGTAAACGTCTTCTGGGGCATCCAAGACACCACCTGAGCGTCCTCCCCAGAGCAGTTATTCAGGGGACAGCAGGAGCCTCTGCAAGCCGCCCACCATCTGCTGCAGAGCTGCCACCTACTGAAGCCTTCCCCCCTGGAACGCAGGGCCTGCGTGCCGCCTTTGGGCTCCTGCAGAAGAGGGTGTCCGCTGTTGCTCCCAGACACGCCCCGCCACGGTGGACACAGCCGGTCTGTGTTGCCTCGTTTGCAGGCTGCAAATAAATTGGCTGGACTTTTACATCTCTCGCCCATGAGTCCTGTGTGGTTCCAGCTGGGCTCAGCTCTTCCATGCTTCCCTTGGGAGCCTGGACTCAAATAGGGGCCTGTGGCATCACTTGTCTCCCTTGACAGCCACTTGTCCTCATTCTGGAAGGTTCAAGGGATTCAAAATGTTGACTTCAGCCGGAAAGGGATGAACCACAGCTAGGCAGGAAGGCAGGGCGGCGGAGCACGAGAGGAATGGGGAGCTGATGGTCTCTCTCTCGAGGGCATGGAAAGCAAGGTTGCGCTGAAGCGGGAAGGGCTGGGCGCCTGGAATGGGCAGCAGCCGCAGCAGGGGGCTGCAGTCAGGCTAGGCCACTCTGGGTGGGTAGAGGGGGTGTGCTTAAAATGTATATCCCACTTCCCAGCGGCAATTTCCAGTGCAAACACAATAGAATACAGACTTCCCCATAAAACGGTGGTGCTTTATTGTGTGTGCACTATGAGGTGTGTGGCAGGTCAGCCAAGGCCATTTCCATCCCAAAGACAGATTGAAATGACGAGGACCATCTGTTTCACCCAGGAACTCCTGGAGCCGGGATGCCAATACTGTAGGTGCTGGAGTGAGATTAGAGACTGGGTCAGTAGTTATCCAGGGTTTCTTCAGGAGAGGGTGGACAGCTCCTGTTCCAAGGTGAGCATAAGCTAAAAGATGCTTCTTTTAGGCCAGCGGGTGGCGCAGCGGGTTAAACTGCTGAACCATAAGCTGTCGATTGAAAGGTCGGCAGTTCGATTCCCGCGACGGGGTGAGCGCTCGTTGCTTGGCCAGCTCCTGCCAACCTAGCAGTTCCAAAGCATGTCAATGCGAGTAGATAAATAGGTACCGCTTGCGGGAAGGTAAACAGCGCTCCGTGTTCCAGCTGCATGCTACGCGTTGCGGCAAGGAGAGTCATGCCGGCCACATGACCACGGAGGCGTCTTCGGACAACGCTGGCTCTTCGGCTTTGAAATGGAGATGAGCACCACACCCTAGAGTCGGACACGACTGGACTTAATTGTCAGGGGATACCTTTACCTAAAAGAAGTAATAACAGAGTAAGAATTGGAAGTGGTAGCGTGATGGGACATGACAGCCAGTCTAGCAGGACAGAAGGCTGCAGGAATAAAGGTGCAAACATGCAGCCCTTCTTGGTGGACCAGGTATATAAGTGCTTTTATGCAAATGCCCGAAGTCTACGGGCAAAGATGGGAGAACTGGAATGTTTGGTGGCTAGGGAAAACATTGGCATAGTAGGTATAACAGAAACCTGGTGGAATGCGGAGAACCAGTGGGATACTGCAATTCCAGGATATAAACTCTATAGGAGGGACAGAGAGGGCCGTGTTGGAGGTGGGGTGGCCATCTATGTCAAAGAGGGGGTAGAATCCACCAGCGTAGAGCTGGAGGGGGGCTCTGACTCCTCCGTAGAATCACTGTGGGTTAGATTACCAGGCTCAAAGAGTGATGTAATAGTAGGGGCATGCTACCGTCCTCCAGATCAAAAACCTGAAGGGGATCTTGAAATGAGGAAGCAAATCAGGGAGGTGTCAATGAGAGACAGGGTTGTAGTCATGGGGGACTTCAATTATCCTCACATCGACTGGGTCAATTCATGCTCAGGTCATGAAAGAGAGACTGGATTTCTGGATATGTTAAATGACTGTGCCTTAGAGCAGCTTGTCACGGAACCGACCAGAGGACAGGTGACTCTGGACTTGATATTGTGTGGCACTCAAGATCTGGTCAGGGAGGTAAATGTTACCGAACCGTTGGGGAATAGTGACCATGCTGCGATCTGTTTCGCCATGCATGTCGGAGGGAGAGTGCCGAGCAAATCTGACACGAAAACCCTTGACTTCCGAAGGGCAGACTTCCCCAAAATGAGGAGACTAGTTAAAAAAAAAGCTGAAAGGGAAGGTAAAAAGAGTCCAATCGCTCCAGAGTGCATGGAGGCTGTTTAAAACAACAGTCATAGAGGCCCAGCGGGAGTGTATCCCACAAAGGAGGAAGGGCTCGACCAAGTCCAGGAGGGTGCCGGCATGGCTAACAAGCACAGTTAAGGAAGCTATAAAAGGCAAGGAAGCTTCCTTCCGTAAATGGAAGTCTTGCCCTAATGAGGAAAATAAACAGGAGCACACACTGTGGCAAAAGAAATGTAAAAAGATGATACGGGAGGCCAAGCAAGACTTTGAGGAACGTATGGCAGGCAATATAAAAGGGAATAATAAAAGCTTCTTCAAATATGTTAGAAACAGGAAACCTGCCAGGGAAACGGTTGGTCCGCTGGATGGTGAGGGAGAGAAAGGGGTGATAAAAGGGGACTTGGAGACTGCAGAGAAATTAAATGAGTTCTTTGCATCTGTCTTCACGGCAGAAGACCTTGGGCAAATACCGCTGCCGGAACGGTCTCCCCTGACTAAAGAATTAAGTCAAATAGAGGTTAAAAGAGAAGACGTCTCAGACTTAATTGACAAAATAAAGATCAATAAATCACCAGGCCCGGATGGCATCCACCCAAGAGTTCTGAAGGAACTCAAGAATGAAGTTGTTGACCTATTGACCAAAATATGCAACTTGTCCCTTAAAACGGCCACTGTGCCAGAGGATTGGAGGATAGCTAATGTCACGCCAATCTTTAAAAAAGGAAGGAGGGGGGACCCGGGAAACTACAGGCCGGTCAGCATAACATCTGTTCCAGGGAAGTTGGTGGAAAGTCTCATTAAGGATAAAATCTTAAAATACATAGAAGAACAAGCTCTGCTGAGGGAGAGTCAGCATGGCTTCTGCAAGGGGAAGTCTTGCCTCACAAACCTGTTAGAATTTTTTGAAAAGGTCAACAGGCATGTGGATGCGAGCGAACCCGTGGATATTATATATCTGGATTTTCAGAAGGCGTTTGACACGGTCCCTCATGAAAGGCTCCTGAGAAAACTCCACAGTCAGGGAATAAGAGGGCAGGTCCTCTTGTGGATTAGGAACTCGTTGAAGACCAGGAAAGAGCGAGTGGGAGTCAATGGGCAATTTTCACAATGGCGAGAGGTGAAAAGCGGTGTGCCCCAAGGATCGGTCTTGGGACCGGTGCTTTTCAACTTATTCATAAATGACCAGGAGTCAGGGATAGGCAGTGAGGTGGCCAAGTTTGCAGATGACACTAAACTTTTCCGGGTGGTGAAGACCAGCAGGGATTGTGAAGAGCTCCAGAAGGATCTCTCCAAACTGGGAGAATGGGCAGCAAAATGGCAGATGCGCTTCAATGTAAATAAGTGCAAAGTGATGCACATTGGGGCAAGAAACCAAAATTTCACATATACGCTAATGGGTTCTGAGTTGTCTGTGACGGATCAAGAGAGAGATCTTGGGGTGCTGGTGGACAGCTCGATGAAAGTGTCGACCCAGTGTGCGGCAGCTGTGAAGAAGGCCAACTTCCGGCTGAGAGGACATGGCTGGCTGACAACTCCGCCGATCGCTCTGTATTGACGGAGTACATCTGATGGACTTAATTACTCTACCCCTGGATTAAAAGGGAGTACGAAGAGATAAACCACATTTCTTTCAATCGCCCTCATTCTGACACTTCAAGGCAAAGGCTCTGAAGGTTTGGGTTGTCGGTGAGGAAGAATTGGACTACCATCGAAGCTCCGTCCGCAGATGAAGATAAGCCAAGCCACCTCCGACATGCTTTGCTTTGCTTAAGCAAGAGGCGTAGAAATGATTTATGAGTTGAAGAAATTAGCCGAGATAAGAGTTAACGCTAAAAATAATACGTTGCGATAAGGCGAACTGAACATTCGAAAGTGAAAGTTGGAAAGACGAAATTAAAGTTACAATAGTGGTGAGTTTTATTGAATTATTTTTTTGTTTTGTACTTATGGAAGATTAAAACAGTAAGAAGGTTTTTTCTTAATAGACTATTTTGGCAAGAGAAAATTGTCCGGGACTTTGTTGACATTCCTGACATTTTTGCTAAAAGAATATGAGCCCTTCCGTGTTAGAGTTCATGGATCCTGGCAATTAATCCTTCTGTTTCACGTCGTCGACCGCAGAATTTTTTTATATTGCCTCTTCTTTTTTTTTTTAAGAGAAGAGAGATTGGCATCTGGTGAAAAAATTGCAACATGACTACAATATTGTCTTGTTTTTGTTGTTGTTGTTGTTATTCAGTCGTTAAGTCGTGTCCGACCCTTCGTGATCCCATGAACCATATCCCGCCAGGCCTTCCTGTCCTCCACTATCTTCCTGAGTTCGCTCATTTTCATGTTCGTTGCATCGGTGATGCTGTCTAACCATCTCATCCTTGGCCTTCCCCTTCTCCTTTTGCCTTCAATCTTTCCCAGCATCAGAGTCTTCTCCAGAGAGTCCTCTCTTCGCATTAGGTGGCCAAAATATTTGAGTTTCAGCCTTAGTACCTGTCCTTCCAGGGAACAGTCAGGGTTGATTTCATTTAGGATTGACTGATTTGATCTCCTAGCAGTCCAAGGGACTCTCAGGAGTCTTCTCCAGCACCACAGTTCAAAAGCATCTATTCTTCGGCGCTCAGCCTTCCTTATGGTCCAACTCTCGCAACCATACATTGCTACTGGGAACACCATCGCCCTGACTATACGAACTTTTGTTGGCATGGTGATATCTCTGCTTTTTATTATGCTGTCTAAGTTTGCCATAGCTTTCCTTCCAAGGAGTAAGCGTCTTTTAATTTCATGGCTGCTGTCTCCGTCTGCAGTGATCTTGGAGCCCAGAAAAGTAAAATCTGTTACTGCTTCCATTTCTGCCCCTTCTATTTGCCAGGAATTGATGGGACCAGATGCCATGATCTTAGTTTTATTAATGTTGAGTTTCAAGCCAACTTTTGCACTCTCCTCTTTCACCCTCATCAAGAGGCTCTTTAGTTCTTCTTCACTTTCTGCCATTAGGGTGGTATCGTCTGCATATCTGAGGTTGTTGATATTTCTCCCGGCAATCTTGATTCCGGCTTGTGATTCATTCAGCCCTGCATTTCTCATAATGTACTCTGCATATAAGTTAAATAAGCAGGGTGACAATATACAGCCTTGCCGTACTCCCTTCCCAATTTTGAACCAATCAGTTGTTCCATGGCCGGTTCGAACCGTTGCTTCTTGACCCGCATACAGGTTTCTCAGGAGACAGGTAAGGTGGTCTGGTACTCCCATCTCTTTAAGAATTTGCCACAGTTTGTTGTGATCCACACAATCAAAGGCTTTTGCGTAGTCAATGAAGCAGAAGTAGGTGTTTTTTTGGAACTCTCGTGCTTTCTCCATGATCCAGCGCATGTTGGCAATTTGATCTCTGGTTCCTCTGCCTCTTCGAAACCCAGCTTGTACGTCCGGTAGTTCTCGGTCCACGTACTGCTGAAGCCTAGCTTGTAGGATTTTGAGCATAACCTTGCTAGCATGTGAAATGAGTGCAATTGTGCGGTAGTTTGAACACTCTTTGGCACTGCCCTTCTTTGGAATTGGAACGTAAACTGACCTTTTCCAATCCTTTGGCCACTGCTGAGTTTTCCAAATTTGTTGGCATATTGAGTACAGCATCATCATTTAGGATTTTAAGTAGCTCAGCTGGGATATTATCATCTCCACTAGCTTTGTTGTTAGTAATGCTACCTAAGGCCCACTTGACTTCACTCTCTAGGATGTCCGGCTCTGGGTCAGTGACCACACCAGCGTGGTCATCAGGAACATTAAGATCTTTCTTGTATAGTTCTTCTGTGTATTCTTGCCATCTCTTCTTAATCTCTTCTGCTTCTGTTAGGTCTCTGCCTTTTTTGTCCTTTATCATGCCCATCTTGGCACAAAACGTTCCCTTGATATCTCCAATTTTCTTGAAGAGATCTCTAGTCCTCCCCATTCTGTTGTTTTCCTCGATTTCCTTGCATTGTTCATTTAAGAAGGCCTTCTTATCTCTCCTTGCTATTCTCTGGAACTCTGCATTCAGTTGTTTATATCTTTCCCTTTCACCCTTGCTTTTTGCATTCCTTCTTTCCACAGCTATTTGTAAAGCCTCATCTGACAGCCACTTTGCTTTCTTGCATTTCTTTTTCTTTGGGATGGTTTTAGTTGCTGCCTCCTGTACAATGTTACGAACTTCCGTCCATAGTTCTTCAGGCACTCTGTCTACCAGGTCTAATGCCCTAAATCTATTCTTCACCTCCACTGTATACTCATAAGGGATATGGTTTAGGTCATATCTGACTGGTCTAGTGGTGTTCCCTACATTCTTCAGTTTAAGTCTGAATTTTGCAATAAGAAGCTCATGATCTGAGCCACAGTCAGCTCCAGGTCTTGTTTTTACTGATTGTATAGAGCTTCTCCATCTTTGGCTGCAAAGCACATAATCTATCTGGTTTCGGTATTGACCATCTGGTGATGTCCATGTGTAGAGTCACCTCTTGTGTTGTTGGAAAAGAGTGTTTGCTATGACCAGCGTGTTCTCTTGACAGGACTCCGTTAGCCTTTGCCCTGCTTCATTTTGCACTCCAAGGCCAAACTTGCCTGTTGTTCCGTTTATTTCTTGATTCCCTACTTTAGCATTCCAGTCTCCTATGATGTAAAGGACATCTTTTTTGGGTGCTAGTTCTAGAAGGTGTTGTAGGTCTTCATAGAACCGGTCAACTTCATCTTCTTCGGCATCAGTGGTTGGGGCATACACTTGGATTACTGTAATGTTGAATGGTTTGCCTTGGATTCGAACTGAAATCATTCTGTCGTTTTTGAGGTTGCACCCCAGTACTGCCTTTCCCACTTTTTTATTGACTATGAGAGCTACTCCATTTCTTCTAAGGGATTCATGCCCACAGTAGTAGATATGATGGTCACCTGACTTAAATTCGCCCATGCCCGTCCATTTTAGTTCGCTGATTCCCAAGATGTCAATGTTCAATCTTATCATCTCATTTTTGACCACATCCAGCTTGCCTTGATTCATAGACCTCACATTCCATGTTCCTAAGCAGTATTGCTCCTTGCAGCATTGGATTTTCCTTTCAACCTCAGACACATCCACAGCTGGACGTCCTATTGGCTTTGGCCCAGCCGCTTCACTCTTTCTGGGTCTACTTGGAATAGTCCTCCGCTCTTCCTCAGTAGCATATTGGACACCTTCCGACCTGAGGGGCTCATCTTCCGGCGTCATATCTTTTAGCCTTTTGGTACTGTTCATGGGATTTTCTTGGCAAGGTTACTGGAGTGGGTTGCCATTTCCTTCTCCAGTGGATCACTTTTAGTCAGAACTCTCTGCTACGACCTGTCCGTCTTGGGTGTCCCTGCACGGCATAGCTCATGGCTTCATTGAGTTACGCAAGCCCCTTCGCCACGACAAGGCAATGATCCATGAAGGAGTGTCTTGTTTTAAGAAATGGGAACAAAGATTCGATGCAAAGATGACAATTTTGGAGGAAAATCTTCAGAATATGATTGCAGAACTGAAACAAGCAGGGAAGGAAAAGGATGATGAATTAAAAGATTCTACGTCGGCCTCCCTTGCTCCCGATAAAGAGAAAGATTTATTGGAAGACACTGTAGCAAGAGTTAAACCAAGACTTGAGATAGAGCAGCAGAGTACTTTACTAAAAATGTTGAAGATTGTCTTTCGGGAGAGGAATATAGAAGACGTGAATGATCCTGTGGAAAAGATTGCAAAGTGGATACAATTTAAAAAACAAGGGACTTTTGGGAAAGATTCAAAGATGAAGAAGAGGAAGGAAAGGAAGAAGAAGAAGAGGAAGAAGAAGAGGAAGAAGAGGAAGGAGGAAGGGGAGGGATGGAAGGGGTAATGGCAAACTGTCAAAAATGTTTTATTATTAAGAAACAAATAGATATGACTTGTTTTCAAGCAACTTATATTAAGAGTGATGGAAAATTTTTGATGATGAATTAACAAATTTGAAGACAAAAATGGGGTGACTTAATAAATTTAAAAATTTGAAGTGGAAGTTAAGACTTTTAGATGATAAAGGAAAGGTTAGTTAACCCTTTTGTGAATAAAAGAAAAATAATGTTTTATTATTTGAAAAGACTTAAGATGTGATTTGTTTTTAAGAATTTTATATAAAAAGGGGATATAGGTTTTTTTTTTTTAAAGAAACATTTGAAGGTTTTTATTTTAACACATTTGGAGAAAAATGGGGTGGCTTTATATATTAAAATATTTGAAGTGGGAATTAAGATTTTTGGATGATAAAAGAAAAGTTAGTTAATCTTTTTATGAATATTTGGATACCACTTATAGATTCTTTAAGAGAGAGAGAGAGAGAGAGAGAGAGAGAGAGAGAAGGAGTGATGAAGTGTGAATTTAATGAATAGTATATTAGAGATATAGGCTTAGTTAGATATTAGAAGTAGAAAATAGATAATAGTATACAAGTAGGATTTACTGCTTCGCGCTTGCTGTAATCTTTCGTAGTATGTTGTATT
Organism: Plestiodon gilberti rubricaudatus; assembly: GCA_026170595.1. Classification (NCBI taxonomy): domain Eukaryota; kingdom Metazoa; phylum Chordata; class Lepidosauria; order Squamata; family Scincidae; genus Plestiodon; species Plestiodon gilberti. Next base: position 1,387,511 of record JANXHW010000001.1, on the reverse strand, counting down.
GTTTTGTTTTGTTTTTGTTTTGTAGTTTATTAATAAAAATTAAATATATTAAAAAAAAAAAAAAGAAAGTGTCGACCCAGTGTGCGGCAGCTGTGAAGAAGGCCAATTCCATGCTCGGGATCATTAAAAAAGGGAGAATAAAACGGCCAATATCATTCTGCCTTTGAACAAATCGATGGTAAGGCCACATCTGGAGTATTGTGTCCAGTTCTGGTCACCACACCTCAAAAAGGATATAGCTGAATTGGAAAAGGTGCAGAAAAGAGTGACCAGAATGATTCGTGGGCTGGAGCACCTCCCTTACGAGGAAAGGCTACAGCGTCTGGGGCTTTTCAGCCTAGAAAAAAGGCGCCTGAGGGGGGACATGATTGAGACTTATAAAATTATGCATGGGATGGAGAGAGTGGATAGAGGGAAATTCTTCTCCCTCTCGCACAACACCAGATCCAGGGGACATGCACTAAAATTGAGTGGAGGGAGAGTTAGAACAGACAAAAGAAAATATTTCTTTACCCAGCGTGTAATTCATCTGTGGAACTCCTTGCCACAGGATGTGGTGATGGCACCTGGCCTAGATGCCTTTAAAAGGGGTTTGGACAGATTCATGGAGGAAAAGACCATCACAGGTTACAAGCCATAAGCAACCTCCTGGCTTTAGAAGTAGGTTTTCTCTGTGCCAGGTACAAGGGAGTGACAACGGGAAACAGGTTATCTTGTTGTCTTGTGCTCCCTGAGGCATCTGGTGGGGCCACTGTGTGATACAGGAAGCTGGACTAGATGGGCCTTTGGCCTGATCCAGCAGGGCTCTTCTTATGTTCTTATGCGTTAATCACCCTCCTCACCCACTCAACCAGTCATCTCCCCCACACAACTCTCATCAGCCATGGCAAGCAGGAACTTCTTGTCTCAGTTTTCGGGTTCACGACAGCGTCAGTTAAAACACCAAAGCCTAATACAGGTGGGCCCCCATATCCACTGATTTGCTATCCACGGTTTCAGTTATCCAGGGATCATGGGGACCCCCCCAGGCTTTTACTTTTTTCCCAGCAAGCTTAGTTTCTTCCTTAAAGAAACAGGAGAAGCAGCTTATTACAGGCAAGTAGAAGGAGACTAAGTACTAGAGAGGCTCTGCAAGGTTAACTGAAACCTTGCAGAGCCTCTCTAGGACTTCGTCTCGTTGTACTTGCCTGCTATGGAGGCTGCTTCTCTGTTTGTTTTAAGAAAGAAACAAAGCTTGCTGAAAGAAAAATAAGAGCTGGGGGGGGGGGAGGTAAGCATGCCTGCCTGCAGGGGAGGCAGGGTGGGGGGCCCTCAGGAAACCATGGAGGGGGTGTTCGCTCCTATCCACGGTTTCAAGTATCCACGGAGGGGCCTGGAACATATCCCCAGCGGATATGGGGGCCCACCTGTGTGTCGCCTTATACTTTGTAAGGCTTCATCAGAAGTTCCATTCTGATCTCCCTGCAGCATCCATTATATAACTGCCATCATATTAAGTACCTAATAGTGCAATCCTACCCAGCTCCTCTGGGAGGCTGGGGGGGGGGGGGCGGCTCGGGCGGCTCCGCTTCCCACAGCCCGCCATCGCCCCCAAGAAGACACACGCAGAAGCCGCTGCTGCCCGAAGGGTCCCGGCCCACCCAAGAAAGCAGCCTAGGTGGTGGAGCGGAGCCTCCACAGTACAGCGGTCACCGCTCAGCGGTGGGTGCAACAGCGGGTATTGACCAACTGCTGCCGCCTCTCTCCCTGGAACTACAATCCCCACAGAGCACCGCGCCGGACATCTGAAATCTTTGACTGGCCGGCCCAGCTGAGGGCGGGATTTCGCTGTTCCGCCTGAGGCGGCGAGCTTAAGGATTGGCTAATTCGGCAACCAATGACCATCGAAGACCGCCGAATGACGGAACAGCTGACCGATAGAAAGCAGAGGCGCAAAGGGCGCGCGCGGGCAGAGTTTCGAACAGAAGAGTGGCTGGCGCGAGGGGCTTCGGACAGGCAGGGAGCCGGTTCGCGGCTGAGGTGATGCGAGCGAGCGAGGGGGGTTTCCGCGGAAGTCCGTACCTTGAGAGGCCAGGCCCGAGCGGCCCTGACGCGCCTCTTCGCTGCCTGCCTGCCTGCAGGGTCCGCACGAACACCCGCGGTCGCAGGAAGCGTCTCGGGCAGCGGGGCTGGAGGAGGCCGCGACAAGCGAGGCGCCCTTGTGCGGGGGCTCTCACGTTGCGACGCGTGTCCGGTCTTGCTCTCACGCGACGCGTGTCCGGTCGGCGCTTCTGCCCTCTTCCCCCGCATCCTCGTGCAGAGGCCGGTCGAATGTAACTTCCCCCAGGTGGCTTTTGCGGAGAGATAAGTGCAGTATTCAGTCATCAATTAAGATAAAAAGATGCAAACAAAAAAGGACAAGAAGAGCGAGATCTGAGTTGCAGTGTCTCCTAACACCAATGTGTATAAATGTTTCTGGCTTTAGGCATTTTACTGAGGACATGGCAGCTGCTACTCCAAGAAAAAGAAAACGCAGTTTGGATTGGTGAGGCTTCTACATACCAATAAATTCTAGAATTTTGGATCGTGTTACTAATCAGTCTGCTGTTTGTAGTGACTGAGGAGCATGGACGAAATCACAGATATGTCTATGGAAAGCCTTTTGTTTGCTTTGGAGTGCTACAAAGCAGACAAAATTATGTACACTAAGTCCTCAGCATACATACTGGTTCTGTTCTGTAGGTCTGCCTGGAAGTTGGAACATACATAGATTGAAACAGGTGGCTCCAGTCTTGCAGGCCCAGCACTATTGTGCCTGTGCAAATGCACCGCAAAGGATGGACTGCACCTTGAGAGACATAGACATCTGTAACTCAGGGAGCCAGTGTATTGTCAATTAAATTTAAACAGTGCAAAAAAAATGAAAGGATTTTTTTCCATGTTTGTCTTTCTAGATTAAAGACTAGAAAAATCAGTTTTAATGTTTTTCTTGTTTAGAGGGGCAGTGTTGGAGTCTGAAAATTGATGGAGTATTTCATTCAAAATTATTCTACAATGATGTTTATTCTACAATGACGTTTATACACTTAGATGTAATTTTATATCCACAAAGAAGTTCATAGTCGTGTGGTTCCCAAACTGTTAGCACCAGGACCAACTTTTAAAAACACCTTATTGGGACCCACCTAGCTTTATGAGTCTTAAAAAAAAGATCTAGGCCTCAAGGCTTAAGGGGCTTAGTTATGTGACCCAGCTTTCACCTGCCCCTGTTATTGACAGACTTGGAAAAACAGAGGTTCAAATGCTTATCTCCCTATGTTTGCACAAGCTTGCAAACTGCAGGAGCTCAGCTCCTTGCAGGGCAATTAGTAGCTATCTGTTTTTTGAATAGCTTGAGGCAATTACAGTCGGACCTTGCTATCTGTTCCAGATCACCCTCCACCTGCGTGGATTGCAAAGATCCACAGATACCAAGGTCCACATTAAAAGCCCTGTAGAAAGAAAAAAAATCCCTCAAAGCGCCGTTTTACCTTTAAATAGCAAAATCTCAGCATTTTCAAGCCTCCACGAGGCTTCTTGAAGCTTCACGACCCACTTCTGGGTCATGTGCTGGCTCTTCCCCCCTCCCAGCCTTGTCCCCCCCCCCAAATGCCATGATTTTGCTATTTAAAGGTAAAATGGCGCTTTTGGGGCCTTTTTTCCTTTCTACAGGGTTTTCAGTGTGGATATTCATGGATCCGGGATCCGCGGTAAAACAAATCTGCGGATCCCGAGCCCACGAATAAGAGTCCACTGTAGTTATCTGAACTTTCCATCACCCCAGTTTTCATTGGAGGCTCTGCTTGGGACCCACCAGAAATAGAGTCAGGACCACTAGTGGATCCCAACCCACAGTTTGGGAAATGCTGCCGTAGTCCATTATTTTATTTATTTCTGTATTTATATACCACCTTTCTTAATCCTCAGATTGCTCTTCAGATATTACTCAAGGTGGTTTACATAGGCAGGCTTGTCTAGATCCAATAAGGATCTTTACAATATTGTTCTATATAGAACCCTATAATTCCAGATGGTTACCTTCATGGTGTAGTCATCTTCACTAGCTACTGAACCCAAGCCTTGAGCTTTCCACAGGACCATTACAAATCATGCTGAACAGGGGAACTTTCCATTTGTAATCGCTCTGTCACTGACATTCTCAGCATTCCAGTTCGTTCTTTTACCATGGCATGCAACAGCGACTCCACTCTGCCACCTAGGGCCGTAACAGCTTATCAGTGATTTCCGATTTGTCTCCCAGCATGCACAGGTTGCTCCTGCTTAGCTCCCGACAGTCTTCAGGCAGTTCAACCTCAGGACCATTCCTCCTGCCCTCCTGCTTACATGACTTCTGAAGCTATATTCAGACCTGAACTCGTTCTATAAAATATGTATGTACAATATATAACTTTACTTTTTGTAGCTTGCAGTCGGTTCATGGGAACCCAGTAAAGAAACTGATGATAGATTTCAATGAAGAACTGTCTGTGGTGAAGATGACTTCAGATTGCAGCCCCCAAAAGCTACTACTTAGTTCCCGAGATGAAGATAAAGAACATCCGTCCTTGCCTCAAAGATCTGCCAGATCACAGAAGCTTGATGCTTCTCCACTACAGAGGGCCAGTGTGCCACAGAGAACTCGAAAGGGGCTCCCACAGAGCTTGTCCCCAGAGGCTGGTGCCACATATACTTCCATTGTGCCCACCAGCTCCTTCTACAGTAAAGGAAAGCAGTACCAAAGCCTACTGGAGAGGAAGCTGACAAACGAAGGCCATTCACTTGGTCTGAGAAACGATGATGGAGACCTACCTACTGCCAACGAGACAGCGATAGCACAGGTGAAGGTGATAACAGCCAGAAACACAACCTCAAAAGCATCCAAACGCCCAGCTGCTTCCGGGCAGGTCAAGTCTTTATCAAGGAATACCAAAAAAGCCAAAGTAGATATGGCCCTTCGCAAATCTGTTATGGGGAAAGAAAATGCTACCTGTGCTATTGAAAAGAAAATGGAGGCTCCATTCAGAGTCCTGAGCATGAAATTCAAGCCTGTGCTAAAACTCCAAACCGGGGCAGCATTCTTTGCCACTGGGAAGAAATGGCACTCTGGCTCTAAAAATGTGCTTTCAGCTTCCTCATCCCCCCATTGTGTCAGCAAACCCATGGCAAAAGAGAAGCAAGATACATGCCTGGCCCATACACAACTACACTTGTCCACCAAAAGCAGGAAAGGAAGCCATACAAATGGGTCACAAAAGGAGAGGAAACATGACAACCTGGAAGATGAGAAATTGACGCATAACAGAAGCCAGGATACAGAGATTATGTGTAGATTGAACCTGTTGCAAGAAACTGCGTGCCCCCAAACTTCTTACTCCGGCTGCTTGAAAACCTTAACTCCAAAGGAAGCGGATACTGAGAACCAGGTATGTAGAATTTATGGAAGTTATGTGTCTGGTTAAGCAAGCACTTGGCTTGCTGCTATAGTAATGCACATTTTTATTGTATCGTAGCAGTGTATGGGCTAGAGACTTTCCCTTGGAAAAATACTGAATGTTAAAATGTACTGTGTGAAGAGGTAGACATCCTTTCTGTGTGACGTGCTACTAAGGTTCTTGTAGTCTCTGTTCCATATTCTCTGTAGTAGCAAGAGAATGTGGAAAATAGTCTTGTAGCATGCCTGATCAAGGGCAATATGGTAAACATGACTAGAAGCATGAGCCCCCTTGTGGCTTCTTGTTTGCTTTTCTTAACAGGGCTGCATCAAAAAGCCTTGGCTCTGCTCTCAGACTAGGGGGCCACCTGAAATGAAGAGATGTCCCCTTTTGCTCTTCCCTGTTGAATCACCACTTGCAACAGCTGAAGGATTACTTGCACTTTACCCTTTTAATAAGGAGGAAATGTGTGGGGTCCGTCTGCTTATTTTGACAAGGCCAGAACAAGGCGACAGGCTTCTTTCACCAGGTGGCCATCCTATTCAACAAACCTGGAGACTGGTGTTATTGTGTATACACTTTTGTTTTGAAATTGGATGGATTATGCTTCACTTGCTCAGGAGGACAGTGGAAAGGACTGTATAATTAGTACATTTATTTATCACACTTATATCCTGCTTTTTGTCTGTGGAACTCTGATGTAATCCTATGCATCCCTACTTAGAAGTAAGTCCCATTAAATTCAGTGGTGTTTATAGGGTTCCCAGATGGTCTCATATCCAGGAATGGATCAAATCCAGAGCTGCTGAGCTTCAGCAAGGTTACTGCCTTGTGTGTTTTCATACCATGCCTTGGGTACTAAATTTGCTGAAAATGTAACTTGCTTAGAATGTTTTTTCTTTGTCACAGGCCTCTGATGAAATACCACATGGATCATCCAGAAACATGCATGAGAAGAACGGTGCTTCCAGTAAGCTTTTCAGTGAGACCATTAAGGGTAAGTAATGTTGGGACTGTTGTAGAAGCCTCTGTACAACTTCCGTGTTGCCGTAATTGGGTAGGCAATCCTGACTTGCTCTTCAAATCATATTCAAACAATTTTCAACGTCTCCCAATCAGGAATTATATTTTACAATTTACAACAAAATATGGTACTAGATGTTATCAGATTTTCTAACTCCTTTCAGCAGGTTTGATTGAAGTAGTGACTTCACAGTGGTGGGAGGCATAAGGGATTATTGTCAAAGGTGTGTAATGTTTGGTGGATTTGGGAGAGAAATGGGAAATGGATCTAAGAGGAACAGAGAAACCGTGGAAAATATATTTCTCAGTGTTGCATATGATGTGAGTTTTCAAGAAAATACCTTTAAATTCTTGTATAGATAGTATTCTACACTACTTAGAATAAAATCAGCATTTACTAGTGTGAGTAACCAGTGTTGGAATGGTAAGAAAATTTAGTCATGTATGGTTGGAGTGTGGTAATTTAAGGAATTTTGGGCAGCAGTTGCTCCTGTTGCAGACCTGTCGGGTTATGAGACGCTGTACTGGTATTACTGCTTATATTTGCTACTTTGTATGGATCCTTAAGTTGGATCTGTACATTGACCTTTAGTTGTGAACATAATTATTTCTCTGCGAGGATCTAATTGTAGGTTAGGAGGGTTGATGGCTTAGCCTTAGAAAGTCTTGGCTGTGCTAATGCATAAAGAGACTTTGGGATGGAAACCACAGTGCTGTTACTCTATTCAGGAAAGTCGAATTCTTCTCAAAAATTAAATATATAGGAATTGAAAGATGTCAGTGAATGCTATATTACATAGGATTTAAAGATCAATGGACCCTTCCTCTTTAGAGCATACATTTATAGGATGGTGTATCTATACATAGTATGAAATCTGGTACTATAAGTGCATCAATGTGTACAGTATATATTAAGAAATCCTATTCAAACAATACAATCCCTGAATGCAAGGACTTTTTCATGCATTTGGAACCTGAGGGGCACAAGAATGCGGCACACGTAGAACACATAAAGCAGTCTACCCACCCCACTTCTGAAGGGTCCGATCCCCAGACTGACTAAGAAGAGGCCCAAATACAATAATTCACACAGAAATATATATGCAGATACAGCAAGTCTTCGCTTAAAGTTGTCGGTAGGCTCTTCATGGGAACTGTGACTTTAAGCAAAACAACAGAATGAAACCAGTTTTTCCATAGGCTAATTGATAAACATAAAAGTTCCTATGGCATTTTCCCATCAACTTTGAAACAAAACAACTTTCAGAGAGGACTTGGCTGTACAACTGTTTTTTATTTCATTATGAGCCATTTTGAGCACTTTGTTGTGGAGAACCAGTCTATAAATAGAATAAATGTGACAAACGAATAGCCCTGTTGTCAAATACAAAATTCATGGAACATAGGCTAGAACTCTCAAAGCTTTTTTCTCTTTTGTCTCTCTCCCTCCTTCCCCCAACTATGTCCTCTTTGGCAGATATCTGTCCTCTGTTCAGTACACCTTCTAGCAAGAAGAAAAGGTATGCTGATGTTGCTCTAATTTGTTTGTAATTTTGTATTTTTAGATCAATTTTATTATCAAGTATTGTAAACTGCCTTGAGTTTTTGGAAAGGCAGGGTATAAATGCTTTAAATAAATAAAATTCACAAATAATGCCTGTAGAGGGGAAGTCTTTCAGACTAGGCACTTTTTTAATGAAGCTGTTTTTTTCTGTGGGTTGAAGCCCAAATCACTGAACTGTGAAAAGACGACTGTAGCAGTGTGCTCCACAGCAAGTCCCTGTTTTCCTCCGTGTTCTTGTACTCTTCCTGGAATAAAAAGGCATGTCCCTCCTCCCCATTAGCCCCTGACATTGTTCATAACATTCAGGCTGGTATGGGATGCGGAACCCTGGCTCTGAGAGAAGAAGGCTGAGAGAAGAAGAAGAAAAAGATCAAAGGACTGGAGCACCTTCCTTAGAAGGAAAGACAACAACAGTTAGGACTCTTTAGCTTGGAAAAAAGCAGTTAAGCTGGGACAAGATTGAGATTTAGAAAATTATGTATGATGTGAAGAGTTTTTCAGAAGAACATAAAGAAACCCTGCTTGAATGGTTTGAAAAGGGGACTAGCGAAATTCATGGAGGACAGGGCTATCAATGGCTATCAGTGGCTGCTAACCATAATGGCTATTCTCTGCCTCCAGGCTCCGTGTGCCTCTGAATCCCAGTTGCAGGGGAGCCATGGCGGGAGGCAAGGCAAGGGTGCCTCTCTCTCCCGATTCTGGGTTTTCCCATTGGTAGCTGGCAGGCAGGCAGGCAACTGTGAGAAACAGAATTAGATGGACCCCCCCCCCCTTTGGCCTGATCCAGCAGGGCGTAAATTCTTATCAGATGGCATTTAATAATTTGTTATGTTTAATCTTTACTCTAAATAGAGAAATACATAAAGAAAAGAGGGGTCGAGATAAGGAAAGACAATGAGAAGAAGAGAGCCCAAAGGCCTTAAACTAAAATCATGACAAATTAGGGAAGGCCTTGGGGGGGGGGGGAATACCTTTTTAGGCACTGCTTAGAGTGGAGTGGATATCTGGAGGCAGAGCATTCTGAAGATAAGATTCTACCCAAGAAAATGAGTGAAAGCAGGAGGCAGCAAGTACAATCCTTGATCTAACTACAGGATTAATGTCTGAAGAACTTAAGAGTTCTGGGAGGAATATAAAGAGAAATTAACGTAAGATAAAAAGGAGCAATAGAACATGTGCATTTAAGTTAGTAGAACATTCAATGTCTATAAAATAGTGTTGAACCAGGTTTGGGAACATCCAGGTTCAAATCTCCTCTCAGCTGTGTAGCTGACTAGGTAACCTCTGGGTCAGCCTACCTCACAGGGTTGTTGCAAGGATAAACGGGTAGAGGGTGAACCACCTACACCAGTGTTCCTCAAAGTTCTCCCCGTGAGTAGGGGAGAACTTTGAGTGTTTGTGGGGGCAGGGCGATGGTGGCAGCGACGATCCAGGGATCGTGCCGCTGTTGGACAAAAGGGGTATTTTTAGACTTACTGGGGGTCGAGACGTTCTCTGGAGGGTGTGGGGGGCATGCCCCCCCAGCCTCCGAATGGCTCCTGGAGGCGAATAAAGCCCAGTTCTGGTTTTCAGGGAAACCAGGAAGTAAACCAGAAGTGACCTTTAATCACCTCCAGGAGCCGTTCGGAGGCCTGCTGGGGGGATGTGGGGGCCCCCACACCTTCTGGAGGACGGCCTGACCTCCGGTAAGTCTAAAAATACCCCTTTTGTCCCCAGCAGCAGCGGGATCCCTGGATTGCTGCTGTCACCATCGCAGGTCGTCACTCCCCTGGCCTTAAGGGGGTAGCAACCTGCCCCTTCTCCAAGTGGTGGGTCGCGACCCACCACTTTGAGAACCCCTGATCTACACTGTTCTGAGCCCCTTGAAGAAAGGGCAGGATATAAATGTACTCCAGCTGAGCTTTGCTTAAAGTTACTAAGAAGCTCCCATTTCATCTGTGACCAGGATGCTATTATGGGAATTGAGCTGCCTTGAAACGTAGCTTTCATGATTCCCTTATGAGTGGTTTTTCTACCTTTTTTGTGGCCACCCCTTCATTAATGCATTGCATACTGATGAGCCACCTTGCACAAGCTGCTCAGGGTAAGTGGCACTGTGCAAAATCATACCAACTTTCATAGGAAAAAATGCTACCAATAATCAGATCTGTACTTGGTAGCCCTGGGCAGGAAAAGCCAGTCAAAATGAAGTCTTGCAGCACTCCAGGTAGACTTGGATTTTGTGTGAAATTTTGTGGATTGTATGTGAAGAGAGTTCCAGAGATGTGGGGTAGGCCACCATAGGTGCCCCTCTGTCCTTGCATGGGATTTCCACAGGAATGGGGCACAGTTGAGGCGAAGAGGTGCTCTCTTATGATTAACAGCAGAAAGGATCTGGTCTCTTCAGCACAGAAGAGCTGTATACAGTAGGTCAAAACAAGCACTTTGAATGGTGCTTGGATTGCTACGAGGAGCAAATGCAGATCTTGTGTATTCGCTTCTGTAAGAAAGTGAATCATCAGAATGTGTGTGTGTGTGTGTGGGGGGGGGGTTCCATCTGTCCCTTGGGAATGGCTAGCCAAGAGAGACCCATGAAATGTCTTTGTTGGAGCTGTGTTGGTGATAGTGTATGCCCTAAATCAATGTATTTCAGGTCACAGGTTCTGCCAGAGGAGCAGTCTTCATTGGTGGAGTTTAGTCCTGTTGTGCAAATGGTTCCTGCCATGCTGAAAACAAGCAGGAAGACAAAAGAACTGAGCAAAGACTTAAAAGGTCAAATGGTCATTGTGAGTATATGTCTGAGTGATGTTCATGGCTGTAAGAGCAACTGTAATGTCATTCAGTGGAAAGCTCCACTTTGTAGGAAAGACCATGTCTTGTTTCCCTTATGAGCACTCTAAATGCCCTAGAGCTCCTGCCTGCGGTTCTAGACTGGCACAGTCAATGCAAGATGGTCACAGCCTTTTTCCCTGGCAGGATGCTGGCCAGAAACATTTTGGTGCTATGGTCTGCAAATCCTGTGGCATGGTGTACTTGGCTGCCAACCCAGAGGATGAAGCTCAGCACATCCAGTATCATCAGAGGTTTCTCGGGGGAATGAAATATGTGGTAAGCCAGAAGTACTGCAGTACCCTTTCTGAAGACGTTTCTTGAATCTTGTTCTGGCCACTAGAATCTCCAGAAATGTACTTTAGGAAATGTAATGGAGATTGGGAACGCCTGGAAACTGGCCATTAATGCTATCTAACAGGTAGCGGGAAATTCTGGGGGATTGTTTCAGCACCCCTGGGGTGGTTTTGTGTGTTGCCATAGAAAGTACCTCATGATCATTTTCCAGATTGCTGCAGTTGTTTGATAGGTAATCAAGGGAGGAAAGATCGGCTTTAAGTTGGAAGAGCGTACATTTGCTCTTCCTCCTTGCTCTGTAGGTTCAGGTGTGTAGGAAGGAATATTATTATTATTTATTATTATTAACAGTATTTATATACCGCTTTTCAACAAAAAGTTCACAAAGCGGTTTACAGACAAAAAAAAATGATTAAATGGCTCCCTGTCCCAAAAGGGCTCACAATCTAAAAAAGATGCAGAAGACCACCAGCAAACAGTCACCAGAAAAGACACTGTGCTGGGGTGAAAGGGGGGGGGCAGTTGCTCTCTCCCCCTGCTAAATATAAGAGGAGCACCAATTGAAAAAGTGCCTCTTGCCCAGTTAGCAGGGGTTCTATAACTGTACATTGTAATATACTGTATTGTAATAACTGTAATAACAGTTAATGTAATAACTGTACATTGAGTCAAGTAACATTTTAAAGCTTTATTGCAAGTTACAGAATGGTTGCATTTTAGCAGAGTATGTTGTCTCCACCCTTTCTGTGTATCGTCTTTCTCCTTTGCTCTAGCACAGGGGTGGGGAACCTTTTTGGGGTGGGGGGCCATTTTCCCAGGGGGGAAATTGGTCGCGGGCCGCCCGTAAGGGCGCCTGAAATTTTTTTGGGGGGCCACCGCAAATTTGACCCCCTCCCCCGCGAATTTACAGCACCCACCACCCACCCACCGCTCTCGCGCGCTCAGCTCCCTCCCACCCACCCACCGCTCGCGCTCGCTCAGTTCCCAGCCAGCCAGCCCGCCTCCCAGCCATCCAGCCCTCCCAGAGCACCCTTCCTCCACTCTCCGACTTACCGGGCTCCGGGCTGCCTCCCGCGCCGCCTCCATTTCAAAACGGCCTTTCTGTACATGCGCAGATCGCCGCTGGGCTCAGCGGCGATCTGCGCAGGTACAGAAAGGCCGCTTTCAGAAGGAGTAGGCGCTGAGGTGACTCGGCGCCTCCTCCTTTTAAAATCGGCCTTCCTGGACCTGCGCAGAGCGCAGCTGAGGCCAAGATTGCCCTCTTGGCCGGCATCGCGCTCTGCGTAGGTCCAGGAAGGGCGATTTTACAAGGAAGTGGTGCAGGAAGACGGCGGCAGCGGCGGGCGGTGGCGGAGCCTCCGGTCACGGGCCGGATCAGGCCGGTCCAGTGCGGGCCGGATCGGATCGTCCCACGGGCCGGATCTGGCCCACGGGCTGGAGGTTCCCCACCCTTGCTCTAGCATATGCCATCTGTACATTGGTAAAGTTCAAGAGATGTCTGAGAGTTTTTGTCCCCCTGAGTATCGTTTTAGCTCTGGTTTTGGCACCCATTTTGCCAGTTTTGTGATTTTTCCACACATATGGTGTTCATGCCTATTACTATACACTACAAATATTTTTGTACTACTCTTCCCTACAAGTGTACAAACCCCCAGCCAGCTTGATGAAAGTGAAATTATAATGTCATATGCTGCTCTTTTCCTATATCTAACTCCTACGGGGTGTGTGTGCCCCTTTTGTCATAGCTTTGTGTTGTGGTTTCCAACTCTGCACTTCAAGTTGTTAAAACTCTACATTCCTTTTTCTTCTGCTGTTTTTCTCTCCTTTTGATAGGGCTGGAAAAATGAGCGTGTGGTTTCAGAATTCTTGGATGGGAAAATTGTCTTGGTCCTGCAGGATGACCCAAAATATGCCATCAAAAAGGTGCTGTACAAAGTTCTCTTCTAAACTTTGCTCCTCCTGATGTGAGGTGGTGCTACTTCTGCTTGCTTCAAAGTTTCTACTGCCTCACTTTCTGAAGTGGTCCAAGATTCTCGCATCTTGAATGAATGTTTCCGTATTCATACACTAACACTTGTGGTTTTATAAAGAGCATCAATGCCCTGTCAGTCTTCCTGACCTGTTTGTTTCTGTTCTTTACTTTTTCTAGCTCTTTCTCCTTCTTGAATTGACCATTTTTAAACTGAATGTTTTAATTCTAAAGTAAATGTTTTCATCTATAGCAAAACATAATGTTAGATTTTGGGGCAATGTTTGGCCACGTGTTTATTAAGTGTAATAGGATAACAAAGCACCTTGCAACACCTTAAAGACTAACCAAGTTACTTCAGCACACGTTTTTGTGGTGCACTTCATCAGATGCAGCCCATCAGTGGACTGCAGGCTACAAAAACTTCTGCTGAAATAAATGGACTCGTCTTTAAGGTGTTGCTCTGTTGTGTTGGGTGCAGCAGCCTTAACACAGATGCTCTTCTGGAGGCTGTTGCCAAACAGATCCTGTAGTTTGCCTCTTGAACCAGAACTTGACTGGCACTTAGGGCTTCATCCAGAGTGTGTCGCCATCCCCATCGGCTTCACTGCTAACTGCTCCAAGGAACAGTGGCTTGGCGTGTGTGTCGTCCCAGGCTTACTCTGAGGACACCTGGTGAGGAAGCCAAGGGCATCAGGATGGGTCCGTACTTGGATGGGAGACTTCCAGGGAATCCCTTGAAGGCCACCATGGAAGAAAGTCAGGACATACATGTGATAAATCTGGAAACGGTGCCTGTTGTGGTTGGTTCGGTTCAGTAACTAAATTGTGTCTGGTTTTCTTTGTGCAGGCAGAAGATGTACGGAAGTTTGTCGATAACGAACTTGGGTTTAACCAAGTGATGCTGACCTATCCAACCCAAACGCAAACGTACCTGTTTGTATCCAGTGAAAGGAAGATTGTAGGCTGCTTAATTGCTGAGCCAGTCAGGCAGGTGTGCGACTAGCAATGTAGAGAGGGTGGAAAATGGGTCAGGGCAAGAGCTCACTTATGGAGGGGAGAGTCTTAGCTCGGCAGGGGGCCAGGTACTCTGTAAGCCATGTGCGTCATTGTTTGGGTGAGGCAGCTGGCTTCAGTACCAAGAACCAGGCATTGCTAGGGACACCCATTGCACTGAAAGCAGGATTCTGACAATTGTCCTTTTGATCAGTTTAGAGGGGGCAGGGGAAATGGTTGCAAGAAAAAATGGAACACGTGCCCATTCGTTCTGCTTGCTCTGTATGCCACATTGGATCCATCTTTAATCTTTCAGTTTGCATCTCACTTGTCCAAGAATTAAATCTGCTTTGTAAGCTGGCATAGCTCTTCTGAGGCTTTTGTTGTTACAGCTCACCTCAGAGGACACATCTATTGACATGTTCCTATACCCAGGTGGCTGTGAATTCTAGAACAGTAGGCAAGAGCCTTCAACAACTGTAAAGAAGAATAGGCAGGGGCTTTGCTGTGTTTGCTGAAACACCCCAACTAACATGAGCTCCAGCAACTTTGGGCATCATAGTTTATCCTATATTTATGTTTCTATCCCACCTCTCTCCCATTGACATGGGTGCCCAAGGCAACAGGAATAAAAATTCTAGTGCGATAATAGAATAGAATAAAACTATGCATAAAATAGCAATTCGGGGGCAGCTGACAATATTAAAACAAAGAACATGGCATCATCAATAAAAACAGCAACAATAAATAAAACCATAAAACAATACACAGCATTAACATCAGTAAAAAGTAATGAATGCTAAAATAATAAAATGGCAGCAGAAACATAAAAACAGAAGCAAGGTGGGAGCTTTTATTGTAGACTTGACAAGGCAACATTTGTTACAGGCTTCTTGCTGTTTCCCTCCCCCCCTCCCCCACCCTCTTGTCTGTCTGTCTGCATTTTCCCCAGGCTTTTCGTGTTATTTCAGAGCCGCCACCAACCTCGGAGTCTCCTACCAAGAACAGCCTGGAGCATCATCGTGCCTGGTGCTGCTCAGCAAAGCCAGAGAAGGTGGTTTGTGGGGTCAGCAGAATCTGGGTGTTCAGCCTGATGCGGAGAAAGGGCATCGCCAGTCGTCTGGTGGATGTGGTCAGGTAAGGAAGTGCTGCATAGTGGGCCAAAATAGTACTGGAGCCCAGGATACAATGAGATGAGACTCTTGCTTCCAGACATGCCTTGCTGGGGTGCAGCCAACTTGTTAGCTTAGACTAGGGGAGGACAGGGACTAGAGGCATCTCTGGGGACTGCCTCACCTTGGGGCTAATATCTCGCATTAAAAGTCAGCTCATGTTCTGGATTGAATCTCTCTCCAAAAACTGCGCACAAAACGTTTTTGGACAACCCTAAAAGGAAATAAGCCTCTTGCCTCTTTGCCAAATAATCCCAGAAGTTTGCCTGCTGGCTGGGAGTGTTCAAAGGTGAGGGGAAAGGCACTCTACCCCTCACCCCAGAAACTAATGTCTTTTGTTCCAAGCCACTAATGAACCAAAATAAGCACGAGGGGGAAGATTAGGTGCTTAACCCTGCATTAGGAAAAAAACTTTGATCTTCTGTTTCAGGCGTAGGTTCTTATTTGGCTCTTACTTGAGCACTGATGACATCGCCTTCTCGGATCCCACGCCGGATGGGAAGCTGTTTGCCACAAAGTATTGCCAAACGCCCAACTTCCTTGTTTATAATTTCTTAAATTAGAGCCAGTTCTGTGTAACCACAAAACCTGTCTGAGTGAAGTCACCAAATACTGTTGAGCTGTATCTCCAGGTTGTCTATTCCCGTGGTGAGGACTCTGCTCTTATGTCCTTGTATTCTGCTCTAATAGGGGACTGCCGATTAGGATTGATGCAAACGAAGTTAGTGCTGCTGGTAGAATGTTTTGGTTCTGAAAGTTAAAACTTCTGAAGTTGACTGTATGCCTGAGAAAAGACCTGTTTGTGTGGCACCAGGGCTAACGTTTGCTTTGGCCTCTTGGTTTTCCCTAGCCTTGTATTCTTTGCAAGCCTGCTGTGTTGCTTGAAGAATAATCTTCCAGGCTTGAACCAATTAAGTCTAAGAGGTGATTTTTCTCTGCTAAAGTTCTATAACGGGACAGAGTAAAGGCTGCGTTACAGGATGAAGAAAGACTGGGTGTCTGATGCCACTGCTGTGTCTGTTTCTTCCTTTTGCACCTGTTAGTGGATATGTAACACTGGGGTTTGTTCTGTAACCTTTGAAGTACACAGCTGTGTCTGCAACCACTGTAATTCTTGCACTGAACATTTAAGTTAGATGACATCAAATAAATCTTTGGTTTGGTCTGGATTCCATTTTTGTGTTAAAAGGGTTCATATTTAAGCAATGGCAGCACAAAAGCCCTGTTTTGTCCTGCTGCCCCAACAATTAGACAATTTAGACTTCTTTGAAAAGACCAACAGGCGCGTAGGTGAACCTGTTTGTTATGGTATCTGGACTTTTGGGAGGCCTTTGACACAGATCCCCTCCCCACAGGCTCCTGGGAGCACCCAGGGGAAGTGCCCCTCAGGCTTACCCTGTTTGTGCCCGGTAAGGGAGGTGAGGCTAAACGATGGCGACTGGCCCAGGGTCATCCAGGAAGCTTCATGGATTAGGAACTGGCTGAAGACCAGAAAACAGAGGGTGGGTATAAATTCATTAAATAAATTTATATCCCACCTTTCCCAAGCCAAAGCAAATACCCAAGGCGGCTAACGAAGTTCCATAATAAAATGTACACAAACAATGAGTAAAATCATTAAATGGACAACTTTCACAATGGAGAGGTGAAAAGCAGCGTGCCCCAAGGATCAGGCTTGGGACTGGTGCTTTACAACCTGTTCATAAATGTTCAACCCACAATTGGGGATAAGCACTAATCTAAACTGGGAGAATGGGCAGCAAAATGGCAGATGCGCTGCAATGTAACTTAAGTGTAAAGTGATGCAAAGAAATCATTTTCACATACAATGGACCCTCTTTACTAGGCCTAGATGTGCCCTTGGCCTGATCCAGCAGGGCTCTTATAACAGGTAAGAATATAACCGCACTGCTGGATCAGATGCCCATCTAATCCAGCTTTCTGTATCTCACAGTGGCCTACCAGATGCCCCAGGGGAGTGCACAAGACACAATAGCACACAACACCAGAACCAGGGGACATGCACTTAAATTGAGTGGAGGGAGAGTTAGAACAGACAAGAAAATATTTCTTTACCCAGTGTGTAATTCATCTGTGGAACTCCTTGCCACAGGATGTGGTGATGGCACCTGGCCTAGATGCCTTTAAAAGGGGTTTGGACAGATTCATGGAGGAAAAGACCATCACAGGTTACAAGCCATAAGCAACCTCCAGGTTTTAGAAGTGGGTTTTCTCTGTGCCAGGTGCAAGGGAGTGGCGACTGGACACAGGTATCTTGTTGTCTTGTGTGCTCCCTGAGGCATCTGGTGGGGCCACTGTGTGACACAGGAAGCTGGACTAGAGGGGCCTTTGGCCTGATCCAGCAAGGCTCTTCCTATGATAGCTGTATCCTGTTGCTACTCCCTTGCGGCTGGCATTAAGAGAGTCTACTACTAAAACCAGGAAGTGGCATATACTGTACTTATTGTGGCTTGTAACCTGTGATGGGCCTTTCCTCCATAAA
Organism: Plestiodon gilberti rubricaudatus; assembly: GCA_026170595.1. NCBI lineage: Eukaryota > Metazoa > Chordata > Lepidosauria > Squamata > Scincidae > Plestiodon > Plestiodon gilberti. Next base: position 1,369,729 of record JANXHW010000001.1, on the reverse strand, counting down.
TCTGTCCAATTGCCTTTGAAAGGCATCTAAGGCAGGTGCCATCACCACAACCTGTGGCAAGGAGTTCTACAAATTAACAACATGCTGGGTAAAGAAATATTTTCTTTTGTCTGTTCTAATTCTCCCTCCACTCAATTTTAGTGCATGTCCCCTGGTTCTGGTGTTGTGTGAGAGGGAAAAGAACTTCCCTCTATCCACTCTTTCATAATTTCATGCATAATTTTACACGTCTCAATCATGTTCCCCCTCAGATGTCTTTTTTAGGCTGAAGAGCCCCAGACGCAGTAGCCTTCCTAATCATTTTTGTTGCTCTCTTCTGCACTTTTTCAGTTCCATTATATCCTTTTTGAGATGTGGCGACCAGAACTGGATGCAATACTCCAGAAGTGGCCTTACCATCGATTTGTACAAAGCCATAATAATATTGACCGTTTTATTCTCAATCCCTTTTTTTAATGATCCCGAGCATGGAATTGGCCTTCTTCACAGCCGCCGCACACTGCTGGGTCGACACTTTCATCGACCTGTCCACCAGCACCCCAAGATCTCTCTCTTGATCCGTCACAGACAGCTCAGAACCCATTAGCCTATATGGGAAGTTTTGATTTCTTGTCCCAATGTGCATTACTGTACACTTACATTGAAGTGTATCTGTCATTTTGCTGCCCATTCTCACAGTTTGGAGAGATCCTTCTGGAGTTCCTCACAATTCTTTAGTGTCATCCGTGAACTTGGCCACCTCGCTGCTTATCCCCAATTCTAGGTCATTTACAAACAAGTTGAAAAGCACGGGTCCCAAGACCAATCCTTGGCGCACACCGCTTTTCACTTCTCTCCATTGTGAAAAATGCCTAGACACCTACCCTCTTTCTAGTCTTCAACCAGTTCCTAATCCGTAAGAGAACCTGCCCTCTTATTCCCTGACTGTGGAGTTTTCTCAGGAGCCTTTCATGAGGGACCGTGTCAAACGCTTTCTAAAACTCCAGATATATATCAGCGGGTTTGTATACATCCGCATTCCTGTTGACCTTCTCAAAGAATTCTAGATCTAGCAGCTAATTAAGTGTTAATTAACATGGATTTTAAATTTTAATTATTTATTGAGCCCTTCTGTCTCTCTGATTTTGGGCTTATTTTTGTACTTTGGAAAATACTTTGGTGGGATGGGGGAGGGAGGAGCTGATTTTGGGAAGTGTGACTTGGAGAAAAAAGATTCTTGCGTGTGTGTGTCTCACAGTTAAAGACATTTTTTCACATTTAAAATTGTTTTAGTACTTTTTATTTAACGATTAATTACCTAATTAATTGATTGATCCAGTTAATTAGCAGGGGGTACTTCAGAAAATTGGACTGTGATAGGGGGTACCCGGGGCTCCAAAGGTTGAGAACCCCTGTTCTAGAAGGTTTGTGAGACAAGACTTCCCCTTACAGAAGCCATGCTGATTCTCCCTCAGCAAAGCTTGTTCTTCTATATGTTTTAAGATTTTATCTTTGAGACTTTCCCCCATCTTACCTAGAACAAATGTTAGGCTGACTGGCCTGTACTTTCCCAGGTCCCCTCTATTTCCTTTTTTAAAGATTGGTGTGACATTAGCCATCCTCCAATCCTCTGGTAATAGTGCTTTGGCAGCAGCCCTACTAAATTAAGTCACATTTTCACAGGTAAAGTGGAATGCTCCTGCTGTTCATGGACGAAGCTTGTGACAGCAGCACTTGTTGGGATGTCACCTTCTGGTTCCCTCTATTTGCTTCATGCTATAATTTCCATTTATGGAACAGTGAAGGTAGTAGTTCCTATGAGGATTTTGGCTTTGGATATTGTACAGCAGCAGATCATAGGGTTTGGCTACCTTTCCCTACACAACTGTTAGCAGCACCTAAGCTGGTTTGTTATATAGGAGAAGTACATACTTGCTGTGTATATTCAACACACGAACAAAGTTTAGGACTACAGCTAATAGCTGTTTGATTTTTAGTTTAGCTAGAGCAGGGATTCCCAACTTGTGGTACTAGTACCACCAGTGGTACTTGGACCACTGGACCCCCACTCTGACGCGACACTTTTGGTGGTGCATTTTTGCCTGCCTTTGGCCGAGCCTCTCAGGAATGTTGAGAAGGGCCCTCCCACCTGCCCAGAGCCGCCTCCCTACATTTTCTGGCCTCTGAAAACTCAAAAGTAACTGGTGTGATGATGTCATCACCAGTCACTTCCGGTGGTCCTCAGCTGGGAAGGGGTTGGGAACTCCTGATCTAGAGTATGTTTAAATTTTTGAATAGCAAACACTACAGCCAAAGAATCTTTGATCCTGGCTGACTTGGTAAATTTATCCAATTATCTGAGTACCCTAAGTCCTCACTTAAAGTTGTCAATAGGTTCTTCTTGGAAACTGTGACTTTAAGCAAAACTACTTATAATGAAACCAATTTACCATTGGCTAATTTATAAACATAAACATTCCTATGGCATTTTCCCATCAACTTTAAAACAAATGACTAAGTGAGGACTTGCTGTATTAATCATGATCAAAGTCCTCATCCTTCCTTGTATGTCCCATTTGAGGAGATAATGTTTTAAAAAATAAAAGCTAGATTATGACCTGTATTAATTGACTTAACAGCCCAATCCTGTCCTTCTCCCCCACTGGTACAGCCAGTGGGGGAGGACAGAATGGGAGGCTTTGGAAGGGAAAGGGGATTTTTCCCTTCCAAAGCCTCCTGTTCTGCCCTCCTCCACTGGCTGCACCAGTGGGGGAGAAGGACAGGATTGGGCTGTAACTTACATTTAGTTGGGAGGGCTGGAAACCTCCTTGAGGAGAGAAAGAGCTGATAGCTCTAGTATCTGATCACCTTTTGAAAGTACAAGCAGAAGGTCTGGTAGTTAAATGCATTCAGGTTTCGGCAAGAGTTTTCCTTCAAAGTGGCCGCTTGAACCACACACCCCAGGGCTGTGTAGTATATTAAGCAGTAGAGTCACCAAGTGACCAGCCTGAACCTCAGCTTGTTTGTTGCTTCAAGAGCACAAGTCAGCACCTGCTGCTTTAGACAGCCACGCACAAAACAAGACACCCCCCCCCCATGCTAGAAAAGCTCTCTTGCCCTTGGTAAGATTAACAAGCAAGAGAACTTCCTGGCAAGCCTCTTGAAATAGAGGGGTTCCATACACATCACTGAAACAGAGGTGCATATGCTTTGAGACTGCGGTGTATACGATTTATTTGGACTCCTGGCAGACCAACATGAAAGTTTGCTTCCCTGACTTCCACTGTAAGCAGGCTTCCAGGTCTAGAACATTTGCCAAAATCATCAAATGGAAACACACTGCTGCCTTTATTCACCTTAAAAGACCACCAGGTGGTACATCAAAGCAACCCCATTGAGCCCAACTGGTTTTGGGCTCAACAGACACACTCTTTGCCATTTCATCCATGAGGAGCAGACACCCCTAATGTGGTTTTCATAGGAATTGCGGTAGATGGGACCTGCGTGCTAAACACCCTCACACTGCATCAAGATGCTAACTCAGCAATTGCAGGAGATGACCAATTGTGTGCCTCTTAATCAGCAAGTGACATTAGCAGTAAGGACGTAGAAAAGTTTGTTTAACCAACTTTATTCATGCCTTCTCAAAGGTTGAATGGCCAAGTGAAAAGGATAGATTTTACTTCCTTGACTTTTTCAGTAACAGTTATGGAGGCTAAACAAGACACAACAGTTTGTTAGTAAAACATCATCTCCTGTTACAGCAGAGAGGAGAGGTCCAAGTATCAAATAGGTTGGTTCTTAGTAACTGGGCCTGCAGAAAGCAAGGAGGCCAAGCAGGACCACCTTAGTACCAAAGTATAGCGAGAGGAGGAGGAGGAAGCACTTGGTGAACTTGACAGTGGCCTTGGCCACCACCCCCTCTTTCAAACAAGTGTCAGTGTCCTCAATTGACAGAAACCTTGACAGTTGACAGCACTTGCCCTAAGAAATAAAGCCAATTCAAAGAAAAATTGAGTCAACAATACATTGACTACACACACACCCCTTGACCAGAATGCAAGGCATGAGGAACACAAAGAAAAAGGAAATGCCCCTCCTGGCCAAGTTGAAATACTAGTCTACACAGGTTCTAAAGTGTGAGCTTATCAGAGTCAATATTGAAAAAAGATGGGCATGACTGAAGTCACTACGTGGAACTGCCTTTCTGGTCTACAAAATAATATTTACAACCTTCTTAGTTTAAACAGAACAGTGTTAAGTTCACCTAGTTCAACATATCAAGATTATGGGAACCTGAACATTTTATCTCCCCATCCAATAAGACTATATACAATGAGCATCTAAAAGATAGACTTCAAGGAAGGAAGGAAGCCGCCATCGCAATGTAGGGTTGAAGAGGGGGCACTTATTCTATGGCTCCCTCTGCCTCTAAGACATCAACAATCTGGGCAGCTGCAGGACGTTTCCTCGGATCCTGAATCGTGCACACAGAAAAGAGCTCCACGGCCTTTTGATAGGATGGGCCCAGCTCTTCCACATTGAGCGGGGGGCGGGTCCCCAGGGCCTCATAATAGGCATCCTCATCAAAGTCCTCATCCTCAAAAGAGGCATCTAGAAAATAAACACACATTAAAAATGGGTCAGTATCCAAAGGTACCATGGCTAACACAACAGCCCAACAAAAAAGCTTTTTTCTCTCTGCTGCTCTAGAAGTTAGACGGGTTCATGAGTATATTGGGCTCTGGTTCCAAAAACGATATCAAGTTTGCCTTATCGGCTCAAGCAGCTTCCTCTTATCGAGGCCATGGCACTGGTTTCCTCGCAAGGGAGCTGCTTGAATCAGCATATAAGTTGGCTATGCAATCTCCAAGCCTACAGCTGATAGGTAGAGGTATTTCAGGTATGTGTTTTTATTCCAAATTTCCCCATTTTTATCAACTGGAAATGCTTTAAAAGTGTACTGGATAGATAGTATAGGTAGGTTGTACAGTGTCAGCAGATGAAGAATGACACAAAATTACATGATTTTATTTTTAAAATTTTTCAGATAGCAGTGTTGTGTTTTTAGTTTACCATTTTCAAACACCTCTACTGATAGGGCAAAACTGATGCCATTTTTGGAATCAGCACCCCAAATATACCCAAGAATAGATCTAACTTTTAAGGCACGAAAATGTGCATTGGGTTGTGTAATCCAACACCACCTTATTGATATACACCTGGTGGAGAAGTGAAGGACTCCGTTGAGATTCAATCCTTGCAGATTAGCAGCAAGGACCTTTTGGAAAAGGACCTTTTGTCCAATAACCATCCTTTATCTACAATTAACCAATAACTTATTGTAACACAGCCTAAATGTTTGTATAGTGGGCACTTCTGGGAACGGATGCAGAAATCCATGGGATGCTCAAGTCCGCAGGTGGGGAGCAGGGTCAGGGGGCAGCACCACAGTACCGTATGGAAGAGTCGCGGGGGCCCATTGCCCTTCTTCCCTCTGGCGCTGTGTTGTAAGCTTCTAAAATGCTTGTAAAAAGAAAAACGCAACCGGAAGCAACTTCCAGTTGTGAGCCGCACCAGAGGGAAGAAGCTGCTGGCGGGCCTGTGTGGCTCTTCAATAAGGCACTGTGGTGTCACCCCTGCCCCCAGTGGGATCCTTCCCTCCGTAGACAGCCATCCGCAAATAGTCAGCTCTGGAATAAGTCAGAATAAGTATTTTTCTGTGAGATAAGTGTTTGAATGTGGGTAAGTGAAAGCTGTTTTGCTAGAAGCCAGTCCTAAGATGGACTAAAAAGATGCTTACCACATTTAGCCTTCATGTTCCATCCCCCAAAAAGGGGGGTACCAAGGAAGAGCTAAGACTAGGTTGCCTTAAAACAGGGGTGCACAACTCAAGGAGCCTTTCATGAGGGACCGTGTCAAACGCCTTCTGAAAATCCAGATATATAATATCCACGGGTTCGCTCGCATCCACATGCCTGTTGACCTTTTCAAAAAATTCTAACAGGTTTGTGAGGCAAGACTTCCCCTTGCAGAAGCCATGCTGACTCTCCCTCAGCAGAGCTTGTTCTTCTATGTATTTTAAGATTTTATCCTTAATGAGACTTTCCACCATCTTCCCTGGAACAGATGTTAGGCTGACCGGCCTGTAGTTTCCCGGGTCCCCCCTCCTTCCTTTTTTAAAGATTGGCGTGACATTAGCTATCCTCCAATCCTCTGGCACAGTGGCCGTTTTAAGGGACAAGTTGCATATTTTGGTCAAGAGGTCAGCAACTTCATTCTTGAGTTCCTTCAGAACTCTTGGGTGGATGCCATCCGGGCCTGGTGATTTATTGATCTTTATTTTGTCAATTAAGTCTGAGACGTCTTCTCTTTTAACCTCTATTTGACTTAATTCTTTAGTCAGGGGAGACCGTTCCGGCAGCGGTATTTGCCCGAGGTCTTCTGCAGTGAAGACAGATGCAAAGAACTTATTTAATTTCTCTGCAGTCTCCAAGTCCCCTTTTATCACCCCTTTCTCTCCCTCACCATCCAGCGGACCAACCGTTTCCCTGGCAGTTTTCCTGCTTCTAACATATTTGAAGAAGCTTTTATTATTCCCTTTTATGTTGCCTGCCATACGTTCCTCAAAGTCTTGCTTGGCCTCCCGTATCATCTTTTTACATTTCTTTTGCCACAGTTTGTGCTCCTGTTTATTTTCCTCATTAGGGCAAGACTTCCATTTACGGAAGGAAGCTTCCTTGCCTTTTATAGCCTCCTTAACTGTGCTTGTTAGCCATGCCGGCACCCTCCTGGACTTGGTCGAGCCCTTCCTCCTTTGTGGGATACACTCCCGCTGGGCCTCTATGACTGTTGTTTTAAACAGCCTCCATGCACTCTGGAGCGATTGGACTCTTTTTACCTTCCCTTTCAGCTTTTTTTTTTTTACTAGTCTCCTCATTTTGGGGAAGTCAGCCCTTCGGAAGTCAAGGGTTTTCGTGTCAGATTCTAGTCTAGGTCCAGTATTGTATACACAGACTAGCAGGGGATCAGACAGGAATTTTTCCTGGCCCAACCTGATTATCTGAGGAGCGAATCTAGGACCTTCCGCACACAAAAAGCAGGCACTAGGCCAGAGCCCTCCCTGGAGAGAGGGAGAAGCGCCACGTAGGCCCCTGCTCAGCTAAAGCAAGAGGAACCCTAGTCAGACACACCATCCTCCTCCTCGTCATCTCCAGGCAGGTTAAGATGGGGTATGGAGAGTGTCATCATTTCCCACAAAGTCAGTCCAAATGCAAAGATGTCCGCCTTGTCTGTGATGAGGCCATCTTCCTCCAGAGCTTCCTTGGGCTTCCAGGGCTCTGTGCCAATGTAATGGGCTTCAGGGTTGTTCACTGTGTGGAGACAGAGCATTCCAGTCAAGTGCCAAGAGACCCGGGTTCGATACAAGCCCCTCTTCAACTTGCACTATCTCCCACTTGCACAAAGTCAAACTTTAGGCAATTTTTCCTCCCCTCTTCGGGCCACCCATCCCATGCCACACATCATCCTGCCCCTGAAAGTCCCCCAACCTCTCAGGAGCAGTTTTTGGGGGGCCAGAGAGGGTAGGAGGAGTCAGTGAAAAAACCCAACACATACGCACACTCTTGCACAAGCAGGAGCAGAGCAAGCAGAAGAGCTACAACCATCGGTGTGCCTATTCCAACCCCAAGAGCGGAGAGTGAGGACAGCAGCAGAAAGAGGGAAAGCCAAGAAGGGCTCCCACTGGAAACAACCCACTGCTGTGAACTGGGCAAGAGAAGAAAGAGGCTGCTGAAACACTGCTGTTGGGGGGAGAATTCGGAGGACACAATGGCATTTCCTTTCTCCTGCCCTTCCAAGAGCCCCCTAAGCCAACCGGGCCTATTTGAAGGTGCGCCTGGGGAAGCCTTGAGAGCTCGGTAGGCGAGGAGGAGGGAGCAGGATTCCTAGTGGTTTGGGGTGGGTGGGTGGGAGGGAGCAGGGGACCTCTGCATAACTGACCAAGGGCACAAAACCTGGAACCACCATTTTCCTTGGATACCAAACTGAGGTTGGGGGGTTGGGGGTGGGCTTTGGCCCTGCATTTAAGGACATATCAGCCGCTTTGGGTCCCCCTATGGGGAAGGCGGGATAGAAATTCAATAAAAAAAATATTTTGTGACCAGGGAGGAGTCTCCGTCTCGTCCTGCTGCCCCTCCCCCTCCTACCAGCGAAGCAGCAGTTGGGAAGACCAGAGGCAGCAATGCTTACTTCACAGATATATCTCCTGTCATCCCAAAGCATAGTTGAGGCATGACTTCTTCAACATTTCATCTTTCCTCCACAAACTGTTTTAAGGTACTTCATGGGGGAAGAGGGGGTGTAGAGGAAAAAGCAGCATTTGGGTGGCTGAAGCAGCATCACAGCCCTGGCTCTTAGAAAGAGCAGCTAGCCAAGTTGCACCAAATGCTCACCTTTAGAGAACCACCTAATTTTGCATCCTCCAGATTGGACTTATTCCAGATATACGCCTAAAGTAAGATATGGCTATGTTTGGGTTCACCCAGTAAAGGGAAATAGTAATGTATTAAGGGGTCTTTGCAGTCTCAGAACACACACCAGAGCAAGTGAGGTACCAATAAATACATCTGCAAGGTAGTGGGAATGCAGACTTTTGAGTTACACAGAACTCTACTTCAGACAATAGTGCAAGCTCTCTTGGCTACACGGCCACTTTCTTTGTATGAGTTAAGCTGCTTAAGAGCAGCTCTGGCTCCTTTATCCTATGCTGACGTAGTGGCCAACTTTGTTACTGACCGCTGTCCAGCACCACTGCAACCACGGAGCATGAAAGAGGCGCTGAGTGCAACCTCATCCATCCACCTCGCAGATCATGAGGATACAACTGGAGCAGGGGGTACACACAGAAAGAAGAACTCAGACGAACGGCTTAGGAGGAGGGCAGGATCTAAATGTTTCAACAAGACAGACTGGGAACCTCAAGAGGGTCCCCTGGGAGCCACAGAAACGGGGCGTTTAGCGAGGAGTCCACTGCTGGAGCGGCAACGGCAGGACACCAAGCAGAGGCCACGAGTTCCACCTACCCATCATATTCTCATCCAGGGACAAGGACACCCCCACATCACAGATCTTGATGGACTCAAAGTCCCCTCTAATCACCACGTTGGAAGATTTGATGTCGCCGTGAAGCAATTTCTTGTCATTGTGCAAATACTGCAAGATAGCGCAGAGATCAGGGTAAGTGCCTGTGCTCAACCCAAAAGCAGCAAGTCAAAGGGGCCACTTCAGACCAAGGAAAAGAATTTCATGCCGGACCTTCCCAGAAAGGCCCCTTGAAGCTTCAGCCAGCTCACTGCACCCACGTGCCAGGCTCTGTACGCCAGAACACAGACAGACTGGATCAGACTCCAGGCTCGTCTACTGCTCAGGGTCCGGACGTATGCAGCCAAGACCCCAACGTGCCAGAAGCAGGTGCACGTTTCTTCAAAGAACTCATTTCTGGACGTTGCAATGCTGGTATCAAAGTCTACAGGAGGTTCAGGTAGAAATTCTTTGTCAAATTCAGGGAAGAGGCCAAGTCAGTTGTTGTCAAGTAACTTATTATTAAATAATTAAAAAGGTATTTTATCCAACAGTTCTTATAACTTAGTACCATCAATAAATCACAAGAACATAAGAGCCCTGCTGGATCAGGCCAAAGGCCCATCTAGTCCAGCTTCCTATATCTCACAGTGGCCCACCAGATGCCTCCGAGAGCACACAGCCAACAAGATACCCTGTTTCCTGTTGTCACTCCCTTGCACCTGGCACAGAGAAAACCTACTTCCAAAGCCAGGAGGTTGCTTATGGCTTGTAACCTGTGATGGACTTTTCCTCCATGAATCTATTCAATCCCCTTTTAAAGGCACCCAGGCTAGGTGCCATCACCACATCCTGTGGCAAGGAGTTCCACAGATTAATTACTCACTGGGTAAAGATATTCTCTTTTGTCTGTTCTAACTCTCCCTCCACTCAATTTTAGTGCATGTCCCCTGGTTCTGGTGTTGTGCAAGAGGTAGAAGAATTTCCCTCCATCCACTCTCTCCATCCCATGCATAATTTTATACGTCTCAAATCATCCCCCCCCCTCAGGCGCCTTTTTTCTAGACTGAAGAGCCCCAAACGCTGTAGCCTTTCCTCATAAAGGAGATGCCCCAGTTCACTAATCACTTTTGTTGCTCTTTTCTGCACTTTTTTTAATTCAACTAAATCCTTTTTGAGGTGTAGTGACCAGAACTGGACGCAATACTCCAGATGTGGCCTAACCATTGATTTGTACAACGGCATAATAATATTGGCCGTTTTATTTTCAATCCCTTTTTTAATGATCCCAAGCATGGAATTGGCCTTCTTCACAGCCGCCGCACACTGGGTCGACACTTTCATCGACCTGTCCACTAGCACCCCAAGATCTCTCTCTTCATCCGTCACAGACAGCTCAGAACCCATGAGCGTGTATGTGAAATTTTGGTTTCTTGTCCCAATGTGCATCACAGCCTACCTTCAAGCCCCTTGCCATGTGCAAGGCAACCCTGAGGATGGTGGCAGCAGGAAAGGGACCCCGGCGTTGCGCAGCCCTCTCTTCGATCAGGTCGTTGAGAGACTTCTCTCCCCCGTATTCCATAGCAAGGCACATGCTTCCGTCTCTGGCTTCAGCAAAGGCCCGGTACCCTTCAGCACAAACACAGTCCAGTTGGACAGGGACTCCCCAGTGCGAGGCCTCCCCGTGTTTCTACACCAAGAGCATATTCAAGTCCTAACTGAACAAGGTCTGGAAGCAGCCAGGAAAGGGATTTTCATGTCTCCTTTATTCCCATTTTAGGGTTGGAGAGCCGAAAACAGGCAAGAGCTTCAGGCCCAAGCCAGTCCATAAGAGGGGCCTCCACCAGGACTTCCAGAGTACTTTAGAGAAAGCTCATCCAACCTTTTCCAACACCACGTGCTGACGGGCAAAGAGCCTGCAAGTGCCACCACCCCCTACACGAGAGGAGGGAGGATTTCTCAGGGACAGGGGTCAGCATAGCCTGGCCAGAAGTCTGGGGAGTGTCCACCAAGGACAGCCAGCCTCCCGCTAGCGGGGCTCAAGAAGAACCCTCCTCCCCTCCCCACTCAAACCTACCCACAATGTTCGGGTGCTGAAGATGCTTTAGAATCTTGGCTTCTTCATTTAGTCTCTTTTGATAGGTGTGTCGCTGACTAGAATCGCATTTGGGGTTGATTTTCTTCACAGCCCAGGGAGAGCGAGAGACCCCTTTGGGGGACCTGGAAACAAGCTGGAGGTGGGGCTCTGGGCAAACAAGATTGCTCAGACAAAACATAGCATCAGGGTGGTTCTTCTTGAGGGGGGGGAGAAGTGAGCGCAGGGATGACTCAGGTAATCAATCGCCAATTTTAATGAGAGTCTATTTTACTATCATGGAGTTCAGGAAGGAACTGTACCTCCCAACTCAACCCTAAACCAGATTGGCTGTAACTCCAGAATAAATTTAATTACTATGTTCAGTGCCTCAGTATCATGAGATCTACCCAGAACCCACTTGATCGGTTAATTTCAGATCTTAGATTCACATTAGATTGTAGCAGAGGAAGAGCAGAACATTGGCACCACATCAAGCTTCCAGCACAGCAACTAAGTGCCTCTAGCAATTGAGCCAAGCCATGGGGAAAGGCACCCTGCCCCCCCCCCCCCGATCTGGGTCACTAGACAACCTGACCAAGAGATGGATAGAAAAAAATCTCTTTTCCCATCACTTCTGGCAATTACTGTAGCACATCTGGAACATACCTTTTCATAAGGTAAACACTGACTCCAGTTCCATATCCAAGCTTTTGCATGAATGGAGAGGCGGGGATAACTATTGAGGGTGGCGAGCTGCTCTGTCCTGTATTGTAAATAGGAGAAGAGACACATTCTTTTGCATTTCCATGGTATATTTGAAGAGTAGGGTGTGACGAACTGGGGGGCCTGCACCCCACACCTGCCCCCTGTCCCCACCTTCCCCAGTGCCGCTGTGGAGAGCAAGCAAGTGTGGCAGCAGGCCTGGCGGAGGCTGCAACCCTGCTCCAGAGGTCTGGAACAGGAGCAAGGCAGTAAGGGCGCGCACACACCCACACACACCCTTGATGCCGAGCCCTCCAGCCAGCGAGACTAAGGGAGCTAGAGAGGCTGTAGCACGTTTGCGCAGGCGCAGCCTCTCCAACTTCGTCTTTCCTACTGCCGGCCGGCCAGCCAGGAAGGACGCGTCTGGCCAGCCTCCGCCCTGGGGGTGCGTGTGTGCGCGCGCACGGACGAGTGCACGCACACGGTATTCTTCCTCCCCACCGGAGTGCACCCCCCCCAGCTTTCAAGCTCCGGAGGGGGTGCACTGCCGCCATTTCGGCGCCGCGGCAGTGTACCCCCTCCAAGCTCAACACCCCTGCGCCTGCCCATGGCCCCCGCCCCCCTAACGATGCCTCTGCGTGGGGTGTGTGTCATTTTGCGGTGCGCACCCCCACCCCCGGTCCATATAATTTTTTTTTATAAGATAACCGGTCCCTGGTGCAAAAAAGGTTGGCTGCTGATCTAGAATGAAGGGTTCTATGAAAGACTGGAACATATTGTATTGTAAAAACCCCTTGGGGTTTAGAAAGTCTGCTTGTGTAAACTGCCTTTGAATTAAAGTCAGAGGATAAATCCAAAGGCCAAAGAAAAGGCAGTATATAAATACTGGTGGTTGGTCTAATCCAGCGATTAAGAACATAAGAACCCTGCTAGATCATGCCAAAGGCCCCTCTAGTCCAGCTTCCTGTATCTCAGTGGCCCCACCAGATGCCTCAGGGAGCACACAAGACAACAAAGAGACCTGTATCCTGTTGCCACTCCCTTGCAACTGGCATTCAGAGATAGCCTATTACTAAAACCAGGAGGTTGCTTATCCCCATCAAGGCTTGTAACCTGTGATGGACTTTTCCTCCATAGATAAAAGTTCCCAACTTTTGTGAGGCCGTGTCCCACTGCCAGGCCCCTCCTTCCGCTGCATACCACCTCCTTCCTTCGGTATACCACAGAAAGCAAGTGCTGATGATGTCATTGGCACTTACTTCTGGGTTCGCAGCAGTGTAGGAGGCCACAAAGGCCGAGGTAAGGTGTGCAGGAAGGTGGGAGAGCCCCCACGCTCGAGCTCTGCCGGATTGGCAGAGCTCAAGCCGCTTTTTTCCACCCTCTGGCGCAGGCTCCATGGTGGCTGCCATCTTGGCCACCAAGGGCCCACTTACCACCAGCCTGTGGTCCACGTACCACAGGTTGGGAAACTCTGTTCTGGTCCACTTGTTCTACCACCTTTTCCTCCTTGATGAATTCTTGTAAAGTGCTGGACTGGGTCAATCCTGGGACTGGAACCTTTCCACTCCCAGCATCCTCCTCATGCAAGCACATTATAAGAAGCGATGGGCAGAAAGGCAGTACAGGTAGTTCTTTTCCCAAGCGCTCAGGAGAAAAGGATCACAGCAAGGGAGCTGGAAGAGGAGGAAAGCTGGTCACCAGTTGCGCTCTGCATTATTTTGTCGCCAGGCACCCCCTGTAGCCTCCATGGTGACTGTGTTGAAAAGTCATGCTGCAGCTAGACAAGACACCTCTTTGTCTCGTCATGCGCGCAAGGGGGTGCACATGCGGACAGGGGGAGCACAGTCTCACCCACAATCCCTCAAGAAAAGCAGGCAGCAGCGGTCTGTAGGCCAGCCTTGGACGAGTTATTTCTATCTTGCTTCTGGCACGCTTGAACACAGGACAGGAGTGAACACCACTGGCCATTTCTCAAGGTGGTTCCTCATCAAGAACAAGGTTTGCTTCTCAGGGAATATTGCAGGCCCCTCCACTGTAAGTGTCTGGCTACCCCAGAGGCTTCGTTTCCTGCTGCAGGTTTAGCTCCTGAAGTATTAAACTAGGAACACAGGGAAGTGCGTCCAGTAGGATAAAGATGCAACCCGGAGGTTTAGAAAGTAAGAGGACAGGGCACCCAAAGAAAATTGTGTCCACTAGCAGATGACTAGAACTGACCCTAACTCTGCCTATACAATTTGCTGAATAAGATTTCTTTGAATAAAGGTAGGCCATCCTTTATAGAAGACACGTGATTGCACATCTAAGTCACTGAGTACAGGCTCACCAGATTTCCTTCCCTCCGGTGGTTTACTGGGAGTCTTGAAGGGAGTTTCTGAATCCATGGTGAAGATTTACCCTGCTGGGGAAGGAGAGAGAGAGAGAGAGAGAGAGAGAGAGAGAGAGAGAGAGAGCCATTACTAGTGCAGCATTTCCCCCATTCATTGGGCACTACTGTGTTTCCGCGCAGGGGGAAAGAGCCTCAGAGCTTCTTTCGACCCGAAGCGTGGTAAAAAAAAAAAAAAAGGCCCATCCAGAGAGCGGGAGGCGTCGCTAAGAGGCCTCCTTCTGCGATCGAGAGCCGCGTCCTCCCCTGGCCTGGAGGCTGACGGATCTCCGACTTCAGCCTTGGCCCCCGCCACGCCGGGGCAGCCCGAGGGGCCTCGCTGCGGCTCCCCGCCCCGGAGGCGGCCAAAGCGGGGAACTGCCCAGCCGGCCTCTCTCGGCCCGCTTGACTTGGCCTACCCGAAAAAGGGCTTCAGGAACCGCGACCACCTCCGTTTGATTTGAATCTTGCCGCGCGGATGGCGGCCGCCGAGGCTCAGAATAGTGCGGACGCGGAAGCAGAGCTGCCTAGGCGAGCCACGCCCCTTCCTCTCTGGCTCGGAGCGACGCGGTGAATGGGCGCCGCCTGGCGGGCCGGCGGTGATGCTGCTGCTGCTGCCTGCTGGAATCTCCACCATCTCCCCCCCCCCCCGCACCACACCATGTACACTCTGGTGGAACCACTCTCCTTCAAAAACACCAAGTGTGTGTCTCAAGCCAGAAAACAGGTGTGGCTCTCATGAGCCCCCTGTTCCCTGCTGCCATGGTACATCATGGGCAGTGGTAAGAGGACAGGGGTCCGGCATACTGACAGCTACACTAGCAGGTGCCAGTGATACAGCACAGGGCATGGGGCGTGTATTGGTGTGGCCAGATGAGTGGGCTGCTGCCGGAAGCAGCCTGTGACACATGCCAGCCCAGCAATTGGCCCATGCGGTGCTCCTTCTGCTAAATCCATGTGCTAGACAGCAACGCTTCTCAAACGTTCCGGTCTCCGGAGCCCTTTACACTCCTAAATGGAATCTTGGGGAGCCCCACTGGTGCATGCGTGGAGTCTTGGGGAGCCCAGTGCTGGCGCATGATGCGCAGAGTGGCACAACGCTAAGCAGACGGCGGCCACTTCTGGTGTGCTCGTGGAGTCCCTGAACCAGTCTCAGGGAGTCCAAGCGCTCCTAGGAGCACACTTTGAGAAACACGGCACTACAGCCTCCCAGCCAGGTGTGCCTGCTGTTTGCGGTGGCGCTGTAGTACACCATAAAGTAGTACTGGATTCAGGCTCCACGTTGTCCAATAAACAGCACAGCAAACAGATAATAGAATTCAGGATAGGTTTATTCCATGGAACAAATGACCCCAGTGGAGTCAGCTCCAAAAGACTGAGGCCCCGAGCACGAGGCATTGAAAGCTTTTATAGCAAATTAAACGTCATGCATAATCAACAATTTCTCCTCCTGTTTGCGGTGTTTTCTAGCCTATCACCTTCACACCTCCATATATGCTTATCTATGAAATAGTGTCCAGTAATGTCCAGTTTCACAAAGCATGGCTTGTTCATGGCTGAGTCTGCATAGGAGGGGTTGTACTTTCTGATTAGGGTTACATATGTGCGTACATGATTAGCACATGCAAGGACACTTGCTTCTACGTGATTAGTGCTGGAATGCAAGAATTGGAGTAATAGTTGGAGTAATAGTTCTCACAGTTACAGGCCTCTACTTCAGAATCAGAGAGGAGCTTTACTTGTGATTAGGGTAGTGTTACCTAGTAGTATTGCAAAATCATAACCATAACCTAGGATACCTCATTCCCCCCTTTCAAACTAAGAAGACCCATGGATCGCGAAGACCCATGGATCTTACTTTGTTTGACCATAATTCTCCATACATAGCTATCAGATGGGGCTGCATCCTCTGATCTACTACATTGCTCTACTACATTGCTCAATGTAGGGTGAAAGACATGACAATAAATGGGAATGCAGTTTGGTATAAAATACAAAAGGCAAAAGTGTGTTATCATTACAACTGAAGGCAGAAAGAGTGAGGTTCTGTTCTATTGTTCTTAATCGGTAACTTCAGTACACAGAGATCTTTACTGTAGGTCATTGGCAGACTTCCCAGCTGTTGAGCAGGCTGGCATAACACAAACCTTTTGTTATTCTCTATCTCTGTTGTCATCCTGCCAAGCTTCTGGACAACAGCTAATATACCTGTCTTATTATTTACTTTCAAGAAATCTTCAATTTGCTATCTGTGTCTTAAGTTACAAGTAAGCATGAACAAACAATATAAGCATGTACAGGTATGGGTTTGCCCAAACTTTCACAAAAACAAGAAATTGGTTTCCATATTTATAAAAGAAAACAAGCATACATTTCCCAAGAGAAGAGAGAGTTACTTTTGGTTTGCAAGCTTTTTGGCAGATGAATGTGTGTTTCTTCAAGAGAAAGACTGATAACAGAACATGCCATCCTACTAGCTCTGAACTCAGAAATACACAGTGAATAAAAATATTTATTACGAGAGAGGCACACTGCTTATGCTCAGGAAACTAGTGTTTCTTTTGTTATCACAAAGTGGTATGCACTATTCCTAACTAGTAGGCCTTTGTAGCATGCGTAGTGTACTAGTGTGAATATCCGTGTAAAGGAATTCCAGATTCAGAACATGGATGTTCCATTTACCTTTTTCTTTATAAACATATGAGTATGTCCTGCAATTTGGGCTATGTCAATGCTTCTCGTCATCCTGGCTAGTTGTGTCCCATTAGTTGTGTACTTGTGGGTGATAGTATTATGAACCCATTCATGTTGGAAGTGGGACTTACCAACGTTGACTGTGTTTTGTGTCAAGTGTAATCATGTGATGCACACTTACATATTGAGAGGGCATTCCTCCTCTGAGTGGCTGGTTGCGTTAGCCACCATTCATGATGGCTCCCAAAGTTTTGAAAACCTTATTTGAAGATTGGCTTTGTGCTCCACCTGCAAAAACAATATATACATAGTAATCATACAGTTAGTTTGGGTGCTACTGGATGTTAACGGATTCCTGGCACTTGTGACTAGACCAGGGTGGCACCCATGTAAGCAGAGGCTGAGTTACCCAAGTGCAAAAGTGTTCAAAAGTGTGCAAGCCTCCTTTACCAATGGTGCATTGGGCAGTGGGTAACAGGGATAATAATGTTCAGGAGTATAGATGGAACTGCGACAGTAGAATGGTGTTTCTTCCAGGCCCAAGAAGGTGAAGCTGGAATAGCACTAAGCAATGTCACTGGTGAAGATCCATGTAGATTTCTTCCGATGTACGTAGAGTTGCTGGCCTCCGGAGCAGCAACAGTAAATCAGTTGTCTAATTGCCTGGGCACCTCTGGAACAATTTGTGCAATAAAGTTTAGACTTGAGAGGGTGCTCATGCCAGCGGGGAATGAGAAGGTGAAGACTTCCACTCTTTTATCCAGACATCTTCTCCGGGCTGGAGGGTCGCTGTGGGTTGGAACAGGAACTCTTTCAGGCAGGTGCAATCCTGTCCTCTTCCAGTCAGGCAGTCATGTGGGCTCCTCTCCGTAATTTCTCTGGGTGTAGTCTCCAGGGTTGAGGTCCAGGGTGTATCTGTGAATAAAAAAAACAAAGAAACGGCAGAAAGAGGAAGCAACCAAAACAAATACATATTGCTTCAAATATCTTGTTCTCATCCCTGCCCCTTGTTTGAGAGACTTTGCTTTTGGCGATTGTTATGCAAATTTTGTGCAGGCTTAAACCTGTCTTGCTGTAAAACAATTGATAAGTTCAAAAAAAATATGAAAAAACAACAACAACAAAAATTCTTCATTTGCATCAGTTGGCAATTTTTGAGTTGCCATGCTCTGTGCGCTGTGCGCTGAGACAGTGCTTTGTTCTTAAATACTGGGAAAATGCTGTGTTCCTGTTCACAAGGACATTACAAGATAACAGTGGACTTCTGCCTGCCAAGAAATCTGAAGACAATGTCCATTTTATAGCGTCCATTTTTTTTTTAACAATGTCCAAGCGACACGCTGCAAGGAAGGAAAAATATGAGCTTTCAGCAAAAATGTAAGTTATAAGAAATCACAACAATATACAATGTCTTTAGTTTCATTATTTTGCTAGAAATAGTTCAAAAAAAATGGACAAGTGGCGTCCAACAAGTGGCTGAGCTGGCCTGCTAGGCCCTGTTCTGATGAAGCAGCAAGCAGGCTCCAATTTCTGATCTTGCCTTGTGTAGGACTGTTCACAAGGCAGAGAGCGCTACTGTACGTCATACCTCTCAGCTTGATAGGGACCTCAAATTCTGCTTTTTAGGCTTCTGGAAATAGCAATCTGTTGTGAACAATACAATGCAGGCTTTTGGGTTTGAAATGTGGCTTCTGAGGTTCTGGGGGGGGGGCTCTCCTTTTCTTCCATTGCACCACTCTTGCTCATAACGTCTCACCTGGCTTACACTTGAGAAAGGGGCTAGTCTTGTGTCACCCTCCTGTGTTTCATCCGGTGTAGTTACGAGAGTCTATGTGCGTAATCCTTGTGCATCTCTTCGTCCCCCCTTCCCTTGGTATTTTGCTAGCAGGCTGTGGGTTAAAGTGAAGGTTTTGTATCCCAATGTTGGGGCATCAAGAGGGCCTTATTTTTTCAAAGGCTGTTTGCTGTTCAGGCCCCCAATTAAAAGGGTAGTTTTCTGCTCCTCTGGTACTTTCATAGAGGGGTTTGGCTAGCAGCCCATAGGAACAAAGTTAAAGACGGCAGTACCCACCTTTGGGGTAAGCGTGTCCCATGTTTATTGTTTTTCTGCCAGTGGTGGCATCCTCCCATTGAAATGCAAAAATGGGCTGACTGACAGGTGCCACCCAATAGCAAAAGAATGCATCTTTTAAGTCCAGAACAGTGAACATTTTTTGCAGACTGTGGGAGCAGACTCAAAAGAGTGTATGAGTTTGGGACACATGGGTGCAAAGTTTCTACCGCTTGGTTCACCATGCGTAAATCTTGTACAGGCCTGTTTTCCTGAGTGTCAGCTTGGGTGCAAGGTGTTTTTTTTTACAGGCAAAAAGGCGTTGACCATGCACTCTGACATTCTTTCAAAAGGCCACATTAAAGTAGTTGGTCTAAATGCTTTTGAATCCCTTCTTTGGCTTGCTTTGGGATGGGATACTGTTTTATTGATACAGGCTGAGCTCCTGGTTTCAAAGTTATGACAAAAGGTGCAATGTTCTTAATCATCCCAGGTGGGTTGTGTTCTGTCCATACCCCTTCTGGCGCTTGCAATTCTTTGGGGTATTGCAATTCTATTGGGGTATTGGTTCACCCCTCACTTCTGCAAGGACAGCCAATAGTCTCCAGGCATTTTCTCGGGGCACTGTTATGGACAACATACGTGAGACTAGCCTGTCACTGGTTTCAGGTAGATACAGCACTGGGCCAGAGGGTTCAAAATGGATGAAGACTGGCTAGCCTTACTGGTGTGTTCCACTGGGATGTACAGGGATGTATGATACTCAGGAGTACATCTCATTGTGTTCAGTGGTACTTACTCCCAAGAAAATGTGATTGGGATTTCAGTTTGAGTTTTTACAAGTGGGGCAGGATTTCACTGGCTGCCCTTACTTCAGCTGGGGCTTGTATATTTCCACCCATGTGTTGTCCTACTGAAAGGACATGTCTTGTTACTAAACATAAGTTTATTTACATGTTACATTTACATTAATCACTATCCAGACCTCTAGGGGTAGACCTGTCCTGCAGGTGTTTGCTAAGTCTAAGAATTTTTCTGTTCCTCTTCCTCTTCTTTCTCTCCGTCTTTTCTAGCATGGCCTACACTGCATCTCCCTTCTCCCCCTCCTGTTTTCCTGGCAAAACACATTCTCAAGCTAAGGAGGGAGGAGGACCTGTCTTTTGCTTTCTGGCCAGCGAATCTTTCCTTGGGTCTCCAGCCAAGGCTTGTCCAACATTACCTCTTACGCCTTTTAAAACATACACTTTCCATCATCTCGACTTGCCATTTTCTTCTGTGCCTCTGCTACAGTTCCATTTAAAACCAGAGGCGACGTTAACTTTAAACAAACCTTCTGTGGGTTTTTCCTCCCTTTTTTCTTTCTTCTCTTTTTCTTCTCTAACAAACAGTTCTTTGTAAACGACAGAAAATAGCGAACAAGAATACCAAGCCAAATAAGTGATAAAAAGACATCCGAATTTAAAAAAAACCACGCAAAGTGTCTCAAGATGGGTTCACATTATCACTACACAATAAAAAGGAAACTTAAAAAGTTACAAACACTGAACATACATCTTTAACAAAACACTGGCAGCTGCAACATCATGATGGTAATTTTTGGCCATTCATAAGCGCTTCATTTCATCATTTTTTTTCTCTTTTTGAACTCCTGTGAAGCAGGCTGGAAACTGGCATTCCTGTGGGAGGCCTACTCTGTTCCCGGAGGTCACCGTCACTGTGGCCACGACACGTGGAAAGGCCAGATCCCCCTTCTAAACAAAGGGTGCTAGCGTGGATCTTAATGCCATCCCCATGCCGTCCCCCAGCTGGTTACTCCAGCAAGAGAGGTTCCAAACCTGTGGTATACCATAATCTATAAAACCTTTAAACATTGTCATTTGGAAAAATCAAACATTTTTAAATCCCTGGGGCTGTACAGGCCCCTGACGTGGGTTGTTTAGAGCACAAGTGACGCAGGCTGCTGCCACTGCGTGTACCAGCTGGGAAAGCCTTGGAATGTACAGTAGGCCTCGGAGGCTTTCTCATGGCTGTTGATCCTTGATGTATGCAGGGCTAAAAATTTAAAAGTCCGTCCCTTGCATTTTTTTGTAGTCAGTGAGGGTTCTGGAGTTCGGCTGGTTTTTTCACAAATAACCCAAAGTCTCTGACAAATCATCCAAAGTCCAGTGTGAATCACAAAAACAAGTCCAGTGTGAATCACAAAAGCTCCTTAAAGTCTCTTTTTTCATATGCACACCATAGCCTCCCTTAAATTCTGAAAATGTCCAAAGGGTTAGGCAGTGGAACAGAGTCTTTTTAGAATAAGAAGTACCCATGGCTGATCAAGGCACCAGGAGGGCGACTTCAATCAGACACAAGTCAATCAAACACAGTTCAAAATCTAAACAAACAAGAATATAGCTCCTGGAGACCAAGAACCAAGACAGCCTTCCCCTGTGCGATCAAGGGGAATCAATGCACACAATCCGAGAACCAACACAATCAAAGACACTGTGGCTCCCTGTGGGACCCTGTGGCTCCCTTGTGGGACCCTGTGGCTCCCTGTGGGACCCAAAAATCCAATTACACCCTGAGATGTACCTGGAAAATGTGAGGACTTTCTCTTTCAAGCCCTTCTGGGAACCCCTAAGGTGTACTTTGGCTAAACCTGGGTACTCTTTTTCAAGCTCCCGCACCCCCGAGATGTACCTTATGAGGACTCTTTTTCAAGTCCTACTAGGTACCCCCAAGGTGTACTTGGTTAAAACCTGGGAACTCTTTTTCAAGTTCCCATACCCCCTAGACATACCCCTGTGGACTATTTTTCAAGTCCGTGAGATGGTTAGGCCCATCCCGGATTCCTACTGCGAATCCTAGGTTGATCAAACCTTCCACCATGGGTGTTTATAGTGCACACTTACTTGTTTCGAGAGATGTTGCAGGTCTCGATCCTGTGATCCTGTTCTATTCTGTCTCACTCCGCAGCTGAAGTATGTGAAGTGCAGGTCTGGGGTCTGAACGTCCCTTCACGGAAGAATGTGTTCCGTTGCGCGCTGAAGATCCGCCAGAGGTCCTTTCTCTCACTTCCTATAGATCAGCTGGGGGCTGTGCACGTGGCCTCGATCCGAGCTCCTCACGGCACCAAATATGTAGTACACCATAAAGTAGTACTGGATTCAGGCTCCACGTTGTCCAATAAACAGCACAGCAAACAGATAATAGAATTCAGGATAGGTTTATTCCATGGAACAAATGACCCCAGTGGAGTCAGCTCCAAAAGACTGAGGCCCCGAGCACGAGGCATTGAAAGCTTTTATAGCAAATTAAACGTCATGCATAATCAACAATTTCTCCTCCTGTTTGCGGTGTTTTCTAGCCTATCACCTTCACACCTCCATATATGCTTATCTATGAAATAGTGTCCAGTAATGTCCAGTTTCACAAAGCATGGCTTGTTCATGGCTGAGTCTGCATAGGAGGGGTTGTACTTTCTGATTAGGGTTACATATGTGCGTACATGATTAGCACATGCAAGGACACTTGCTTCTACGTGATTAGTGCTGGAATGCAAGAATTGGAGTAATAGTTGGAGTAATAGTTCTCACAGTTACAGGCCTCTACTTCAGAATCAGAGAGGAGCTTTACTTGTGATTAGGGTAGTGTTACCTAGTAGTATTGCAAAATCATAACCATAACCTAGGATACCTCAGCGCAAGCTGTTAAGCACCAGAAAAGGTGCTCTTTGCCTGCCTCCTCCTGTGGCTGGGTGGCGACAGTTTTGTGGAGCACCTTTGTGGAGTGGCCAAGGCGGATTCTAGACCCACTTCCCACTTTCCACACGCGGGTTGTGGCGTGTGCCTCCAACGCCGGCACGACAACAGTCCTGCTGTGGTAGCAGTGCAGTTTTGCTGACAGATGTGCCACAGATGCCAGCCCAACGACACCACGCCGACCGAGAGGGATGTAGGAAGGACATAGGCAGGAGGAGGAGGTGACCTACACCGTGTAACAAGCCGCCTTCAGACCAAGGACATGTCCCAACTGGCACCAAAGGCCACACCGAGGACTGAGCTGGCCCAGGAATGAAAAAGGCAAAGGAAACAATGGGGGGGAAGGGAGGGAGAAACACCGGAACATCTCCACTCCCGCCACCCCTACCCCACCCACTTTCCTACAGCGGCACACATGGGATACAGACTACACTTGGTAGCCAATTGCAGCACCCCAACTCCAGTGCTAAAGCCCCTGCCAGGGAAGAGAGAACTCAGATGACAGGGCACACGACATGGGGCTATCGCTGTCTGGACTCATGACATGCACACTTGCAGCACACTTGGAGATTTAGGGCACACCCCCAATGGGAACGATGGAGAAAGAGCACCTTGCCCAAGCAGTGTGCTACACTTACAACACGTCTGACAAAGCCCTTCTTTTGCAACAGCTGATTGTTATGGGTTTGCCCTCTCTGGAGTGACACAACCCTCCTGCCAATAGCCCAATTTTCGTATGTTTTATAATTGGTTCTCTAGCAACAGGGGCTCTTGAGCTGCTCTAGCAAGCCAAAGAGTCCGTGGTGCAGTTCATAAACAAAGTAACATAAAGGTAATACCGTAGGTAGGCTACTACCACCACCTGGGTTTAGGCCACACTCTCTAGCCCCAGGCACAGGAGGTGTATAGGCGACAAAGGAATGTAAATGGGCCCTTCCTCTCTGGAGGAGAAGTGTTGCAAAGCAGCTCAGGCCAGATTTAGGCTGCTACCCAATTCCCAATAAGACTCTTGGTTGGAATAAAGGTAATTTATTGAGAAATATCTTAAGGTTCTAGTTACATCAAATTGTTGTTGTTGTTCAGTCGTTAAGTCGTGTCCGACCCTTCGTGATCCCATGTACCATATCCCGCCAGGCCTTCCTGTCCTCCACTATCTTCCTGAGTTTGCTCATTTTCATGTTCGTTGCATCGGTGATGCTGTCTAACCATCTCATCCTTTGCCTTCTCCTTTTGCCTTCAATCTTTCCCAGCATCAGAGTCTTCTCCAGAGAGTCCTCTCTTTGCATTAGGTGGCCAAAATATTTGAGCTTCAGCCTCAGTACCTGTCCTTCCAGGGAACAGTCAGGGTTGAGTTCATTTAGGATTGACTGATTTGATCTCCTAGCAGTCCAAGGGACTCTCAGGAGTCTTCTCCAGCACCACAGTTCAAAAGCATCTATTCTTCGGCACTCAGCCTTCCTTATGGTCCAACTCTCGCAACCATACATTGCTACTGGGAACACCATCGCCCTGACTATACGAATAGAAGGCATGTATATAATAAAGGCTTCGACATATATCTGGATACAAGCAGGAAGAAAACAAGAACACTAACAGCGCAATCCGACGTAATTTTTGTGCCGGTGTAACCAGGGGCGCAGCGAGAATGGGAGGCCCCAGAACGGAAAAGGGATTCAAATCCCCTCCAAAAGAGGAATTCAAAGGGGATTTGAATCCCTTTTCCGTTCTGGGGCCTCCCGTTCTCGCTGCGCTGCTGGTTACACCGGCATAAAAGTTAAGTCGGATTGCACTGTAAATCTCCTAAACTAAACATTCCTAACACTCACAATGGACTTCCAGGCCCCTGGGCCTAATTGTAGGTTGGCTAGGGAGAACTTACCAACCCAGGCTTGGGGAAGGCAGTCACCCAGGGTCAAGGCTCATCTCTGGATGAGACAGGAGATGTGGTCGAAGAGGCGAAAGATGCAAAAGAGAAAGTACCACCCCTTGGGTGCCAACTTAAGTACATTTTTGGGATGGATTTGATTGACAGACTGCTTGCCCAAACAATAGAGGGTGGAAAACAGCCGACCCTTCTAGAAGGCTGACATCACTATGCTCACCCCCTCCCACTGGAGAATACACAGGTGGCCCTTGTTGGGAGTTAACACCGACCTTGAGGTGTTAATTATCTTGTCACCAAGCAGAACAAAGAATGTGCAGAGCCATATGGCCAGCACCATTAAGGCAGAACAGAATGTCACGTAGGCCATTCAAGAGTTAGGGCTACCATAAATTAGATGTAACAGCACAGAGATAATACCAGCTAGGAATGCGGACCAAAATGGAGTTGCTATTACTTCACACTGATAGCAGTGAGTGTCTGCTCTCTCTTGGTGAATGCCAGGTACTCCAACCATTGCTAAAAGCCTAAAAAGGTAAAGGTACAGGTATCCCTTGACAATTAAGTCCAGTCGTGTCCGACTCTAGGGAGCGGTGCTCATCTCCGTTTCAAAGCCGAAGAGCCAGCGCTGTCCGAAGACATTTCCATGGTCATGTGGCCGGCGTGACTCAACACTGAGGCGCATGGAACGCTGTTACCTATTGGTAACGCTGTTACCGCATGGAACACTGTTGACGCAGTACCTATTAATCTACTTGCAATTTCTTGCTTTTGAACTGCTAGGTTGGCAGGAGCTGTCGCACGGATTCGAACTGCCGACCTTTCAATCGACAGCTCATGGTTCAGTGGTTTAAGCCACTGCGCCACCCGCTGGCTCCCAACCATTGCTACTGCTGGCCAAACACTCATCTGGAGCCCTTTGGTTTTTCAGGGCTGCAGCATTTCCACATGGGGCAGAACAGGGGTCCGCTGCAGAGTTCCACTCCAGGCCCCCTGGAGAGGGAAAGGTACTGGTTTGAGTCACTGTGCCCTTACGTCCAGCGCATCCAGCCAGGTAGCACAGGCGCTGGACCACTCTCCCTCCCTCCCAAACCCTGCGTTTGCACTCCAACCGCGAGTCCGTGTGCTGTGCATGTCCTCATTCCTACGCTGTTTCTCTTTACTCTCCACAGGCAGCTGACCAGAGGATACAGGCCCTTCCGCTTGGCCAGATCAGCTGTGCAGACCACAAGGGAAGCAGCCCACAGCACGACTGGCCGCAGTGACCCTTTGCTGTTCCTCTGTGGGGTGGCTGACCTGCTTGTTCCAGACAGGCCCCTGTGGTGTTGCAAACACACCATGTCAGGCAGTGAATGAACCGGTGCAGCTGACACCTGCTACAGATCATTTGCAAGGGCACAAAAGCCTTTCTGGGGTGAGAGGGTTGGGAACCCGGCTTGTACATTTCTTTTTCACATTACTCCATCTTTGAGACTGTGCAGTAAACAACCTTGACCTGATCAGATCACACTTGTTAGTAGACAGGGATCCCCACTTCCTGATTGTATTTTACCTCCTCTGGCCTCAGGGTAGGACTCTGAAGCGGGGGGGGGGGGCTGCCTGCTCCCCAGGCTTGGGGCCTGCAGCTTCTTCATCTAGTGTATGTGGGGGCGGGAATTGCTCATGAGCCCCCTGTTCTCTGCTGCTATGACATATAAGGCAGGCAGTTGCAGGGGAGAGGAAGGGAAGCCTAGTGACAGCGATGGCACAGCAACAACAATTTGAAGGGCGCGGGCGGGGCGTGTCTGGCTAAATGGTCACTGCAATTGGTGCCCTGTGTCACATGCAAGCCCAACTGTATGTGCTCCCTCTGACTGGTCCATGTGCTATAGCATCCCAGCCAGGAATGCCTGTTTGTGATCCTGCAGGGTGATGCCACATGTTCTGTAAGATGCTCTTTATCTCCCTATAATAACGGGAAGCTGGTGACAAGCTGAGACAGCCTGCACTGACCCTCTGTGGGAGAGAGGAGTCGCTGTCGCTCGAAGCCGTGTGCAGCCAGAAGGAGATACCACACCATTGAAAGGAAACAGCTGGAGGGAGAAGTTGGGTTCTACGCAAACAGAACATTTATTGTAGATTGGAAGCTTTCATGGCCCGATATAATATACAAAGAGATAAGGTATATGGGTTCTATAGCCATGTAAAAAGTTTTTTAAAAGGTTAAAAAACTGGTAATATTTTGTAAAGGAAATGAAGTTATGGGTTTTGCAGCCATGTACTTTGTTGAAAGAATAAAGTTTAATACTTGTACTGTTTGTCTGACGAAATTCCTTAACGCCGAATTCCCCTCTCAACGAGCTGGAGGAGACACGTCCAAGGATTATCCTAAACAGACAAGAAACTCTAGTCCCCGCTGACATTTCACCCTGCACTTAGGGTTTCTTCAGAGCAAAAAACCTGGCACCAGCCAGTAGATGTTAACTGCCGATGGATATAATATAACTGGTAATATAACTGAATATAACTGGTAATATATTTAAAACCACGTTAAAAACATGTAAAACACAGGTTAAGAACACGATCAAAACATAAAAGACTTCAGTTTTTTTTTAACTACGTTAAAATCACGATGTTTCGTCCCCGTCTGTGGACTTCTTCCAGGTGAAACACAGCAACAAGCTGTCCAGATGTCATTGCTTTGAAGAAGCAGAGATAGAGATAGCATTTAAAAAGTAGCAAGAGCCGAAAAGTGCGCAAAGAAACCAGCAAGGCAATTGACACTGGAAGAGCAGTCTGGAGTGGTGACTGGCAGTAACCGCCAGGCTGTCAGCGCTGCAGTAGGAAAGCCTGTGCCTGTAATTACTTGTACTCTTGATCTTGGTCAGAATCGGAAACCATATTTTATCTTTGAAGAACAGTTCCTGCTATCTATTAATCAATCCATGATGTTCCTCCTTAGTTATTGCGACTGCTTCCAAATTCATTCTCTGTCTGTAATTAAATTCATTAAATAAGATCCTAGTTTTATCAAGTATTATGTCCTGTTTTCATTACATGTTCCGCAAGTGCTGATGTATCTCGGTGTCGTAATCTGACCGCTCTCTCGTGTTCAGTGACTCTGGTGTTTATTGCATGTTTGGTAATTCCTATATAGTTCTTGCCACATTCACACGGGATTTCGTACACTCCTGGGTTCGTCAGCGGAGGTCTTGGGTCTTCTGGATTACGTAGCAACTGCTCCAGTTTATTGGTGGGTTTAAAAATTCTTCTCACATTAAAGTGTCTTAACAACACCCGCTATTTTATCAGTAGTTCCTCTGATGAAAGGCAACATCAGCCAACTTTTGTCCTTCTCTTCAGTCTTGTCTGTGTTAGACGTATCAATGTTGTTCTCCTTTCTTTTTATATTGATTTTTCCAACCTCTGTTTATCTGCGCTGTGCTGCAGCCATTGGTTCTCAAGGAGTCATTAATTGTACGTTTTTCCTGCACCAGCCAGGGGTTAATCGCCCTGTACATCAAAGAATTGTTCTTTTGTGCAGGGTGATGATTGGAAGATTGGTGAAGGAAGGTGGCGTCCAGTACGTGTCGTCGGTTGTCTGTATACAGAATGTCCACAGGTGAGGTATTTTTTTCTGCTGACCAAACCATCGAGGAAAGCGAGAGAGTCGTTGGTTTCTTGTTCCGTGGTGAACTGTATTTCAGAACATAGATTGTTCACGTGTTCTAAGAAATTGGCCAACTCCACCTCGGAGATCCGCGGGGCAGATCCCGGCCCGGGGTTGCGCAAGACTTTTCCCACGGCCGTCAGCGGCTCCGCCCTGGAGGACGCAGGGCCGGCGCTCGGTGACGTCACGGGTGGGCTGATCTCGGGCGGCGAGCGAGAAGCGCGCGTGCGCGGCGGACTGGGCCGGGGGATGTAGTGGAGCCGACGAGGGCCGTTTCGAGCCATTCTCGAAGCCGGGCGGGGGAGGCGGCTGGAGAAGCAGCGGCAGCGGCAGCGGCAGCGGCGAGCGCAGCAGCCGGAGCCGGAGCCGGAGCCATGGGGGGCTACGAGTACGTCAGTGCCGAGCAGCTGGCCGGCTTCGACAAGTACAAGGTAGGCTAGTCGGGCGGGCCGCGGCTGGAGGGAGGCGCAGGCAGCGCTGGAGTGCTGCTGCTGCTGCTGGGACCGGCAGAGGCGAGGCCAGGCGGCCGCTGCGGCTTCTCCTCCTGCGCCCGGGCCGCGCCGGACGGACCCCGCCTCCCTCCGGGGAAGGAGCAGCGAGCGCGCCCGGCCGGCCGGCCGGCCGATCTCCGCAGCGCTCGCGTCGGTCTCGCCCTAGCAGCTGCCTGGGCTCCGCGAGCTGCCGCGTGGCCCAGGGCGCGGGCGCTGCTCCGCCGCCTGCCCGAAGAAGCCGCGGCAACGACGCCGGGGCTGCTCCCCTGGAGAGGAGGCGCGAAGCGGAGGACGGAGGCTCCCGAGGGAGGGGGAGCAGCCAGCCCCACATGCAGCAGAGGCGCTGCGCTTCTCTCTTGCGGGGTGGCTCCGTCTCGGGCTGGCAGCAGCAGCATCCTCCTCCTCCTCCTCCTGCCTCCTTGCTGGGGTGCCTTGAGGCGTGGTGCGTGGGCGCCGCGCTTCCCAGCCAGGCAGGACCGGGTGCTGCCTTCTCCTGCATCCTCCAACGAAGCGAGAACGAAGAAGCCTCTGGAGGGATGAATAGGCCAGGCGTGGCGAGCGTACCAGGACCCGCCGCGGGCCCTGCTGTGTTTGACACCCCCGTCTGCGGGCTGCACGGACTGGCGCCTTTTCGCTGCTGCTGCGGGCAACTAAACCGGGGCCCTTCTGTATGCCCCGGTTCAGTTGCCCGCAGCAGTGAAAAGGCCCCAGTCTGCTTTGCCCCACTGAGCTGCTGATACCCCTCCGAGGGGCTGGGTGCCTAAGAATGTAGAATTTCCCCTCCTCCCGCAGGACCAGTGCTGCTGCCAACGTACGTGTCTTGGTCAATATTTTTCCAGCCCCGTTGTTGTTGATGATGATGATGATGTTAAAGCCAACCTCTGGTGGTCGCCAAAGAAAAGCTGATAATGTAGGCAAGTTCTCCTATAGCTGGAAAGAGTCTGGATGAGGCAGTTAAGAGGGGGGTTTGGGCACTTAGCAGGGTTGCTCTTCCCCGTCTCCTGGCCTTCTTCCCCCCACCCAGACATGAGTCTATTTCCTTATTTCCAATAAACGAATCTAAAAAGCTCTAAAGTGCTGTTCCTCCATTCCACATTGGCACAACTGTAATAAAGCATTCACACTAAGCCAGGCATTCTCAAAGTATGAGTCATGAATGATCCCCAGGGGAGTTGTGAGCCATGAGCCACTGGGAACAGAATTGCAAAGCTATGAGGAGGTAAATTCAATCCCTGCAATCTCCAGGTGTGACTGGGGGAGAGCCCTGTTTGAAGAACCCCAGAAAGCCCCTGGCAGAAAGTGGAGACAGTATTGAGCAAGGTGGACTAGTTGTCTTAGTCCAAGTGTGGGTTGTGAGTGGCTGTAACATGGCAGGAGGGTGTGTGTGTGTGTGTGTGTGTGTGTGTGTGTGTGTGTGTACACAAATTTTCAGAGGTTGCAGTAACAAAGCTTGAGAATCCCTGCGCTAAGCAATTCAGTGCAAATACACCACAACGTAATAACTTGAACATTGTATCTGTAGTGACTAGGAAGTGTTCTCTTCTCTAGACTAAGAGGCGATATGATAGCGTCTTCAGGTATCTGAAGGGTTGTCACACAGGAAAAGGTGAGAGCTTAAGCCCGTGGCACACCGCACGCCGTGCGGTGCAGCCATCGGCAAGCATCCAGAAGTGGCGCCAAGAGGCCTGTTTTGTCTTCTCTTCCTCTGCACGAGTTGGAAAAAACGAATTTTGGACAATCGGAGGCCGAGTTCAGTGCATTGGGGTGGGACGCGAAGTGAAGCGTTTGGCCAATCGGAATCAAGTCTGAAAAGAGTCTATTCTGATTGGCTGAAAGGCCGAGACTAGAACATCAGAGAGAGTGATTCCAGGCCAGTATAGACGGGAAACTGCGCAAAGCAAAGGCCGGCTTCGTTTCGCCCTGCTTCCTGCCACCATGCCGCTGGCAGTGTGTCACAGGCTTTATTCTCTGTGGCTCCTGCAGGCAGGTCTAGAAACTACACGGAAACAGGTACAGGTAGTTCCCAAGTTATGGATGTCCAACAGATGTCCTGGCTAAAGGATAGCCACGCCGGTCCTTTAGTGCAGGCACAGTCTGCCCAGCCTTGTGCTTTCATGCCTGGGCAATAGCACTGTTCTGACTTCAGTTGGTTCCAGCTTCCAGACAAAACCTGGATGTAAGTCAGGGACTGAGAGCCAGGATGGTGTAGTGGTTTGGGAGTCGGACTTAGACCTGGAAGATCCAGGTTCAAATCCCCGCTCAGCCATGAGGCTTCCTGGGTGACCGTGGGCCAGTCACTATCTCTCAGCCCCACCTACCTCACAGGGTTGTTGTGAGGACAAAAAGGAGGGGAGGAAATATGTACACCACTCTGAGCTCCTTGGAGGAAAGGCGGTATAAAAATGTGAAATAAATAAATAAGCTAGACAGGTGGAAGAATTTTCTCACAGCAACAGTCTGCCTTGCGCTATGGTGGCGGGCTTTCTTTAGTTGGGGGCTTCCAAGCAGAGGCTGGATGGTCACCTGTAATGGAGGCTGTAGTCGCCTGCGCTGAGCAGGAGGTTGCAGTAGGTGACCTCCAAAGTACCTTCCAACTCGGGGTTTCTATGAAGGTGGCCCTGCAGTTCTCATGTGCTCAGTTAGCTGGGTTTTGCCATTGGTCTACATTCTTCTGCATTGATAAGGTGTGCTGTGAGTGGGGAGCACCCGCCGCAAGCTATGCTGCCATGTCCCACTTTGACACACCCACACCCACACCCAGTCAGTGTCATGGGGCAAGAACTTGACTGAAGTAAGTGGGGCTATACAAGTCGCATCTCTTCAGTGAATGACGTCTGCACTGAGTTGAGTCAGGGTTGCAACAGAACAAATCTCCGCAGCAGCACAGGATTTCTTATCCCTCTCTGTCCCAAAGACTCAAGGTATGTTGTGAGGTCTTAAAAAAAGAAATGCTCACAAAATTCAAAACTAACTTTAACCCACCCGTGTCTAGTTTCAGCAGAAATCTGAGTTGCACAGATCTCCCTGCTGTTTAGGACCTAATTAATAAATTTCCTCCCAGCCCCCAGGTGTACACATTTAACTCCTGTTGCGTATATACACCCTTGGATAAAAATGCCTTCTGTGCAGACATAGTTCATGAGGTCCCGAGGAATGCTACAAGGGCGAGTGTGCCTGGTGCATCCCTGAATTGCTTCTATAGGGACTGGTTTTCATGCTGAGGGAACCCTGGACCCCAGGATAACCCCCCCCAGGGAGGTAATGTGGGAAAGGGCATCTCCCTGGGGTCTTTTCACTCCCTAGTGGCAGCAGCTCCCCCTTTTTGGACAGCTCCTGGCCACCCATGAGCGCATGAGAAAGTCGGGTGCATGGGCTGTGTGCCTTCCTCTGTCATCCCTATGCGGTGGGCTGTGAAGGCCTCGCTCAGATTCTCCCAGTCACCAGGAGCAGCCAGCTGAAGAGGACATCACAGTCATCTCACCTTGACGACATTATGAGAGTCCCGTGGGAGACCGTTGTCAGGACTGCGCTATGGCTGCAGGGTAGCAGCTTCTTCACTCAAAGCTTGAACCAAACCTTGGCCACTGCATAACTGGCATCCCGGGACCAGCCTCACATTTGTCTGAAAGCTGGGAGATGGTGCATCCCATCAACTGTTTTCAGATGGTTCTAGCAACTTGACTGTGGTGCTGGAGAAGCTTTGTATCTGGCCTGTAGACCTTTGCATTGCAGAACCTGTAGCATCTCTGGAACGTAGGTGCTTAGAAAACGATTGAAGTGAGGAGGGATGCTTGTAAGATCTAAAGGGAGATCCTGCTAAGAAGGAAACCCAGTTTCTTGAGGGTTGACGGCCCCTCATTGGACAGCCTTTCCTAGTGGACACGCTTCTCTTCGGGTGCCCTGTTCTCTTACTTTCTAAACCTCCGGGTTGCATCTTTATCCTACTGGACGCACTTCCCTGTGTTCCTAGTTTAATACTTCAGGAGCTAAACCTGCAGCAGGAAACGAAGCCTCTGGGGTAGCCAGACGCTTACAGTGGAGGGGCCTGCAATATTCCCTGAGAAGCAAACCTTGTTCTTGATGAGGAACCACCTTGAGAAATGGCCAGTGGTGTTCACTCCTGTCCTGTGTTCAAGCGTGCCAGAAGCAAGATAGAAATAACTCGTCCAAGGCTGGCCTACAGACCGCTGCTGCCTGCTTTTCTTGAGGGATTGTGGGTGAGACTGTGCTCCCCCTGTCCGCATGTGCACCCCCTTGCGCGCATGACGAGACAAAGAGGTGTCTTGTCGAGCTGCAGCATGGTCACTGAAAGCTCGGAGTCTAGACTGCTGCTCTGTGCAACTCTGGCTGCCGTCCTTTGACTTTGGACTTTGAGTCTGGCTTCCAGAGTCCTCCCATGTCTTGCTTTCTGTGTTGGCGAAGAGCCGCCTTAAGGAGTGATCAGCAGCCTCTTGAGCACGAGGGCCGGGACGGTGCTCGGTTGATCCAGCGGAGCAGATGGTGCCCAGGGCTGTGGCCTGTCTCTCTCTCTCTCTCTCTCTCTCTCTCTCTCTCTCTCTCTGTGAGAGTGTGTGTGAGAGAGAGACAGCACCAAACACATTTGTTTCCATGTGCTGCATTTAGTCTGCATCCAAAAATCCGCACACCACAAAACGTGTGTGTGATGGATGGTGGGTTTTTAAGATGTGAGAAATGAGAATAGTTGTGCTGTCTGCAACATGGATCTCTGGCTCTGTGCGCGTATGCGCAGGCTTTGCTCTGTGGAGCCAAGTACTGTAGTGTTTAAAGCCTAAATTTCTTGCCACTGCAGAGGAAACGAGTTGGTTGCTAAAATTCCTTCCAACCTAGAATTCTAGGTATTGCAAGCCCTGGGTTCTGTGCTTTGGCCGAGTTCTGCCTTTTTGAAGCATTTGGAATACCTTAGCGAGTGTCGGGGGTGGAGAGGAAGAATGGTAAGCGGGCGAAGGATGGGTCTCCGTTGAGGTACAAAAGCCATAATAAAGCTTTGGTGATCCCCTCTGGTTGCTGAGAATTTAGCAGGTATTTGGGGGGGGGGGTGTCTAGAAAATCTGGGGTTCTGAGAGCTTGCCTCCTCCAGGCATATTTAAGAACATCAGAAGAGCCCTGCTGGATCAGGCCAAAGGCCCATCTAGTCCAGCTTCCTGTATCTCACAGTTGCCCCACCAGAGGCCTCAGGGAGCACACAAGACAACAAGATACCTGTATCCTGTCGCCACTCCTTTGCTTTTTCTCTGTTTCTCAGGGTTTGGTGCTGCAGTCCAGTATTCACCACTTCTGAAGTTCTCTTGGGATTTGCAAGACTAAAAATAATCTGCTCCCCCTTAGTGTATATAATCTTGATGTGCGGCAAACAGATTAACGAGAGATGTCTGGCAGCTGCTTGGAGAGAACAGCACTAGTGAGAATCTGTACAGCCTCATTTGCTTTTGAATGCAGAAAGACTTTGATGCCTGTTAAATTGGCATTAACTTGGAGAAAATCACTCGGGTGCCTTGTCTGCTGCTCAATCTGGTATCGAGAGCCTAGCCATAAACTCGGCACACTTCTTAGGGGGGGAAGAAGAAAGATGCGCCCTCCTTCCTCCAGTGCCTGCTTGGTCTCTGGGGAAATAGAGTGGCTCCGAAGAACAATGAACAGGGTGAAGCCGGTGGCGATTAGACGGTTCGCCTACGGTGCAGAACGTGCGCCATGCTTGGGTCTGGAGGCCTGGGTGAGCTGTTGGGTGTGTGTGTGTGTGTGTGTGTGTGTGTGAGACACTTTGATGAATCAGCAGTGTTTGGAAAGATACAAGCCTTGGCTTTTCTTTTGTCGGTTTCTTTTTGTCGGCATTTCCTGGTGTGGTGAGAATATTTATTTATGAAAACCTTTATATTCTACTTTCCCATGATGGTAGGTGCACTGAGTGACTTATCAAAGGCTTGAAAACAATTGACCTACAAGTACAAACAAATAAATAAAGACAGACCAGGAATTCAGTCTCTAGCCTCAAGGAGCTGGGAAAAAACAAAATGAGGCGTCAGCCAGGACAAAAAGGATTTCAGCTGGTGACGGAAAGGGAAGGTGGTAGCTGGACACCTCCCTGAGCAGGGAGTTGCAGTGCAGGTGGACCCGAGTCTTTCGTGGTCCCCCCAGCTGTGCTTCCGAAGGTGATGGATGGCACCTGTCTCAGTGGGCTGTTTCGGCTGATCTGAGGGGGTCAGCAGCTCGGGGGGGGGGGAGGTGGCCTGCTGGCCTTGTGGACATCCGAGATCTTTCTCTGGCCTTCTTCATTGCGGGCCGGTGCTTCCCAAAGTGTGAGGCGCCGAAACGCCACCGTCGTCTTTTGACTTTTCCAATGGATTTGCAGTGATTTTTGTATTTTTCTTTACTGTTGTGAGCTGCCTTACTGGGACTGGAAGGCAGAACACAGACACCAAAAACCATCCCTCCCCTCTCTGTGTGACTGTCGGCAAGATGCAGTCCCGTTTGACCGTGCGTGGAGGGAGAAGAGGGGTTTTTGCGTCTCCTCCTCCTCCTCCTCCTCGGATGTCCAGAATAGGTCCCCTAACCTGCCGCTGCCCTGCTGGCTTGGTCGGTTTGCCTGCTTCTTCGTGTCGCTTCGTTCTTTCTTGTGTTCCTGTAATGCACTTTTGTGTGGCGGCATGTGATGTGGAAAGCCTTCTTAGCCTAGCAGTCAGCCAGCCAGCCAGAGGCACACGGTAGCCTTGTTTGTGCCAAGTAGAGCTTGGCTGGCTAGATGGGGGGGCCTCTCTAGCCATTAACGCCCCCCCTTCTGATCCAGGGGGCTCCACTGTGTAGGCTGCATATCTTGCATGTCAGAGGCTTTCCAGTCGTGGGCGTGGGGGGGTCACAACTCTTCCCTCTTGGCATGGCTGCCCGCTCCTGCCCGCCCCCTTTCGTTTTGCTGCACAGCCCACCTGTCGGCCTCTCCGCCCGCTTTCCTTCAGTGCCGTCGGCAGCGCTGACCTGTTTCTCCTACCCCAGAGCCAACTCCTTGCTCCCCTCTCTTGCCCCACCACTGCAGTCTGTCACCACTGTGACTGAGTTCAGGGAAGGGATGTATTTAGGACAGGCTTTGGGCTGCTGTCCTCTCGCACCATTGAACAGGTGAGCTCTCCTCTCCTGCATGTCCCTGACGCATAACGTCAGTCTCCAGTGGGGATACCCCCTACTTTCCTTTCCCCCTACTTTACTTGTGTGGTGATGCTGTGGCCATCTTGATCCCAGTTTTCCTGGCCTAGATCTTCACTCCATTCCTAAGCAACAGGCGGGTATTAATGTCGTGTTAGCTCCTTGTGAGACTGCCGTTCCATTTCCCAAATGGGAAGCGCACAAGCGGGAAACACGCATATATGAGTTTTCACCACTGAGGCACGTTGGTTACTTGCATGACGCACTCCCCCCCCCCCCATTCCTCTCCCCTTTTTTTGCTGCTCTTTGATTCTTCCATCTGTTTGTCCGGTAGATCTACCTTGTGCCTAACATGCTCCTGAGTTGCCTCTGCTAGTAACTCAGGCTGTCCTTCTGTGGGAAAGTGAGAGGCCGACAACGAGGTCTGGCAAGGAAGCCAAGTTAGACTCCTGGGTCTAACCAAACATGCGCTTATTATTCCGTGGGAAAAGACATCCGTGTGTTTCAGCTTGCGTGGGATTTGCGACGCCATGTTTGCTGCAGTCGCAAGGGCCCTTTTATAAAAACGGGCTCCCCTTCCTTCTTCCAAGCAGAAAGGGTCATCTAGAATCAATAAAGGTTGGGGGGGGCTGATTGGGAGGTTTCCCAAGGCAACCTTCCTGTTCAGAACCAGGGGAGGGAGCTCTTGGGGGGCCCCCCCTGCAAGCCCAATCCATCCCCTCCGCTCAATTCACTTGCACCAGTGGAGGCAGGTCAAGCGCACTTTGACCTTGCTTTGCGGCACACCGTCGCTTCTGGGGGCCACAGCAAGAATGCGCATGGGGGGCTTCTTGGCGGAGGGCGTGGCCCACGAAAGGGAAGTGTCAGGAAAACTGCACATTCCACACGCACCAGTTTCATAGGATTTTCTTTGTGCTGGGGAAAGACAGGCCTGTTGGGGGCACCTGTCACAGAGTGTGTGTGCGATGGCTGGCCGGCTTCTGTCAGGGCAGCAGGTCTCCCGGGCTCTCCCCTCCCCCATACCCAGCAGCGGGTCGGATCCAGAGCTGGGATCTTTCCTTTCCCATCAGTCACAGGTGTGTTGTGGGCATGGCCCGACTCCCTATTGAGCCCACAACACACCCGTGACTGATGGGAAAGGAAGATCCCAGGAGGACCTGGTGCCGTTTGCCAGCCCCCCTCCTGGTCTGGAGGCTGCTGCAGTGGGTGTGAGAGTCCCCCCTCCTATTTTTGGGTTTTATTGGAGAATAAAGGCTTCAGGCCTCCTTACCCAAACCCATCCCCTTGACCGAGCCCTCAAAAGCACCATACGTGGTGCGTGACAAATGCTCAGAGCCTGCTCTGACCGACCATACAACGTCCATTGAGGTATCGGTCAAGAGGAGATGATGAGGGCCATGGTTGAGGTGGGGACCTCCTCGTGAGCTCCAACCCAAGACCTGTTTGGGTCCTGCCCTGTGGTACCCTTGGGGGGGGGGCTAATGTACTTCAAGATTGGGACAGCTACCAGTAGCGGGGGGGGGGGCTTTCATGCATATGCCCAAAGTCTCCGAGCAAAGATGGGAGAACTGGAATGTTTGGTGGCTCGGGAAAACATGGATATAGTGGGCATAACGGAAACCTGGTGGAATGCAGAGAACATGTGGGATATCGAGATCCCACACTATAAACTCTATAGGAGG
This sequence comes from Plestiodon gilberti rubricaudatus, assembly GCA_026170595.1. NCBI lineage: Eukaryota > Metazoa > Chordata > Lepidosauria > Squamata > Scincidae > Plestiodon > Plestiodon gilberti. Next base: position 1,332,179 of record JANXHW010000001.1, on the reverse strand, counting down.
GACAGAGAGGGGCGTGTTGGAGGTGGGGTGGCCATTATGTCAAAGGAGAGGTAGAATCCACCAGATTGAATCCACCAGAGGGGGGCTCTGACTCCGTAGAATCACTGTGGGTTTAGATTACCAGGCTCAAAGAGTGATGTAATAGTAGGGGCATGCTATCGTCCTCCAGATCAAAGAAGGGGATCTTGAAATGAGGAAGCAAATCAGAGAGGTGTCAACGAGAGAAAGGGTTGTAGTCATGGGGGACTTCAATTATCCTCACATCGACTGGGTCAGTTGAGGCTCTGGTCATGGAAGAGAGACTGGATTTCTGGATATGCTAAATGACTGTGCCTTAGAGCAGCTAGTCACGGAGCCGACCAGAGGACAGGTGACTCTGGATTTGATATTGTGTGGTACTCAGGACCTGGTCAGGGATGTGAATGTTACCGAACCGTTGAGGAACAGTGACCATGATGCAATCTGTTTCGCCATGCATGTTGGGGGGGAAAGTCCAGAAGGATCTCTCCAAACTGGGAGAATGGGCAACAAAATGGCAATGCGCTTCAACGTAAGGAAGTGTAAAGTGATGCACATTTGGGCAAGAAATCAAAATTTAACATATACACTGATGGGTTCTGAGCTGTCTGTGATGGATCAGGAGAGAGATCTTGGGGTGCTGGTGGACAGGTCGATGAAAGTGTCGACCCAGTGTGCGGCGGCTGTGAAGAAGGCCAATTCCATGCTCGGGATCATTAGCAGAGAGGGGCTTTGTTCTCAGAGGCCTAACAGATAAATGTGCTTTCCTGCCTCCAACCTGAGTGTGACTCAAAGTGGGGCTGCCCCACCCAGAGTGTTGAGAGAGTAGTTTTGGATGGGGAAGAATTCCTCCCCCCCCCCCCCCCCGCAGAAGCCATTTGCAGCATCTGTGTCGATTTTGTCGGAATCCGTATTCAACTGAAGGTGTCATTCGCTTGTCCTCGGAGATTCCTGTGGAATGATTACAGTCTTGCAGAGCGCCTCCGGGTCTTTGCCGTGCTTTATAATGCACACAAATGGGCAAGCACCGAAGCTGCCCGTGGCTCTCTCCCCCCCCCCCCCCGAGCTTGCCGCTTGGCAGCAAGACCCTCTTGTGCTGACATGGTGATAGGGCGGTGTGCTGTGCTGCTACTCCAGAGGAAGAAACGTTGCAGGGTGTGGCAAGGCTACTCTGCTTGCACCTGGGTGACTCATCCCTGGAGGGGACCATCCTTGCCTCTCCCTTCGTAAGCCGGAGGAGGAGGAGGCCTTTCCTTGCACGCGGGGTGAGCCGCCGCCGCAGTGCTTCGAGTGTGGCGGCTGGGGGTATTTTTGCCTGTGCGAGTCGGAGGAGGAGAGTCCTGTGCGTTGCGTCATGTGCTCTGCCACCGTTCTGGTTCCTGCTGTGTTGTTGGGCCTGGCTGCACGCTTTCATGCCCCTCGTTGAGGAAACGGGGAGGGGATGCAATGCTTGGGAGTCCTGAAGTCCTGAACCCGTTCTTGTGCTTGTGTGGTTGTAGCTGGGAGCATGTGGGACAGGCAGGCCTGGTGCCGCTCGGCTCTGACTGGGAAGGGGAGAGCCAGTGGCTGCCTGCCTGGGCTGGTTTCGGGGGTCATTGGGCCAGGCAGCCCCGGCTGGAGAGACGTTGCACTGGCGGGCTGCTGGGAAGCCAAGGGCCCTGGTCCAGCGTCATCCTGCTGCTGCTGCTGCTGCCGCCGCCGCCGCCGCCTAAGGAGCCCAGCCTCGGTGGGAGTCGGTCACCAGCGCCGTTCAGGCTTCCCTTGTTCTCCTGTTTTCCCCTCTGCCTGCTCAGCGCTGCTCCGGTCTCCGTGTGGCAGCACCCTCGAGAGGTGGAACGACGGCCGTCCTGGTGGTTCTTCTGCCATGTCACCGATGTATGCGCCCAGGGAGGTGTCCGCTGCTGGAGAGCGGCCGGTGCAGTTTCTAAATAAATGTTGTATTATTTTTAACCATCTGTCCTGCAGACCCAGTCTCAGATCAGAGTGAAATTGGGTTTCTTTGTTCGTGCCTCAATAGCTCTAATGAACCAAGTCTAGTTTTGTCTCAGGTGAGTTCGCCTTTGGTAGAAGGCGACATACGCTCCTCTGACCAGCTTTCTGAATGGAGCTTGATGTTTCCTCTTGTTGCACAAGCGGAAATGGAATCAACCTCTTTTCTTCTAGAATCTGCAGAACATTTAAGTACAGCAAGTCCTCACTTAAAGTTGTCAGTCGGTTCTTGGAAACTGCAACTTTAAGTAAAACGACTTATAACGAAGCCAATTTTACCGTCGGCTAATTGATATATGTAAACAAGAGTTTGCGACATATTGCTGGTCACAAAAACATCACCAAACTTCTAAATAAAGACCCAAAACACTTGGATTATAAAACTTTGAAATAAATGTGAGCTCTCTGGGCCGGAGAAAACCCATGCAGACATGGTGGGAACATTCAAACTCCACACAGACAGTGGCCTTGGCTGGGAATTGGTTTTCTTTTCTCAACAACTTTAAAACGAAACTTATAATGAAACAACTTTAAGTGAGAACTTGCTGTATACGGGGAGGGGGGGGCGTATCCGCTATCCATGGATTCACTTACCTGTGGTTTGCTGGGGGCCCCTGCACCCATTGCCTCAGAGAGGCTTCAAGCGCAAAGCAAGCACATCTGTTTCTTGACAGAGCAGCCTGGCGTACTAGAGAGGCTCCAGAATGTTAAACAGTAAGCAGGACGTTTGGGAAATGAGAAAAAGCCGACTGTGTGCAGGGCCTGCTTTGTGGAGGTGGTATGAAATGGGACTCGTGAGGAAGGGTGTTGTTTGTGGAGCAGCCTTGAACTGTGGTCCTCGCTGCTGCTCATACAGCATTCTGCACCGCAAGGACCGGCGACAGGCTGCGTAGTCCAGAGTCGGCTTCTGTGGCTCACTGTGGCACGTTCTGCTTCGCTGTGCTCGCGGCAGACTTCTGGGTGCTGCGTCCTGCTGCTACAGGCAGACCTAAGGAAAAGCTGGATCCTGTATCTTCAGGGGAAATGGGGGAGCAGTAGGGCAGTGTTTGTCCCCGTCGCCCTCGGGGGACTCCGAAATCCTGCCTTGCACCAAGCAGAGTAGAATTGCATTCGCTGCCCTGCCGAACACTTTCAGCAGGCCATCTTACAAACCACACACTTTGAGGCTCCCCCCCCCCCCTCTATTTGTACTTAAATCTCCAGCCTGAAGTTCTGGAGAACTCAACATGATCCTGGTAAAGGTACCGTGTTGCCCTTTTCCTTGGGCCGTGTGGCCTCCTACAGTTGTTGCACCTCTTCAGTGCTGACAACCCTGCAAGAGTCCTGCATATTTGGGGAAGGTCGTCGTGATGGGGATGTTGTTGTTTGTACTGCAATGCGCTCTACGTTGGGCTGCCTTTGAAGACTGTTCGGAAACTGCAATTAGTGCAGAATGCGGAGGCCCGGGTGGTTGCCGGAGCCTGTCAGTTCGACTCAGTCGGACCGTTGCTTCGGCGGCTACACTGGCTGCCGGTTCGTTTCCGGGCACAATTCAAAGTGCTAGTTTTGACTTTTAAAGCCCTTAACGGCTCGGGTCCAGGGTATTTGAGGGACTGCCTACTTCCTTATAATCCGACCCGTACTCTGAGGTCATCAGGGGGGGCCCTGTTAACCGTGCCGCCACTGACGGAGGTGAGGGGGATGGCGGCGCGGAACAGGGCCTTCTCGGCAGTGGCGCCCCAATTGTGGAATTCCCTCCCCCCCTGGAATTGAGAACGGCTCCCTCCTTAGAGACCTTTCAGTGGGGCCTTAAGACATTTTTATTTAGATCAGCATTTGATGTCTGACATGGCGGGCTGGCTTTTTAACAAATCGCTTTTAACAAATGTAAATGTGGATGACCCACTGGGGCTGTTTGTTTTAATTGTCTGTTTTAATTCTTGATTTTAAATGTATACATGTATTTTAATGTTTTTATTGTAAGCCGCCTTGGTTGCCCTTGTGGGAGAAAGGCGGGATATAAATTCTATAAATAAATAAATAAATACTCCGTGCCTGGGAACCAGAGGGCGGGGGCTGCCATTGTTTTCCATTGCTTTTAAGAATCTACACCCCTGAACTACAATTTGGGGGGCTTTGGGTCAGGAGAGGGCCTGCAGGAGAGCGCCCCCCCCCCGCCATCAACGGCCTGCTTGTCTTGGCCCCTGGGCTTGATACTCAGCAGGTGGTGGTAGGTTTGCAAGGGAGGCCAATGGTAGGTGCGTAGCCTGGCGTGTGATCGTAAATGTGTGCTTGAACTTGGGGGGTGGGTGTCGTCTTTGACCACTGAGCATGTGGAGGGGGGGTTGCTCGTCTTGAGCGGGAGGGGCATCCCACTTGGAGTGACATCGGGCAGACTTGAGCCTCGGCACTTTTGGCTTAGAAAGTGACCACAGCTACTGTGCGTTTGCACCTTTGGATGGCAATGTGGCTCCCCCCCCCATTCAGGCAAACTGCCATTGGTGAAAGGTGCAGCCCTACAGCTGTCTTTGCATAAAATGGCAAGTGGGACTGAGACCAAAGCTTCTCAACATAGGAAATGAGGAGCGTGTTTGCCTGTCGGGCTCTGTAACCAAACCAGAGGAAGAGGACTCGATGATTTCACAGGTAATTATGCACCTGTCTCCTGCCAGGTGAACCTCCGGCCAGGCCAGCCAGGTTTCTTCTCTTCCCTTCTGCTCATTGTCAGAAAATAAACCTGTATTCGGAGATCAGGTTTCTGTGTGCATAGATTGAAGGGCCTGTTTTTCTCTAGGGGGAGCAGACGGAAGGGCACAGCGTGGCCACGGTTGCTGTGTTACAACCTGAGTGTGTGTGTGGGGGGGGGGTAGATCCTCCCCCCCGATGGTACTCTGGGGCTGTCATTGACCAGGCCCAGAGTGAGGGTGGGGCAAGGAGAGTGCCCTGCTAGAACGCTGGGCGGCGGAGTGGGTGGAACGCTGGCCAATCGGGCATCCAGTGACTGTCTCCCCTGCCCAGCTGCAGGGCAAGTGGGCCGGCCAGTGGTAGGGCTTGGCATAAAGGAAACAAAAGCATTTCTGGATCTGAGAAGGTTGTCGGACGGCCTGGCCGCTGGGCAACTTGAAACTTAATTTATGAGGCAGCAGGACTTGTGCTTGCAGCTAAGATCTATAAAGAGGGAGCATCCAAACCCGCAAGACCCTGGAGGGGTGGTGGGAAGGAGACACCTGTGATCCCCTCCGTTTAGCAAGGTCTGTTCATTCCTGAACACAGGACTTCAGAGTGATTGAGGAGGTAATGAGATTTCCGTTAATGGAGCTGGATATTGGGCAGATCTTTCAATCCCATTATCTCTGTCTCTCTTGGAATTAGAAGAGGCTGGTCTGTGGCGCATGTGCTTGTGTCAGATCAAGTCCTGTGACTCAGAATGCGACGTCGCTGAGTCCAGTGCCTGACTTGGAAGGAGAGGCCGCCCGCTCCCTCCACCAGGCAACTGCTGCCACCCACAGCACCGAAGCAGGGAGTAGCTGCCCACCGTCCCTCTGCAGAGGAGCTCTGCCCTGGCACAGGAAGAGAGAAGTCCCAGGGTGACCAGGAGGAGAGTCTCCTTCCCAGCTCCGAGAATGCAGCCAAACGGGCCAGATTCCAAGCGAGCCCCCTCCTGAGCCCTGTCTGAAGTTAGACCAGCTCTCCAGAGGAAGGGCCGTTTGCTGGCTCAAGTGGGCTGCTGCGGATGTCCCGGGATGTGACCGGAATATCTGTCTTCTCTGTAAGCCAGATGTGTAAGCGACATCACTTTTTCAGCTTGTACGTAGGAGTACTTGGGAACTGTGGCTTTCATTGGTGTCGTAATACACCGATTTATACAGTGCCAAACACATGCTTGGAGATTAGAAGTAGTCTAGCAACCCTTGAATAGTTTCAATTCCCACCCACACCAAGACGGGGAGGTTAAGGTGAATGAGCAGGAGGAACGTTACACGGATAGCTGTCTGTTTTTAGGCTCAGCTACAGCATTTTGGAAGCGGGGAGGTAGACAAGCGAAGTGGAGTGTTGCGAAGGATGTCCAGAAAGGAGCAGGTTTGCTGTATTTGCCGAACTTCTGCAGGTCACCAGGATTTCAATGCTACATTTGCATGGAGGCTTGCCTTTCTTTGTTTGCCAAGCACAGAGAGTGCACCTTGGGGACAAGCCCTGCTCCAGGCAAAGCCGCTGTAATTTAATAGCTTGGAGCTCCTAACAGCTCACAGAATGACTCATCCTCCCCTGTGATCAAGTGACCAGTTTGCTCGCCCCCCCCCCAACCCCAGATTTCCAGCACTTCCAGTTCAAGCCACAGGCCGTTTTATTGTTCAGTTGAGCACCAGGGTTCGGATTATGATTGGGCTGTCTGACAGCTTTCGGCAAGACCATCAGCAGGGCCTTGAGGTGGCAAGGGCTGTCCTCGGGGGGGGGGGGGGGTTCGCTTGACAGCATCGACTTTGCACGACGAAAAATCCAGATCAAGTTCAAATTGAATCGTTTTGTAGGAATCTAGAAAGAATAACCATGTTCCCTGCCAAGGAAGAAAGAAGGTAATTTACGATGGTATCATTTCGTTACTGTCATTTCTTGCAGGGAGACGCCTATGCAGAGGAGGGCTAGAAACCACTCTGGTTAGATTAATTGCACCTTCTGAGCAACGTGCGTTTGTTGCTAGGAAGACCTGAAACTTGAGCCATCACAGGCCAAATTAGACCAGGACTTGGCCAGATGTTGTCTGGGAGGGAATGCTGGGAAGGGAGAGGAAGGCCCTTCTGTGGTCTGTCTTCTGTGCTGCTCTCTCTGCCTGACACCTTAGCAGACCCCGCGGCCCTTGGATGGCCTTGTGCCAGGCGAACGGACAGGTGTCTCCTGCACCCACGCTGGGCACGTTTGAGCCGAGTTCAGCGGCCCTTGCTGCAGAGCTGCCCATCTCGTGTTGTTGTGACCCAGCTCCGGACTCTGACTGGCAGGGAATAAGAGGGCAGGTCCTCTTGTGGATTAGGAACTGGTTGAAGACCAGGAAACAGCGAGTGGGAGTCAATGGGCAATTTTCACAATGGCGAGAGGTGAAAAGCGGTGTGCCCCAAGGATCGGTCTTGGGACCGGTGCTTTTCAACTTATTCATAAATGACCTGAAGTCGGGGATAGGCAGTGAGGTGACCAAGTTTGCAGATGACACTAAACTTTTCCGGGTGGTGAAGACCAGCAGGGATTGTGAAGAGCTCCAGAAGGATCTCTCCAAACTGGGAGAATGGGCAGCAAAATGGCAGATGCGCTTCAATGTAAGTAAGTGCAAAGTGATGCACATGGGGACAAGAAACCAAAATTTCACATATACGCTAATGGGTTCTGAGCTGTCTGTGACGGATCAGGAGAGAGATCTTGGGGTGCTGGTGGACAGGTCGATGAAAGTGTCGACCCAGCAGTGTGCGGCGGCTGTGAAGAAGGCCAATTCCATGCTCGGGATCATTAAAAAAGGGATTGAGAATAAAACGGCCAATATAGTGTGTATGTGAGGTTTTGATTTCTTGCCCCAATGTGCATCACTCTACACTTAAAAAAACATGGTCCCAAAAACATGAGAAAGTAGGTAAAACTGAGGGGAGCGCAAGGTTTTTGCTACAAGGTATACTTGGCCCCTGGACTTGTCAAGCGCATGGTGTGCTTTTTGAACCCTTTCTCCATCTCGCCCCTCTTGTTTAAGTCTCTCGTAACTAGTTTTGGCAGGAATCCCAAGGTCTGCTTGTAGCACCCTTGACTTTGGTCCTTGGAGGCCTGAGAATGGCCCGCCCCCCGCACCTGTGGAGTACCTATGGCTAGGCCCTCTTGCTCTCGCCTCTTCATTGGAGCAGCCCAGAGCGCAGCCGTGCCTCAGCCAACTGCCCCGGATTCTCTGTCTACCAGCAAGGTTCCCCGCCCTCCCTCTCCTTCCTGCCCCCCAAATTTCTTTTCTGGTTCATCAGCAACGGCTCAGACCTCATCGGTGTACAAGACGAGACATGGGGGGGGGGCTCTGAAGCAGCCCTTGTTGGTGGCCCTCAGGCCCTGGAAGGCTCTCAAAGACAGACAGGCCACGAGGCTCGTTTCCGCTTCTGAAAGTCTCGCTTTGTGCCCAGAGTTGGTGAAGAAGGCGGAGTGTGAGGCTTTCCTTGCCCCTCGACCTGCTAGGAAGGCCATCATCCTTTGGCAAAAGAGAAGGCGGCCCAAACAGTTGGCTCTGAGCAGGCAGGGTCACCTCCTGGGTCAGTAATGCCAGAGCTATCGCAGGGAGCAGCAGCGGTCGAGCGGAGCTCTTGTGAAGCAGAGGCCTGGAGCGCCCCGAAGCAGCCTCTCGGGCGTGGCTCTTGGCGGGCACCACGATTCACAGGCCAGCTCTTTTCAGTGCCTTTTCTGTTTTTCTGCCTTGTAAGACCAGAATTGCGCAGGAGGCCAGCGCAGCTCACGCAGTTTAGAGACCTGTGCTTCCAGCGCGCTGCTCCTGTTCAGGAGCTCTGGGTGAGGCAAACTTCATGGGACCGAAGTTTGCGGGAGAAATTGTGCAGAAGCATCCAGGTTTCCTGGAATGCTGCCCTGGTGCTTGGCGGGCCGGAGGGGCCGTCGCCTTTGTGGGGGGGGCTTGCTGGAAGACTTGCTGCCGTTGTGCCTGACCGCTCTCCCCTGTTTTGTCTCCTTCCCAGTACAGCGCGGTGGACAGCAACCCCTTGTCCCTGTATGTGATGCATCCGTTCTGGAACACGGTGGTGAAGGTGAGTGGTCCCCCCCGTGTGGCTCCCCCCCCCCCCGCTCTTTGAGTGTGCCTTCTGCGCTTGGAGTGGGCCTGTTAACACCCTCCAGAGGACTTCCTGGTTGCTGTGACCTCTGTCTGTCTCGGTGCGTGGCTAATGCCAGCGTTTGTCCTCCTGCCAGGGCTTAATGGCTTGGCGATGTGCTCGCTTTGTGCCCGGAGCCCGTGTGGTGCCCACAGTGGCGAGCCAGACACCCGCTCTGCCTCCAGTGCTCGTGGCGGCCGTGTCCTCCTCTCTCCGAGGGGCGACTGTTCCTGCTGATTAACGTGGGTTTTCCGCATGTGTTCTTACTGCTTCCCTGTAGATTTTCCCCACGTGGCTGGCCCCAAATTTGATAACGTTTTGTGGCTTCCTGCTGCTTGTCTTCAACTTCTTCCTCATGGCATACTTTGACCCTGACTTTTATGCATCTGGTAAGACTTCTTCTTCAGAAAGAAATGCAACCTCATTTGTGGGCACAACCGGGGGGGGGGGGGAATAAGAGATGGGCGGGCAACACGATCCTTGGCATTGATGGACTCCGCCTGCCTTGTTTCTCCCTTTCGCCAGCCTCCGCATGGGGTTGGAGCACTGCGGAAAGGGCCCTTTGCTGGGAGGGTCTGTACAGTATGTAGGGCAGGTCATTGGGTTTTGCCTGTTTAGCTTGGAGGGGGGGGGTCCCTTTTGTACTCTGCTTCCTTCTCCTCCTGCCCAATTCCAAAAGGGGAGGGAGGATGGCAGGCAGGGGAGGGAAGGAGTCTCCTATATCCTGCTGGACTGTCATCGGGCATAGTGGAGAAAGAAAGGGGGGAGCATCTCCTCTTTCTCCACCGCCCCCCCCCCAGTGCTGTGGTGCTCAGCTGGAGCCCCTTCTGTTCTCCCAGCCGCTGCCTGCCTTCCTTCCTCTCTTTCGGCCCCATCTGGTTGTCTCTGGCCATATCTGGAGTATTGCGTCCAGTTCTGGTCACCACACCTGAAAAAGGATATAGTTGAATTGGAAAAGGTGCAGAAAAGAGCGACCAGAATGATTCGTGGGCTGGAGCACCTCCCTTATGAGGAAAGGCTACAGCGTCTGGGGCATTTCAGTCTAGAAAAAAGGCGCCTGAGGGGGGACATGATTGAGATGTATAAAATTATGCATGGGATGGAGAGAGTGGATAGAGGGAAATTCTTCTCCCTCTCGCACAACACCAGAACCAGGGGACATGCACTCAAATTGAGTGGAGGGAGAGTTAAAACAGAGTTCTTCACCCAGCGTGTAATTCATCTGTGGAACTCCTTGCCACAGGATGTGGTGATGGCATCTGGCCTAGATGCCTTTAAAAGGGGATTTGGCCAGATTCATGGAGGAAAAGACCATCACAGGTTACAAGCCATAAGCAACCTCCTGGCTTTAGAAGTAGGTTTTCTCTGTGCCAGGTGCAGGGGAGTGGCAGCAGGAAACAGGTTACCTTGTTGGCTGTGTGCTCCCTGAGGCATCTGGTGGGGCCACTGTGCGATACAGGAAGCTGGACTAGATGGGCCCTTGGCCTGATCCAGCTGCAGGGCTCTTCTTATGTCTCTGCTGGCTGCTTCCCTGGAGCTGTGCGATGTCCCCGACCTGAGTCCTGCCAGCAGGGATCGCGCTCCTTACTGGCCGCAGGTCTGGCTGCAGGCAGGCGGAGGAGCAATTCTGCGGGTGTCTCCTTCCCGTCCCCAGTTTTCTCTTGTCATTGCTGTTCTTGGGCTGAGAACCTGCTTGAGGGGGGAGGGAGGGACCCCCGTGTGCAGACCAGGGCCTGCGTTGGTGGCTGCTTGTGCAGTGTGGTGAGAGATGCGTAGCCCTTCACAGTAGTGCTGCTGTGTCCAGCCAGCCAGCCAGCCTGCGTCCGCCGAGAGCTTGTAGCGTGGTTGGGAGCTCAGGGGGGGAGAAAGGACGATTCCCGCACTGTGCTCTCCAGTCGTGACTGGCTCTGGTGTGGGGCTGGCCGCCTGCCTCTCCCAGGCCTGCACACTTTTATTCCCTATCGCAAGGGCGCTCCAGAGCGCAGACCAACGTCTCTCCCGCCCTGTCCCCTGCAGCCCCTCCTGCCAGGCAGGGAGTGCGTGCGGCTGACAGTGAAGTGCCCAGGATCAGGAGTTTAGTTTGTTCTGTCTCTGAAAGCCACATATGATTTACCAAGATGGACTGAATAGCAGTATTTGCCATGAACACTTCTTGGTGTCCACCTTTGGCCCAGCGGCCTTATCCGCCATTTTAGAAATGCGTATTGAATCCATGGAGAAAAGAAGCCTACAACATTTGTTTATAAATACTCGATGCTGCTTAATAAATATGATGATCAAAGCCTTTAAGATATATGGAATACAGAGTTGGATCGCCCTACCCTATACCACCAATGGAAAATGGGTGTAGCTCCTATAACTGCGATATCTATGGATCCTAAAGTGCAATTAATTCAACAACAAAATATCGTTGATTTTGACACTACAACGCCTTTGTAGTAAGGGGTTGACCAATAAATCCAATTGCTGGTGTCGCAGTTTGCCTGAAGCATCATTTGGGGGGGGGGGGGGAGAGTCGTTATTACTAGCTCTGTTAGCTGTGTATGATAGTAAACATGGCTGTGTGTAGATGGCGCTTGCGTTCTTGGGAATTGTCTGCCTCTTTCGTGCAAGTTGACTGCAGAAAAGGGCTCTCTGTGCCCTCACGGTCGCTGCCATACGGGTGCGGAAGCACTGGCAGGATGAGTGCCTTTGGCAGTGGCCTTGGCAAGGGAAAGGCGGGGTGGAGATGTGTCAAACAAATAAATATTGTCCATTGAATTGAGGACCTTTCAACGTGATCAACATTTGAACGTGTGGCTTATAGACAACTACATGTGGCCCTATTTCTGGACACTTTGAGGCATTTCTTGGAAATTTATGCATAGATTGCTTATTAATGTTTTGTCATTTGCATGCATCCTACTCCTGCTATCTATTTCCCCCTTTTTTCTCCCCCCCCCCGTTTTTTTCTCTTGTCTTTTTGTTCACTAATAAAGGAGAAGGGGAAAAAAGAGTGATGTGTGTGTGTGTGTGTGTGTGTGTGTGTGTGTGTGTGTGTGTGTGTGTGTGTGTGTGTGTGTGTGTGTGTGTGGTGGTACTTTGGGGCTAGCCCCCCACACACACACACAAATAGCACTGGGCGCTTCTGTAAGAGTTGTTGGGTGAAGCGCTGCCCAAGCCTGTCCTGTCCGCGTGATCATCGCTTCCCTCCACAAGGACGGCGCCTACCCAAGAGTTCTTAAGAAACCCAAATTTGAAATAGCAGAACCTCTCTCAAAAATATGTACCCCCTCCTTTCCATGGGCCTTGGTGCCAGCAGACTGAAGGGGAGCCAACGTAGCCACAGCGGTCACAGGGCCAGGCCAGGCCAGGCAGCTGAACTTCTGTCCTGGGTAAACAGACTAAGAGCCCAATCCTAGCCTCTTTCCCCCCCCCACACACACACACTGGTGCAGCCACACGCTGTATCCAGCAGGGGGGGGGGCGGAGAGATTTGGGAGTCTTCAGCCAGGAAAGGGGATTAAATCCATTTCAATTAAACTTAAATTTCAAGGCATGTGGATAGAGGCGACTCTGTTGACATGGAATACTTGGGCCTTCAAAAAGCTCTTGAGAAAGGTGCTCACTAAAAGCTCTTGGATGAACTTGGGCCATCATGGAATAAGAGGACGGGTCCTCTTGTGGACTGCAAACTGGCGAAAGAACAGAATGAGTAGGAAGAGGTGGGCAATTCTCACAGTGGGGGGAAGTCAGAAGGGGGGTCCATCGAGGATCTGTCTCGAGACCTGTGGTGTTTTTCTTTAAGCTTCTATGGGGGGGGGGGAAGCTGTTTATCTTGTTCATAAATGACCTGGGGTTAGGGGTGAACAGTGAGGTGGCCCGAGTGTGCAGATGACACCAAGAAATTGCACGTCACAGTGACACGGCGACAACGTAGGAAGCAGATCGGGGGGGGGGGGAGGTAGCGCAATGAAAACATTGACCCTAGTGAATTCCATGCTGGGTTATGAGGAAAGGGATGAGGAAGAGGGAGGCGATTGCTCAGCTGGCATTGCCCTCTATAAATCTGTGGTGCAGCCACATTTGGAAGACGGCATGCAGTTCTGGTTGTCGTTTCTCAAGAAGCACACCGTATTGTGGAACGGGAACGGGAGCAGAAGCGGGCACCCAGAATGGTCAGAGGGGCTAGAAGAACTTCCTTGTGAGGAAAGGCTACAGTGCCTGGGGCTCCTTTGCTTGGGAAAAAGGCAAGGGGGCGGGTCGGATTCTATAAAATGAAGCATGGGTTGGAGAGAGTGGCTAGAGAGAGGTTTTTCTCCCTCGCTGACAATACTAGAGTTGGGGTTCGTTCATTGTAACTGACTGGTGGGAGATTTCATCACACAGCGCATAATTACCGGTAGTCTGTGGAACTCGGATGGCCACGAGCTTGGATGGCTTTCAAAGGGGATTGGACAAATCGATGTAGGTCTGTCACTGGCTACTAGTCTTCATGGCCTCCGGTTGCAGGAGAGGAGGGTGCGGGTGGGAAACAGGAGGGGGGGGCTAGATGGGCCTCTGGCTAGACCCAGCAGGGCTCTTCTTGGGAGGGGTCTCCTTCCTTGGTAGCCACCCGCATGGCAGTGAACGCAGCAGTTGCCTGCCACTGAGCGTTGGGCTACTGGGGGGGGGGGTTGAAATTTAACTGAGCAAGTTCAGCAGAAATCCCCTCTGAGGGCAACGGAGCGCCGAGTGTAGCGGCGCCATCAGTGTGCTGAAGAGATCTCTGCCCTGAGGGGCTCCCAGACTACAATCGGTCCCTCAGGGAAGCAGCAGCAGTGGGGATTTCACATGCCGGATGGTGAAGGAGCTTGGGAAGGTGGGAATCGAAGTTGGAGAAGGAAGGGCACCTTACGCAGGTGGGCTGGGGCGGAGTCGGGAGAGGTGTAGTAATGGGGGGCGGGGGCGGACCGACCTTGGGCCTGCTGCCCGGGGGGGGCATCAAAATCCTGGGCGGTGGGCCCTGTTTCCCTGTGTGTTTTTTAAAAAAATTTCGCGGCTTTTTGCCACGTTCTTCGGCTGTTTCGACCTTCCGGGCCTTTGTAAAGTGCTCCGGAGAGCAGGGAAGGCCTTCCCCATCCTCCAGCCTGCCTCCTGGGGCTGTTTTTGCCTGGGTTTTGGCTGCGTGATGCTATCCCGGGGGCGTGGCTTCTGGGTGACGTCATGCGGCATGGGCGTGTCCAGGGGCATATCCTTGGGGGGCATCATTTTCATCGGAGCGGCCCCCAGTAGGGGGCTGTCTAACTACATCTCTGGAATCGGCCAGGCAGGAGGGGGGCGGGAGCCCTTACGGGGCTCAGGGTGGTGGAGCCAGAGGAGCCGAGGTCATGGGGTGCGTCTCTGCCAGACGTGAGTGACCAGTTGATGGTGAGGGGTGAACCGCATTGAGAGGCATCACTTGTGCCCTGGGGGGGGGGGGCTTCTGGGCCGCCGTTCCTGTGCCTGCCAGGATGGCAGGAATCCTAGGTAATCAGGGCAGAGCAGCCTTGGAAATGTGTGAGAGGGGACCAAGAGGCGCTGGGGCTCTCTCCTTGGCAGGCACGTTTGCCAACTCTCCAGCAGGCTTCGGGGGCCGTCCTCCTAACTGTGGAACGAGGGGCGGGGTGGTAGCCCCTTGTGTCATTTGGGCAGGTGGCTGCCTGCTCCCAGGGACGAGGGAGGCGCCCGGGGGGCAGGGGAGCGAACCGGAGGGGCTGGGGGCCGGCCCAGTCCGGAGCGGCTGGAATCTTGGAGGGCTTCTGTGTTGGGCAGGAGCCTTTGGTTGACTTGACTCTCACTTTTCTTTCTGCAGCACCTAATCATGAGCACGTTCCAAACAAAGTGTGGGTCCTAGTGGGTCTCCTCAATTTCGTAGCTTACACACTAGGTAAGAACTGACGCTTTCCTGTTTGTTGTGTCTGCATGTAATTGACTCTGTGGGGGGGGGGGGGATAGGCAGGTAGGTATTTGCAGTCGAGCTGCAGAAACGTGTCGGGGCTGTTGTCACATTCCTGCTCCAAGGGGGACACTCCAGGCAGGCTGTCCGCGTCTTCCTTTTTGCTAAAGCTGCCACTGCTGCCTCTTGCGGCTGGGATGGGAGCAAGAACCTAGGAAATGGCTGCCAGCTGAGTCTGACACCTGGTCTGACTTGCTCAGCATTGTCTACACACTGTCTGGCAGCTGCTTTCCGGGGGGGGCAGGCAGGTGACTTTCCCTGCCCTATGCAGCGACACTGCTGGGGATTGACCCTGCAACCTTCTGCCCACGAAGCAGGGACGGTTCGCCCCAGTTTGTTCCTGGGGATTCTCCCTGGGACCGAGAGGGGGCTGGCCACCCATGCTTCCGCAGCCTCTGAGGCCTGCTTTGGCCACCCCTACTAGAGGGCCCCCGTCCGTCCTGCAAGGCTCCAGTCGGTTCATGCCTCCGAGCTGGGTGTGGCCCCCATTGCAGA
Organism: Plestiodon gilberti rubricaudatus; assembly: GCA_026170595.1. Taxonomy (NCBI): domain Eukaryota; kingdom Metazoa; phylum Chordata; class Lepidosauria; order Squamata; family Scincidae; genus Plestiodon; species Plestiodon gilberti. The sequence goes on along the minus strand of JANXHW010000001.1, from coordinate 1,316,909 downwards.
CAAGAAATTAAACTCTTCGGGAGCTGCAAGCGGTCCTCTTCAGTCGACTTGCTCCGAAGCAGTCAGTGTTCTGCTGCAAAAGCGCTTGTTCTGGAGAGTGTTTGCAGGAGAAAAAGGGACTATTTGTGGAGAGGCTGCTAACACCACGGCAGTCCTGACTGTTGCCTGGGTCAGGTTCCAATTCCCCATACAGAAGCAGACAACGGCCCGAGAATGGCTGGCTGGCTGGCTGCTTAAAGTGGAGGTCCGAGTCTCCCCCTAATGGGAGCAGCTGCAGGGGTGGGATTTTGCATCCGGAGAGCAGTGGGGTGGTGCCCCACTTTGCGCTGAGCCAGGGGGCTGCTTCCTGCTCCGGTTTTGAGAGAGAGAAGGGAGCTGGGGCCCGGCGGGGATTGGCTCTTCCTGGCCGGCTTCTGTTTTTTGTCTGCCGGCTCACCTGTGTGCCTTTCTTTCTCTCTCTGTGCCCTCGTTCCAGACGGCGTGGATGGGAAGCAGGCTCGGCGCACCCAGTCCAGCACCCCTCTCGGGGAGCTCTTTGACCACGGCCTGGACAGCTGGGCCTGCATGTTCTTCGTGGTGACGGTCTACTCCACCTTTGGCCAGGGCCCCAACGGCGTCAGCGTCTTTGTGCTCTACCTCCTCCTCTGGGTGGTTTTGTTCTCCTTCATCCTCTCCCACTGGGAGAAGTACAACACCGGGGTTCTGTTCCTCCCCTGGGGCTACGACATCAGCCAGGTGGTAAGTGTCTGCTCCTTGTCCCTTGACTTTCCTAAGGGAGCCCCTCCGGTCTGGGGTCGAGGGGGGGTGTTCAAGGGTCCCTGCAACCAAGCAGTCTCACGGTGCCGCTTGTTGCCTCTTGTGAACGGGTTTGGGCAGGCTTGTCCTGTGCTACGGTGTCAACGCAACTTGTCGTCCTGGGTCCGGTGAAAGGGCTGGGTGGTCCACTGCTGGGTCTTCAGCAGCAAGCAGCCCACCTGCTCCGGCCAGGAAGCTTGTGAAGCAAGACGAGTTGGCAGAAGCCACCCCATTTTGGCCCCAGCATCTGGTCATGGGGGTAGAGGGCTTCCCAGCCATCGGGTTTCCTAGAGGCCTGCTGTCATCCCCGCCCCCGGATTGTGTCTGGAAGAAAAAAAGTGCCCTCTGGCAAGGTCCTGTAGAAGCCCTTTGTCTTGGCTGTCCTGCGCCTGGTGCCAGCTCCTGTGTGGGCAGCCCGGAGCTTGTGTCCACAGAGGCCGCCGCTGTGCCCAGTGGGTGGGTGGGGTTCATCCACTCAGTTTTTGGGCTGAGAAGGGAGTTGAGCCAGCTTCTAGTCCCCTCTGTGCAACAGGCGACCAACCGCCTGACAGTGTCTGGGGAGGCGTTGGCACTCTTGCTGGTGGGCCCATCAGGCTCTTGGGACGGCTGCCCACACTCTCCGCTAGTCACCCCTGAGCCAAACCAGCTGTGGCTGCTGAAACGGCAGGCAGGCAGGCTGGGAAAGGAGCTTTCCGAAGCCTTCGGTTCGGCGGTGTTTGTTTCCAGGACTGGCTGAATCGCTCTGGCGCTCTGGTTGCCTGTCACAGAGCAGAAGTGCGAAGCCCCCTCCCCCGGCACTCTAGGGGGATCCAGACCGGCCAGCCAGGCTCAGTCTGGTCTCCCTGGAGGGCCCAAGAGCCCAGCCCGGCACGGTGTGGCTCCTGCAGGGCCTCTTCACCACTCCTGAGCTGGCCCCGCTCGCTTGAGGGTGTTCCGTCCTTCCACCACGAGGCCCAGGGCAGTGCATGTGGGTCTCTTCCCCTCCCCTTGCCTTTATTCTAACAACCAGCCTGTGAGGTAGGCTAGGCTGAGGAAGAGTGGCCTTAACTGAGCACCACCAGTCTGTCACTGTCCTGGGAGATGGGCTGATTCCTTCAAAGGCCCCACTCTGCGCAAATCAATCCTATGACCATGGAAATGCCGGGGGCTGGGGGGGGGTGTGCCTTGCCAGCTGTACAAACACAGGGCGCTGCCTGCATGTTGCAGTAAGCATCAGAACTTGCTAACCACTAGGCAATACTACGAAAGGGACAGCCTGCCAGGTGGCACTTCACACTTGCTCACGCTCCGGCCTTTGTTCTCTCGGATTCCTTTCCAGACCATTTCCATCGTGTACATCGTGACGGCCATGGTGGGAGTGGAGGCCTGGTACAAACCGTTCCTGTTTAATTTCTTATATCGAGACCTGTTCACGACCATGATTATTGGTAAGGAGCCTCCCTGTTTGCCTTCTTTCAATCCAAGGTGGTCTTTGCGGTGTGTGTGTGTGTGTGTGTGTGTGTGTGTGTGTGTGTGTGTGTGTACTTGTCTTAGCAAAGCAGACATTAGGTCCGAGTTGGCACTGGAGCCAAGTGAGTTGTGAACTGTGGCCAGGTTCCAGTAGGACTACTCTGGAGCAACTAGGTTGTACATTACAGCACCAGCCAGCCAACTAGAGTGAATTGTCGTCAACAGACTCGAAGCTTCTGCAGTGGGATCCAAAATGGTTGCTGGCGGGTGGGTCTGCAGGGCTTCACTCTGGGTGCGGGGGGCTGCCCTCTTGAGTCCGAGAATGGCTGGATTTTCAGAAGTCTGTGTGCCCTTGAGCCTGAAATGGCATGGGTTGCCTCCTCAGCTGAAGGAGGGGGGGGGCTCTTGGCTGAGTGTGGGGGGCCCTGCCTGGACAGGACTGGTGTGCAGGGTCTGTCCCTTCTGGCTCTGCAGCCCTGTTCCAGGGAGCGGGCGCCCCCCCCCCCCCGGTGGGTGTGGAGAGCCATCCCTTGGAGGTGGTCTGTCCTGAGAGAGAGGTTCCGTTTGTGTAGTCCCCACGACCCGACTTCTTTCCCTTTAGTGCAGAAATGGGTCCCTTGCCAAACAGGAGCCGACCTGACTGCAATGGCTTCTGACCCCCCCCCCCCCCCCCCCCGCTGCTGCTGCCGCCCCTTCCGTTTTGTCTTGTCCTTTGGCTCTTCACAATGACAGGTCTCTATGTTTTGTGACCTCTTTTTCCGGCCTGACCTGACAGTCCTTTTTAAAATGTGGAGGAGCCCTCTTTCCAGACACGCCTCTCCTCCACTTCCAGTCACTTGATAAACGAGCGCCAAATGATCCGAATCATGCCGGTTTGGGCACTGAAAGGCATGTGCGCTGGGCCTAGCTAGTCTGACCGAAGGGAACGCATTCCTTGCACAGTGCCTGAGGCCCCCTGCTGGCCAAGATGCAGCCCGGCGGCCCTGTGGTGAGGCCTGGCAGCCGTTTTGGCCGGGGGCTGCTTGTGCTTGCGGAAGCCTGGTCTGCTTTCAAAGGGGCCTTCGTTTTACCCACAATAAACCCCCCCCCCCCCAGGAGAGGCTGAAATCCCGCCCACCTTTGCTGATCTCCACCGTTTGGTCCGTGTTGGTTCTAGTGCAGCTTCTCTGGTCTCTTTCTGAACTGATGTGGGGGGGGGGGGGTTCTTTACACAAAAAAGAGCCTCTTGACCCCTCAAGGCAGCTTACAAGTGTCCAGAGAACCAGTGAGTGTGCAGTGTAAAACCATAGCAACAATATCAGCCTAACCAGAAAGCCGCCAGGTTCAGTGGCTGTCAACAGGATTGGTGGCAGTGATGCGCAGTGAAGCCCAAGGTCTCTCTTTTTTCTGGGCCTTGTGAAGCTCCTGCAGCATTTGCCTCTCGTAGAATCACCCAGTCGGGAGAGGCCAGGAAGACCCTCCAGGCCATACAGGCTGTCCACACCCACGGTGTCCCCGACAGGCGACCCCCCAGCCTCTGCTCCAAGTCCTCCACCGGCGTCCAGGGCTGACCGTTCCACTGCCGGCCAGTTTGTGCCGTCTTCCGAACGTTTCGTTGGACCCTCCCTGGTTGTAATTTAAGCCCCTTTGTCCTGGTCCTGCCCCCAGAGCAGCTGGGAACAAATCCACCCCATCCTCCACATGGCAACCCCCCGGATCCTGATGGCTACTGGCCGTGCCCCCTCGTCACCGTCTCTCCTGCAAACCAAGCATGCCACCCCCTTCAGCCTGTCCTTGGAGGACCCCTCGCCCACCCTAGTTGCCCTGAAGGGACACTGGTAATCTCGAGGGCTGGGTGTCTGTGTCTGTGTCTTCATGTTAGGTTTTTGTGCACCGTGGATATAGCTTTGTAGGAAGAGGCGGCTGCCTTTGCCTTCTTAGCAGGCAGGCGGCAGGGGAGATGCTGGCCAGGCTGCGTTTGCCCAAAGAGACGTGGTGCTGATTTGGCCCTTTTCTTCCCCAGGCTGCGCGCTCACTGTGACTCTTCCCATGAGCCTCCTCAACTACTACAGGTAAGTCTTCCCCAGACTGAAGCCAGCCGCCCTTCTGCCGCCAGGAGTCCACACCGACCCTGAGCCTGGAGGCGCCATCGGCCCTTCGCTCTCGGGACCAGTTTCTTGGGGAGAACAGAAATGGCTGTACAACCCAGCGGTGCGCAGCAACTGCACACTGAGATCAGACATGCAGTCAGGACCGGGTTGGTCGAAGCAAACACACCCTAAGGGAACAGCAGAGAACGTGGAATTCAGCCCATTGTGGCCAGGCGACCTGGAGAAAGCAGTCTTGCTCCGGACCCCTGGAAGCTCGGCAGGACCAAGGAAGCCTTGCCAAGGGACCGGGCACACGTGGGGGGGGGGCACTGGGCAGGCAGCTGGGCGTTGGTTGGGAGGGATTCTGCCTGTGCCGCTAGCGCTTTGCGGCGGCAGGCACTGCCTTGCTGCTCCTGCCCCGTCTTCAGGATCCATCTTGCCTTTCAGGGCCTACGCCAGCTGCACTCTCAAGCACCACTCCTGCTACGAGGCGCTGCTTCCTTTCCTCTCGCCAGTGCTGCTCTTTGTCCTGTGCACCGCCTGGATCTTCCGGTCGCCCTCGGACATCCTCCAGGCCCACCCCCGCCTCTTCTACTTCATGGTTGGGACGGCCTTTGCTAACATTTCAGTAAGTCCTTTTCCCCCCTTTCCTCGGGGAGCCCAGAGCAGTGGGGAGGTTTTGGCTCCGTGCCCCACTCGTCAAGGAGGAAGGAGAGCCTCGAGGCCAGGGAGGGAGTGGAGAGGTTGGGGCCTCTGCTTAGTGGGTGGAGCCACCCCTGCCCTGCACAGCCCCTGCTGGGACAGACCCTCCTCTGCCGGGGACCCCGGGGAGCTGCTGTCAGTCCGTGCAGTGAGTGCTGACCAAGACGGGCCGACGCTCTCGCTCGGCGGAAGGTGGCTCGGCACGTTTGGCGCTGCGCGGCACGCTGCGGTCATCGGCCCACGTGCTTCGGGCGTTGGGAGTGCAGCCTCGGCTCCTGGGTCCAGGGCGCTGGGAAGGAGTCTGGCTTCTGCTCGTCTTCCTCTCTGTCTCGGGCCGCTCTCGCAGTTGGGGGCAGAGGGAGCCCTGCCCTCAGTGTCGCTCTGGGAGAGGCAGCCGCCCGGCCGTGGGGCAGCATTGTCTGTCTGCAGGGAAGGAGCCGGGCCAGCGAAGGCCTCCGCCAGTTGCAGCCGCCTGACCTCCTTCCTTCCTTCCCTCCAGTGCCGGCTGATCGTCTGTCAGATGAGCAGCACCCGATGCCAGCCGCTCAACTGGCTGCTCCTCCCGCTGGCTTTGGTGGTGCTGGTGGCGACGTCTGGCTGGGCGCCGGAGAGCGAAACCTTCCTCCTTTACTGGCTCACCAGCCTGATCACCTTGGCACACATCCACTACGGAGTCAGCGTGGTAGGCGATCCCGCAGCGCGTCTGTAGTGCTGAGCTCCCAGGGTGGGGGGCGGGTGCTTGCCTGGCGGGGCTGCTGTCAGGACCGCATCAAGGCGGAGTGTATGAAGTGCTTTGCTCCCGGAAAGTGTGCCACAAACGCCAAGGGTCTGGAACGCCCTCCGAGATTTGTGGGGCCGGGAGGCCAGTTGCCTCACAAACCTTTTAGAATTCTTTGAAAAAGTCAACAGGCATGTGGATGCAAGCGAACCCGTGGATATTATAAATCTGGATTTTCAGAAGGCGTTTGACACGGTCCCTCACCAAAGGCTCCTGAGAAAACTCCACAGTTTAGGGAATAATCAGGGGACAGGTCTTCTTGTGGATTAGGAACCGGTTGAAGACCAGGAAACAGCGAGTGGGAGTCAATGGGGAATTTTCACAATGGCAAGAGGTGAAAAGCGGTGTGCCCCAAGGATTGGTCTTGGGACCGGTGCTTTTCAACTTATTCATAAATGACCTGGATAAGCAGCGAGGTGGCCAAGTTTGCGGATGACACTAAACTTTTCCGGGTGGTAAAGACCAGCAGGGATTGTGAAGAGCTCCAGAAGGATCTCTCCAAACTGGGAGAATGGGCAGCAAAATGGCAGATGCGCTTCAATGTAAGTAAGTGCAAAGTGATGCACATTGGGGCAAGAAACCAAAATTTCACATATACGCTAATGGGGGTTCTGAGCTGTCTGTGACGGATCAAGAGAGAGATCTTGGGGTGCTAGTGGACAGGGGTCGATGAAAGTGTCGACCCAGTGTGCGGCGGCTGTGAAGGCCAATTCCATGCTCGGGATCATTAAAAAAGGGATTGAGAATAAAACGGCCAATATCATTATGCCTTTGTACAAATCGATGGTAAGGCCACCTCTGGAGTATTGTGTCCAGTTCTGGTCACCACACCTCAAAAAGGATATAGTTGAATTGGAAAAGGTGCAGAAAAGAGCGACCAGAATGATTCGTGGGCTGGAGCACCTCCCTTATGAGGAAAGGCTACAGCGTTTGGGGCTCTTCAGTCTAGAAAAAAGGCGGTTGAGGGGGGACATGATTGAGACATATAAAATTATGCATGGGATGAAGAGAGTGGATAGAGGGAAATTCTTCGCCCTCTCGCACAACACCAGAACCAGGGGACATGCATTAAAATTGAGTGGAGGGAGAGTTAGAATGGACAAAAGAAAATATTTCTTTACCCAGCATGTAATGGGTTTGTGGAACTCCTTGCCACAGGATGTAGTGATGACAGCACCTGGCCTAGATGCCTTTAAAAGGGGTTTGGACAGATTCCTGGAGGAAAAGACCATCACAGTTTACAAGCCATAAGCAACCTCCTGGTTTTAAAGGTAGGTTTGCTCTGTGCCAGGTGCAGGGGAGTGGCAGCAGGAAACAGGTTATCTTGTTGGCTGTGTGCTCCCTGAGGCATCTGGTGGGGCTACTGTGTGATACAGGAATCTGGGCTAGATGGGCCTTTGTCCTGATCCAGCAGCCAGGCTCTTCTGAGGTTCTTCTTATGCCTGGTGCAGTCTTCAGGCTACCGGAATGTCTCGGCTTAGAGGCCCTCTTTGCGCCAGTAGATCTGGTTACCTCCCACCTGCTTGTCTGGTGAGCCTTCAGTTTGCCTGCTACATGGGCTTTCTTTATTTTAGTTTTTGTTTTGTTGTTGGATGTTCAAAGGGGGGAGTCGGCAAAGAAGTTGCTTCCTAAATAAAGGCCCTGATCCTTTGCGCTTGCTCTCCTCAGGTGAGCCAGCTGAGCAAACACTTCCACATCCGTCCCTTTTCGCTACGGAAGCCCAGCTCCGATTGACTAGCTGTGGTGGAGGCGGAGGCGGCAGCACCAGTGGTCGCAGAGGACACAGTCGGCCTGCAGTGAGCTGCTGCGAAGCCTGTGTAAATATTGTTCAGCCATCACCATGGAACTAAACTGACCCACTTTGGCCATTCGTGGGTGGGGGCAGAGAGCGTGTGGGATTCCCCCTCCCTCACTGCCACCAGGCCGATGCCCTCACAGAGGTGCAACCGGGAACCCTTTCTTCACAGTTCTGAGCATGTGCAGGGCACGAGGGGCCCAGGGAAGCCTCCAGACCAGGCCTGGGCAAGGCCACCTGGAGCCCTCCAGGAGTTACCCCAACACCATGACGACAAAGAGACTGGCTGCGGGCCTGAAGCCCCAGGACTGCCACAGAGCCTCCCAGCTGATGTTGAGAAGGTGGCCTGTGAAAGGAGACTTTGGAATGCCGGAGGAGGAGACCGGCTTCGTGTGGAAGGAAGTGAGCGGACTTGGCGGCAGTCGGTTGGTGAAGCATGGCTCCCCTAGGCTCTGTTTTTCTTCCCCCAGTTACAGCTCATGCAGGGCCAAATCACAGGTTGACCCGACAGGTACTTGGAGGGCCTTCTCCTCCCCCACGTGCAAGCGGCTTTGGTGTGCAAGGAAGATGTGCCTGCGTGGCACTCCCTGCAGGGGAAGCAGTAGCAAGCGGCATCACTCTTGTCGTCTGCACCTCCAGTACTGGGGAGGGGCGGAGGGCAAGGGATCACCCTTCCAAGGATCTTTCGGCAGTTGCGAGGGCAGGGCGGGGGGGGGGGGAATAATTCACTGTTATTTGGTGAGAAAGAGAGCGTGTTTGATTCCTGCACCCAGTTTCAGCAGAAATGGCCTCTGAGACCAAGTGGCTTTTTTTTCTGTTAACTATCCAGTTGGAAATGCAACATTCACCAATTCTGTTCTAGTCAAATGGTGGTGACAGTCGAGTGCTGAGTTTTGTCACTTTATTTAATGTGTGTGTGTGTGTGTGTGTGTGTGTGTGTGTGTGTGTGCTTGTATGAAGAGTGCAGCCTCAACCCAGCCTTCTTGGAAAGGTTGCACCCGGAAGAGCCGAGCACCGCGAGGAGGAGATTGGTGTGTCATTAACGGCAGAGGCGAAGGGTTCGTTTCCGTGGTTTGCATTGCATCATTGGTGGCACCTTCCTCTGTGAGTGAGAGAGTTCCACTCTGTAGGAAGAACCTGATGGGTGAAATGGCCACTCCACCTTTTTTTCTTTTTCAGCTTGAATCAGTATGACAAGCAAGATGTAAGCAGTGAGCCTTGTGCTCTTGTTTTGTAAATATATCGCTTCTCTGACTTTTTTTTTTTTAATGGGGCCGCAAATGCCGTTTCTGGTGTGTGAATGAGCAAGGAAATGGCTGATTCTGACAATTGCAAAGAAGAACAGGATAGTGGACTGATTCCTGGGCGTGGATGATGGAACCAAATGGTTCTGATTTTGCTTGTTTTAATGAATGTTTCACAGCTGTAGAGTTGAACCTGAAATGAGGGGGGTGGCTTATTTTCCCTTGGAGGTTTTTTTAATTATTAAACAATTTGCACAGAAAAACGGTTGGGTGTGTACAGAGGAACTGAGATATGCTTGAATATTTTAACACTGTAATTGTTGGGATGAAATACGGTGGTCAGTTATGAATTGCACGGCAGACCTTAAGGAAGAGGACGCAAAGGCAGCCCCTGTCCCTGAGCTACTTTCTGTATCGGGAAGGAGGGGGGGGGAGGCCTGACTGGCTGGGGTGAATGTTCTGTCATTGGGGGAAACACTCGTCTCTGTCCTTTTCAAAAGTGTTCTGATTTGGGGGGGGGGGGCAGGGTCCCTTGCAGTACTGAGGGATGATGTTCCACAGGCTGCCGTGGCATCGGAGGCCTTTGGACCGCAGATGAGTTTTTCTCGGAAACTGGAGGCCTTTGCTAAGGGGAGCACAGGACAGACTGGAAGATGTGATCCAGTCCATCATTCCTTCAGACGCTGCCTGGAAGCACTCTTGGCAATCTCCGTGCTTAGTTGTGCAGCCCGTCTCTCTTCCTCTCTCCAAATGAAACACCTGGTTCTACTTTCCTTGCCTATCTGGGATTCTCAATAAGGAATTTGGTGCCTTAAAGGACTTGCCTCAAGTTGAGGAGGACGTCACCTGTCTTAAAACAAAACAGGTTTTTTTCAAGCCTTGTCCAAGTTCAGAGAATAAGTGTGGGGTATTTTTTGTCTTAATTTTAGAACCATTTACAATGTGGTGGGAATCCAGTGCAGCCATTGGTTTGTCTGCGGGGTCCAGTGGCCGTGGGTCGCCTCCCCACACAGGCGCTGTGTGCTGAGTGGGTGAGCGCCTGCGCATCTTGCCACCTTGTCTTCCTGTGTCCAGGCGGAGTTTGCGCTCCAGAGCCAACTTGTCTGGCATCCGAGATCCCCCTGGTGAATCAAGGCGGTAGTGAGGCGCGTTCTGAAGCCCTTCAGTTAGAAATGGCGGCTCCACTTGATTCACGGGGGGGGGGGGGTAAAAGCTTGGCTTGCATGACTGGAATGGCTGGCGCTTGAGGGCCCCGTCCGCTGCTTGGGTGACCCTCCGCTCCGGCGCTCTTGGTACTTCGTGAGCAGAGAGACGTGGAACAGGCAGCTGCCGCCTGTAAGATTCACCCTTTGGTGTTTCTGCTGGGTCCAAAAACCAGCCAGGCACTCTGGTTTGTTGAGCTGCTTTTCCAGTGCTCAGCAATTCCTTGGCAGTCCAAGATTGCGGTGCAGGGCAGCAACCACATCTGTCTGGCAGACAAGAAGCAGATGGATCCACATTGGTGCAAATGACTGGCCAAGCTGTAGGGAGCTCGTGGCTTCCAGCTGATGCCAATCAGTTAGGTCCAGGCCGTGGCTGTACCCCCATAGCAGGGGATTAAGTGAGCCAACATCGGAGGCCAGGCATGTGGTTAGACCAGAGGCTTTGGAAGCTGTTCTTCCTGGGCAGAGTCTCTGGATCTTGCCCCTTTCAACATATGTACGAGCTTCTAGCGAGCTCAGATTAAGTTCATTTTTGGTCTCTCGTGGTAGAAAACGGGAGCAGGGGTCCCTTCTCTGCATGCTGCCTTACTCTGAAAAGGGCAAGACCTCCCTGGCCTGTGTTCCCTGTCTGGAAGTCGGAATAAACCCTGCTTCAGTTGTGGACCCCCTGATCCCCTTTGCTTTCTGGGTCTTTTGTGGCTGTAACATTTTGAAAACCAATTTGTAGACGACTGTGGGTGGAATCCTTCTCTCTTAACATAGCACATTGGCAGGGAAGGGGGCTGGAACTGGGCACGGAGTGTTGCTTGTTTTGGGGGTTTGCCTTCCCGCCCAGGGAAAAGCTGGGTCCCTTTTTAGAATTTGGCTCTTCCAGGTGGTGCCTCTCTCTGTCCATGGTGTTCTTGGCCACGGCAAATGGATTGTCCAGAGTGTTCTCCACGAAAGACAGTTGCAATAGGAAGCGACACGTCGTCTGCTGCCCCCTTCGCCCCTCATGAGGACTTGTGTCTGTCTGTCTGTCTTAAACATTGTTAGAAGGTTGACAGTCTTGTAATGGACTTGAATTCTGATCCGTGACATGCGATTACTGGTACATATTTATTGTATTTAAAAAAGGAAAGAACAACAATCTATACAATGAAACCAATAAAAAAAAATTTTCCAAGCTTTTTAACATCTTTCTCTCTCCTGGTCTCTGTAGAGATTTGACGACTTCTTGAAATTAGTAACTGTTTTGGGAGCTGACACTGCTTAATGCAAACAGCGGTTAGCAAAGCAGCTCAGTCCCTCCACAAGTTGGATCACCAGGGAGACTGGCTGGCGAAAAGGGCTTGATGCCAGGCTGGCAGTGGTGGAGGAGGCAGGGCACGGCTGGTGCTGCAGGGCACCTGTCCCGTGCAGGATGTGTTGCCAACTTTGTCTTTTTTTTCTATACTGTTCATGCATGTCAAATATTTGTGTACTCTAAAAATGTGTATTTTGTACAAAAACTGGTTAAAACACGGACTATAACCGAGCAACCGTGATCAGCCCATGACCTCCAAAGGCCTCTGGGAAAGAGGTCTTGACCTGCCTTTGGAAGGACAGCATTGCTGCTGCTGCCCGGCATGTGTGTCTACCTGGCGCTGGATGCCTGCCAGAGGAGCATGGACCAGAGCGGTCTGGCGCCATTTGGCTCAGGCAGATGGCAAGGAAACATTGGGTCCTGCAGGCCTCTAGGGTGAAGCCAGACTTGGACTGGTTGGAGCGCACGCACACACACACTGCGCAGGCCTTGCCTTTTGGAAAACGGCGTGATCAGCTGCACCTGGCTTGTCCACTGGTCTGAACAAGGTTGCGTCTTGGGAGCCTCCATTGGTGGCCCCAAAAGAGGTGCCCGGGCTCCCCTCACGGACTGTGTTGCCAATGCAGCCACGAGTGGCCGGGCAGTGGAGACCCTGGGCTCCTGAGCAGTCAAAGCACCCCCTGCCGTTGTGCCCGCCTCACTCGGTGCAAAACCACAGGGGCAGATCACCAAAGAACAGTCCTTGAGATGCCCCACCACAGCCTCCCCATTGTCCTGTGGGGATTCTGTTTGTCAAAAGCTGAGTCACAGCCCCCTGTGTGCCCCTGTGCCATCTTCCTTCTGTCACCGCGCATCCTGGATTGCTTGGCTAGCGGCCCTGCCCTGTGCTACCCAAGGACCACTGTGCCAGCTGGCACCCAGGACAGGGATAGACTGCTCCCTCCTTCATTGCCCCATTCCCCTCAGACTGCCACTCCAGCATCCACGGAGGGAGGCGCCTCTCCAGCGACCCTGCCCCTAGGGCAACAGTCCCCACTGCCTGGCCTGGCCTGACTGCCTTCCCTGGAGCTAGTTATGGCCATGGGCTGGGTTGCCTGTCAAGCCCTTCCCTGCATTTCCCCCCACGTTTGAGCCAAGAGCCTGCAGCAACCTGGCCCCAGAACCCCTCCATCATCTCGGCAGATCGGGACAGATGTCCCTGACCATTGACCCCCACTACCTTCTCTGTCTCGTGGGCAGTCAAATTAAGGACGTGCTTCGGGTTTCCATCTTCCCTTGGTTTGGCATGGGTGTTGTGGGTGTGATTTGGAGTCCAGGACTCCTTGGTCACCCTCGGGGGAGGCCTAGAGAACAGCCGTGACTGGCACAACCCCCCCCTCCAGCGCCTGGGCTCCTGCGTAGTATACGGGGCTTCCCAGCGTGTGAGCAACGTGCTTTTGTGGCCTGCCAGGGAGCCCCGATCCTGCTGGCTGCAGCCCTGCTTCAGGCTGCAGAGAGTGCCAGCCAGGGCAGCGATTTTTGGTGCAGCGCTCTGGGTTTTTTCTCCTTCCCTGGCCTCCACTACCCCATAACTCTGGGTTTTTCAGTCCCTGTGCCCCCTAGGCAATGTATCTGATTTCCCTAAGATGCTGACAGATGTCTTGCTTTTCCTCCTCTTCTCCCCCCCCCCCATTTTACACTGCAAAGCATCCTTTTCCTTGTAAGGGTTTCCTTTCTTGGCCTGCCTAGAAGTCTAGTTGTGTGAATGAGGTGTCACAAAAGTGGGCTTCTTTGCCCTTTCATGGGATGCTGGGAATTGGTGCAGGGGCGCTGGGAGGCTGGAATGTGCTTCGACATTGGAAGGTCTTCCTGTGTGTTTTAAAGCATGCTTCGCGATCGTTCCTGTGTGTGTTTAAATGGAGATTCTTTCCTATAACGGCTCACTGACATGCGCCCATGAACATCTTTGAAGTACTTTCAGGACCAGAACTTTGCCAGACCTGGAGGAATAAAAGGGCTAAAAGAAGTTCAGGACGGTGAAGTACTGCAGGGAGCAGAAAGGGAGTTTGCTGAGAGTCAGCCTAGATGGGGGGGGGGGGGGAGAGATGTGAGAGCAAGGCGCCTGCAAGGCCATGAACCGGGCGCTAGAATTGAGAGCTCAGGCACCTCTGAAGGAGAGTGACGGGGTGATAGCTGGGAGAGGCGCATGAGTCTGGGACCAACGTGGGTTTTCAGGATAAATCTGGGAAAGGTGCGCCCAGAGGTGTCTTCCTTGGGCCCCCAGAGCGGCCAGAGGCTCTGCTGGATTGCGGACTGTCGCTTAGGTGGATGGTGTTGCTGCTCTCCAATACGGCGACGTCTCTGCTTGCTTGCATGGATGCTCTCCTTTCATTGCCCTCCTCACTTCTGGGGCTGGGGAGTCATCCCACACTTGCAGGCCAAGTTCAATAAACTTTTAATTATCCTGATGTACAGTTCCAAAGCATGTTAATGCGAGTAGATAAATAGGTACCGCTTGCGGGAAGGTAAACAGCGCTCCGTGTTCCAGCTGGCATGCTATGCGCTGCAGCAAGGAGAGTCACGCCGGCCACATGACCACGGAGGCGTCTTCGGACAACGGTGGCTCTTCGGCTTTGAAATGGGGATGAGTTCCACACCCTAGAGTCAGACACGACTGGACTTGTCAGGGGTCACCTTTACCTTTACCTACCTGTCTTTGCAACTGACCAAGAAGGGAATGGGGGCCACAAGGGTCCTGTGGGATTGGGAGGAAAACACGCTGGCTCCAACTTCCCCCTGTCTGTCGTCTCCCCTCCTTGCTCTCGCCTGCAATGAGCGACTCGGCTGAGTGAAAGGAGGTGAGGAGGGAAAGCCGCGTGGACGTCACGGCTGGTGTTCAAGTGAGGGGTTTGGGGAGCCTATGCTCCCAACCCATCAGCCGGAGCCCAGAAACCTTCATAAGGTAGACCCCAAATTGTCACGAGGGCGGTAACTGTTTGGATTCCCCTTCCCCTTCCCAGTTCCTAGATTTTGATCCCCACAATAAAAACTGTATGCACAGTATTGTTGCACCCATATTTTTGCCGTCCTCGTTTCACGCCAATCCACCGAGTTGTGTTTCCCCCATGTTCCATGTGTTTCACCTAGCAATAGTATGGGCAGCAGGGCATTCCAACGCACTGGGGCTGAGGCAGAAGAGGCCCCACTACTGGTGGAGACCAGTCTCCTCTGCACGTGAGATGGAATTCCAAGAAAAGGGGCCCGGCTTGCTGCTCTTAAGGCCGGGGGGCTCTGTATGGGCACCAGGTCTAGGGGCCAGGATTCTGCTGGTGGACTGGGGCCTCGCGTGCCTGGGTGAGCCGGCACTTGTGGTCTTGCTCACTGTGTTGGGAAGATTCCTTTTAGAGGCGGTGGCCCTTCTGTGTAGGCCAGCCTAGGAGGGTGTGGCCTGCCATGATAGCGCTCACCTTTTAGGCTCCTAAACCCAACGAATTTAATCTAGATCAGCAATATGAAGTAAAAACATACAGGGCTTGTGAAGATGCTCCAGTAAATATCCTTTATAAATGTGAACAGTACAAGACAGTTTCTGTCCAGTACAAGCCCAGTGGAAAAGAGCAGAGGTTGGCAAATTGATCTTTCCTTAAAATAAACTGTAAAAAAAAGTGTTCAGGATTATTGTGTTACAGATTAAATACCTCGTAATGCTTCTCCCCCACACACACACACACACACATTTTAAGATGCACCTTGAGAACATTCTGTAATAGTCTCTTGATGGGGGTCAGCCAGGCAACACGGTGGAGACTTGGCTTCCAGATTGGGCCCACACCAGTCGGGGCTCCACTCCCCCTCTGACCTCCCTCCCAGCTGCATCTGAACTTTAAACAGGAATTGCACACTTCCAAAAGTTATCAGTATATTTTTTTTTTTTGTAGCTGAGACATAACTTCCTCCAGGCCCACAGAGTCACTTCCCAAGCACAGCTTTGCTTACCGCCAAAAAGCTGTGAAAGCCTCCGAGAGGAGAGATATGCGCTCCCAGCTGCGTCGGTCGAGTGTGGGAGAGGAGGGCCAGTGGAAAACAGCCACCTGGAATGTAGCGGTTCACGAAAGATTGGACATTTATACCGTATATATTGTAAAAAAAAAAAAATCGTTAGGGGGACTAGGAAATCCTGCCCATGTACACCGCCTTGGATTAAAGTCAGAGGAGAAATCCAATGACCAAGAAAGGTGGTATATAAATACTGTGTATTATTATATTACTCAGAATGAGTTTTGCTCCTGGCATTGCAGTCTTGGGATGTAGGAAGAGTCGAGCTGCTCTCCTCTGTCCCTAAGCATGTGCCTGGCTGTGCCACTTGACTCTGCAATCCTCCTGCAAACTTGGCTGAGTCCTGCAGCATTCATTAGCCTCACAATTCCTGTACACTTGCTTTCCAAGCACAGCACCAGCTGCAGATGAGAGAGAGCAAAGTGCCCCAGGACAGGACACAAGCTGTGCAAGAGCTACTTGACAGCTGACTGTCACATTTAGTCACCTGGTGGTCTCGAATAGGTCTGGGACTAATCCCAGGGATGATTTGGGTTTGTAGGTGCAAGGGGGGGGGGGCTTAAGTTCTTCTTTTCCCTCTCACCTCTGCTGACAGCTGCAGCAGCACAGAACATCCCAAAAGAGCCAGGAAGCATTTTCCATGCAGAACGTCAAGTGGCAGGAAGACAAATGCTAGCGCCTTTGGGGGTGTTGCTTTGTTGTGATGTGATGATGTTGTAGCCCTCGTTGTCTTGGCATCAGGCGGAGGTTGTGCTCCGAGCTCTGTCTAGTGCTCCAAATGACGAGTCGGCAGGGTGAGGCTGGCCTAGTTTCTCACGTTTCCTGGGCTTCCACTGTGGAGCACAAGACGGCACTCAGGCGGAATAATACTGGAAGGCCCAACACGAAGAGCCAGGCTAAGGGCCAACACCTGAGGCTGCCTGCAGTTGTCGTGCCTACCCTACCCCGTGGCCCTCTTAGCCTGTTCCTGTCTCTTCCTCGTCCTGCCTCACACCTGACCGTCGCCTCTGATTTCAGGTTGATTCTGAAAAAGCGACTGCTGACCCAAAGTGCACGCACACATGCACCCAGACCCTGCATCCAACAATGTCTCGTCGGGGTTCTGCTTTCACACGTCCCAGTCCAGCACGCCTTGCCTCCACCCCAGATTCATACTTGTTCTCACTGAAAGCAATCTGGGCTGCTGTCGTTCCAGCCAATGCAGAGGTTTACCGCCCTCGCGCCCAGGAGGTGCCAGTCTTTGCCATCTGTAATGTCCAACAAATCCTCCATTTCCTCTTGGAGGCGGAGGCAGAGAACCTCGTGCAGCAGCTCCTGACGCAGGCTCCCGGGTACAATGCCCATCCGCGCCAGGGTCTCGTCGGTCAGCCGCAGCAGCACCTTCCCGGAGATGGCATGGCTGCTCGCTGCCTCCAGGAGAGGCCCCCCCTGAGCCCCCCAGGGCCTGTTGCTCAGCCAGGAACACACCTCTGGCACCGTCCACTGAGTCACAGACCGTCTTGTCTCTCCCTTATCCGAGACCTGCAAGACACCAATTTAAAAATAAAATAATCATCCTATTTAGTCTATTCCCACCAAATCTCAGTTTAGTCTTAACAAAGGCCAGAGTCCGTGTCTAGCCCCAGTGTGTGGTCAGACGTTCCCCCACCCACTCCATGGACACAACACAGAGACACATGCATGGCACTGCTGCCCCCTCCTTTGATATGGACAATGGAGCAGCCTGTGTCGTGGGGGAGCCCCATGGGAAGACTAGAAGCAGACAGGCACACAGCAAGGTGCAGAATGCTGCACTTACTCTCGGGGGGGGGGAATAGGGGGAAGTCTGTAGGGAAGAGCTGTGCAGGTCATTTCTCCAAGCGTCTGGTCTTTGTGTTCTCTTTTCATAGAGCAAAGCTGCCCCCTTCCCCAATTCTCAGGTGACTTGAAAATAGTAACTTGCAATGCAAACACTGGGGCTTATCGACTTTACATTTGAATGTGATTGCCTTAAAATTCCCCCAGGAAGAATGAATTTGCTTGGGTTGTTTTTCCCAGCTGATAACAAGCAATTGCAAGTCCTCAGCAATTTCATTCCTAGCTCTCTCTCTCTCTCTCTCTCTCTGTGTGTGTGTGTGAGAGAGAGAGATGTTCATGGCTTTCAATGTTCAAGTGTGTATATAACCATCTCTAATATGGTTTCCTGCTACCCTGAAACCACTTTTTTAGCTACTGCAAAGCTGCAACCTATTAATTTCTTCCCTCCATTAACTCTAGCCCCCCCCTTCTGCAATCCTTACTTGTAGTCTTTTTTTTTTAATTCATCGAGATCTAATATTTTAGTAGTCGACATTCCAACATTTGCACTAATTTTCTGGAGCTGCGAAATTTGGTCTGGAGCGATGGTTCTTCTCTTATAAAAGACTCTCGTCTGCACCCTCAGGAGAGGCTGGCGGACTCAACAGATCTCCTCCAGAGGAGACAGACACTCACCATCTCTGCTGCGCCTGAAGGGGTGTCCCTGCAGTTCAGGGTGACTTCACAGTTCTCCGGGCTGCTCTCCATCAGGAGCATGAAGGGGTGAAGAAGGTACCAGCCAGATGATTCGGGGGGGGGGGGAGCAGCTCACTAGAAACAAACCAGGAAGTGATACAGTCCTTCAGCAGCAAGGGGCCTGTCCTGCAGGAGAGGCTGTGCAGCACCCAAGCAGTCTGCGGCTGGCTGCAGTCGCTTGGGGTAGCAGCCCAACCTCCCAACTGGTCTTAACAAGCATGCAATTAAGTGGGAAAAAACAATGAAGGCAGTGGGAGAAGACGACCCTGGAAGGTGAGCTGCACGCACCAGTGCTCAGTGCTCCCCCCTGCCCCCCCCCCACAGCATCGTTCTGTCAGAGCAGGCAGCCATCACTCTCTGCACTGACTGCTATAAATATGAAGTGATTCTGAATTATATCGTGATTGGGGAAGCACTGCTTAGCCGGGGGGAGGCCACCTGTGTGCTCCCCCACCAGCCTCCATTTGTCAGATGGAACCAGCTCACGTGCTGGATGCAAACCACCCTGAAAGCACTTTTTAGCTACTGCAAAGCTGCAGCCTATTCCCTGCCTTCCTTCCTCCATTAAGCAACTCTAGCCCCCCCCCCCACTGCCCCCATTCTGCAACCATTATTTGTACTCCTTCTTCAGAGACCTCCCCACCCTTCCAAGCGCAGGTCAGCTCCCTCCCCCGGCTGCTCCCAGTCTCCTCGGCGGCCCCGTTGCTTGCTGTCAATGTCGTCCCACTGCAGTTCCACAGGGAAAGGGTGGACGTCTTGCCTAACCAACTATTTTGGGAAACTCGTTCCCCCAAATTGTGCAACGTGGGCCTGTACCTGGCTGCACAGGGGCTCAGGCTGACAGCTGGGGCTGGGCCACTGAAACTGCCGGCAGCAGCTGCGGGCCCTCTGCCTATGTGCAGCTGTGGCTGGGCATGAGGCGGCAGGCTGGCAGTCCCAACGACGGCAACATCTGCATTGGCAACAGCCGCACCCATAAAGAAGGCCGCCACGTTTGAGTAACCCCAGAAGCTGGGGGGTGATTTCAACTGAACGGCAGGAACCCAAGAGGCGAAGCCTGCACTTACCACCCAGCGAGGAGGCGCAGAGCTGTTCCGGCAGCGGCCGTCAGTGTGGCAAACGTGGGTCTGTTCTTCCCTGGCGTGGCGGACCCAGGCGGCTCCGCCTCTCCCCTCCGACTCTGCGGCAGCAGGTGTCTCCCTGGAGGAGTCCCTGCTGGGCTCCAAGCATCCCGAGGAAATGAGCTCAGCTCTTTGGCCTCCCCCTGCCCAGACTAGTCCTCCCTGACTTCAAGCCCAGGCGAGAGTCTCGGCTCCTGGCTTGCAGCCACCCAAGCGAGGCGGCACCCATGCAAGCGCTCTCTGCGGCTCGGAGGAGAGCAGAGCACCCTCCTTCCCCCGCCAGCAGCAGTCTCTAATCTGATGCACCTCCCTCCCAGTCTCACTTGTGCCCAGCAGTCTTGCACTCCTCCCTACGCCGCCCTGGCTGCTGCTGCTGCTGCTGCTGCTGCACACCTACTGCGGCTCCTGCCGACAACGGGGCGCGGGAGTCGCAGAGGCCCTGCCTGGCCAGTCACGCTTCCGTTCGCACAGTGGTCCGGGCCTGTGAGCGGCTCACGCTCTCCGAGGAGCTGCCCGCCGACCGAGAGGAGAAGGAAGAGTCTGCGATGATTAACCGGGGGCAGGATGATGAAGGGAGGGTGTGGCCGGGCCTCAGCCAGGCGTGCCTGGGGCGGAGCGAGGGCACCCGGAGAGAGTCGTCAGTCTTCTCCCTCCCTCCCTCACTTCTGCGAAAGGGACTGGGGGGGGGGGGCGATGCAGGACAGGCGGGGGACTCAGGGGCTTCTCCACGCAGAACCTCGGGAGCCTTGGCATTCGCCCCCGCAAGAGGGAGCGGGGGCTTGGGGCAGGATTAGACAAATCCACCAGGGCACGTCTATTGCTCTGATGGACATGTGGAACCTCCAGTGGCAGTCTGCCTCTAGGTACCACGGGCAGGGGGGGCTTCCCTCCCGGGGCATCTGTGTGGCCACTGTTGGAAACAGGGTGCGGGAAGAGATGGGCCCCCTTTGGCCCACACCAGCAGGCAGGGCTACGGCCAGTACTGCAACCTTCCATTGGGACTGGTGGGGAGAGACCTCCAATCCCACGGGCCTCAGGGAAGGCCCCACTTTTGATCAGCCAGCAGGCTGGCTTGGGGGGAGCCTGGCCTGGCTGGCTTGGGGGACACCCCCCCCCCTGAGCAGCCCCACAGCACATGGGAGCCTAGGAGCAACACCACCTCTGGGGAGCTTCCTGACCAAATTACACAACGCTGTTGCCGACACAAAGGAGGGGTCCCCAGCCCCAGCCGCCCTCGCCAATCCGTGGCGAAACTCAACCAACTTGTGCCCGCGCCAGCCGAGCCACTGGCCCCCAGAGCTAGCTGCCATCTCGGTGAGCATGTGAAACAGAGGCCCACCCATCATGCTGCCATTAGGGTGGGGCGGAGTGGGGCAGGGCCAGGCCTTTTTGCAGCAGAAAGAGTCGCTTTCCTCCTGGGGTCACTGGGCCAGACTGGCCAAGAACCGCGGGCAGACGGCAGGGCTGGCTTTTGGGAGGCGAAACCACGTCGCTGGAAATACTAGGCTGGGGTACAGAAGTCCTGCTGAGCCTGGGCAGGAATTAAATCCAGCACACCGGGCCAGGTCAAGCACACGCAAGCAATGGCTTTGAAGCTTACTGCACCCTGAAGAAACACATAAACGAGATGTAAAAGGGCTGTTTCCAGACGTTCGTGTGCGCAAGAATATTATATCCCATCCCTCCAGAGTTTCGGTCCAAGAGTTTGACCAGAAGCAGCCGCTGCAGCAGCAGCAGCCCAGCTTCCTCCGTGACGACTTTTGGGCACACGGAGCTCAGTGGCGGAGCACATGCCTGGCACTCAGAGCTGGTCCCGGCCGCGGGGGGCCAGCCTGCTCCCCAGCTGAAGGATCCATCTGGGCTCTGTCCTTGGGGCTCTGCCAGGCCCAGCCTGACTCCAGCTTCGAAGCCCTGCCCTCCCTTGAACACACAAGTCTTGGGGCCGCATCCTGTCTGGCTTTTCAATTCATGCCCAGACATTTGCATCCGGAGCCAGGTGCTGCTCCGGACGGCAGCAGAGAGTGCTCTGGGGCAGACCAAGGCCAGGCTCTGGGGGGACAAGATGCTGCAGCCCTCCTTGGCGGTGGTTGCCTTGGCAAGTTGCCTGCTGCTGCTGCTGCTGCTGCCTCAGCTAGTGGGATCGGTTGTGGAAGGAGCTGCACACTGGGTGAGTCTCACCTCTGCTCCTCCTAACTGTGTTTGCCCCCCCTCCCCTGCGATGAGACATTGGGAGCGTGGGTGCGTGCATGCATGCAACCCCCCCCCCCCTATTATTGGTTGGTGTATAGTTCAGTGGAGGCCCTTTGCTTCTGTTCAGGCTCTGCCACTGCCAGATGGGAAGAAACGCCCAGGCCAGGCTGGGAACAGGCTTGCAGCGGGAGGCGGCGGCGGCGGCCTTCCCTTGTGGGCGGCTGCTCGGCTTTTACCTGCTTGAGTCAGCCGGAGCCCTTTGCTCCGGAGCCTCCGTCCTCCTCCCACCCTGCAGCGCGGCCGACCCCTTTGGGCAGAGAGGGCCGGGCCCCGACTGCCGTGCTAGCTAGCCTGCTCCGCGGGGGCTCGCGCCTTCCGCAAACCATGTTCAATGTGCTTCTTCCACAACAGGCGGGCTGAGATTCTTCTTGAAGCAGACGGGGGGGGGGGAGGCGGGCTGGCAGGCATAAGGCAGTCTCTTCTTGTGCTCCTTTCGCTCTGGCGCACGGCTCCCCCCCCCCCCCCCGAGAGCCCTCCTGGGAGCTGTGGTCTGGTGCGGGTGCGGAGGATGAACTCCAGGGGACTCACGCGTGGGGAGAAGGAGCACGTCTGAAAGCCAGACTCAGTCAGGGATGGAGACCTGCCAAGTCTTGCCCGCTGCTCTGCGCATGTGTGGCGGGGGGGGGGGCAACGACCTCCTGTTCCTGCAGGCTCAGGTTTGCATTCAGGTGGGGCCCTTCCTGCCTCTCCAGGAGGCCGGGGAAACCGCATGGAAATCGCCGCCGGGACGGGAGGATGTTTGTACAGCTGCTGCGAGTCCCCGCCTGCCAAGAGGCCGCTGCCCCGCTGGGGTCGCAAGCCAAGAAGGGACGCGCGCGGACTCGGAGGGACCCTGCGGCCCGCAAAAGCCTGGCGCCTCTCGGTGGTCGTTTCTCTTTTTCCTTTCTTCCTTCTAGTGCCCCCGCAGTGCCGCAGAGCAGGACGCCTGGAGTCCCCCCGGGCGAGGCAGGAGATCGGCCGGTGAGCATCAGGAGACCCAAGCTGGGTCAGCGAGGGTGGAACCGAACCGCTCCCCCCAGCCCCCCCCCCTTGAGGGACAAACGCACCTTGGCTCCGCCTCCAACACATGCCCCACGTCCTGCACAGAGGGCCCCCCCCAGGCCAGCCCCCTCCCCCCATAAGCCTCGCCCTGGCTGGGGAGACCTGGATTTCAGCCCCTGCTCAGTCAGAGTGGAGCTGCTTGTTTTTGTTGGTAACCGAATAAAAACACAAAACACGGTATGGTATTTTTTAAGCACTGAATACTGCAATGTACAGTAAGGACATTAAACCTGATATTGATGCTTAAGAATTCACACCCGTGAATAAAAACATAAAACACCACATTTTAATTCAACAGTTTAAAAAAAAAAAACCTCTAGCCATGAGGTTTGCTGCATAATTTTTATGTCAGTCATTCTCTTTCACCCTAACCTACCTCAGAGGGTCGTTGTGAGAATAAACTTGGGAAACGTTATATAGGTTGACCCAAACTTGTTGGGGGATGTGACTCCCGCTGAGATGTAACCAAGCTCGGGTTTCCTTCTCGGCAAACCTGGGCGCCATCAAATGGAGGGGTCATAATGAGCACCAAGAATCACAGGAGAGCGTACAGAGGTTTCTTGCAGAACGTCTTTGTTTTCCTTAACCGTCAGTCACCCTACAAAGTCACTCAACGCAACGGGGCCATTCAAGCTCGGGGTGAAAATGCCATGGGGGAAACACCCTCCGGGAGTTCAGCGGAGGGAGAAGTTTGTCGCCCAGGAAGTGCAACAGCTGGCCCGCCCTTGCAAACATTTGGCTTGGCTGGTGCCTGGCATGGCTGGGGGGTGGGTTGCTCAGCCTGGCATCCCCCCGCCAGAGACATGGGGTGTGTTTGCCGCCCTCTCTCTCAGACCCTCTCCAGGCCGCCGCCTACCTAAAGCTCAGCTTGCGGACTCCTGCTGCTGCAGCCATCGACACTGCGCCAGCACAGCAGCTCCTCAGCACTCTGCACGTCCCCCGTCCTGTCGCCGGCACAGCAAGCACCATCACCGCCCTTGACATCACCACTGGTGAGTAGCCCCAGAGACGGTCCCCGTCCAAGGCCAGCTGTGGCTGCCCGTCCCAAAGCAGAGAAACGCCCGTTCTGGCCACGGCTGGCTGGCTGGCTGTCATGACCTGCTGCTGCTACGCCAAGGGTCTGGTCCTTCGTTTCTCACTTCTCGGTCTATATCTCGGGCGCGTCCGTGATGTCTGCCTTCCCTTGCCTGTTTTTCCTCCCTCCAGAGTGTGACCCGCTGCAGTGGGGGAGCCGGAACTGCCGCTGCCTTCCAGGTTATCAGTGGGGCGACAGCCTTTGCAAGGAGCTGCAAGCCTGTGGGGGCGTCTTCCAGGCCATGGTCTCCTGGATCATCCCACCCTCCTGCCAGTGTCTCCGCTGGACACTTCCACACACTGGCTACTGCGTGCCGCTGCTGCAGGCCTCCCCAGGCAAGGACGATGCGACCCCCCCACACACACACACACCAGCCACTGCCCTGGCACAGGCCCCCAGATGGTATTTGGAGGGGGAGGAAGCAGGCCCTGCCCCCCTCCCGCAATGCTTTGAAAACCTGGACCTTAAATGCAGGAAGAGGGTGCAAAGATCAGGAAATATCTGCAAGCCTGCTGAGTGCATCCCAAGTCTGGCGGTGCAATTTGGCTGGCTAAAGAAGTTTGGGTGGGGATGGGCTGACCCAGCGGCTGGGCTGACCACCTGAAAACCTGGGCGCCAGGGCCCCTGGGTTGTGGGAATGCCTCAGGGTGGGGGTGGCATCTGCTACAGGGATTAAGGTGCTTCCCAGCAAGTGGATGCTAAAGAGGAGGACTGGCTGGGATCGGGATGGGCAGGGTGGCACCCAGAGTTGGCCAGGCGAGGTACTGGCTGAGGCACCCAGGGCCCACACAGTTGGGCTAACCCACTGCAAAACCCCCCCCCCCAGTACTGGTGGAAGCAGCTGAGAGACTTGCGCAGCTCCTGCCCCCAGCGTGCCTGCCCCAGAGGGGAGCACCCTGAGAGGCCCCTACATCCTCGCAAGGCCGCCAGGGGAGGTTCTCGTTGGCCCGTGTGGAGGAGCAGCTGTGCGCACATCAGTGATTCACACGTTGCACTGAAGCGGCCGCATGGAGCAGCAGCAGCAGCACATGGACTCTGCACTCTCACCGTGGGGGGGGGGAGCTGCTGCCTCTCGCCCAGCTTCCCTGTACGGATCTCATCCTTCTCTTTTAGTATCGGAAAGCTCCACGCTGGCCCCACAAGTCGCCTCTGTGGGGGAGGGGGCTGAACTCACGGTTTCCTTCACCCTGAAGGAAGGAGCCATGGAGGTGAAGTGGTACTTGCTCAGTCCTGCGCAGAGGGTGGCCAAGGAGATCCGCCACGGGCTGCAGGCCACGCTGCTGCAGAACGGCTCACGGGCTCTGCTGAGCGTCTCTCCCGTCTCCCCAGACTGGGCTGGTACGAGATTTCTCCCTCCAACACATTCCGAATGTGGGTCTCAGGAGGGTGGTGGGGTGCTTGCAAAGGTTGGTGCGTGGGTTGCACAAGCAATTCTTCTTCGCCACCCAGAGGAGGCGCCAGGTCTCAGTAGTGCTAGCCGGCCTGCCTGCCTGCCTTCCAGTTGTTCTTATGCAGTGGACTCCTGTACAAGCCACCATGGGCCACCATCTCCTCCTCTAGAAGCATGAAGTGGCCCCTCCACGAGCCGCCTGGTGCAGGTTGCATCGGTAGCAGATTGTGAGGGGGCCGGGGGGGGCGGATTTGGGGTGCCTTTCGCCCCGAGCCTGCTGCTCCCTCCAACCCGCCACCGCTGCCAGCCGCAGTGAGCTGCTTCCCGCTCACTCAAGCAAGAGCGGATCGTTCCCCTCCTAACTGTGCTCCGTCCTCACGCACTGCCGCCAAAGCCGGAAGCCCCGCCCTTCTGGGACTGAGGGCAGCGCCAAGGAGCATGGCCAGGGTGTGTGTGTGGGTGGGTGGTTATAACGCAGACGCTGCGACCCGAGATGGCCTCAGGCGGCCTTTCAGGCTGTGCTGCTCCTGGCCAAAGCACCAAGCACAGTCTGCCTGCAAGAGAGGCACTGTGACTATTCACAGCAGCAGTACTTGGCAACACAAATCTTCTAAGCCCCCCACCAGCTGAAGAGCACACTTCATGTACCTGATGAACTGGACTCTGTTCGTGCAAGAAGGTGTCACAAGCGTGTTGTCGCACCTAGAAGAGGGACACTGATCCAACAGCTCCTCCAGCAGCAGCCTTTCGGCTTGCCTCTCCGGGGGGGGGGGGGAGCACCTCACGGCATCTTCCGTCTCTGCTGCATTTCAGAAGTTCACGTGCAATCACTCGAGAAGCATGGAATGTCCCGCAGAGCACAAAAACAGAGTTTCTCCCTTTCTTTCTTTGGAAATGTTTCTAGTCATTTATTTATTGATACGATTTCTATCCCGCCTCCCAGAGGCAGACAACAGCATGGTGAAACGGCAGCACATGAAAAACCGCAGGGCCAATGTGGAGGCACGCAACACGATCATTCGTTTGTGGAGTCTGGTAAACATGGAGAGCTCCAAAAGGAGCTCCAGTGTCCTGCCCCCCAGGCCTGCCCCCCCCCCATCTCTGCAGTCCAGCACTCCCTAGCGCTAACCATGCAGCCCTTCATTCTAAGGGTTTGGGGTGGTGGGAGATCACGTTTTTGGGCCATTGAATGGATGGCGCAGACCAACGATTGCTTTCTTGGAGTGAGTCCTAGTTGCGGAATGTGTGCTTCCCGGGTGTAAGTTCCTTTGGGCATGGCATGCGCCAAGCACTGCCTCTGTGGCAGTGCCCTCCGATAGCCGCCCGTACCCCAGTGCAGGAGCAGAGGCGACAGACCCCCTCTTCCTTCCCAAGGCCTGTTCCTAGTTCTGCCTCGTGTATCCCCAGGAGAGTACATCTGCCACTACTGGCACGAACAGGGCCTGCAGGAGGTGAGGCAGGTGGTCCGCGTCCCCCTCGTCTCCACGGACATCGTCCAGACTCTCTCCCAGGTCTCCATGAACTGTAGCTCCCCCGAGACGCTGACTCTGCAATGCTGCATCCGGAACAGAGGCAGGGGGCTCACAGCGTCCTGGACTCCCGGACTCCCAAACCCAGGTTAGTAAGGGGGGGGGAGGACGAGCGGAGCCTTAGGTGGGCTGGGCTGCTCCTCCTTTGAAGGCAGTAGCGCTCAGGATGTTGGGCACGCAAAAGGCCCCAGGTCCCGTGCCTGGCACCGTCTCCAGGCAGCCAGGGCACAGAAGCAGGCCTGCTGCCTGAACCCAGAACCAGATGGACCGGCTGGCAGAGTGCCGCTTCCCACGGGAGGGCGGGCTGCGCTGGGGAGGGGGCTTTCCCTGTTGGCAGTACTGCTCATGGCTCCTCCCTGTCCTGCTCTTCAGTTCCCCTGACAGGCCAGGAAGATCCGCTCTGCCACTTCCTCACCCTGCACTCCTGCCCCAGCAACGACACCGCCTACCGGTGCACCTTCCAAAGCGACACCCTGGGATCTGTGCAGACCACGGTGATGGTGAGCGTGCTTCAAGGTAAGGCGCGGAGGCAGCAGGGCGAGGACCCCCTTTCTAGCATGCGCAAGTGGTAGGAAGCCGAGCGACCGGTGGGGGATGAGAGGGCCGCTTGCCCGAGTTGGGCTGCTCAACCCCTTGAGGCTCCCAGCTCCAGGGCCGTTGCTAACACGGCCTGGTGGACCGCCTGCCTGCCCCTCTAGTCGGAGAGGCTGGCCCAGCCAGGAAGCAAGTGCTGCAGCTCACGTCAGGGGCAGGTGCCTGGGGAGCAGCAGCTTCAGGGTGCCCCTCGTCACCCCGTGTCTGCCGCCACCTCCCTCCAGCCTGCCTGCCGCAGACAGAGCTGCATTGATCTGCTTCCTGCTCGCCAAACGTCCTGTTTTGTGGAAGGGACTGGGGGGGGGCTGTCTCGCATGGTCCCTTTCCAATAAAACAGGAGGCAGGGAAAGCAGCAGGAGCCCCATGGGAGGCAGGGGCAGGGAAGGAGGGATCTTCTGCCTGATGGCATTAGGTGTAAGGCCTGACTAGGCTTCAGCCTAGAGGCCCCGCAGGGACAGGGGCCCGCATCGCCCACCAATGTCCTGGAACGTCCCGGTTATGGATCACAGTCAGCGATGCTGCACACACTTCTGCCTGTTCAGTCTCTCTCGAACTCACTGTGAGTCAGGCAATCCAGCTGTAGTGGGGTGAAAGATTGAGGTGCTGGAGGGAGCCCAAATTACCTGAGGGCCTAGGGGCCCGGCCCTGGGGAGCAGCAGCCTATTGGGCGGCATCAAGCAGAGGCCCTGGTTGGGTCATCTTTGCAAGGGGTCCTGGGCTTAGACCTCAGACTATGTGGTGCGGCTGCCGGGGGCATCTTCTCCGTCCACCCCCCCATCTGTCACAAATCTGTTGGTATCTGTTCTGCCTGCCAGTGACAGCGGGTGCAAAGCCAGCACCCTCTCTTCTGCAAGAGCAGGCGTTTTGTGTGCATGCGCCAACGAGGCAGCAGCCAGGCAGGCATGGGGCACAGTCATAGACAACTACCGGCCAGTTTCAAACCTCCCGTTTTTGGGCAAGGTAATTGAGCGGCTGGTGGCATCTCAACTCCAGAGGGTCCTGGATGAAGCTGATTATCTAGACCCCTTTCAGTCTGGTTTCAGGCCGGGCTTTGGGATGGAAACGGCCATGGTCGCCTTGGTGGATGGTCTACACCGAGGACTGGACAGGGGGAGTGCGTCCCTGTTGGTTCTGCTGGACCTCTCAGCGGCTTTCGACACCATCGACCATGGTGTCCTTCTCGGCTGAATGGCCGAGCTGGGGGTCGGGGGCACTGTTCGGCAGTGGTTCCGCTCCTACTTGGCAGGTAGGTCCCAGATGGTGGTGCTGGGGGACACCTGTTTGGCATCCTGGCCCTTGAGGTGTGGGGTGCCACAGGGTTCCATCTTGTCCCCCATGCTATTTAACATCTACATGAAACCGCTGGGAGAGGTCATCCGGGGATTTGGAGTTGGGTGCTATCAATATGCTGATGACACCCAGCTCTATCTCTCCTTTCCACCTGATTCCAGGGTGGCTGTTGAGGTTACCCAGCGTGTAATTGGTTTGTGGAACTCCTTGCCACAGGATGTGGTGATGGCACCTGGCCTAGATGCCTTTAAAAGGGGTTTGGACATATTCATGGAGGAAAAGACCATCACAGGTTACAAGCCATAAGCAACCTCCTGGTTTTAGAAGTAGGTTTTCTCTGTGCCAGGTGCAGGGGAGTGGCAGCAGGAAACAGGTTATCTTGTTGGCTGTGTGCTCCCTGAGGCATCTGGTGGGGCCACTGTGTGATACAGGAAGCTGGACTAGATGGGCTTTTGGCCTGATCCAGCAGGGCTCTTCTCATGTTCTTATGTTCTGGAGCGCTGCCTGGAGACGGTTGGGATCTGGATGAGGGCTAATAAGCTGAAATTGAATCTGGAAAAGACAGAGGTTCTCCTGGTCCAGAAATCCATGATGCAGGTACTAGAGTATCGTCCTGCTCTGAATGGGGTTGCACTCCCTCTGAAGGAGCAGGTCCGCAGCTTGGGGGTCCGCCTGGATCCGCAGCTGCTCCTGGATTCCTAGGTGGCGGCTGTGGCCAGGGGGGCCTTTGCCCAGCTACGGCTGGTGCGCCAGCTGCGACCGTACTTGGACCGTGCAGACCTGACCACGGTGATCCATGCAACGGTGACGTCGCGATTAGATTATTGTAATGCACTCTACGTGGGGCTGCCCTTGAAGACGGTTCGGAAACTAATTAGTACAGAATGTGGTGGCCCGTGTAGTCACTGGAGGTAGGCGGTTCGACTCTGTCAGGCCGCTCCTCCAACAGCTGCACTGGCTGCCGATTCATGTCCAGGCCCAGTTCAAGGTGCTGGTTTTGACCTTTAAAGCCCTATATGGCCTGGGGCCAGGATATCTGAGAGACCGCCTACTTCTATATATTCCGGCTCGTCTCCTTAGGTCATCAGAGAAGGCCCTTTTGTGGATACCGTCGCCCAGGGAGGTGCAAGGGGCGGCGGCCAGAAATAGGGCCTTCTCAGTAATGGCACCAACCCTATGGAACTCCCTCCCTCTTGATTTACGTACTGCTCCCTCCTTGGAGACTTTCCGGCGAGGCCTGAAAACTTTAAGGAAGCCTGCTGAGTCCTTGCCTTTTTTAACATCCTGCTGGTACAGGTGGGGTGCTGCTGTTTTTATGCTCTTGTTTTAATTGTAATTTGATCTGTTTTTATCAATTTTGAGATGCTGTTTTTTACTAGTTTTCGTGAATTGTTTTTATTGTTTTAAATGTGATTAGTTTTTGTATTGTATTGCATTCCTTTCTCATGTTGTAAGCCGCCTTGGGTCCCTTCGGGGAGAAAGGCGGGGTAAAAATACAGTAAATAAATAAAATGGGATAGATCCAGGGTGACCAGGGTGTGTTGTGTGCTGCTGCAGCTGGAGACCTCTTCTGCCCCCGTGAAGACTCCGGAGGAGGAGGCAGATGGGGCGCCGTGAAAGCAGGCCGGGTGGCCGAGCGCTTGTGTCCCGAGGGCACAGGTGGGAAGACGCTGCGCAGCTGCCTCGCCACAGGGACCTGGGGAGACACTCGGAGCAACTGCACCAGCCAGGAGCTGCTCTCTGGCTTGCACAGGGCCCAGGTGAGGGGGGGGGGGGAAGAGAACATCAGAAGAGCCTGGCTGCTGGATCAGGCCAAAGGCCCCTCTAGTCCAGCTTCCTGTATCACACAGTGGCCCCACCAGATGCCTCGGGGAGCACACAGCCAACAAGATAACCAAGATAAGGGAGGGCGCTCTCCGAGCTCAAGGGGGAAGTGGCTTCCTCAGGGGCAGAGCCAGGAGCTGGGCACTGCCCCTCAGGGGGCCCACCCCTGAACTCTCACACCAGGGGTAGTGCCCAGGGTGGCATCGGGGCAGGGCTTGGCCCAGGGGCCTCCAGCAGCCTGGCCCCATTGGCCAGATGTGATAGGAGGCTCCAAGATGGGGGCGGGTGAATGAGATGCAGGAGGCTGGAAGGGGAAACCAAGGGAGCGGCGGGGGGGGGGGGGGAGAGGTTGGACCTTTTTCATGTTGCCGCCCCTACATTGCCCTGAAACGTGCAGCCTTTTAGCCCGTCTCTGATCAGGCTGGCCTGGAACGATCCTGCAGACAGACCTGCCGGAGGAGGAGGAGGTGGAGGAGGGCCCAGCCGCTTGCTGAGCTGCCCGTCCGAAGACGCCTGCAGGAGAGGGAAGCTTGGCGGCTGGAAGCCAACCTGGGCTGCTCGTTGTTGGCCTTGAGACTAGAGGTGGAACGGCCTGAGCGGCTGGGAGGCTCACACAGCTCCGGCTGGGAGGCGACGGCAGGACTCTTTCCTCCGTCACCTCTCCCCTGGCTTCCTGTTGACGCCCCGCTTGGTTGTGAGCCAGTCTGGCAAGGGCTTGGCTACTCCTATGCCCGCTTGCCTTGCCCGCCCTGGCTTGTTCGTGCCCCTTCCTCCTTGGCGGTCTTCAGACTTGGCAGCCGTTGTGGTCCCTTCCTCCAGACTCCTCTTAATTTACCCCCAGAATCCTCCACTGCCGGGGTGGGGGTGGAGAGGTCTCTTAGACATGGTTACGAATCCTTCCCCCCAGTCTGTGCCATGTGCATCTCCTGCCAGGTCAGGGTCCTGGTGCCCTCAGGGGAATGACCACCTCTGGAGTAGACCACCTTTGGGTGAGGAGAGAAAGCGTGGCCCTTGGGGGAAGCACCTGGGCCTGGGCGGACTGGTTCAGAAGGGCGGAAGTCAGTGCCCGGCTGGGGGGCAGGGCAGCCCCTTTCACTGGAACCTTGAACTCCAGCAGCTCAGGCTGGCTGCAAATGGGGGCTTCGAAAAACAGCACCGGGGGCCTCGCCGGAACATTTGCTTCGGCTAGAGATTTGCTTCCAGTACTAGAAATGAGCTCACAGGCTTTTCACCCCCAAACCCACACCTGGATTTCCCCCTGAGCTTTTGTTCTTTTAGCATCCTAACTGGGGGGGGGGGCATTTGTTGCTCATGTTGTTAAACAATTGGGAGTCGGAAACCCTTGCTGGACCTACTGCAAATCATCCTGCTTTAACTTCTGTCTTACTGCCCCTGCTATGTAAGGCCAACAAGGGCCCAACAGGGACCTTCCAGGAAGTGCGTAACTGATACCTGTCCCCTCTGGATAGTCGTCACCACATTTCCCCGAGCATCTGGTGGAGACAACGCTCTTCAAATATTGTGGTGCATAGTCTGTGCAGGTACTTTGCCAACCGAAGCATTAAAAGGACACCACTGAATCCTTTTTTTAAAGCCATTCACGCTAGGGGGTCCGTCCTGCAGCACCCTGCAGCAATGAGTTCCATAGGGAATCACCCCATTGGTTCCTCTCCCTCTTTGGGCCAATAGTCTCACTCTGTGTTCTATGCATGGTTCTGGTCACACACAGCTGCTCCAGGCAGGGCTGGGCGACCCCCAAAGCGAGGTCCCTTGGATGCTGGACTGGCTGCTGATGGTGACCACGCCCCATCGCCAGACCCAGGAGGGCAGTCCGTGGGAGCTCCTGGCTGTGATTGACACCATGGACGCCGTCTCTCAGGTGGCCCTGGAGGCTGCCATGCGCCTGGATGGCGATGCTGTGGCTGTGAGTACCCAGCACGTGGGGTGGGGAGGCAGCCAGCCAGCTCAGGAGGAAGTGGGGCTGCCTGGACAAGGCTTAGAGCCGCCAGGAGATTCTGCTCCTCTCGTTCTCATCTCCCACTGCGGAAAGAGGGATGATGGCGGGACAAATGCGCTGCTCTCTGTTTGCAGAGCGTGTTGACTGCTGCCAGCTGGATGCTCACCTTGGACCAGGAGGCGGAGTGGGCCGAGGTCCAAGCTTTGCGACCCCGGGCTGGTTCCAGGTTCCTGCAGGCCCTGGAGGACTTCGCCAGCCTCCTGCTGCCCTCGGCCAGTGAGTTCAATCTAACCCTTCCCAACATGGAGCTCCACAGTGCCCGGTTTGACGGGGCCCCGGCGGCCGACTTCAGCAAGACCTTCAGCACGGAGCCCCTGCTTCGCGCTCACATCGCCAAAGAGGAGCTGGACGACCTCCTACGCCAGGAGCAGAACATCACCGTCACCAGCCTGGTGCTGAAGACGCTGAGCGAGGCCTTGCCCGCCAACAGCGAGGCCGTGGAGGGCAGTCGCGGCCTGGGCAGCTTGGTGATGGCCAACTCCATCCGATCTCCCAAGGGAAGCATCAGGCAGACGGACATCGACATGACATTTGGCCACTGGAACAGGACCCCCAAGACGGAGGAGGAGGGGGAGCTGGTGGCCCACTGTGTCTTCTGGAATCACAGCCTCTTTGAGGGGGAGGGAGGCTGGTCCAGCCAGGGTTGCCTGTCGTCTGGCGACGCCACCACCACCAACTGTACCTGCAGCCACCTCACCTCCTTCTCCATCCTCATGTCCGCCAAATCTGTGCCCGCCAGCTTTGCCTTGACTTTCCTGAGCAGATTTGGCATCTGGGCCTCCATCCTTGCTCTCATCACCAGTCTCCTCATCTACTATCTTGTCTGGGCATCTGTGGTGAAGAACAAGGTTAGGATTGCTGGTCTGGAAGGGGGCCCTGAAAGGCAGTGAAGGCGGCCATGTGCAGCACACCGCACACACTCCAGCGCAACCCCACCTGTGCCACCATAGATACTGGGGTACTGGGTGCACTTGGGTCACCCCAGCTTGTCGAGGTGGGAAAAGTGCAAGAAGGGGAGCCAAGATGATATGGGGCTGAGGGACAGATCACTGTCCCTACGGGGAAGGGTTGAAGCATTTGGGAAGAAGCAAATAGGCATGAGAAGAGGTTTATAAAATGAGGTGTGGTGGGGCCAAAGTGGAGAGAGAGACATTTTTCTCCTATCCTTGCTGGGATCATCGAGTGACATGGATGGGCAGTAGATTCAGGGCAGACAGAAGGGGAAATGTGAGGATGGCAGCTCGGCTCAATGGTGCAAAAGGGGACAGTCGGCTCTCGTAGCCATGTTCCTATCCAACGTCGGTGCCCGAGAAGCAAGAGCAGAGCAGTCTTGTCCTCTGGGAGCAGAACGGGAGCTGCCGACAGTGACAAGGTCTGGTGTCGGAGGTGCCCAACGTTGCCAGTGGAGGGGCTGGCCAGGCTGGGCAGGGGGCGAGGACATGCACTCATCTGAGCGCCTCCTGGCCAGGTCATCTCATGGTGGCAGTAGCAGCAACCCATGGCGGGGGGGGGGGGGGCAGTGCAGGCCTTGCCCCAGGGCCCAGGCACTGCTAGGCGTTGCTCTTGGGTCAGAGAAGGCAGGCCCTGCCAGTATGGCTCCCAGTCTCCCCAGTGAGAGCATGGCCAGTAGCAGAGCTATCCCCTCGCAAGGGGGAGACGTGCAACTCCACAGAGAAGAAGGGGAGCAACTGGAGCAGGACTGACCCACGGAAGGACATAGCCCTCCTCCTCCCCCCAGGCCTCTTCTGCTTCTCTTCCAGGTCGCCTACTTCCGCTACACCACGCTGGTCAACATCGCCTTCTCTCTGCTGATGGGGAACGCCTGGTTCCTGGGGGCCTCCCGGCTGACCGCCAGCCACCAGAGCCAGCTGTGTGTGGCAGCCGCCTTCTTCACCCACTTCTCCTACCTGGCCACGTTCTGCTGGATGCTGGTCCAGGCACTGCTGCTCTTCCACCAGCTGGTCTTTGTCTTCCACCGGCTGACCATCGGCTCCATCACACCAGCCATGGTTGCAGTGGGCTACGCGTGGCCCCTGGTCATTGCTGTGGCGACAGTGGCAGTCTTCTTCCCCCAGCAGGGCTACGTCCAAGAGGCCTTCTGCTGGCTCAGCTCCCGCAGCAAAGCCATCTACGCCTTCTCTGTGCCCGTCCTGCTGGTGGTGACCGTCAACCTCCTCATCCTCTTTGTGGTGCTGCTGAAGCTCATGAGACCCTCGGTGTCGGAGGGCCCCCAAGGCGAGGACAGGAAGGCGCTGCTCAGCATTTTCAAAGCCCTGCTGATCCTCACACCGGTCTTTGGGTTGACCTGGGGGCTGGGGGTCATCACCATGACCACAGACGCCTCGCTGGTTACCCATTATGCGTTCACCATTCTCAATTCTTTCCAGGTGCGTATAAAGGGGGACTTGTGTGCCAGTGTGCGTGCAGCGGGCAGAGGAGCTCATCTGGCCAAAGCTACTCACCAGGGCATGTTTCAGGCCAGCCTTCTTGTGCCGCCTTACGGTCTTGCTCAGTATTTATGTGCAGGCAGCAGGCAGTGCAAATTGTGCCTGTAGGCAAACAGTAGCAACCCTCTGCAAGACACTGCGAGGCATTGTGACACAGACGTGCAAACGGCCGCTGAAACAGAAAGGCTGACTGCACAAGGACGAGGCAAACCTCTCCCGAGTGCCCTCTGTGCAGCCACAGCGTTGGGCACGTGCACTCATGAGAGAGCCCCAGAGGCGAGAGTGCGCCTCTGCCCTGACCACCGGGCTCCCTCAGCCGCGTGTGAGCCAGGGGGGTGGGCAAGCACCCTTCCAGTCTCCTCTGGACTGCGGCAGGGGCTAGAACCAGATGGCCCTTGCTGGGCTGGCCCAGCTTGTACTGGCTCAGAGTGCTGGGTAGTGGGACTTTCTGAACTAAGCCAAGGTCTTCCTTCTCCTCCCTCCCAGGGGGTCTTCATTCTGCTTTTTGGCTGCCTTATGGACAAGAAAGTAAGTACCTCCCCCCGCCACACACACACACCGCCCCCTTGCAGCACTCGGCAGTCTCTGGATTGGGGCCCCTCAACGGCACCCCCTCAGGGCCACGCCTGCAGCCAGCTGCTCCAGCCCCAAGAGGCATCTTTTGGACTGGCTTTTCTGCCCTCCCCCCGGAGGAATCGGGCACTGCACAACTGTCCTCCTGCTGGCTGCCTCCCTCCCTCCCTCCCTCCCTCCCTGACTGACAGCACAGTCCTAGGTAGGCATGGCTACTCAAGTCTGATAGCCCGTGTGTTCAGAGGGGCTTACAATCCAGGAAAGCTGGCAGAGGACTGTAGCCTTACTGGTTCTTGAAAAAACAGGCCAATCCATTTCCCCACAGGGATGTTTTGAAACATAGAATGCATATATGCGAATGGACGTATGCAGCTCTTTTGTACCAGCGACCCCCAATATTGGGGGGTGCAGGTAGCTGCCAATAGGCGCGTGTGCATCTGCGCACAACTGTGACTTTATGTTGCAATAACTTCTGAAAGAGATGGTGTTGAAAGCCAAGAACCTGTCAAGCACATTGTGGACACCAGGGGTCAGTGTACCTTCCTTACAGGTGAGGGGAGCTCTCTGCAAACGCCTGCGCAAGTCGGCCACATCTGGGACAAGCACAGCCCAGGTGAGTGAGGCTCTCAGGCCATCCTCGGGGGCAAGGCAGCAAAGGTGGCACAAGTCTTGGGGTCCTCTCCCTGTGTTCAAGCTGGGAGCCTCTTACGGTAGCCTAACGAGCACCCTGCCATTAAAGGCTGAGCACACCAGCTGCGTTCTGCGTGCGTGCAGTCCGTTGCAGCCGGCTGCATTTGTGTTCTTTCCGGCCGGAGGCAAGTCCCACTGAACGCCGAGAGGTCCGTTTGCGTTGACGCTTCCCTTGGAAAATTCTCAACTTTGGCAGCGTTTCTCACGCCGCACGCAGAACGCAGCTGGTGTGTTTCAGTCTTTAACCAGAGTCTCTTTTCCTGTAGTTTGAATCACTGCCTTGTAAGGGGGGGGGAAGGGGAGAGGAGGGGGGGTTCCTTGGCTCTTGCAATGAGCATCAGTGTGAGAAGCAGCCGATCCTCCCACAGCTAGGTTCTCCCCCTTCCCGGAAGGAGACAGCCCCAGCAGGCACCTCCATCTTTGCCAGCAGGAAGGAGTCATGGGCTAGGGCAAGGGGGGGGGGGGGAAGGCAGGCAGCAAGCTGTTCAGTGCGATGCCCCCAGCAGCAGAATTCTGGTGCAACGTAGGAGGGTGAAAAAACAAACCCTCCTGCTGCTGCTGCTGCCTGGCTGCAATCCCTCTCTCCTCCGCTTGCGTTCCCAGGGCACGAGCGGCACGCTGGACTCCAAGCTCAGCAGCTAAGAGGCTGGAAGGCTGCCCAGGTGAGCAAGAAGGGTGGTCCATTCCTTCGTAGGCTCAGGAGCAACAGCTCACCTGTTGAACCCAGGGCCCCAGCTTTGGGCAGTTCACTTGGCCAGCAGCAAAGCTACGTCTTGGTAGCCCACCGTTCCTTCATGGCAGAGCACACAGAGGGAGGGCCGGCCCAGAGCTGCTCAGTCCCACCCACCCCACTGCCCCCCCCCAGCAGCTCACAGCGCAGGAGAGGAAGAGACCGACTCTTTGCAGCTGCGCCACTCTGGGTCGGAGCCAGGGCAGCGTGTGCCACGCCAAGAGAGACCCCCCCCGCCCTCCCCCGCTGAAAACCAGATGCTTGACACCCCAGCTTGGCTGGAAATGAAAGCTGCCCAGAGGGGCTCAGGTGCCCACTTAGGAACAGTTTGACCCATCCTTTTTACAGGAGCACAGGGATCCAGCGCCAAAAAGGCAGGCAGGCAGCCCTTCTGGCCCAAGAATTCTGCTGGGGCCAGATGTCACCGCTGAGGGCAATCTAGGAAGGGGAGGAACAGCCCCAGGCGGAGGAGCTCTGTGCTACTGAAGGGAGGGGGCAAGCCTGGAAATGGCCCACCTTCAGCCGAGCGTAGCAGCCACGTCTCTGCTTCTGCCCTTGAACGTGGCGGCGCTCCAGGTGTCCAGGGAGCCGCTAATGCTGCAGCCACAGCACTGGTGTGCCCACAACGGCCACCAAGGCAGCGGAGGGCAGAGTGCCGCAGAGTTTCTCTCCCCTCTGGCTTTGATTTGGTAGTGGGAGCGCTGCTTGGCTGTGGGGGTTGCACAGAAGGGGGGGGAGAAGAGGGATTCCTGCCCGAAAGGCCGACCCAAGGCCCTCTCTGGTTGTTTTTCAGACATGCAACGGGGAGAAGCAGAAAGGGGCCCCTGAGCTTCACGCAGCCGCGAGAGGTTTTCCTGTCCTCCTCCTCGTTTAAAAAGAGCTTCTGAAAGCCAGCAGCCCTATTGTATGAAGTGCGGGATGGTGGTACTGCCCCCCCCCTCTAGATGAATGAGACCGGGATATCCTGCCAAAGCAAACCCCCCCCCCCCCAATGTGTAACACTGTAAGAGCTTATAAAATGGAAGTTGCCTACTATGAACAGCCGGCAGGATCTCCCTTTGCAAGTGCTGACAGGCTGTGCGTGGGGCAGCCCTGAGGGGCTGCGCCAGTCGGGCTGACTGGGGAAGCAGCAGCTGAAGAGACAGGCAGACGCCCAACGGTCCTGGCATTTATTCAGGCTGACGAGGGGGGACAGGGCTGCACCCCAGAGGAACAACAGTCTGGGCCCTGGCAACGGACAGGCAGCCAGGCCTCCCCAAAGCGACATTGCTGCTTTCAAAACCTTTGCTTTGTCAGAGGGCTCCAGATGCGAAGACAAGGTGGTTCACCCCTTGCAGGGCTGTGGGGAGGACGAGGGAGAAGCGAGAAGGGCCCATCCGCTGCCAGAGCCAACCAGAAAAGGGTCACAAAGGCCGCGAGACGTCCTCGGCAGGAAGGGCCAGAGATGTGCTCGCCTCCGGCCAGCTGCTCAGCCATCCTTGTGCCCCTACTGCGGGTAAAGCTCCACCAGCATGGCGTGGCCCTGCAGCGAGAGAAGAGAGCAGCGGGTGAAGAGACACGGCGGCAGCAGCAGCAGCAGGAGGGGGGGGAGGAACGAGAGCCTCTTTCCACAGCTCCGGAAAGCGAAGAAGAAGAAGAAGAAGAAGAAGAGGGGACCCGGCCGGGGAAAGGCCAGGGCGCTGCCAGGCAGAAGGGGTCCTGCACGCCGCCTGCGTCTCACCTGTCCTCCAGCAGCACAGGCCGCCACCAGGCCGTACTGACCCCCTTCCTTCTTCAGCCTGTGGGCGGCGGTAGTGACCAGTCGGCAGCCAGTGGCACCAAAGGGGTGCCCCAGTGACAGAGACCCGCCCCAGGTATTGAACTTTTCCAAAGCAGGGGCTCCGACCTACGAGGAGAGAGAGAGAGAGAGAAATGCCTCTGGCTCGGAGTGTTGGTTTCCACCTTGACATCCCTCCCGCCCTTCTTCCGCCTCCTCCTCTCCTCACAACAGCCCAGTGAGGCAGGCTAGGGAGAGGGAGAGAGACTGGCCCAGGGGGCCATCCAGTGAATGCTGCAACTGCTGAGTAGGAGCTTGAACTGGGTCCTTCCGGTCCCTGTCCAAAGCCCTAACCACTAGGCCACCTGGCTCTTGCCACCAACTCCGCTCCTGTTCATACTGTCAAGACAGGAGGCTTTCAGCTCAGCCACTTCAGCCGTGAAAAGAGAGTGGCAGGGATGGATGGGTCGGGGTGGGGGAGGGGGAGGGAAACGTTCAATCCCAACGCATTCCTATATGGTTGTGGCCTATGTGCCCGAGAGAGGGGGAGCGACAGAGAGGAAAGGGAAGGCAAAGAGAGAGGTCAGGCATACATACACAGTTGGACTTTGCTATCCGCGGGGATCCGTTCCAAACCCCCTCCCCCATGGATAGCAAAGATCCGTGGATGCCGGGGTCCGCCTAAAAACATGCAAGGAAAAAGGCCCCACCCCTGGGACAAGGCTGGGAGGGGGGGGGGAAGAGCCTTCTCACAACCCGGAAGTGGGACGTGACACTTCAAGGAGCCTCGTGGAGGCTTGAAAACACCGCCATTTTGCTATCTAAAAGGTAAAACAGCACTGTGGGGGTTTGTTTTCCTTTTTGCATGGACACTGGCGGATCCGGGACCTGCAGTGTAACATACCAGTGGGTCCTGAACCCGCGAGCAAAAAGGGTCCACTGTACAGCATGGACAGAGAGCTGGTGTCGCCTACTGGCTCAGAGGGTGAGCCGAGAAGCAGGACTTCCCTGTTCGCACCGGACCTCTCACTAGGCGGCCTTGGGCAAGCCAATCCCTCCCCCCAGCCTCAGTCTTCTCCAGCTGCAATATGGGGAGAACAACTCTTACTTACCCTTACAGGGCGGTTGCAAGGACACATGTGGAGTGCGCTTTGCACACCCAGAAAGCACCAGACAAATGCTCAAGTCTCCTCTTCCCAGGCTTACCTTGGACTTTCTGCCCATGTAGTTCTGGGCAAACCAATCTGAATCCATCGCTTTCAAGTTAGCTAGAATTTGCCCCTAAGGAAGGAAACGAAGGGGGTACATGAGGTTGTTCTGTAGAAGCCACCACCGTGAGATCTGTTCCAAGCCCACAGGGTCTGGGATGCCTTTGCGAGCCCTGCAAGGGCACAGGCACAGCTGAACGCAGGGAGGGAGGGAGGGAGGGCCACACACTGCTGGCGACCAGGCCAGGCCGCTCCCTGCCCACAGCACTGTTCCCAGGAGCACTGGCAAGGGGAGGGAAGGGCCACGCTCCGCCTAGGAGGCCCTGGCAAGTCTGTGGCCCGGCTGAACGCCACAAGCTCCATCGCAAAGTCAGACGTTCCTGGGGGAGCCGGCTGGAAGCGCCGTGCTCAGTTCAGCACAGATGCAGCCACTCTGGATCTGGGGGCCCCTGCTGCGATGGGGACGGGCTTGGTGCAGCCTGCTGCAAGAGTGGGAACCAGCCGCCTTCAGGGTCTTCTGCGTCCCCAGACGCCCGAGCAGCGCCACCTTCAGAGCTAC
Source organism: Plestiodon gilberti rubricaudatus (assembly GCA_026170595.1). Lineage (NCBI taxonomy): Eukaryota > Metazoa > Chordata > Lepidosauria > Squamata > Scincidae > Plestiodon > Plestiodon gilberti. The sequence goes on along the minus strand of JANXHW010000001.1, from coordinate 1,276,929 downwards.
TCACTGCAAACGCCTCGTGGAATTCAAAGACGTCAATGTCCGCCATGGTCAGGCCCGCCCTCTCCAGCACCTTGGGAGTCGCGTAGGTGGGGCTGAGGGAGAAGAAAGCCAAGCGGCGGGTTGTGGACGGAGCAGCAGCTGCTGCTGCTGCTCAGATGCCGGCAGGACCACCTCAGAAGAGCCCGGCTGGCTGCTGGATCAGGCCAAAGAAAGGCCCATCTAGATTCCTGTATCACACAGTGGCCCCACCAGGTGCCTCAGGGAGCACCCAGCCCACAAGGTCACCTGTTGCCAACAAGATAACAAGACCACGCCTGCCTGCTCGCCCCCACGGAGGGAGGAGAGGAAGCTCTTCCTGGCGTTGGTTCAGCAGAGTGTGGACGGCGGGAGGCTCAGGGCTGCCCTGGGCCGAGATCCTCCGCTACACGTGGCCAAGCGCAGGACAGAGCACAGAAACACCAGCGCTGGCTACAAGCACCATTGGCTGGGCAGAGGGGAGGGGGCTACAAACTGGCAAGCAGAAGTCGAAGCCAAGCACAGCAGCCCCAGACTCCGACTCCAGGAGCTGGTTTCCTGCAGCTTCCAGACGTTGCCGACACTCTCACTGCCGTCCCTCCTCCTCCTCTTTCTAGGGCTCCGTTCCAAAACCCAGGCTGGGCCTGGAACGTGGGTGTCGGCAAACCAGAATTTCCTGCCCTGACTCACTTGCCTGGTCTAACTGGGCTCACTCCCCTGAAGGACTGGGGGATGAAGGTGCTGTCTGAACCTGGCCCTGTCCTGTGGGCGGGCGCAGGGCTGGGTTCCAAGAGGGCCTCCACCCCACACGCCGGCCTCAACCCCCTGCAGAACATCACTACCCAAGCGTGGAGTGGGTGTGAGAACGTGTGCAGGCACCCCAGGGTCACAGAGTTGGACCGACAAGATCATGCAGCTCAACCCCTGCCTATGCAGGCTGTCCACAGCGACACACACACACACACACACACACACACACACACACACACACACACACACACACACACACACACACGACTGGGGGCCGCCCAGCCTCTGCTTCAGGACTTCCAACAGAGGAGAGCTGACCACATTCATGGTCAGACGCTGCCACTGCCCAACAGCTGGTCCGGACGTTCTTTCTAGCGTAATCTCCCTGGATGCATTTTAAACCCATTTGTCTTAGTCCTGCCCTCTGGAGTGACCAAGAACAAATCCATTCCTTCTTCTACATGGCAGCAGGATAGTTACCGTACGTCACCTTGAACCGTCTCATCTCTTCGATCCAAACATGCCCAACTCCCGTCCTCATAGGACAGGGTCTTGAGCCCCCTCATCATCCCAGTCACCCTCCTCTGGACTTGCTAATATCCCTCTTAAACTGTGGTGTCCAGACCGGGACACAATATTCTAGGCGGGGCAGGAGAACACAACAGCAACATTACATTTCTCAATCTGGATGCTATTCTTCTGTTGATGCAGCCTAGAATCGCATTAGCCCTCTTTGCTGCCATGTCACACCACTGGCTCAAGTTTAGCTTATTGTCCACTGAAACACCGAGACGTTTTTTACATGTACTACTGCCCCTGCCCAGACAAGTGCGCTCACGCACACACCTTATTTGTGTGTGTGTGTGTGTGTGTGTGTGTGTGTGTGTGTGTGTGTGTGTGTGTGTGTGTGTGTGTGTGTGTGTGTGTGTGTGTGTGTGTAATTTTTCCTACGCAAATGCAGAGCTTCACATTTATCCCTGTTGAAGTTCACTTTGTTTGCATTGGCCGTTTTCCATCCTGTTCCTGCCGTCCCAGCTACCCTTCCCAGTTTGGTGTCATCTGCAAACGTGATGAGCATCCCCTCTACTTCCTCAGCCAAGTCATTCCATATCTTGATCAACAACACCAGACCCAAGACAGAGTCCTGGAGGCACCCCACTCGTCCCTCCAGGTCGAGGAGGAGTCATTGACAAGCATTCTCCAAGAACAATTTATCAATTTTCTTTGATAAGTTCTTACTGCCAATTTTTACTGTCAAGAATTTCTTGGACATCAGGGAGGAATTATGGACGGTTAAGGGCATTTCAGCAGTGGAACAGTTTACCAAGGGAGGTAGTGGATTCGCCCTCACTGGAGATCTTCAAACAGGCGCCAACTGGAGATGCTCTAGGGAGGATTTCCTGCTACAGGCAGGGGGTTGGACTAGATGACCTTGTGGGTCCCTTCCAACTCTATGATCAGCTAGGGGAATCGGTTTGCAGATGTGCTTTGGAAGAGGGAACCAACAGCCGTTTATGGTATAAAGACAGCATTCAGAATTCTCTCAGCCTCCAGTGTTTACAACTTACCCGAGCAGGAGCTGATCCTTCGGATCCTGGGATACGTACACAAAATCCCTGGGTGAAAGGCGAGAGAGATGTAAGCAATGAGCCACAAGGAAAGAGAGCAAGCCAGGTTTCCAAGGGGAGGGCACACAAAACGCAGACGACTTCCACCCACCGGAGATAGGCCTTTGGTTTGTACCCCATTGCCAAAGCCTTCTCTTCAGACATGAGCAGGACCGCCGAGGCGCCGTCAGTCTGGAAAAGAGGAGGAGACAAACAAGCCCCACCAGGTGAGGGAGCACAAGAGGGCGGATCCGATTCTGTCAGGGGGCCGGAGGAAGGCGTGGCGCTCACAGCTTATGCCTGAACTGTGCGCTGCAGGCTGCGTGCAGAACGCGTGCTGGGCGACTCCTGGGACTACAAACATACCTCCGGCAAAAATACGTACATCCCCTGCACACAGTCATTAGGAGTGTTTATACACTTCCTTTCAACAAAAATGTTCTCAAAGCGGTTCACACAACACAGATAACACTGAATAAAATCCAAGCAAAACAGAGAAAAGCTGGCAGGCTCCACCAGACAGCTCAAGCCTTGCCTTCTCCCAGGCACGAAGGGAGCTGATCTGGGCTGGGGGGGGGGGGGGGGAATAGCAGTCAAGTGAGGAGGCCACCCCTGCTTCTGCTACGGGCAGGGAGGCCTGCGCCACCCTCTGCGCCACCCTCTGCAGGTCTCTACGATCTTCAGCTCGGCAAAAAACGGCTATTTTCGGGCACTTCCAGTTTTCGCAAAAACCGGAAATGGCCGAAAACCGCTGTTTTTCGCTGAACTGAAGATCGGAGAGGCCTGCAGAGGGTCGCGCAGGCCTCCCCGAAGCCCCCACAAGACCCGGTAATAAGTAAGAAGGTGGCATTTTGGGGGTGCAATTTGCACATCATCGATTCTAAGACGCACCCCCTTTTTTGAATTGCTAAATTTAGAAAAAACGTGCGTCTTAGAACCGAAGAAATACGGTATTCCAAATCAAACCTCCCAAACAACCTGTGACAAAACACCTGCTCAGAAATCCAGGACCCTGAGCATAGAAAGTGTCTGGGTAACAATAAAAGGAGAGAAGAAGAACAGCAGTGCTGTCATGGGAGTCGACGACAGACCATCTGGCAAAGCAGGAGTCGCAAAGGGACAATGCTTTCTTTACACGAGGGGGGGGACGCTTTCCGGGAGGCCAGCCGTCGTGGCGATGGGGGACTTCAAGGATCCCAACAGCTGCTGGGAGTCCCCTGGGGCTCAGAGTGGGAGGTCCAATCAGTTCTTGCCTTGTGGGTCATTTCATCATTCAGAAGGTGGATGAAGGAAAGGTGCGCATGTGTGCGCACGCGCTACTCTGGATTTAGTCCTTACTAACAGGGAAGAATTGGTCAAGTAAGTGAAACTTTGGGCAAAAGCGACCACATCGTCTTGAAATTCTGCAGGGATAAAATCAGAAAGGCTCAAGCACAGGCGAGCCGAGGCTGGCAAGGGAGGCCAAAGCCAACAAAGAGGGGTGTTTGGTCATGCCTGAAAGAAGAGGAAAGTCGAGGCAGCAGTAGGCCCGCTGCATGGAGAAGACGGGGAAGCGATGCTGCACCGATGACGGAGAGAGAAGGCCGAGCAGCTCAAGTCTTGTTTTGCAACTGTCTTCTCCCGCAAGGGGAAGAGGAGTCCCACCTGACAGCTGCTGCACCAATGACACAAATCATAGTGGACCTAGATTTCAGCAAAGCATTTCAAAAGCCTCCCATGAAATGCTTGTGGATAAAATGGCAAATTCTGATGGAAACCGATCGCTTACACATGGCGGCTACAGGGATCTGGTTCGTGATGTCAGCAACTACGACTCCAGCACAGCTAAAAGACTCCAAAAGTTCCTTGTTCAAAGAAAAATGCAGGGGCACGTTACCAGGAAAGAGGAGTTGGCAGCTGTGACGGTTCCATAAGGCTTGACAAAAGCTGCTTTCAGTTTCGCCATCTGCTCCAGCGACGACGGACGGACGCCATTATCCCGCACGATTGTGTCCTTGCCTACAAGAACCAGGCACTTCAGAGAACTGCTGCAGCCTAAGAGGCCACTCAGACTTCAAGGTTCCCTACCTGGGCAGCTCCCTCCTGCCCATCCTCTCCCCCGTAACCCTCTTCTCCTCCTAGCCCTCCTTCTCTAACAGCGCAATCTGGACAACTTTCCTGAGCCGGTGCAGCCGCAATGCAGCCCCAAGGTAAGGGAACTAAAGTTCCCTTGCCTTGAAGAGGCCTCCATGACTGCCCCTGCGCTGCAAAATGCAGTGTGCGCCCTGTTGGCATGGCTACACCGGTGCTGGAAAGTTGGTTAGGATTGCGCTGTCAGTCACTCTGTCCACCTGTCCTACTCTAGAGTCATAGCGGTCAGATCACCAACCCCCAGGGCTCAGGGCAGGGCAGGGCAATGGCGGTCAATTACTTCCAGAGGTGTTGTCGCCACCACAAAGATGCCTTAGGGCATAACATATGCAATGCACAGCTCTGATCTGAGCCAGACGTTTGACAAGCCGAGCGGAGGATCAGGGACGTTTGGCTTGTGCCACTGGGAGAGGCTCAGGGGGGGGGGCGGCATGGAAGGGGGAGGCTTTGGGGAAGCCTCCCCCCCAGGAGAAGCAGCTTCATGGGCAGCTGGGTCACGCTTTTGTCATCAGAAGGGAAGTGGATCCAGGGAGCTTGTACTGTCATAAACGTTATCAAATAAATTCTGAGGCACTTGCTAGAACCCAACAATATTCATTTCAGAACTGCCACCTCATGCTGCTGCATGAACGGAGAGTGCAATCCGAGGCGTACGTCCCAATGGGAACCACCACCAGACAGCTGTGTCCAGGAGCGCAGCCTTAGGAGCCCAACACTTCCCGGCGGCCACTACTTCGTGTCAGTCGCTGAGACCAACTCCAGCTGCTTCAGAGCCCTTGCATCCAGAGCGCCAAGACCTGAAGCTCAGCTCAGGGCACAGGCAAAGGGCTTCAATTTCCCTTTTATTTTTGGGGCACTTGGGTGGGCAAAGAGAGGGAGAGATGTAGGGTCCAGATCTTAATTCACCAACGGTAGGATAATATGAGCCTGGAAGAGGGAAGGCTGCTCCGCGGGAGGGAGGGAGAGCCTGGGGGTGAGGAGAGGGGGCAGGGCTTGCTCTCTGCTCCTTTCCTCGGAGACAGCGGGAGGGGGCGCTATGAAAGCCACGCGGGGGGCTCTGCTCTGCATTTTGCCTCCTCTCCTTACCGGGCACTTTGAACGGCACCACATCTGTGAGGAGCCCTTCGTCCTGGGCTTTCTTGGCCAGGCTGTGCGACCGCAGCGCAAACTCGTCCTGCTCTAGGCGCGAGATGGCAAAGGCAGCTGCCAGCCGGTCTGCCGAATGGCCCATGGTCTCGCTCGTGGAGAACTCGGCCACAGCTGGGAACTGGAGAGAGCCAGGAAGCAGCACATCATGCACAGCTAGTCCACACAGTCCCTGAGTCAATGCCCACCCCCCACCCCCAGTACTTCACCCTGTGAAGGGTCCAGGAGGGAGAGCAACTGCAAGACACTGTGGAGTCTCCCCCCCAGCCCCACTTCTTGCCCCGCTACCACAGGCTTCCTCCTCCTTCCAAGCCTTCTGCGACACAGACCCGGACAGCCGCAGGCAGCTCCCTCCCTCTCTCCCTCCTCCAGCACAGCCTTCTCTTGCCTTGCCGCCTCCGGTTGTCTGTGCCAGCACACAGGCATCCATCTGCTACCCAAAATCCCAGAGGCTCCCTGCCAAGTCTGCCCGTGGCTGGGTAAAGGGCAAGTGGCCGGCTTCAGTCCCTGGAAGCTCGTTTGGCAAATTCCCCCCCCCCCCCCTTGTCAATGTTGAAAGCTGAACATCTCCACACAATTCTGCAAAGTCACCCTAATCATCGCTGCAGTGGAGCCCAAGAGGTGGCGTCCAGAAAGGAGGATTAAGCTCCAAGAAAAGCCGGCAGCGACGCTTCGTCACGTTCGTTCTCCACCTTGCCTACCCTGGCCAATTGCCCAAATAAGCAGCAAGCAACAGAAAAACTGGGACCGGAGTTTTTACCTCAGGTGCAAAGTAATCAGGACGGATTCTGGAGAACAGCGACAGTCTCTGACCCAGGCTCTTTGCCCTCATGAGGCCGAACATCAACTTCCTCATCTTCCTGCTATGCCTGATAGGAACGTCCGACAAGAACTCAACGCCGCCAGCAATCACCACATCGCTCTGGCCAGACGCAATGAGACCGACGGCTGCCAAGGTTGAGAGCGAGGCGCATCAGGGAGTTACACCGAAGGCTGCCCCCCTTCCCTTCCCCCACCCCAGTTCTTCCCATTTTTAATTTATAGAACTTGTTAAACCAGATGCAGCCTACATTAAAAAGGACAAGACTCCGGAATTCTCTCCCAAAGCACCTCGGGAGCAGTCCTAGCAGTTTCTGCCTTGAAGCCCTTCCCAAAGTCCGCCGTGTTCATCCAAACTCCTCCCTTTGCTCACGGTTTCACTCCTTGCCCATCCATTGTTCTCAGGGCGGCATGCCCTGGTTCGTATGGACACTGCCAGCCTCCGTCTCTGTGCGCCCTCTGCTTGGTCTGGCCAATTCCTTCCCTTGCTTCGCAACCCTTTCTGGCAACATACCTGTGGTCATCGCTTGGTTTGAAGAGATGCAGGCCATGGTGACTGTGTGAGCAGGAGTTCGGTCCGAGAAGCCGGCTCCCAAGGCAGCCTGCAGCCAGGCACACAAGACAAAGCCCAGAGTCACACAGGCCTTTGCCAGGCACAGTCTCAAAAACCAGCTCATTCCCAGTGCATCTCTTCCTCGGCTTGCAAACACCCTGCAGGATTGGCTCGGTGGGGCTCACACACGCCAGCCACTGGAAGCCTGCCGCTGACTGTTCAAAAGCAGGTTTGCAGTCATCAAATCAATGGCTGGTAATCACACTTGGGCTTGTGAACCAGAAGCCCTGAATCGGCTCTTAAACATTTGTCACCGAGTGGTCTAGTGGGTAGAAAATCTGGGTTCAAACCCCAGCAGCCACCCACTCAGATTCCCTTGAAACATCCTCTTCACAGCTCGAGGCAGCAACTCCCACAGTTGTTTCTAGGCAGCCAGAAACGCTGCCTTCCTGGGTGCCTCTGAAGGTCAGCCACCCCGGGCCAGTGAGGATGTGCGGTTGATAGCCACAACATCAGACAGAGGAGCGACCAGCAGAGTCCCTCTCTCTGTGCCAGGCAGAATTCGTCTCAAGGGCCTGGATCCATGTCCTGGCCAAGCAGCCTTGGCAAAAGATGGCCTCTCAGCGCCAGTTAGCAAGAAAAGAACAGGAGAGGGCGGTGAAGATAAAGAGTTGCAGAACGAGAACCGTCAACATAGAACCCTATGTCTAAAATAGGAAAGCATGTTCAGGGCGCTTCAACCGATGTTGAAATGTTCAGACTGACTGCATCACGGAAGGGCCCGGCAAGCTGGCAGGACATGACACAACACTCCTTTGCTGGTAAACAGCCCACTGGGATAAAGTTCAGGATAGAGCTTGAAGTTGAAACTAACACCAAGCGTCTATGGACAGAAGATCATACAAGCGAGCGGGGCGGTAAAGAGCAAACACCTTGCCACAATTTGGAGAAACACAACAAATCCGGGGCGGGGGGGGGGGATTATCACGACCTGCCTGTTCAACTCACAGCTGGAAGTTCACCCAAGTGCTTGCTTGCTTGCTTGCGGGGACGTGGGCGGGCCAAGCCTACAACTGCTTGCGTGTGCCTGAAAGGGGCTTGGCCAGGCAGCTCTTGCTCACCACTAGCCTCTTACTGGCTATGGGCCTGCTTGCTATCCAGGACTCCTGCTCTCCACCCGGCTTCCGTCTCTCTGCCACCACCGGCTTTTGCAAGGCCTCGCAAGTTTCACCCGCACAACTCCATGGCTTCTGACACCGTAGTGGTCCAAAGACTTATGCATCTAACTGCATCCATAAGAACATAAGAAGAGCCCGGCTGCTGGATCAGGCCAAAGGCCCCTCTAGTCCAGCTTCCTGTATCACACAGTGGCCCCACCAGATGCCTCAGGGAGCACAAGACAACAAGATAACCTGTTTCCTGCTGCCACTCCCCTGCACCTGGCACAGAGAAAACCCACTTCCAAAGCCAGGAGGTTGCTTATGGCTTGTAACATGTGATGGTCTTTTCCTCCACGAATCTGTCCAAACCCCTTTTAAAAGGCATCTAGGCGGGTGCCATCACCACATCCTGTGGCAAGGAGTTCCACAGATGAATTACACGCTGGGTAAAGAAATATTTTCTTTTGTCTGTTCTAACTTTTTGCCTTTCAAAACCAACCACACCCGACACAGACCAAAAGCAAAGGGATAGATCCAGCTCAATAAGCACCACAAGGAATCACAGAATGCTCAAGTTGGACGGGAGCTGGGAGGTGGGTCATGGCATCAAATGCCCTGCTCAGCGGAGGCTACAGAACGCGACAGACAGGTGGCCGTGCAAGCCTCAGCCAATATCCAGAGGGCTGCAGAGAGCTGTGCATTCCTGAGTCGGAATCCATTTCATGACAAGCCAGATTCCACAGGGGGGGGGTGTCCCCCACCCCTGCCGTGCAGGTACCATCTGAGGGGAGAGGCCTAGTACTTCTTCCACCACTTAACACACCTCTCTCGCAACATTGCTGGTCTTCACCTCCTGGATAACCGTGCCAAAGGCAATGTAGTCAACCACGTCCGTTGGCACGTTGGTCCGGTACAGCAGGCCTCTGCAGGAAGGAAGGAAGGAAGGAAGAGGTTAGAGGAAGACCAGGGTCCCCTGCAAAGTCAAGGCAAGAGCATCCCTGCTCAAGCCCCCCCCCCCCTCAAAAGGCAGCCTGCCGCTCTTGCTCATACCGCTGTACAGGTGGTCGGTCCCGTTAGAAAAGTCTCCCGTGCTACATTTCCCCACATCTCCACTTAAGTCCTCCATTTCCGCAGGAACTAGGCATAGAAATTCCCTGCACTTAAACCCTTTACACCACCCAGCTGCCATCATACCTGCAAGTTCTAATTTCTCTTCTCCCCACCCTCTTAAGCTCTTAAATTAAGAACAGGAAAAGAAACCAAGTGGACAAAATGGAGATACCTTGGGGATAAGGCTTAATTTTGTTTTTTTCTTTCAGTAGTAATAAGTACTAGGGGAGAGTTTTTATTTGGGATAGAACATAAATACGTTTATCTGGAATAATGAGGTGTTTAGGAAGCATTCTGGGCATGTGCAGAATGCTTTTGGAAAACCATGATTTAGAATTACGATTAGTAATATTAAGGTCATTTATTTTACATGAAATGTTTAAAAAGCTCATATTGTGGTAAAGTTCTGTGTGAGGGTCATTAAAATCATTGCTGGTTTGAAATGGGTGGGTGCTGCGTCATTATGAATGGATTCATGTTGCAGACTCTGTTGCTTTAACTGGTGTCTCCATGCTCCCTATAACCGGAAATCTCATGACAGAAGTGTATCAAGTTCCAGGGCTATGTTTTGGATTGTTTGCTGTGTGTTACTACCAACACAACACCTGTGAGCAAGGCCTGTCCAAAACACCAAGCAGATTTCTTTCTCCAGGATATATATTCAGGATACTGTTGGAAATAAGCCAAGATTATACTCCGTATGTAAATGGATGCTCCATATGTGAAATCAAAATGGAGTAACACTTGCTCATAAAGGCCTTTGGCCTAACGTTACTACCGTATTTCTTCGATTCTAAGGCGCCATCGATTCTAAGGCGCACCTTTACTTTCAGTACCACAAGCAGGGGGAAAAAAAAATCCATCGATTGTAAGACTCACCTCCCTTCATTGAATCTACCCGCTCAGCACCAACTCTCCCCAGCATGTCTCCTGCAGCTGAGGATGACTGAGTGCACTGCCTTTGCATAGCATTTCTGGCCCCGCCAGAAAGTGCCATTTCCTTCGTTACCTGGGCTTAGGGGAGCTTCAGGGAGGCCTGCGCAACCCTCTGCAGGCCTCCCTGATCTTCAGCTCGGCGAAAAACAGCGATTTTTTGGCCATTTCTGGTTTTCGCGAAAACCGGAAATGGCTGAAAATCACTGTTTTTTGCCAAACTGAAGATCGAGGAGGCCTGCAGAGGGTCGCGCAGGTCTCCCTGAAGCTCCCCCAAGCCCCAGTAAGTAAGAAGATAGCATTTTGGGGGGCTTTTTGGAGACCTTTGATTCTAAGACGCACCCCATTTTTTGAAATGCTTAATTGGGAAAAAACATGCGTTTTAGAATTGAAGAAATACAGTATGTGCAAACTCTGGCTGAACTAAGCACACTTTGAATAATAGCCATTAGCTCTCAATAACAAACATCTGGAGTCTTATGTAAATGTTCCTGGATAAGGATAAGGGGTCAACTTGACCTAAACCAAATATAGAGGCATAAGCAGATGAGATCATAAGGTATTCTTATGATCATGAGGTGATCACAAAGTGGTCTTATGTGTGACTAGTATATAAGCTCTTCACCACTGTCATTCTGGGTAGGTGAATGAATCACCACCCTTTGAGTATTCCTCGCTTTGAGTTACTGGTCTCCTGTGTGTTTGTTTGGACTGGGTTCCCCCGCTGCCACAACCTGTAAACTAACTAAATTCCTGCATAACAATACATACAGGATCAATACACAGCGTCTAAGTCCTCCAGGAAATCTCTGAAAATGTGACTTTGGACTGCTGAGATTTGACTGAACACACAGGATTAAACAATGCAAACATCTTAGCCTAACTATCTACAAAGCAATACACCTTTTTACAACATTTCTGACCAAGGCTGTTTCGTATTTATACGTCAGGGTAAAGTTAAGACACAAATTAAACCAGGATTTTTTCTGGGGTGAAAAACCATGTCGTTCCTGCTACCACTGAAGCCACCCGCACTGGTACACTCAACACTAAGTGCCACAGACAGATCCAAAAGTTGTTTTGTCTATAGCAGGGTTTCTCAACCTTTGGAGGCCAGGGTACCCCCTATCACTGTCCATTTTCTGAAGTACCCCTGATAATTAATTGCTAATTAATTGGATTAATCAATCAATCAATCAATCAATTAATTAGCTAATTAATAGTTAAAAAGTATTATTATTTTTAAAAAATGTCTTATTTAACTGTGAGAGACCCAGCACAAAAATCAGAGAGACAGAAGCGGAGGGGGGGATTGCATTTTCTCAACTACAAAAAATACACTGCACAGATGGGAGAGAAGGAAAAGAAAACACCATGCAGTCCCCAAAAAACACTATGGCATGCAGTCCCAACTGATCAGATGGAATAAGCTGCCAAGGAGGGGCTATAGATTCTCAGCAATTTTCTAAATGACGTTAAGAACATAAGAAGAGCCCTGCTGGATCAGGCCAAAGGCCCATCTAGTCCAGCTTCCTGTATCACACAGTGGCCCCACCAGATGCCTCCGGGAGCACAAGACAACAAGATAAGCTGTTTTCTGCTGCCACTCCCCTGCACCTGGCACAGAGAAAACCTACTTCTAAAACCAGGAGGTTGCTTATTTATTATTTATTTATTTTAAAAAATTATATCCCGCCTTATCCTATGCCGAGGCAAATGCCCAAGGCGGCTTACAACAAAAAATTAAAAAACATAGTTTAAAATACAGAAAAGTTTAAAAACAATACATTAATTTAAAAACAAGCTTATGACTTGTAACCCTACAGAAGTAGTCTGTCTTGGGGAGAACCCTAAACTCGACAGCTCTCTTGGACCCTTTCTCGATTACAAAATTTCACAGACATTCGCCAAGATTCACAGTATTCCTCCCCGAGACAAGTATGGGGGCCATCTTGGAAATGGTGAAACTGAAGCCAAACAAACCTCCGTTCACATACCGTCACATCATCATGTACACTGCTGCTACTGTGGAGAAAGTGTCGACCCAGTGTGCGGCGGCTGTGAAGAAGGCCAATTCTATGCTTGGGATCATTAAAAAAGGGATTGAGAATAAAACGGCCAATATTATTATGCCTTTGTACAAATCAATGGTAAGGCCGCATCTGGAGTATTGCGTCCAGTTCTGGTCACCACATCTCAAAAAGGATATAGTGGAACTGGAAAAGGTGCAGAAGAGAGCAACCAAAATGATTAGTGGGCTGGGGCATCTACCTTATGAGGAAAAGCTACAGCATTTGGGGCTCTTCAGTATAGAAAAAAGGTGGTTGAGGGGGGACATGATTGAGACGTATAAAATTATGCATGGGATGGAGAGAGTGGATAGAGAGAAGTTCTTTTCCCTCTCACACAACACTAGAACTAGGGGACATCCACTCAAATTCAGTGGAGGGAGGATTAAAACAGACAAAAGAAAATATTTCTTTACCCAGCGTGTAATTGGTTTGTGGAACTCCTTGCCACAGGAGGTGGTGATGGCATCTGGCCTAGATGCCTTTAAAAGGAATTTGGATAGATTCATGGAGGAAAAGACCATCACAGGGTTCAAGCCATAAGCAACCTCCTGGTTTTAGAAGTGGGTTTTCTCTGTGCCAGGTGCAAGGGAGTGACAACAGGAAATCTTGTTGGATGTGTGTTCCCTGAGGCATCTGGTGGGGCCACTGTGTGATACAGGAAGCTGGACTAGATGGGCCTTTGGCCTGATCCAGCAGGGCTCTTCTTATGTTCTTATGTTACTAAGCAAAGCAAACCTCTGGGTAATTGTGCAAAGTCCTGAACACTGGCCATAGTCCTTCCATGAAAAGATTATTTTACAGGCTGCTAGAAATGTTTGGTCAGTGGGGGTTGATGCAAGCTGGGGAACAGCCCATTTTGTTCTGTTATAACCCTTCACAGAAGAAGAGTCTCTCTCTCTCTCTCTCTCTCTCTCTCTCACACACACACACACACACACAAAGTCAGAAAGTAGGAAGGAACTGCAATTGTTCCTGCCTCCAAAATAGTTCAAAGGCCCCGAGGATACCATTTGCATGTCTGTTTTTTACTCAAGGCTCACAGCAGATTATTATTTTCATTATTAACAGTACAGTGGTCCCTCGCTATCTGCGGGGGATCTGTTCTGGGGACACACACACACACACACCCGCGCGAATAGCAAGTCCAGCACCCAGTGGCCCATTTACTCACTGCGGAGCTCTCCAGAGGCCCATTCCACGTCGGCACCAGCCTGTAAGGGCCTGCAGAGGCCTCGGCAAGCTTCTCGAACACAATTTAAAGTGACTTCCGGTCAAACTGAAAGTAGGAACCAAAAGGTCAAACTGGAAGTCACATCGGAGAGGCTTACAGAGGCCCACAGAGGCCTCTGCAGGTCTTTCCAGGCCAGCATCAACATGGAACTGGCTTCCAGAGGCCTCCGCAGTGAGTAAATGAGCCATTGGGTGCTGGACTCCAGCACCCCATTCCGGATACAGAAATCCGCGGAAGCAGAATCTGCAAATAACGAGGCCCCACTGTGTTTATTACAATTACAACAGCTTTTTAAAAGCAGATCTTCCCCATCCCAAGCCCCTTTCAAACATCTCTTTGCCCACATTTATTCGGTACCCTTAACATACAAGGCACCCTGCGGACCACAGAAGTCACATGACCTTTGCTTTGAAGACAACCAACTAACCAACCAGAGGGAGGGAGACAAGGCAGGAATGAGGAAAGAGGCTGAAGGCTGACTGGTCCATGAATGCTGCCACATGCAACAGAGGTCAGAAAGTCAAAGGTGGGTCAGAAAAGGCTTTGTGAAGGATGGGGAAGCAGCCTGACTACCAGAGGGAAAGGATGTTCCAGGAACAGAGACAGTAGGGGGCTATTTTAACTGCAAGATAACTCTCCTTGGGGGAAAAAACACGCCCACAGCTTTCTGTGCACTCCATTTTCAATTAATTCACAACTTACTGCAGTGCTGCTCTGGCCAAGTCATGTGGCATCAAATCCACATACCTGCGAATTAGAGTAGAGGAAACACACACACACATTAATAGGATGAAGGATGAGAGATTTTATTTTATTTCAGGGTGAACAAAGGATAATTAAACAGCAAGTTTGACATTTCCCTTTATTTAAAAAATGTCAAGGCCGCCTTCCACCCCCACTAAAGGGGCCGTCAAAGCGGCTTACAGTAATTCACACAATCGTAAAACAAGTGCAACCATTCAACTCCCTGCCAAAACCAGAATCTCCCTGGGCCTTTTCAGAAGCAAGCTTTCATACGTACGAAGTTCCCGACAGCAAAAATGGGATACGGACACCGTCCACCAGCACCACATTCTTCACCCCACTTTTGGATAAAGTTTTCTTAGTCTTGGGCTGAGCTGCAAAAAGAGAACCTTAAATAATTACTGGAGAGAGTCTGCAGATCTATGACAAAGTTCTTCCTCTTTCTGTTGCTATTTGAAAAGGAAAACAGAACACCGTTTTGGCCAGAATCAATTTAAGGCTGAGCTACAGAGCACACACTTCCTAGAAATCAAGTAGTTGTACAACTTATTTCCACATGTGTGCATGTAAGTATTTATTCTTTTTCTCAAGTCAGTTTAAGGCAGCTAGTTTGAGAAGTATGGACAGAAAAAGATCTTAGCAGATACGGAGCCCACATGTGGAACACACGGCCACGCCAGAAGGAGAGACACGCACATGTTGAGAACCAGGCTGAGCTTCTCACAAGTGAGCTTCGGTATACACAGCCATAACCTGTGTGCTCACAGCTTCAACCAAACACTCCTCCGTCAGAAAGCGCTGCTTCATATGGCCACCGGAGGCGGCAACACAGGTGTGCAAGTGCAGTGGCCAGTGATGCTGCAAATGGAGCGGACTGCTCCACATGGCTGTGCTGTGGCCTTACCTGCTGCATGTAACTGGGGTGAACAGCTGAGGCACCTCACTGCTGAAACAGAAGAATAAAAAATAAAAAGACTCTCAAAGAACCAAGCAAAAACCTCCTCTCCACCACAAATCACTTTGAATAACCATGCTTTGACGAAAACCTAGAACCAACAGCGCCAGAAAAACAGAAGAGGGGGACATGTGTGCCATTTTAGAGGCAGCGCACACAACCTGCATGCAGAAAGTTGCAGGTTCTGCCCCTGGCCACACTCCCAAAGAGGGCTGGGAAGGAAGGACCCCGCCTGGAACCCCGGAGAGCCACTGCGGAGCACCACAGGGTGGCGGAGGGTTTCGTGACAGGCAGCTTCATACTGTCCCCCCCGCCCCTAGCCCCCTCATTCTTTGGACTGGATTACGAAGTATAGGTCACTGTCAGAAGTCAGAGGCAACTCTGTGTGTGCCTGTTTTTCCCGATTAAAGCTGCCAGACTGAGTCAGACCATTCTGGGTCCATCTAGCTCAGCACTGTTGGCACTGACTGGCAGCAGCTCTCCAGGGCTTGAGGCAGAGGAGGAGGCTTCTCAGCCCAACCTGGAGATGCTATCAGAGATGGAACTGATTTATTTATTATCGATTTATATCCCGCCTTTCTCCCCGAAGGGCACCCAAGGCAGCTTACAACAATATCAAAAAACACAAATTATAAAACAAATGTAGACATATTTTTATGTAAGATTATATGTTTACACACACACACACACACACACACACACACACACACACACACACCACCCTCCCCCTTCAAAAGCTATGTGAAATAGAAATGATTTAAGTCTCGCTGGAACTGCTCCACAGAGGGGGCTGATCGAAGATCCTCTGGAAGCATGTTCCAGAGGTGTGGTGCCACACAGAAAAGGCCCTGTTTCTCGCTGCCATCCCCTTTACCTTAGATGGCGGTAGAACTCTTAGCAGGGCCAGATGACCTAAGGGGGCGAGCCAGACTGAATGGGAGTAGGCGATCCCAAAGGTACCCTGGTCCCAGGCTGTATAGGGCTTTGTAGGTCAAAACCAGCACCTTGAATTGGGCCCGGAAACGAACCAGCACTCAGTGCAGTTGCCGGAGCAGCGGCCCAACGCCGAGCCCCAATAACCACACGAGCTGCTGCATTCTGGACCAACTGCAGTTTCCGAACCGTCTTCAGGGGCAGCCCCACACAGAGTGCATTACAGTAATCTAAGTGCAATGTAACAAACCTATGCACATTTTCCTGGGAGTAATGCTCACTGAACACAATGGGACTTACTTCTGAGTAGGCATGCACAGGATTATGGGTCCCTTCGGGGAGAAAGGCGGGGTAGAAATATTGTAAATAAAATAAAATAAATAAATTATGCTGTAAGGCGTGGACCACCGTAGCCAGATCCGACTGACTCAGGTATGGTCGCAGCCGACGCACCAGCCAAAGGTGGGCAAAGACACACACACACACACACACACACACGCACGGCCACTTAAATTCAGGTCCTTTAAAGAAACAAAGTAGTTTCAGACAGGGCAACTTGCATGAAATCTTGTTGTGTTTGCACCAACGTGGTGATCAACCAAAGGAAGAGTACTTACAGAATCTGGGAGCCCATGCCGAGGCGGCGGCAGCAGCAGCAGGGAGAGTTTTGACAGCACAGGTCAACATGGACGTCATTTTGAAATCTGGAAGGACACCAGAGATTTGGAGGGTCAGGTCAGCAATTCCCTCCAGCTGGCTTGTTAGCAACATTCAGCCCAGTTCACATCCCAGCCAAGGAAGCCAAGGTCACCTGGCTTGGACACCTGACTCCCCAAATCACTGCCAAGTCTCTAAAGAGAGCTCTGAGTGAGCAGAAACCACAACTCCCTCTCAGGCAGAACGCAGGGGTCGTTCTCGCTCTCTCTACTGTGCAATGTTTTCATACATTTTGTTACAGCAAAAGGTTTCAGCGCTGCTCACAGGATTGCATCATCCAATAAGGTCAGAGTCCAATCAAGCTAACACAGCCCCACATTATTTCTCTGCTTTAAACACATAACATTTCATTGAGTTATCAGCCCAGATGTGCAATATTCTCTATAGCTTAACTTTTCATTTCTGCTCTGAACAGTTATATCTGGCACTTTGCATGCTTAAGGTACCTGCAAAGCTGCTCTCTGTCTTTGGAATAAGATGCAAGCAGCTTGATTGTTCAGGATTTGGTCAAAAACAAACTCTCCTCATGTTAGGCCAGAAAATCCAGCTTTATTCAAGGGCAAATTACACCAACGAGGTCAACACAGAACCTTTAAACTTTAGAGCATGCAGCCTTTAACTCTTATAGGCAGGCTTACCAGATCGCCGACCGGGACGTTCCTTTTTGCCCTTAAGGGAGGTGGGGGGAGGGGCGATAGTAGCCGGAGCTTCGGCTACTATCGCCCCTCCCCCCGCCTCCCTTAAGGGCAAAAAGGAACGTCCCGGTCGGCGATCTGGTAAGCCTGCCTATAGGTGCCTAGCTAGCAGATATGTTTGCTCCCCATCCCAACCTGTAAACAGTCCCCAGTCTCTCTGTGTGTCCATCATTTCAGGAGCCAACCTGAGTTCATAGTACAACTCACTAAATAGCCTTCAAAAGCTGCATCAGGACTCTTAAGTTTTCTTTTGTTGAGCTGGGGGTTGCTCCAACAAATCAACAACCCAGCTCCTGTTTTGGAAATTTCCGATAGACTGTCCTGCACATAGCCTCTTTGGGAGGGAAGCAGCTTCCTATCGATAGCACACCAAGTCCCTTCTTTCTAACCTCTTAAATTGGCTCTGGAATGATATTCTCCTCCCAAGACAGATCCCTGCCCCTACATCAGGTCTATCTACTCCCAAGCCCCGAGTTCCTTGATGCAAGGGCAGGATGCTAATGTGATAATACACCCCCAAGATGAAAGCTTTGTCCATAAGAGGCACACTTCATGTTATCAAGTTGGTGCTCAGGCTGTGCATATCCCACAAAATGTGGAAATAAAACATGCAGGCAAATCGCCACTTGCTAATTTCACAACTTGTGAAGCCACTGCAGCAAATGGCCGAGAGCATCAGAAATCAATGGCTTGAAGCCCTGCTTCTGCCCAAGACACACACTAGACCACTGTTCCTCAACCTTGGGGTCAGGACCCCAATGGGGTCATGAAGTCTCATTTGTGGGGGTGCGACAAGTTGCGGGAACCAAAATGGCTGCTGGGGGCTAATGCTGGGGGGCAGTGGGGAACCTGTTGGGGGGCTTCCACAGGGATTTCACCCCCTAGTCCCTCCCTCTTTTGATTTGCTGGGGGGTGTGGTGGGGAACTGCAGCTTGGCTCTCCTGTTCTGGAAGGCCCCATCACAGGTGGTGCTGGCTGGGCCAGCTCGGCAGGCTGAGGCTGCCGCTGCTGGGGGTGGGGGGGTGGCAGCAACAGGGGTGGTGGTGGGGTGGATCAGGTCCCAGGAGGGGGTGGGATCAATGGTTCCCAGCCTCGTTCATTGGGGTCATGGCACGGAAAAGGTTGAAGACCACTGAACTAGACCATCTCAGGCAAGCCCACCATTTGCAATCAAGGGAGGATAACACCAGTCAACCTGATGGACTTCTTGTAATGATGACCAAAGATAACAATTTGTTTAGCACTTCACATGTTAATACTGTACTTCACATGTTAAGTATCATCACAATCATTACAAGCAGTGCTAGAACTCTTCCAGCTCTCTCATCTCTGCCAGAGTTCACACTGCAAGGCCTTGGGGATAGGGACCAGCTTGGTGCTTTTGCTCCACTTGTGCATTAAAGCCACAGTGCATGGCATGCATGAAGGAATCACAGGATAAAATCCTACGCGCATACAGTACACCTGGGAGTAAATCCCACTGAGTCAAATGAGACATAAGAACATAAGAAGAGCCCTGCTGGATCAGGCCAAAGGCCCATCTAGTCCAGCTTCCTGTATCACACAGTGGCCCCACCAGGTGCCTCAGGGAGCACAAGACAACAAGATAACCTGTGTTCTGCTGCCACTCCCCTGCACCTGGCACAGAGAAAACCTACTTCTAAAGCCAGGAGGTTGCTTATGGCTTGTAACCTGTGATGGAATTTTCCTCCATAAATCTGTCCAATCCCCTTTTAAAGGCATCCAGGCCAGGTGCCATCACCACCTCCTGTGGCAAGGAGTTCTACAAACCAATTACACGCTGGGTAAATAAATATTTTCTTTTGTCTGTTTTAATCCTCCCTCCACTCAATTTGAGTGGATGTCCCCTAGTTCTAGTGTTGTGTGAGAGGGAAAAGAACTTCTCTCTATCCACTCTCTCCATCCCATGCATAATTTTATACATCTCAATCATGTCCCCCCTCAGGCACCTTTTTTCTAGACTGAAAAGCCCCAGACGCTGTAGCCTTTCCTCATAAGGGAGGTGCTCCAGCCCATGAATCATTCTGGTCGCTCTTTTCTGCACCTTTTCCAATTCAACTATATCCTTTTCGAGGTGTGGTGACCAGAACTGGACACAATACTCCAGATGTGGCCTTACCATCGATTTGTACAAAGGCATAATGATATTGGCCGTTTTATTCTCAATCCCCTTTTTAATGATCCCGAGCATGGAATTGGCCTTCTTCACAGCCGCCGCACACTGCTGGGTCGACACTTTCATCGACCTGTCCACCAGCACCCCAAGATCTCTCTCTTGATCCGTCACAGACAGCTCAGAACCCATGAGCGTGTATGAGAGACATACTTCCGAGTAGACATGCATAGGCCTGGGCTAACAGTTAACTACCTAGTACAGCTTGGGACACAGCAGGGTAAACTTCAGACCGGCCCGTGTCTCAAGTCCCTTTGAGGAGGCCCTTCGTTCTCCGGGTTCCCCTGCTGGAAGAGGGGCGGCTTGCGGCAGTTAGGCCTCCTCTACCGTGGGGACCCCCTCCCCTCCCCGATTCTGCATCCCTGGGTGGGGCCGCCCGCCAGCCAGCAAGCACCGATGCGAGGCAGCCTGTTCCTCCCCAGATGCTCCGATTCGGCGCCCGCCGCCAGGTCGTCAGCCTGAAGGCTTCTTCTCCCCACGAAGCCGGGGTCTGGCAGCCTACCGGCCACCCTCGCGACACGGCCCTCCTTCGAGCCTCCTCAGCCGCCGCGAGGGCTGCTCGAGAGAGGGGCAGGTCCGGAACGCGCCCGACGTAGAGGCCGGTTCGTGGCCCTACACCGCATCCCTCGCAGGACGCAGCCAGGAGCCGAGGCGGGTCAGGAAGGACCAGCCGCCGCTGCCGCCACTCGGCTGGCCACGCCCACCCCCGGGGCCGGAATTCGAACCCGCAGCTTCCCGAAGCCGGGCGGAGGGGGGCAACGGCCGTCTCTGCCCGCGGTGCCCATTACCTCCTCAGCGCCAACGACGAGCAGCCTCTTCTCCTCCTCTTCTCCTCCTCCCGCCCCCTCTCCGTCTAGTCCCGCACGCGCCCCTTGCCTGGAAGGCCCCGAGGGCGGCCGACGCTCGCCCCAGAGTCGTCCAAGGCAGCGCCCGGGTCAACGCTTCGTCCCCGAAAGAGCGTCAGGCGAGCCTACCTGGGACGCCAGACGCGGTCCAGAGAGGCAGAGAAGGGGCCGGCAGGGCAACAAAGACTGGCGCGCCCGGATTTCCACGCAGGCGCTTCGCGGGCAGCCCCACGCCAAAGGCGCCGGCCAGCCACGGAGGCCCCGCTTGGCCCCGCCCCCTGGGCAAGGTCTCTTCGCTCTCCTCACCAGTCCTCCTCCCGCGCGGCCCACTGACCTCGCTGCTCTCGGCCAAGATGGCGGCTGCTGTCAGGTCTATCGGCAGCTGGACGAGATTCACGGCCGCCGCCAAGTACTGTCCGGCCCGGCGCCGCCCCTCAGGTGAGCGAGGAGGGGGCCGGTGTATCATCCGAAGCCGAATAGAGGCCCCGCCGCAGGGTGGGACAAGACACGGTGGCTGTAGTGTGGGGTGAAAGATGGAACTGTTGGAGGGGCCCCGAAATACCTGAAGGCCTAGGGGCCCGGTCATGGGTTAACACACTCTGCTCTGGGGGGCGCCTCGACTCCTGCCCCACGGGTCGGGAGGGCGCTCTCGTTCGCTGCCGCCCCCGCGACAGGGTGTCCCTGGGAAGAAGAGAGCAGCCCGGAAGCGCGGCTCGGAGGCAAAGCGCCCTGTGCTGCGGGTGTTCAGAAATATGGTGTCTCCGGACGCTGGGCTTGGCCGCCGGGGCCAGTCGCCCCTGACGCGCCTCGCCGCTTCCTGCACTCTGTCGAGGAGTCCCTGGTCGTGTCTGGCCCGAAACTTCTGCTCATCGGTTTAACTGGACGACCCCCAAGCTCTGGGAATGTGGAAAAGAGAAGAAATATCTCTCCCTCCACTGTGCATAACTTTATACATCTGTAACTTTCAGGCGTTTAGGTTCTCCTGATAGAAAAGGTACCTTAACTTTGTGGCCGTTTGACACTTTGCTGTGCTTTTTCCAGCTCTTCAGTGTCCTTGTTTGAGCATAGGGAACAGTCATCTCATTCTGTTTAAAGCACCTTTGACACAGGTGGTACTAGTTAAATATTATTAACGCGTAATGGCCAGTAGCCATTGACACCATTGATGAAACTAGTGATCTCTTGGAATTAGCCTAATCTCTGTTGAAAGCCGTCTAAAGGCTGATTCACACTAGCCCTTCCATGCACGTTTGCTCTACTCTAGCGTCTGTACGTGCGTCTAGCAGTTCTCTGAACGTTTGCCCGCCTTCTTGAAGAAAGCGCAGCTGTGATTGGGTGAAGAGAAATGCGCTTCTCTGATTGGTGAGCTGCCTAGCACCGGGAGCATAAACGCTAGCTTAAACGCGAGCGCAGCAAAAAGATAAACCGAAACCATCTCTCCTGGCTGCGTCGTAAGCTCATGCTGCGTCTGACGCAAGCATGAAAAACGCACGAAAAGACCAAACGTTAAGCCAAAACGCGCACGGAAAGGGCTAGTGTGAATCAGCCTTAAGCTGGCAGCCGTTACCACTTCATCTGGTAGCAGAGATCTCTAGAAAGGCCTCAGCCTTAAAACAGTCAGTAAAAAGGTCCCGTCTTGGTGTGAGCTCTCTCATGTACACTTGAATGGTTCTAGAGCGTTTGTGGGTTCTGCTTGGGCAGAACTGGGTGATAATATTGAGGGGCCTCTGATACTGCATCCCACTCCAGTGGTGGGTGCTTCTTGAAAACCCTCAAACACAATATGAAGACAAGAGGCCTCTATGTTCTCCTCCCCACCTTCTGCAACCTTATGCAGAGGCATGCTGAGTCTGGAGGTTTCTTTAATTGTTACTGCTATCCCTTGATAGGTCTATTCTCTGTGAATTTGATCATCCTCTCTCAAAGCTGTTTAAGCTACTACTCTCCTGGGACCTGGATAAGAGCTCCAAATCCAAGGGGAATTGGACAAATTCATGGAGGACAGTTCTGTCAGTGGTCACTAGGCATGATCGCTATGTGCTACTTCCAGCTTCAGCAGTAGTATGCATCTATATTACCAATTGCAGGGGGGGAGCATTGGGGGGGGCGAAATCATAAAATGTTCAAGTTGGGACCTTGGAGTTGGAGATCATCTACTCCAGGGGTTCTCAACCAGTGGTACTTTGGCTGACTGCTGGTGGTACTCAGACTGCTGGACCACCGGAACACCACTCCAACATGGTGCTTTTGTTGCAGCATCCTGCTTTTGTCCTGCCCTTGGCTGAGCCTCTCAGGAATGCTGAGAAGGGCCCTTGTACCTGCCCAGAGCCTCCTACCTGCGTTTTCTGGCCTCTGAAAACCTGGAAGTAACTGGTGATGATGTCATCGCCAGTCACTTCCAGTGGAACGCAGCAGGAGAGTGGTGTCGGAGGTGATACTTGGCCGAGAACAGTTTGCACGAGGCAGGCTGCTCTAGGGCCAGACAGCTCCTCCAGGGAGGAAATTCTTCCTTGTGTTTATCCTAAATCTGTTCCCCTGTAGTGTTAACCCATCAGTTCTAGTCCTGCCTTCAGGAGCATCATTTCTCACCATTTCCTGTGTGACAGCCCTTCAGATACTTGAAGACTGCTATTGTATTTAGCTTAGTCTTCTCTTCTCCAGGTGAAGCATAACAAGTATCAATTAGCCTTCTTTTAAAGAGCACTCAGTAGAGGGGGTTGGTATGGGAATTGCCATTCTTCTTGTGTGAGGTGACTTGGTGGCTACTTGTGTTTCTACATCGTTGGAGTGTGGACTTTTGTTGTCAAAGTAGACGCATACCCAGTTTAATGCTGGGGATGCATTCTGGGAAACAGGAGCGCTAACTGAATCCACGCTATATGGGGTCATTGTAGCATAGTCCCAACCAAGATGTGTTCCCAACATCATAATTTATTACCCGTATTGTCCCGAGTATAGGACGCTCCTGATTATAAGTCGCACCCTTAAAGTTTGGTGCTATTTTTTAAAGAATACATTTTTAACTTTTTTTAACTTAAATATACACATTAGTAGAACAGTACAGCTTTAGTACAGTTAAAGGCATAGGCACCCTGTCCCTTATTGAATCTGGGCACTCTAGTATTAGTAGCCTTCCCAGATCCAAAGGGGGACAGAGTGCCTACCTTTTAACCTTTGGAATTTGGGCAGGTGTAGCTTGTTGCACCCTCCCATGATGATGAGCTGCACCTGCCCAAATTTCAGTGAACAGCACAATCCTATGCGTATCTACTCAGAAGTAAGTCCCATTGCATTCAATGGGGCTTACTCCCAGGAAAGTGTGCATAGGATTGCAGCCTAAAGGAAGGCACTCAGTCCCCCTTTGGATATCGTAAGCCTATGCAGGAGCTCTTGCTCTCAACTTTCAAACTGTACTCTCAACTTTTAAACTGCAAGATCAATAAATACCTTAGTTTCCACAGAGTCCTGGGGTTGAAACTTAAGGGTTAATTTTTCCAAATGCTTCCAGAGGCTGCTGAGAGATAATGATCTTTCATGGTATTCAGCCATTTAGCAAGTGATTAAGAACTGCAAGGAAAGGCTTGAAAACACAGTGCTTTGCAGTTTAAAAAAAGAGAGAGAAAAAAGCCCCGTTTTACCTTTGAAAAGAGACTCAGAGAGGCTTGGTTTGAAAGCGCTTTGCATAAAACACTAGGCAGAAATGCTAGGCTTTGATTGTAGGGTGCACCCCCTACTTTAAAGACTTCCCTTAGGGGTAGGCTTACCAGATCTCCAACCGGGACAGAGTGCTAGACCTTTAGGAGAAGGAATGTGGGCAGGTGTAGCTTGTTAAGCTTTAGAGCACAATCCTAGGCATGTCTACTCAGAAGCAAGCCCCACTGAACACAATGCATGCCTAGGATTGTGCTGTAAGGTTTAATAAGCTACACCTGCCCACATTCCTTCCCCTAAAGGTCTAGCACTCTGTCCCGGTTGGAGATCTGGTAAGCCTAACTATAGGGGATAAAAGTGAGTCTTATACTCAGGCAAATACGGTACTTACGGCCAACATACTAGGGGTTTATTAGTACTCCTGTTGTGTATATACACACTTTGGTAAAAATTCCTTAAACAAGATTTGTTGTTGTTGTTCAGTCGTTAAGTCGTGTCCGACCCTTCGTGATCCCATGAACCATATCCCGCCAGGCCTTCCTGTCCTCCACTATCTTCCTGAGTTCGCTCATTTTCATGTTCGTTGCATCGGTGATGCTGTCTAACCATCTCATCCTTTGCCTTCCCCTTCTCCTTTTGCCTTCAATTTTTCCCAGCATCAGAGTCTTCTCCAGAGAGTCTTCTCTTCGCATTAGGTGGCCAAAATATTTGAGTTTCAGCCTTAGTATCTGTCCTTCCAGGGAACAGTCAGGGTTGATTTCATTTAGGATTGACTGATTTGATCTCCTAGCAGTCCAAGGGACTCTCAGGAGTCTTCTCCAGCACCACAGTTCAAAAGCATCTATTCTGCACTGACCAGCGCGGGACTTACCTGTGGCGGCCAGCGTGGAGTTGGTCCCACGGCACCATAAGCGGTGCTGGCCAATGCGCCGGCGCTGCTTACTCACAAGGAGCCGCAAATTTGCTTTACGGCATGTTTGCAACTAATTGGCCAGTGCAGAGCCGGCCTAAATTAGGCAGGATTGAGTTGTAAATTAGTACATTCACCGGTGCATGGCACAACCTTGAACAGGACGAACTTGACACCATTGGGAGAGAAGGTTGGAGTTACTGGCAGGAAGATGGGGCCAGGTTGTGGCATGTCCTACTGCTTTAAGAAGGCATCAAAGGTTGATTGGCAAGCCCTGAAGCTG
Organism: Plestiodon gilberti rubricaudatus; assembly: GCA_026170595.1. Lineage (NCBI taxonomy): Eukaryota > Metazoa > Chordata > Lepidosauria > Squamata > Scincidae > Plestiodon > Plestiodon gilberti. The sequence goes on along the minus strand of JANXHW010000001.1, from coordinate 1,251,476 downwards.
CTTCTCCCTGAACAGTTCTTTGTGACAGAAGATTGCATCAACAGTTAAGAACATAAGGAGAGCCCTGCTGGATCAGGCCAAAGTCCCATCTAGTCCAGCTTCCTGTATCTCACAGTGGCCCCACCAGATGCCTCAGGGAACACAAGACAACAAGATACTTGTATCCTGTCTCCACTCCCCTACACCTGGCACAGAGAAAACCTACTCCTACAACCAGGAGGTTGCTTATCCCCATCATGGCTTGTAAGCTGTGATGGACCTTTCCTCCATAAATCTGTCCAATCCCCTTTTAAAGGCATCCAGGCCAGGTGCCATCACCACCTCCTGTGGCAAGGAGTTCCACAAACCAATTACACGCTGGGTAAAGAAATATTTTCTTTTGTCTGTTCTAACTCTCCCTCCACTCAATTTTAGTGCGTGTCCCCTAGTTCTAGTGTTGTGTGAGAGGGAAAAGAACTTCTCTCTATCCACTCTCTCCATCCCATGCATAATTTTATACATCTCAATCATGTCCCCCCTCAACCGCCTTTTTTCTAGACTGAAGAGCCCCAAACGCTGTAGCCTTTCCACATAAGGTAGATGCCCCAGCCCACTAATCATTTTGGTCGCTCTCTTCTGCACCTTTTCCAGTTCCACTATATCCTTTTTGAGATGCGTAGACCAGAACTGGATGCAATACTCCAGAGGCGGCCTTACCATGTATTTGTACAAAGGCGTAATGATATTGGCCGTTTTATTCTCAATCCCTTTTTTAATGATCCCGAGCATGGAATTGGCTTTCTTCACAGCCGCCGCACACTGGGTCGACACTTTCATCGACCTGTCCACCAGTACCCCAAGATCTCTCTCCTGATCCATCACAGACAGCTCAGAACCCATGAGCGTGTATGTGAAGTTTTGATTTCTTGCCCCAATGTGCATCACTTTACACTTACTTACATTGAAGCGCATCTGCCATTTTGCTGCCCATTCTCCCAGTTTGGAGAGATCCTTCTGGAGCTCTTCACAATCCCTGCTGGTCTTCACCACTCGGAAAAGTTTAGTGTCATCCGCAAACTTGGCCACCTCGCTGCTTATCCCCAACTCCAGGTCATTTATGAACAAGTTGAAAAGCACTGGTCCCAAGACCGATCCTTGGGGCACACCGCTTTTCACCTCTCGCCATTTTGAAAATTGCCCATTGACACCCACTCGCTGTTTCCTAGTCTTCAACCAGTTCCTAATCCATAGGAGGACCTGCCCCCTTATTCCCTGACTATGGAGTTTTTTCAGGAGCCTTTAATGAGGAACCGTGTCAAACGCCTTTTGAAAATCCAGATATATAATATCCACGGATTCTCCCGCATCCACATGCCAGTTGACTTTTTCAAAGAATTCTAAAAGGTTTGTGAGGCAAGACTTCCCGTTGCAGAAGCCATGCTGAGTCTCCCTCAGCAAAGCTTGTTCTTCTATATGTTTTCCGATTTTATCCTTGATGAGGCTTTCCACCATCTTCCCTGGAACAGATGTTAGGCTGACCGGCCTGTAGTTTCCCGGGTCCCCTCTCCTTCCTTTTTTTAAAGATTGGTGTGACATTAGCTATCCTCCAATCCTCTGGCACAGTGGCCATTTAAGGGACAAGTTGCATATTTTTGTCAAGATATCAGCAATTTTTGTCAAGATATCAACAAGATGCATATTTTTGTCAAGATATCAGTGCTTAGTTCCTTAAGCACTCTTGGATGAATGCCATCTGGGCCCGGTGACTTATTGATCTTTAATTTGTCAATTAAGTCTAAGATGTCTTCTCTTTTAACCTCTATTTGACTTAATTCTTTAGTCAGGAGTGGCCGTTTGGGCAGCGGTATCTGCTCGAGGTCTTCTGCCGTGAAGACAGATGCAAAGAACTTATTTAATTTCTCTGCAACCTCCAAGTCTCCTTCTCTCCACTGCAGTGCTGCGCTCAAAATCTAAGTCACTTTCAGTGAAGAGATTCAGGGCATCCTTGATCTTATTGAGGCCCTCTGTCAAAACTCCTGTGGTGATGTTTCTATTGGGTACAATGTCATCTGTGGGCCATTGATGTCCTCAGTAGAATGCTGCTGTTCCAGCTCTTTGTTGGTGAGACTGGAGTAGCTCCTGCATGTTGTCAATGTCAACTTTTGTTCATTCCTAGTTGGTTGGCTAGCTCGATGATGTCATTGGCAACCACTGCTTCATTCTTTTCAAATCCCCAGAAGATGCAACATGTCGCCGCTGCTCCGTTCCCCCTCAGACTTGCTTTTCTTCATCAGCCCCATGTTAAGATAACCCTTGTAAACCTCACTCCCTGTTACCCAGATCTCTTTTGATTGGCCAACTTGTACCTGATGTGTTATGGTCGTGGTGATCTCGCTAGCGCTCCCAGCTGTTGGCTCAGTTGCCACTGAACAGCAGCTGCCACTGCTCCTGTACGCAAAAGAGGCAGACCTCTTTTTAGAAAAACACTGCAGCCTACTCTCAAGTGAGTCGTCGCCTTCGGAAATGTGCTCTGGTGTGTCGTCCTGCTGCTTACAAGTCATGCTCACATCGAGCCTCTTTTCAGTAGCAGTAGAAGAAAGATTCAGTGCTGTCCAAGCAAGATTTTGGATCTTGAGGGCTTGTGTCTTGAAAAGGGAAACAGAAGGGAAAGGAGGGTGGGAGGAAGCAGCTGTTACACAATTGCACAGTGTGGTGTGTGAATGTTTGCCAAAGATGAAGCTTGATCTGATCTCTGAGCCCATTGTCAGGGAATGACGAGGCCAGAAGCTGCTGCTTTGTCAGACAAAGGTCTGTTGCTCTTTCCGGCTTCCTCCCAGTCAAAGAATCGGACATGATCCACGTCTCCGTTCTTGCATATGGACACACTGCAGGTGCTGTAGGGTTTCTTTAAGAGGCTTATATGCTGCCGTGCAATTAAAATTCCCAGTGTCTTTACAAAGGTTTTTTTTTTAAGGTAAAAAGCAGTCAAACTTGATAAATTAAGCCAGAGGTTCCCAAACTGGGGCGGCGCGATGCCCCAGCCAGGAACAAAGGGTTGCTACACCCTGAAGAGATGTGGGGACCCGCGGTGACTTCGATAGCGTCCAGGATCGTGCAGCCGCCACAGACAAAAGTGCCTGTTTTACCTTGGTTGGTGGCTTTAGAGATCCTGCGGGGGGGGGGGGGGCTACGGACCCCTGTGCAGGCCTCCAAAGTGTTGGAGCAGCACTCCAACGCGATCGCGACCCAGTTCCGGTTTTGCCATAAAACCGGAAGTGGTTGCGATCGCGTCGGAGGGCCTCTCCGACGTTTGTGGAGGCCTGCACAAGGGTCCGCAGGCTCCCCACACCCCCTGCAGGACCTCCAAAGCCACCAACCAAGGTAAAGCGGGCAATTTTCATCTGCGGCAGTGGCAGCGCAATCCTGGACGCGTCGTCGCTACTTCTGGGAAGGCCCTTCCCAGGAGTTTGGGACTCTCTGAATTAAGCCCATAAAAGCATAGAAGTAATGAAATCTGACAGAGCCCATCAAAGCATCCGTTTCACCCAGCATTGGTAATGTGCTGAAAGTCTGAGGTTGTCGTGTGTGCCCTACTTTTGACCTGTACAGTACTTCGGCCTCTGGGACCTTCTTCTCTGTCGTGCGAGTCTTGGGACTGAGGAACAGGTAGGCCTTTACGGCCCGGGAAGCCTTTGTGAGTGGCCTTTCCCAGGTGTATAATAAGAGGTGCAAGTTTAAAGCAGGAAGGTTTAAATCTTTGCAGAGACAGCGGGAGTCCAGCCCCCGAGGCCCGCTTGGCATTTTGGCCGCTCGGAGGGGCCTCTGGTCCCGGTTCCCAAGTGCCTGTGTTCCTGGCCAGGGTGGAATCTGGGTGAAAGGTCCTTTTCTTTCCACCCCTGCTATGGGAATGTAGGCCAGAGGGCATGGCCCATCTCCAGCCTTATTTGGGCTAGGCTTGGGACTGTCTGGAATGGCCTCTTGTTTTAACAGTGCACTAAGCAGCAGCGCATGGTGTGCGTCAATAGGGTGACATGGCTGGTGTTGACTTACCTAGCACAGCTCAGGCTGAACCTTGCTTTTATTGACTTGCCTTTAGTTGTGAAAGCCATAGAAGAGCTTCCGTTGCCTCTTTCGAAGGAGGCTTCCTGTGTGTGTGGAGGGGGGCTAGCACGAGGCTGCCTTTTTCAGGGCATTGTTTGGACAGAACCGCAGCTTCTTGGAGCTGGCTTCAGTGTGGGAAGAGGAAAGCCCTCTGAAGCTGCCGGACCGCTTCTGAGTGCAGGGTGCCCTGCTGTGTAACTGTCATGACTTGGATGTGTGATTCTTGTGACCAGGCCTCGAAATCAAAATGGGGGGGGGGGCAGCACGCCGCCTCTCCACTGTGTGAGGAGGAGGAAGAGGTGGCTGTGTCCGAAACCAGTAACCTCGACTGGGCCGTGGAGACAGAGTCACGAGTCGCAGTGGTCTGGGAAAGCCAAGTGTGACTTCCGCTCTAGCAGAGGAGGCGAAAGCTCTGGGTGGCCTTGAAAGCCGGGTCAGTGAGTTGCATTTGGCCGCCTTGCCACTCTGTAGGAAGCTAAAGTTCTTGGTTGCGGCCATGAGACAAACTGAGCTGCCAAGAGAAAGCAGTTGTGTGAAACCGTTGGCAGCAGCTACCTGGGTGTCGGAAAGCGCATCCCAAGAACTGTGGCCTGCCCTGGCTCAAGCGGGAGCCTTCCAAGAAGCCCCTCTGCTGCGGAACAGCTGCTTTGCACAGCTGCCCCACCTGGTGGGTGTTCAGCCATATTTCAGTGGGGATTCTGGAGGCTCAGGACTTCTGCAGCGGAAATGGCTCTCGTATTTTCTGACTGCTACAAATTCTGTGTCATGGTTAGATGGGAGCCTCGGGGAGCTTGGCCGGGGGGGGGCTGTTTCACAAGGGGCAGTGAGTGTATACTAGCGAAGGCTGGTAACGCCTCATGACTGGCAAGGTTCTGGGTGCTTTTGGATGCCCAGAGGCCTCGACGCTGACTCCTAGGGGGTCGAGGTCTTGTTCCAGCTCTGCCTAACTTCAGACCTCTCTCTCCTAGGTTATGTTGCCTGCCGAAACCTCAGCACCACCTCTCATAAATGTAAGTGCACAAACGGGGGCGGGGGGGTAGGGGGGAATTCTGTTCTGACAGAAAGAAATTGGGCGAAACTGGGAAATACACATCTATGTCGCTCAACTCTGGGATTCCCACCTCTCCCTTTTTTTAACTTTCATTGGTTTTGCAGAATGTACCATAGATTTTTTTCTATTACAAAAAACAATGGAAAGAAGGGCTGAGACGTGACGCTTCTGGACAATAAGTGTGCACAATACAGTGGGGTGTACACCGGGGGGGGGGGAGCTCTTCTCCTCCAGTGTCCCTCACGATGAAGGACCTCCTGAATCTTGCCCATGTCGTTTTGTCCTCCCTGTGCTGGCGAAGCACTTTGGCTGGAAAGGACTAGGGTGGAAAGTGGGTGAACGCAAGAAGGAGAGTGCCTGCTGCTGCTGCTGCCGCCGCCGCCGCTGCCCTGCTCAGTGGGTACAGAAGGCCCTTTCCAAATGGTGGCTCTTGTGCCTAGCAGGAGAATAGCCAGGGGCTCTGTTCCGCCCAGCACCGCACCCCTCTGAGTGGCTGCTTGCTGGCGCCTCCCCCCCCCCCCCCCGCGTTTCTTTTGTTGCATTGCTGCTGTTGGATTGTGAGCCCCTTTGAGATGGACGGGAAGCCATCTCAAAGGGGCTTCCTTTTGCATCTCAAAGGCATCTCTTCCTTTTGGCTACGCAAACTTGTTGTTAGGTAGCCTTACCATAGTCCCGGTTCTGGCCGGGACAATCACGATTCAGGAGCCCAATCCCGGTCTCCCGGCCGGTCTCCATCATTGTCCCGGCCAGCTGGGATTTGCCCCCGTCTTTTTCCAGCATCACGCAGCTGCGCGAGGCAGCAAGCACTTTGAAAATGTCCAAGTTCACTCGGACATTTTCAAAGTGCTTCCAGCCTTGTTGCGTACTTGCGCAAGGCTAGAAGCTCTCCGAAACAGCCCGAGTGAACTTGGGTCGTTTCGGAGAGCTTCCAGCTTCGCACAAGTATGCAACGAGGCTGGAAGCTCTCCGTAACGACCTGAGTTCACTCGGGCTGTTTCGGAGAGCTTACAGCCTCGTTGCGTAGTCCCGTGTGACTGGGACGAAGTCCCCGCCCCTGGCCACGCCCCCGGCCATGCCCCCAATCCCAGCCATGTCCCAGCCATGATCACTTCCGCCCCCCCCTGCATCAGGTGGGATTTGGTAAGGCTATTGTTAGGTGGCATGCAAACATTCTTGTTCTCATGTTGTGGGACAGGAGGCAGGTATGACCCAGTGCACACACGCACAGTGTGGCATACCAGAGCTGGAGATCTCGCCCATCCCTTTCTTTAATGGAAGCTTTAATGGCCTGCTTTCCCCCCCCCTTCTCGCTCCCTCCCTTCCTTCCGTGAGGGCCAGGTGCTTGTGGAAGGCTGGAGGCTTCTGTGTGCCCACAAGTTCCACCCAGTTCTTTCCTGGAGAAGGCGTTCAGGGGACAGTCGGGACCTTGCACACCCCCAGCTTCCCCCGCATCGCATTGAGCTGGCCTGCTAAGCTACGTTGACGTTCACTGTGGGGAAATAACCCGCCTTTCTCTCTGTCTCTGGCTTCCAGCTAGAACCCACGTTGACTACGACATCAAAGGAAATGTTGCTGTGGTGCGCTTTAACTCCCCGGATTCCAAGGTGGGTCTTCCCCTCCTTATTTAAATGGACATGGTGAGAGTGAGAAATGGTCTCCGTGCACGATGGAAACACTTGCCAGAGGAGAGGCTGAGATGGGATGTGGAGTGTTTGGAGGGAGATGGGTGGTTATTATTGGAACTCTGTTTAGCCGAGCAAACCAAGAGCCAAGGGCACATCCGACAACAGGAAAAGGGAATATCCATAGCATCCATTGGTTATGAAGCACTTCTGCTGTGCCAATGGACACATTGGTTATATCAAGCACTTCAACTCGTTCACTCTTTACAATAGTGCAGGGAGGTAGGCCATTATGAATCCCATTTAACAGAGGGGAGCAAAAGCTGAGGCGTCGTTAGCCCAAGCTGAGGTGGGATTAGGACCCAGGCATCAGCCCTTGAACCTCACTGGCCTTCGCTACTCGTTTGGTGGGCTGTACAGTGACCCCCTTGGTCTCTTGCACTCTGCTATAAATGAGGTCTTGAAGAAATGAATGGGGATGCCTGCCTGTCAGGCTGCCTAGGAAGCAGGAAGGAAGAGAACAGTCCGAGAGGCAGGTTGTCAAGCTCTTCTAGCAGTTTGATGAACATAGAGAGAGCAGCTGTGCAGGACTCGACTACCTTCAAAATCCTAAAATGCAATGAAGATAAATCCTTTTGCAAAGGAGCGTCTTTGGGGTCTGACACATCCTGCCGTTTGCTCTGCTGTGGATTTCACAGCCTCTGCCTCTCTTGTGCTCAGGGATAGGTGCTGTTGAAGAGCCACTGTTGCAAGCCCTGGAATGTTTGTTTTGGGTTTGTCAAGGCTGCCCCCTGGCTGAGCTTTGGCTTCTATGTTGGTGCTTTCCGTGTTGGGGTGGGCAGAAGAGGCCACTGGCCAGGGATGTCTCCATCCAGAGGTCTCCCTTTTGTCTGCTTTCGTTTTAGCTTGCCTGCTTCCTTGTTCCAGGTGAACACACTGTCCAAACAGCTGCAAGCAGAATTTACAGAAATAATGAATGAGATCTGGGTCAACGATGCTGTCCAGAGCGCAGTCCTCATCTCGGCAAAACCTGGCTGCTTCATTGCTGGGGCAGACATCAAGTGAGTTCCCAGGAGGCAGAGTCCTGCTTTCAGGGGGCGGGGAGACAAACAGGCAGGCTGGGCTCTCAGGGTGGGGGTTTCGGAGGAGCTGCCATGCTGGGCCCCCAGCAGCATGAGTGGGTTCCCTGACCTCACAAGTGGCTTTGAGGTGCCAGTGCAGTTCTCCTCTCTTGGGGGAGGACAATGGCAGCTCCCTGGCTCTCGGATGTAATTGACGCAAGAAGAGTTAGCCAAGAATCACTTTTATGTCTTGTAGGTTTAAAATACTGCATGAACTGTATTTGGTCTGTTCTCATTATCTGCAGGGGCCACTCATTATTCCGCAGACTCCTTGTTTTCAGCCTTTGTTCCTTCGCTTGTTTACACTTCCCTTTGTTTGCAGATCATTGCTTGTGATTGCTCTTTGTGATTCCTGTATGCAGATGCTTTTTGCAGATTGCGATAGCAGCTCTCTGCAGATCCTTCTATGCTGCTCCATTCTTTGTGATAGCACTTTGCAGATCCCTCATGGGCTCCTCCTAGTACTCCTCCTCTCTTGCAGTCACCAAAACTTCACAAAGTGTGAAGTTTGTGGAGCAAACACCACAAAGGTTTGCATTCCATAAGTGCAAACAAAGCAAAATGCAAACAAGTGAAGGGCTGCCAGCAGCCAGGAGGCTACAAACAACAAAGACTGAAAACAACAACGAGGAGGCTGCAAACAAGGAGTTTGGTGAGTTGCTCTCTAGCCCTAAGATTGCCCAGTTTCCCTTCCTGGCTGGGCTTTTGTGCTTACTGTATTTTAGAAATCCATGCCAAGCAGAAACCTAGCAGGGGAATGAAGCTTTTTTTGGGGCATGGAGATACAGTGAGTGATAGGCAAAGCTTTGCATAGAGAAGTAATATTTATGGGGTTTTTTGCCATGTGAAATCAGCTCTTAAACTAGAAGAAATAAAGCGAGTTCTTACACTAGTCCGTTGAGATTCCTGTAGCTTTGATCCTACCGGTATGGAAAGCGGGCGATCCAAGCGGACTCTCCAAAGCAGACAAAGTGATAAAAACAAAGTCCTTTTTTCTTCTTGGCTTGCTTGACGTTTCATCCAGACCCTTTGGATTTTCTCAAAAGCAGAGAGAACTCAGCTAATGCTCAGAAGTTGTTCAGCAGGCAAAGCTTTGCCTGCTGAATTTCTGCCTGCCAAGCTGCTGCTTAAGGGACAAGATCCTTGCCCCAAAACAACATTGCAGATGGGTTGCATTGTCTTGTTGGTTTTGCTGCTACAGGCTATGGTTCAGATGTGAAACATCGGGGCTCTCACAGTAGCTTACAAGCATAGACTTCACTGTAACATTCAGGTTCACAATGTTCATGTAGTGTATGGCAAAGCCTAACCCCATTTTTCTCATAGGCTCAGTGATTCCGTATCCGCTAATTCGTTAGCCATTAGGTTTTTCAGGAACCTAGCCCTAGCTGATAATGCAAACTGATCGTATGCTATCTTATCTTGTCAAGATGTACTCAAAGCGGCTAGTGAGTCACAGCCATCCACACGCAGTAAAACAACTGAGCCAGATAAAGCAAAAGTAGCCAAAACTGCAGTTAAAATAGAGAACCGAAAGTCCGTCCAAAGAACTGTCAGCGATGTCAGCTTGGTTCAAAAAGCCCAGTTTGCACTTGGCGCCTGCCGTTTCCAGTGTTGGGCCCGACTGGCCTCCCTGAGAAGGGCATGATGCCAACAGTTGGTGCCACTGCGGAGACAGCAGCCTCTGCCAAGCCGTGCTCAGTGGAGGCACTCGGAGACGGTCCTCTGAGGTGGCGTTTCAGGTACTCTGTGTTCAAGCTGTTTAGGGGACAGCCAGCTCTGAACCTGAAATCAGATGGACGTGACTGAAGGCTATAGCCGCCCTTAACTTCCAGGTGGCTGGCATTTTCTTATTTACTCCTGTGGTATTCGTATTTTAGAGGCTGAGGCTGAAAAACTAACTTGGATTTTAACCCCCCTTTGCCCCTAGGACACTCTAGACAGGCACCTGTCCTTGAAGCTAAGCAAATGAAACCAGCAAAATGAAGTGCCCACTCGAAAGTGGAGTGCTGCCTGTTGTGTTTGACTGGAAGCTCTTTGATTGTGAAGTCAGTTTCCCCAAAACATGGGGGTCTCGGAGCTGAACTGGGAATTCAGCCCGTGTCCAGGGAGCCCCCACTCTGGCTTTCTGCTGCTGTCTTTCTTGTGGCTCTTTGTTCCCAGCGTTGCTCAGCTTGACTGCCTGCCTGCCAGGCCTTTGCAGACCACGTGCTCCCAAAGTGAGACCCTCCCCTCACGGAAGGGCAATAGGACTGTTTTGGAAGGGCCTGTTCAGGCAATCAACCGACCAGCTGCCTTCATCAGTTGTTGTTGTTCAGTCGTTAAGTCGTGTCCGACCCTTCGTGATCCCATGAACCATATCCCGCCAGGCCTTCCTGTCCTCCACTGTCTTCCTGAGTTCGCTCATTTTCATGTTCGTTGCATCGGTGATGCTGTCTAACCATCTCATCCTTGGCCTTCCCCTTCTCCTTTTGCCTTCAATCTTTCCCAGCATCAGAGTCTTCTCCAGAGAGTCCTCTCTTCGCATTAGGTGGCCAAAATATTTGAGTTTCAGCCTTAGTACCTGTCCTTCCAGGGAACAGTCAGGGTTGATTTCATTTAGGATTGACTGATTTGATCTCCTAGCAGTCCAAGGGACTCTCAGGAGTCTTCTCCAGCACCACAGTTCAAAAGCATCTATTCTTCGGCGCTCAGCCTTCCTTATGGTCCAACTCTCGCAACCATACATTGCTACTGGGAACACCATCGCCCTGACTATACGAACTTTTGTTGGCATGGTGATATCTCTGCTTTTTATTATGCTGTCTAAGTTTGCCATAGCTTTCCTTCCAAGGAGTAAGCGTCTTTTAATTTCATGGCTGCTGTCTCCGTCTGCAGTGATCTTGGAGCCCAGAAAAGTAAAATCTGTTACTGCTTCCATTTCTGCCCCTTCTATTTGCCAGGAATTGATGGGACCAGATGCCATGATCTTAGTTTTATTAATGTTGAGTTTCAAGCCAACTTTTGCACTCTCCTCTTTCACCCTCATCAAGAGGCTCTTTAGTTCTTCTTCACTTTCTGCCATTAGGGTGGTATCGTCTGCATATCTGAGGTTGTTGATATTTCTCCCGGCAATCTTGATTCCGGCTTGTGATTCATTCAGCCCTGCATTTCTCATAATGTACTCTGCATATAAGTTAAATAAGCAGGGTGACAATATACAGCCTTGCCGTACTCCCTTCCCAATTTTGAACCAATCAGTTGTTCCATGGCCGGTTCGAACCGTTGCTTCTTGACCCGCATACAGGTTTCTCAGGAGACAGGTAAGGTGGTCTGGTACCCCCATCTCTTTAAGAATTTGCCACAGTTTGTTGTGATCCACACAATCAAAGGCTTTTGCGTAGTCAATGAAGCAGAAGTAGGTGTTTTTTTGGAACTCTCGTGCTTTCTCCATGATCCACCGCATGTTGGCAATTTGATCTCTGGTTCCTCTGCCTCTTCGAAACCCAGCTTGTACGTCCGGTAGTTCTCGGTCCACGTACTGCTGAAGCCTAGCTTGTAGGATTTTGAGCATAACCTTGCTAGCATGTGAAATGAGTGCAATTGTGCGGTAGTTTGAACACTCTTTGGCACTGCCCTTCTTTGGAATTGGAACGTAAACTGACCTTTTCCAATCCTTTGGCCACTGCTGAGTTTTCCAAATTTGTTGGCATATTGAGTGCAGCACTTTCACAGCATCATCATTTAGGATTTTAAGTAGCTCAGCTGGGATATTATCATCTCCACTAGCTTTGTTGTTAGTAATGCTACCTAAGGCCCACTTGACTTCACTCTCTAGGATGTCCGGCTCTGGGTCAGTGACCACACCAGCGTGGTCATCAGGAACATTCAGATCTTTCTTGTATAGTTCTTCTGTGTATTCTTGCCATCTCTTCTTAATCTCTTCTGCTTCTGTTAGGTCTCTGCCTTTTTTGTCCTTTATCATGCCCATCTTGGCACAAAACGTTCCCTTGATATCTCCAATTTTCTTGAAGAGATCTCTAGTCCTCCCCATTCTGTTGTTTTCCTCGATTTCCTTGCATTGTTCATTTAAGAAGGCCTTCTTATCTCTCCTTGCTATTCTCTGGAACTCTGCATTCAGTTGTTTATATCTTTCCCTTTCACCCTTGCTTTTTGCATTCCTTCTTTCCACAGCTATTTGTAAAGCCTCATCTGACAGCCACTTTGCTTTCTTGCATTTCTTTTTCTTTGGGATGGTTTTAGTTGCTGCCTCCTGTACAATGTTACGAACTTCCGTCCATAGTTCTTCAGGCACTCTGTCTACCAGGTCTAATGCCCTAAATCTATTCTTCACCTCCACTGTATACTCATAAGGGATATGGTTTAGGTCATATCTGACTAGTCTAGTGGTGTTCCCTACATTCTTCAGTTTAAGTCTGAATTTTGCAATAAGAAGCTCATGATCTGAGCCACAGTCAGCTCCAGGTCTTGTTTTTACTGATTGTATAGAGCTTCTCCATCTTTGGCTGCAAAGCACATAATCTATCTGGTTTCGGTATTGACCATCTGGTGATGTCCATGTGTAGAGTCGCCTCTTGTGTTGTTGGAAAAGAGTGTTTGCTATGACCAGCGTGTTCTCTTGACAGGACTCCGTTAGCCTTTGCCCTGCTTCATTTTGCGCTCCAAGGCCAAACTTGCCTGTTGTTCCGTTTCTTTCTTGATTTCCTACTTTAGCATTACAGTCTCCTATGATGTAAAGGACATCTTTTTTGGGTGCTAGTTCTAGAAGGTGTTGTAGGTCTTCATAGAACCGGTCAACTTCATCTTCTTCGGCATCAGTGGTTGGGGCATACACTTGGATTACTGTAATGTTGAATGGTTTGCCTTGGATTCGAACTGAAATCATTCTGTCGTTTTTGAGGTTGCACCCCAGTACTGCCTTTCCCACTCTTTTATTGACTATGAGGGCTACTCCATTTCTTCTAAGGGATTCATGCCCACAGTAGTAGATATGATGGTCACCTGACTTAAATTCGCCCATGTCCCGTCCATTTTAGTTCGCTGATTCCCAAGATGTCAATGTTCAATCTTATCATCTCATTTTTGACCACATCCAGCTTGCCTTGATTCATAGACCTCACATTCCATGTTCCTAAGCAGTATTGCTCCTTGCAGCATTGGATTTTCCTTTCAACCTCAGACACATCCACAGCTGGACGTCCTATTGGCTTTGGTCCAGCCGCTTCACTCTTTCTGGGTCTACTTGGAATAGTCCTCCGCTCTTCCTCAGTAGCATATTGGACACCTTCCGACCTGAGGGGCTCATCTTCCGGCGTCATATCTTTTAGCCTTTTGGTACTGTTCATGGGATTTTCTTGGCAAGGTTACTGGAGTGGGTTGCCATTTCCTTCTCCAGTGGATCACTTTTAGTCAGAACTCTCTGCTACGACCTGTCCGTCTTGGGTGTCCCTGCACGGCATAGCTCATGGCTTCATTGAGTTACGCAAGCCCCTTCGCCACGACAAGGCAATGATCCATGAAGGAGGCCTTCATCAGTACTGGAAGTGTTTTCTAAAAACCTCCAGAGTCCAGCTCTCTCCCTCAGCTCCCTGGATCAAGCTGTGGCTGCACTGCTGGAAATAGCAAGGAGCACGTGCTCTGCAGAGAAGGTGCCTGGAGAGCCACGGGTGGCTTGGGGGGGGGGGAAAGCCTGTGTGCGGCACACTTCCGGGAAAGGCAGAAGGCGGACCAAGGAGGGCACGACCCTGCTCTGGTCTGGCGATGGACTCGGAGGCTTGTTCTGCAGAGCAGAGCAGCCCTTCCTTTGTTAGACCAGCCTCCTCCCTCCGCTCTTGCTCACTAGCTGATGGCAGCCCGGCCTCCGGCTCTTTGTCCAGGGGGCTCTTGGTTCTTCTGCAAATCAGGTCTCCGAGAAGCAAGCAGTTCAGTGCCTACGGATTTCATGTGTTTGGGTCAGGTAGATCTGTGTTGCAGCAGAACATATGGTGAGCGAGTGGAAAACTTCATCCACGGAGAAGAGGACAGAAGGCAGCAAACGCAGGAATGAAAGGGAGGGAGACTCAAAGGTGCCCAGCAGAGCATGGATGAAACGTCTTCTTCAATGCCAGCGCAAAACAGCCTGTTCTAACATGGTGTGGAAACGGTGTTCTGCGTGGCATCGGGGTTGGCCAAAGAGAAACTAGGTTGAGGTCTGGTCTCTGCCAGTGCATCTGCCTGACTCTCAGGCTGCACCTTGGTGTGGGAATCAATAGGTCACCTGCTCATTGTATGCATGGGTGCAGGTGTGAGTGCTTTATTAGAATCGTAATACTTGGTATTCGTGCAATCTTTCCAAGTGTTAAAAGCACTTTGCACGTATTGCATTCCTTACAACACCCCTGTCAAGTATGTAAGTGGTGTTATCCCCACATGGCAGCTGGGCAGCTGAGGCTGAGAGGGAGCGGCTTGCCCAAGGCCACCAAATGGGGTTGGGGCAGAGCTGGGGAAGTTCTGGTTCACAGCTCAGCCTGTCAGCCGTTGCACCGCCTCATCAGCTCCCTCGTGTCCAGAGGTTTGCTGCTGCTGCAGACTCATTCTCTGTCCGGAGTTATGCTTTCCAACACAGAAACTGAGATAAGAGCTGGAAAGGGGGGGGGGCAGAAGTCCCAGGGCCCACAAAGAGCTGCAGCTGGCTCTGTTTTCTGGGTGCAAGAACTGAACCCAAAGCACTCACTTGGTCACTCCCTCCTCAGTGTTTCTTTGCTTTGTCCTGCTTGCAGCATGATTGAGGCCTGCACGTCCCGCCAAGAAGTGTCTCAGCTTTCTCAGGAAGGACAGAAGATGTTGGAGAACCTTGAAAAGTCTCCAAAGCCCATTGTTGCTGCCATCAGTGGTTCCTGCCTTGGTGGAGGACTAGAGGTGCCGCAGAGGGTTTTCTTCCGCAGGGGGAGGGCAAAGGGCCCCTCGAAGGGCTGGGACAGGTAGCCTAGCTGTCTGGCTCCAAGCAGGCGTCCACCCACTGGGAACGGAGCCCGCTTGGGGCCCTGTTTGCCAGGAAGCCTGCTGCCTTTCTCTGAGTGGAGACGGAGTCGCAGGTGACGACGGCGCTTTCTGCATCTGCTCCCTCCAGGTCGCCCTCGCTTGCCAGTACAGGATAGCAACCAAGGACAGGAAGACAGTCCTGGGCACACCTGAGGTGCTGCTGGGGCTGCTGCCGGGGGCAGGGGGCACTCAGAGGCTGCCAAAGATGGTGAGTATGTGCCTCCGGGAGAGCTGCTGCTGCCAGGCCTGGTGCAGGCAGCGGTCCCCGTCCCCCCCGCCCTTCCTGGCTCGTGAAACGTCTTCTCCTTCTGCATTGCAGGTGGGACTTCCTGCTGCCCTTGACATGATGCTGACCGGGAAAAACATTCGTGCTGACAAAGCAAAAAAGATGGGGCTGGTGGACCAGCTGGTGGATCCATTAGGTGAGGAGAGCCAAACACAGGAGTGTCTTGTCTCCTCTGCAGCTGCCTTTGACAGGTGATGCTGTTGACCTCCAGGAGGTGCTGTCAGTTTCCTTTTTTAAGGCACACTTAAGTGGCCAGGTAGTTTTCTTTCTCCTCCCCCTCAGGGGTCCTGAGCATGTGTACAGCCCAAAGGACTGTGGTGGAGAATTTCTGTCACTTCAGAGAAATGCGCTGCTTTCACTCCATGAGAAAAGTGCCACTCTTCCTCCCCTTCCCTTCCTTCCAAGCAAAAGCAGCTCACCAGCACTGCAAGCAAGTCAGCTTTGGAAGGATACTGTCAAATTATAACACGTCTAAATCAGTGAATGACAGAGGTTTCAAGGCTGTAGCTTCCACTTTCCTCAGTAACACAGCTGGGATTTCGAATACAGGTTGGGAGTCAAGGTGTCAATTCTTGGAGTTCTTTCTAAGGAGAGTGGCACGCCCAGAAGAGTGCGGGAGGGGGGGAATGTGTCCCCTTCCAGATGGAGCCCTTCAGTGTTAAGTCTAGAGATGCAGACACACCCTTTCTCACCGTGGGGAAGGGCTTCCTTGGCCAGGCTGCTCCTCCCTCCCTCCCTCCCTCTCGAAACGAGCAGCCACTCCCCCAGCCTGCTTGTGTCTCACCCCAAAGAAGAGGACTGTGACAGACCGTGTCTGTTGACTTGGCTTCTTTGCCTGCTAGTTTCCTGCTGGTTGGGTTCTAAGGGCATTGCTGCCCTTTGTTTCAGGAACCCCGTAGTGAAAGGGGGAGCAGCTCATTAGCCCCCCTGAAGGGCTCCTTTTCAGAGGATGGGCGCTAATTGCAGCAGCCTCATCCAAGGTCAGGCAGGAGACATGGGTCCGCTGCCTTTGTGACGCTGCCCTCCCCCGCTAAAAGGCAAACGTGATAGGATTGGGGTGACGTGACGGCAAAAGGCCAACACCAGCATCAGCACCATCAGTACTGCAGCACCTCTCCTGCCCCCCCCCCCCCGGGCAAAGTCACAGGAGCAGGGTCCTCCTGACCTGGCAAGGCTGCTTCCCACCCTGGAAATGGACCCTGTGGGGCAAGCCACACGAAGGCTCTGCTCTCTGGCAGTTCGCAGGAAGCACCTTTGGGGAGGTGGAAGGAAAATCAGAAGCAGATATATAAGAGTGGGGATACGTGCCAGTAGGATGTGTGAAAAAGGCCTAGGCATTTTAGTGGGCAGTAATCTAACAAGAAGCCAGCGGGTGGCGCAGTGGGTTAAACCGCTGAACCATGAGCTGTCGATCGAAAGGTCGGCAGTTCGATTCCCGCGACGGGGTGAGCGCTCGTTGCTTGGCCAGCTCCTGCCAACCTAGCAGTTCCAAAGCATGTCAATGCGAGTAGATAAATAGGTACCGCTTGCGGGAAGGTAAACAGCGCTCCGTGTTCCAGCTGCATGCTACGCACTGTGGCAAGGAGAGTCATGCCGGCCACCTGACCACGGAGGCGTCTTCGGATAACGCTGGCTCTTCGGCTTTGAAATGGGGATGAGCACCACACCCTAGAGTCGGACACGACTGGACTTAATTGTCAGGGGTCACCTTTACCTTTACCTTAATCTAACATGAGCCAGCAGCGTGACACGGTTGTAGAGAAAGCGAATGTGATTCTAGGCTGCATCAACAAATTGAGATCAAGGGAAGTCATGGGACCGCTGTGTTCTGCTTTAGTCAGACCCCCCCCCCGGAATATGTGTCCGGTTCTGGACATTGACAGACTGGAGCGTGTCCAGAGGAGGGCGACTAGGACGGCAAGGGGGCTGGAGAGCAGGTCATACCAGGACAGCTTGAAGGACTTGAGCATATGGCCTTTTTATTGCCGTGTCCCTGCTACACCCAGACATAAGAACATAAGAACATAAGAAGAGCCCTGCTGGATCAGGCCAAAAGCCCATCTAGTCCAGCTTCCTGTGTCACACAGTGGCCCCACCAGATGCCTCAGGGAGCACACGAGACAACAAGATACCTGTGTCCAGTCGCCACTCCCTTGCACCTGGCACAGAGAAAACCCACTTCTAAAAACCAGGAGGTTGCTTATGGCTTGTAACCTGTGATGGTCTTTTCCTCCATGAATTTGTCCAAACCCCTTTTAAAGGCATCTAGGCCAGGTGCCATCACCACATCCTGTGGCAAGGAGTTCCACAGATGAATCACACGCTGGGTAAAGAAATATTTTCTTTTGTCTGTTCTAAGTCTCCCTCCACTCAATTTTAGTGTGTGTCCCCTGGTTCTGGTGTTGTGCGAGAGGGAAAAGAATTTCCCTCTATCCACTCTCTCCATCCCATGCATAATTTTATAAGTCTCAATCATGTCCCCCCTCAGGCGCCTTTTTTCTAGGCTGAAAAGCCCCAGACCCAGCCTGCCTTTCTCGTTTCTTACTTGGAAGAGATTTGAAGGCTTTTCTCAAGTCAGAGAGTTTGTATCCATCAGGATTAAAATGTTCTGCAGCGGGTTCAAACTCGGTGGCTTTTGTGGTTTCTCGACTATGTACTGCAGCCGATACATCTTCTGGAAACGGCACATGTGGGGAGGGAAAGAAGCCACTTTGTAAATCCTGCTGTGTCTTGTAGTCTGTCGTTGTGCGAATGCCTCCGTCGGGACCTCTTCGCGCAGGCAGGCAGGTGGAAGGAAGGAAGGGATGACGACTGCTTTTTAAACTCTGTTTGCAGGGCCAGGCATCAAGAGCCCCGAGGAGCGAACGGTGGAATACCTGGAGGAAGTGGCCATCACTTTTGCCAGAGGACTAGCCAGCAAGAAGATTTCTCGGAAGAAGGACAAGGGGCTAGTTCAGAGTGAGTGAGTGAGTGAGCCAGCCAGCGAGGTGTAGTAGCCCTGGGCTGCTGTTGGCCTCTTTGGCCCGCTGTACAAGGTTGCAGCCGAGGGCTGGTTTTTCACGGGAAGCCGCCTTGTGTGTGTTGCCTTGCAGAGGTGATGGACTACGCCATGGCTGTTCCCTTTGTGCGGCAACAAATCTACAAAACCGTGGAGGGGAAGGTGCAGAAGCAAACGAAGGGGCTCTATCCTGCCCCCCTGAACATCTTGGAGGTCAGTGTTCTTCCTGAGAGGTCCCTGAGTTCCCTGTCCATACTTGGCTGGGGAGACAGCGGCCTGCTGGCTTCTCACCCGGAGGCCTGTGGTGTCTCTGCCTTGGCAAAGGGGCTGGACAAGACAAGCTCAGGGGCGTCCTCTGACGTGGTGCCCTGGGGCGGTGGGCCCCAGGGCGCAAGGGCGGGAGGTGGTGCGGGGGGGGCGGGAGGCTCCGGAGGAGAGCGGGAAAAATCCCACTTTTTTCGGCGATTTTTAAGGTTTTTTTTTAAAGTATGTCTGCTTTGCGGCACTTAACTGTGTTATAGGAGCCTCCAGCGAAGCGATCGGCTCTCTCCAGCGACGTTCTCTTCCAGGGGCGCAGATCGGCGATCTGAGATCGCTCCTCTGCAGCCCCTGACCAGAACTGCTCATCGTAAGCTCTTCCTTTGAGTTCGCGCATGCGCATAGCAAACAGCCATTCACGCATGCGCGAACTCAAAGGAAGAGCTTACGATGAGCAGTTCTGGTCAGGGGCTGCAGAGGAGCGATCTCAGATCGCCGATCTGCGCCACTGGAAGAGAACGTCGCTGGAGAGAGCCGATCGCTTCGCTGGAGGCTCCTATAACAAAGTTAAGTGCCGCAAAGCAGACATACTTTAAAAATACCCCTTAAAAATCGCTGGAGGCTCCTATACAAAAGTTAAGTGCCGCAAAGCATACACACTTTAAAAATACCCCTTTTGTAGGGTTAAAATGTAGGTTTAAATCGCCCGAAAAAATTAGCATAATTTATGCTAATTAGTTTTAGGGGCGGGGCCGAGGACCGGGCCCCACACGCAAAATCGGCTGGGTACGGCACTGGACAAGCTCCAGTGCCCTGCAAAACAGGCCTTGTTTCTGTGGGTGCCAAGCTGAGCTTATCGAAGGGCCAAATTCGGCATGTGAAGGATATCATGGGCTCCTTTGGGCTTGGTTCTTGTCTGCTAAAAAACTGTTAAGGGCCGGAGGGGCGTGAGGTGTGACTTAACCCTTCCCACTCCTGCAGTCCTCGTCTGGATCTCCTCTCTCCCGTCCCAGGAGGGAAATTGCCAATGGCAGTTGCCCTCTTGTTGGGTGGGTGGGGGCATGCAATCTGTGGCACTCCTTGCCACAAGGTGTGGTGATGGCACCTGGCCTAGATGCCTTTAAAAGGAGGTTGGACAGATTTATGGAGGAAAGTCCATCACAGGTCACAAGCCGTGATGGGTATATGCAACCTCCTGGCTTTTAGAAGTAGATTTTCTCTGCCTGCCAGGTGCAAGGGAGTGGCGACTGGACACAGGTGATCTTGTTGTCTTGAGTGCTTCCAGAGGCCTCTGGTGGGGCCACTGTGAGATACAGGAAGCCGGACAAGATGGGCCCTGGGCCGGATCCAGCAGCCGGGCTCTTCTGATGTGGGCTAATGAT
Organism: Plestiodon gilberti rubricaudatus; assembly: GCA_026170595.1. Taxonomy (NCBI): domain Eukaryota; kingdom Metazoa; phylum Chordata; class Lepidosauria; order Squamata; family Scincidae; genus Plestiodon; species Plestiodon gilberti. Next base: position 1,231,658 of record JANXHW010000001.1, on the reverse strand, counting down.
GCACTTACCATTGTGTGGCATTTGACGCTCATCCATTTGTTTGAATTCTTGTGACAGTTAAGGGGCTGGTAACATTAGGTAGCTGCCAGACAGTAGGATTGCGCTGTAAGTCTCCCGGCTGGCCATCCTCCTCCTGAGTTTGATGCTTAGAAGCCAGCGGGAAGCTGGGTGAAGCAGCTCTCACTCGTTGTCCTCTTTGGTTTAGGTGGTGAAGACTGGCCTGGAGCAGGGCAGCGAGGCTGGCTATCTCCTCGAATCCCAGGTAAAGCGCCCTTTGATCCCTGCCTTTCCCGTGGCCTTGCAGACTGCCGTGGCGTGGCGTGGCGGAGGTGCCCTCTCCTGGGGCCGTTCGGAGCAGCTGCCCTACATGCCTTGTCCCACTTAAAAGTTGCTGCTGCTCCGCTGACTGGTCTGCCCACCAGGGGCCGGGCTCAGGAAGCGCTTCTGCCTCTCAGAGCAGGTCTTTGCACTCATAGTTTTATTGCTTAAAAAGTTAATTGTCTTGTGTGTGAATTATTTTATTGTACAGTATTTTGAACTGTTTTAACATTGTTTTAATATGCTGTAAGCCGCCTTGGTTGCCCTGTCGGGAGAAAGGTGGGAGATAAATTCTTTGAATGAATGGATGGCTTTGCGTCCGCAGTCAGAAGGCGCCCGCTTCCAGTCACTCGGAAGGAAGCGCTGCCTGTTGGGACTGGAGAGGCCCGCTTCCGATTGCTGACCAGCCCATCGCAGTGCTGCTAAGCACAGACCCAGCGGTGTGCCACGCAGCGCACAAGGCAGGGGAGAAGCGGACTGTGAAAGGAGTGAACGGAGGGTGGGCGGGACCCCAAAAGCAGGGGAAAGGGGCCGGGGAAGAGCGGCGTGGAGGCCTGGCCTGCGGGGGGGGGGGGTTAAGGGGAAGGCTTCGGTTGGAAGCAGCAGCAGCCCTTGCTGTGTGTGAGCAGCTGGGCTCCAGCACTCACGGGTGTTGCAGTGCCGCCTCTCCGTGGCGGGCGGGCTGCGGCCGTCGGCTTCCCAGGTGCGCTCCCTGGCGGGCGGGTGGCGGTTCTGCCCCAGCCAACCAGCCAGCCTTGTTGTGGTGCTAGCTAGTCAGAAGTCTTTTCTTTCCCTGGAAGACCCTCATTTCTGGCTCTCTTTTCTTGGTCACCGACTTGTGCTGGACCGACCTTCTCACTGAGCGGCTCACCTTTGAATGCAGACAGGGAATGTGATAGGGGAACCCTGCTCCTGGCTCCCCCTTCCTGCGCGCCCCTCCCTCGCCATACGTCCTGCTGGGGCTCGAGCCCCTCCACTGTGGCCTTGGCGGAGGACTGGTGCGACGGGCCCTTTTTCGTGCCTGTCCGTTCGCCCAGAGCTGCCTCCCTCCCTCTGCCCGCTCTCTGGTGCAGGCCCTGGGCTTTCTCCCCCACTTGTCGTCTTGACTTCCTCGGTGTGGTTTGTCTTCTGAGGTCCAGTGCTGGACTTGAAAGGTCGGCTGCCTTCCCGCTCGGATGTCCAGTGTCTCTTTCCTGAGGGGCCTTTAGGTGTCAGAGGGCCGGCACACCTCTGTGCCTGGCACAGATGTTACCTTGCTATAAATTCTGCAGATCACGTCCTTTTGCCGAATAGCAGCGTGGCCTGGAGCCAAGCCGGGGTTTGAGCGCAATGCTTCTGTCGCCAGTGCTCTGGCCTGTGGCTCTACAGTGCCTGTGTGTTTTCACTCCGTGTTCCGTGGACTGCTGCACTGTGGTCCGGTGGCCAGAAGCTCTGACCATCTCCTCCTCCTTCCACCTTCTCCAGAAATTTGGCGAACTCGGCATGACGCCTGAATCCAAGGCACTGATCGGGCTGTACCACGGGCAGGTGCAGTGCAAGAAGAACAAGTTTGGGCAGCCGAAGCAGCCCGTCAAGTAAGTCTGGGGACCGCGAGACCAGAGCGTCCCCTTCCCTCATCTGGGTGGGCTGGAAGAACAGCGTCTGTGGCGGCGGCGGTGCTGCAGCCTCCGGTCTGGGGCAGCTGTCTCCTGCTGGCGTATCACTCTCGGCGTTGGTGGGCATCGTGGAGCCGTGGCAGGGGCTGTCCTTCCGGCCAGGTGGCAGGCGCACCAGCGTGCTCACCGCTTCTCTCTCTCACTGCAGGCACCTTGCTGTCCTGGGAGCTGGCTTGATGGGGGCAGGAATTGCTCAGGTCTCTGTGGACAAGGGGATGAAGACCATCCTGAAAGACACCACCCTGCAGGCATTGAGCAGAGGACAGCAGCAGGTCTACAAGGGGTAGGCTCACTGGGGGGGGGGGGGTGTCTGGCTTAGAGGGCTGAGCCGGACTCCTGCCTGGAACCTGGGTGGTGAAGACCCTGGGCAGAATCCCCCCCCCCACTGCTGAGAATGCCTTGCCCCCCTCCGTAGCGGGGGCGGGCGCAGTCTCGCTTGGCTTGCGTGTGCCTCCTTCCGAATGGGGGGGGGGGGGTCGTTGCGCTCTGCAAAACAGACGCAGAGGCTGTTCAGCTCCTCAGCTCTCCTGCTGCCTGGAGAAACGTCTCTTCCGCCAGATCGGTTTGAGCGGGTGGAGGCATCTGAGTAAGGGACGAAATAGGCAGGAAGCCCTGGCAAGAAGGGGGTGGGCTTCTCGGATGGGGGGTGGTGGTCTGTGTGTCACCCCTGTCGGGATGCAGTTTGCCGCCAGTGGGAGCGCCTCTGCTGCCAGGTTCGCCTTTCCCTTCCCAGCCTTCCCTCAAGGCAACAGCACCAGTCAGGCACCGGAAGCAGAGAGGTTGGGTTTGGCATCTGCATGCCTTCCGCCTGGCACAGTGGTGCGGAAAATGTTCCAGTCCCAAAATGCATTTGAGCGGATGCCGGGCCAGGGGCTGTGCCTCTGCTGCCTGAGCCCCTCGCCCGCTGCCACCTCTGGACACGCACGGGCAGGCAGGTGTGCGAAGAAGCAGGTACGCCCCATCCCCTTGCCAAGGCTGTGCCATGCTGCCTCCCTGCCTCCGCAGTTTGAAAGGAACAGGAGCAGCAGGGGGTTGCTGGGAACCCAGCATCTCCCGTTCGCGCTCGTCCTGCGCAGCCTCCTGTCATTGTTCTTTGTTTAAACAATATCCGAGAAGCTCGTGCTGTTGAATGGCCACATCCAATACAAATAATTTCCAAGTCAAGCACATTTGTGTTAACGCCGAACGCTTAAGCCACATTAAGTGTGCTTTATTGAATTTTATTCCTAATCAATGTTTTGGCTCCAATACCTCTTGCCTACTGGAAAAACTCGAGGTATCTTGGATAGCTTGTAATCCTAATAAAATTGCTTGGTTCTAAAGCTTTGATTACTAAATGTAATTCAAAAAGGTATGCTAAATCAGCTCTCAATCAGATTAAGGCATCAGCATGTTTCCTGAAAAATGTCTAGTGCACATTGCAAAGCAAAGCCTTCTGGAAAACGGGCATCTCTCTGGCCCAGAAGCAAATTTGAAAGCCAACTTCTGGGCCTTGGTGGCTGTCAAGAGCTATGGGAAGGAACTTGGGCAGATGCTTCTGACCTTGGGCTTAGACCTTCCGTTCCGAACCTCTCAGTGCCTCCTTGTCGGCCCCTGATCTTTCCCAGCCTGAATAACAAAGTGAAGAAGAAGAACTTGACATCCTTTCAGAGGGACACGATCCTCAGCAACTTGATAGGGCAGCTGGATTACCAGGACTTTGGGAAGGCCGACATGGTGATTGAAGCTGTCTTTGAGGACATCGGCATCAAGCACAAGGTGCTGAAGGAGGTGGAGGCGGTGAGTGACCCCTGGAAGCGGCTCCGGGTTCCTCTCGGGGCCCCGCTCCCCCTGCATGCTGAAAGGTCCCGCCCCCTCAGTTATAGATGGGCACTTTGGAGGATAATCTAGGCAAAAGATCAAGGTGGCTGGTGGGCTCTGCCTGGGTCTGAGGAGTCTGCAGGCCCTTGGGGCAGATGAGGAGAGGAAGGAAAGGCGCCCATGGGAGCAGCTGGAGTTGCAGCTGGGAGCGAGGGAGGACCTGGGGTGGGAGCATCTGGAGCCCGAAATCACGGGACGTGTTCTACACTTGCCAGGGGATGCTCTAAAGCCCCCACCTGCTGCTGCTGCTGCAGCAGGGGCAGCTACTCCTCCAAGAACGTATGCGCTTGCTCGCTCTCGTGGCGAGGGGGGGGGGCTCTCCCAAACAGTGGGCTCATCGGTCCATGCAATCGAGCCGTGCCGCAAAGGACCCTGTGGAAAGCGTTTCCGACGCAGCTACAAGTCGCAGTCGTGCCTGCGCCTGCCCCACACACCGTCGCACAGTCCTTGCCGGTGTGGTCCACTGCACAGCTCCTTGGGGGCCCAGGTGCTTGTGTGTGTGTGTGTGTGTGTGTGTGTGTGTGTGTGTGTGGAGAGGTCCCAATGGAACGCTGCCGCCTTGGTCTCCCCAGGTGATCCCTCCTCACTGTGTCTTTGCCAGCAACACGTCTGCTCTGCCCATCAGCCAGATCGCCTCCGCCAGCAAGAGGCCAGACAAGGTGAGTCCTGGATTCGAGGGCCCAGCAACACCCCTCTTGCCAAGCAGAGGCTTTCCGCAGTGCATGAGTGGAGGCGTTCTGCACGCAGACTTGGGGGGGGGGGGGCTGGCTCAGAGGCCAGTCACGTCCCTCCCTGTTCCCCATCATGGCACCCTGTGCCCAATTAGAACACCGCTGTTTATACTGCCCTCTGCATGCTACTCGGAAGTAAGTCCCGCTGCGTCCAGTGGGGCTCCCTCCCAGGAAAGGGTATATAGGGTTGCAGCCTGGGTCATGGGGAAGGACCCTCGCAAATTCCCACTTCTCCATGTCTGTTTGCTGAGACATGTGGCTTCCTTCCATTGAGCAAGTCTTTTTGTGTCTCCCCCCCCCCCCCTGGGTTCCCTTCACAGAGAGACTTGTCTTCCAAATCATGGCTAGAGTCCCAGGTGTGTGTCCCTGTCCCGTCCCCCCCCCCTCGGGAGCAGCAGCCTGTGATTGGGATGGGGAACGTCAGAGGCACTGGGCTCCTTTGCCGCATGCGCAGAAAGAGTTGAAGTTATACATGTAGATTTTCATGGCTTTTTACTATGTACACAGAAGCAATGTTTATGGGATTTCCAGCCATGTGATATCAGCTCTTAAATTGAAGAAATAAAGAATATTCTTACAACTTTGTCTGTTGAGATTCCTGTCCTCTGATCCTACCGGTATGCAGAAGCGGGCGACCAGAGCGGATTATCCAGATCAGACGCAGCAATAAAAAAGTCTTGAGTCTTCCTTGCTTAATGTTTCATCCCCAAACACTTGGGATTTTTTCAAAAGCAGAAAAATTGGAGAACTCAGCCACAGGCTGAAAGATGTTGTTCAAAACTCTAGAGTAGATCCGGTAGGATCAGAGGACAGGAATCTCAACAAAGTTGTAAGAATATTCTTTATTTCTTCAATTTAAGAGCTGATATCACATGGCTTGGAAATCCCATAAACATTGCTTCTGTGTACAGAGTTGAAGTTTCATCATACGAAACGAAACAGCTTCATCTGACCCCCCCCCCCCCACACACACACACCAGGCAAAAGGCAACTTCCACCTCCTTCACCCGCCATAAAAAGAAGGGGGCAGAGGCAGAAAGGGTGCCTTTGACACAACCCTACCCATACCTTTTGAGTTTTAGAAAAGTGGCATAGAAATCTTTTAAATCAATACTTTTTCAAAATAAATAAATACCTCCTGCTGTGTTCAGTGGGGCTCACTCCCAGGGACGTGTTAAAAGACTGTAGTCATGTGGCGGCAGGGCACAAATGGGAGTGAGGGTGACATGGGAATATCTGTCTGCTTGTCTGAGTGTGGGGGTGCCTGCCTTGGGGCACGATCCTGAGCCGGCTTGCTCGGAAGCCCCAAGGAGTGGCCGGCAGCTTGTTCCTGCGCAAGCGGGTCAGCCCTGCTCACCCTGGCACAGACCGCAAAGAGCCCTTGAATCCTGCGGTCACCAGCCAGAGCAGGACATCTACTGCCCTCCAAAGGGCCAACCCCCAGGGGGAAGCCCCCCACCCCTTTTGGCTGGCGAGTGCTGCTGGGATGCCTGCAGGTGCAGGAAGTCTGCCCAGGGACGATTGGCAGCACTGGAGGAGGGACGAAGAAAGCCCTGGATTGGCGTGAGCGTGTGGTCGCCAGTCCCCCGTGGGCGGAAACTCACGGATGTGCTTTCCCCAGGGAATAGCTGCCTAAAGGGCCCCTTAGATTTTGGGCTCTAGAGTTTTGAGCCACTCATCTGTAACAAGGCCTTGCTTGCCCCTTGGTGGAGCGCTGGGTGCCTGCCTGGTGTGGTGCAGAGAGTCCTCACCCTCTTCCGCCTTCTCCTAGGTGATTGGAATGCACTACTTCTCTCCTGTCGACAAGATGCAGCTGCTAGAAATTATCACCACTGACAAAACGTCCCAGGACACGGCGGCCTCCGCTGTTGCTGTTGGCCTGAAGCAGGGGAAGGTCATCATTGTGGTGAAGGTGATGGAACGGCTTTAAGAAAGGGCTTCCAGGGGGAGCTTGGGGCAAGGCCAGACCCAGGGGCTGCTGCTGCGTCGCTGGCGGGGAGTCTGCACTGCTGCTGTCGCCCGGGCTTCCTAGCAAGGCGTATGCCAGCCACCCCCGTGTGGACTCGAGGAAGGCACAGGGCAAAGTCTTCCACTTGCCTTTTAAAACTGAACACGCCGCCGCCACCACCATCACACGCTACTCAAGATGTTCATGGAACGCTTGGGTGATCTCAACGTCAGATCTCAAAACCCCGTTCTGTGTTGTTGCTCCGCCATAAATATGTCTACTTGTGAAATTGTCGGCGTTAAGAGCACCAGTTTTTGCAGCTGTTGGCTCAAGAGGAGGCTTTTTGCTTGTCATTCTCCTGGCCTGACTAGTCTTGGGACCTGTTGCTTCCCCCTCCACAGGATGGCCCAGGTTTCTACACAACCAGATGTCTTGCACCCATGTTGGCTGAAATTGTCCGAGTTCTGCAGGTTAGTGCGGATCGTAAATCGCGGGGCTCCAGAATGTTTCCCTACTGGTACCATCCTGGATTGGGTGGGATGCCTGCCTTCACAGCCCAGCTGGCCCTCAGCTCAGTGCTTCCATGCTTCAGCCAGGCTTGGCAACACAGCCCTTCCTCCTCCTCCTCCTCCTCCTGTGGCCACTGGGTTGGATTTCCCAGGTCACCACCTCTTCTACCTCCCGCCTGAGCTGTATGTGAGGCCCCAGGTGGAGGAGGAGGCGGCGGCTGGTGCCCTGTGTCCTGTGCTGAGGGATGCAGGATCCTCCTCCCCGGCCCCTGTTCCCTTCAGGGAGGCTCTCTCTTACTCCCCTCCCTCCCCAGAGCCTCTCCCCTTCCCCTGCCAACCCAACACACTGCCCCACTCTGTCCCCCTCTCTCAGGAAGGCACGGATCCCAAGAAAGTGGACGCCCTCTCCACCAGTTCTGGCTTCCCTGTTGGAGCTGCCACCCTGGTCGACGAAGTGGGTGTCGATGTTGCCACACACGTCGCGGAGGATCTTGGCAAAGCCTTTGGTGAGCGGTTTAAAGGTGGGAACGTCGAGCTGCTGAAAAGCATGGTGGACAAGGGCTTTCTGGGTAAGTGTCTGGCTGACCACCCCTCCCTCCCTCCCTCCAAAATAAGAAGGTTTTGCGCATACGAACGAACCGCCTGCAGGGGAACTGCCTGTCCCCGTCCCTTCCGTCGGTTTCCAAAGTGTCCTTGTGCAGGTGACCTTGTGGCAGCAGCGGGTTGCGGGGCGGTTGGGACTTTTTGCGAGGCACAGCGCTCGCTGGCATGTTGCCCAGGGTGCGCCTTGTGCTTGGGCTGCTGGGAGTGGCGAATGCAGGAGCATTGTGTCCTTGCGTGTCTCCCTGCCCACTGCCTTTGGGGTCTTCGGTTTGGGCTGTGCTCGCTCCCCGTCCCATTCCCTCTGTTTGGAGGCTCTGGGTTCCGCTGCCTGTGTACGGTGTGTGGGCGCTCATGAACGGCACGTTCTTACTCCTGGGGCACAAAACGTGGTGTCCTCCGAGGGGGGGGGGCTCCCACGTCTGTGGCAGTGGAGGAGCTGCTTTCCTGTAGGGCTTTTCCGTGCGACTCAGCGTTGTCTGAAATTTTCCCCCTCTTGACCGTATATCCCGCCTTGCCAGCTGCAAAGGAAGACATCCCAGGTGGCTGATGTGGCCTCTGAGCAGCCTCAAAGCCAGAACTCGCCAAACTGAGTAGCTGAAGCGGAGCCAAACGAGAGCCCCCCCCCCCAAAAAAAAATGGCTGCCCAGCAGGCCACACGTTGGCTAGCACAGTTCCTCCGAGAGGGAGCCGGTGCCAGGGATGGTGAAAAGACACGGCAGCCCCCCCCCCCCCAGGAGGCTGTGGAGCCCTGCAACCCTGTGGCTTTTCCTAGCCAGTGACTACTGCTGGTCTCAGCAGGGGGCCCAGGACTCCTGGCCAGCGTCTTCCGGGGCTCTGAGCTGGAGGCCGTTGGTGCGAGCTGGCAGCACAGCGGCGATGGGCCCATCGTCGTCTCCAACCCGCCCCTGGGCAGTGTGGTTTCCCTCTGTGCCTCTGCCGTTCTGGGCGGTGGTCTGCTGGCACCTTGGGCGGCCCTGGTGCTGGGCTGCGTTGCGGCCAGGAGGCAGTGGCAGCGCTTGGCTCCCCCCGTCGTCCTGCTCCCCAGTTGGGATAAATAGCTGCAGGCAGCTGCTGTTGACACTGGCCGGCAGCTCTCTGGGCTTCTGCGGGGGGAGAGGGGGGCTGAAGAGCCTTTTGAACCTGCTGAAGACGGCTGGTTTTGCCTGTGAAAGGCATGATGTGTGGGGGCTCCTATGTCAAGAAGCACTTGAGTTCATTAACCAAATGCAGGAACCAGGTTTGGATAAAAGAATTGGGGGTGGGGGGTGGGAGGATGAAGAGTGGACCATCTGAATGCAGAAGAGAAGGTGCTTTTTCAAGAGAAGGCAGAGTGGGGCGGGGCGTCGTCCCCCCGCCCCGGGACCCCATACTACAGGGTCCCGATGACCTAGCAGCATCAGGGGTGGCGCTGCAGGTACCCTCAGCGGAGGGACACAGGCCGCCGGCCGCCATGATCTCGCTCAGCTCCCACCCATTCCTGCCAGGGGTGCTTGTGCAGAAGAGCAGCCCTGTGGGCCTGTCACAGGTCTCTGGTTGTCTTGTGTGCTCCACCCTGAGGCATCTGGTGGGACCACTGTGTGATACTAGGAAGCTGGACTAGATCCAGGGCCCCCTTGGGCCTGATGCAGCAGCCCCCCGGCTCTGCTGCTGAGGTTCTTCTGTCTCTGCTCTTCTCCCACCATTCTCCGGGCCTCTCCTCTTGCTCCACACACTGCTACCTTTCCGTGGACACGATGCTACCAAACCGATGCCCACCTGCAGCCACTGGCCTTGGCAATCCTGGACTGGTGGCTCTGCTGCCACGACCCCAGTCACCGCCTCGGTCGCTGTCCTGGCCCAGCAGAAGTCTAGAGGTTGGTGGGAGGAAAGCGGGATGGCAGGTCTGGGGGCCTCGGTCCTGCCCCCCCATGTGGAACGACGTCCGGCAGTCGTTGCTTGCTCAGCAGGGAGATCTGTCGCTACTTAGCATCCAGCATATGGCTTCCGTTTGTGGCGCTTTGGAAGCGGCGGCGGCGGCGGCTAAGCCTCTCCAACGTGGTGGTAAAATCTGTAGTGCTGCTGGTTGGCCTTACTGGTGACAGAGAGTTCCACAGGTTGTGTGAAGGAGCACTTTTGGTCTCCGTTGGCTTTTCATGCTGCTGTTGGCATGACAGAGGGGTCCCTCGCCTCCTTGTCAGCCGTACGTGGCAGGTGAGATGGTTTGTTGTACTGGCAGTGGAATTGCAAGGGAGTGGTGACAGGAGACTGGTTGTGCTCCCTGAGGCACCTGGTGGGGGCCACTGTGGGATACAGGAAGCTGGACTAGAGGGGCCTTGGGCCTGATCCAGCAGCCTGGCTCTTCTGAGGTGGATTGAAACTCCTTCGTCCCCGCCCCTGGTTTCAGTGCAGGAAATGTGCGTGCCAGTGCATAGCAATGTCTCGCTAGGAATCATTTAACTCGCAGAGAGCTTAAAATGTTTAGAAAGTTTTTTGTCCCTGGTGGTGGTGGTGGTGGTGCGCGTGTGCCTGTAAAGAAGGCGTTCTGCATGCCTGCAAATCTGTGCAGTCCACAGCCTACCCAGAAAACACCATCCCCTTTGTGTGTGGTCCCGTTTGGCCACAGTCCTGTCTGCATGAGCCTCGGAAAGGGAGAGAGTATTATTATTTTGGAATATTTATATACCGCTTTTCAACAAGAACGTTCTCAAAGCTGGTTTGCATAGAGAAAGGAAAGGGAAGATGGTTCCCAAAGGGACTCGCAATCTAAAAAGACGGAGACAGCAGCCCCTGGGATGGATGGGGACAGTTGCTCTACTCCTGCTCAGTGTTGGAGAGCCGCCTCTCTCTCTGTCCAGTGAGCAAGCGCTCTCTTCACTACATGTGTCTTGTAGGCTCCTTAGCACCACCCTCCTCGTCCTCTCTCCTGGAAGCTCTGTCCAAGCCTTCCAACGCGTCGCCCCTGGTCACGTTTGTACTTGCCGACTAGAAAGAAGCCGTGTGAAAAGTCTTCTTTCTCCGACAGGCCGCAAAGCAGGGAAGGGCTTCTACCTTTACCAGGAAGGGGTGAAGAACCGGAACATCAACACCGGCATGGATGAAATCCTGGAGAGGTTCAGAGTGCCCTCCAAGCCGGAGGTGTAAGTCTTGTGACCGGGGGGGGGGGGGGGGTGTCCCTAGCAGTACAGAGAGGAGGCTGACCTTTCTGGAGGGGGGGGGGGAATTGGGCTGCTGTGGGAACACATTCCCTGGAAGGGGCCGGAGCCAGCGGTTTTGGTTCGGTTGGGTCTCCTCTTTTGCGAGGTCAACGACCGGCTGCTCTTCCTGTTCTCAGCTCCACAGACGAAGACATCCAGATGCGCTTGTTGGCCAGGTTTGTGAACGAGGCGGTCCTGACTCTGCAAGAGGGGATCCTCAGCAACCCAGTGGAAGGGGACATTGGGGCTGTGTTTGGGCTGGGCTTCCCACCCTGCCTGGGAGGTAAGTCGGACCTTCACTTCTGGCTGGGGTGGTGGTGGTGGTGGTTGCGACGAGTTCCACAAACCCACTCCTGCCCCCCTTTGGAACGCCTGGTGGAGTTGCCACTGTGGCCGCCTTGGGCACTCGGCTTCTGCGGGGACAAAGGCGGGATAGAAATCCTGGAAGGCAGAAGGCCGGCCCCCCTTTCCTCTTCTCCCCCTGTCCCACACCTCAGGCAGGCTTGAAGTCTGTCTTCTCCCCAGAGCCAGAGTGGGTTGGGCTGTGCAGAGCGGGGTTCAGCGGTGGGTCCAGCCGCCAGCAGGGGGAGCCGCTCCTTGCCCTCTCCAGTAGGCGAGGGTGGGCGGCAGGATGTTCCGTGGCTGTCGTGGCCCTTCTGGCCAGGCCGTCCAGGCGAGCGGCGGTGGCGGCTTCTTGGCCCTGTCTGTTTGGAAGCCTCACTCTCCCCTCTTCTCTCCCTCCCACTCGTGTTGCGGCAGGTCCCTTCCGATATGCAGATTCCTATGGGGCCCAGCGGCTGGTCGACCGCATGCGCAAGTACGAGGATGTCTACGGGAGCCAGTTCACGCCATGCCAGCTGCTGCTTGACCACGCCAAAGACTCCAGCAAGAAATTCCACCAGTGAACTGGCCTGAGCTCTGTCCACTGGCCCTGCAAGTGACTCTCTTGCCTTATGCTGGGGCGGGGGGTGGGGAGGGGCTCCCTACGGGTCTTAACCCTTCAAGTGCCTTAGTTTTTCAGGCACAACCTCTCCCTGCTCCACCCTTCCTTGGGCTGAGTTTGGGGGTTCTGTCCAGTCTGAGCCTGGTACCCTGGGGGCCCCGTGCTGGCAGTGGCTCTTGGAGCGATGAGACAGCTGTTGTGTCCATGGGCAGGGCCATCCAGCCTGCCTGCCTGCCTGCCACCATAATTTTCTCAGAGAATTTCTAACCATAACAATAAATCCCAAAGTGGTGGTCTGGAAATCCTGTCTTCTCATTTATTCAGACTTGAGTGACCCCCAATAGAACCCAGTTCTAAGGGGAAGCAAAAGAGTTGGGCAGTTTCAAGGAAAACCCATCAAAGCGTTGGTGAGACAAAGTGAACTGTTTGAGGGGAGCTGGATATCCCAGCAGCTTCTCTTGAGTCTGTCAAGTCTCCAGCAGGTTTCGGGGGTAGTAAGACTAACAGCGCGCGTGCGCGCGCACACACACACACACACACACACATACACGCCCACTGTGTTGGGAAGAGATCACGGGGGGGGGGGAGCACTGGCATTGGCATCGTTGGCCAGGAGGAGGGTTTGTGCATAACCTCGCTTGCAGAAATCCTGTAGGGAAAACCTTGGGTGTGCTTTGCATGGGCTTGGAAAAGAGGCAGGGCAGAGCCTTTCCAGGGCTACCGCAACATCCTCCTGTAGTGCAGAGACTTGTGGACGCCAGAGCCTGTTTGTCAACCAATTCATTTATTCAACCAAACACACAAGGACTCCAGCAGAAACAAATGCAGCCATTTTGCAATCCTCGAGCCTGAGCGAAGCCACGCCCCCAGCTCCCAGCCCCCCCCTCTGTTTAAGAAGAACGGGTGTGGCGCTCAGGGCGGGGGCAGGCGGCAGCGCACTTCAGAGGGGTGGTTAGGCTCAAGTGACCTACTGGAGAGGTGGGAGGTTAGTCAAAGGCTGACACTTTCTGCATGACCCTTTCAGGAAACCACCAAGTTTGTGGTTGCAGACATTGAAGCAGCGAGTACACAGAAGACCACCGCCCTGGACCCAGCCTGCCCACTGCCCAGCTTCTGAGCTGACTCCCAGGGAGGGGCAGAGGATACCAGAACCTCTCCACTGCCGCCTCCGTGGCCAGCTGAGCAAGTCCTGTCCTGCCCCTGGCTGCAGTCACGCTGTGGCAGCCTGGACTTGGAGCAGAGGGCTTGGCAGGCACTGGTTGGCCAAGGTTCTCGCCCTTCTAAGAGCAGAGTTGTGCTTGAAAAGGCAGCGCGTGGTGGAGCCCTGGGTGGCTGGAAGGGGGCTTCTGTGGTTGACAATAATAATAATAATAATAATACAATAGAATTGGCTAGACTACCACGCCAAACTGCAGGTGGAGGAGTCCCTTGTTCCAATAGTGTCTGTACACACAAATCTAGCACCTCAGGACTATCCTAGGACACTGGCTTTCTACGAGTAATGAGCTGGGGGGGGCAGGGGGCGCAAAGCATTCAAATAGGCACTACCTGGAGTGCTGAAATGAAAGCTGGATACTCCTAGACTGGCTTGAAGAAGCTACAAGCAGCCCTTTAGGCTTCAGGGAGGAGGGATGGCAGGGCAAAGAGACTTTGTCGCCAATTTCACTTCCTAAAACTTAAGAACTGCCCGGCCTAGACCCTCCTGTCCCACAGACCATGGGTGGGGGACAGACTCTGCTCCAGGCTGCAGCTGCTGTAGCCCTCCCTCCGCTGTGCCGCTCCACAGCCTCACCTGCCTGGGTGACCTCTCTCAGGTGTCCAGACTGCTGCCCACGGTGCTGGCATATGGCAGTGGGGGCTTGCTAGCTTACATGGGGGGGGGATGGTGGAGTGAGGCCCCAAGGAAAGCAGCCTCTCGCTTGCCTGTGTCCCCCGCTGCCCTTCTTTTCACCCCACCGTGGGCGGCAAGCTCGTGCTGACTCTGAGCAGGAAAGGTGGCAGCGCCTGTGCTATGCTGGGCTCTGCCAGCCTCCTTGCTAGTTAGTCTGTGCCACTGCTTCTTCATCAGGGAGTGGCACCCACCAGGAGCCTCCTGCGTTCTAAGGGCCCTGCTGGACTGGGCCAAAATCCCAACTCGTTCTGCAGCCTGGTACCCACAAGCAGGAGAGGGAGGCCGGCCGGCTCCCCTTCTGCCATCGCCCCCCTGCAACTGGGAGTCGGGCCCAGGGTCAGCAAGCCTGGAGGCGCACTCGGCCATCGTGCCTGGAATTTACCATGGCGAGACTCTGGTCTGCCACATTTGTCTGTCTAGGCCCCTTGTAAAGCCACCGGGGCTCGTGCCCATTTAGAGGGGTACGTTGCCTGGGAAGACGCGGCCCATACGCCTGGCTTGGGGTCAGCCTCGCTCACCAACCAGTTTCCGCGACTGGGTTTCAGCCTATGGCAAAGGGAGCCAGGTGCCTGCTCTTGCCTGGCGGCATACCCTGGCCACAGCCCTCCGCCCCTCCTTTCTCAGACGTCGCACAGAGGCAGAAGCCACCCAGGAACCCGCCCCCTTCCACATGCCTTTTAGTTGTTTACAGGGAAGGCCCATGCAAGCCCCCCTCCCCCCTGCTTGAGCTTGGGCCCCCTGGAGCCACAGACCCCTCCAGGCCATCTTGTGCTCAATCTCATCTCCTGACCGCTTCCACAGAGGAGCTGCCCCGCCTCCCTCCGCCATCCATCCTGGATCCTAGATCTTGGGCCGCCAGCCCTTGATGAACTGCATGATCTTCTTGACCTGGAGTTTGGTCAGGTGGAAGTCCTCAGATAGGATCTCCTCGGTGAGCTGCACCAAGATGCTGCCGTCGATGCGCTCGCGGGCAAAACAGCTGACCACGTCCTCCGAGAGCCCAATGAAGCGCAGGCACCGGGAGACCTCCTCAAGCGACAGCACCACCAGGTCAGCCGGGGGCTGCCAGGGGGAGCCATCCCCGCTGGGGCGGGCAGGCGGCACCTCAATGACTCCCTGGGCCAGGTAAAGGCGGGGGACGCCTCCCTCAGCACCACGAACGACCGCAGGGGGCAAGGGGGCGACCGCCCTCCGGATGACAATATTTTCAGCTGGCTCCAAGGCCTTTGTCGGCCGTGCTGGGGGGGCAGGGCTGTAGTGCGGCTCCCCCTCTGGGGAGGAGGGGCCCTCAAAGGGGTCGCAGGTCTCTGGGGAGGAGGAGGCGGCACCCGTCTTCTGCCACTCAAGGGATTCCAGCCAGTCGGAAGAGCCGGAGGAAGCTGGGCTGGAGGAGGAGGCGGAACTGGCAAAGGGGTTGAGGGCGCCAAAGGGGGCAAAGCGTTTCTGAGGGCGGCGGGGGGCTTTCAGGCGGGGGCAGCTGTGGTAGCTCGGGATGGCCTTGGCCTCGCCACTCCCCAGCAATGGGGTGGAGTGCCCTGCACCTGTGCTGGGCCCCAGGTCGCTATAGGTCCAGGGGTCTGACCACGAAGGCACCTGAGTAGGCTGGGGTGGAGCCTGTGGCTGTGTTTGGGGGCTGCTGGCAAGCTGGCGGTTGGAGGACTCCCCCACTTTGCAGCCCCCCCACGTGCAGGGATAGCAGTAGAGGGAGTAGGAGTCGGGAGATGGGGAGCAGCTGCCACTCCGCGGCCTGATGGGGGAGAAGAAAAGAGGCCAGCAGTCAGAGCCAGCTGCAGAAGGATGACGGGGGGGGGGAGCTGGGCGCAAGCCCCCCCCCCGCCCAGCAGTCAGGGTCGCTCAGGACTCCACCAGGACCCCCCCCAAAGGGGTGGCCTGCAGCCCCTGCCTGCCACTCTCAAGCTCAGGGCTTGGTGTACACCTGAAGCCTCCTGGAGGAAGAGAGGGTAACTGAGCACACCAGGCCGGGGGAGGTCTCCCTCCTGCCCCCTCCCCACTGCCAGCCCAGGCACTAGCAGCTTTCGGCCCCCTCCCTCTTTAGCCATTAACCCGCACCAGCACTCACACGTCCTGTAGCCCAGACGAGTAGTAGGACAGGCTGGAGCTGGGGGAAGCGGCTGGCTGGAGCCTGGGGAAGCGCAGAGGCATCGGAGGGCTGGCGCTGCTGGGCAGGAGGCTGCCGCGGGGGGGCACTGGGGGTGCGAGAAGGAGGCGACATTCCTCTTTCACCTGGAAGAGACGAGAGGAGCATTTCCATCTGCTGTGCTGGGGGAGAGGATGGACAGACAGACAGGCACCCTCCCACTGGAAATCCAAGGTCCTTTCTAAGTGGGGGACCAGACCTGCATGCAAGAATCTAAGTTGGGGGGAGCCGAGCTGACCATGGAGAAGGCCAGTCTCCAGGCCTGGCTCTGCCCACAGAACACAAAGCGGGGAGGACACCTGTGGGGAAAGTGAGAGGAAGCGAAGGCAAGGCCGCACCTTCCAGCCACAGCCCCTCACCTGAGCTTCCTTCCAGGCTGCAGTGGCTCAGGCTGGGGGGGGGAGGGGAATGGGCTGGGACAGGCAGCTACCTGGAGAGAGAGGAGGTGACGTTTTGCAGCTACCTGGAGACCCAGCTGCCCGAGGAGACCTAGTTGCAGCAGCGCTCCCTCCACCCGGCAATTCCCCCTCCTCACTGGGGACCCCACGGCTCAAGAGGGGAGCACCCGCTAAGCACACGGGGGGGGCAGCTTCGGGCCAGGGACCGGCAGCAGCAGCCTCTGCAGGTAGGGCCAGGAAAGGGCCTTCTTTCTTCTCCTGTGATGTGGGGGCCGTGTATACTTTAGAAAGCCATACTGTAGGCTGGCCATGTGTCCTGACCCAGGATTAGGCTGCCCGTTCGTTGGATTTAACTTAACTGCCCAGAAATTAACCAAGAGCCAACCTGATGCTCCACACACCCAAACCCAGTCAGTCATCTGGCCACTGTGGTTTGAACCAACTGCAGTTTCTGATCCGCCTTCAAGGGTAGCCTCACAGACAACTCGCGGTAGTAATCCAAGTATGCGTTGTGTGGAAAGACTGGATGGGCAAGAACAAGTATTGCACACAGACCCCTCTCCTACATCAGGGTCCCAGGTGTTCAGAGGTTAGGCAGGTGCGGACCAGAGCAAAGGCCTTCTTGGCCAGGATGCCTGATGGGATCTGGCACTTCCTGCCCGGCAGGCAGGCAGGCACGCACGCGCACACACACACACACACACACACACACACACACACACACACACACACACACACCCTGCTGCTTTCTCAGAGCCAGTGGAGGGGGGGTCGTGCGGGTTTTTGAGCAGCTCCATCTGTTCAGCTACATAGCAGGTTCTCTTGCTTTCTCACTAGGGTTTTTCTCTCTGTGTTGTTCGATTATTTTGTCTTTGGTTTAATTTGAACCATGTATTTCAGTGATTTTCAAAGTGGTGGGTCGCAACCCACCACTGGAATCAAAAGAAGAAGGTGGCCTCCTGCCCAGAACTCTTCTTGCTCTCAAAGGGCATCCCTGCTTTCTAAACTGAAAGGTCAGTGGCTGGCTGGCACCCACACACAATCCCTACACAGCCCCTGAGTTGCCCGCACATGCTGCAGCCCCTCACTCACTCGCTCCCTCCTTTGAGCCCCCCCCCCGTGGTTCTCGTTTCCCACCAAATGTTCTATGCACAACAAGGCCTCTTACCGCTTCAGATTTGGGCGGGACTGGGGGCGGACTGTCTCCCATTGGCTCCTCCCTCAGCAGCTCTTGGCAGCATGGAGCGCCCAGTGATGAGGAGAGGCTGGCAAAGGAGATGAGGTCATGCTGGGCCTTGTGGGTGCTCTCCGGTCCGGGAGGGTTGCTGCTGGGTTCTGAGTAGTTCTCGGTGTTTTGATTGGTCCACAACTCCTCGTATGGGAGCTCTGGAGTCCGGAAGGTGGGCTCAACCCAGTCAGGGGTCACATACTCACGCTCCGAGTCCAAGGCCTCAGAAAGGAGGACAGCACGCTCCTGGTGGGAGGGGTGGAGCAGCCGCTGGCTCCTCCCTCCTGGGGCAGAGTCCGGGTAGCTGCTTTCGGAGGTGCTGTAAAGGCAGAGCGAAAGGCGCTGGAAAGACTGGGCCAGTTCGTCACGGGCGTAGCCCTGCAAGCAGAGCCGTACATGGCGTGGGCTGGCACACTCCTCCGAGAAGTCTGGCTTGGCTTCGCGCACGGCCTTGGAGTACTCGCTGGGGTCAAAGCACTCCTGGCAGACGGCTGCACTCTCTCGCAAGAGCTTCTCCAACTGGGGGTCTCGGCCTCCACGCAGCAGCCCCTCCGGCAGCAGGAAGCGGGGCATGTCTGTGAGCAGGAGGAAGTGGAAGGGGGCCACCTCACCCTTGCGGAGGATGCAGCACAGCACCACCGTTTTGGAGATGATGCTCACCAGCTTGTAGCAGTGGCCCTCGCGGATGGTGTGCAGGTCGTAGGGGTTGCGGGGCGGCCGGCTGGGGACGACCACGTTGACGGGCAAGCGCACCTTCTCAATGATGCTGCGGATGGTGTGCTCTCCCTCCTGCATCTGCATCTCCAGTGGGGAGCGGGTGCTGAAGCGCCCCTTGCACTGGAAGGGCAGGCTGAGGCTCTCGTTGGTCCGATGGTTCATGCAGATCAGGCAGGGCATCTTGCCTTTCAGCTGCTTGCCACTGCCGCCACTGCCGCCACTGCCACTGCCACCACTGCCACCACTGCCGCCAGGGACTCCCGCTTTGCCCAGTTTCCGGAGCAGCGTGTTGAAGCGCGACTTCTCCTTGGCTGTTTTCGCACACAGGATCTCCGCCTGGCCCATCAGTGTCAGCTCATCCCCTGCATGCAGAGTGAAATTGTACACCTCGCTGTCCTCACTGAACTCGCCAGACACGACCTGGGGAAGATCCCATGGCCAAGGAGGGGAGAAGACAAGACAAGACAAGGCTTCAATAAGGAGAGTTCCACCCACAGGGCTTGGGGGAGGGCTGGGCTGTGGCTGCAGCTTATGAACTGGTGGGGACCACAGGCTTTGCCTCCGTCCTGATGTCCGTGTGCACAGAATGCTTGGCGTGGCTCTGGAATGCCAAGGAGCGCAAGTAGCATCCGTTCCCCAAGCAGGGCACAACTTGCCAGCCGCGTACGACTGCCTGTCCGGGGCCAGGTCTGGTCCAGCACCTGGCAGGCTACACTCCATGGCCGACGGGCTGCATCCGGCTGGTGGGTCGCAGGCTGCGCAGGTGGGTCTGCTCGAGTTGCAAAAGGGAGGCTCTTCAAGATGGGGGAGTGGGCAGAAGGCAGCGCCTGAAGGCCAGGCCCCCAAGTGAAGGTCCCCAACCCCCAGCACCCTGCCTGCCGGGGTCTTAGAGCGGACTGGTGGAGAGGCAGACATTTGCCAGGAAAATGGACACGGGGCTCAAGCACTCGTCCTCCCTCCGCTCTGACCTTCCAGCCTGCTCTCCACCCAGATTCAAGGCAGGGCAATGAGGAGGCCCCGCCCCTTCCTGCTTGGCTCTTCCTTCCCATCAAGTGCCCAAGAAGGCACCAAGTGTCTGGCAGGAACACCAGGGGGCCGCTCCTCCTCCGTGGGGTCCGGCAACGCAGCAGCGTTGCAAGGGGTGACAAAGCACCTGGCTCAGCTTTGCGTTCCTGGGCTAGAAACCCAAAGCTGGGGCTCTTCCGGGGGTGCGGTAAGCGGCCTTGTATGGCTGCTTCCACACCTGCAGCCAGGCTCAGGCACGGTTGTTGTGACGCTCTTTTGGTCCACGTTCGAGGGTGTAGTGTAGCCGCCCCTCCCCCTTTTCTTTTGTTTGTTTCAGTCAGTACACCTTAGCCATTTAAAGCAGAGAGGGGGGAGGGAGGGAGGAGGGGCTTTGTCCATAGAGGTATGGCCAGCTCCTAGTGCCTCCACAAAATGTCACACGCCCTTTTCCAGCCACTTCCGTGGGGTATATATGTACCCCACATATCCCCTTTTTTCTTTTTTGAAGGGCAACACCATGCAAAATCCTCACCTCCAATGGCAGCAGTGCAGCCACGAAAAATTAAAAGGCCCCTGGGGGAGCTGCTGTGCCTCGGTGGAAGCTCAGAGGTGACCCTGCTTGGCCCCCACAACTTCCCTGTTCAACCAGCCCAAGACAAGACCACCACCAAATGCCTGCATGCGCACCGCAACATTCATTCACAGATTTTACCCATTCATAAATGTGACAATTGAGACACAAAGAAAGTACAGGTGGGCCACGGCTGGACGAGGAGGATGTTGCATGAACTCAACATGGCAACGCGCATGAAAAGTATCTGCACAAAGCGCGACAATCCCAGACTAAACCCCCCATCAGGAAGGAAGGGAGGGACCCAAAGACGGTCAAACTGAGCAGAACGAACCAGCAGTCAGGCCAGATTTTTCAAGGGAGGGGGAGGCGGCAGGGAGCAGAAGCTCTCCCTCCCCCACCAAGTGAATCACTGGTAGAATCAACCCCTCCCCCCACTAGACTGATTCAGCCCTGCCCCCCCCCCCCCCGCTGACCTTGACACTGAAGGTGATGGCCTCCATGACAAACACGCGGTCCGGGAAGACGCTGGCCACCTCCTCCACGCTGCTGAAGTACTGAACAGGCTCCCGGACATCCCGGTCCTGGTCCAGCAGCTTAAATTTCCCTGCAGGAGTGGAAGCCAAGAAGACAGGTTGCTTTGGTTCATGGCTGTGCCTGCCAGGAACCCCCCCCAGCCCCCCACCCCAAAAGAGGTCTGTTCTGGCTGGGGAGCAGATCCCCTGCTGGGCAGCTCCGAGAAACCGGGATTTTCAGCGTGGCTGTTTCCTGGGTCACATCAAAGGGGCCACCTCCTCAGCCAGATGCCTAAAAAGGGGGCACCACGCACACACACGCGCACACACACACACACACAGAGCCTTCCTCTGCTGCTTGTCTGTCCTTGAAGATGGAGGCTCCGTCTTTTGTGGTCACCACTGGCAAATCACCCTCCCATAAAAGGTAAAGGTGACCCCTGACAATTAAGTCCAGTCGTGTCCGACTCCAGGGTGTGGTGCTCATCCCCATTTCAAAGCCGAAGAGCCAGCGTTGTCCGAAGACGCCTCTGTGGTCAGGTGGCCGGCATGACTCTCCTTGCCGCAGCGCATAGCATGCGGCTGGAACATGGAGCGCTGTTTACCTTCCCGCAAGCGGTACCTATTTATCTACTCGCATTAACATGCTTTGGAACTGCTAGGTTGGCAGGAGCTGGCCAAGCAACGAGAGCTCACCCCGTCGTGGATTCAAACTTTCAATCGACAGCTCATGGTTCAGCGGTTTAAACCACTGCGCCACCCCCTTTGTCCAATTCTGTTTTCGAATGCAAGACCAGCCCAGCAGCCTCAGGGGGGACATGATTGAGATGTATAAAATTATGCATGGGATGGAGAGAGTGGATAGAGGGAAATTCTTCACCCTCTCGTACAACACCAGAACCAGGGGACATGCACTAAAATTGAGTGGAGGGAGAGTTAGAACGGACAAAAGAAAATATTTCTTCACCCAGCATGTAATTCATCTGTGGAACTTCTTGCCACAGGATGCGGTGATGGCACCTGGCCTAGATGCCTTTAAAAGGGGTTTGGACAGATTCATGGAGGAAAAGACCATCACAGGTTACAAGCCATAAGCAACCTCCTGGCTTTAGAAGTAGGTTTTCTCTGTGCCAGGTGCAAGGGAGTGACAGCAGGAAACAGGTTATCTTGTTGGCTGTGTGCTCCCTGAGGCATCTGGTGGGGCCACTGTGTGATACAGGAAGCTGGACTAGAGGGGCCTTTGGCCTGATCCAGCAGGGCTCTTATGTTCTTATGTTAAGTCCAGCCCCTTGCTTCCTTCCTCCCCGAGTGGCCAATCAGATGCCTCCAGGATGGAAGCCCACAACTAGCAAAGCCCTCCTTTGCTGTGGCTCCCCAGCAACGCCTGTTCGGTGGTGACACAGCCTTACTGTGCCTGATGATGGAGGCTCCATTTCACTGTCTGGATTGACAGCCACAGACAGTCCCCTCCTCCTCCCCCCTCTTGTTAAAGCTGCTTCACTGTCTCCCATGGCAGCAGATTCCTCCGGCTGCCGATGTGCTGAGGGAAGAAGGACTTCCTGTTGTCTGTCCTGCCTGCCTGGCCGGTCGGCTTCACCTGGGTTTTACGTTGGGATGTAGAAAGGGCGAAAGATGTCTCTCTAGTCCCCCGCCCCTCTGCCCCTTTCAGAAAACCACTGTTCTGGTCCCCGGCCTGACAGCATTTCCTGTCCAAGTCCAACTGGGGACCCCTCCTACTCCCAGGGAAACACTTTGGATTGCAGCCTCAGCTGCCTTTTCCCCCAGTCCAAGCTAGTGGCCCCCACCACATCCGAGGGCAACAGGTCCTCTAGGCTGGGCACTGCATGAAGAACGACACACACACACACACACCCAGTGGCCCAGGTTCAGCGCTGGATGGTGGCCACACAGCCAGCTCACACCTGAGTACGTACAGCTCCTCTTCCTCTTGCCCCCATCACTCAGGAGGCTTGCAGCCCCCCCCCACTTTGAGAGAACGTCGCCTCGAAGCAGAGCCCAGTCTGGACACCCCAGCCCTGGAGGAGCCACAGCTGGGGGCCCCGGGGCAGGAGGCATCAATGGGGTGAGGCCAGGACTCTTCAGGCCGTGCTCCATTCATCCTATAGCGGGGGGGGGGGCCTCCTTCACCCGGCTGTGTCGTTGTGTAGGGTCTCTGTCTCCAGTGAGATGTGTGACACAGCTCAGAGGCTGAAGACCTTCCCCAGGAAGGGGGGGGGCGCATGTGTCTCACTGGTGCTCCTGCTCCGGGGCTCTTTGTCACCTGAGGCCAAGGAGCTTGTGAGGCCCCCCCAAGCCAACTGTCGCTCCTCCATGCTACTAAGGCTGAGACTTTGGGCGCAACTCTGCACAGGCTCTGGACAGGTTCTGGGGCGCAACCTTGGTCTTTGGCTGCTTTGAGAGGGAAGCGTTGCCATGGCGTCACTTAACCCTCCCACCTCCCCCTGGGACCCTGGCAACCACGGAAAGAGGCCCTGGCGGCTGGGCAAATGCAGAGGCGGTGAGATCAGCAGCATTCTTGGAAGGCCCCCTCCTCCCCACCTGCCCCACGGCGGCTCCAGAAGGGAGGGGAGGGGGGGAGCAAGTCAGATCGATCTGTGTCCATCGCTCTCCCATCAACCACCTCCGCTCCCAGACTTGCTGGCCCTCTGGCGGAGCAGGACACGGGCACCTGGTGGCCTCCAGCAGACAGCACGCAGCCCCTGAGATGCCCAGAAGGCCCACAGAATTCCTACAGGAGGAAGGGCTTTTCTCACCTTGGGCCAGCTGAGCGAGGACTACCACTTGTGTGCGCACGTGTGTGTGTGTGAGTGTGCGTCACTGTCTTGGCTGCCTGCCGCATTTCCTCATGAACAGTTATTCTGAGGGCAGGAGGGGGCAAGAAACAGACGGATCCCGCTCCCCTTCCAAGCAGTGCTGGGCACCATCCTCGCAGCAACCCTGCCCGGTGACTGGCTAAGGAGCAAGGAACTCCAGCTCAGGACCACACCACAAAAACAGCTGGAGCCCAGGAATGCACAATCCCTCCCACTCAGCCTTCTGCCAAAGACCCCGCTCAGTGAGGGCTGGCGGTGAGCAAACCTTCAGGAAGGACGTCTCACTCTCAGCCAGACAGGCGCTCTCACGACAGAGCTGGAGGCCCAGAACAAAGGTGCACTGACTGCCCGCTTGGAAATCAGCATTTCCCCCAGATGTAGTGCACGTTTGGATACAAAACCCACATGGGTTTTCCCCCAAGGAACAAGCCAAGCGCCTTCCCCACTTCTTAATAATCCATGAGTTCAGAATCGTCCACGTGGGTTTTGAACGTGCGCTTGGAACAGAGCTCTTCCTTTCCCTGTTTTCTCAGGCGTTCAAACTCCAGTGGCATATCTAGGGCATGGCAAGTACGGCACGTGCCCTGGGCGCCACCTGAAGGGGGCGACACTGAGGAGGCGACGGCAGCACCTCGCGATCCAGCCTCCAAAAGAAGAAGGGTGGCCGGGTCGCAGGGCCGCTGGCAGTGCCTCCTCGGGAGAACCCGGAAGTAACGTCATAACTTCATGCGCCATCGTGACGTCACCACCCGGATGCCGCTGTCAAACCCCCACCACCTTTTGCAGGCAAGTGCTGCTGGAATACGTGCAGACACACGAGAAGACTGCCGCAGGATGATTGACAGTGCCGGAGGAGGGACTAGCAGTTTCCCCTACACATAAACCCCTGGATTGGAGCGACAGTGTGGTTGCAAATCCCCCGTGGGTTGACACATCACAGGTGCCATTTCCCACGGCCATCCTGCATGTTTGGTCTGGGCCTTAGACAAACTGCTCTTCTCTCGGCACTCCCGCCCTCAGCCGACGTACAGGACTGCTGGAAAGTGGACCAAGAAGACATGTGAAGCCCTGAACGGCAGCAGCGTGGTCTTAGACTGCAGTGACACGTTGAAGGGAGCTCTGAAGGGGGGGGGGCAATGACAGAAAACTTGAGTGTTTTCCTCCCCAGCCTGGCCAAGTTTGCCTCCATCTGCAAACAGCTCCTGTTTGCTCAGCAACACTCTGTTCTTCAGCAAACCCGGAGGCCGAGCAGAGGTGGGATCCACAGATGGGCAGCTGCTGTGAGGACGCAGGCGGGAGGAGAACCACGGCTGCCCTCTCCCAGGTCAGCCATCCTGGAGAAGGCGGTCTGTGTTCCTCTTTTCTTCCCTCCGGGGAACGTGGGGGGGGGGGTGTCTGTGCACCAGCTGGAAGAGGAACAAAGGCCTGCCTGCTGCAGATGGCAGCTTGGACCCCCCCCCAGCACCTCCGCCAGGGAGAGACAGAGGCAGGACATGGGCCTCAAGCTTGGCAGCTGGCACCGCTCTCCCTGCGCCCTCCTCAGCCTTGGGCTGGGACAGTGGGTCTTGGGGCTGCTGCTGCCCACCACCATGCTAGGGAGGCCCAGGAGCTGCGCCCCCCCCAGAGCCCCCAACTCATTCCACCCCATTTCAGTGCATGCATGATGTGGAGGCGGTTCCGATCCACTTCAGAGGGCACAGAAGGTTCCAGATGGAACCTCCAGAGGGAAATTCTTCTCCCTCTCTCACAACAACAGAACCAGGGGACATGCACTATAATTGAGTGGGGGGAGAGTTAGAACAGACAAAAGAAAATATTTCTTTACCCAGCGTGTAATTCATCTGTGGAACTCCTTGCCACAGAATGTGGTGATGGCATCTGGCCTAGATGCCTTTAAAAGGGGTTTGGACAGATTCATGGAGGAAAAGACCATCACAGGTTACAAGCCATAAGCAACCTCCTGGTTTTAGAAGTGGGTTTTCTCTGTGCCAGGTGCAAGGGAGTGGTGACTGGACACAGGTATCTTGTTGTCTTGTGTGCTCCCTGAGGCATCTGGTGGGGCCACTGTGTGACACAGGAAGCTGGACTAGATGGGCTTTTGGCCTGATCCAGCAGGGAAAATAGATGGGCTTTTGGCCTGATCCAGCAGCTTCTTGTTCTTATGTTTATGTTCAGATCCGTTAGACTTCCGAGAGGTGGGCTCTTTGCAGAATTGGGCTCTTTGCAGGGGGGCTGCCCTGAGAAATCTAAGTGACACACTTCCTCCCCCCCCCAAGTAACATGGGGCCCAATCCACTGGGAAGTTGTCCTGCACAAGTCTCACGAAGATGAGCAGAATGCAGAGCTGCCATTCATTCCAACAAGGGCTATGCAGGAGAACTTCCCAGTTAATCCCACCCTGTGCGATGCAGTCGCCCACTCTGGCGCATGGCATTGTGGCCGGGAAGGCCAGTTTTGGGAATTCACACCCATCTATTCCTTCATCTCCTGGCCAAAAGGAAATGATGCTTTGTTGGCTCCTCCCCCTGCACCCCCCCCCTTCCCATCTGCTCCGGCTTTCTGAATGGGGCCAGAAAAGCAGGTCCAGAAGACGCTTCCCCTCTTTCCCCAGGAGCCCTGTGATTAGCCACCTCCCATTATTTATTCATTCTGGGAGGGAAGCACTTAGCGGCTCATTAAGGCCAGCCAGGGATGAGCTCAGCCCTGGCCACTCCAGGCCTCCTCCTGCCCCATCTGTCCAGCTGGCTCCACTGCCTCCCAGCATGGCACCAACACACACTCCCCCCCCCCCCCGCTTCCCAACACCAGGCAGCCTCTCTTTCTGGCCAGCACATGCCTGGGACTGCCACACGCTGCTGCTTCAGGCAGCCTCACCTCACCGGCCCATCCCTCAACTCTCCTTTCACGCCTGCTGCAGAAGAACGGAAGCGGCAGGTGGCAAGCCTGGTGAAGCTGCCTGGACATGGAGTTTGGGACCCCCTCCTGCACTAGACTAGACGAAGCCTACTAGACTGCCCAGCTGGGCTCCAGTGGAGTCAACTGGAAGGAAGAAGAAGAAGGGGGCTTCCCATTTGCCCCAAACCAGCAGCTGACAGACAGGCCGCTGGCTTGGAGGAGGAGTCCCCCAGACCAGCAGGGGCGGCAGCTCCTCCCCTCTCTGGCCAACAAGGGGCCACAGCCAGCCCAGCCCAGCCGCATGCAGACAACTGCCCCACAGGAGGAGGAAGCCACATTCCCCACAGGCCCACCCTGCAATGTGCTGCAAGGCCACGGTGGCAACCCTGCCTTGGGGCTGCCACCGAATGGTTCCCCTTTGTCTCTGGGCTTGGAACAGAAGCCCTGTAAGAACCCAGATTTGGGGAGCTGGCTGCTAGGACCATGTGAACCCAAGCGATGGTGGGCACACAGAGAGATCGGAGCGGGGCAGCAGCCTCCTCCATAACGCCCAGCAGAGTCGCTGGGGAGGGTGACACCCGGTGAGGTGCCTACCCGGAAGAGGGAGTCACCATCACCATGACGGTATCGCGCCCCCCCCCCACTAACAGGGCTTTCCGCATTGCTTCTATGCCCCACTTGGCAGGCGTTGGCCCAGAACTCTCTGGCGCTTCGTGTTCTTGCAGGCCAGCAGCGAAAACATGCTTGTCGGCGGGAGCGCACAAGGCAGCTGGGTGCGGAGCGGGCTGGGGCTGCTAACCAGAGGCATGGTGGCACCCCCTGAGGGTGGCACCCGGTGCGGCCCGCACTGCAAGAATGACATTTCACACATTCAGATCACACCCAGTCACATCATGCCCTTTGACCTTGGGCAATTTGGGGGCAGGGTGCCCCCACTCCACACACACCAGGCCTAGAGCCACAGGCCTCGCTGTCTCCCCCAAGCTCCTTGAGGCAGGTGGGTCTTGCTTACGCCCGCAAGTGAGGACAGGACGGCGGCGGTGGCAGAGACACAAGTGTGGACAGGCTGGAGGAGGCCAGACCTCGGAGAACAACCGTCCAGACCAGGATCCAGGCAGGAAGCGGATGAGCCCAGGACCCAGGAATGCCAGGAGCCCGTTGCCCTGGCCCAGGCACTGCCCCGTGGTTGCCCCCTCCCCCGTCGAGTCCTTTTGCCTCTTGCAATAGGGTCCCTCCCATCAGCCATGCCAGCCCTCCAACCACCTCGCCCCATTCGCTCTGCCCCAGCGTTACCTGGATACTGGAGGGGGATGTCAATCTTCGGTCCAATGACATAGTGCCCCTCCTCCAGGCTGTGGGCTGTCACTGTGGTCCACTGGCGGCAGGAGTGGATGAGAAGCACGTCCTGGGCGTTGACCCCTTCCACGCGCTCTCCTGTAGTGGGGGGGGGGAGGACATGAGAGCTCCGCACAGCCTCCCACCCTGTGGCGCACCCACACCCTACTGCCTCCTCCTCCCCTCAGGCACACCCTGCAGCCCCTCCACACCAGCCTTGGCCCCCAGAACGCTGGTGCTACACTGGCACGGCAGGGATCCCCCGAGTGCTGCCCGCTTGCTGAAGGGGGCACTTTCCACAGGGCACTACGAGCAAGCGGACATCAGGAACAGGCGTAGAAAAGACAAAAGGAAAGCACTGCCAGGCGGCCAGGCCAGAGCCCCCTCGAGGCCCCTCTCCGCAGAGACAAGCGGCCCCCAGGAACCCAACAGGCCAAGAGTGGCAGCAGTTGCCCCAGAAACAGCCCTTTGTTCATGCTCAGTGGACAGCCACTTCCTGGTCTCTGACTCAGGCCAGGGAGGGTTCGAGCCACTGGGCCAGGCGAGGCCAAGTGGGCCAGTGTCTCCAGCAAGCCCCCCCCCTCGAGGCACAACAGGAAGGCTGCTGCAGAGGAAGCAAAGCTGCCCCCCTCGCCAGAGCCAGCGGGGAAGGGGGCGCAGCCCTGCACCAGAAACCCGTGACTCGTCTAAGGCCGCCTCAGAAGGTCAGAGCGAGGCGAGATGCGGGCCAGAGGTGCCCTCTTCGCCACACGGATGAAAGGCCAGGCCTCTCTGCAGCCCCCCGCTTTCTCTCTGGGAAGAGCCAGGCAGCCTGTCTCTCTCCTGCCGGAGCTGTGCCAACAGGAGTCGGGAGGCTGGCCAGGGGTCCGCCACTTCCCCAGAGCCGGGCCCCTCTGAATGCCAGCAATGCCATGGTTACCAGGGAAGTCTGTGCTGCTCCAAGCCCTTGGCAGCCAAAACACCCCTCTTGGCAGCCGGGCCCAGGAGAGGATGCCTCTCTTCCCCTCTCTGCCAGTCATGATGGGCAGACGCTGCAGGGGCGTTTCTGGCTGACAAAAGGTGAAAACCCAGCTCATCAGCTCATCGCATAGCCAAGGCAGCCTGGAGCCCAGGAGCAACAGAACACCCAGATCCCGCCCCCCCAAGCGGGGGGGGGGGGTTGCTCACGCGCTGAAGAAGACGGCTGACCTCCCAGCAAAAGGAGCCACCAGCAAACGGGGTGGGGGGGCTCCACAGGCCTGGCAGTCCCTTGCCAGTCCAGGTGCTCATATTGGCCTTCGAGGGGCCTCTCTGGGTTCAAGGAGCTGCCAGTATGCGGAGCTCCCCCCCCCCCCCCGCGTGACTTGCTAGTGGCTCCTTTTGCTGAATGTGCTGCCCATCAGCTTCACAGCTCACGAGTCCCCGTATTTCCAGAAGGCCCGAGAAAAACATCTCTGCCTCTCAAGCCCTCCTTGCAAGGCTGTTGTAAGCATCACTGTGATGATATCATCAGAAGAGCCTGGCTGCTGGATCAGGCCCAAGGCCCATCCATTCCAGCTTCCTGCATCTCACAGCGGCCCCACCAGATGCCTCAGGGAGCACACAGACAACAAGAGACCCGTATCCTGTCGCCACTCCCTTTGCATATCTGCAAAGGTACTTTGAGCAGTCAAGAAACGTGCCCACATGCAGCATTATTCTGTGGCAGGGGGGTCCTCCTCTGTACTTCTGGGACGCTCTCAGCCCCAGAACTTCCTACTCCTCGAAGAGAAGCAAGGCAAGATGATGGATTGCGGCTGCTGGCGTTGGGGACTCCGGTGAAACCCAGGGAACCGGCCAGGCATTGTAGATACGCAGCTGCTCCAATGTGGTCCCCTGC
Source organism: Plestiodon gilberti rubricaudatus (assembly GCA_026170595.1). Classification (NCBI taxonomy): domain Eukaryota; kingdom Metazoa; phylum Chordata; class Lepidosauria; order Squamata; family Scincidae; genus Plestiodon; species Plestiodon gilberti. Next base: position 1,202,513 of record JANXHW010000001.1, on the reverse strand, counting down.
TGGAAGGGCCCTCCGTCCGTCCGTCCGTCTGTCTGTCCGTCCGTCCGTCTTCCTGGGGGCGAAATCAATGCCACTTCTTGCCAGCCATTTCCCAAGGAGAGACAGACAGGGGCCTCTCTTTCCAGACACCGGCGGCAAGAGACCCTTTCTCCCAAAATGGAGGGCAAGAAGCCCCCATAGCTGGGACACTTCCGAGTTCCACACCAACCAAGAGAGTACACACACACACACACACATCACTTTTGGCCAGGGGTCATTTTTTCACCTAAAGGTCAAAATGTGGGGCACAGCCTCAGACACGACCCATCCTCCAGCAGCACAGAGTCAAGCCACACGTTGCATATGTTTGAATCGGATGGAAGGGGGAGAGACAGAGAGAGAACTAGTTCTGGTAGCAGCCAGGAAGCACCCTTGACGACCGTTCACAAGGTGCAGGTTTACTCTTTTCCATTGCTGGGAAGCTCCGAATCCTGGAGGCCAAGTCTCTGCAAGGGACAGGAATCTAACCTCAGGCATCTTTGCTGGGGGGGGGGGAGCGAGGGAAATCCACTCACTCCGCTGCCCCAGCTGATGCTGGGTGAGAGCAACCCCCCCCTTCCAGGGTGGGCCTCCCTTGTTGCATTTTCTCCTTGCAAGGAAGTGGCCTCGCTCTCGGCACTGAAACCCGTGTCTCTCTGCCCTGTTGCCAAGCAGGTCCGTTGTGTCTGCCTGAAAGGATGAAAGCCCCCCCCCCACTCTTGCTTGTTCCAACAGGAGCCCTGAAGGCAAGACGGGAGCTCTAGGTGCGGAGGGGTACATCATCCTGCCGTCCCTCTGTGCCTGGTCAGCAGCTGCCTGCGTCCCCCCTCCCGCCACAGGCACAAGCCCTCTCCGGACGGCCTTCTCCTGGGAGGTGGCTCTGTCAGACGAGCACCCTGCCTGCCAGGTCACCTGCCAGGGGGTGGGGGCATCTCCCCTCAGCCAGGCGGCCCGTTCTGCCAGACCAGGTCACCCAAGAACCTTTCACCACCCCAGGACAAGCCTCCACACTGGCCCATTTTGCTTAATAATAGTGGTATTAAGCGAGTCTGACTGGACACGGGCTGATCTCACTTCGTGCCTCCTCCGTAGCGGCAGCCAAGCGCATCTTCTCCTCTGCCATCACCACATCTGTGGAGAGCTGTCCAGCAGGACTGCCCCATGTTGTGCAAGGCCCCTCCAAGTGATTGGGAGGGACACACGGAGCCCTGGCCTGCTCCAAGCCCAGCTCCGCATACACTCCCGCCAACGAGTGTGTTTTTGCTGCTGGCGGGGGGAGAGCATGAGCGCATAGCATAGCCAGGGGGTGGGCGGCGCGGTAAGTGCTGCAGGGCGTTACACAGAGGTGCAAAGTGGCCCCTCCTACCCGCTGTCGGAGCCAGTCTGGCATCAAAGGCAACAACTGGCTCTGACGGTGAGTGGGAGGGGCCACTTTGCACCTCCCTCCGTGTAATGCCCTGCAGCACTTACCGCCCCCCCCCCCCCGGCTATGCTACTTGAGCCTGGCAAGTGGGGGCGGCTTTCCACATATAAGCAATGCGGAAAGCCGGGCAGCAGGTCGAAGGTGACACGTTACATCAGTGGTTCTCAAACTGTGGGTCGCAACCCACCATAGGAACCAAAAGCTGTCTCCTGCCCCCTTAAGGGGCGGGGACAGCACGCAGCGATCCCAGGGATCACCGCATTCACCACCAAAAATGTTGGAAGTGGGCACCTTCCGTCTGCTGGACACTGGGGGGGGGGATGTATCATGTAATCACCTAAGTGTACCTCTTGTCTTTGACCCCTCTTTGTCTTAAGGAAGGGGCGTGGCCCCAGACCCATTTTCCTTCTCCTTCACCTTCTCACTAATCCCTTCCACTCCTGATGCCAACCAAGTAGGAGGATGCCAACGCTGCCCCTGCTGCCCAGCGGCCATCTTACAGCAGACCTCCACGCAGGGTAGCCCCAGCTCTAGGGGGCCATGCCGTCTCAAGTTAGAGTAACCTCTGGTCATTAATCAGATGCTGCTGTATATGTGAACTAAAACTGTGAGTAAACTTGCTCTTCTTTTTGCAACTACAACCAGCCTATGACTCGTGTGTTTAATCTAGCTAAGCAAATTAGCAAGTCTGCCTGGGTGGGGGAGGAGCTCGGAGGTTAAGATACCTCCAACAGAAAAAGCCCCGAAACAGCTGTTTTAGTACTTACTGGGGTTTGGGGGGGAACGCTGATTTTCGGGTGCTTCCGGTTTTTGCAGTCCGCTGGACGGTGAGGGAGGGAAAGGGGTGATAAAAGGGGACTTGGAGAATGCAGAGAAATTAAATGAGTTCTTTGCATCTGTCTTCACGGCAGAAGACCTTGGGCAAATACCGCTGCCTGAACGGCCACTCCTGACACTCCAACTTACACCACGGGGGGTGTGGGGGGAGGAAGGCAGGGGGAGGGGAAAATTTAAATCCCCTTTGAAGGGAATTTGAATCCCCTTTCCGTTCTGGGGACTCCTATTCTCACTGCACCACTGGTTACACCGGTGATATAAGTTGGATAGGATTGCGCTATAAGTCAAGCAGAGGTTAAAAGAAAAGACATTTCAGACTTGATTGAAAAATTAAAGATCAATAAATCACCGGACCCTGATGGCATTCAGAAGGATCTCTCCAAACTGGGAGAACGGGCAGCAGAATGGCAGATGCGCTTCAACATAAGGAAGTGTAAAGTGATGCACATTGGGGCAAGAAACCAAAATTTCACATATAAGCTAATGGGTTCTGAGTTGTCTGTGACGGATCAAGAGAGAGATCTTGGGGTGCTGGTGGACAGGTCGATGAAAGTGTCGACCCAGTGTGCGGCGGCTGTGAAGAAGGCCAATTCCATGCTTGGGATAATTAAAAAAGGGATTGAGAATAAAACGGCCAATATTATTATGCAGTTGTACAAATCGATGGTAAGGCCGCCTCTGGAATATTGCGTCCAGTTCTGATTGCCGCATCTCAAAAAGGATTTAGTTGAATTGGAAAAGGTGCAGAAAAGAGCGACCAAAATTATTACTGGGCTGGAGCATGGCACCTCCCTTATGAGGAAAGGCTACAGCATTTGGGGCTCTTCAGTCTAGAAAAAAGGCGCCTGAGGGGGGACATGATTGAGTCATATAAAATTATGCATGGGATGGAGAGAGTGGATAGAGAGTTCTTTTCCCTCTCACACAACACCAGAACTAGGAGACATCCACTAAAACTGAGTGACAGAAAAATTAGAACAGACAAAAGAAAATATTTCTTTACCCAGCGTGTAATGAATCTGTGGAACTCCTTGCCACAGGATGTGGTGTTGGCACCTGGCCTGGATGCTTTTCAAAGGGGATTGGACAGATTTATGGAGGAAAAGTCCATCATAGGTGACAAGCCTTGATGGGGATAAGCAACCTCCTGGTCTTAGTAATAGGCTATCTCTGAATGCCAGATGCAAGGGAGTGGCGACAGGATCCAGGTCTCTTGTTGTCTTATGTGCTCCCTGAGGCATCTGGTGGGCCATTGTGAGATACAGGAAGCTGGACTCGATCGATGGGCCTTTGGCCTGATCCAGCAGTGGTTCTTATGACCCTGGCAAGCTGGAGGAGCAGGAACTGCAGCCTCCCACCCCCCACATTTTTCTTGGGCGTCCTTGCACTCCCTCGACTCTGCTGCTGTCCTAAATGGATCTGCACTAGTTCTTTCTTGGCATCCGGAAAGAGCCAGCAACAAGCAAGGGGGAGGGCAGAGAAGGTTCTTAGACAAAAGCCCCTGAAGCTTTTTCCCTGCCAAGTCTTTAGATACAAGTCAGCTACAAAGAAACTGAAAACCTGGAAGCTGGACATGGGGGGGGGGGGAAGCTAGAAATCAGGGTCTCAATGCAGGGAGCTGGAAAGACCCCTCCCATCATCTTCAAGCACCAGGACTTTGAAAGTATTTGCCACCCTATATCTGCAGGGTCCCTTTCTCCAAGGGTCAACCCCCCCCCAGCCACGTCCTTCAGCAGTGTTGCTGGTCTCACAGGGAGTGCTCACCGCAACAGCTGGATCCACAACTGCAGAGCATGAGATTATCCGGCCCCCTCCTTCTCCTCCACTCAGTCTCTTCCTGGACCCAAAGACTAGTCTCCCATCAGTCTCCTCGTCTCCCGCACGAAACAAACCCAACACCTTCCGTCTTTCCTCGTCCGCCGAGTTTCCCAGACCTCCTCAGATGTTGCTCACCAGGCAAAAGGTGCTCGAGAGCTGGATCAGGGCCTGAACACGGCCGGAAGGAAGAGGAGCCCTGCCTGGCTGCTGGATAAGATCTAAGCAGCCTCCTCTTTCCCACAGCGGCCGTGGGAGATCTGTGGGTCAGGCAAGAAGGCAAGAGTTCTCTCCCGCTGCTGTTCACCAGTACCTAAGCAGTGGGGTTGACTGCTCCCAACACAGAGGTTCTATCGAGCTTTATGTGTCTATCACATGAAAACAGACACATCTTTCCTCATAAGGGAGGTGTGTTCATTACATGAAGATAGCTGGTTCCTCTTCCCCACAGAGGGCAGCCAGGGGTCTGGCTGGCTGAGTGTAGGGCCAGGAGAGCAGACTCCACACTGAGCCCCACAGAGAGAGCAGGACACACCCCGACAGAGCTCGGACCTGGCCTGGTTCAGACCACTGCAGGCTGCAAGTGGAGGGGCACCGGCTGCAGGGCAGGACTGATCACTCAAGCAAGGGAGCCAAGCCACGCTGGCTGGGGGCTCCTCCGACTTTGCGGACAACTCCCCTGGCCTGGTCCACTCGGCCACTGGCGCTTCTTGCTCCTCCTTTGCCCTTCCAGGACCACCCACAGCAAGGCAGCCAGCTGTGCTTCGGCACTGGTGGAGCACTGGAAGTGCTTCCCAATAATCGTGCTCCCCAAGAGTCCTTTCCACGCTTGCCAGCTCAGGCACCACTTGTGTCAACCACAGCCTCAGTCAGTGCTGAGGGGCCTCAGGCTCTTGGAGAAACAGCAGGAGTTGCATCATCCTGATGCCCAAACCACAAGCTCCCCCCCCCCCCCACCACCATCCAGTCCTCCTGCCGCCCATTCAGCTTTCAGGACTCTCACAAGCGGGAAAGCGCTTGAAACCCTGCAAAAAGGCAGCAAGGACGGGGGGGGGGGGCGCACCGCATGGCTGGTACCCGGTGCCTGCTGCAGCCGCCTCGCCCTCAGGGCAGGCAGGGTGTGAGCCTGTGCAGGTCCTGAGCAGCACGACGGGACGCAGCAGAGCCTGGCCGGGGGGGGGGGCTGCACTGAAGCTTCTCGGATGCCGCCGCAAGGCAGCCCAAGGCCACGGAGGAAGGCGAGGCAGCACTGGGGAGCTGTGCCTTTGGCAGACAACAAACCACATCATGCGACGGTGACCCAGCTAGACCATCTCTGCACAGGGCAGGGAGGCTGCGCTGCAGCTACCCCCCCCCCCCCCCAGCAGAGAAAAGGCAGGAGGAAGGCCGGCACAGACAGCGGTCCCTCTCCGTCCGTCCCCGGCAGGGCTTCTGCTTCCCATCCGAAAGAGGGTCAACAGCCCCCGAAGAGTTCTTGGAAGCGGCGGGACCAGCAGAGCGGCTCACATCATGGGGCTCTTCTGAAACTCCAGATGCATTTTCCGCCGCTTAGACCGCGGGCTGCTGCATGAACTTGCTCTTCCTGACGGGTCGGGCTCTGCTGTCCCTGCCCGCCCCCGGCTGCCTCCAAGCCCATTCACAAGCTGCAGGGGCGGGGGGGGGGAGCCCGTTCTCCCCTGCCATTAGTATTCAAGGCATCGCCTGGACTGCTGAGGTCTAAGATTCCCATTCTTTTCACAGAGGACAAAAAACCCCAAGCCAGGCAGCCAGCCACAGAAACAGCCGCCCCCCCCTCGCCAAGCCCCCGTGGGGACAGCGTGAGGGCCATCCATCGTCTGCAACCAATCCCTCCCCAGCAACCAGAGTGACAGAAACTGGGGCAGTGGGAGGGGGGTGGAGGGAACCAAGGGGGACAGAAAGGAGCATGAGAGAATGGCGGAGGGGGGTGCAATGAAGCAGCCAATCGCGCCTCCTCTGATCATGCCACAGGTCGCCACATCTGCACGGAGCCTCACAAAAGGAACCCCTAAGATTTCAGCAACACACCCGTGACTGTAACCGAGGGCAGAGCTGGCCCCGCCAGAAGGGCCAGGTGCCCACTCACATCCTGCCAACACACACAGAAGGAGCAGCAACAATGGGGCAAGGCAGGGAAACAAGGGGGGGAGGGATGGGAAACCAAGGGGGTCTTGGGCGCCGCAAGGAGGGGCAACTCCTAGATCCCCTCTTTTGCCCTTTCTTGCTGTGGCAGCAAACTCTTCCCGAGAGGCCGAGAGGATCTGACCCCCCCCCCCCACACACACACCAAGCCTAAAAGTCTCAGTCCCAAAGACATGATTTCAGCCCTAAGACACGATGCTCCCCTTGGGACCCCATCAAACCAGACTTACCGCGTGGAACACTGAGGCGGCACTGCAATGGGGCGCAAGCAGGAGAGAGAGAGAGGCCACAATTCCCCGGGCGGGAAGGTCTCCTGTGCAAGTCCTACTGAAGGAACTGGAGGGTCATTTCAATGGGCTTGCGCAGGAGACTCTCCCGGTGGACTGTGCGCGGTGGTAAGTGGCGGGGGAACCACTCGGCCGTTCTTCCCTCCCCCTTGGCACCGGGAGTCGTCTCGGGCCAGCCGTGCGGGTGAGAGTCGCATTCCAACTCCGTCGAAGCCCAAGAAACACCTGCCTCCCCCCCCACTCCCCCCCTCCCCGCCGGCTGACCCACCGGGCCCGGGGCGCACGAGGGCGGGCAGCGGGCACTTGGCCACGATGAGGTCGAGCGGCAGCGCCGGGCCCGGGCTCCACGCGAGGCGCCCCAGCGCCGCCGCCAGTCGCTCCATGCTGGTCGCCCGCCCAGCCGCCGCATCGCCCGCCGCCCGCTCCGTCCAGGCGCAGCAGCGGCGCTCAGCAGTGCGGCCGCTCCTCCTCTTCTGTTTCTTCGGGCAGGCGCGGCGGCGGCGGCGTCCGCCCCGTCCAGCAGGACCCGCTCCCGGGCACGGCGCCCCGCCGACGCGCGGCGGGCCAGGCTGAGCTCCCTCCGGCCGCCACCATCACCTCGCTCGCTAACTCGCTCGGCCCAGTCCCGCCCCCGGGAGGGAGCGCCGCGCTCGCTCACCGCCAGTCGGGGGCGCCTTTGCAGCCTCCCGGAAAGGGTCAGTTCGGCGGCGGATCGTGCCCAGGCGCCCCGCAGAACCGCGTCACTTCCCGGAGGCTGCAGGGAAGCCTGCAGAGACGCGGCGGGCAGCCTCCCACGCCGGCTCACCTGACCGCTCGCAGCCTGTCCTTGCAGCGCAGCGGGGGGGGGGGGCATCCCGGCTGCGGCCAGGCTTGACTTGCAAGTTGCTCGCCCTCTTCGGAACCGTTTCCATTGCCCAGAATGTTTTTCCGCCAAAAAGGAGCATAAAAAGGCATTAATTAATCAAGAAATGTATTAATGTACAGGGTCGAGCACCTCAGCCCAATCCGTTAGGTAGCCGAACACAAGGAGTTTGGGAGATGCCTCGATTCCTGCGTCAGGTAAAAAATACGCGCCCCAGACCGGAGGCGGGAACCAGGGGAGGCCAGTTGAATGAAAGCGCCGCAGGAGGCCGCCAGGCGCGTTCCTGTTTCCCCCCTTCGGCCTTCCAACAGAGGGAGGACGGACCGATGTTGGACCACTGTTAGAACGACACTCTGTCGGGACCCACCTAGCTTTATAAGCCTAAAAAAAAAGTTTCACTTTACCAGCACTCACTCAAGACTTTCCCTTTTACTATGGAGGGGGGGGGGAACCTTCTGGCGTGCTTGTTGAGCTCCACGTTCATCGGATCGGGACCATTCTGGTGACCTTCCTTGAGGTCCCCCCTTCACCTGGCCAAAGAGCTGAGGCACGTTTGCCTACTCATGAGTAAATGCCCACATGTGGCTCAGTTTCACTTTCCATAGTACTCAATATATTTTAGGTACTTCCTTCTCGAGAGTTTGTTGGGGGCCTGTGTTCATCGGATTAGGACTGATGCGTTCCCCTCGACCTGCCTTTCAAAATGGACCAAGGCAGGGCCACCTACTCATGAAATGTGCAGTAATGCTGTTTCAGTTTTCATAGGGCTCAATACATTTTCATTGTCAGCTATCAGCTTGTCAGTTTCAGTTTCACAACCCACCAGTGAGGGACCCAACCCATAGTTTGAGAAAAGCTGGTCTGGAGCAAGATAAACCACAACATAAGTACACAAGAACCTCAGAAGAGCCCAGCTGCTGGATCCGGCCAAAGGCCCATCGATCGAGTCCAGCTTCCTGTATCTCACAGTGGCCTACCAGGTGCCTCAGGGAGCACACAAGACAAGAATATACTGTACCTATATCCTGTCGCCACTCCCTTGCATCTGGCATTGAGATAGCCTATTACTAAGACCAGGAGATTGCTTATCCCCATCATGGCTTGTCACCTGTGATGGACTTTTCCTCCATGAATCTGTCCAAACCCCTTTTAAAGGCATCTAGGCCAGGTGCCATCACCACATCCTGTTGCAAGGAGTTCCACAGATTAATTACACGCTGGGTACAGAAATATTTTATTTTGTCCGTTCTAACTCTCCCTCCACTCAATTTTAGTGCATGTCCCCTGGTTCTGGCGTTGTGCGAGAGGGAGAAGAATTTCCCTCTATCCACTCTCTCCATCCCATGCATAATTTTATACGTCTCAATCATGTCCCCCCTCAGACGCCTTTTTCTAGACTGAAGGAGCCCCAAACGCTGTAGCCTTTCCTCATAAGGGAGGTGCATAAGGTAGCAAAAAAATCAAATTTGGTTCTGTTCTCTTTAAGCTCATGGGGAGGGGGCGCTTTCTTACCCTGGTGACAGAGCCAAGGTCAGGGTGGCATGATTTGCAGCTGTGTCCGAGCTGTGAAAAAACAAGCATGATATCGGTCTGAGAACTCGTGAGCCAATTTGATGTTATGTATTTCACCTGGGGGTGTTTTTTCTATGGGAATTAGGGGTTTGCTGAGTCATTCTCCAGAGGAAGGGGTTAGTCCCAAGTCCCTTATTGGGTCACATCACCTGTCCATCAAGTAGCCCCTAAACTGGCATAAAAAAGGTAGCCCTTGACAGATCTTTGAATCCCATCTCTCTGCTGAACATCTGCGTGAACAGCCTCTGAAAGGCTTTGTGCCTTGTACCATCTGTTCTGGTGAGTTAGGAACCAGTCTTAGTTTGAGGAATGTTTAGCTCTTTCTTGTTTTGTATCTCATGTATGTCAAAGAAATGTTGTGTGTAGTTATTCTGCCTTTTAACCTATGCTTGCATAGCTTAAGTAATAGATACCTATTCTTACATCTGGTGTAGTTTATTGAGTTAAAGGGGTCCCCCCACGCTAACCACTCTGTATGCTACCTGAAGTCTAAACAGTTGAAGCTGTATCACTCAGTTAATTGGGCCCTACGTTGAAGTGAGGGTACCAAGCTGATCGGCGCACGCACGGTTGGAGCTGTCGTGCACACTTTTGAGTTGTGTCTGCTGGACCTGTAGGAGCAGGGTACCCAGAGCAACTTATTGGTGGCGGTGCACAATCCCGAGGTGGCGTAGCCTACCGTTTAAATTCCTCAGGTGGTGGCAGCGAAAACATTACTGGAAAAGAGGGAATCTGCCTCCTTTGTGGTTGGAGCCAGAGGGAGATTTTTCCTATTTTCGTTACACTCCAGCCCACAAATAATTTTGGTCGCTCTTTTCAGCATAATAATATTGGCCGTTTTATTCTCCATCCCTTTTTTAATGATCCCGAGCATGGAATTGGCCTTCTTCACAGCCGCCGCACACTGGGTCGACACTTTCATCGACCTGTCCACCAGCACCCCAAGATCTCTCCCCTGATCTGTCCCAGGCAGCTCAGAACCCATCAGTGGTGTATGTGAAGTTTTGATTTCTTGCCCCAATGTGCATCACTTTTCACTTCCTTACATTGAAGAGCATCTGCCATTTTGGTGCCCATTCTCCCAGTTTGGAGAGATCCTTCTGCAGCTCTTCACAATCCCTGCTGGTCTTCACCACCCGGCAAAGTTTAGTGTCATCTGCAAACTTAGCCACCTCGATGCTTATCCCCAACTTATCCCTCATTGATGAACAAGTTGAAAAGCACCGGTCCCAAGTCTGATCCTTTGGGCACACTGATTTTCACCTCTTGCCATTGTGAAAATTGCCCATTGACTCCCACTCGCTGTTTCCTGGTCTTCAACCAGTTCTTAATCCATAAGAAGACCTGCCCCCTTATTCCCTGACTGTGGAGTTTTCTCAGGAGTCTTTGGTGAGGGACTATGTCAAACGCTTTCTGAAAATCCAGATACAGGCCCCCCCCCCTTGTATACGCTGATCCACTATCCACAGATTCAGATCCACGGATAGTTATCCCACCACCACTGCCACCGTCGCCCCCCACGCGTGACCCCCCCCTCATTGCTCTTACTTTTCATGAATCAACTTCGTGTCATCTTCTTTCAACACGATGATCTCTGGCTGCTTATTGTAGCAAGCAGAGAGAGATGAAGTCCTAGATGGGCTCAGAGAGCCTGCTCTCCGAGCCCATCTAGGACTTCGTCTTGCTCTGCTTGCTACAAAAAACCAGAATTTCTTACCTGAGAATTCCTGTTCTGGGGCGAGGAAGGGGGGCATTCCTGACTGTTTGGAATGCCCCCTTCCTCTACTGAGAAACCTCTCTTTATCATGTAATATCTCCATCTTTATTCTCTTATAATAAAACCGTGAGTGAAGTCACCTCTCTCAGTCGCTTTCTTAACAGAGGGGGATTTTCTGCAATATGCTGGTTTGTTATCCAGTCCGATCCCTTGTTCCAATGGAGCTCTGCACGGCCGGGGGGTGTCCAAGCACCTGGATCGGTGGCAAAAGACTTATTCACCACAAATTCTGTGAATAAGGCTGCAGAGGCCTTGGAACGGTCCTAGAAGGAGTGCGGTAGCGAGAAATGTTGCCCCCGCCCCCTGCCCACCCCCAGGAACGTTGTTTGCACCACGTGACATCACTCGGGGGCAGGGCGAGTGACATCACGGGGAAAGTCACAGGGGGTTCGTCACAGGGGGTTCGACCCCCCCCCCCCGCAGGGTGTAGCTACACCACTGTCCAGCCCTCTTAGCAAGGAAGCCCCAGTGCCCGCTACCTTTCTCCTCCCCGTCGGGAGGATCTTCCTTGTTGCCTGCTGGGTCATTCCGTGTCAAATCAACCAATGAAAAATCCTTGACGTCATGGATTTTGTTCATTTTCGGTACATTTGTAGCTTACCATGAGATGTTTAAAAATTATTTTTTTCAGATTTTTTTGTCCATCCGTTTTTGAGATATTGAATGTTCAAAATTGCCAAAAAAAGGCCAAAATCCACTTGTCACCATACATAATTCCTGGTCACCATAATTCCTGGTCACTGCCAACAAGAAAATTTAATTTTTGTATGATACCATTGAGATACCATCTTGAAATTTTGACTGATTGACTACAAGACATATACCTTTAAGTGTGATTTTTTTGAAAATTTTAAAAATTCGATTTTTCAAAATTTCAAAATTAATATTTGAATATTTTTGAATTTCTTGAAAATTTACAATTTTGTCATGTTGTATATCAAATGAAAGCCCTATTCATAAGCTTTAAAACGACACCTGTCCCATGTCTGTAGCGTTCATCGTTATCCAGTAACTGGCGTTTGAATGTATGGTGGATTTTGGCCTTTTTTGGCAATTTTGAACATTCAATATCTCAAAAACGGATGGACAAAAAAATCTGAAAAAAATAATTTTTAAACATCTCATGGTAAGCTACAAATGTACCGAAAATGAACAAAATCCATGACGTCAAGGATTTTTCATTGGTTGATTTGACACGGAATGACCCAGCAGGCAACAAGGAAGATCCTCCCGATGGGGAGGAGAAAGGTAGCGGGCACTGGGGCTTCCTTGCTAAGAGGGCTGGACAGTGGTGTAGCTACACCCTGCGGGGGGGGGGGTCGAACCCCCTGTGACGAACCCCCTGTGACTTTCCCCGTGATGTCACTCGCCCTGCCCCCGAGTGATGTCACGTGGTGCAAACAACGTTCCTGGGGGTGGGCAGGGGGCGGGGGCAACATTTCTCGCTACCGCACTCCTTCTAGGACCGTTCCAAGGCCTCTGCAGCCTTATTCACAGAATTTGTGGTGAATAAGTCTTTTGCCACCGATCCAGGTGCTTGGACACCCCCCGGCCGTGCAGAGCTCCATTGGAACAAGGGATCGGACTGGATAACAAACCAGCATATTGCAGAAAATCCCCCTCTGTTAAGAAAGCGACTGAGAGAGGTGACTTCACTCACGGTTTTATTATAAGAGAATAAAGATGGAGATCTTTATTCTCTTATAATAAAACCGTGAGTGAAGTCACCTCTCTCAAGACGGACAGGTCGTAGCAGAGAGTTCTGACTAAAAGTGATCCACTGGAGAAGGAAATGGCAACCCACTCCAGTAACCTTGCCAAGAAAATCCCATGAACAGTACCAAAAGGCTAAAAGATATGACGCCGGAAGATGAGCCCCTCAGGTCGGAAGGTGTCCAATATGCTACTGAGGAAGAGCGGAGGACTATTCCAAGTAGACCCAGAAAGAGTGAAGCGGCTGGGCCAAAGCCAATAGGACGTCCAGCTGTGGATGTGTCTGAGGTTGAAAGGAAAATCCAATGCTGCAAGGAGCAATACTGCTTAGGAACATGGAATGTGAGGTCTACAGGAAGGCCTGGCGGGATATGGTTCATGGGATCACGAAGGGTCGGACACGACTTAACGACTGAACAACAACAAAGATGGAGATATTACATGATAAAGAGAGGTTTCTCAGTAGAGGAAGGGGGCATTCCAAACAGTCAGGAATGCCCCCCTTCCTCGCCCCAGAACAGGAATTCTCAGGTAAGAAATTCTGGTTTTTTTTCGGTACAAATGTACCGAAAATGAGCAAAATCCGTGACATCAAGTTCCAAAATGTATTTTTTATTGGTTGATTTGACACGGAATGACCCTGCTACAATCTGCTGTTGGTGCCCCCCATCAGGGTCTTCAGAGGTGTCTGAAAGACATGAGAAGTGAACATAAGAACATAAGAAGAGCCCTGCTGGATCAGGCCAAAAGCCCATCTAGTCCAGCTTCCTGTGTCCTTAAGTGATGGAATAGAACCAGGGCTTCAGAAGCTCTGTTGGTTGCCCTGCAGAACTACAAAGCGTTCTCCTCCAGCCCTAGGAATTGGGCACCAGGGCGGCATCGTGATGTCATCATGACATCACTTCTGGGAAACGTTACACTTGCTACACCTGTAGCAGTGGTGTAGCCGGGCAATCGGGAGCCCAGTACAGCTTGGCAATTGGACACCAATCGTGATGTCGCATGACATCATGATGTCATCATGAAATCATTTCTGGGTCCCGGGCACCCCTCTTGCTGTTTTCAGTAACACTACTGAGTCATAGCCCTCAAGACCTGCAGGCAGAAAACAAACATTGCACCTACATTGAATGTCACCCCCTTCCATCCTCCAACCTTCTGATTTAGCCCAAAGCCTTTGTGGAAGCAACAATCCTCTCAGCTGATTTCCTCCTCAACAGCCTCAGCACTGGTGGGGTGGTGGTGGCTGGAAGCCCAGGTCTCTTCTTGCTCAGGGCGAGCTGCTCCTCTCCGCTGCCCGGCTTCAGCAAAGTCTTCTGGGAGATATGCAGATGAGCTGCTCCTCCTCCAGACCTCTCTCTGTGAAGGGAGTTTTGCCACGGGTGAGCCCGGGGCAACCCAGCCAGGAGATGACCTGATGGACGCCAGCCCTGGAGGTGGGTTATGTCGGCGGCAAAAAGGGGGGGGGCAGCAGACACAGGCGGTCCTTCACCAGGAGTCGACTGCTGCCTCCCTCCCTCCAGCAGCCGCTTGGACCCGCTTCCCACTTGCTTGAGCAGAAGGCAGAAAACCCTCCTCCTTACCGGGCTCCTCCTCCTCCTCCTCACGTGGTTTCTGCCGATCCGGAAGCAAGCAGGGCAGGGGACGGTGCAAACTTTACTGTACAGTACATGGCAGCAAGGGGCTTTTTCCATCGCAGAGGTGGCAGCAGCAGGCAGCATCCCGGGTCACGGCTTGGACCACCACCGAAAGGCCCGGTGACTTGTGCCCGCCAACACACAGTCCATGGTGGGCCAGAGAACAGGGCCTCCTCCGGTGCAAATCTCAAAGGCAGGTAGGCGGACTTGGGAGAATGCGAAGGGCTTTGCATTGGGCTCAGAAGCAAACGGGTAGCCGGTGCCGCAGATGGTGCCAAACCGGGGTCCTGTGCTACTAACTGCTTCCCCCTCCCCCGCCAATAAACTGGCAGCACCGTTCTGGACCACTTGAAGCTGCATCAGAACAGCCCCACAGGCAGCCCCACATCACAAGTCTTGCCTGGAAGTGATGAGTGCCTGGAGGACAGCGATTGGTTCCCATGATTCCAGGTAGGGCCACAGCTAGCAAACCAGTCAACGCGGGGAACAAGCAGCAGCACTCCTGGCCACAGCTCTCAGCTGGGCCGCCAGGGCCAGTCAGTTCTCCTCCAGAAATCCAATGTATGGGGCCCAGTTCTCCCCCAAACTGCATTTTGCCCTTTCTGTTCCTCCCTCCCCATATTTGCTTCTGTGCAGCCAGGAGCTTCTTTCTGTTCTGCTGCCAAGGGCTGTACGGGGTGTTAGAGGTGGTCTTGTCACGGGTGGCACCCAGAATGTGGCCTGGCCTCTTCACGGCCTGCCTTTCCTGTGCTGCTTCTCCATTGGGTGCCTCTTTTATGCAATGTCCTCTCTAAATGTGCCTTCATTTAGAAGCACAAGAAGTTTGATTGTTGATGATATCTGATGGAGAGCCACTTTAAGGGCCCAATCCTATCCAACTTTCCAGTGCTGATGCAGCCTCCTCAAGGTCAGGGAACATTATGCATGGGATGGAGAGAGTGGACAGAGGGAAGTTCTTTTCCCTCTCGCACAACACCAGAACCAGGGGACACACCCAGCGTGTAATTCATCTGTGGAACTCCTTGCCACAGGATGTGGTGATGGCACCTGGCCTGGATGTCTTTAAAAGGGGATTGGATAGATTCATGGAGGAAAAGTCCATCACAGGTTACAAAGCCATAAGCAACTTCCTGGTCTTAGTAATAGGCTCTCTCTGAAAGCCAGGTGCAAGGGAGTAGCAACAGGATACAGGAACCTTGTTGTCTCGTGTGCTCCCGGAGGCTTCTGGTGGGGCCCCTGTGAGATACAGGAAACTAGATTAGACGAGCCTTTGGCCTGATCCAGCAGGACTCTTATGTATGTTTTTATGGAACTGCCTTCTGTTCTATGCCAAGGCACCTCTGAGCGTGTGCAGAGTGCATTTCCATCACCACTGAGCAGCCACAGCTAACATACACAGCATTTTGGCTCCGGGGCCATGGCAGGGCGGAGGCTCCTGGCAGCATCTCCTCCCTTGGAGTGGCCTCCTTCCTGGCTGTTCCTTCAGTGGCCCAGTAATGGGGCTGCAAAGCCCTCTGCTGAGAGCGACCGCGATTCTTTTGGACGCTGGTGCCATTGAAACCAATGAACTGACTCCCGCGTAAAGAGGCCCCAGACAGTGGAATTGAGGAACCCGCCCCAAAGAGGGATCATGGGAAGAGGGGAGGGCGCCCCAGGCAGAAGCCCCGCTAGCAGGACACCTCCCTGGGGCCTTCTGGGACAGGGCCGCAGGCAGCACAGATGGCGAGGCTTTGTGGCTCTGGGCCTGCCCTGCTCCCCACCTGGATGGGACCCCCAGACTGAAAAGGTGGATTTAATCACTGCAGTCCTGTGCACACTTACTTGAGAGTAAACACCACTCAGCACCGTGAGACTTCAGGGGAAACATGCACAGGACCACCACCTTGCGCCTGTATGCGTGACAGCAGACGAGCTTTGAAGCTAACCCCAGTGGTCCCCGCCGACGAGCCCGTCAAGAGCCGGCCCAACGAAGGAGTCTGAGCATTTCCAAACAGGCCATGCAGTCCAAGGTGCAGGATGCGGCCCAAGCATGCCCAAGACATAGGAATGCACTGGGATTCCATGCTCAGGCTGCTGAAGTGCCGTCGGTGGGACGAAGGGCTGGTTTCTGGAGGGGTGTTGGGGCCAAGCTCTCGCTCGCCCACCTCAGCCCCCTCGTTCCCAACTTCTCCTCCCCTGGGCAGTGCCTGACCCCGACCGCACAACCCGCTCCACCTCCGAAGCTGCCTTGGGCAGCAGCTCAGTGCTTAGCACCACCTCCCGCTTCGGCCTGGGCAGCTCACCCCATTCTTGGGCCAGGCAGTGGGGCAAGCTGCAGAGAGCTGCCCCCCTTGTTAGGGGCCACTCAGTGACGGCCACTGCCCTCCTTTGTCAATGGGGCTGTGGGTTTTTGATCCCATTGCTGTTGTGCCTGCTCTTTCCCCCCCACCAGCCCCAAATTCTAACCCTATCACTTTGTCCGCAGAACCCAATGGGAACCAGTGTGAGCCAACCCTGGCCGGGGTTCTCTTGTTAATAAGAGACAAATGCCATGCAACCACTAGGCTAAGCTGCCTGCAGCAGGAGAGGTGGCGGACCAAGCCAATCAGTGCCTCCTGCTGCTGCCGCCGCCGCCTAGAGGAAGAAGTCTCTCCATTGGACCGTCTCGGCTCCTGCCTCCAAACGCAGCCCTGGCCCAGGAAGGGCAACTCACTTCCAAGCATGCCTTCTCCTTCCACTTCCCAAACATGGCGTCGAAAGTGTTTTAATAGGGTGGCGTCACGCTGGAAATGGCAGCTGAGAGGAGGCCAGCTTGCCCCTGGGGTTGGTAACTGGATGGCTGCCAGAGAGAGCAAGGTGGGCAGGCAGAATGCAGAAGCATGATTGGTGCTTTCCCTGCACAGTTGGCGAAGGAAAGCTGTGGCTGGCCATTGAGGCAGTGCATGTGTTGCGATTCTAGCCACTTGGGGCAAAGCTATCAGCACACGCCCTTCCACAGGTTGGGGGCAATGGAACAGGTGCCAAGTTGGGCTAGTTGCGAAATAAGCCGAGCCCCTGGCTGAATAGGCAACTGCAAGCCAGCAACATCATGGGCAACAACCTCCTCCTCCTCCAGGGCAGGTTGCCATAAGCAAGCCTGCTGCTGCAGCCCCCCACCCCTGCAGCTGAGGAGGCGAAAGGGGGTCTTTCCAGCCCAAAGCAGTGGGGCAACACCTTCCAGAAGCCCCCAACCTGGCTCTTGCTGTATGGAGCTTGTGAGGTCAAGAGAGGCACTTTGCCGCCCAGGCCCCCCGAGCACAGCAAAGCATCATCACAGGAAGAGCAGGGGGGGGGGCTGCCTGGCAAGCTGCTCCGCAGGCAGGGATGCAGCGCCGACTAATGGAGTGGGACCCCAGAAGCCCGGGGTGCAGTTGTTGTTGCTGCTGCCACACTTGGCTGGCCTGTCCGAGCAGCTCCGGTCCAGTCTCCAGCAGGTCCACCCGGCTCGTCGCCGCCACCTCCTTTAGCACAGCGGTCAGCAGCACTGATGCAAAGAGAGGAAACCAGCCATGCTCAGAGGCTGCCTCTTTACCCAGAAAAGAAAGACAGACAACCGACCCAGACCAGACTTGTCCACATGAACAGAAAGAGACCGACTAGAAACATTTCAGTTTATTTAACTTGTTCAGTAGAATATGGATTTTAGCTAGTAGTACCAGAGAGTGGCCTGTTTTGTCTTTGCTTGGTGCTTCATGAACACTTTTACAAAGGATCTCAAAGAGAGACTCATACAGGAGGGCCAAGCCCAGGAAGCAAAATAAAAAGCGCACGCTTTCAACAAAGGTTATACAAAAGAAACGGATGCATACTCCATAGTCCCTTTTTTTGATCATGTTAAGAAAGTGCAGATCTGAAAAGGTGGCGAGTTCTATTTACAACACTAACCAGTACGTTGATTACATATGGGAGGAACAAGACACTGGATTTGTCCCCTCGAGTCTCGGGGCCTGGCTGCCCTCTGTTGCTTCAACAGCCACTCAGCTGGGAAACAGTGAAGCACAGGGAGAGACAGACTGCCAAACACAAGAGAAGGCGGGGGGGGGGGGGAAGAGCACCACGACAGAGAGGAAGCCAGGGCAAAGGGTGGGAGGTCCAAACACTTTCATTTTATTAACATTAAAGTCAGTGTCATCAGCCGATGTCATTCATGGAGGAAGTTCTCTAAAACCCAAGTGCAAAAAGTTCACCCTTAAGCCCATCTCTGGAGCACATTGGGGGGGGGGGGGAGGAGAAGACTTTGCAGAGAACTCTTTGCTGCACAAGTTCTCCTGCAGCATTTATAGGCAGGCTGAGCAAGGGAAAGGTGGCTGTCCCAGCAAGGCACCAGGTTCCGCAGAAGACTTGAGTGGGGAGGAAAAAGAGCCCCCCCCCAGCCCGAGCTCAGGTCTGCCACAGCCCCGTTCTTTCAGCAGAGCGGACCTTTTGGCGGAGTCAGAACCAGAGGCAAGGCTGCAAGCCAGAAAAGCAAGTCGTATCCCCAAGGCCCCACCCCACCCCACCCACAGCAGAGCACTGGCCTGCTTAGGCAAAAAGACCCCACTCTTTGCACTTGCTATTCTTCCGGATCAGTGAAAGAATTGACAGATTGCCCAGGGTTGCAAACAAGGGCCTTTTCTGGTGAAGACTGCAACACAGAAGGAGACCATCCTCAGGGGCTGCTCGTTTGACTCACTGCCCCCTCCCATTTTAAATATCTACTAGCGAGGTGACTGAGTCTCCTGCCTGGAGCAGCAAAGAGACCGCCGGCTAAGTTCATCTGAACGGCTGTGATCTGGAAACCCAACGGCAGGCAGGCAGCGTCGTACACAAAGAGAAGGCGGCAGCCCCCCCCTCCACAAAAACAAGAGCATGCAATTGCCTCTTGCCAGACCACCCCCAAGGACTACGCAAGGGGAGACAGTTGCTAGGCAAAGGGTAGTAAGGTACCTCAGAAAAAAGCAAGATCTGCAAGCAGTGCCTGGAACTACATTTGGCAAACATACTGCATTGCCATCTCTTCACACATCACACCGTAAAGAAAGAAAAAGATTAAAACTGGCATGCAGGCAGAGGGGGGAAACAAAGGGCAGCAGGAACTGGTCAGAGCACACAGCCCACAGGAAAGGAGAGACCAAGGAGGCGGGAATATCTTGCGGTCGCCCTTTTGTCCTCGATTCTCGACACCCATCACCACAGAGTCACCGCAAGCAGGAGAGTTCACCATCCTCAGTGTGGCAGGGAGTCCACCTGCTCTTGCTTCCGCCAGAATAAGGGGAAAGGAGGACGGGGGGGCTGGGGGGGGAGAACCGAAGTTCCTTTCCACATAAGGCACAGGACAAAAGAAACCCCATTTAGATACTCAAGGCGAAGAAGTCTTTTGCCAATGCAAATATGGTGGCTGAAGCACATTCTCCAGAACAAAACCCCACCGTTGTACAAAAGGAACTGTTAATGCCAAGTTTTATTCTTGTACAATCTGCAGACTGGAGCGGAAACGATTGCGCTAAGTTTTAATGTTAAGACTGGACTAGATTACAACCAGAATGTGGTGTTGAGTTGAGTTGGTACATTAAAAAAAGGTCAGACATGATTTTTTTAATACAGTTTGTTTCCAAACAGTTATCATCAGCAAGCTCTCCCTAAGGGAAGAACAAAGGAAAGGCAGAGCTGTGTTAGGGTGAAGAAAAATAATATTGAAGGTTAAACTGGGCAAAGTGGTTTATTCCGCAGCAAGAAGAAGAGGAGGAGGAGGAGGAGGAAGGAAGGAGGGCCGGCCGTGGAGGGCGCTGGGCAAGTGGGAGGACATTCAGCAGCACTTGCTCTTCCAACCCGTCACGCCGCCCCCACTGCTGATATCTACATTTTCACTGTTGGGCTCTTTTACAGGGGTCTGCAAAGAAGAAACGACACAGGAGGCGTTACGCAGAAGTCCTAGGTGACTGTTCAGACGGAGGCAAGCTGACTCTGCAGTGACTGGGCTCAAAACGAAACCAAGGACTACAGCTGTCCTATACACCGAGTCCCCTGCCCCTATGTACCCGTCCGGTTCCAGGGGTCTGCACCTAAGTCAACACACCCAGCTCTTGCCAGCCCAGCACTATCGCAACTGCGCAAAAGCACCACCAAGGAAGTACTGCACCAGAAGGGCCAGCGCAGCTGCCCACAACTTGGGGAGCCGGTGGGTGAACTACGGTAGTAGCTGTTAGGGTACAGTGCAAAGGAAGCTGGCTGAAGGTAGGAATCCCAAGGAAACTGGTAGTATTCAAACACGCTCCAATGCTGAGACGCCAACTCCATGGCACCAAGGTACACTGGGCTGCCCCCCCCCCAGCCCCCTTCACGAGAACCCTGGCAAGCTATTCTTGGGGAACAGAGACAGGGTGCAGGAAAGGCTGAGCAGCCAGGTTTGGGGTCAGGCGAGTTTATACACCGGAAGTCACAGGGCCACAGTAACTCTTGGCCAAGTCTTGGCTCACTCCTCACCCCCCCCACCCCTTATTTCATGCAGCACTGTTACCTTTCGAAGAATGTCTTCTGCTAATGTGAGGAATGCCTTCTCGATGTTTATATTTGCCTTTGCACTAGTTTCGAAAAACCTAATACCGTGCTCCCTTGCGATCTAGACCGAAAAAGAAAAAGTCAGTTAGGCTGGCAAACGCTTCTGCGGCTGCTGCATTACAACAGCGGGCAAGAGGGCTCAGAGCTCCTGCCTGCAGGTGCCCCCTGCCACCGACCCACAGGGAGAAAGTGAAATGGCCCCTGTTGAATGGAAGAGCCTGGAGGACATTGGCATTTGGTGTGGCACTGCAGGCCCCTCTGCAGAAATGGCCCTGTGTGCAGATTAGCCTGTCTTCCAGCTCAAGCATCTGACACAGACCCAACGGCCCACATGCCGGCACTGGTGCGTGGCGGGGGGGGGGCAGCGCACGGGGTGACACGTCGGGAGGCGCCCAGAGGGGGTAGTGGCGCAGATCTGGGGTGGGTGACGTGCTAACCCCGCACGGGGTGACGTGCGGGCTAGTGATGCCACTGCATGCCGGGATGACCCCCTCCCCCCAGATAGCAGTTGACTGCCGCACTTCTGGCCACGCTGCTTAGAGGAAGCTCCCTCCCAGCAGCAGGGCCCGGCTGAACTGCCCCTCACCTGTTCGCCTTTTGCCTTGGGCACGACCCTCTTGTCTTCCATGTCACACTTGTTTCCTAGCAGCATTCTCTCCACATCTTCATTGGCATGCTAGAGAGGAAGGAGCAGAGAACAGGATTCTTAAGGGGACTTTGAAGCAAGGCGTTTGTGGATGACCCACCCTATCCAACACCCTCAGAGAGGGAATCAATCCTGCCTGTGAAAAGGGCTTTGTGAGGTTTTAATACAGGGTAGCGAAGAGACCTGTGACTTTGGGGGCAGCTTGTGCCCAATGCCGTTGCCATGGAGGCCTGGGAAGCCCCTTCTAAAACGCCTCTGAAATCTCAGGGCCCTGCAGGAGACAAAGTCACTGCCTGCATCTCTAGAAAGTTCAGGAGCCCAGAAGTCACTTTCCTGTCTGACTGGGACGGACCCACACCTTCTAGGGATGCACCTTTATAAAGACAAGCCAAAGAGAGCGCAAGAACAACCCTGCTGGGTCAGGCCCAAGGCCCATCTGGCCAAGTCTTTGGCTCCCCACAGCGGCCACTAGCTGCTGCTGCTGGGAAGCCCGCAAGCAGCAGAGGAAGGAAGGCTTCTCTCAGACCAGCAATCCCTTGCGAGGCAGGCTGCCTCTGGAGCTGCCTCTGGTCCTCCAGGAATGTGTCCAAGCCCTCTTTCAAGCCATCCAAGCTAGTGGCCATCGCCACATCTTGTGGCACTGAATTTCAAAAGATGTGCTGCTGCTGCTGCGGTGTGAAGAAGTGCCGCTGCTACACCCAAAGTCTCCTGCAAATCACTTTCAAGGAATGGAACCTAGTACAGTAGGGCCCTGGTATTCGTGTGCGTGTGTGTGTGGGGGGGAATAGGTTCCTGGCCCTCCCGGATTGGGGGGGGGGGAACACTATCCCTGTGCGCCCATGACCTTTTTCTTCTTCTTAGAGCTGGCGCCAGGTCAGTGTGTTTCTTGCATCACCAAAGCACTAGAAGCAGCCTGTATGCTTGCCTGCTTCGTCGCGATAAGGCAGCAGGCCGCTTCTAGCGCTTTGGTGATGCAAGAAACACACCGACCTGGCGCCAGCTCTATAAAAATAAAGGTAGTGGGGGCACGGCCAACCACGGATAAGCCAGCCCGTACTGCGAGAGAGAGAGGGAGAAAAGCTTCTCTCAGACCACTCTCTTCACACTGTGCCTAATTTTATGAGCCAGGATCATGTCCCTCCTCCAACTCCTTTCCCTCTGACCATCCTCCCCTGTTTGCAGCTTTTCCAGCTCTACTGATCCAATTTCCTCTGGCTGTGGCAGCCAGAACTGAAACGTAGCCTTCCAGATGTGGCTGGACCATACCGGGGGGGGGGGGAGGATCCTCTCCACCCCTTTCCTACTGGCCACTAGCACGGAATCTGCTCTCTTCACTGCTGCTGCACACCCACCGCCTGGTGTTTCCACTGCACTCTCCACCCCCACCCAGACAGCTCAGACCCCATCAGCAACGGGGACTGAATGTATAGCTAGACGCCTTTGGGAAATACATTTTGGTTTGCTTGCCCTTCTTGCCACAGGATGTGGTGATGGCACCTGGCCTGGATGCCTTTAAAAGGGTTTTGGACAGATTCATGGAGGAAAAGACCATCACAGCTTACAAGCCATAAGCAACCTCCTGGCTTTACAAGTAGGTTCTCTCTGTGCCAGGGGCAGGGGAGTGACAACGAGAAACAGGTTATCTTGTGCTCCCTGAGGCACCTGGTGGGGCCACTGTGTGATGCAGGAAGCTGGACTAGATGGGCTTTTGGCCTGATCCAGCAGCTGGGCTCTTCCTATGTTCTTATGGTCTCCAAGTCAGCGTGCTGCAAACTCCACCAGTGTAGTGACAGCCTGCAGTTCTGTGCTGTGCTTTGAAGTAGCTGCCTGGCTCCCTCTGCTGGGCACTTCTAGTCACTGTATCCAATTGGGCCAGCCCATTCCAGGCACTGTTCACTAGCCTGCTGGTTGTACTTTTCTCCCCACCGCTTCGCCACTTCATTCGAACCCCTATCCCCCAAAGGAGCTACACTGGTCCTATCTGGACTCCTTGCCTGCCTGGTCCATGTCCCCTGGTGACTGAGTGGGCTGTCGAGCCTCTTCCCTCGCAGGTGCTCCTGCAACCATCACCATCTCCTGGAGGGGCAGCAGGCCTGTCCTCGGAGCCCACCCTTCTGCCTGGTGTCCTCAGCCTGGGATGGCAGCAGTGGGCACATCCCCCCCTCCATATTTAGCTACTGACTCATCAAATTAGTGGAGCGGAGAGCGGGAAGGGGTATGTTGAGCTCTACCCACTAGGCCTCTGCCTTCCTGAACAGATGTCCAGAATTCATTCAGCTTCTGTGCAGCCTCTATATCCTCCCCAACGCTTCCTTTTTATGCTCTCATTATCTAATGGCCTTCCTAGTAGGTTTCCTGCATTGAAAGGAGGTGTTTTTGCACCTTGATTTTTTCATCCCCTGCTCCTCACATCCTCTTCTTGCATCCCCTACTGGTTGGGGATGCGAATCTAGACATTTTCTGTCTTTGGCCTGATTGTGAATGTACGCAGTCAATGTACAGATAGCTGAAGTCACCCTTATAACATTGCTGTTTCCTTTAGAAGGCTCCCTGATTTCTCTCTCTAGGGCACAATCACCCTCCACACTTTCCTCAAGAGAGCAATAGCATATGTTCTAGGCACTACGTTCTTTGGGCCTGATATTTCTACCCACTGATTCTGGTCTGCTCCAGTTTCCTAGTGGGTTGGATCCAAAATCCTCTTTGAAATACAGAGCTATGCCACCCCCAATACAGCCACCTTGTCCCCCGGAACCCACCAAGTTCAGGCATTGGACACTGTGACCCCCTCTTCCCAATGTGGCTGCCCTGTTGCTTTTCTCCTCCTGCCACCTTGACTGTCTCTGACCAGCAGTCCTGTCCTCCCTCCCTAATGCTCATTTCCAAACGGTTCCCCTTTCCCTTTTGGCTGATCTACAACACTGACACCCTCGCCCCTTAGGGGCTGCTTTCCAGCTCCTGCTGGTGGCCTCCAAGGGTCAGTCGGTGTAAAGCTGCTCTGCTGCAACCCTTTTGGATGTTAAGCACCAGCAGCCTGGTCACTCCTCAGCCCGCTGCTCTCAGAATCCGCCGTCGGCTGCCGAGTCTCCAGCCAGCCTTCTCAGCTACTCCCTCTCCCTCCCCCCCCTTAGGGCCTCAACAGCGCCAGCAGCATTCCAGGCCCTGGCTGCCACTCGTCTGCACAGGGCCAGGGCGACAACGCCAGGAGCCGCAGCACCGAACAAGGCGAGGGCCGTGCCGGGGACGGGAGGCTCTGGCTCCTCCCACAACCGAGCCAGACAGCTCCCAGCGGGCTGCGCTCTTCAGAACTCCTGCTCTGCACCCACTCCTTGCTTTCCTTGCAACTTCAGTGGTTCGCAGATAGACATTCTGCAAAATGCAGATGCTGAGAAGAAGTCTGACCCCCCCCCCAAAAAAAAATAAAGCATTGGGCATCTGGACTCCTATGGGGCTGAACATGGGCTGGGCTGGACATGACAAGGCAACCTCAATACCTACAAACAGAAAGCCTGCGCTAGAGCAGAACGGGGGACACACACCACCTTTTGTGGGTGCCACTTTTGATAAGTGACAGATGAAGAGTTTCTCGGGCAGTTTAGCAAAGCAACAGGCAGCCTGAAGGGGTTGTGAAATCTCCTTCCCTAGAGAGGCTGTAGCAGAAGCAATCAAGGACACCATTAGCTGCTTCCAGACTATCTGAGCAAGAGGGTCTCTGTGCAGCCAACCCGACCACCACGGCTTTTGCAGAAGACCTTTTCCAAGCACACTCAGCCATTGAAACACAACCACACAGGATTCTTCGGGTTTGCGTTGCACCGCTTACCTCATCTATGTTTCGGAGCCATTTGCTGATGTTCTCAAAGCTTTTGGCATTTGTGATGTCGTACACTAGCATAATTCCCATGGCACCTCTGTAGTAAGAGGTGGTGATGGTGTGGAACCGTTCCTGCCCTGCTGTGTCCCTGTGAAGAGAAGCAGGAAGAAACAGTCAAAGCAGAGTCTGGCCAGGTCTCCGGTACAGCACACGACAAACAGTGACACGAGGCGGCCAGAAGAAACGCCAAATACTGCGTTCTCTCTCAGCGCCAGCTCTCTCTATCTCTCCCTCGGAAGCATTTTGCGCTACCCTCCAGTTTACTACTACAGGATCGGTCCTGGCCAACACCATCGTGCCCAGAAGATGCATTCACAGAGCCCAGCCTTACTTGCCGCCATGGGCAGATGCCACCTCTAGGCGATGATGCTCCATAAAAAGCTCATTTGGGTAACCCAGTAAGCAGCTCTGTCAGCTCTTTTACTCTCCATCGCAACCACACCTCTTGGGCTTCCTGAATTTTCTTTCCATCAAGCCAATTCACACAACTCCCCCCCCCCCCATATATATTACATCACACACAGAATGAAGCAGTCGTGAGTTATCCATTTTGGTTCAACGGCTGGTCATATGAATGCTCAGATGCCAGCTGAGAACAGGTACGGTGGGGAGTGAGCTGCTCACCCAGGGCGACCGGCTCTCCTTGACCTCTCACACCTGCACACGGCCTTTGGATGGCTCAAGGCGACTCGCATACGAACACAGACAGAATCAAACTCAAAGAAGGACAGGAAGCAGTAGCAACCATGGAAAGGAGAGCTTCACCACAGTGGCAGCCCAATCCGAACCCACTTTCCAGCACTGATGCAACCGCAATGCATCCCCGGGGTGAGGGAACAAACGTTCCCTTGCCTTGAGGAGGCCTCTGTGACTCCCCCCCCCCCCCCCCGAGAAGGATTGCCGTTTCTGGCCCGTCAGCAAATCCCCCTTTTGCCTGCCTCTAGTGCGCAGATGCGGCAGGCGTTTGCCCAGCTTCTTCAGTTTCTGGCTAATGCTGACACAACCCAGTACGGAGAAAGGCCTGTTTTTAAGTCCAGATAATAAAAACATTCCCTTTCGTTTACAACAGTGCTGATAGATTCTCTTTCCAGATTTTACTTGTTCCCTGATTTTTACAACTGGCAGAAAACGAAGAAGTTGAGGTACCTTCAGCTGCAGTCGCTTGCTGTTCCATCCCTAATACTGGCTATATTTGTCATTACTGTTTGAGTAAAACAAAAGCATTTACACTTTTAAAATTTCACAAATACACAGTGCAATTTTATGTGCTGACAAAATTATTAGGCATTCTATGTTCATAAAGTACATAGCATACTTACATTTGTAAAAGCAATAATGATTTTTTTCCTCCCCCCATATCATTTTTTCTAAAACTCAAAAAATATGATCCCCCCCCCCCCCCCCAGCTTCTAATTTCCACATCTGAAGCTGGAGAATGACAGTCACATCTTGACCAAATCTTAAGCCAGAAGTGCCTACATGTCATATGTAAGAAGGGGGCACATCGTAAGAAGGGCAAAGGGATTTTGTGCAGCAGGCTGGGGTTCCGAGAGTCTGGGGCAAAGCACCCGTCTGTAGAATGCAGAGGGGAACTCGCTGCTCTGGTAGGCCCAGCAATTGCCACATCTACTACCTGGAGGGGGAGAGAGAGAGAGGACACAACTCAAGGAAGCTACACAAGCAAGCAGCACCGCAGCAGGGCCTCCAAGGTGACGTTACCCCCCCCTCTCTCTCACACACACACACACACACACACACACACACACACACACACACACACACACACACACACACAGAGGCCACCCCCCCACACACACATTTAAAGCAGCCTCCACTGTGCACAGAGGCCAACGGGGAGGTTCTTATCCACACAGAAGGCAGGCAGTGCGTCTCTGGTGCCAGTTGCTTGCTTCTGGAGACGAGCACCAGCGCAAGTCAGGAAGATCTTCCTTGACCAGTGGTAGCCAGGCAAAGGCGGCGCAGAGTGGGGGGTGGGGGCCCCAGGGCGTAGAGCGCTGAGGCTGTTTGGGGGCATAGGCCTCCAGGTTTCGGTTTGAATTTTTCTTCTTTTTTTTTGCATTTCGCAGGCAGCTGCCGCCCCCCGCTGCATCCCCAGGGCAGCGGCTGCCTCTTGTTTGCCCCCCAGGTGTGTGTGTGTGCTTTGTGGGTACTTAACTGGCTTTTTCGGGGCGCAGGGCAGGCAGCATTTTTTGTTCCAGCGTCCATTTTGAATTTGAGGGACTCTCTAGGACTTTCTCCTAGTATCGTTGATCGCACGTCCTCTCTAGGGCGAACATCTCGTGGGTCGGTCCTCCAGAGCCCTAGAGAGGCCTGGAGGACCGACGGACCAGCGAGACTGGAGACCTTTCTCGGAACCTGTGCAGATGTGAAAATCCATGGATGCTCAAGTCTGTGATGAGGTGTGTGTGTGGGGGGGGGGGGCGGCAGCACCACAGTACTTTAACAATCACACGGGCCTGTTTTTTTTAGCTCGCAAAACGCCTGTTAAAAGGAAAAAATGCGACCAGACCAGAAGCGATTTCCAGTAGCAAGTGGAAGCAGCCAGTGCCCCCCCCCCCCGTGCAGCTGTTAATTAAAGCACTGTGGCACCACCCCCAGTGGGATCTCTCCTCGGCGGATAGTCAAATCCATGGATAAGGAGGGCCACTGTATTACCTCCGTCTCCCCCCCCCCCCCCAAACGGTAGTATTCATATATCCACTTCCTGCTTTGGAAGCTTATCCACTAGATTACTAGAACAAATATACCGGTATAGGCTTCACTTCAGGAGTAGAATATCATGCATATTTTTAGCATCCTTAGTTTTCAGCCTCTGTTTTTTGGCCTCTCTTTTTCCTTGACAGTTAAGCCTGTGACACACCGACCACGCTGCGTTGCACTGAGCAGTATCCACACACAGCAGGAAAATCTTGGTGTGTCTTGTCTTTTACAATATCACAACACAGGAGAGCTGCACTCCGGTGCAAGCAAAGTTGAACAAATTGAGCTTTGGTCGCGTTCGGCCAATGAGAGGCCGCATTTGGTGCTGTGGGGGGTGGGAGGTGGAGCGACGCGTTGACCAATCAGACTCAAGTCTGAAAAGACTCAATTCTGATTGGCTAAAAGAGAGCAGGGACGATTGGCTAAAAGAGCGCAGGGGTCAGGGCAGAACGTCTTACCCTTCTCCATGCGGCTTCCTTTGGTGTCCTTCCTTTGGTGCGTTGCGTTACATTGGCTACTCTCACGCCACACAGTGACGGAACTTCCGCAACACAGCCGGTGTGTCACAGCCTTTGTTTCATTGCTTCCCCTCCCACATTCAAGAGTGGAATAGGAACAAATGTTCCTATAGTTCAGAGGTTGAGCAGGAGGCTGCTAAAATATACTGTGCTACAGAAAATAAAAAAAACTGGAGGTGTCTTTATGAGGGCTAAAATAGATGCAGATCAGAAATGTGGCTTGCAGATTTCATTAAGGCCACTCCTAGCTTTTTCCCCTCATCATCTAAGCACTGGTCCCAACTAAGTAGCCACCTGACACGGTTCATTTATTTTTAGGCAAATTCGTTACATCCCTAAATGATACTTAGCTTCCTCATCTTGAAGAAATAGCAAAAGCCTTACCTTGTGAAGAAAAAGAGCTTGCCTGCTTTAAAAGAAAGGCTTGCCTGCGCCACCTAGTGGTTGAAAGTTGTACAGGGCCTATACAAGTAAGCAAGAGAGATCGGGCATAACAGAAGCAAAAGCAAGAGGGCAGCCTTTAGAGCTGTCAGAAAGGCTCTGAAAAGCCTTTTGGTTGAAAAAAACGACGAGGCAGCACTGAGGGGGGTGAAATTGGGGTTATTTCACTGTATTCTTAAAAATCATTTTTTCAAGCAAAATATGCATTATATTTCACATTTACCTTCTTACATAACACAAGAAGAGCCCTGCTGGATCAGGCCAAAGGCCCATCTAGCCCAGATTCCTGTATCACACAGTGGCCCCACCAGATGCCTCAGGGAGCACACAGCTAACAAGATAAATCCTGTTTCCTGCTGCCACTCCCCTGCACCTGGCACAGAGCAAACCTACTTTTAAAACTAGGAGGTTGCTTATGGCTTGTAACCTGTGATGGTCTTTCCCTCCATGAATCTGTCCAAACCCCTTTTAAAGGCATCTAGGCCAGGTGCCATCACCACATCCTGTGGCAAGGAGTTCCACAGATTCATTACACGCTGGGTAAAGAAATTTTTTCTTTTGTCTGTTTTAATACTCCACTCAATTTTAGTGGATGTCCCCTGGTTCTGGTGTTGTACGAGAGGGTGAAGAATTTCCTTCTATCCACTCTCTCCATCCCATGCATAATTTTATACGTCTCAATCATGTCCCCCCTCAGGCGCCTTTTTTCTAGACTGAAAAGCCTCAAACGCTGTAGCCTTTCCTCATAAGGGAGGTGCTCCAGCCCACGAATCATTCTGGTCGCTCTTTTCTGCACCTTTTCCAATTCAACTATATCCTTTTTGAGGTGTGGTGACCAGAACTGGACACAATACTCCAGATGTGGCCTTACCATCGATTTGTACAAGGGCATAATGATATTGGCAATTTTATTCTCAATCCCTTTTTTAATGATCCTAAGCATGGAATTGGCCTTCTTCACAGCCGCCACACACTGGGTCGACACTTTCATCGACCTGTCCACCAGCACCCCAAGATCTCTCTCCCGATCCGTCACAGACAACTCAGAACCCATTAGCATATATGTGAAATTTTGGTTTCTTGCCCCAATGTGCATCACTTTGCACTTACTTACAATGAAGCGCATCTGCCATTTTGCTGCCCATTCTCCCAGTTTGGAGAGATCCTTCTGGAGCTCTTCACAATCCCTGGTGGTCTTCACCACCCGGAAAAGTTTAGTGTCATCTGCAAACTTGGCCACCTCACTGCCTATCCCCAACTCCAGGTCATTTATGAATAAGTTGAAAAGCACCGGTCCCAAGACCGATCCTTGGGGCACACCGCTTTTCACCTCTCGCCACTGTGAAAATTGCCCATTGACTCCCACTCGCTGTTTCCTGGTCTTCAACGAGTTCCTAATCCACAAGAGGACCTGCCCTCTTATTCCCTGACTGTGGAGTTCTCAGGAGCCATTCATGAGGGACTGTGTCAAACGCCTTCTGAAAATCCAGATATATAATATCCACGGGTTCGCTCGCATCCACATGCCTGCTGACCTTTTCAAAAAATTCTAACAGGTTTGTGAGGCAAGACTTCCCCTTGCAGAAGCCATGCTGACTCTCCCTCAGCAGAGCTTGTTCTTCTATGTATTTTAAGATTTTATCCTTAATGAGACTTTCCACCATCTTCCCTGGAACAGATGTTAGGCTGACCGGCCTGTAGTTTCCCGGGTCCCCCCTCCTTCCTTTTTTAAAGATTGGCGTGACATTAGCTATCCTCCAATCCTCTGGCACAGTGGCCGTTTTAAGGGACAAGTTGCATATTTGGGTCAAGAGGTCAGCAACTTCATTCTTGAGTTCCTTCAGAACTCTTGGGTGGATGCCATCCGGGCCTGGTGATTTATTGATCTTTATTTTGTCATTTAAGTCTGAGATGTCTTCTCTTTTAACCTCTATTTGACTTAATTCTTTAGTCGGGGAGGCCATTCAGGCAGCGGTATTTGCCCGAGGTCTTTTGCCGTGAAGACAGACACAAAGAACTCATTTAATTTCTCTGCAGTCTCCAAATCCCCTTTTATCACCCCTTTCTCTCCCTCACCATCCAGCGGACCCACCGTTTCCCTGGCAGGTTTCCTGCTTCTAACATATTTGAAGAAGCTTTTATTATTCCCTTTTATGTTGCCTGCCATACGTTCCTCAAAGTCTTGCTTGGCCTCCCGTATCATCTTTTTACATTTCTTTTGCCACAGTTTGTGCTCCTGTTTATTTTCCTCACTAGGGCAAGACTTCCATTTACGGAAGAAAGCTTCCTTGCCTTTTACAGCCTCCTTAACTGTGCTTGTTAGCCATGCCGGCACCCTCCTGGACTTGGTCGAGCCCTTCCTCCTTTGTGGGATACGCTCCCGCTGGGCCTCTATGACTGTTATTTTAAACAGCCTCCATGCACTCTGGAGCGACTGGACTCTTTTTACCTTCCCTTTCAGCTTTTTTTAAACTAGTCTCCTCATTTTGGGGAAGTCTGCCCTTTGGAAGTCAAGGGTTTGTGTGTCCGATTTGCTCGGCACTCTCCCCCCGACATGCATGTTTTCAAACACCTCTATCCACCACTGAAAACAAATACTGGCAAGAAGCATTTAAGTGAAGACCATCATATCATTTGCGCAGCAGCCTCTTCAAGTCTGAATATGAACAACATGTCTGTGGACAAAGAGTATCAACAAAGCACTTACAGGTGGGTGGACAAACGCAAGGGGAGAAGGAATCAAACTTCGTGATTACGCCATCTCAGCCAGTTGGGTTTCTTTCTTTCTTACAAAAGTATGAAACAGGAGAGAACAGACACACTGTGGAGTAAGTCGGTAACAAGACTTAGCATGAGGGAATGCGATGCACGTTTGCTAATCCAGGCAAGTGCAGCAACAATTCGATCCTCCTTGAATCTCAGGTGTTTGGGATCTGCAGCTGCCTGAATTGGCTGGGAACAAGATTCTTCCCGTGTTTGAATGAAGTCTTTCACCTTTCCTTCTTCCTGAAGTATAAGTGGAGATATGCAAAAAGGTGAGGACTGGGACAACAGGGCCCTGTCCGACTCAGAGACGGTGATGGCTGAAGAAACTGGCTGCGGAATCTCCAAGGAGCTCTGCAGAGGAATTCAGGCGAGACCTTCATCAAGGATAGCGCCCTTGCGCCTCCGACTGCTTTGAGACCTTCAATTATAGCAGCTTCTTGAAGAGCTTCTTCGGGTTTTGTTTTAGTAAACTTTCAATGAAATTATCCCCCCCCCCCCACGCTGCCCAGTCTTACTACGAAATTTGAATGTCACGAAATTTATTTTTCCCATTTTCTTCTTCTTGGTAAATCACAGCAGCTACAACCTGAGTAAACCCTACATATTTTCTAACTTCTTTTGCTCTCTTGTAGATCTTTTCCAACGTGTCCAACTTCCGGAAATCATCAAGATGCCGGGGGAAATGGACCCTATTGCAGTCATACGGGGCGTGTATCCATTACGCCGCCGTCCCAGGCTGCTTTCAGATTGGGGGCATTGTCAGTCAGCAAAACAAATGCTTTATTACTCCCAGTCATTTATGCTAACATTTGCAAAGGCAGTGATCCACTTTCAATTAGCTTCAAGGGCAGAGCTGATCTGCAGATGCCACACACATGAAACCTCAGGAGATTGACAGCCCAAGCCTGACTAGGACTGCTGCAGTGTGCAAAAGCACGCTGTGCCGGATCCTATCCAGGATGGGGCCAGCGCAGGCCTCCCTTTACCCGTTCATCCCTTTACCCCAAGTAACAGCCCAGCCGCCCCAATGGGTTTCCTCGGATGTGTGCCACGAAAATGGTGCAGATCCAGGAGGCCCATGTAATGCCAGCCAGGCCCAGGGGATAGGATTTGGCGGAGCGCATTGACAAGGATCCCTCCTCCCTTCCCAGGCCTGGCCACACAATCCCCCCTCCCCTCCCATTCCGCCCTTCCCATGCCAGCCGGCGCAGTCCTTACGTGCATCCGGTGGTGAGCGAGCACCACCAGCCTCGGCGCCACTTACTTTCCAGGTGTCAAAAACATGCCTTATAGCACATTTGCGACACCTGGCACTGGCGGAACAATAGCTCCGCCAGTCCTGTCTCAGACAGGATTGCACTGTCAGACTTGTAACGAGATGAAAGCGCATCCAGTGGCTTTTCCACTCCTCCTGCTTGGAGAGACCTCAGAGGGACTCACAAAAGAGGCAGGACTAGCAAACATTGAATACGCTGCCAAGCAGAAATTTGCCCAACTAAGAGGCAGCCTCTTCTTTACTATTTGTGAACCCCCCCCCATCCCTTCTGAAGGATTTCTCCTTTGTTTGAAAACACCGTTCCCAGCTATGGGTCTGAATTTGTATTTGGCCCTTCTCTGTGTCTGGGGTAACCAATCCTCTCTACTGAATCTGGCAAGTGCCCAGCTGAACCTCCCTGTCTAGGTAAAGGGGGTGGCATGGAGAAGCCAGGTGGTTACTGTCATCCAATCAAGTAACCTAGGACTTGATCAAACCCAGATTAAAGCACAGGAATTCTGCTAGGTCTACTGTTGGGATCCAACACTGGTTCACGGAAGTAAGTGCAGAAGCCAGAATTATTGGGACAACTGAATTAGCAGGCAATGACTGCGTTTCTAGCTAGACACATGAGGGAGTTAATTTCATTTTGTTCGCTCTAAACAAGCCCCCAAACAAGTTTAGCAACCCGATGGGCACTGGGGCTCTGTGCTTTGCTCTCAAATAGCTACCCATCTCCCTTTGCAAGCCTTACTAGTTACCACATATAATTCAGTTTCTTTGTATCTATCCCAGCAAAACTGTAGGGCAGAACCTGTTTTTGGTGGGTCATATAAAACCGAAACTGACAAGCTGATGGGTGACAAGGAAAATGTGAAACAGAGCAGCACTGCATGTTTACTCATGAGTAGATGGCCGTGCCTTGGTCCATTTTGAAGGGCAGGCCAAGAGGAATGGCAATGCCACCAGAATGGTCAAGATCCGATGAATGCAGGCCCAAACAAATTCTCGAGAAGTCTCCCCCTCCAAGCTGACAAAACATATTGAGCCCTATGGAAAGTGAAACTGAGCCACACCTGCGCATTTACTCATGAGTAGGCAAACATGCCTCAGCTCTTATTGCAGGCCAGGCAAAGGGGAACACAAGGCCACCAGAATGGAGGCTTGAGTGCTGGTAAAGTCTTGTAAAGCTAGGTGGGTCCCAACAGCATGCCATTTTAAAAAGTGGGTCCCAGAGCTACAAAGCTTGGGAACCACTGATCTATCCAACTGAGTTCAAACATTTTCTATCATCAGCCTGTTTGTGGCTCTTTTTCTGCCCCCCCCCATCCACCTTTTTCCTTTGGGGTTTTTAAAGCACTGGCTGCAGCTCGACCCCCTGCCTGCCCAGGTTCACAGGTAATTCAATGGGTTGTCACACGGACAGCTTGTGGGCACTGCTGTGATTGGATTTTAAAGGAGAACTCCTGGGGTTCTGTGCTCTCCCGAGCGGCATATGGCTTTTCCCAGATGGCCTCCCTTTCGCCTGGTCTCCTTGGTTTGGGATGGTGGCAGTAGACAGGTCTACCAGCTTCTCCCTCCCACTATTCAGGAAGAGGTGCACTGAGCGCTATCCACTAAGCACTACTCCAGGGGTTCCCAACCTGTGGTACACGTACCACCGGTGGTACTTTGAGGGACTGCAGGTGGTACGCAACAGGCTGGTCCTGCAATTTATTTCAAAGCATCTGACTTGCTAGTTTCCCTTTGGAAAGCTGATCCCCCAAGGCCTCTTATCTCGACAGGCTTAATTAGCTGCTAGGAACATCAATCAGTTGCTAGGAAATCTCTTATCTGCCGGTCTCTCTCTCTCTCTCTCTCTCTCTCTCTCTCTCTCTCTCTCTCAGAAGCTTCTGTTCCTTATCTCCAACCTATAGTTTCATATTGCTTCTTGTATATACACCACTGAACTACTAGGTGGGGTAGGCAAGAAGGAGCAGGCAAGAACAAAACAGGCAAGGATCCCCCGGTTTCTTTTCTTTCTACGTTTTTGCTGTATTATAGCAAGCTGCTCAAATTGTTGTATTGTTTAAGCTGTCTCCTCTGAGCAAGCTGCTGCTCATATTTGTAGAGGTTAAAATCAAAAGGCATGAATAGAGGGGATTCAATGGGGGGGGGGGGAGAGAGAGGAATGAAACATAACTGTCCTGGGGAAAGATAGGCCAAAAACCAGAGAGACTGAAAACTGAGGATGCATGACGATATTCCACTCCTGAACTGAAGCCTATATCTCTCTGGTATATAGAGCAACTGTAGAGAGCAACTGCTCCCCTTTCACCCCAGCACAGTGTCTTTCTGGTGGCTGTTTGCTGGTGTTCTTCTGCATCTTTTTTAGATTGTGAGCCCTTTTGGAACAGGGAGTCATTTGATTTTGTCTGTAAACCGCTTTGTGAACTTTTTGTTGAAAAGTGGTATAAATACTGTTGTTGTTATTAATAATAATAATATCATCTGCTCTTTT
This sequence comes from Plestiodon gilberti rubricaudatus, assembly GCA_026170595.1. Lineage (NCBI taxonomy): Eukaryota > Metazoa > Chordata > Lepidosauria > Squamata > Scincidae > Plestiodon > Plestiodon gilberti. Next base: position 1,167,136 of record JANXHW010000001.1, on the reverse strand, counting down.
GGATAAGCTTCCAAAGCAGGGAATGGATCCGAGTACTAATATGGGGGGGGGGGGAGCCACAGTGGCTTAATTGCTGCATTTGCTGAAACTATCACCTATCTAGTGCACATATTTATTTAAATTATAAATACATCTCTATTTATATAAAATAATATTTATTTATTGGCGCAGGTGGTACTTAAGAAAATCTGACTGTGACAGGTGGTACACCTGGCAACCAAGGTTGGGCACCTCTGCACTACTCCCCTTGGTACAACCTGTGGGTCTCCAGCTCTCTCTCTCTCTGACAATACTGCTTTGAACATCAGCCGTAAAAGATGCTGCGGGACCTGAAAAGGATCAGAGTAGCAGCTGGGATGGGCGATGATCACTTATATACCTCTCCAAAACAACTTCTGATTTACCGGTCCTTATCCACAGAAAGGGAGACCAAAGTCCAGAATGGCTCTGTAATGGCTCATGTGGACAGGCTGACCTGTAAGCCGCCTGTCCAGGCAACATGCAGAGAGGCTGGTGAGTGAAGAGCCCTTTGCAGCTGCGCAGCAGCAGCAGAAACAGAGGGAGTCGTTCTCCAGAATGACAGCTGACTAGGGCTTCAGGAAGCAGGAAAGACAGCGCAGCTGGTACCCAGTTTCTTTACATTACAAGTGATGAGCAAGCAGATCTTGAAGACTTCTTACGCGACCACCTTGTTTTGTATCGCATCTATAGCAGGCTGAATTTGCAGAAAATACAACCAATGTTAAGTAGGGGGAAATCAAGGCAGTAATACTAAAACAATGGACTGCTAAGTTAGACATTTGTTGAAAGCCCTGTAAAGTAAAGAGAGTAATGCTTGTAGAAGGAAAGCAGTTGGGCAATCTTAATGCTTTAATAGTCATAACAGCTGCAGTGCACCGGCAAGCTTCAAAATGCTACACAGTCTTTCCTGCCGAATTGAAGAAACTGTCTTGAGCAAGGAAAACTTTCATCACTTTCAGTCATGAGATTTCAGCAGAGCCCTACTGTAGCCTTTTAGCAATGCAGCAACACTGACACAGGCGGCCTGGCCCAATATGTCCTCAACCCAAACGATTGTAACGTTCCAGATTTCTCTCTAACACGAATGCTTCCCCATTTTCACAGACACTCAGCAAGTGGAGGGAAAGGCATTTCCAACTATGGAAAAGTATCCGAGTAGGTCTTGGAGGACTAATCTAAATCAAGGCAAATTAATCACCAATGCAAAATATAAGTGTTCCAAATATTTAGATACTTTAATTTAGAGTGGAAGCTTTCATGGCTGGATATAATAGTAGAGGACGCAAGTATTATGGGTTTGCAAGCCATGTATTTTAATATATAAACCGCAGGAGGTTACTGATAAAGCAAATAAAATCCCCAACTGGGCACACGTAATAGTAAGCACACTAGAGATCTTCTGTCAGAATCAGCAAAGTCCAGGGTTGAAAGGAACAGACGTTTCGTCTTAATCTTAAGACATCTTCTGGGCGGTGACAACTTCGATGTAAGGATGGTAACTGAGGACCAACCGACAAAACAGAACTTTAAAGGAAATACCAGGTACCAGGAATTTACAGTGTGCCTGGCTCCTGTGGTCGTTGTTACATCGGTATGACCAAAAGATCTATAAATACGAGGATATCGGAGCATGAGAGATCTGTCCGTTTGAAACATTCAGAGCAATCTTCGATTGCTAAACATGCTTTAAGCACAGGACATACGATCTTGTTTGAAAGCACGAAATGTCTGATAAATGACAGCAACACTAGAACACTCCGGAATTTGGAAGCGGTGGAAATAAGCAAAAGACACGCAGGAGACCTGATTAACAGACAGCAAGATCTTTCATTTATCAATGAAATTTGGTTTCCTATTATTCATAAGGTCCGTTTGACAGATACAGAAGAAAACAATCAACAACGGAGGTCATCCTCTGTCAACTCGTCAGCCGCTTCTGATTGGAGTTCCGCTTCCAATTAGCTCCCGGTTCCATTTCAAATCAGCTCTTGGTTTTCCCACGCTCCTGTCAGCTTTTAAACTTTTTGTCTTATGAATCTGCCTATGTCCCTTTAATATTACTGTTTAGCTCTACCTGGTATTTCCTTTAAAGTTCTGTTTTGTCGGTTGGTCCTCAGGACCATCCTTACAGCCAAGCTGTCACTGCCCAGAAGATGTCTTAAGATTAAGACGAAACGTCGGTTCCTTTCAACCCTGGACTTTGCTGATTCTGACAGAAGATCTCTAGTATGCTTACTATTACGTGTGCCCAGTTGGGGATTTTATTTGCTTTATCAGTAACCTCCTGCGGTTTATATATTAAAATACATGGCTTGCAAACCCATAATACTTGCATCCTCTACTATTTAGATACTTTCTAAATAAAGGCATTAAACAGCAGCCATTCCTCTCAGCACTACTAGTAGCCTAGATACCTCCACCTTTGCGGCGATCATCATCAGTACCTACAAAACCCTTTGCCATTCAGATTGACCCCTGGAGATTCAGTTGACATCTCTTGCTTGATGCCATGGATGCTACAGGCCCAGGCAGGCAGCCCTTCATTTCACAGTGGTGTCTAAGGGAGACTTTACACTGGACCATGTCATAGCAGGTAGAGGGGTTGGCATACAAAAGGCCCCAGGAAAAACCCATCTCAGTCCTTGATGAGAAAGGAGACTTTCAGGCTTTTGGCCTGACTCTGGATAAGGTAGTTCTTTGAATTCTTAGGTCCAGTGTGGTTATAATAGAGCCACGTGAAACCCAGGGTTGGCAAAGTAGCGGGCTCATGAAATGCGCATCTTTCCCCTGGCCTTATTCATCTCGAGACAGAATCCTTGACTTTAGAAACTATGGCAAAACATAACCTAACCACTCTGCACATAGAGGATACAGTCAAGACAGACATTCAGATGCATTTTGTAAGCAAGGCAAAGGGACAAGAGATCTATATAAGTGTGCGTGTGTGCAACATTGGCAGGGCAGATTGTTGCTACAAGTATGTATCAGCAAATCTTACAATAGGCTCACGCTCTGGAGCAAAGTACTGAAGGCTGTGACACAACAAACACGTTGGCGCATGTCGCGTCCCGGAAGCAGCCGACATGCCGGAACACGACGCTAAGAACCTCAGGCACACCGGAGCACAGCTGTGGCTTGTTGGTCCCGTGATTGATTAGCTGGTCCCCATTGATTGGTCGCTTGAGATGGAGGAGGAGGGTTGAGAGAACGCAGGGGAGGACGAACCTGAGGGATTTGTGTGTGTGTGTGTGTGTGGCTCCGGGCTGGGCAGAGCAATAAACTGGAGAAAGGAAAAGCTTTCCATTGGGATTGGAGGGGGGAGAGCTGTCAGGTTTACATCACTCTCCTTTCCTTTCTGAAATAACATACATCCGCCTGTAGTGCGAGGGGGGGGGGACCTCTCCACCGAAATCGATGGGACTTAAAGTGCTCTTCTTGCTGCTGCGTTGTGCAGAGTTCCATTTAAATTTAATTCCTAGTCTTTCATAGTAAGCGCCCTCCAACTCAACTGGGTTTGCGTCACGTGCTGATTGTGATTGTGGATTGGCTAAAATAGTTTAGAATTACTTGATTCTGATTGGCTAGAAAACCCCCAAACTATGATTGGCTACCACGTAGCTCTGCGTCCCAACACGGCCTCTGATTGGCTGAACGTGGCAAAAGCAAGGGGGTGGTGATCTGGATGTGGAGGAGATTGACATCACTCCGTTGTCATGGACAGATCATTTTCTGGTAAGGTTTAGGCTTGTTGCAGCTTCCTTCCTCCGCAAAGGCGGGGGACCGCATTCTATGGTCTGCCCCCAGAGGCTAATGGATCCAGAAGGTTTCCTGAGGGCTCTGGGGGGCTTTCCCACTGCCAAGACTGGTGACTCGTCTGAGGCCCTGGTTGACCTCTGGAATGGGGAAATGGCCAGGGCAGTGGATGAGATCGCTCCTGAGCGACCTTTGCCACGCCTCAGACTCAGAGCGGCTCCTTGGTTTACTGAGGAGCTGCAAACGATGAAGCGACGAGGTAGATGTCTTGAGCGACGGCAGCAGAAAACCCGTGCCGAGTCCGACCGGACACGGAGTAGGGTCCATTATAGAGCCTGCTCCGTGGCAGTGATAGCAGCGAAGAGGAATTTCTTCTCTGCTACCACTGTATCTGCAGGCAATCGTCCAGCGGAGCTGTACCGTGTGGTGCGAGGCCTACTCCATCAGGCCCCTCCAATAGATCAGGAGGAACACATGGTGGCCCGCTGTGACACGTTTGGTAAACATTTCGCAGATAAAATCGATCGGATTCGCATTGACTTGGATGCCTCATTAACAATATCTGAGGGTGTCCCCTTGGCACCTGCTGGTCCAGTGTTGTGGGATTCTTTTCAGCTTGTACAGCCTGAGGATGTGGACAGGCTCCTCTGGAGTGTGAGGCCGACTGCATGCCTGCTTGACCCTTGCCCAGCTTGGCTAATTAGATCTGCCTGGGAGGGGCTGGCCGAGTAGACGGGGAGGGTGGTCAACCCTTCGTTGGTGGAGGGGGTGCTGCCGCTCGCTTTGAGGCGGGCGGTGGTTCAACCCCTTCTGAAGAAGCCCTCCCTTGATTCCACAATAATGGACAACTACCGGCCAGTTTCAAACCTCCGGTTTTGGGGCAAGGTAATTGAGCGGGTGGTGGTGTCTCAACTCCAGAGGGTCCTGGATGAAGCAGATTATCTAGATCCCTTTCAGTCTGGTTTCAGGCCGGGTTTTGGGACGGAAACAGCCTTGGTGGATGATCTACGCCGAGGACTGGACAGGGGAAGTGCGTCCCTGTTGGTTCTGCTGGACCTCTCAGCAGCTTTCGACACCATCAACCATGGTGTCCTTCTGGGCCGACTGGCCGAGCTGGGGAACACCGTTCTGCAGTGGTTCCGTTGCTACTTGGCAGATAGGTCCTAGATGGTGGTGCTGGGGGACGCCTGTTCGGCATCCTGGCCCTTGAGGTGTGGGGTGCCACAGGATTCCATCTTGTCCCCCATGCTATCTACATGAAACCGCTGGGAGAGGTCATCTGGGGATTTGGAGTTGGGTGCTATCAATAAGCTGATGACACCCAGCTCCATCTCTCCTTTCCACCTGATTCCAGGGTGGCTGTTGAGGTTCTGGAGCGCTGCCTGGAGGCGGTTGGGACCTGGATGAGGGCTAATAAGCTGAAACTAAACCCGGACAAGACAGAGGTTCTCCTGGTCCGGAAATCCACGATGCAGGTACTAGAGCAGGGGTGCACAACTTGGCAGTGGGTAGGGGCCGAAATGAATAGACTAAACTTCTTCGGGGCCGCAGATAGGTGTCGCGGGGGGCGTGGCAAGGAACCATGATGTCACTTCCTCAGGAAGTGACATCACAGGGGGCGTGTCCATGAGCCAGAAAATCTCCAGAAATGCAACATATTAATAAATAAATAATGAGCCACCTGTGGCTCTTTATCATATAAAGTGCAGCTCTCGGAAATATGTTGGCTTCTTAATGCTTCTTAAATATTGTGGCTCTCAAACATCTGAAGTTTATCGTATGTGGCTCTTACATGAAGCAAGTTTGGCCACCCCTGGTATATACCGTATATATACCCATCAATCATCATCATCAGGGCCTTCCCTTCTGAAACCTTACATGGCGCGGAGGGACTTTTCCGTGTTGGGAAAAGTATTTCCTAACAAACTCTGTCTTGCACGTTCTGCAGCTCTCAAATGCATAACCGACCAGCAGAGGAAAAACGTGGCCACTCCGAAGTGAGGGTCCAACGGCCTGAAGAAGAGCTGAAGCATCACAGAATCGGCCGCCGGTCACCTCGGCGAGCTTAGATGTTCATTCACTCCTCCCAGAGCCTCTGCAGGGCTTTCAGCCAGAGCCCATGCTTACCTCAAAATCCCGGGATTTCTTCTTCAGCAATTCACAGTCACGTCGCTTCCTAAGGAAGTCACCATCATCATAGCAGCCCAACTTCCCCGGGGATCTACGTCATAACCGCTGTGCCAACACCAACTCCGGCACTTCTGTAATGCAGCTGGAAGCTTCAGAATCATCCGCTCCTTGGATGATTCCGAAGCTTCCAGCCGTGTTACAGAAGCGACAGAGTTATGAGAGGTGCTTGGCTAGAGCAGCCCGACAAAGAAGCGATGTTGCCGCTCTAGCCAAGCACTTCCCATACCTCTGTCGCTTCTGTAACGCGGCTAGAAGCTTCGGAATTGTCCGCTCCTCAGACGATTCCGAAGCTTCCAGCCGCATTACAGAAGCGCCGGAATTATGAGAAGTGCTTGGCTAGAGCGGCCCAACAAAGAAGCGATGTTGCCGCTCTAGCCAGAAAACCTTTGGGGGCCGCCAGAAAACCTTTGGGGGGCCGCATGTTGTGCACCCCTGTACTAGAGTATCGTCCTGCTCTGAAGGGGGTTGCACTCCCTCTGAAGGAGCAGGTCCACAGCTTGGGGGTCCACCTGGATCCGCAGCTGCTCCTGGATTCCCAGGTGGCGGCTGTGGCCAGGGGGGCCTTTGCCCAGCTTCGGCTGGTGCGACGGCTGCGACCGTACCTGGATCGCGCAGACCTGGCCACGGTGATCCATGCCACGGTGACATCGCGACTAGATTATTGTAATGCGCTCTACATGGGGCTGCCCTTGAAGACGGTTCGGAAACTGCAATTAGTGCAGAATGCGGCGGCCCGTGTAGTTACTGGAGGTAGGCGGTTCGACTCCATCGGGCCGCTCCTCCGACGGCTGCACTGGCTGCCGATTCATTTCCGGGCCCAATTCAAAGTGCTGGTTTTGATCTTTAAAGCCCTATACGGCTTGGGGCCAGGATATTTGAAAGACCGCCTACTTCTATATAGTCCGCTCGTCTCCTTAGATCATCAGATCCCTTTTGCGGGTGCCGTCGCCCAGGGAGGTGCGAGGGGCAGCGGCCAGAAACAGGGCCTTCTCAGTAGTGGCACCACCCTTATGGAATTCTCTCCCCTTTGACTTACGAACTGCTCCCTCCTTGGACAGTTTCCGGCGAGGCCTAAAAACCTTCAAAGAAGCCTTCTGAGCCCTTGCCTTTTTTAACATCTTGCTGGTACAGGTGGGGGTGCTGCTGTTTTTATGCTCCTGTTTTAATTGTAGCAATGACCTTTTTAATCGATTTTTAGATACTGTTTTTATTAATTTTGTTTTTTACTGTTTTAAAATGTGATTATTTTTGTATTGTATTTTTTGTATTGTATTTTCTTTTTTTGTTGTAAGCCGCCTTGGGTCCCTTCGGGGAGAAAGGCGGGATAAAAATACTGTAAATAAATAAATAAATAAATAAATAAATAAATAAATAAATAAATGTCGAGCATGGTTCAACTTAGCGCGCCGGAACGTCGCTCTCTGGAGTTTGTGTGTTCCAGCTGTAGAGAAGGCACATCATGATTTTACAGACGCACGCGGACGCCGCTGGACGAAACGCAAGCGGACATGCTTGGTGTGTCACAGCCTTGAAGCCCTCCCCCCCACTGCTGTAATGGAATTCTGAACTGCATACTATTAGACCCAACAGAAAACCTTGCTGGACTAAGACCTTCCATTCCAACATATCCTGTGATGTGACAAGATTGTGAGCATGATGTGAACAGGGCCCAACATATATTGCACCACAAACCATTGTGAAGTCACATTTGTAGGGCTTTTCTTGCACACTTCTTAGCCACACGATGTACAGTAGGTCGAACTTGAAGTCACTGAAGGCAGAGCTATGGTCCGGGACAGTGTGGAGCCTACAGAAGTTAGGCAGCAGATGACCCACTAAAAGAGGAGCGGGGTGGCTCCCTGCCTTCTACACAGGATGCTGGAGGGAAGTTAAGCTTAGGGGAGCCACCCCTTTCCATCGGGTAGGTTACTACATCTGCTGAACCGGCAAACAAGCCACAAAAGGAGAGAAGGAAACAGGGAAGGCTTCTTGCATTCTAAGATGTTCAAAGAACTGGTGGCTGTTATTCAGAGCCTTTGCCTACTATCTTTGAGAACTCCTGGAGAACCAGGGAGACGACTTGATAGTAGACAACATTAAACAGGAGTCAGCAATGCGTTGTGACAGTCAAGGCAGTGAATGTATCCGGACCATGAGAAGTCAGGTACTGCTGTGTTCTGCTTTAGTCACACAGTGGCCCCACCAGATGCCTCAGGGAGCACAAGTCAAAAAGATACTTGTATCCTGTCGCCACTCCCTTGCACCTGGCACAAAGAAAACCTACTCCTACAACCAGGAGGCTCAGAAAGCTCAGGAGCTCAAAGCTCAGAGCACATTAACAGCATACCCCAACAATTGTAAGTCTACCCCAGCTCCCCCAGCCCACAGAAGAGGGGCAAGCAGCCACCGCCGAGGATGGAGGTCACAGTCATTCATATACAAGAGAGTCTTCGGTACAGAGGATTAATTCCTGAGCTTTTGCACAAGCATGTTTGGTCAGAGCCCTTCTAGGAATCTGCAATGCAATTGCCAAGAGTTTGCCAACTGTCAGCAGGACTTCAGTGCTTGCTTCTCTATACATGCTGTTAAACCTGCTTTAAAAGGAGACACGCTGCCCACCACAACGCAAGCGAAGAATCTTGCACTGAAGCAAGGGGATGTGTGCATGCACATCCTTAACTGGAACTGAAAATGCCCGGTGGACTGGCCCGGGCATTTTTTATTTCTTCAGGCTGAGGTCATTTACTTCTGTTAGCTTATCCCACGGATAATAAGCAAGTAAGGCTATGCCAAATACCAACTGTTTTTGAGAAGGCATGCTTTCTAAGGAGGTAGAAATACCTTCTTACAATTGAGCGTTTGGGGGCATGTTCAACTTTTCCCCAATGCTGTTTGCTGCTCTTGTTCCCCTTTTCCGTGGTTCCCAAACAGGGTGCTGTAGCGAACTCAAAGCGTTGCTGCAGAATCGTTTCCTTCCAGCCCACAGGTGTTATGCATTTAACTCCAGTTGTGTATATAAAGGGACAACACAGCGAGGGGTGCTGTGAAAAAATTACAATCAGCCTAGGGGTGCCATGAAAAGAGTACTTTTGGGAACCACTGTGCTACAGCATAATTTGTCTTTATTGTGTTGCCATCTTCCCCAATTTGTCACATGGGCAATCTGAGCCAATCGGGGACCATGCAATGAACTGAATGATGTCAGACATTATTTAGCTAGACTTGGCACTGTGACAAACAAAGCCAATTCAGGAAGCACTGCCCTCATTCTGAACACCTGAGCCCCTGTCAAACAGGACACCAAGAAATCACCATGGGGGCACTAACACTGCTGCCCAAAGTGTTGGTAAAAAGCACACCCCTCCCCTTCAGATCAGTTGTGTACAAATTCCGAAACATAACTTACCATATCTGTAGCTTGATCTTCTTTCCTTGCAATTCAACTGTTTTGATCTTGAAATCTATCCCTATGAAACAAAACAAATCAGCAATAATGAGTTACATTTCTATCACCCTAAGGTCGATTAAGCCAAAAGGTAACTGACTGGCCCAAGGTCATCTCACCGACAAGCTTCATGGCTGCTCTCCCTGCTCCTCCTCCAACACTCTAACCTGGCTGACACCGTTGGGATCACGAATCTCTCTTCTCTCCACCTGCTCGTCTCATTGCACAGAACAATGGACTGCGTGGCCAGCTAGACAGGTCACATGATGCACCGATTCGCCTTCATCCTCTGGGTCCAAGAAGAACAGCCCCTCACTTGTGCCCACTGACTGGGCATCCAAACCCACCTGGCTTGGACGGAGGGTGGGATCCAATCAGATGGGACAGTGACTTAATCAAACCTAGGTTACTTAAGGTCAAGCCCAAAGATGCTTGGGTGTCTTCCGACTTCACTCCCTCAGAGTTCACCTCTGACCCCTCCCAAGACATGGAAAGGTGTAATGGAGTTTCGGAAGCTGACACCAGACTAAGTACAGAGCGGTAAACGTGTTGGAAATTTTATTTTGCTTTAAGGTTTGCCTGTAATCACCTCCATGCACTTTTGCAAAGTCCACATCTGGGCTCTTCCATCACCCAAGCCAGCTGTGTTAGCCTGCATGCACTCTCTCCCCATCTCCCCCCCCACTTTTTATTCTTCATCAACTCTCTATGGTTGAACTGAGAGTATTGCCTTGGTTTTCCTGGACCACTGGATACATGCTAGCGACAGCATAGGCTCTGGGGAATTCTCCGCCTGAGGACTGTCTCTCAGTACTCGGCTCTGGCCTCACAGTGAAAGAGGAGTCAACTGTTTTGGGCCAGGGCAAAAGGGCAGATCTGGGGGGAGGAGGAGGAGGGAGGAACCAACATCAGGACACCCCCAACTCCTATGGATCAGGACAACCACGCTGGCTGCACGACCAGGAAAAAGGCAGGCTGTCTTGAGAAGGAGAATGATAGAAAATCCATCCTAAGACCAACATAGGTAAAGGTATCCCCTGACAATTAAGTCCAGTCGTGTCCGACTCTAGGGTGTGGTGCTCATCTTCATTTCAAAGCCAAAGAGCCAGCGTTGTCCGAAGACTCCTCCGTGGTCATGTGGCCGGCATGACTCTCCTTGCCGCAGCGCGTAGCATGCAGCTGGAACACGGAGCGCTGTTTACCTTCCCGCAAGCGGTACCTATTTATCTACTCGCATTGACATGCTTTGGAACTGCTAGGTTGGCAGGAGCTGGCCAAGCAACGAGCGCTCACCCCGTCGCGGGAATCAAACTGCCAACCTTTCGATCGACAGCTTATGGTTCAGCAGTTTAACCCGCTGCGCCACCCGCTGGCCTAAGACCAACATAGTTATGGGTAAAGCCCAACACCTTGCACGCTCCATCAGGCACCAACATCTGCAAGGTTGATCCTGCGAGTTCTAGCATCCAGCTACCATCACTCCATGCTGGCAATAAGCGCGATGCAACACTTGCTCTGCAACATCCACAACCACCCAGTTCATCTCCTCCAAGCTTGTTCAAGAACAACAGAGCAGGAAGAGAACGTAGAACATGTTCTTATGAAACAAATAGTGCTGCCACGTTCCAGTGGCGCGTTCTGTTTTTCCAAGTTAAATCAGTCAATCAACTCTACATCTGTTCTTGTGGTGAAGACGAGTCAATAGAAACAACTCAGTGTCCCACAGTTGTGGGGATGATTAGAAAAGGTACCAAAGAAAAGGTAAAGGGATGATTAGAAAAGGTGTCAAAAATTAAAAATACACCGCAGCCTAAAAAACTGGGGGAAGGGGAAACCAAAAGGGATCAAAGCCTTCCACACGAGGGCAATGCAACCTTCAGGGCTTTTCAGATCAGAAAAATAGCATAATTACGAGGGGACTTTAAGTGGAGGAAGGGGAGAGATTTTCTCCTATGAAGAGAGTCACTCAATGAAAGCAATGCAGTAGATTCAGGAAAGACAGAAGAATATTTCTTCAGGCAATGCATAATTCATCTACCGAATTTGCTGCCACAAGATGTGGCAACACCCACAGCTGAAACAGCTGGAAAAGGAATTAGACAAATCCACGGAGGAGGGGGAGGAGGAGAGGTCCAGCATGGGAATCCGCTATGTTCGCGAGACCAAACCTCCAGGATGAGAGGCAGCCGCGTCCCTCGAAATGCCAGCAGTTTGCCAGCACAACGGGCGGATGAGAGCGCAGGCACAGGGATATGCCTCTTCCACCCCTTGCCACTGCTTGCCGCAAACCAGCAGGGCCCTTCTGGCTCCGGTCTGAACTCATGCAGCTGTTCCAAGAGGCAGCTCTGAGCAGAACAGGCAGCAAGGGAGAACTTGTGGGGTGAAGTCGCTCAGGTCAGATCAACACGTCGACAAGGAAGGGCGCAAAGAAACTCCAGGGAAATAACTGAAAACAAAGGAAAGATGCAGAGACCAAATGGCAGACGAAGGAAAAACATCTTTACAAGGGAAGTTAATGTTAAAAACTTATTGTTTTCTCCTAATCAGTAAATAAATGACTACGCCCAGGAACAGAGGGAAAAAGGTTTCTAGGAAGAGTTACAAATCTTTACAAATTTTTGTTGGTTAATAGACAATGTACAGCTCAAGATCTTGGAAAGAACAAATTCAATTTAATCAAAATTTGTCCTAAATTGAACTTATGTTTCCCTTTATCTGGGAATTTAAAAAAGAATGAGTGCAAACACTGACATGAGACACTTCACCTTGTAAAATGGTTTTCAGCACTGCAGAATTCCGGCCCGCTCTCTTAGGTCATCTGAGGGGGCTCTCCTGCGAGTGCCACCTCTGTCTCAAGTTAGGGGAATGGCAGCTCGTGGGCGAGCCTTCTCTGCTGTGGCGCCACAATTGTGGAACTCCTTGCCAAGGGATTTGAGAACAACCCCCTCCCTCATGACTTTTCGGCAGGGGCTCAAAACGTTTCTGTTTCGTCTGCCGTTTGGGTGATGGGTTGTTGTCTGCCCCCAGTGCCTCAGTATGTTCTGCCTTGCTGTTTTTTCTGCTCTACATTGTCGTCACCCCCCCAGTGGATTTTATTGTTTTTTTTATTTACCTTATGTACGGTATTGTTTTTAAATTATGTATTTTAACTTGTTGTAAGCCGCCTTGGGCATTTGCCTCGGCATAGGAAAAGGCGGGGTATAAATTTCTTAAATAAATAAACAAACATCTACAGTTTGAAAATGCTAAGGAATCAAACAATACCTACTGTTGTGATGTGTCCCCAAAACAATGCAATCTCAAATTAGAGATCAAACGAGCAGCACTGGAGCTGCACTGACTCAAACTCAGGCAAAATGGATTCACTACACTAACACTGTGCTGCTACTGAGAAGTAGTACCAACGGAACTGTGGGCAGCAGTCTCTTCATCACAGTCAAGCAAGGATGGGGGCCCCAGAATCTCCTGACTCAGCATGCCCAATGTTGCCTCCCAGACCCGATGATGTGCCAGCCTCAGCTCCTCCCACTCTCCACTCACTCTCCCGCACCCTAAGCTCAACACTCCCCTCCCCTCCATATTTCCTCTTCCTCTCTGTCCCCTTTCCTTTTTCAATCCAGGGAGTGGAAGGAGAAGGAGGAGCAGTGAAGGTAAACTGGCAGACAGAGATGCCCCACCACCAATCTGCTCCCTGAGGTGACCACTTCAGTTGGCCACATGGATGGGCCGGCCCTGAGCCCAAAGCACCATACAGTCCCTCACCACCAGCCTTGAATGTAGCTCCTTTCTGAGGCAATATCAGCTTGGAACTCTGGCTAAGAACCAAAACAGGTTAGCAAAGCAACACTTAAAACTGCAGCTATGGCTTGTGCCAGGGATAACCAATAGAGGAGGGTGTAAGTAAGTAATCCTACAACCCAATCCCAAACACTTAATTATGGTTAAAGATGCCTAGAGTTATTCCAGCATTAAACCTGACAGTTAACCTAACTGTGAGCTTGCAATTATATTTTCAACTGGAGCTAAGGCACCAGCCTTATGGAATTCCCTCCCCTTTGACTTACAAACTGCTCCCTCCTTAGACAGTTTCTGGCGAGGCCTAAAAACCTTCTTGTTCAAAGAAGCCTTCTGAGCCCCTGCCTTTTTAAACATCTTGCTGGTACAGGTGGGGGTGCTGCTGTTTTTATGCTCCTTTTAATTGTGCTATGATCTTTTTAATCGATTTTTAGATATTGTTTTTATTAATTTTCATTAATTTTTTTTACTGTTTTAAAATGTGATTATTTTTTGTATTGTATTTTTTGTATCGTATTTTCTTTTTTGTTGTAAGCCGCCTTGGGTCCCTTCGGGGAGAAAGGCGGGATAAAAATACTGTAAATAAATAAAAGCTAAACAAAGGAAGTCAGGATATTAGACTACAGCATAAGCCTAGCGAGCTCCAGAAGGACCTCTCCAAACTGGGAGAATGGGCAGAAAAATGGCAGATGCGCTTCAATCTAAGTAAGTGCAAAGTGATGCACATTGGGGCAAGAAACCAAAATTTCACATATACGCTGATGGGTTCTGAGTTATCCGTGACGGATCAAGAGAGAGATCTTGGAGTGCTGGCGGACAGGTCGATGAAAGTGTCGACCCAGCAGTGTGCGGCGGCTGTGAAGAAGGCCAATTCCATGCTCGGGATCATTAACAAAGGGACTGAGAATAAAACGGCCAATATCATTCTGCCTTTGTACAAATCGATGGTAAGGCCACATCTGGAGTATTGTGTCCAGTTCTGGTCACCACACCTCAAAAAGGATATAGTTGAATTGGAAAAGGTGCAGAAAAGAGCGACCAGAATGATTCGTGGGCTGGAGCACCTCCCTTATGAGGAAAGGCTACAGCGTCTGGGGCTTTTCAGCCTAGAAAAAAGGCGCCTGAGGGGGGACATGATTGAGACGTATAAAATTATGCATGGGATGGAGAGAGTGGATAGAGGGAAATTCTTCTCCCTCTCGCACAACACCAGAACCAGGGGACACGCACTAAAATTGAGTGGAGGGAGAGTTAGAACAGACAAAAGAAAATGTTTCTTTACCCAGCGTGTAATTCATCTGTGGAACTCCTTGCCACAGGATGTGGTGATGGCATCTGGCCTAAATGCCTTTAAAAGGGGTTTGGACAGATTCATGGAGGAAAAGACCATCACAGGTTACAAGCCATAAGCAACCTCCTGGTTTTAGAAGTGGGTTTTCTCTGTGCCAGGTGCAAGGGAGTGGTGACTGGACACAGGTATCTTGTTGTCTTGTGTGCTCCCTGAGGCATCTGGTGGGGCCACTGTGTGACACAGGAAGCTGGACTAGATGGGCTTTTGGCCTGATCCAGCAGGGCTCTTCTTATGTTCTTATGAGCTGAAGCAGTCTTAAACCAATAAGACCCTCAGAAGAGCCCTTCTGGATCAAGCCAAGGGCCAATCTAGTCCAGCTTCCTGTATCTCAAAGGGGCCCACTGGATGCCTCAACCTGTATCCTGTTGCCATTCCCTTGCACCTGGCACAGAGAAAACCCACTTCTAAAACCAGGAGGTTGCTTATGGCTTGTAACCTGTGATGATCTTTTCCTCCATGAATCTGTCCAAACCCCTTTTAAAGGCATCTAGGCCAGATGCCATCACCACATCCTGTGGCAAGGACTTTACATAAGGTGACAACTGAGGGTCAAACTAGACACAATGCAGTTACGAGCTTGTTTGCCTTTGTTAGGTAGCTCATGTGTGATTGGGGGGGGGTGAGAATCTAGATTCCTGTCCATGGCTATTGGACCTCAGAGGATAGCTTCCTTAGGTTTACATGAGGTATTTTCTCTCTAGTGTAGCGTTTCTCAAACTGTGGGTTGCGACATGATTTCTGGTGGGTCGTGGAACAGCCCACCGCCTGAGCAACCACCTCAACTTTCGGGTTGCTCTAATTCAGAACATTTTTTGTGTGATAAATCATGACTTTTGACGGTGCTCATGAAGGACAGTAGTCTTTCGGCGATGTGGCCGCTAATTTCCAGGTTTCAGACGTGCTGGGATTTTCTGACCAGCAGCAGGAGGGTGGTAAGGGGTGGGGCCCTACCTCAACGGTAGAAGGCAGTACAGCCATTGGACAGAAGCCTTGATGGGGTGGGTCCAACATAAAAAAGCCGCAAAAGTTTGGCAACCCGGACGTTTTGGTGGCGACATGATGATGTCGTTTCACCACCAAAACATCCGGGCTGCTGAGCTCCATGCGGTAAGTGGGGAGCAGGATGCAAAAATTTGAGAACCATGATTCTAGTGAAACAGCAGCTGCAGAGGCCCTGATCCAGACTTCATCCCAATGCATGCATTTAACAAAAAAAACCAAGCACGTGCTTAATACACCGCCTATTTTGGAACTGAATATTTATGACTGCAGGGAAGAGCAGAAATACAGGCCTTAATTTTCCCATTACTAGTATGGATTCATACACAGCTACTAGCACCACCCAAAGGCTACCCAGATACCATTCAATACGGACCAGTTTTTAAAAATTGGTCTGAGGAAACTGACACAATCCTATGCATGTCTACCCAGAAATCTCATTAAATTCAATGGGACTTACTCCTAGGAAAGTGTGTATAGGATTGCAGCCTGCATTCCAGAAAATCCTGCTAATTTTGAACACACACACACACACACACACACACACACACACACACAATCTGGGTAGCGACTAGGAGGCTGTGTGTAGAGCAGGGGTGGCCAACCCGCAGCATGCGGCCACTTTCTAAATGGCACGCGGTGGCTCAATTCTCTTCTCTGGCTTCGGAGCGACCTGGGCAGCAGGCAGCGTGCAGTCTTTCTAGAAATCGCAGGACCAAGTTCGTCCCCAGCCTGGAGAAGTGCTTCTGCTCCTTTCCTCGCCCCTCCCTCTCTCAGTCTATAGACAGCTCTTTTGTCTCCATGGTGGTGCTGCCGCCGCCGCCAGCCCTCTTGCAAGCGAACCAACTGGGAGTGCGCTGCTGCTGCCGCTGCCCTGGTGGCAGCACTTTCAAGTGGCACGTGGCGTGCTGTGGGTTGGCCACCCCTGGTGTAGCTGTACTTTTCATCTGACTTAGCAGATCAATATGTCTTTAACAAGCATTATGTCCTTAAGGCACTCAACTTCTAAACTACTGATTCAAGTGATCATACCAATAGCTGAAGTAGATAAAGGGCAAGGCCACCATACATTCATATGAAAGCAAGACTGAGCAAACCGCAGGACAGAACATAATGGAAGGAATGATTCCTATACTGTACCAACTTTGATTAGAACAAGACAGTCAGGCCACCTGGTAATTACATTTTTGCTTCACTGATGCACTGCAACTTGGAAGTCCAGTGTAAACGAGATGGCAGCTCTGTAACAGCGCCACAGGCATGTTGGTCCAGGCCTTCCGAAGCGGCGATGGCTTCATGGGAAACACGACCCAAAGAGCACCTTGCCATTGCGAAGCATGGCAGTCTTAGGTGCCTCTTCTGCGCCAAAGGATGCCATGGCTCCCAGGACAGCAGAGAGGGAGGGGGCAGCTGATAAGTGCAGTCAAAACATTCTGGCCTCAAAAAACCAGGAGAAAAACGGGTTAGCTCTGAACACAGTATGAAAACTAAGGTGTTCAGAGGATGCCTCTTCCAAGAAACAGATCAGCCCTATTAAACAGTTCTGAAGACGATATTCAAGAGGTAACACTGAAGATAATCAGATTATGATATTGCTCTCGAGTAGTTCAAATTTTTATTCAACATCTAAAAAGGTCTGGATACCTTTTCATTCTTGACACCCAATACAAAGGAAATGGGATCATTTTACTCCTGGTACATACAGCAACAACATATGTGCAGCTTTTCTAAATTTTTGTTGTTGTTGTTCAGTCGTTAAGTCGTGTCCGACCCTTCGTGATCCCATGAACCATATCCCGCCAGGCCTTCCTGTCCTCCACTATCTTCCTGAGTTCGCTCATTTTCATGTTCGTTGCATCGGTGATGCTGTCTAACCATCTCATCCTTTGCCTTCCCCTTCTCCTTTTGCCTTCAATCTTTCCCAGCATCAGAGTCTAACAAATGCAAATTAAACAGTTGAGCCTACTGTGGGCAGAAGCAGACCACTGGCGAATGCTGGGTTGACCACCTGGTGCCTGCAGCATACCAGCAAACGCTGGGCTCCGTGGACTTGGTAAGGTCCAGAAAAACAGCATGCTCGTAAGCAAGAATACTTCGCAGGTATTAGTGATGCCTTCACTGTTATCAGATATCCTGAGTATGCATTCTTGCTTTGAAAATGTATAACAAGGGTGGTTGGTGGGAGCTCATATAACGTGTATCATGTAAGACTGATTAGACAACAGATGTAGAAGTCAGTCAAACTTAATGAGCTGCCTTTTTTAATGCCAGTTAATAGGTCCTTCTAAAAAGATAAAAGCAGACACCGTTTGTACCAGAAGAGGGCCCAAGCAATACAAACAAAAACAAACAAACAAACAATAAGGGAACACTTCTGATTTTTCCAATTCCCCAACAAGATCCAAGGAATGTATAAGCCTTCAATTTATGTTTATTCAACTCGTTTAAGAAGATACTACGCATGAATTATGTAGAAATGCTGAATGGGTGGAAAAGGAACGGAAGCTCCCAGTCACCACACACAACACATGGAGATGCTGACCGAGCTCCACTCCACGCTTTACCCCTCTCAGTGATGAAGGAGATGGGGGTGGCGACCATGTAAGACCCTACTATTCATCACGGAGGTCACTAGCATGGGCAGAACACAGAGAAGGCCAGGCCTGCCAGGCCTGCCTTTCTAAACCTGATGCTTGCTCTCTAATCAATAGCCTCCAGGCCTCGAGACATAACAGGTATTTCAGGCACTGTGGGAATCTTCTCCTTGTTGTTGTTGTTGTTGTTCAGTCGTTAAGTCATGTCCGACCCTTCGTGATCCCATGAACCACATCCCACCAGGCCTTCCTGTCCTCCACTATCTTCCTGAGTTCGCTCATCTTCTCCTTACTACCCTGCTATAGCTACCTTGGCACAAACCATGAACAAAGCATAATTAAAGGGACAGAGAGAGTGTGTCCCATCCAAGGCAGTACAAAGGCTCTGTTTTCTTTTTTAATTCCTCATGTTTAACATAATTACAAAAACAAACAATGCACTTTTCAGGAAATAGAAAATACGTGACATACACATGGGGAAGTTCATTTAAAATACCGCAGTCTTTCCTCTGATTTATACTGTGATTAAATTCGGTTTATAATTGCAAGAGAGTTATGGAATTTTGTAACTCTGCAAAAGAGTTATGGAATTACACAGAATTTACACAACTACTGCATGAACAACATGAATTCAAATGCATGCAAGTAGACTATCCATCGCTGCAAATGTGTTCAGCTTGTATTTACTTCAGACCTACGTTTCAACTGCTAATGCAGTGACCGTAGTTTGTTTCCTTCATCAGCAACTCACTGCTAAAGCACAAGTGCAATGAAATAAACTGGCCCTGCTCACCAGCATCAGCTGATACCCAACTACATGAACTGATTCAAGCCAACAAACCAATGTCCTTTAACACAGGTATACAAGAAGCCACTAGATTACTCCACAACAGTATCAAATGTGAATGAGTCATTCTAGACTGAGGAATCCATAATGACTTTGAGAGCCTTTGCCTGAGAGATGAAATGGATGTGACAGCCTGAGTTCTAGAGGGGGTCCTCACTATCCACATCTCTGTTAATTGATTCCCTGGAGTTATGAATGAAATTTCGGGGGGGGGGGGATTGTACTTACAAGGATCCCCCCCATGCCTCCAATGAGGGAAGCAGCTCAGGGACCAGCTGAGCGGCTTCCCATCACCAGCACAACACTGTTGCACCATCTCCATGGCTAAGGCACGCAAGGCGCTGGATTCCAGCTGGTGGGGCCGGAAACTGGCCCACGGAGCCCACCTGAGCTGCAGCTGGGGCTTTAACGCAGGCAAGAGGCTGAGGGCTCCAACAAGCTCTCCCTGGAGATCAGGAAAGCTGGTTAACCCAGAGAAGCAGCCTGAGTGGAAGGAGTAGGACTGGAGTGAGCTCTGAGGCTCTCCTTCCTGCTTGCCTTTCCCTGCAGCAACAGAGGCCTCGGTTGGACCCAAGAAGAGCGTTCCCTGGTGGACCTTCAGAAATGTTCTGCTGCTCCCTGAATTAGTTTAACATGTCCTACTTCGTGCATTACCTACAAACCCCTATTTCTTAAAGGCTTTCAAATAAAAATAATTTGTCTGGTAACAAAAATTCATAGCCATTTCTACTGAAAAAGGGCTCAAACATAAGCTATTGACGGGCTGTTTCAAATCTTCCAGTCCCAATCAGAGCCTATCACGTTAGTCCCTACTAACCACGGATAAATATCCAAGTCCATTTTTCAATCCCTATTACTTTTGGATAATGAAGACCCCCTGTACTTTTTGTCTCTTTCAGGAAGCATTAAATGAAAAGGAAACTTGTGTAAACTGTTTTTAAACTGTTTTTAATTTTTGTTGTAAGCCGCCTTGGGCATTTGCCTCGGCATGGGATAAGGCGGGATATAAATAAATAAATAAATAAATAAATAAATAAATAAATAAATGCGGGGAAAAGTTCCAGGATCCTATAGGCCTTCAGATGCAAGAATAGTTGCTTCCAAGACCACCACCACCGTTAATACCAACAGCCCAGATTTACTGCCATTCCTATGATGAGTTGCTTTAGGGTCCAGGACCACCATCCCTTCACTCCAACTAATAAAGCAAAAATTGAGTCTTGGGCCAGTACACAAGCAGTAGAGGAATGTGTAGGATAGAGCAGTGTAACAGGGACATGGAATGCTGTTCCTGCCCAGTGCTGGTGTGTTCCACTCTTCCCCAGACATACTTATAGCAGCGAGCAACTGAGAGGTGGGAGGCCAGAACACAGCAGCAATCCCTGCAGGAAGGCAGGGCAGGAACAATATAAGAACATCAGAAGAAGAGCCTTGCTGGATGAGGCCAAGGGCACATCTAGTCCAGCCTCCCGTATCTCAGTGACCCACCAGATGCCTCAGGGAGCACACAAGACAATGTGTTACCTGTATCCTGTTGCCACTCCCTTGCAGCTGGCAATCAGAGATAGGTTACCTCTAAAACCCGAAGGCTGTATACAGTCATCGTGGCTTGTAACCGTGAGAGACTTTTCCTCCATCAATCTGTCCAATCCCCTTGTAAAAGCATCTAGGCCAGGTGCCATCACAACACCCTGTGGCAAGGAGTTCAATTACAAGCTGGGTGAAGAAATATTTCCTTTTGTCTGTTCTAACTCTGTCGCCACTCAATTTTAGAGGATGTCCCCTGTGTACCAAGAGAATTGTAGCCAAAATGGAACCAACCAGAAAAAAGGTTTCTAGGTATGTACTGAACTCCAGAGGCTTGCAGAAGTTGGAAATCTTCAAAAACAAACCAACCCAAAGGGGGCAAAAAAGCTGCCTGAGGAGTTTAAGAGAGTCTGGATTCCTAAAGAAGCTGCATAGTGCAGGAGAAGGACTTACCGGTACTCTCACTAACAGCAGCACAATGCACTTGAAGAGAACTGAGAAGCTGACGGGGGAGAAATAAAAACGGAAAGAAACTGGAAGCTGAATGACTGCTTTGGAATGATTTCCAAAGAAATTGGAAGCTGAATGACTGCTACAACTTAACAGTGTGATTGAGGATATGTTTATTGTGAAGCCTACTGGAGCCCAAGGTACTACCCCCAAGGGAGATGAAACAAGAGGCCTGAAATCAAGCACAGCCTGTGACAGACTAAGCATGTTCAGTAGCCTCCAGAAGCCACAGAAGTTGAGGCAGCAATTGGGTGTAAAAAACAAACAGGTGGAGATGAACAATTTAGGGTTGGGGAGCTGCAACATTTTGTTGTTGGACTCCTCTTGTAGTCTCTGACTTACAAGTTGCCTTGGGAGTCCTTTGGGACCAAAAGGATAGATGCAAAATAAATAACCTGTATTTATAGACAGCCTCTCTTGTCATCGGATTTCTCCTCAGACTTTATTCAAGGTGGTTTACACAGGCAGGCTTTTCTAACCCCCCCATAGGGGTTTTTACAATAGTATTCTATTTACATAGAACCGTTTTTCTTTCTCCAGTTGTTCCCCTTCAACAGTGTGGCATCCCTCTGCCTACACACACATGCCTTCCAAGCTTGCCTGACAGCAGCTCCTCTCTCACAGAGGGTTAAATAAAGACCTATAAATACTGAGATGTGGCATTTTGAACACATCAGTCTTTTTACCATACAGCTCAATGCCCAAAGTTTGAAGTTCAGAACTACTTTGGAGACCTGGTTGAATGCATCGTGCGCAGCTCCACAGTACTTTCAATCCAGTGCCACAAGCCCTCGCAGGAATCGGCCTGCCTGGAGCACTGCTGCTGCCACCCAAACAGTTTCCTGCAGCTCTGCATTCTAGGAATGAAGGGTACAGATGCAGCTCCTTCAAAGATGCTGCCCAGCGACTGTATTCTATTTTGTTGTCTTCTTTTCCAGTCCAACTGTCCCATCGCTCAAGCACAGGCAGTCTCTCAAACTGTTGAAAAGTGTTTAACAGGCGCCATGTTCAGTTGAACAGTAAAATATATTTACATACAAATTCTACATGTCATGTGTGCTGGTGGAGCCAATAGAATATCTGGATCTTGACTGCTATTATTTCCAGAGTCTCAAGTAGTTCAGCCAATTCCCTAACTTCACACCATGAACTACTAGCCAATGTAATTTCTGAATGGGAAGCTAGTCAAAGTGATAAATCCAGCATGTTTCAGCAGCTGTCAACAAGGAACATTTGCGCCAAGAAATTAATACCCAAACATTCCAAGAGAATGTGCGTGCTTCATGGCGCATGAACTCAAACAGCTCCTCATGTATCCACCACCTGCACTTCTGAACAGGGCAGCTGCGGATGAAGCTAACCCCTTATTAACCAGGAGGAGCAAAAGGAGATTCTCAAGAGTCCACCTTAATATAAGCAACCAAATGCTAACCTCCTTATGTGCCAACACCAGTACAGTATGAAAGAGTGGTTGACACAACCACTGTCATACACATACCCTACAAATCAGCGTTGTCTTGGACTAAGGTACTTTAAATGTCACATCTAGCCTTTGAAGACAGATTCCCTGCTCTATTCTTGGAACTTATGATGACTTGGGGATTTCACTGGAGTTATTAATAGCAACCCTAGCCTGGGCATTGAAGTCACTGGCCCTCCCCTCAGTAATTTACTTTCCAAGCATGAGCTGGTCCACAACTAAAAATAACAAAGTGGCCAGCCAGGTGGAATATCAAAACACTGCCAAAAAGCACTCTGCCCTCCGTTCTGAAGATCCACTATCCCCCTGAAGGAGAAATGTGTGTGATCATTGCACCAGATCGATATATAGACAAAAGGCCCAGGAATTCAGACCTTGTTAAAATCAGGTAGGCCCTTTCAAAGTTTTGCCCATCTTCAAAATGAGCAGATCTGTTCAGACTTGTTTAACGACAACCAAATGGAGCAAAGCCTGAAGTGTCAAGAAATACAAGAAGAGCGAACAAGCATCCTGATCTCACCTACCAGCACCAGCAGCAAGCTGCACGGAGACAGGTCATGAGTAATGTTAGGCGTTCCAATCCAGCCACATCTTCCAGAGACATTTTTCTACAGCATCTGCATAAGTGCTTTTTAGTACATAAAGCACTTTGCGTGTATTATCATGTTGCAGTCCCTACAACAACTCTGTAAGGTAAAAGTACTATCATGCCCATTGCAGCTGGGAGCTGAGCTCAGAGCTTTGCCTAGCTCAAGGTCATGGCAGAGACAAAGTCAAAGGCTGGCTAGAGAAGGTCAACCTGCAGTCATTAGCCTAACTTTGCACTGTACAGGTGCTATAGGAATTGTGAGGGGTTTTTCTAGTGCTAACAATAGCTGTTGAATCAGCACCTGAATTGGTGCGCTTGCTAACTTTTTAAAAAAGTTCAAAGCTAGTCAAAGCCTTAGCTACCTGTGGCCCCTTGTAAAACTTCCCCCTTGTTGCCAGGAGCCACTTGTATACTCACATGTGCAATTTATAAGCCTGGGCACTCCCCTGAACCAACACAAGACTGCAACTATGAAAGTTGAAGTGTCAGCGGCTACAGTTCAAATACTGAGCAAAAGACAGTTGTCTATACTGTATGCAACTGCCAGCACTAAATTAAATTGTACCAGCACCAAAACCAACAGAATAAGACACCAACTGTGCACATCTCACGAAGCCAGCTCTCACTGACAGTAGCTTACACTACAGCAAGTGTCAGGCTTAAGGGTCTACAGAACTCTTGCTTCCATGATCACACACTGTGGATCACTTTACGCATTATTTTTATAGACACAGAAAAGTTAAAGGGTGAACTCAACCAACACGCTCATCTTCATTGGAAGGGAGAGATGACTTGCTGCATTCCCTGTCAAGCATGTGCTACATGGAACACCCCAGTTCATCTTTGTGCAATATACAAGACAGCTCTAGGATGGCTGCCCTTCAGAATGTAGATAAAAAATACCCCACCAGCTTGGAAACCTATTGACAGCAGTGATCAAATTCAAAGGAAAAGACATGCAACCCAACAGAAGATGGTCAAACATTTATTATTGCCACCAACACAAAGCGCACTTCCTAGGCAATTTTATTCCATTAAATCTTACAGAGAAAGCTTCCACCTCAAAGAGAATAACCTGGATTCTGAAATACTTGAAGACCTTTTACCTTCCTATGCCCTGTTGTATAGTGCAATACTTTTCAACTTTGGAGTCTGAATAAGGCCACAAAGAACATAACCCTTCTTCCTACACAGTATAGGTCAGGATAACACTGGAGGTGTGCAACTGCACTGCTCAGCAAATACCTGCAGTACAAAGCATTACAGATCAGAATGTACTCTAGCCCAAATGGCAATCAAGTGTCCTACAACATCTGGACGGGAACACTAAGAGGTCCCAACACATCAACCTTCCTTGGGGGGGGGGGGGGGGAGAAACGGTTTGTACAGAGTTCAGAGAGCTAGGATATACAGGTTCTACTGCCATGTAAAAAATTGAAATAAAACTAGTAGATACGTTTAAAAGCACATTAAAAACACGTAAATGAGATTTAAAACAAAACAATCGAACAGTTAAAAAACTGTTTTTAACATGTGTTAAACATTAACGTGTGTTAACATTGTATCAGGCCATGAAAGCCTCCACTCTCTACTGGTTTGTACAGAGCTTGTGAACTGGTTTGTTTTGACAGAAGCTGATTATCTGGTAGACTAGCTACGCCCAGAGAAATACAACCGGTGTACATTATGACTTGATCAGTTCAGTTTGCTACCAGCTGAAATTAGGCTTAAAGATGCAAGCAACATCTCTGATATCTATAGTACCCATTAATTAAGAATGCCCCATCTATGGGAAATACTGTGCAGAATCCATGCTGTTTCAGCTGAGCTCAGCACATCAAGGGTCTCAGTTTTCATTCAAAAAGCCAGTCTGGGGGCTTAAGACTGCCAAGATAGCTTTCCCCAAGCACTTCCAAGCTGGGTGAACCGTTAGGAGAATATTTGCATAAATTATACAGATCACACCATTCAGCATTTCTTGTATAGAACTTCTGATTTTTTTTTTACTGCAAACAACAAGAGCCTGGAAACAGCCAAGAGAAGCCAGCCAGCGAGACCAAACCACACCTAACATTGCTAAATACAGCAGCAACCTTAAGACATTAAACAAAGCAAACCCAGTTGCCTCTTGAATACAAGATCCTGCTGCTCTCTGACAAGTTCACCACACCCCATCATTCTATTTCCAGCCTTGAAAACCTGCAATACCCTGGAGAAAAGCGACACCCAGTCTTCCCAGCCCAAACATTCTCTAAGCAATGAAATAAATCCTAAGACATACAGCATTTCTCACGTTTTTACTAAGCAGTCCTGACATCAATGAGGCTTCCTTGAACGCTATTCTAGAATTTGACAGTTCTGAAAATCAGAAATTGTCACTCTAGGGCCAACAATTTTGCACCCACGGCCAGCTGCTCCTCTATTGGAGGCACAGCGCATGGAGGAGACCCTAACACCCCACACAAAGGGCATAAAATCCGCTATGCCAAATATTCACGCTCGGAGAGCAGGCTGGACACCAGACAGAAGATTCAAAAAGGCTGTGGCAGGACTAGAAAGCCTTGAACGACGTCCCGCTAGTAGCGGAGGGTTCAGGGGAGTCGGGCACCCTCCGGCTGACAGGTGAAGGTGCGGTGCTGCTGTCAGGAAGCGAGTGGGCTCGCTCGCCTGCGGAAGCCGGGGCGGCAGGCAGGCAGGCAGGCAGGCAGGCAGGCAGGAGTGCGAGCCGCGGTAGCAGCAGCGTGCCTGCCCCTGCCTCGCATTCAGACCGCCAACGGAGCAGCAGCAGGCATGTGGAGCGAGGCCGCGATTCTCACCCCGGGCGGGCAGAGCGGCATTCCCGAAGGAACAGTCACACACTGACACCCCCCACCCCACCCCACCCCCACGAGCCGCTTGCCCAGATCCTGCTCCCTCCCGCGCCAGGAGAGAGAAGGCGTTGCGGGGGGAGGGGGCGCCATCTCCACAGCAGGCAGGCAGGCAGACAGACAGGCCCGGAGGGAGGGGGCGCCGCTCTGTCCTCACCGATGGTGGAGATGAAGGTGGTGTTGAAGGCGTCGTCGGAGAAGCGGAAGAGCACGCAGGTCTTGCCGACGCCCGAGTCGCCGATCAGCAGCAGCTTGAAGAGCAGGTCGTAGGTTTTCTTCGCCATGGGGCCCCCTGCGCCGCGCGCCCCGCCCCGCCCGGCCGCCCTCCGAGCCCCCCGCAGCACCACGCGCGCACCAGCCGGCCCGGGCGGAGGCCGCCCTCAGAGGGGAAGGGGAGGCACAAAATGGCTGCCCGCCCTGACTGACTGACTGGCTGGCGAGCAAGCGAGCGATGGGGCCGGGCCGCCTCCGCGTCGCCTCACGGGTTGTCGCCAGCGGCCAAGGCCGACCTCATGCCCCGCGCCTCGCCTCAGGCAGCAGCGCCAACCCGCTCGGCTCCCTCGCAGCCGGCCAGACACGCGCGCCCAAAGGAAGCAGAGCAACAGGCCGCGCCGCCAGGCCTGACTGACTGACTGACTGACTGGGCGGGTGGGGGCAGGGCGAGGGCGGCGGGCGCGCGCACGCAGGCGAGGACGGCCGCCGGCCGCTCCCTTCTTTTCTTTCTTTCTCTTGCTTGCTCGCAGGAGGAAGACGGAGGCACAGAACTGAGGGCGGGGCTACGACCTGACGCCAGAGTGCTGGTGGGCGCTCGCTCGCGAACTCCAACGCATGCGCACGGCGGAATTTCTGGATTTCTCAAATCTGGCGCTAGCGGGACCTCAGTATACGACACAGGGTCGTGCGCGCGACCAGTAGCACACGGGCGAGACGTGCGACGTATCGAATCGAGGCGTGCCGAAGTGACGCAACTGGCTACGCGAGCTCGCGCTTGGGAAGAAGGACTGCCCTCTTTTTTCTTTCTTTCTGTCTGTCGCGAACTTGCACGCGCCCGTAAAGAGGCGGCGGCGGCGGCAAGCGTGATGGGGTAAGCGCCCGCCTATCCCCAGCCTGGTGAAGAGGCTTCGACGGCGATTGGCCACTTGCCGATAACGCGAGGAGACAGTCGCTGGCGGAAATCGGGAGCGCGCCCGCGTGCGCTGGTGTCCTCTCTGGTTGAGAAGGAGCGCGCCGCCTTCGCTATTTGCATCTGCTCATTTGCCGGGGGCTCTCGCCGCGACTCTGTTCCACGGGCGCAGCCTCCAAGGGCCGCCCTGCGCAGGCAGGAGACCAGACTGTGCCCGCCGGGCGACTCGCAGCAGGAGGGTCTCTCTCTTTCCTCTGGCGGAGCCCGGAACCAGCCCCCCCCCCGCGCCCTGTGGGTGCTCCAGCAGCTGCCCTGAATTCAAGGAGACTGGTGGTGGTGGTGGTGGTGGTTTAGTCGCACAGTTGGGTCTAACTCTTCGCGACCCCGTGGGCCACATCCTGTCTTCTTCCACCCATTCGGTCGGCCCAGGCTCCTCATGCACCTGTGCAAGGCTAGCGAGGCTCACGCAGGCGCACAACGCTTGGGGGAGCTCTCCAAGCAAAAACAAAAAGTGTTGTGCGCCTGCGCAAGCTTCACACAGGCGCGCGAGGAGCTTGGGCGCTGACCGAATGCAGTCAGCCGTGCTCGACGGCTGGAGGAGGCAGGCAGAGTCCTGGCCGGCCGGGAGAGAACGCAACGGCGGTGGGAAGGAGGACAGCGTGAAGGAAGGACAAACAAGGCTTTGCGCCCGCAAAAAAATGCAGTAATGTATCAAATGGCGAGGTAAGGCTAGGTATGGCTGGACCTTTATACTTCTGTCCTCCAATCAGCTCATGCATTACCTCACCCATCACCTGAGGATTACCTCCTTCACATTGCATCAGCTTCTGAGCAGTCAGCATGACGCAGCAGTTTCACTTTCTATTCTAACTGCATTACTCATTTGGTCTGTTGTGTTCTGGCTTGTAAATTCATCAGGTTCATTTCCAAACCTCAACAAGGGAGAGGATGGATCAAGGCCAGGAAGGGTGTGGTATTGGTGGCAGCGGCGCCACCAATATCCCCCTTTCCAGCCTTGATCTGCCTTCCTGGGTCCACACAAACTTGCGCCAGCAAAGTAGCTGGTGCAGATCTGAGTAGACCCATGCAGGCGGCAGAGGCCTAACCCCCCCCCCCCCCGGGCAAGGGAACAACTTCCCTTATACCTGTAGGAGATCTCTGGGGCCTGAAACTCCCCCGTGGGATGCAGCCTGTTCTGTGTTGGTGCGGCTGCATCAACTTGGGGAGGCAGGTAGAATTGGGCTGTGAGACACGCTGCCTGGTTGGAAGCCTGTCCCCAGGCTTTCTAGACATGTGCGTAACATGCCCCCTCTTACAGCATGTCTGTTTTTGTGCTGTGTCTACAAATTACTGTGAATCTGGGTCCTAAAGAACAGAAGAAGATGAAAAAAAAACTAATGGCAAAAGTGAAAAACAGGTGCAACATAATACTGTAGAGTTGCTCATGGTTTGCAACTAAAGTTTGAGATGCTAAATTTCATTATGTGATGCTGGAACTTCTGAAACATTTTCATCATCGACTTTTAACACTTTATTAATGCTATATAATGTTATTAATTGTTGTTTGTTATATTTTATCATGCCAGCCAACCTTTTCCTTATGGTGTATAAGGCATTTCAGTTGATTTTTGGGTGAACTTGGAATGGCTATGGAAAGGCAGTGCAATCCGAACCAACTTTCCAGCACTGGTGCAGCCGCAGTGCAGCCCCAAGGTAAGGGAACAAATGTTCCCTCACCTTGAAGACTGTCTCCGTGACTGTCCCTGCACTGCAAAACGCAGTGTGCGCCCTGTTGGCACGACTACACCGGCACTGGAAAGTTGGTTAGGTTTGTTCTCTAAGTTAGAATGTTTCCCATTGAAATTAATGTAAGAATTGTACTCATTATCCAGGTTTTCTCTATAAGGGTTGTTTTCAAGAACGGATTAGGTATGGATAATGAAGAGAGTATTTTGAGTAGCAAAATGATCCCCAACCACCTATTGGCCTATCTTACGCCATAGCTTTCTCACTCAGTCGAATGCATTCTCCTTGGCGGGGGAAGTCAGGCAGAGTAGGAGATGGATCACCGCCACAGCGAAGAGGTGAGTCCCCACCTCTGGAAAGAGGTGGAAAGGCGTGGGAGGGCGGGACACGGAGAAAGTGAAGACATTCCGTCCCGCCCCTCTCGTTGGCCAATCAGAATCAAGTATTTTCAGACTATCCTATTTGGCTACCACGTTTGCTCCGCGTTCCGCCCCCAAGGGCTCCAATTGGCTGAATGAGAACACGGCGCGACAAATGCAGAGAATCCTTGGCATCGGCCAGGTGATGCGTTTCAGAGAACGTCCCGGTGGCAGCCGGCGGGACGTCGCACGGCAGGAAAGCAGCAGCCACTGGACGTGACGCGTCTGGTGTGTCTTGGGCTTCAGACTGGTACCAGAGAGAGCATGATCAGAAACAGCAAGCAGGTTGGAGGTCAGCCAGGTCCAACAAGCGAGTATTATTGAAGGAAAGGAATTCAAATAGTAAAATAGTTGTCACTTAAACCCATTAAAGACGATAGAGAGCTACACTAGGTGTGGTCTAGTGCGGGCAGGAGGTATGGAATAGTGGTTGAGCTGTCGCCTTCCCTGAAAAACAATTATAACTGATTATAATGCTGGGCAGCTGCAGCTGGACATTGCCTTTGGCCGTCTTCTCCTGGGAACCGGCTCAGCAGGGAAAGCTGACCGGTTCCAGGGTTTGAGAGACACAGAGAAGATGGAAGTCATGCCCAAACGAGGAAAATAAACAGGAACACAAACTATGGCAAAAAAAAAAAAGTGAAAAGATGATACGGGAGGCCAAGAAAGATTTTGAGGAGCATTAAAGGGAATAATAAAAGCTTCTTGAAATATGTGAGAAGCAGGAAACCTGCCAGAGAAGTGGTTGGCCCACTGGACAATGAGGAAGGGAAAGGGGACTTGGAGGTTGCAGAGAAATTAAACGAGTTCTTTGCATCTGTCTTCACGGCAGAAGACCTCGGGCAGGTACCGCTGCCCGAACGGCCGCTCCTGACTAAAGAATTACCGTATTGTCCCGAGTATAAGACGCACCTGATTATAAGACGCACCCTTAAAGTTTGGTGCTATTAAAAAAATTTAATTAAATCACTGGCATTAAATTGCAACAGCCTGATTATAAGACGCACCCCTAGTTTAAAAACTTAAATTAGGAGAAAAAAGTGAGTCTTATACTCAGACCAATACGGTAAGTTCCTCACAAACCTTTTAGAATTCTTTGAAAAAGTCAATAGGCATGTGGATGCGGGAGAACCCGTGGATATTATATATCTGGATTTTCAGAAGGTGTTTGACACGGTCCCTCATGAAAGGCTCCTGAGAAAACTCCACAGTCAGGGAATAAGAGGGCAGGTCCTCTTGTGGATTAGGAATTGGCTGAAGATCAGGAAACAGAGAGTGGGAGTCAATGGGCAATTTTCACAATAGCGAGAGGTGAAAAGCGGTGTGCCCCCAGGAACGGTCTTGGGACTGGTGCTTTTCAACTTCTTCATAAATGACCTGGAGTCGGGGATAGGCAGTGAGGTGGCCAAGTTTGCAGATGACACTAAACTTTTCTGGGTGGTGAAGACCAGCAGGGATTGTGAAGAGCTCCAGAAGGATCTCTCCAAACTGGGAAAATGGGCTGCAAAATGGCAGATGCGCGTCAATGTAAGTAAGTGCAAAGTGATGCACATTGGGGCAAGAAACCAAAATTTCACATACTTCACATCATGGGTTCTGAGCTGTCTGTGACGGATCAGGAGAGAGATCTTGGGGTTCTGGTGGACATGTTGATGAAAGCGTCAAACTATTGTGCGGTGGCTGTGAAGAAGGCCAATTCCATGCTCGGGATCATTTAAAAAGGGATTGAGAATAAAATTGCCAATATCATTATGCCCTTGTACAATCGATGGCAAGGCCACATCTGGAGTATTATGTCCTGTTCTGGTCTCCGCATCTCAAAAAGGATATAGTGGAACTGGAAAAGGTGCAGAAGAGAGTGACCAAAATGATTAGTGGGCTGGACCACCTCCCTTATGAGGCTACAGCGTTTGGGGCTCTTCAGTCTAGAAAAAAGGCGCCTGAGGGGGGACATGATTGGTTGGGACATGATTGAGATGTATATAATTATCCACGGGATGGAGAGAGTGGATAGAGAGAAGTTCTTTTCCCTCTCACACAACACTAGAACTAGGGGACATCCACTAAAATTGAGTGGAGGAAGTATTAAAACAGACAAAAGAAGGAGGCAACGGATCCGCTGCTTGGGGCCCTATCACACCAACTGTGATAATGCCTCTGAGTGTGTAATTAGTTTGTGGAACTCCTTGCCACAGGATGTGGTGATGGCACCTGGCCTAGATGCCTTTAAAAGGGGTTTGGACAGATTCATGGAGGAAAAGACCATCACAGGTTACAAGCCATAAGCAACCTCCTGGTTTTAGAAATAGGTTTTCTCTGTGCCAGGTGCAGGGGAGTGACAACAGGAAACAAATTATCTTGTTGGCTGTGTGCTCTCAGAGGCATCTGGTGAGGCCACTGTGAGACACAGGAAGCTGGACTAGATGGGCCCTTGGCCTGATCCAGCTGCAGGGCTCTTCTGATGTTCTTAAGATGCTAACCGGCCTCCTAATGTGGCTGCCAGGCCCCTGAAATGGCTGCCGGGGTATACAGTGCTCAGCTTCAAAGGGAGAGTCCCTCTTTTTGTTGACTTACAAACAGACCCAGGGTTGTCCCAAGATGCTTGTGTTGTGCAGTCTAAGGGTTGTGTCCTCACATCCTTGGCAGCTTTGCAGTGTATCCTGGTATTCACTGTGGTGTTGGTGCCCCTAAAAATGTTTCCTCTCCAAATACCGTATCTTGTTTTTGCACACAAAATGGCCCTGCACACCTGGCACCTACAGAACCATAGAGTTGGAAGGTACCTAAGAAGATCATGAAGTGCCCCCCGTCCCCCGCTAGTGCAGGCTGCTCACAGTTACAGCATCCCCGACAGGTGCCCAGAACCGGACACATATTCCAGGTGGGGTCTGACTAAAGCAGAACACAGCAAGCCCATGACTTCCCTTGATCTCAACACCATACTTCAGTTGACACAGCCTAGAATCACGCCTTCTTCACACGGCCAGTTCATGTTCAGCTCATTGTTCACTAAAACACCTAGATCTTTTTCACTTAGGAACACCCATTACGGGGGGGGGGGAGGGGTGTTTGCCATTCTGACCCATCTGGCGGGCTCCAGTCTCTCTCACTGAGGGGGAGGGGTTAATGCTGTGAGGGCCCAGTGACACAACCAACAACTAGGAAGCAGGCCTTGCTTGCTGGACCAGACCATGGAAAGTCCACCTCCTCCAGCTCTCTGTTTCCAGATCAGTGGCCAGCCAGATGCCTCTGGGAAGCCTGAAAGGAGGGTGTGGAGGCCCCAGATCCCCCCTGCTGGGGTCTTGCAGAAGCTGGCACATCATCATCATCATCATCATACCAGTATTTATATACCGCTTTTTCTTGGTCATCAGATTTCTCTTCTGACTTTAAGTCAAGGCAGTACACCTAGGCAGGCAATCTAACCCACCCACCCCCCAAAGGGGTTTTACTATACAATTCAAAGTTCTAATCTTGCATAGAACAACTACATTCCTTCACAGTCTGGCTTCTCTCTTGCATTCACCTCCCATGCTTGGCT
This sequence comes from Plestiodon gilberti rubricaudatus, assembly GCA_026170595.1. Classification (NCBI taxonomy): domain Eukaryota; kingdom Metazoa; phylum Chordata; class Lepidosauria; order Squamata; family Scincidae; genus Plestiodon; species Plestiodon gilberti. Next base: position 1,134,339 of record JANXHW010000001.1, on the reverse strand, counting down.
GACGGCAACTCTGACTCTCACTCAGAGTGCTCTGCATTTTTTCCTCTCTCACTGAGGGCTTCTGTAGATCGTCAGCGGCATGTCGACAGCTCTCGACAGCTCACGGATACTTCCGGGTGTCTGAAACTGGCGTCCTCAGATCTTCAGGCATATGAGGCAGCAGCTCTACCACTGAGCCAGACCTCCTGCCTTCGAGGCACAGACACTGCGTGCAAACCTGGCAGTTTGGCTGCCTCAGCTAATACAGCCTCTGCTCCTGCTCCAGGGCACGGTTTCATCCCCTATTACAGCCATTGAAGCCAGGGGCCATTGCCACACCTTGGGGTAACATCCTTTACATGTTGTAAAGGTCAATTTCCAGGTTCTTTCCTTTCCAGGTCAATTACATTCTGAGACATCCCAAGAAGAAGACCATATTTACAGGAGTCTGCATACAAAGCAGGAAAGACCTGTCGGGGGGGGGGGGTGCTCCCAGGCTGTCACTCCCCCCATCTCAGGCCTCCTGAGTCCCTCTCTCCAGCAAGGCCTCTCCGTCCCCCTTGTCAGGTTAGAGTCTCAGATCACAATAGGGGCTGCTGGAAAATGTAGTCCCATTACAGGGAAAAGTGTCCATAAATATCCTCATGCAGAATCTACAATCAGAAACATAACTAGGGCAGGGCGAGTGGGGCATGTGCCCCAGGCGCAAAAATGTTAAAGGGCAGGGCGGGAGTCTGCTTATTCTACAATCACCTCAATATATTTTTAAATATATACTTGTTGCACTCGATGAGTTGCGCGAGCTGCCTGAATTTGCATCCAAAGGAGGCAGCTCAAGACGGTTGTGGGCACATGCCCACTGAACCCAAAGGGCACCCCGTAAATTGGCAGATTCATTTCCCGGTGCGCAGCACAAATCACACAGCCAGGAGTGGAGAATTGAGTTTCTTTATTGGGCAAGTAAAGGATGCCAGGGTTCGACCCAAATCAGCATACAAATGGCCTTCAACAATTATAAGTAACATACCTTCCACCCCACTGCTGACCGTCCTCTGAGAGTCGCACCACATAGCCTGGCCTTATTTTGACCACATGGCTGTTTAACACAATTGCCCTCACATTCCCCTTATCTTATCTATTGTATACTTTCTCCTAAGCTCAAGTAATCAAGCTGTTCCCAGAGTCAGGGTCTCTTCACTTTCCCAGACTCTATTCATAGTTCTTTTGCGGTTTCTGCAACTGCAAACAACGGGCAGCCCAATCCTGCCTAACTTTTTTCACTTATCTTTCATTTCATAGCAATGGCTGCACTCTTGCTTTCTTGCAGACCCAGCACTATGGAATTTCATCGGACCTTATGGCCTTCTGTCCCATAGATTGAACTGGGGTCCCCCTAGGGCAGGGCTGGCCAACCTTTCAACAAGAATGCTCCTGGCCCTTTAAGGGCTGCATAGGTGAGGGCATTTCAGCAGGTGCAGCTGCTTTTAGCAGCACCATCAGCACTTGCAGCTGCCCAGATTCCGTCTTCTGCACAACTCTTAAGAACGCAGACAGAGGTCCTTCATGGTGGAAGGTTGGCCACCCCTGCCCTAGGGCCATGTCAAGTCCAGTTGTGTTAAAGCGGCGGGTGCAGCTTTCATTGCATCGAGAGTCATTTGTAGGCACTGCACAAATCACAGAAATTGAAACGCTCTGCCCACACGTTAGATATCTCTGCAATAAATGAAATAATCTTGAAATGATTATTTCCCCAATGACAAAATAGCAATGACAACTATTGATATTGGGATAACAGTATTCAATAGCAATATTCAATATCCAATTGAAAACTGGAATAGCAAATGTATTCTAAATATGCGATTCAGCGACTAAATCCAAACATGTGTGCCATTTTACATGAAAAGGAGAGGTGGCGACACTTTTAAAGGTCTTTTTAATTTCTGCCAATTGTGTTGTGTGTGTGTGTGTGTCCTTTTTTCCTCTTGACCCAGGCGCTGATTCCCCTTCTTCTTTTTTTAAGGGTGAGGATGTTGCAGCCTGAGCCATGAGCCAGGCCGCCCTGCATCTTTGAGCCCTGGCCCAATGTCTCCTTTTCCTGCCCCCTCCCTCCGTGGCTGGGCCCCTACTGCCTGCCCCTCATTGTTGCCTAACTATGGAGGATCCCAGATCAGAGATTTGGAGGAAATTGGAAGGAATCATCCAAGTTGCTTCTCTTTTTACAGAAATGCTGTTCCTAGACATGCTCCGGATATGATGACCATGGCAAGGTTACTCACTGGTCACATGCAACATACTCAGCCTAACCTACCTCACAGGGTTGTTGTGAGGACAGAAGGAAGGAAGGCACTATGTATGCCACCCTGAGCTCCTTGGAAGAAGGGTGATGTAAAAATGTGAAATAAATCAAAGGAAGGAAGGAAGGAAGGAGTCTGGTAGGTAAGAAGGAAGGAGTCTGGTAGGAAGGTGGATCCTGGGCCTTGTGGGTGTTTCTTCATTCTACTTGCCAAGGAGTCTGACGTGTGGATTTTAGTTTCTCCTGGTTGTGCTCCGAAGCTGTTTACACATTAGTCTCATGCTAGCAAACAATCCTCCTTAACTTGTGATAGTAGGAATATTTAGCAGCTGTGCTTACCTCTTTGACTAATAACATCAACTGGAACTATTACACCCCTTCATACTTCTGCAGCTTTTGTTAATATTTTAAGAGCATGTTGGGTAGATAGTTTTTTACACAAGCGTTTACTTGTCTGATTGTTGTCTGAAATCACACGCTTCTGCTGGCTTGTTCAGTTCAGTTCCTTGGCTGACATCTGGAATGGCCTGGAAGACATGTTCTCCTGAGCCGACCCATGTGCAGCATGTCTATAATGACACTGCAAAGGGTCCGGGGGGGGGGGCAGGTCTCTTGGACTGGGTGCTCCTAGAAGATGGTTCTCCCCAGCCACTTTTGGAGTGCGCCCTGATGACATGTTTGGAATCCAGTCTGGCCACCCGGGAGGGACCCACTCTGACCTTGAAAGCTGGAGCAGCCAGCAAGGCCACGTTCCAGTGTTGGTGCAATGCTGGGTGTGCCCTGTGAGCTCTCTGCGCCATCACACCCTCAGCAGTGCACAGGGTCTCTGCTTTCTCAGTGAAACACCAGAGTCAGCAGCTTGCAGTCCTTTCTACACCAGCACCCAGAGCAGGAGCTGCTCAGCAGTAGTCCCGACCCAACGGAGACATTTGGTCAACGTGAACGGGGGCTCAGCACCCCACGGTCCTCGGGGTGGGGGGTGGGGGGTCCCAGGGCTGGAAGGGTCTCTGCTGACGGTGAGAACTGCAGCAGTCAGAGCCTGCAAGGCTGACAGGCCTCAGGCCGACGGAAACGGTTGGCTTCGTTGCCTTCAGCCTGGACTGACTGACACACCAGCAAATAAGCGACGAGAGGTTGGTATCAGAGTGTGCAAACGTTCCCACAAGTTGTGATACCAGCTCCAATGCTTGCAAGTTGAGCTGAATCCATAAAATAGCATCTTCCCCAGTTTGCATCTTTTGGGCCAGTGAGGCAAACACTCTTCAGCCGCACTATTTTCTCACCATCTGTCAGGTGCTTAGTTGTGCTGAAAGTCTCTGCTTTGGGGGGACATCTTCGAGTTGTGCCATTCTGGCTTATTCAAATAGCAAAACGTTTGTTTGCTTTGGTATCAGATCAAACACTTTGTTAGCGTATCCAGAAGTTTGAAAATCTAGAGATTGTACTATGCCTTGAATCAAGCAGAAATCAACAGAAATAAAATATTGACCATGTAACAGAGCCCAGACTTGAAGCAGGAGAGCACTGAAGAAAAACAGCAAATTATACAGGTAATGAGCCCCCCCCCCCTTCAGCTAAGAAAAATCTGACATTCGGAGAAGCTGCTGCGAAAAGGAAACATGAAGAGCCCTGCACCAGTGGGTGCCCCAAGTGGCCGAGAGAGAGGAAGTCCCGCCTTGCAAAGGACAGAGGGACTGCAGGCCAGACTGGGAGAGATGGACATTCGTGGTCTGGCTCTCAGGTCGGTTTAGACTAGTCAGTCCACAGAATGAAGTGGCCCGGTGTTTCCTCCACCACTGCAGTCTGCAGGTCACCAGGAGGGAGGGGCGTGTCTGGCAGAAGGCTGGGTGGAGCACTTGTGCCTGACTAGCTCAGTTCTACACCCACCCACCCACCGAAGAAGCCTTCAGATCCCCAGCAGCTGACAGCCCAGGAGCTCCAGTCCTTTCCCACTTGATCCCTCCTGCTCTGCACAGCCTCGTGCCTGGGTGGGCTGACCCCCCCCCCGAGACACCCGCCTGCGCTGGCCCCTCTGTCTGACCAGCACTTCTCTGCCTGTTTCCCCTCCAACACAAACCCTCATTGTCCTCCACAGCTGCCCATTCCTATCATCCTCCCTCTTTTATCAATGTGGCATTGCAGGACTGGTCCTCCAGGAAACGGCTTAACCCTTCAGGCGGAGGGAGGCCTGCTGCTTGTGGGGACCGCAGACTCTCTGTGCAGAGGGGAGCAGGGTTGCGGAGCAGACTGGCAGCAGTGGGCGCTACGCGGCCTGCTCAAGGCTTGAAGCTGGCAGGCAGGCAGGTCCCAGGCACCCTCATCATCGCCACACGGGCAGCATGCATTTTAGCCCAGTATAACCAGACAGACTTCTGCCCGGAGCCTCTCACGAGCTAGAATATGGGGACAAGGCAGAGAAATGGGGGCTGGACTGATGAAGGGAGGAACATGCCGGAATCCAAGCACAGGAGGAGGAGGAGGAGGAGGGCAGAGCTGTCTCGGGGAGCGGGAGACCTTTGGCGGGGCAGAAGGAGCCAAAGTCACGGGCAGGCACACATTTGGGGGGGTGAGACTGGGGGGGGGGCTTGCACACAGAGGACCACCCCGTGGTCCCAAATCTTGTCACGGCCTGCTCAGAGAGCGGGGATGGTAAGGCTGTCCTGAGCTGAGGAAGAGGGCCTGAGTGTCCTCCTCAGCACCTGCCTGCAGACATTCCCTCCTCTCCCCAGAAGCCTCGCTGCCCTCCCTGCACCCGGCTGCCCCAGTGGAGAAAGAGGTGACCCGGGGAGGGCGGTCCAAACGCGTCTCGTCATGGTTGGCCACTTGGGAGCGGCAGAGCTGCGGTGGACGGTGGCAGCAACATGCGCTGCTGCTCAAGCAAAGGACGGACAGGGGCGCAACCAGCCACACCCCTCCCTGCCACTCCTGGGCTGTCACTCAGGGGCCCACGATAAGGCCAAGGGCCCTGAAATAAATGCCACACCGACCGGCCACTCAACAGCCTAGAAATAGTGGGCCCTGCTGGCACACCTACTTCCCAAGCACCCTTGCTGCCAAGGCTGTGGGTGGGGCCCAACTGTGAACTATTCTTGGGGGGCGGTGTGTAACCAGAGTGCTGTGGACACTGTCAGTGCGAACTCTCAACACTATCCCAGCCTGCTAGGAGATTGGCAGGAGGTGTGGCCTGGCGGTTGAGCCGGTGCCCTGCCTGAAGAAGCTATGCAGGGTTGACCTTGGTTCCCACTTGGATGGGAGACAGAAGCTGCTGATGTACCTCGCGAAGACACTGAGAAGGCACCGTGAGAGAGTGCAATGCGGAGGAGTATAGCATCTTGACAAACTGCGGTGAACTTGGAAGTGCAGAGCACAAGCCAGAAGGAGGGCTGCACTCGGAAGGGGAACATCTTGAATATGGAAGGTTCTATATATGAATAGAACAATATTGTAAAAGACCCTTATCGGGTCTAGGATAGCCTGCCTGTGTAAACCGCCTTGAATAAACCTGAGGAGAAATCTGATGATGAGAAAGGCGGTACATAAATACAGAAAATAAAAAATAAACAAACAAACCTTCTGCAGGGCAGAGAATAATATTGTCTGACCAACGCACTTGTACCAGAACACCTCAGTGTGGCTGCCACCCTACGCACACTTACCCAGGACCTCCTGACGCCTGAGGCAGCAGGCCAAGTGCTGCCCCCTACCTGAAGGTGGGCTGACCAGCCTCTACTCCTCCCACTCTCCAGTGCTCCAGCTCAGCAACCTCCTCCCCTCCACAACATTCCCTCTTCCTCTCTGTCTCCCTTTTCCTATTCCAGTTCATGGGAGGCCAGCAGGTGGTGGACCAAGATGAGCCCTCCTCGCTTGCTGCCTGAGGCCACCACTTCAGTTGGCCTCCTGAATGGCCCTGCTGCACTGACCTGGGAGGGACTCAGCCCCAGTGGGAGGGACTCCCTTCTGAATCAACGTGCATAAGATTGTGCTTTAGACTATGGGAGGTTTGCTGGCAAAAGGAAACATTGAAAAGGGATTTAGCAAATGCTTTAGAAGAAGACAGAAAAAGCACTGCTTCGGGCTGCAGCAACTCAGAGGGGCTCAGGACTCAGGGGGGGCTGTGCTTCTTTGTGGGGCTCTGGCAAGTCTGGAGCCAATGGGAATCTGTCTCAGCATCAGCCTCTGGCTTCTCCCCTTGTCAAAACCTGGAGCGACCTGCTCTCCTCCTGTCCTGCCTTGCAGTGCCACCTGCTGCCTGCACTGGGCAATGCAGCAAAGGCTCAGGTCGCTGAGGAGAGTTGGTCAGGCCTGTGTCCACCACATATGGCCGTTTCCAATGGGCCTCGTGAGCCCATTCAGCTCTGGGGAGGGGGCGCAGCGCAGCAGAAGACCCTGGCCCTGATCCCCAGCCGCTGTGGTCCAGGAAGTACAAGGAACTGCAGGCTGCTGGACACCACACCAGCCAAGGTACGGGAAAGGCAGCAGGGGGCCTTCCTGCTCCTCCGTCCTCGCCATAGTATAGCCGCCCTCAGCTGCTGGCTGGCAGGAGCTCCTTCCGCTGCCTCCCTCCAAGACAGACAGACAGAAGGTTGCCTTTCTTTGGGCGGCTTCTGCAGTGCAGCGGCCACCTTGAGTCCGTACTCGAAACTGGCGCTGCGGCGGTCACTCAGTGGTGTGGGAAATCTGAGTCAATTAACTGTATAACCTTTGATCAGTTACTTGATGAATGAATTACTTAAGTTGCAAAAAGAGTTCTCCTCAAGAAAAAAACAAAGCACATGCTTTTTCTGTTTCACGTGAAGTGCAAGACTCTTGGCAGGCTTCTGCTCAACCTGGTAGGTTTCAGAAGCCGTCTAGCAGGAAGCATCATTCGTCAGGGCTGCGTTGGGGCTGACTACCAGGGGACTCACAGCTCAACCCTATCTAAACCCACCCCCACCGATGCAGCCGCGCCACCAGAGTGCATGCTACATCCTGGGGGGGGGGGCAGTCCTGGAGGTCTCCTCAGGCTAAGGGGACATTTGTTCCCTTGCCCAAGGGTAAGCCTCCACTGACTGAATGGGTCTACTTGGAAATTTGCTCCCAGACCCAGGAGGGGGGGGGACTAAGTACACACCCATGAGAACAATGACCCTGACAAGATTGCAGATAATGAGAACAGACCACAGATACTGAGAGATAGGCGGCAATTCTACCCCTTGCAGATAGCGAATTCGTGTAAAAGAGAACTGACTGTACACAGACATCCCTTCTTTTGTTGTTTGGTTTGGGCTTGTGTTACTTTGTTACAATGTGTTTTTCATCTTTTTCACTAACATATTTTTTTAAAATGTGCCATGAGGAAGAGGTTGAAGGACTTGCCATGTTTAGTCTGGAGAAGAGATGATTAGGAGGGGCCATGATAACCACCGCGTTCCCCCCCCCCCAAATAAGACCAGGTCTTATTTTAATTTTTGCTCCAAAAGAAGCATTAAGGCTTATTTTCGGGGTTAGGGTGCCTGAGGGGAGACATGTTTTAGGCCCCAATCCTATTGGGGCATTGCGCTGCTGGAACTAGCGCTCCGGCAGCGCAGGACCCTTTACAGTGGCAGACAAGGTTGGCTACCATCGTACGCATCTGGACTGCTGTGTGCTGTCACCACTCAAGCCTACCCCCTGTTGGAGATGGGCAGCGTTCAGCTGCAGGACACTGGGGGGCAGTGTGTCGTCCGGTCACCTGAAAGACCTTTCACCTGGACAGTCCTCTCTGTGATCCCTGGAAGGGGCGTGGCCCCTATTTCCTCCTTCCTCTTCCTAGCCTCGTCCTCCTTCTTCTACTGACTACCAACTTAGTAAGACGTGCTATGGCTGGGCTCTCTAGCCCAGCGGCCATCTTACCACATACCACATGCCAGCTGAAGGGGCACACCATCCTAAGTTGGAATAACCTCTGGTCTGAACCAGATGCTGTATATATGAACTGGAACCATGAGTAAACATTCTTTTTATAACCTTTACCAGCCTCTGCGTCCGTGTGTCTTTTACTGATAGCAATCTAGCCTGGGTGTTTGGGATAATTCTTTTTATGTCAAAGAGGGGGTAAAATCCACCAGAGTAGAGCTGGAGGGGGGCTCTGACTCCTCCGTAGAATCACTGTGGGTTAGATTACCAGGCTCAAAGAGTGATGTAATAGTAGGGGCATGCTACCGTCCTCCAGATCAAAAACCTGAAGGGGATCTTGAAATGAGGAAGCAAATCAGGGAGGTGTCAACGAGAGACAGGGTTGTAGTCATGGGGGACTTCAATTATCCTCACATCGACTGGGTCAATTCATGCTCAGGTCATGAAAGAGAGACTGGATTTCTAGATATGTTAAATGACTGTGCCTTAGAGCAGCTTGTCACGGAACCGACCAGAGGACAGGTGACTCTGGACTTGATATTGTGTGGCACTCAAGATCTGGTCAGGGAGGTAAATGTTACCGAACCGTTGGGGAACAGTGACCATGCTGCGATCCGTTTCGCCATGCATGTCGGAGGGAGAGTGCCGAGCAAATCTGACACGAAAACCCTTGAATTCCGAAGGGCAGACTTCCCCAAAATGAGAAGACTAGTTAAGAAAAAGCTGAAAGGGAAGGTAAAAAGAGTCCAATCGCTCCAGAGTGCATGGAGGCTGTTTAAAACAACAGTCATAGAGGCCCAGCAGGAGTGTATCCCACAAAGGAGGAAGGGCTCGACCAAGTCCAGGAGGATGCCGGCATGGCTAACAAGCACAGTTAAGGAGGCTATAAAAGGCAAGGAAGCTTCCTTCCGTAAATGGAAGTCTTGCCCTAGTGAGGAAAATAAACAGGAGCACAAACTGTGGCAAAAGAAATGTAAAAAGATGATACGGGAGGCCAAGCAAGACTTTGAGGAACGTATGGCAGGCAACATAAAAGGGAATAATAAAAGCTTCTTCAAATATGTTAGAAGCAGGAAACCTGCCAGGGAAACGGTGGGTCCGCTGGATGGTGAGGGAGAGAAAGGGGTGATAAAAGGGGACTTGGAGACTGCAGAGAAATTAAATGAGTTATTTGCATCTGTCTTCACGGCAGAAGACCTCGGGCAAATACCACTGCCGGAACGGTCTCCCCTGACTAAAGAATTAAGTCAAATAGAGGTTAAAAGAGAAGATGTCTCAGACTTAATTGACAAAATAAAGATCAATAAATCACCAGGCCCGGATGGCATCCACCCAAGAGTTCTGAAGGAACTCAAGAATGAAGTTGCTGACCTCTTGACCCAAATATGCAACTTGTCCCTTAAAACGGCCAATGTGCCAGAGGATTGGAGGATAGCTAATGTCACACCAATCTTTAAAAAAGGAAGGAGGGGGGACCCGGGAAACTACAGGCCGGTCAGCCTAACATCTGTTCCAGGGAAGATGGTGGAAAGTCTCATTAAGGATAAAATCTTAAAATACATAGAAGAACAAGCTCTGCTGAGGGAGAGTCAGCATGGCTTCTGCAAGGGGAAGTCTTGCCTCACAAACCTGTTAGAATTTTTTGAAAAGGTCAACAGGCATGTGGATGCGAGCGAACCCGTGGATATTATATATCTGGATTTTCAGAAGGCGTTTGACACGGTCCCTCATGAAAGGCTCCTGCGAAAACTCCACAGTCAGGGAATAAGAGGGCAGGTCCTCTTGTGGATTAGGAACTGGTTGAAGACCAGGAAACAGCGAGTGGGAGTCAATGGGCAATTTTCACAATGGCGAGAGGTGAAAAGCGGTGTGCCCCAAGGATCGGTCTTGGGACCGGTGCTTTTCAACTTATTCATAAATGACCTGGAGTTGGGGATAGGCAGCGAGGTGGCCAAGTTTGCGGATGACACTAAACTTTTCCGGGTGGTAAAGACCAGCAGGGATTGTGAAGAGCTCCAGAAGGATCTCTCCAAACTGGGAGAATGGGCAGCAAAATGGCAGATGCGCTTCAATGTAAGTAAGTGCAAAGTGATGCACATTGGGGCAAGAAACCAAAATTTCACATATACGCTGATGGGTTCTGAGTTGTCTGTGACGGATCAAGAGAGAGATCTTGGGGTCCTGGTGGACAGGTCGATGAAAGTGTCGACCCAGTGTGCGGCGGCTGTGAAGAAGGCCAATTCCATGCTCGGGATCATTAAAAAGGGGATTGAGAATAAAACGGCCAATATCATTATGCCTTTGTACAAATCGATGGTAAGGCCACATCTGGAGTATTGTGTCCAGTTCTGGTCACCATACCTCAAAAAGGATATAATTGAATTGGAAAAGGTGCAGAAAAGAGCGACCAGAATGATTCGTGGGCTGGAGCACCTCCCTTACGAGGAAAGGCTACAGCGTCTGGGGCTTTTCAGCCTAGAAAAAAGGCGCCTGAGGGGGGACATGATTGAGACTTATAAAATTATGCATGGGATGGAGAGAGTGGATAGAGGGAAATTCTTTTCCCTCTCGCACAACACCAGAACCAGGGGACACACACTAAAATTGAGTGGAGGGAGAGTTAGAACAGACAAAAGAAAATATTTCTTTACCCAGCGTGTGATTCATCTGTGGAACTCCTTGCCACAGGATGTGGTGATGGCACCTGGCCTAGATGCCTTTAAAAGGGGTTTGGACAAATTCATGGAGGAAAAGACCATCACAGGTTACAAGCCATAAGCAACCTCCTGGTTTTTAGAAGTGGGTTTTCTCTGTGCCAGGTGCAAGGGAGTGGCGACTGGACACAGGTATCTTGTTGTCTCGTGTGCTCCCTGAGGCATCTGGTGGGGCCACTGTGTGACACAGGAAGCTGGACTAGATGGGCTTTTGGCCTGATCCAGCAGGGCTCTTCTTATGTTCTTATGTTCTTATGTTCTTACCATAGGAGAAGGGTCTTCCGCTATTGCTCTGGTACAAAACCCCTACATTCTCCAATACCCCCAACACCCAGAGCCCCCAAGGGAAGGCCCCACAGTGTCACGAGCCCCATTCCCTACTGCTGGGCTCCAAGGCATCACAGGGAGGTTGCTCCTGGGCAGGTGTGCCCGGGATCGTGGCCCTTGGGGCCTCCTGGGACAGTGCAGCTTGGCTGGCTTTGCCAGCTGGTGCCTGTGCACTCGCTGCCAAGGGTTGGGGGCTGGTGCCTGGGGGTGGCCTTGGCAGGCAGCTTGGAAGTCTGGCGTGCAGGTCTGCGTTGCCCCTGTGCAGTGTCGCTCGGTTGCCAGGCCCTTGTGGCGCCGCCAGCACTGCAGCTGGCGATGGTGCCTGAGCAGAGTGGTGGTTGCTGGGGACTCTGGCATCGTTGCTGCGCCAGTGGGTCGTGTCTCGGACGCTGTGGTCTCCCCTCCTCCCCTGCCTTTGCTGGCCATGTCACGTGGTGCAAGGTTGGTCTGGCGGTGTCTGGACAGGATTGGGCCGTTTGCAACAAGCTGCTGCTGAAGTGTGGAAAGTTCTCACAAAGTCTCTCTCTCTCTCTCTCTCTCTCTCTCTCTCTCTCTCTCACACACACACACACACACACACACACACAGAGTTTGCTCCCCTGCTTGTCTAGTCTCCAGGAGAAGGCCGGATCAAAGGTGGGGTGGGGGTGGGCACACGTCGCTGGCCCCTCCCCAAAGATACGTTTACTGTACGGACCTCCCTGTCACAAGAGGTGGCCTTGGCCGCTGGCACAGGCACCCTTAACTGCGGATCATGTGCCAAATCGACGTGAGACATTATTCCCAGGGCAGCTTCGAACAATAACATTCGCAGTAACACCAGCCGGCTACTCAAGAGTACATCACCCTAGAGGAGGATGTGTTCTTTGCTGGGGGAGAGCCTGAAGGTCTTCCCCTGCCACCAGGAGAAACCCATGCAGGCAGCAGGTGGCGCCAACTCCGAGGTTCAGCACCCAGAAGGCTTTTAGTGACGCCTGCTAAGTGGGAGCTCCGCTTTCAGTGGCGCCCTGCTCTCAAAGCCAGGTGCTGGGGAGCAATTGTGCAGACTAAGGGCTGTTACCTTCACGCCCTTTGGGACCCTGGGCCTGATCCAGCATGTTCTCATGCAGACACACACATCTATCTGTTACCGTACCACCTTGGTGTGTGAATGCTGGCAAAGACGGAGAGTCGAGGCAAGCATCATTCAGATCTCCCTCCTAACTGAAGTTCTACAGTCGGAAAGGGGCACCGAGGACCTTGTAAAGCTCTGGCTTTGGGGCCACCCCAGTTAGCAATGGACAGGGGAGGAATAAGCTCCCTGGCCTTGCCCCCCAGTACTCGTTCAGCTGGGGGAAAACGGCATCTCAGGGGCTTAACTATGCTTGGCAAAGGAGCCCTGGCAAACATCTGGCCTTGCCTGCTCCCACCCACTGGCCAGGCCAGCTTGCTTCCCCTCTTGGCCGCTGGCTGGGTGCACATCTCTCTCTCTCTCTCTCTCTCTCTCTCTGTGCCCACTCTCTTCTGAGCCCTATGGTGTAATTCAGGTCTGGAATGGTCTTTGCAGGCCAGTGTGTTGATTCTGCTCATAACGCGGCTTGCTATTACAGGCTGCTCGTAAATATCTGCCTGCTCTGTTGGTAACAGCTAGATCTGCTCCCCCTGAGGTTGCACACAGGGGAAGCAGAGAAAATTAGGTCTGCGGTAATAAAAGGGGCAGGACGTTCAGTTGCTTTGTGAGAACCAAAGAGGAGAATCTCAGCCTCCAAGATTCCCTGCAGAGAAGGCAGCAGGCAGGCAGGCAGGCCCCTCCTGATGATGATGCAAGATGTTTTGCTTGTCTCTCCACTGGAGGCTCAGCCTGGAAAGACTTTTTGCCAAGGTCAGATTGGCCAGTGCCCATGCCCCCCTCTCCTCTGGCCTTTCACCGCTGCTGCCCCCGTTGAAATGCACCTTTGAAACCTCTGCAGCCTTATGCACAGAAAGAAATCCAGACATGTGGACTTTCTCCGGTGCACCCCTGTTCTCACGCCATGGTCCCAGAGAGACGGAGGGAGATATGGGTGCCTGAAGGGAAACATCTCACTGGATGACAACCCCCCCCCCCTACACACACACACTGATTAGCACGGGGCTCAAGCCAGCCTCCTGGACCTGAATAATGGGAGCAGCAGGAAGGAGAGCCGGCTGCGCTGCTGCTCACTCCAAAGGGGGTGGGGCTTGTGCAGGAGAGCTTCCGCCTGGCTTGTGCCCCTTGTTAATTAACTCACTCGTGTCTGCTGCAGGGGGAGTGTGGGGGCCATTTAGATTATGCCCTGGGGGGGGGGTTGATCTGCTGCCAGCTGCCCCCCTGCCCTCTGCTGGCGGCCTTCAAGGCACTACCAAGCCCTGTTTTCAGGGTCCTCCACCTGCTGCGGGGAGGGGGGCGGCTTCCTGCCTAATCCTCAGCCACATACAAACCAACCAGAAGAGCCGCCACACATGCATGCTGCTGGCGACCTTTTTCAAACGGCTCCTGGCCAGAAGAAGAGCCTGCCCCGCCCCTGCGTGTGCCAGAGACACCTGCTGCTGCACGCTCACCGGGACAGGCCAAGAAGAGCGAGGAGGAGCTGCTTGCTTGTCACCTCATCACAACAGAGAGAACATTGGACCGTGGGCGGCGCGCTCCACCCCACTGGGTGCAGCAGTCGGGGGGGGGGGCAACTGTACATTGTGCACCCAAGACCCAGGGCGGCCGACCGGCCAATATCTGTACGGGCCCTAGGGAGGGCCCTGGAGGAATTCAAGGCTGTGGTTTGAGCGCGGGATCTTTTTCTGCAAAAACAGCCATCCCGCTCTTGCCACTGGCACCCTGCTGTAGGGGGAGGCACCGCTACCTCCCTGCTCGCAAGGCCCGGGGCCCGGGTACCAGTAGCCTGTTGCTGCTGCTGCCCCTTTAAGAAGACTCGCCTTGCCATCCCTCCCTCCGTCCCTTCTGCCGTCTTGACAGGCTCACAACCACCGGCAGCGGCAGCAGCAGCAGCAGCAGCATCCTTGGCGCACGCAAAGCCGGCAACAAAGGCAGGACTCCATCTCCCAGCATGCTTCGCATGCAGTGGGAGCGTGGCCAAGAGAGGCTGCTGTTCCCAGTCCGGAGGGCGGGGTCTGGGGACGGGAGGGAGGCTGGCTGGCTCTGTGCGTCTTGCACTCCAAAGCAGCAAACCAGGCGCTCCGCAGCCCCCTCCCACCACATCAACAGCAGCAGCAGCAGCAGCAGCAGCATCCCCCGGGCACTCCCTCCCTCCCTCCCTCCCTCCCCTCTGTTTTCCGCCCTCATTCTCTCACATACACAGAGGGCAGCAGCTGCTGAGCTGCAATGAATGAGCATCCAGCGCATGGACACACCACTGGCTGTTCCCGGCAGGATCGCCAGGAGCTGCTGAGGGATCCACTGGGCAGCAGACGACTCCAGCATTAGACGGAAAGGAAGGAAGGAGGCGGCGGGCAAGCCAGGAAAGCTCCCCGCCCGCCCGCCCGCCCGCCCGCCCCGTCACTATCGAGAGCAGGCAGAGCGTGCGGAGATGCGGCAGCAGCAGCCTCCCCTCCCTTGCCCAGCGGCGGCATGAGCCGGGATGGGTGGTCTGCTGCCATCCACCAGGGCGGGATGCCCCGAGGCGATCACGCCTAGCTGCCCCCATTGTGCAGAGCGAAGGTACGAGTAGTAGCCGCCGCCGCCGCCACACTGCCTCGTCTCTCGCTCGCTCGCTCGCTGCCACAGCTGTCACGGGCAGAAGGACGCCCATGCCCACCACCACCACCACCACCATCAGCACCACAGCCGCCGCTGCCCAGCGCGCGCTAGCAGCCAAAGGGTGAGTGAGTGAGTGAGTGGCGCGGGGGGGGGGGGGCAGCGGCGGGCGGCAGGCTCGAGATGGCCGGCCGGGCCAGGACCAGCGAGGCCCTGAAGGTGGTGGTCCGCTGCCGCCCCCTGAGCAGGAAGGAGGAGGCCGCCGGCTACGAGAGAATTCTGGAGATGGACGTCAAGCTGGGGCAGGTGACCCTCCGGAACCCCAAGGCCTCCCCAGGGGAGCTGCCGAAAACCTTCACCTTCGACGCCGTGTATGACGCCAGCTCCAAGCAGGCCGACCTGTATGACGAGACCGTCCGGCCCCTGGTGGACTCGGTCCTGCAGGGCTTCAACGGCACCCTCCTTGCCTACGGCCAGACGGGCACTGGGAAAACCTACACTATGCAAGGGGTCTGGGCCGACCTTGAGAAGAGAGGGGTCACCCCCAACGCCTTCGAGCACATTTTCACCCATATCTCTCGCTCACAGAACCAGCAGTATTTGGTCAGGGCTTCCTATCTGGAGATCTACCAGGAGGAGATCCGAGATCTCCTGGCCAAAGACCAGAGTAAGAAGATGGAGCTCAAAGAGAACCCAGAAACGGGGGTTTACATCAAGGACCTTTCCTCGTTTGTGACCAAAAACGTCAAGGAAATTGAGCACGTCCTGAACCTGGGCAACCAGAGCCGGTCGGTGGGCAGCACCAACATGAACGAGCACAGCTCCCGCTCCCACGCCATCTTTGTCATCACCGTGGAGTGCAGCGAGACCGGCCCCGACGGGGAAGACCACATCCGGGTCGGGAAGCTCAACCTGGTGGACTTGGCGGGGAGTGAGCGGCAGAGCAAGGCCTTGGGAGCCCCAGGCGAGAGGCCGAGGGAGGCCTCCAAGATCAACCTCTCCCTCTCTGCTCTGGGCAACGTCATCTCCGCCCTGGTGGATGGCAAGAGCACCCACATCCCCTACAGGGACTCCAAGCTCACCCGCCTCCTGCAGGACTCCCTGGGTGGCAATGCCAAGACCATCATGGTGGCCACGCTGGGCCCAGCCTCCCACAGCTATGACGAGAGCTTGTCTACCCTCCGGTTTGCCAACAGGGCCAAAAACATCAAGAACAAGCCACGGGTCAACGAGGACCCCAAGGATACGCTCCTGCGGGAGTTTCAGGAGGAGATCGTCCGCCTGAAGGCCCAGCTGGAGAAGCGGGGAATGCTGAGCAAGAAGCGGCGGAGGAACAGCCGGAGGAAGAAGGCGGTGGAGGGGGAGGGAGCCCCCGAGGCAGAAGACACGGAGGACCAAGAGGATGGGGGTCTGGAGAAGAACATGAAGAACTACTTGAAGGAGCAGAAGGAGAGGCTGGAGGAGGAAAAAGCCGCTATCCAGGACGACCACAGCCTGGTGAGTGAGGAGAAGCAGAAGCTCTTGGAGGAGAAAGAGAAGATGATTGAGGAGCTGAAGAAGGAGCAAGAGGCCACGGAACGTCTGGCCACCAAATACAAGGTAAGCCTCACTCCCAGCACCGCCTCAGCAGTGCCTGTCAGGGGCGGCGCAGGACATGGCCATCTCTCTTTTGGGCATCCCCCCTGAGCGCATGATATTGCCCCATTGCACAGGTGGGAACCTTGAGGGCGGAGGGAGGACTTCCTGAGCACCACTAGCCAGGGTGTCTACTTGCCCACATTTATTGAATTTTACTCAGACCTTAAATAAGCTTAAGCCATTCAGGCGCTCTTGGATTCCTCCCCCCCCCCCCCGCTGTACACCCTCTGGTCACAGCTGAGGTGGGGATTCGAAGTCACGCTGTTGATCGTGGGTCCCGTGCAAGGAGGTGGAAGCTACTCTAGATTAACGAATACCCAGGGGGAGGCTGTGGTTTGGGGCACGCAGCTCATGCTCTGACCTGTGGCAATAACAGGCTTGCACTGGCCTTGGCCACTGGGCCTCCTGCCTCTGTTTCTGCACGGTGGTTGTGTGCCAGATTCCTTTGCACGGGCTGTCAGGGGCTGCTGGGCCATCTGACCCTAGGGTGGGAGGGGCTTTGGTGCTCAGTGGCGCTGAGCTAAGTGCCTGTCACACAACAGAAGCAGTAAAGAAAAGAAAACGTCTCATCCATCACCGTGTGGAGTGACCTCTCGCGTACGCATTGGCCAGCAGAGCTGGGAGGCTGGCCAATCGGATCCTGCAGTTCCAGCGGGGTTTCCTTTGTCTGCACAAGCGGGTGTTGGCAAGACGGGCTGCCTACCTGCCTGCCTGCCTGCCTGGGCTTGGCTGCCTGCAGAATCTTGGGGGCTCCCAAGGGCCCCCTTCGTCCACCCACCAGTAGACATGTTCTAGCCCCCTTGATGTCCTGTGCTCCAGCTTTCAAGCGGGTCCCTCCCTCTCTGCTGGGATCCAACTCCTGCTGCTGCTCAACCTTCCAACGGTTGTGTGGGATGTGCTGCTGGGTGCCAGGAACATGATGGGCATGTGGATGCCACCCCCACTCCCTTCTCAGAGAGGGCTCAGGGCCACGTCTAGGGGGGGACATCCCTTGAAGTCTCCTGTTTCCCCCCCCCCGACCTGGCCCTGAGCCCTCTACAAGAAGAGAGTGGGGGTGGCATCTGCTATGATCAGTGAGGCAGAGCACACACACACACACACACACACACACACACACACCCAACGTGTTCACACAGAAGAAGGTCTCCACGCTGTCACCTCTGGGTGCTACGAGCCCAAGGTTACGGTGAGGTGGAGGAGAAAGTCATAGAAAGTTGGAGTTGGAGTTGGAAGGAACCTTGGAGGTCATCTAGTCCAACCTCCTGCTCAGTACCGGTGTTTGCTACAGCATCCCCAACAGGTGGCCATCCAGCCTCTGCTTGAAAACCTCCGCTGAGGGAGAGCCCCAACGGCAGGAGGCAGGCTGTCCCAGGGCGGGGGTCCAGTGAGTGCAGGTCCCCATTTTCTAAGGCCAGAGGTCTGTGTTCCGGTCCTGCCACTCCGCCGTCGACCTTGGGCAGCTGCTCCCCTTCAGGCTGACCCACCTCGCGGGGGGGGGGGCTCTTTCTTGTGAGGAGACGGCGCAGGTGTAGGAGCCTCGCCCGCTGCCACTGTGCAGGCTGAGTGTGGAGAGGGGGTCCTCCTTCCCCCCTGCGCCAACTCCCACATGTTCAGCTCTGTGGATGTGACCCTTCAGCATCCGTGTGTGTGTGTGTGTGTGTGTGAGAGAGAGATGCTTCATGCTCTTGCTTCCCTGGCAGCCCTGGCCCTATAGCCGAGACGGTTGGGGGTCACGTTTGGCCAGTCCACGCTGGGGGACTGGCACTCCTGGGGCATCCAGAGGCCTTCTGTTCTCCAGCCCTGGCCGGGACCCTTGACGTGCAGCAGGCACAGGGCAGCACTGGAGTCTGGCCTGGGGGAGGGTCCTGGCTTCTCCACCAGATGGGGATGGGTCTGTTGTTGCTCCACCCCTTTCTAGGGGGAGGAATTCACAACGGGCAGAGCATGTGGGGAGGGCCCATGGCAGGCAGGGCGGGCGCAGGGGTCTCCGCTTCCAGGATCTCTGCTAGAGACCTCCTGGGGGGGGGGGAGCTGCTGAGCCACCCACGGTTGGTTGGTTGGTCGTGGCAGACAACGCAGCTGGCTTCAGGGGGGGAGCGCGTGTCAGGGATTGGGGGTGTCTCCGTTCAGGGTGGGCAAGGATGAGAGGGAGGGAGAAGGAGGCCTCCCTGCAGAAGAAGGGAGAGGGCCAGGCCAGGCCAGGGTTTTCCCAAGGCTGTGATGATTTGGCCCAGTTCTGCAGGTCCTGCTTGGCTGGTGAGGCGGGGAGCATGTTTGTGGGGGGGGGGATCACGGTGACGAGGGTCTCTGTGGGAAGCAGCACCATAGCCGTCTGAGAGTGAGATTTCTCCCCCTCCCCCCCAAGAAAGGCAAGATTTCAGTGAAATATGGGGCCATGTCTCCCCCCCCCATTTTATCCAAAGTTGTTCATAGGGTTTAGACATCTTCTCCTCCCACAGCAGAGAGCCAACCTGGAGCCCTTTCTCTCTGTTCCCAGATATCTGGATACTGGCTGTGGTTGCTCAGTGATGAGGGAAAAGCACTTTGCACTTGCTCAGAGGCGCGCCCTTTGCTGAATGTAATGACTGGGCCAGGGATGTGGTCTGGCTCAGAGGAAGCCGACTGGCCTCTCGCAGTTGTGGGGTGAAAGAGAGGCCTGCCCCGGAGCTGTGGCAGCAAGGGGGGGGACCAGTGGCGACATCATGAATGGCCCCCTCTGTCCAGCACAGTCACCCTCCCAGTGCACAAGCACAATGTTGTTAGCAAGCGGCCCCCCCCGCCCCACCCCCACAGCCTGGGGCCAGTGGCAGCCTGGAGAATAAAGCAGGACGTTGTGTTCTGGAGAGAGGCAGCTCTGCAAAGGGATGGACGGGCAGAGGGGCACACAGGGGGCATGCCCTCCCCCCCACACACACACAAGTGGTGGGTCTGTCCTTTAAAAATCCAGCCCTAATGAATGCAACATGAAAAGTAAATGGGATTTACACATGAAAGGAGCAGGCAGACTAGGAGCCCTGGCAAACAGCTGGCCTTGCCTGCTCCCACCCACTGGCCAGGCCGGCTGGCTTCCCCCTCTGGGCCACTGGCTGGGTGCACCTCTCCTCTCTCTCTCTCCCTCTCTCTCTCGCTCTCGCTCTCCCTGCCTGCCTGCTTCTGTGGAAAAAGCCCCGGATCCCTGCTCACGACAGCAGGAAGGAGGGATGGGAGAATGAGGGGCCACTTTCCACACCCCTCAGGGGCGTCAGGTGGCAGCAGGTGGCCATGGGACACACACACACCCCCGCATCTCACCCCTGCGATCAGTGCCTGCACACTGGCAAGGAGGCCCTTGGTCCAGGGATGCGCTGGCCTGCCTGTCCCACTGAGCAGGGGAGAGCGCCTGTCCCTCCCCAGCCCAGCCTGGAGTCTTTTCTGGTGTGGCTGCTGCACCTTTTTAGATTGTGAGGGGGTCAGGGAGCCATTTAGTTATGTGACTTACTCTGTAAACCGCTTTGTGAACCTTTTTTTTTGTTGAAAAGCGGTACGTAAACACACTAAATCCTAGAATCCTAGAGTTGGAAGGTACTCACAAGGCCATCTAGTCCAACCCCCTGCCTGTCGCAGGACACCTCCTAGAGCATGTCCAGCAGGTGCCTGCAGAGCCTCTGCTTGAACATCTCCAGTGAGGAGGAATCCACCACCTCCCTCGGCAAACCGCCCTGACCGTCGAGAATGTCTTCCTGATACCCAACCGGAATCGCCCCTCTTGCAGTTTGTACCCGTTGGATCTCGTTCTACTCTCAGAGGCAGCTGAGAACGCGTTTGTTCCTTCTTCCATACGGCAGCCCTTCAGGCCTTTGAAGAGCGCTATCGTATCCCCTCTCAGCCAAACATACCAGGTCCCCTCAACCTTTCCTTGTCGTAAGGCTTGTTCTCCAGCCCGCCCTGTGCTCATCCTCGTCGCTCTTCTCTGAACCAGCTCCAGCTTGGCCGCATCTTTCCAAAAGTGCCCAGAATGGGGCACTGGACTCCAGGTG
Organism: Plestiodon gilberti rubricaudatus; assembly: GCA_026170595.1. Classification (NCBI taxonomy): domain Eukaryota; kingdom Metazoa; phylum Chordata; class Lepidosauria; order Squamata; family Scincidae; genus Plestiodon; species Plestiodon gilberti. The sequence continues at coordinate 1,113,792 of JANXHW010000001.1, read as the reverse complement.
AGGTCTGACCACCACAAAGTAAAGCAGGACCACCATTTCTTGCTACTTGGAAGCGACGTAGGCTGACCAGATCTCCAACCGTTACAGAGTGCAGCTAGACCTTTAGGAGAAGGAATGTGGGCAGGTGTAGCTTGTTAAACCCTTAGAGCACAATCCTAGGCATGTCTACTCAGAAGCAAGCCCCATTGTGTTCAGCTCCCTTTGTGTACGGTCGTCCAACCAGTTGCAGATCCACCTGACGATCGTATTGTCTATCCCAGACTTTTCTAGACTTTTCTCAAAGTCTTACAGGGGGATTTACTCCCCTGTAAGTCTTTGCGGGGGAGGGGCAATGTCGGAGGCAGCATTCCAGGACTGCCCCCGTCCCTGGCCGCAAAACACCGGTCAGCTCCCCAAAGGTCTGGGGGGGGGGAAGCTGCTGCTGCTGCTGTTGCCTCCCCAAGTAGAAAACAGGATATTGCCATCGCCATCCCGTGCATTGTGCGGAATCCAGAGACCGGCCTGTTGGGTGACGTGACGCGGCTGCCACACCGGTCTTGGGTGGCCTCGTCGGGCTGTTGTGTGTGTGACAACTGGTGCCAAATGAAGCCTTCTGCCGCTCGCAGGCCGGCTGCAAGCCCCCCCCCCCGAGTGCCAGGCGACAGCAGGGGTCTCCAAGAAGGGTCTTTCCTCCTCGTCTCTGTGCAGACCAGGTGCCGCTGCAGCCCTGAGCAGGGAGTGCTGGTGAGAGGCCTGTCAGCAAAGATCCTGCACGTTGGCACCTCTGCCTTCGGGTTTGATCATCTGCTGGCATTTGGGAGGGTCACCGTGCAACTGGAGCACAGAGGGCAGGGGGCTGCTTTCGTCCTCTCCTGTGTCAGGCAGCCGCACACTCGCAAGGGAAGGGGAGGGTGACCTAATTTTGACAGCGACTGAGGCGCCAGTCGTACAAGGGTAACTGGAGCTCAAAACTAGGCTTCCTCTGGGACCGTCGGGCTGCGCGCATCATGGCCTTGGGAGACGCGAGTCTTCCTGGCAGCAACGCCGTGCTCAGCACACTGCAGCAGGAAGGAGAGTGCTGGCGAACGAGGCCTGTGCCTCCATTGTCTCGTTTTCTGCGTCCCATGGTGCAGTGCTGTGTCAAAGCTGTCAGGCGGAGCTCACAGTGACTCCGAGCGAGTGCCCCGCCCTCGTCCACCGTGGCCGGAAGCCATGTCCTTGCGGCAGGACGGAGCAGCGTCAAAGCGCAGGATGGGGCACAGGACCTGCTGGGGGCTCTGAGGCTGGGACTCCTGGGGCTCTCCACCCAATGATGCATGGGCCACTGCCACTGCCCCCCCCGTGCTGAAGGCTCAGGGGGGGGCTCGCCACCTGATGGGCCCTCAGCCTCTGGCACCATCCCTGCCAAGGGCACAGGCTCAGCGTCCCAAGAATCGTCTCTGCTCTCACGCTTTCTAGCCATGAGGACTGGGAAAGTCAGGGAGGCAACATCTGCTGCTGTCTCAGAGGACTGGAGGGGTGGGGGCAGGGGCGGGGCACCCTTTTCTGGGCGCAGAATTTGTATTGCCGCCCTGGGCAGCCTAAGGACGTCATCAGACGTGCCGGTCCCCCCTTCCCCCGGCTGGCCTGTCTGCTTGTCCCTCTTCCCCTCCTCTCTGTGGTGTCCTCTGCCACCTGTGGCCCCCCAGTACTGGCTGCTGCACTTCCTCCTCATATTGCCCTTGATGCCGTAGGTTGGTAAGAGGGCAGTGGGCATGGGGGGGGGGCTGTATTGGCAGCACGCGCAACCAGGAGCCTTCGTGGGTCGGGGGAGGGTCCCTGGGCTGCCTCGTCATACACAGAGCCTTGAAAGGGGGGAACGCGGTTGCAGGACATGCATTTGTTTAGAAAGTAAAGAATTTATATCCCACCTTTCTCCCAGTCAGCTCACTCAAGGCGGCTTACAACATTAATAACATAAAAGATTAAAACAGTAAAACAGACTCCAGTGGACCACATAAAACTAATTAAAATTGCTATTCATTAAATCCCGGGTGAGGTAACTCCATAATCGGGGGGGGGGGGCATCACCGAGAAGGCCCTATTCCTCGCCGCCATCCCTCACTTTGCCTTTGTCAATGGCGGCACCGTTAAAAGGGGCAACCCTGACAAACCACAGCAAGAGAAGACAGAACAAAGCTGCCTTGATGGCCTTGTAATCCTTAGCCAAAATGATCCATTAAGGAAGCAAAGCAATGGGGGGGGGGGCTGGTGCAGAGAGACGGACTGCAAGAGGAAGGTCGAGACAGGCCTTGTCCTCACAGACCTAGGGCCCAATCCTTTCCAATTTTCCATCACTGATGCAGACCCCAAGTAAGTAAGGGAACTTTTCCCTTCCCTTGAGGAGGCCTCTGTGACTGCTCTCTCCCCCCCCCCCCACTGCAGGATGCAGCACGCGCCCCGTTGGCACAGCTGCACCAGCACTGGAAAATTGGATAGAAACGTTGGCTAGGACTGGGCCCACAGAATTGGTTGCAAAGTGCAGAACCAGAATTGGTCCCCTGGAGCTGAGCTGCACTGATCAGGGTGGGTTCCTCCCTGGTCTGCCAGTGTGTTGGTGCAGAGGGCACCAGGGTCCACGCCTCCCCCTGGGAAAGCCACCTGCCCCTGTAGTGTTGCCCGAACCATATTTGGGGAAATAGGATTCAGGGGGGTGATGAAGATCCCCTGTGTTCATAGCCCCTGTGAACGAGCATGCCACGAAGGAAGCATGCCAACCTTGGCGCTGGCTTGCAAGAAACAGTTGCCAACACAGCGATAAATGAGCGAAGAATCTCCAAAGGGAAATTGGTGGGAGGACCCGTTGCCGGGCAACAGAGTCTGCTGAGCATCGCAGGGAATTCTTTTCTCATGACAGAGAAACCAAAGACTTACATGCACATTGGGGCAAGAAATCAGAACTTCACATACACACTGATGGGCTCTGAGCTGTCTGTGCCGGATCAGGATCTTGGGGTCCTGGTGGACAGGTCGATGAAAGTGTCAACCCAGTGTGCGGCGGCTGTGAAGAAGGCCAATTCCATGCTTGGGATCATTAAAAAAGGGAGTCCGAATAAAACGGCCAATATCATTATGCCTTTGTACAAATCGATGGTAAGGCCACCTCTGGAGTATTGTGTCCAGTTCTGGTCACCATACCTCAAAAAGGATATAGTTGAATTGGAAAAGGTGCAGAAAAGAGCGACCAGAATGATTCGTGGGCTGGGGCATCTACCTTATGAGGAAACGCTACAGCGTTTCAGTCTAGAGAGGGGGCGCCTGAGGGGAGACACATTTTAGGCCCCAATCCTATGGGGCGTTGTGCTGCTGGAACTAGCACTCTGGCAACACAGGGCCCTTTACAGTGGCAGAAAGGGCGGGCTACCGTCTGGCTACCGTCTGGCTACCGTCCTGCGCTTCTGGACTGCTGTGTGCCGTCACACTTCTTCTGGGCGGTAACCCGACACACCCAGCAGCGGCTCCAGAAATTTCCACTGGTGCCAGTAAGTGGGCAGCGGAGGCCTGTCGTGGGCAGGGAGGGCGAGGGCAGGAGAGTTTGGGGGCAGGTCGGGAGAAGGGGGTGGGTCTTGCATGCCCCTGACCCTATCCCCTTCCCTGGCTGCCCTGTCCCTTTTTTCACCTCGTGAAATGACTGGCGTGCGTCTGAGGAGACCCAGAGGCAATCAGGCAGCTCACCACAGGATAAGTAAAAAACATTTTACCTCCTGCTGCTGTCTGATCGTTTCCCCCCCCCCCACACACACACACGTTGGATGCAGTGCGAGCTCCGTCAGCACGGATGCATCGGAGCCAATGGTGTGGGATACGATTGGGCAACGCCGAGACATATAAAATCACGCATGGGATGGACAGAGAGATGTTCTTTTCCCTCTCGCACGACACCAGAACCAGGGGACATCCACTAAAACTGACTGGCGGGAGAATCAGAACAGACAAAAGGAAACATTTCTTCACCCAGCATGTAATTCATCTATGGAACTCCTTGCCACAGGATGTGGGGATGGCACCTGGCCTGGATGCCTTTCAAAGGGGGTTGGACAGATTTATGGAGGAAACGTCCATCACAGGTTACAAGTCACAATGGCATAAGTAACCTCCTGGTTCTAGAAGTAGGCTCTCTCTTAATGCCAGATGCAAGGGAGTTGCGACAGGATACAGGTCTCTTGTGGTCTTGTGTGCTCCCCGAGGCCTCTGGTGGGCCACTGTCATGGGCATTGACAGGGGGAAGCGCGGGGGGCGGGCCGCCGGGGGGTGTCGCCCGCACAGTGGTGACGCGCGCCCCCCCACTTACAGTTTGGCGGTGGAGCTGGGCCCGCCCGCCCTCCCCTGTGTCCGTTTGGCTCCAAAATGAGCCGAAAACGGAGCGGGGAGGGTGCTCTGCTCCTGCGCGTGACGTCACGGGCGGGGGCGGAGCCTCTCCCTTAAAGGTGACGCGCGCCCCCGCTCTGGGGTGTCGCGTGTCCTAGCGACGCGACTGGCCACTGTGAGATACAGGAAGCTGGAATGAATGGGCCCTGGGCCTGATCCAGCAGCCAGGCTCTGCTGAAGTTCCCATGTTCTTATTAGCCCCCTCTTTGGTGGCACTGAGGCAGATCCTGTGACAATGAGATACAAAGATTCAAATGGAATTGGAGACTGTGTGGGAACAAGAAGGCGAACGTACTGCGTGTGATCTGTCTGAGGTACTTGAAGCCTATTAGCGGCGTGTCTCCTTCTCCAGACCAGGGTCCCTTCCCGGCTGTGTGCACCTGATAACACCTGGCTTTCTGCCCTTGGCTTCTGGGGTCTGGAACCGGCCTGTCTGTCTCCTGCTGCCCCCTTCTACCCAAGGGCTGTCTGCCTCCGGACGCTGCCTTCCTCCAACCGGACAATTCCTCAGTGTTCCTGTCTTCAGTGCCCACGGGGGCCGCTACCCTCGTGAGCCATTGGTGCAGAGACCGGTTCCTGCCCGCCCATCCAAGAGTCCAGTGCTCAGAAGGAACCCCTCCTCCCTGCTGGCCAGAGTTGGCGTCACCAGGGTTTGTGTCACCCAGTGCGAGAGCTCCTTGCGCAGCCCCAGTGGTGTCACCCGGTGCAGTAACTCATGGTGTCACCCCCATTAACTTTATTTGTGTTGATATATAACAGTACAGGTCACCCAACAAACCAGTAGCCAACAAAAAAAATAAAATAAAAACAGTGGCCAACTTGATGACACTCACACCACTGAATCAGAGTTCTAGTCTTAGCTCGTGATACATAGAAATGAGCCGACTCACACTAACACCTATTGGTTCCATGCGGTGTCATAACAACACCTCACTGGCTCTCAGGACAATCAGTCTCATTGGTCAGGAAAGGAAAACCACTTTTGGTTACAGAAGGCAGTTGAGTTTTCTTTGTCCGGTTATTTAACCATAACTTTTGATAGTATACTGAGAATCCAACACGGTCAGTTTCATTTGCATTCAGCACCTTTCCAATGATATATACCAGCGGTTCCCAACCTTCATGGGGCCGCCTAGCACCACTAGGCCCCTCCATCTGCCGTGTATCACCTCCAACCTCCTGCGTGCCACTGGAAGTGCCGGTGACATCATCGGCACAGGTTCGGCCCGGGGCAGCGCTGGAGGCCACAAAGGCCGAGGTCAGGAGTGCAGGCGGAAGGGGGAGGCCCTTCCCTGCGGACGGGCAGCCTGTGTGCGCGAGCTCTGCCGGATCAGTAGAGCTTGAGCCGCTTTTCCCGGGCTCCAGCGCACAGCGGGTTCCATGGTGGCCGCCATCTTGGCCGCTGGTGGCCCACGTGCCACCAGCCTGTGGTCTGCATACCACTGTTGATCATGTCCACAGCAGTCCTTGTTTTTTGCAGCTCCTTCCTGCATTTCCTCATGCAAATGTTTTCCAAACCCTTTAGCTCCCCCTTTGCCTTTCTTGAAATCTCCCCTCCCATCTGTTGCCAGCTTCATGGAATTGGGGTCTGGGTCTGCTGCAGCCACTGATCCATCCTCCCCCCCCCCGGGCCTGCCTCTCTCCCCCCCCTCTGGTTCTCTGCCATGCTGGTGTTGATTACCTGTCCTTGGTGAATCTGGGGAGACTCCTGCCAGTGAAGAGAGACATCAAGCAACCCCATCTGCAGGAAATGTCAAAAGCATTTGATTTGCTTGTCAGGCAGCAGAGCTAATGATTACTTTCAACCTGGGGTCATTTCTGGCTGAGAGCAGGGACTGCCCTTTGAAAGACTGGAAGTAATTTTCCATAATGCTCTCAGTGTGATATACAGAAGGACCAGCGTAATGGACTGAGGAGAGGAAGCAGTGCAGGGCTGTCGGCGTGCAAATGCAATCACTGGAGAGCCTGGAATCTCTGGAGAATTAATTCCCCACGGTCTCAGTTCTGGACTGCATGCGTTCAAGGGATGCTGGTTGGCATGTGTGCGCGCGCACACGTGTGCCTACCTCTTTCAGTTTCACAGACACATGCACATACTGACAATTGCCCTAACAAGCTGCCTAGGAATGCTGTGGAATGGCCTTTCCTGGAGAATTCAAGAAATGCTTGGCTGGGCTGCATCTGTTAGGAGTGCTTTAAAGAACCATCCGTTTTAGGCCAGGGGAGAGGATGGCTGCTTGTGTTCCTTGCAGTTCTGTTTTTCAGCGTGCAGAAGAAGTCAGCCCAGTGGCACACAAGCAGTCACACTGGGCTGGGGCAGCAACCTTCCGGCTGCCGTGTCTCCCTAACCCTTGCACCTCTCAGACATCTGGCACAGCCGCTGGGGCCAGCCCTGAACACTGGCGCAAGAAGACCATGCAAGGACATCTCGCGACGGACGTTTCCCCTTCAGTGTGTGGCTTTTGCACTTGAACAGACTGCCACATTATCACACGCAGCAGGTCAAGACCTTCCAGCAAATCCCAACGACGGGAAGCCTTCTGCGGAAACTGGATGGGTTGGCAGCCAGCTTCAGATATGCTGGGATGGAAAAACCCGACAAACACATGGGGGGGGGGAGGAGGAAGAAGATGCGTCTCTGGGTGGCAGCCACCGCCACCACCACCCCGGTGCCAGGATACACTTCAGGCTCGAGGATGCTGAGGACCAACCAAAGGGCGTGGCCTCGTCCCATCATGCCTGGTTTGGTGAGCTTCCCAGGGGCTTCTGGTGGATCTAGAAGATGATAGACTGACGAGCTCGATGGACGGCCTGGGAATCGGCTTTACAAAGATGCTTCAGCATATTCCAGAGAGAAGTGCTACAAAAGCATGCGATCCTGTACAAAAAGAGTCGTTTACTAGTTCCTCTTTGATAGATGAAAAGCTTTCCTGTGTAACGAAAGAAGCAAACAATACGAGCACACAAAAGCCCCTTCCCGGAGGTGACTTCCGAAAGTCAGAAGCGCCTCTTTTTCCCCTTAAAAACTGTGGCGGGGGGATGCCCGGGGGAGGACAGTTCGGCTGTGGCCCCCGGTGCTAGAGCCGTTCGCCAGGCAAGGATGGGGAGAAAGTGGCCCCGTGCCCCGCGCCATCCCTCACTTTCCTGTGTCCCCTCTCTTCGGGCCCTTGTCCTCTGGGCACAGACCTCGTTTCTAGGCAGAGGGGTCCTGGCGCTCCTGGGCAGACTTTGACGTGCTGCTGCTGCCCCCAGCAGGCCTCCCAGGACCCCATGTCCGGTCTTTCTGGCTGATCCTGAAACATCCCTCACAGCTGGCCCTCCTGGCCGTCGGGAGAGTGGCTTTTGCCCTTGAGCAGCATGCGTTCGAAGTACCCCTGATTTGGGAAGTAACGTGCGGCATCGACCCCCCCAAAGCACACCGTCACAGCACCCACGTGTGACGTGGGCGAATGCCACGTGGGCGAATGCCGCATTCGCTTAACATAACAAAAGAAGCGCGCAACAATACCTGGACTGTCATCCACTTGACTTTCGTCACTTTGCTCTTTCAGCGCTTTTCAATTATCGCCATGTTTCCGATTTCGTCCAGTTTCATCCAACCCTCCACAACGTTCATCGACATTCTTAGGTTTATTTTTCTTTTATTTTCATTTATTTAGGTTTTGCACGCATTCACACGTGTTATATAGGTTGTGTTATATACAGTAGTTAGTTACGTTTTTCGCCGGCCAAAATAAATTTGCCAGCTAAATCACGCGCTGCTTTGCCATTCGTCCATTTTTGAGGAATCGCCTCGGTTGCTGTGGGGCCAGTGAGCTGCTCGCGTGGCAGAAGAGCCTGGCAGAACTGGCTTCTCCCTGTGAGAGTCTCTGCCTGGCTCCAGTCAGCTGGCTTGGGAAACAAGCCATCTTCCTCCCCGGTAGGGAGTTGCAGTGTTTGAGTGGGGAGGGGCTGCTCTGAGCAAGTTGCACAGGAAGCGGGATGCAGCTGTCCAGCCCCCACCCCCCTGGCTGGCAGCGGCTGTGGAGCAGCCCAGCAGCTGTGCGGAAGGAAGCGGCCTGCCCTGGTCACGAGCCGCGTCTGGGACGTGTCAGCACCAGGGCCTGGCAGAGGCACAGGCAGGAGGCTGCGTGCCTGCCTGCCTGCCTGCCAGCCATGCCTGGGCGCATCAGAGGCCCACAGCCCAGCTGGGCACCACTGGGGCAAGGTGGGTGACCACCCAACCAACTTGCCCGTCCTTCTCATGGCACTGGAGCTCACTGGGGAGAAGCCATTCAGGAAACCGGAGGCACCCCGTGAGAGCTGTTCTTCCCGCCCCGGCTCGTAGGCCTGCATCCTGCCTGTAGAGGCCCTGGGAAACTTCCCCGGCGGGCAGCGTCTTCTGTCGCCAGCTGCTCTCATTTTCACCAAGTGCCACCTAATTCTGCCCCCTTCCTCCCTTTCAGTCGGTTGCTTCTGCGGTCACTGCACTGCTGGTGGAGGAGGGGGGCATGACGTGCTTGTTTCTGTTGTTGGGATCAGTGTCTGTCTTTGAAGAACCTCCGAAGAGCCTGGCTGCTGGATCAGGCCAAAGAAATGCCCATCTAGTCCAGCTTCCTGTATCTCACAGTGGCCCCACCAGACAACAAGAGACCCGTATCTGTGGGTCTGCTCTGCCGTTGCCACTCCCTTGCACCTGGCACTCAAGGCTACCTTTAAAAGAGGCTCCATGTAGTTGTCATGGCTTGTCACCTGTGATGGACTTTTCCTCCATCAATCTGTCCAATCCTCTTTGAAAGGCATCCAGGCCAGGTGCCTAGTAGCAGAGCTCTCCTGTGATGTCACGACCGGATGCGACGTCTCAGGGCCCGCCCCCGAGGGACATCATACGGAGCCAAACGTCCCTCAGGGGTCGGGCGAGAGGGTGGGGGCCAAAAGAAAACAAAGGCGGCGGACGGCTTCTCCTGTCGTCTCTGAACTATTCCGCCACCTTCTCTGCTGCCCCTGCCACCATCTTCTCATCGCCGCCACCATTTTGTCGCCCCTGCCGCCGGTAAGACACCCCCTGCGTGCCACCCGGGGGCGAACTGCCCCCCCTGCCCCAGGCATTCCTCCACTACAGCAGGTGCCATCACCACATCCTGTGGCAAGGAGTTCCACAGACTAATTACATGCTGGATAAATAACTATTTCCTTTTGTCTATTTTAACTCCTGCCACTCAGTTTTAGTGGGTGTCCCCTGGTTCTGGTGCTATGCGAGAGGGAAGAGAACGTCCCTCTCTCCACTCTCTCCATCCATCGTCGCCTCGCCCTCCCAACAGTCTCAGGAGGCTGGCACTTCCCTCTTCTTCCTGCAGAGACATTGAGGCAGAAAGAAGCCTTTGGGTGCCCTGGGATAGGAACTGTCTCTCCCAGACCTAGGTCCACTCCCTGGGGCACATGGTCCAGGTTCGTGACTGGGAGAATAATCCAGGTTCATTTCTCCAATATTGAATGTTCAGAGCACTTGTGTTTTGCTGTGTCGTAAATGGTTTTGAATGTTTTTAATGGCACCCTTGAGAAGGAAGAGTCTTGTTGCGCTTGAAGGGCTACCTGTACCTGTTTATTCCAGCAGAAGCTGTTGTGGGCTGTGGCTCCCTTTGAATGTTTGCTGTTGAAGAATTGTCACTTCTAGAGTGGCCTGGAAGATGAAAAGATACGCCCGCCGCCCGCTGGTTTCTGGATGTTTATTTATTTATTTATTTATTTATTTATTTAAGAAATTTATACCCTGCCTTTTCCTATGCCGAGGCAAACGCCCAAGGCGGCTTACAACAAGTTAAAATACATAATTTAAAAACAATACATAAGGTAAATTTAAAAACAATAAAATCCACTGGGGGGGGGGTGACAATGTAGAGCAGAAAAAAACAGCAAGGCAGAACATACTGAGGCACTGGGGGCAGACATCAACCCATCACCCAAACGCCAGACGAAACAAACGTTTTGAGCCCCCGCCGAAAAGTAATGAGGGAGGGGGTTGTTCTCAAATCCCCTGGCAAGGAGTTCCACAGTTGTGGCGCCACAGCAGAGAAGGCTCGCCCACGTGTTGCCACTCCCCTAACTTGCAATAGAGGTGGCACTCGCAGGAGATCCCCCTCAGATGACCTAAGAGAGCGGGCCGGAATGTATGGGAGAAGGCGGTCCCTCAGAAACGGATGTTGCCGTTTCTGGTGTCAGAGTTGTGCCCATTTACAGTATGCCAGTTGCAGACCTGAAAGCCACAATTCCTCCACAGAAAGCAGTCAGGGAGCCAAGCAGATAAATCAGCTCCGCTAGGCTAGAAGCGATAATGAGACCTGACATCTCTACAGGGCTGAAGAGAGAGAAGGTTTTGTTTGTCCGTTTCAGAGTCTCACAGTGCAGGCTTAGCGTTGCTATGAAGTTTTTCATCACCAATTGCGAATTGTCACTATGTTGGTCTTAGTAGGAAAATGCTCCATTTTGTTTCAATTTGCTTTCAGTCCAGAGCACAGCTGAAATTTATCTCTTGCTTTGGAAACACAGTATAAAGTCCGGAGAGGCCATCCTGTGAGTCTGTGGCAGGAAAACCAACTCGTCGTCGGGCTGAATGAACGTTGGCCTCCCTTGTGGGTGCTGCAAGAGGCTTTGTGGTGGCGGCGAACGAACGGCCTGGTTCCTCTGAGGCCCGAGTGAGGCTGGGGGCTGGACTGAGTTTGCTGCCGGCATGATTGTTATCATCATGATATACAGAAGCGCCAACAATGTGCGTGGTGCTCTAGCCAGAGTGAAAAGAAAGGTCTTTGCCCCAAGGGGCTTACAACCTAGCCAGACTCCATATGGCCAAGGTATGGTGGAGACGACCACCACCAAGCAGCCTTGTGTATGTACTGAACCCGCCTGACTGAGGCTTTCAGAGACGGATGGATCCACGTCTGCAGGGTTTGGTCTGGATTTCATCCAGCTGCTGCAGGCTGTCGAGGCGGCTCCTACAGCAGCATTCTCTCGTCCTCCTTCCGTCCTTTCGCAGACCGTCTGCCAGAAGCTTGCTGTTTGATATCAAGTCACTTTTAGTTGATCCTAAATAAAGCGTGAACTTTAGACTTGTCGACTTGTTTGTAGTGGGACACGCAGAACATGCGGCAGGAGGTGCAGGTTCTTTGTCACCTCTAGTCTGGCTTCGCCTGGGACGACTGACAGCCCGATCCTGCCCCCCCCCCAGTCCGTAGCGACGCTGAGGATGGAGCTCCTGCAGGATGCTGGGGGGGGGGGGAAGCGGCCGGATGGCCTGGGAGAGGAAAGTACAAAAGGTTTATACTTGCTGTCCTGGAGGACCCTGACCTGATCCGGGGCTGGGGTTGCGCGGCCTCCCGGACAAGTGCTCCACAGCCTTGTGAGGCCCGAGCTGACTGCGGCTACCATGACCACACCTGCAGCGGAAGACGACTGGGCAGGCCAGACGCCTGCTGCGATGCCACAAGGCCTTCTGGGGCACGACCTGCTTGGCATGGTCGGCCAGCCGTGGACCACTGCGGACCCCAGCGCCGGGTGGGACAAACGGCATCGTCACCTGGCTTAACAGACTGGCAGAGAGGCTGCCAAGCCGAGGAGACCTGTCCCCAGAACAGGCGGCAGGGGGTGTCACGAGGGCTGGTGACACCCAGGGCGAGATCTCGGGGTGTCGCCCGCGTGGACCTCCTCCCAGACCAGCCCACATGATGTGGAGACCTAGAAAATGTGATCCCAGCACAAATTGTGGTGGGGATTGGGAAAAACGTAATCCCATTGTCTGCCAGTGGAACAAATGGAGAGTCATGGTGTTGTCCCCCCTCCCTGAGTGGTGGCCGTTTGCGCTGATGACCCTGGAGTGCCCGATGGTGGCGTTGCTTTTGCGCCACCGTAACTGGACTTACAGCAGTGCTCAGAAACTTACATGCTAGGTAGAGTTGGGAGCCAGCACACACGGAACCACTGCCACACTGGAGAGGGGTCTGAGGATTGACTCTGAGGAGAGACTCCGGGGTGGGAGGCACTTTGTAGCTCAGCCAGCGAGTGCACATTGTACAAGCAAGAGTTTGTTCAGCGCGTCTGCTGAACATTGGCTGGAGCATCTGTTGCACACTGGACCTGTTCAGGTGGGCAGAGTCACTGGGGGGGGGGGGGAACCTTGCTCATCTGTGTCCAGAATTGAAGCAATTTCAAGGCTGCTCCACTGTTGTGCAAACAGCACAGAGAAGTGGTGGAACCCTCAGCCCCCTAACCTGCTGCCTTCTCCTTCCTTTCTCCAGGCAATGGAGAGCAAGCTGCTGATTGGTGGGAGGAACATCATGGACCACACAAATGAGCAACAGAAAATGCTGGAGCTGAAGAGGCAGGAGATTGCAGAGCAGGTAGAGACTTGATGGAGCTGGACCAGCAACACCCCGAGGTGGGCGGTGTGCATGCCAGCCCAGCCCGGCTGTGGCCGGCGTCCCCCATTTCAAAGGCAAACCAGCACTTCCTTCGGTAGAGATGGTGGGTGGTGGGCTGCATGACTGACTCAGGCAGTTCCTCCATTGGGTGGTGGGCGGTTGCTGTGTGGCTCACACTGCCTTTGTGTGGTAGTAGCCATGCTGTTGGTTCCATCGTGTAACGCAGAAACGGCGAGAGCGTGAGATGCAGCAGGAGGTGCTCTTGCGGGACGAGGAAACCATGGAGCTCCGGGAGACGTTCACCTCCTTGCAGCAGGAAGTCGAGATCAAAACAAAGAAGCTGAAAAAGGTGAGAAGCTGGCAGGCATTTGGGGCTGGGCTGGGCTGGGCTGGGGGGCTCCAGCAGGCAAGAAGGAGCGGCAGTACAGTATGTGCCCCAGTACAAAGCACAGGCTTTCTTTGCCAAGGGTCAGGGCCCATTCAGGGACAAACTGTGCGTAGTGAGTGCAGCGCCCCTGAGAGCTGGCTGGGCACGGCAGTGAAGGGCCTCTCGGCCTGGCAGCAGCTTGGCAGAACCTCTGAGACAAACAAACAAAGCCGGCGGCATTTCATGCTGCAGCAGTTCAGAGCGGGAGGAATCCCGGGTTCCTTTTTATCCCTCGCTCCCCAAACGTTGTCATTCTGACAGTGGAGGGATGTGCGAAGGCAGATTGCAGACTTCAGGGACCTGTTGGGGGACACCAGGAGACCGGTCACATTCGCCCAGAGGGCCGCTACTGGTGGAGGCCGGGTTGCCACCAGTCAGGAGTGGGAGGCCTCCCGCCCCCCACCCACTGCAACGTTGCCCCAAGGCAGGGCTGGCCCAACTATGAGGCGACATGGTGCCGCTTGCATCAGCGGTGGATGGCGGGGGACAGGGCTCCTGCTACATGTGCCTGGAGTCAGCAGCCTGGAAGGTTGGGCGATGATGCATGACTGCCAGTATTGTAGTGCCCTTAAAGAAATCTGTGATGCTGCTGCTGCTGCTGCTGCTGCTGCAGTTGAACTGCTGTGTCTAGTTCTGGTCACCACCACTCCAAAAGGATATTGCGAGCCACAGAAGAGGGCAACTAAAATGACCAGAGGGCTGGAGCATCTTCCTTACGAGCAAAGGTGTTTGAGACTCTTTAAGAGGAGCATTTTAAAGGGCTCCGCGCTAGTCGTAGAGGCCATTTTGAATGTCCCTGCTGCCTCCGGAAGCCAGCAGAGACAGCCTGAGTGCAGTAGGGATGTTCCAAATGGCGCCTGCAACCAGTGCGGGGTCCTTTGAAATGGCTGGGAGATGCTTCAGGTAAGGTACCCCCTAAACCCCCCCCCGCACCTAATCCCCATTGATCCCATAGGAGGATCGGTGCTTCACTATCTGCGAATTCGCTATCTGCTAGGTTTTCTCAGAACCGAACCCTAGCAGATAACGAGAACTGACTGTCGTTGGTGGCAATTCTTTCGGCTTTCACTGGTTTTAATTGCTTGCCACTTTGAGCAAGTCATAATTGGAATGGGAAGCTGGGACATAAATTAACTGTTTAAAATAAGATAACGTCACACATTTATTTGTTCAGATTAAAATTTACATGCTGCTTTTTTGCCTGAAGGGCCCTCAGAGCAGCGGAGTCAGACTTAGACCTGGAAGATCCAGGTTCAAATCCCCGCTCAGCCACGAAGCTTCCTGGCTGACCTTGGGCCAGTCACTATCTCTCAGCCCCACCTACCTCACAGGGTTGTTGTGAGGACAAAAAGGAGGGGAGGAAATATGTACACCACTCTGAGCTCCTTGGAGGAAGGGTGGTATAAAAATGTGAAAAATAAAATAAATAAATAAATAAATAAAATAGATAATAGAAACATAATTCAAAGTTCAGCTGAAAGGAGGAGTAGAGAGTGAAAGCAGGACTCTCTCCAGAGCCCCCGGGAGCAGCTCTCCACCGGTCCTGTGGCGGGGAGGGAGGGGGGCAAGCAGAGCGCAGATTCTGCGCCGGTCAGAGTCTGCTGGGGGGGAGGCATGCCTGGCTACCGGGTGCGTGTGGCTGTGGGGGCAGGACTGGGAGCAGCTGAAGAGTTCCTGCCCTTCAAGGCCCGCTGCTGCTACCCCACTGGCTGAGTTGAGGAGAGCAGGAAGGGGGCCAGGGGGGAGAGGGGCTGCGCTTCCCCTGCCAGCCAGACCCACCCGCAGCGGCCAGCTGGAGGCCTGGGAGGGGCCCCCTCTCGCTGCAGGAGGAAGGGGGGCATTCCTGCGGTCGGGGGCCGGCTGTGCTTGGCTGGCTGGGGGCTTGCTTCACACGACCACGGTGCGGAGAGGGGGGGTCTCAGCCCTGGTGGAGCGCTGAAGCAGGAGCCCCCTGCCCTTCTTGCCTCCGCAGCTCTATGCCAAACTCCAGGCTATCAAGGCAGAGATCCAGGACCAGCACGACGAGTACATACGAGTGCGGCAAGACTTGGAGGAGGCCCAGAACGAGCAGACGCGGGAGCTGAAGCTCAAGTAGGTGCCTTGCTGGCGGCAGAGCCTGGAGCATGGCAGGGCCGGGGGGGGGGCAGTCCAGGAAGGGTGGCCCTCTGGCTTCCTTGGCCCCTTCCACTGTTAGGGTGGTTGGTGGTCTGGGGAGGCAGGCGGGGCGGGCAGGGCAAGAGGGGCACCTCTGCCTGCCAGCCGGCCTGTGCTGAGCAAGACGTTGCCCAGAGTCAGTCGTGTCATCATGGGATCATCCGGCTCTTGGCTGCTGTGCGTCACCTGACCCCGCTGCACCGGCAGTGGCAATACTGCTGCCCTGGGGCACCTGAGCAGCAGAGGGCAGACCAGCAGCAGCAGCAGCAGCAGCAGCGCAGCTCTCCCCCCCCCCCCCCAAAGCAGGCTGCCCCAGGGGTGCAGCGAACAAAGTTCTCTCGCTGTCAGCGCCCCAGGCCAGTTCAGGATCCGGCCACCTTCCATCCTCCCGAAAGACCTGGATGTCTGAAACAAGAAATCACAGGGGCTGAAAGGCGGGGGGGGGGGGGGAGCCGCCCCCCCCCATGGCACCTCTGCTCTGCTACCTTACTACGTGTTAAGTAGTAGTAAGTAACCTCAACGGCACTGTCAGTCTCGGCGAAGCTCTCATGGGATGAGCAGGAGACAGGTGGGGGGGTCCCACGTCCCCCACTTCACTTTGTGACAGGGAAAGAGACGTCGGGGCTTCCTAGTCAGTACATAGTCGCTCCGGACTAGGCGGGCCGGCGCACCCACCCGGGTGGCCTCCTCTGGTCCCACCGCAGGCCGGTAGGCTGCCTGCTCCCCAGGGCCGCGTGCTGCACTCTCCTCTCGCGGCCTGACTCTGTCGCTTCCATGTCCTGACCTTGTGCAGGTACCTGATCATTGAAAACTTCATCCCTCCGGAGGAGAAGAACAAAATCATGAATCGCCTCTACTTCGACTGCGAGGAAGACCAGTGGAAATTCCAGCCCTTGGTGCTGACTGCCGGAGGGTGAGTCTGGGACCTGGGGGAGGAGGGAGGCAGTGCGGCCTGCGCTGCACAGAACGAAGGGGGGGGCTCCTTCGCTGGCGCCATGACGGCTAAGCACGCCCCAAACTGGCGTAAGCTGGGAGCACGGACACACCCAAAGGCCAGCCGGACAGGGAGGCGAAGACCTCCGCTCCAGCGCTGCTCTTTGGCTTGTGCTCGGCGACGGTGGCGCTGCAGGCGGCCTGCTGAGGAGGCTGCCTGAAAAGCAGTGGCCGGGGCGGGGCGAGGGAGGGAATGAAGCACCAGCCTTGGGAGGGGCAATCGGGGCAGGCAGTGGCCTCGCCGTGCTGGGCCTTCGTGTTGGGAAACGAATCTTTCCACTGCTGCAGCATCTCCAGACCCAGCAGCAGCTCCCAGATGAAGAAGCGGCCAACCTCTGCCGTGGGCTACAAGAGACCCATCAGCCAATACGCTCGCCTGGCCATGTCCCTGGGACCCCACCCTCGATATCGGGTGAGCACCTGGGGGGAGGAGGAGGGGCCTGTGGGGGGAAGGGGTCCCTGACATGACCAAGCTCGCAGGTCACAAGGCAATGGATTGATTGATTGATTGATTGATAGAAAGAAAGAAAGAAAGAAAGAAAGAAAGAAAGAAAGAAAGAAAGAAATGTTATATCCAGCCCCTTGGTCTGAAACGACCTCCAAGGCAGCTCCCAAAATGGAAAAATCCATATATAAAACTGAATATCACGCTAAACCAAGAAAGGAATGCCATAAACCGAACACAACAGGGAGCTGACGACTTATTGGCAGCAGGAACCAATGGGGACAGCAAAAGGGCTGCCTGAAGCGCTGCAAGGAGAGGGGGGAGGGGGGAGGGAGGAGCCTTCCTGGCCAGGAGCTGCACAGGTTTGGTGCCACTGCCAAGAAGGCCTCTCCCAGACTGGAACCCAGCTGGCAGAGGAAGGTCTTGGAAGAAGCTGTTCCAACCCTAAGGCACCCTGCTGCACCCAGAGCAGGTAGGGCCTTCAAGATCAACCCTAAGCCCTGCATAAATCAACGGCACACGTTCAGGACAGGGGAAACCAGGCCTGGCAGCAGCATCTGTGAGAAAGATCTGGGTGTCCTGGTGGACCGCAAGCTGAACATGAGCCAGCAGCGTGATGCCGCTGCAAAAAAAGCGAGTGTCATACTGGGCTGCATTGACAGAGGCATTGACAGTCCTGCTCATGAGAAGTCTGCTCTGCACTAGTCGCAATCCTGTGTCTGGTTCTGGGCACCTCAGTTTAAGAAGGACACGGAACCCTCTGGCCTGGGACAGCATTGTGGCCACCCTGGCTGGCGCTGGGCCCGGACCAGGGGTGCTCCCTGCTCCCCTCACCATGGTAGCCGCCGCCACGCCAGGCGAAATGGCTTTGTGGGGGTAGGTCCTTTCTGCCCTGGGCCGCCTCCCCTCCTTGCTGCTTGGTCTCCACTCCCTTCCCTCTCGCTCCTTCTTGCTTTCGTTCACTCTCTGTCTCCAGCATCTCCCTCCCTCTGTCTGCCGCTGCACCATCCTCTCTCCCTCCCTCTCTCTCTCCCTCCCTCCCTCCTGCTGCTGCTCAGCTGCCTGACTGCAGTCCGCTGCAGCTTCACTGGCTGCCCTGATCTTCCTCTGCCCCCCAGCTGCCCCCCAGCTCAGCGATGACATCACCGCCAGGTGCCGCTTTGTCCCGCTCCAGCCTCATTGGCCAGCAGGCAAGGCAAGGATCACAGGCTGCCATGCAGAAGAAGGGGGAGGACGTCTCTGCTGCTGCTTCCAGGGGCAGGACTAGAGCCCAGCCTTGAAACTACAGGGAAGTAGATCTAGGCCCTAGAAAGGAGTGGTCCAGCCCTGGAACAGCCTGCCGGATGCAGTTGTGAGCTTGCACTCCCTTGCTGAAGGCTTTCAAGGAGAGGCTGGACGCCCACTTGTCAGGATGCTGCTGCAGCACCGAGCAGGGGGTTGGACTAGATGACCTCCAAAGTCCCTTCCAACTCTCACATTCTATGATTCTATAAATATGCCTTCTCCTTTCCTGCGGCCACCATTCTGAGTGGTGTAAAGACAGCAGAGAGAAGTTGGAGGGGACCAGAAAGATCTGCCCGTCTCAAATGTGGACGGACGTGTCTTGGTCCACCCTGTCCCAGGAGTGCGTGGATTACAGGGCGTACACCCCGGGCGTTCACATACGGGTGTGTTTAGGGTCCATTTCCCGAAACGAATGAGCTGCCAGGGTTCCCCCTTCAATATATTTTGGGCACGTAGTGTGGACTGCTTTGCGGCCAGGCCACGGCCAGGCCACGGCCAGGCCACGGCCTCTCCTGTCTGTCCACCTCTTTCCTTCCACCATGACCTCTGTCTCTCCCCGAACTCCGTCACAGGCTGAGAACATCATGTTCCTGGAACTCGATGTCTCCCCTCCGGCTGTCTTTGAGTTTGAGGTCACACAGGACCAAGCTGAGCAGGACCCACGAGCTGCGCACCTGGAACGGCTCATGCGCCTGGACAGCCTCCTGGAACGACCGGCAGCGTCCCGAGTGCGAAAGTCCAGGTCTTGGTGAGTGAGTGAGTGAGTGAGTGAGTGAGCCAGCAAGCAAGCAAACAAACAAACGAATGGGTGTGTGTGTGTTTCGGAGGCCCCGTTGGTTGCGCTCTCCTCCATGTGGTCTGAAGGTAAGCTGGTGGCTGGCTGGTGTCTCACGTCGGTGGCCTGGGCCCTAGCGCAGGTGTGGCCCATGGCTAAGAGGGTGAGCTTCGGACTGAGGCTGCCCTAGTCCACCTCTCGCCTCAGCTCCCCAGCGGCACGATGGGGAAGAGAAAGACTTCCCTGCCTCTCAGGGGTATTGGAAGGACGGCGTCAGCTCACGTGTGAAGCACTTTGCACATGCAGGAAGCGTGCCAAGGAGTCTCTGTGACCCAGAGAGGTCTCGAGGCTAAGGGACCTTGGGTGGCGGTGCGGTGGAGAGCGGAGGATGGCAGTGGAGACTAGTGGAGCAGGCCTGGCAGTGGCGGGTGCTCAGGCCCGGGGCTTGACCATGCCCAGAAGCGGGGCAGGGATGTGGACAGCTATCGAGGCCAGCCAGGACCTGTGGAAAGAGAGGAGGGGGCCCGACTTCAGCGCTGGTGGGGTCTTTGCGATTCTGGGGAACAGTTCCGCCCTGCCCACGTCTTTCTGGACTCCCTGAGGGCGCCTGGCAGGGCAAGCTGGGCAGGCAGACTCCTCCCTCCGGGGCAGTGCTGGGCAGGGCAGGGAGACACTTGCTTGGAGGAGGGGGAGGGAGGTCTGAGGCTGCTAGTCATGTCTGTCTGCCTGTCTTTCTGTCCCCCCTTCTCAGGTGCCAGACTCCTCGTTCCCTGCCATCCTCAGCAACGCACCTGTCCCTTGCCTCCAGGTCACCGCACCCTTCCACAACTCCGGCTCACGAGTAATCTCCACCCACCCTGCCCTGCTCCTTCCTCCGCTCTCCTCCTCCTGCCACTCTCTGCCTCTGAGAACAGGGGGTCCCAGGATGGGTTTCCCCGCACTCCTTCATCCTTGTCTTTAGCTACTTCTCATGTGTAAGTGTGTGTCGGTAGGAGGCGACGGCTCCAGGGGCTCACAGCACCAGACCTCCCTCCCGGGATCTGTCATTCTATTTATTTTGCGTATTTATTTATGGTGTGTCTTTGGACAAGGCGGGGTCTGGACTGAGCAGCCTCCCTGGGCGGTGGGCGCCCAATGCCCAGGGTTGCACTCCTGCGCACAACGCACAAGGGGCCCAGCAGACGACGGAGCTCTCCGGGACAGACGCCAGAGGCCTCCCCATGCTTGGCAGACTCCGCCGGGGCTCAGGCAGGACTTGCACCTCCCCAGCCCTGGAAACGCCGCCTCTGCTCTTGCCACAGCAGCAGCAGCCGCTGCCTTGGGCCCGTCTCGCCTGCTGCTCACCACCCACACCCACAGCATGGGCTCCACCATGGGCTCCGTTGGCTATGGGACGGACCACCGGCGGCGGTCTTTGTGCTTCGAAGATGCTTCTCGCCAGCAGCAGCAGCAGCAGCAGCAGCAGCAGCAGCTGCAGCAGCAGCAGCAGCAGTTTTGGGCAGTGGCCGGCACGGCCCTCGCCATCCACCCCGACGGCAGCAGCGGCAGCGTTGTCTATCTACAGAGCCCTCTGAATCCTGACTGGGGAAGAAGACAGTCTGTAGTGAAGAACTAGCCGGGGCAAACGGGGAGGCACAGAACACTGGGAGCAACAGGAGGTGTAGCCACCGAAACCCACTGAACCTGCAGCGGCAACCAGGACAAGAACAAGCAGGCCCCATGGAGCATCCCGCTCGCTCTGGGGACGAGGACTTCCTGGAGCCCGAATGAGGTCAGGAGGGGGACAAGTGGAGACACGACAGAGAACAGGAGACCTCAGCGGGGGGAGAGCCCACCTCCTTCCTCTTGCTCAGTGTCTCTGTGTGCCTCTGCAGCATACGTTACCCTTTGCACTCGGACCATCTGGCTGCTGTAGAGCCACGTCCTAGAATGAGGAGAGAACCTAACTGGGGACAACCCAGCTAAGTGGGGAGGTGTGGCCATCACTTCTTCCGTGATAGTCGCCAGCACCGCAGTCCCAGCTGTCATGATTTCTTGTGATGTTGCACACAAATCCTGCTCATGGCATCCAGGACTCGGCCACTCGCTCGCAGCCGCCCATGGGCAGCAGAGAAAGGGAGCAGGGGCCATGACATGAGGTGGGAGGTGGGAGAGGAGCAGCAGCAGGAGAGACTGGTGGGCCGGACACGGGGAGAAGGTGGTCCAGGCCAGGACTGCCAAGGCCTCATCGGAGGAGGACCTGCTGTATCGGCTCCACCTCCCAGGGCCGGCCCATCCATGAGGCCACAGGAAATGTTTGTGTGGGGCAGTGCCCTTAAGGGGCAATGAAGGGACAAGCCCCCAGCCTGTCTACCCACCGCCCTCTCCAGCCCACCACTCCACGGGGCGCCCCAACCCTCTTCTGAGAGGATCACAGCAGCGGCAGCCCCCTCCTCCCTCCAGAAAACTGCTGCTGTGGCTGCAAAGTGTTTCTTTCGAAGCATCAACTAGGCAGGGACGGGCGGTTTGGAGCCCAGCAGACCTGTACTTACAAAGAGGGCCCCTTCTGTTTACAGTGCGCATGAGCAGGGGGGGCTGGTGTCCCAGCATCCCCTACTCCTGTTCATTTCAGACAGACAGAAGAGGGGGGGCTGCTCAGTGTGCACTTGGACAGCAGAGGGGAGGGGACCGGAAGCACAGCTGCTCGTTCGCCAGCCCTCCCTCCGCAGGAGGGGTGCGTGTGGGGCAGCCTGTTCAGGGGGCGCAGAGGCGGCTCCTCCCCTCTCTGTGACGGGGGGCTTTTGCTTGATGAACGCCAGAGGAAGGAGGGGGGGCTGCTGTGTGTTAGGCAGAGGCAGGAGAGGCGGCAGAGGGCAGCCGTGGGCCGCACAAGTCCCGGCCGCAGCAGCACGTCACGGTTGGAGGGAGGTCCTCTTCACCTGTGGGTCTGGTCACCTATCGTCCCCTTCATGTCCTTCTTCGTGGTGCCTGTTTGCCTTTGCTGGAATGTCCTTCTGCCCAAGGATTCTGTGGCCAACATTTCAGCTCCCATTTACTCTGGGAGCAAACTGGTCTCAAGAACATGCCATACCCCAAGAGAGCTGTTGACGATTCTGGTGAGCGAATATCTGCTTGATGCTCTTGTGATGCTTGCTCAAGACTAGCAAAGCAGGGTTTGTAATTCCCGTCTTGGGAGTACAGAGCCAGGTTGGGGGGCGGGAGCAGTTCCTGATTCGTTCACATAGTAGTAGAGCAGTGAGATCTTGTGTTTGTGGTGTCTGCTTTGGGCGGCCACGATGAGCCACTCAATGCTGGGAGGGGATCCTCCGTGGATCATGCCTTTGGCAGCCAGGCCGTCTTTCCTGCTCATGATGCTGAGGTGGGTTCCAGGGGCCGTCATGAGGAGGTCATGCCGGAGGCTTCCAACACGGTGCGTGCTGCAGCTACACGGACTAGGTGTGAGGCGGTCCTTGACGTGCTGCCTGGGGTGGGGTGGGGGCTCCAGTGGTGCCTGCCTTGTTGTTTCCTTCTGGTCCTATGCATGAAACATCATGGGGGGGGGGAGTACAGGAACACCACCTAACAACACCAAGAGGAGCAGCAGAGAATGTTGTGGGGACACTGACCGGGGGGGGGGAGGGGAGTGGAAGAAGTTTGCCAGGCCAGTCTGAGAAGCGCCGTGGGCCTGACGTGGCTCTCCGAGACCCTGTTTGTCCAGTGCCGCTGTTTGAGGCAGGGGCCCTTTCAGGCTCCACCCGTCTGCAAGTGGCGCTCAGCGGCGTGACTCAGTCCCTGCTTCCTTCCTTCCTTGCCATTGGTTTCCAGAGTCTCTTCAGCACATCGGCTGTGGACTGGCCTCGTACCTGGATCAAGCACAGCCGTCTTTTGGATTTACCTTACAACACAACAGCCTCGCACAGCCAAGGGGAGTCAGTCAAGAGACCTCCAGACAGTCCTGCTGTTTTCCTGCATGTGTCAGTGATGCAGCTTCCTGCCCTTTGGACCAGGCTCACCTGGGTTATGGAAGGTGCATCCTTCCTGGAGAGGCACCTTTCCCAGTAGGGGAGGCTACGGAATTCGTTGTCTTCTACACTGTTGCAAAGATGAGAGGGACTCCCCCAATGGGACCTGGGCCTCAACAGAACTCTCCCCGTCGAGCCAGGATTGGCTCTGGATACAGGTGTGCGGGAGTCGGGTTATACCCTCCTACCCGACCGTGCTTGAGCCTAGAGGTTTGGGGACCTCATCAGGGAGTTTGCCCCAGCCAGCCCCTGACCAGCAGTGGTGCCTCGTGCACTGGGGTGCAGATGAAAACACTGCAGGGGCGCAAGAAGCTTCTTTTGACGCCAAAGTGTTCCTCCGCCGCCCCGCCCCCATATGCTGCGCCTGAAGGTCTTAGTTTCACGCTCTCTTTTCTGTAGCCGCTGCTGTGCTGCCAATAACCTCAGATAACGTCGTCATAGCACAAAACTCAAGGACAGCTGTCAAGCAACCCTGTTATTGAAGCGCTGACCCAGTGGAGCTGAGCTGCGGCCTCCCTCCGGCCCGTGGAAGGGGGCCGGCTGTGTGGCTCCGTCCCAGGACTCTCTGCAGTGCTGCAGCAACAACCTCAGACACCTATTTCTGATGTTCTTTGTTCTTTGTCTGTCTTGACACATGGATGTGTGTGGTGGCCGCTGCAGATGTGGTGTGAGTGCGTGTGGGTGTCCCACCCAGGGAAAACTATGGAATTACTGTGTGTGTGAGGGTGACTGGGGAGGGGACAAATTCCAGCAGGGGTCAAAACTGGGAGGGGCTGATTGATTGGCAAGATGAGGACCCGGATTGGGACCACAGTCTTTGTGCCTGTTGCTGTGGTGATTTACTTAGGAAGTGAAAAGTTGGTGTGTGGTGACCATGCTTGTTGCTCTAGACATTTGAATATACAGGACCTATTATGCATCGCTATATTATACGGGGGTCGGTGTGTCCCCCCCCTCTGGCCCTGGCTGGGGCTCCTCAGTCCTCCTCTGTAACTTGGCTTTGATGGGGTGCAGACCTGAACCATGTGCTCTGGCAGCACCAGCCCAAAACGCCACCATGATAATAAAGGGTTGAGCAATGTTGGAAAAGGGACCTGCTGCCCTGCCTCATTCATTGGCCTCGCTCTGGCCTTGGGGGACCTCGTCACCTCCTAGTGTTGGGGAGGGGCCTCCACCATGGGCTCCCACATCACAAGCACAAAGGGACCCATCAGCATATTGGGGGGGGGCTGGTCATCACCAGGCCTTTCCATGAGGGCCAACTACAATCTCACAGAGTCGTGCAGGAGGGACGCTTCTTCCAGCCAGGCGCTTCATAAAAAAGAATGAGGATGAAATGGGAGAGGGGGAGAGAAGAAGGTGTTTCAGGGCATGATGGCAAAAGCCCCCCCCCCCCACGCCTGCGGGCTGCAACAGTCTTCACATGGCGCGCAGGCCTTCGTCAGCTTGACCAAGTGAGAGGCACCCAGGACACATCAAGGGCTGGCCGCCGCCATGTCTTCCATATCAAGCCCCAGGACCAGCTGCTGCTTGTGGCCATTTGCACATGGAGCGCACACAGGGGGAGGGTGGCTTGCTTCTTTTTGCGTGGGGACTGGCTGGTCTTGCTTGTGACCCCTTCAGTGGGGAATCCCCCCCTGCAACGTACTTGGCCCCCTTACTGCCTCTTGGGTAAAGCCAAAGTCACCTCTACTAGCAGAGTTGGTCTAGCTGAAAACTAGTCTGCTAAGTCTGGCCACCCTCTGTCTGCGGAGACGGAGTCATCGCTGGCCCACTTGGAGGCGAACCCTGGCACAGACGGGGCTGTCTTGAGAATAGGGGGGAAACCTGCAGGCAGGCGGCACTTGTGGGGCAGCCTGTGTGGCCAGCAGCTGGCCAGTGGGGCAAGTTGTCCGCTGCTTCAGGAGCAAGGGCTGCCCAAACTAAGAGACGTGCAAGGCCTGGAGACGCAGGTCTTGCACAACATTCCCCCTTACGAATTGCGTCACCAACACCCACCTTGTCCACAGTCTCTCCGCTCAGTGATGAGGGAGTGTTTCTTGGTTCCCAAACGTTTTAGCACCGGGACCCACTTTTTAAAGCAACACTCTTATTGGGGCCCACCTAGCTTCACGAGTCTTAAAAAAAGGAGATCTAGAAAGAAATAATACATTATTTATTTATTTACAAGTAATATTTTATTTTATTTATTTGAAAAAAAAAACACCTCAATCCATTTCTCATAATGATGCAGTCCTAATGAATAGCCGCAAGGCTTGAGGGACTTAGTTATGTGACGCAGCCTTCACCTGCTCCCACTACCTGTCATTGATAGACTTGGAAAAAAACACAACATCTCAAACATTTATCTCCCTATATTTACACAAGCTTGCAAACTGCAGGAGCTTAGCTGTTTGCAGGGCAATTAGCAGCTCTCTGATATCTGATCTTTCAATCACCCCGTTTTCAAGGGTGCTTGTGGCCCACCAGTGGGTTAGAAATGACACACCAGCCATGCAGCCCCCCTGCCAGCGCTTTGGTGGGATTTCTCAGGGGTGGCAGAGGAGAGCATCTACATGCTCAGAGGAACTCTTCTTTTACTACTTCACATTCCTCTTAGCACTGAAAGCAAAGTTCCCGTTCGACACCTTGGAGAGGACGGCTTCTTCTTCCTCCTGCCTCTCACAAGATCCACCATTGTATCCTGCAAATATGATTGGGCCGTTACTCAAGTCTGCACAACAACTTCCTAAATTCCATCTTTTGCTTTTACAAGATGCAAACTGTTGGGGAATATCAATAGATAGAGTGGATAAAGGGAAGTTTTTTTCCCTCTTGCGCAGCACTAGAACAAGGGAACATCCACTCCAATTGAGTGGTGGGAGAGTCAGAACAGACAAAAGGAAATATTTCTTTACCCAGAGAGTAATTAATCTGTGGAACTTCTTGCCACAGGATATTCTGATGGCACAGGATATTCTGAAGGGGATTGGACAGATTTATAGAGGAAACATCCATCACAGGCTACAAGCCATAATGGGTATAAGCAATCTCCGAGTTTTAGAGGTAGCCTATCTCTGCATGCCAGGTGCAAGGGAGTAGCAACAGGATACAGGTAACACGTTGTCTTGAGTGTTCCCTGAGGCACCTGGTGGGGCCACTGTGAGATACAGGAAGCTGGCTTAGATCCAGGGCCTTTGGCCTGATCCAGCAGCCAGGCTCTTCTGATGTTCTTACCTACAACATGTCTCCCTCTCCTTTTGCTTACCATCAAGCCAGATGAAGAATCCTATAGGACCTGACCTTAAGGATTTCAGAAATAGGATCTTAAAGTCTGCCATTTTTATTTAGTATTTTATTCGTTAAAAGATTCATATCCTGCACTAGCTCTCTCAGGAGAACACTGAACCTCAGGGATTCTTGTCAAAATCAAATCCACAGTAGTGTCTGCAGGGTGAAGAGAAGTAACAACCCACTGAATTACCCGTGAACATGGTCTAGGCAGAGAAGGGGTACAAAATGCAACTCATTTATTAAAAGTTCAAAAGAAAAGGAGTTAGTGGGAGGGGATAGAAAAAGTACAAGCAGGCAGATGGAAAATGCCTGACTCAGCTAGACGGACACAGAGCAGAGCAGGGTCCAATAGATGCAGTAACCAATAATGCCCAGCAGATGGAATTGGGATGTACTCAAGAACAAAGCCCACAAGCCCCCCACACACATACACACACGCACGCACACACATGTCCCCTCACTAAAACCCAGCAAACTTTGCAAGCTGGCTTGGAGTGAAAAAAGGCAACAAAAGCAGAAGGAAACTCCTTTTTGTGTCTGGCTAATTCTACAGTCCCTAGCTGACGGGAAAAAACACACACCCAATTTTTACTGTCCATGGGCTTAAAACCTAGGTTTCAGGATGGCATCAAGTTACCTGACTGGAGGAGTGGAACCTACCTGGCTTCTCCATCCCACCCCTTTTACCTCAATTGACAGGTCAGCCGCCCAATGGGCAAGGCAGGCTTATCGCTAGGCAGAATGGCTACCCCACAGACACATGGCTGGTGAATAATGGAGTTTCCAAACAAACAAGACTGATTGCAGGAGAATTTCCAGCAGCTCTCAGACTGCTGAACCTGCACAGGAGCTTCTGGGAAGCTAGAAGTGTCCAAAAAAGTAGGAAAAATAAGCAAAACATGGGAGGGGGAGACAGGACAGATCATCACAGCAGGTCAAAGACTATGCAGAAGATTTTTCAGTCAGTGTCAAAAATGCCAGCAATGATGGTAAGATGCTGATCCACCCTCCACAGGACGGGGCTTCCCACAACCTCCGTGCCCCCAGAGAGAGAAGGGCCTCTCACGCCAGGCACATATTATCCACCCGTGATGAAACATGAAGAAGAGCCCTCTCAGAGGATCTCAGGAGGCAGGTGGTTGTCTGTGCGGGGGGGGGGGGGAATGGTCCTTCAGACACTCTGGTCCTCCACACCAGTAGCTGGAACTGCACTCGGAGGTGCACCAGCCCCTGCACAAGTGACGTCTCAGCCAAGGAGTCTCATGCGATCACGATGCCTCAGGCCTGCAGCCGCATTTTGGGTGAGTCGAAGTTTCCGGTGGTCTTCAAGGGCAGTCCCATATACAGTGCATTACAGTAATCCAGATTAGACATAAAGTGGTGCATGGACAACCATGCTCAGGTCTGGCAAACACAGGAAAGGACGTGGCTGGCACACCAGCCAAAGCTGGGCAAAAGCCACCCAGGCCACAGCTGAAACCTGAGCAGCAGCACCCATGTGCAGAGCTGGGAGCAAAAGCGCTTTCAGGAGGCTGCTCCTTCAGAGGAAGTGGTCTCCTCCAGAACAGGCAGACACTCCCGAGCCTGGCTGACAGGTCTCCTGACCAACAGCACCTCTGTCTTGTCCGGAGGAGGGAATTCCCTCCCCCTGGAATTAAGAGCGCCTCCCTCTTTAGAGACCTTCAGGCGGGGACGCCTCAAGGCGCCTTTAGAGACGCCTCAAGGCGTTTTTATTTCGGTTAGCGTTCGATTGCTGACATGGTGAGCTGTCTTTTTTTTAAGCAAATATAATTTTTTGTTGTTGTTCAGTCGTTAAGTCGTGTCCGACCCTTCGTGATCCCATGAACCATATCCCGCCAGGCCTTCCTATCCTCCACTATCTTCCTGAGTTCGTTCATCTTCATGTTCGTTGCATCGGTGATGCTGTCTAACCATCTCATCCTTGGCCTTCCCCTTCTCCTTTTGCCTTCAATCTTTCCCAGCATCAGAGTCTTCTCCAGAGAGTCCTCTCTTCGCATTAGGTGGCCAAAATATTTGAGTTTCAGCCTCAGTACCTGTCCTTCCAGGGAACAGTCAGGGTTGATTTCATTTAGGATTGACTGATTTGATCTCCTAGCAGTCCAAGGGACTCTCAGGAGTCTAAAATATAAGATTAAAATATAATCTTAGGTGACCTTAAGAGGTGACCCTGTTTTAATTACCTGTTTTTAATTATTTTTTATTGTATTTGTATTATGTTTTAACTCTGTAAGTCGCCTTCGTTGCCCTGTCGGGAGAAAGGCAGTGTGTAGATTTTTAAAATAAATAAATAAATAAATAAAATTGAATTCCCACCTATTTGCCCTCATCCAGCCCATCACTGACCCCAGACAGCCACCCATAGACTGCCACCCACATATTGATGGCACCCAACCCAGTAGACAGCCCATCTGTGCCCGGGGCGGTGACTCCTGGTGTCACCCCCCCCCCCCGAGCGCGCAGCCGTGGAAGTAATTGGCAGTGATGTCACAAAGCAGCACCAAGACTGCAAAGCCAGGGAAGAAGCAGGATGAGGTAGGTAGGTAGGTAGGTAGGTAGGTGTGTGTGTGTGTGTGTGTGTGTGTGTGTGTGTGTGTGTGTGTGTGTGTGTGTGTGTGTGTGTGTGTGTGTGTAGCAGCAGGCAGGCAGCAAGGACGCAAAGGTGCTGTGATGTGGCCGCTCGCCACTCCTCTGGTCCTGGAACCCAGGGCGATCTGTTCCCGATGCTTCAGTGGTTTCATACAAACATTGAACACCACGGGGGACAAAACTGAACCCTGCAGACCAACAGCCACGGTGTCCAGCAGGAGCCCTCCGCGGCCCCAATCAGATTTGTCACAAATCGTGCGACCATTACAGAGATGAAAAACAACATTCTCTGGGTAAACTGGCCAGTAGTTAAAAGCAGAAAGAGACGCCCCTTCGCCTGACGTTTCATTGGGCTTTACTACCAACATCTTCAAAGGATTGCTAACAGCAAAGCAAGCAGCTGTCTGTCGATTACGACCCCCGTTTCTCGAAATGCCTACTAAGCCGTTTCACTGCCAGTAGCTCCCCAGAACCCAAAGGTGCTGACTTGACTCTTGTCATCTCTGTGGCCGTGGCCAGCTCCCCGGGTCGTTGGGCATCCAGGTAGCATCCCCAGGACCATCAGGAACCCACCTGGATCTGTCGGCCTCTGGGGGCAGGCAGGCCTCTCTGATCGGTGTCCCACCCCTGCAGAGGCAAGGGGGCCACAGTGAGCCAAAACTCCGCCAGTTGGCACCTGCATGCTCCTGTGCCCCTCCACCAGACCTGCACACTCACCCAGCAAGGAAAAGGTACAGGCTGGTCTCCCCAAGAGCCTTCTCGCCCAGGCCTTGGCAGGCCCAACAGGGTTTGACACCTTGTTATGTTTGGTTCGGCCTAAGACAGACAGGAGGACCTGACTCTGCTTCCGACAGTCCCACATCAACCTCCTTTGGCTGGTGCTGTGAGGGCACCTAGTGGTCTTTCCCTGGCATTGCTTCCACTTTGCAAAGCCTGCCGAACCCATTTCTCAGATAAGCAACAAACAGGTAGGGGGTACAACCAAACTGGAGGCGGGTATCTTTACGGCACTCTGGAACTTTTGCTTTGGAACCGGCACAGTTGCGTTTCAGTTACACCCTACACACAGGCTGGGCCAGAGTTTCAACAAGGGCTGTTCTGCAGCACGCTCGCTCCCCACGTTGTGCGCAGTCAGCTGTTCCAGGGGTGCAGCTGTTCCTGGCTTCCTCGGGAGGCTGGTGGTGAGTCTCAGTGGCTTCATGACATCGACACAAGCGGAGCTGGGGCTGGAGGGAGAGAGCAGAGTGCTTCTTCCAGGCAAAGACAGACCTGCACTCTGACAGCTGCTGCTGCTTTCCCCAATGCCTCTCTCGGCCTCCAGGAGCTGCTCAGAAGTGCCTCGGCTATATCCGACCACACAAGGAGGGGGGAGGAGTCCCCTTGTACCCTCAGGTCACCTCAAACCCAGGTTGCAGTGACAGTGACGGCCCTTCCATCCTGGATACATCGCAGCCATTCACACCTCCTTCCTTCCTCCCTAGCCACCAACAATCTGTTTAGGAAGAGAAGTTGGCTTGGCCAGCTAACTTTCCTAATCCTAGCCCCAAACCTCTTACGGTACGGTCCTAAGCTAGCCTTGGTCTTTGGCAAGCTTGGCGATTGACGCACAAAGTCCCCCTGGCTCCTCAACTACCTTCCTCAGGCATCTGCAGCACTGGTTCAGAAGAAGAGGACCCCACGGAGGGAGAGACTGTCCGGCTGCAAGCAAGTGGTTGGTTTCATGGCCTGCTGAGGGGATCGCTCACTGCAGCCTGGCTCAGGCTACAGAGAACTGCAACTCAGTCCCCAACCACCCCCCTGCTTCTGCAGCAGCCCTTCTCTTCTCCTCTCCTCTCTCCTCCTGCTAGTGCAAAACCGCTGCTTCTCCAGTCCCCCCCCCCCAGACAAGCCCCTCCTTGCTTTCCCTGCATCTTTCTCTTCCTTGCTCACACCATCTGCATGCCTTTCCTTCTCCTTCTCTCTAGAACAGTGGTTCCCCAACCTGGGGGTCAGGGCTCCCAAGGGGGCAGCAAAGCGGTTTCTGGGGGGGTCGCGGGATGTTAGCTGGATGGTCATATCCAAGATGGTGGCTCAGTCCTCCCCCCCCCCCCACCACAAAGAAAGATCTGATGCTCTGTTGGGGCTTGTTTGCTCACTCACCTTGCGTGTTACTTTCTGCTTGTCTTTTAGCATCTCTGATAATATTAGCTCACTCCCCCCCCCCAATGGGGCTGCTTATTAGTAGAACTTTTAAAAAGAGATTTTAAAAAGTGTGATTTATTAAACAGTGTAACTTGTTAAGAACAATGACATCACTTCCTGCTTGCTGACATCACTTCTGCTCCTAGGTCTTGGGGGGGGGTTCCGATAGATTGTCACTCTACAAAGGGGGGTCCCTCCCGGTGCTACAAAGGTTGGGAACCACTGCCCTAGAAAAGAGGCGCCGAATGCAGCGCAGTCAGGCAACCAGGACTGAGCGGCCTCCCCTGGCTGGCTCGGCGGCTCCTTCACCTTTCCGAGCAGCAGCACCTGCTGCCGTCGATGCCCTCTGGCTTCCAGCTGCCCCGAACAGAGCGAGGCAGCTTCCCTCCCTCCCTCCCGGCGCCTGCAGCAGTCCGCTGGCTGTTTGTTTGGCGTCTTCCAGAGTCCACGGAGCTCAGCAAACTGGAATGTGCGCCTGATTTCAGTCGGCTCTCTTTCTGGAGGACGGACGGCCTGTGTCAGATGAGGAAGGCATCTCTTGCAGCAGCAGCAGCAGCAGCAGCAGCAGCAGCAAGCCACACACGTCGTCTTGCTGAATGCCCACTTCAGTCAGGGAGGGAGGGGCGGGCGGGCTTCGTTCGAAATGCGCCTGCGCGCGCGCCAGCCTGCCACGGCACTTTCCTTCCTGCAGGACGGCCTTCTGTCAAACCCGGTCTTTTGGCTCCTCCCCCGCGCTGGCGCCCTCTCAGGCGTTGACACAGAGATAATTATATGCAAGAGTGACCCAGGTCATTGCCTGCCCTGCAATGGGTATGTTCCGGGTTCTCGTGAGAGAAGCAGTGTTTTGGTCTTCTGGAGCGCACGTGAGACTGAGCACAGGAAGAATTGGGGTTTTAAGTGTAGTAGCTTTGGTTGTGCTGCACCCAGAAGTGGTAGCAGGCTGCAGCAGCAAAGACGGAGTTTCTGCTCTTTCTATCTCAGGCACTCTGAACTCATAGAGCACGGGACTCCCGTGGTTTCCCATTTTTGGCGGGACGTTCACTCTGTGTGCCACTCTCTATGGGCAGCGAGCGGCGGAGGGGGCCTGTCACGTGGTCGGCGGGCGGGCGGGCCGGGCGAGAAGGAGGCGCTGTCACGTGACCGCTGTAGGATTCCCAACATGGCGGCTGCTGCTGCTGCTGCGGGCGTCGCGAGTCTCGGGAGCTGAACTGGAGCAGGCGCCCCCTCCCCTCCCCGCGAGAGTCGTCGGGCCGGCCTCGGTGCCTCCTCCTCCGTTCCCCTCGCAGTTCAGTGTTCGGTCGCCATGAGGGAAAAGGGCCGCAGGAAGAAGGGCAGGACCTGGGCAGAGGCCGCCAGGACGGTACGCCGAGCGCGGGCGGGGCCCTTCGCGGCTGCCCCGCGAGGCCCCCTCCCTCCCTCCCTCTGCAGCTGGCGCTCGCCCCTTCCCTGGGTGGGGAGCAGGCGGGAGGGGGCGGCTGGGGGGAGCCGAGGGCGCTGCCGCCCCTCTGCCCACCCGATTCCCGCAGGTGCCCCCGCCGAGGCCTCGCAGGCAGCTGTCAGGGCGGGCAGGACAGGTTGTCATCTTGGCTGGGTTGCAGCGCGGAGGAAAAGCCACGATCGCGTCCGAAATAGGGTGCCTCTCTCTCCTTTTTGCCTGGGGAAAACGGGCGCGGATGTGTCGGTGCCCTCCTGCCTAGTTCTTCTAGCGCTGCTGCTGTCCCGGTGAGGAGGGGCCCCGCGGTTTCCCTGGTGCGTTCCGAGCTGAAGTGTGACTGGCAACTAAGGGGCAGGGCAGAGCAGAGGAAGCTCGTTCACCGAAGGCCTTGTTTGGCTGGAGAACTCTGGGGAGAGACGCCGTCGGAGCCGGGCCTTCCTCCCTCCCCGCCCACCCCCCCAGTCATAATGCTTCCTTCCAACTGTAACCTGTCAGTGTGTTGTGCTGCTGGACTCCATGACATTGAGGTAACATCTCGGTGGTATCTACACTATTCTGAGTCTTTCACTGGAAAAGTGGGGCATATAACAAGAGTTTGCGTCGGTCTGTAACTCATGGTGGACAACAAGGCTCCTGGTGGCTGCAGTGCACTGCTGTAAGGTAAACTGGCTAACGAGGAGACTGTGTCTCCTGGAGTATTTTGCTTATTGTGTAATAAAACTGATAAGGGAAGGAAGGTTGTCTCTCTCAAGGCTTTAAAAATGCATGTGTGAACAAAACGAAATGTGACTCTCCCTTGGCTCCTTCTCAGAAATGGCCCCAACAGTTTTGGCTCCAGGCCCTGCACCTTTTGGCGTCTGTGCAGGTGAAGCAACTGCTTTATGAATAGAGCTGTTGAGGTGATGTGGACATACGATGGGGTGGCATAGAATAATTTCTGTTTCACAATAGCAGGTCTTTGTGAGAGACTCGGTCATATGTTCAGCTCCTTCCCTTTCTTCCCCTGCAAATTCTGTAGTTGGGGTAGTAGCATGAATCTGTCCCTTTGTTCATGTTCCAGATGTGTTAATCATGGTACAAGAAAGACCCCAGTTTGATATCTAGCTTATCCACAGACATTGATGGGGTGGACACCCTGCATGTTCCCTTCCCTAACACATAAGCCTGAGGCTCCTGCCAATAACCTTAAACCATAGTTTAGTGTTGTATTTGAAAATAAGAAGAGCCTGGCTGCTGGATCAGGCCCAGGGCCCATCTAGTCCAGCTTCCTGCATCTCACAGTGGCCCCACCAGATGCCTCAAGGAGCACATAAGACAACATGATACCTGTATCGCCACTCCCTTGCATCTGGCATGAAGAGATAGCCTACCTCTAAAACCAGGAGGTTGCATATACCAGTGGTTCCCAAACTTTTTAGCACCGGGACCCACTTTTTTAAAATGGCAATCTATTGGGACCCACCTAGTTTTATGAGGCTTAAAAAAAGGTGATATAGAAGGAAATAATATTTATATATTTACAAGTATTTTTTTATTTGCAAAAAACTCGATCCATTTCTCATAATGAGGCAGCCCTAATGAATAGCCTCAAGGCTTGAGGGGCTTAGTTATGTGACCCAGGCTTCACCTGCCCCCACTACCTGTCACTGACAGACTTGGAAAAAAACAGAACAGCTTAAACATTTATCTCAGTTTGGAGAGATCCTTCTGGAGCTCTTCACAATCCTTTCTGGTCTTCACCACCTGGAAACATTTAGTGTCATCCGCACCTTGCTGTTTATTCCCAACTCCAGGGCATTTATGAACAAGTTGAAAAGCATCGGTCCCAAAACTGATCCTTGGGGCACACCGCTTTACCTGTATTGAGCCAATATATGTGTGATAAAGGCTCTTAATCGTATGATACTGTAACAAATTTTCTTCAAACAAAGCATACAAAAAGTATTTAGGGCAGCAATCCTATACGCACTTACTGGAGAGTAAGCTAGGGACATTGAGCTCAGTAGGACTGACTTCTGAGTAGACATGTGTAGAATCGTGCTGTATCATTTGTATATCATTCATAGTAATATAAACCCAAATAATCGCAACATCTCTAGCAAACTTTGTAATAAGATATCTTCAGAAAACTATATTTAAAATTCCTATATTAAAGGAGCTCTGGTAAACACTGATAATGTGTCCTAATTTAGTTGCAAACTGCTGTGAGGGCTGGTAATAATTACAGTGGATCCCCGCTATCCGCGGATTTGACTCAATGCGGATACGGGGGTCCACTGTAAAACTCAAAGAAAAAAAAGGTTAAAACGCAGTTTGCTTACCTTTTTAGATGCGAACCGCTGTATGTTCTTCCTTTAACAAACTGAAATCGTGATCAAGAAGCCTCTTCAAAATACCTCCAGAATACACTCCAATGTGCTAAGCCTTTACTTCATGAAATTTACCAAGCGAAGAGTTTTAGTCTCTTCCATCTTGGTTCCTTATGTACTCATCTGTAAGATGACCTTATGTACTCTGTTCATGTTGCTGTCTCTACCATTTTTCATATTTTAAATCACCACCACCTCTTAATTTTGGCACCTTGTCAGCGTTTAGCAATCAGCATCTTAGCATCTATTAATAAATTCGGTACCTTTTCTGTGTTTTTGAATTTCTGAATATCTTTTTTTTTTTTGCCTAAACACAAAGGCAGTGGCCTGACATTGCGCAATACTGTCTTAGCTTTAAAACTATAAAGGGACTCAGAATTTTAGAAGACCCTCTTAAAGCCTGAATTGTGATAAGTTTTTTTCTGGGTGACAGTTCAGAAATTGTACCTAACAAGATAGGGAGTCCACAGTGGGTGCTAGGAAGGTGTGCTGCAATTCTCTCTGTCCTAAGAATTTGCTGAGTCCACAAAATAAAATGCCCCTAATTCTCAGAAACATTGGCCTGAGAGCGTGCCCCAAGTATGAGAGGAACGTTTGCACAGATCTGTAACTTGCCATGTTGAGTAGTAGCTACTCTTGATGAACGCCTGGCAAATTGCACCTGCCCTGTGCAGGCAAGTATGTGTTCTCTGTGGAGAGATGTCGCCTTCAGGTCCCTTTGTGCCACACACTGTATAAATGCTGCAATAGGGTGGCTGCATGTGTAGCATCCTCTGTTTTTTCTTTATATGTTTAAAAATAAATACGTATTAGATTACTGTCTTTTAGAGGTATTAGTGCATGTCCTCTGGCCAAATCGCTTGTTGCATTGTCTTGCACGTTAGTTTTCCAGCAAAGGCTCCTCTGCAGCATCACGTCCATTTAGACTAGGATGGGCCTCTTTAGCCTTAGGGAGTAAAGATGACCCACGATCTTTTGGAGTGCTACCATAGTTGATGAAAAGATGTTTTTAAAAAATGAAAGCCTGAAAGAGAATTTCTCCATGTTCAGTTCTGTTTCCACAGTTTGTAATCAAGGGTATATAAAGGACATTAGCATTTTATTTGTAGACGCTCTTGGGAGCAGCAACAATCCACCTCTCTTTCCCTCCTTCCTACCCTCTTCGAGAGATTCTGGTCTGAGCCCTCCGCCTTAACTTTCATTTTGTGTTGCAGCTTGACATGCTGAGTCATAATTTTGTAGGTTTCATTAGTCAGCATATTTGTGAAGTGACACTGCGTGACACAGCTCTTGGGTGACTTTGACTGGCATTCCTGGCCCGAAGAGATCATTTTAAGAACATTAACTGGAGGCATCTTTATCATTTGTATATCACTGTTCAGGGACTGTTTTTCACTATGTTGGTAATTCTTGTAACTAACCATCTCTGTAAGGTGTAGGTTAGCGTTCTCGCTATTGCAGGTGAAGGTGAGCCTGAGATTAAGTAAGTGCAAAGTGATGCACATTGGGGCAAGAAACCAAAATTTCACATATACGCTAATGGGTTCTGAGTTGTCTGTGACGGATGAAGAGAGAGATCTTGGGGTGCTGGTGGACAGGTCGATGAAAGTGTCAACCCAGTGTGCGGCGGCTGTGAAGAAGGCCAATTCCATGCTCGGGATCATTTAAAAGGGGATTGAGAATAAAACGGCCAATATCATTATGCCTTTGTACAAATCGAGGGTAAGGCCACATCTGGAGTATTGTGTCCAGTTCTGGTCACCATACCTCAAAAGGATATAGTTGAATTGGAAAAGGTGCAGAAAAGAGCGACCAGAATGATTTGTGGGCTGGAGCACCTCCCTTACGAGGAAAGGCTACAGCGTCTGGGGCTTTTCAGCCTAGAAAAAAGGCGCCTGAGGGGGGACATGATTGAGACTTATAAAATTACGCATGGGATGGAGAGAGTGGATAGAGGGAAATTCTTCTCCCTCTCGCACAACACCAGAACCAGGGGACACGCACTAAAATTGAGTGGAGGGAGAGTTAGAACAGACAAAAGAAAATATTTCTTTACCCAGCGTGTGATTCATCTGTGGAACTCCTTGCCACAGGATGTGGTGATGGCACCTGGCCTAGATGCCTTTAAAAGGGGTTTGGACAAATTCATGGAGGAAAAGACCATCACAGGTTACAAGCCATAAGCAACCTCCTGGTTTTTTTTTTTTTAGAAGTGGGTTTTCTCTGTGCCAGGTGCAAGGGAGTGGCGACTGGACACAGGTATCTTGTTGTCTCGTGTGCTCCCTGAGGCATCTGGTGGGGCCACTGTGTGACACAGGAAGCTGGACTAGATGGGCTTTTGGCCTGATCCAGCAGGGCTCTTCTTATGTTCTTATTGTTCCAGGTGGCCTCCTGAAGGGATGTGAGTTCATGGCGAAGGTGAGAGAGAGGAACCAGGGGCTTCCTGCCTCACCCTCCTAGCCATGACACTAGGCAAGCTCTCATCAGTAATATTCCTTAAGGCAGTGGTTCCCAAACTGGGAGGCGTGGCACCCAGGGGAGCCGTGGAAACCAGCCAGGGGAGCCGTGGAAACCAGCCAGGGGAACCGCAGAGTGCCACGGAATCCTCTTGGAAAACAGTGCAAAGCCAATTGGCAGGCATCAACATCATGTCATGGGGAGCCGTGGTCAATGGTCGCCAATGGTCAAGGGAGCCACAGGTCGAAAAAGTTTGGGAAACACTGCAGGCTTAGGGGGATCCTATTGACTCTCCAAGCACTGGAATGACTGTGGCCAAGAACCCCGTAGGACTCTGCAGGACGGATGGGTGTCGCTTCAGGCAGCGTGTACTTTGTTCTCAGCATGCTGGCCTGCAGGACAGCTAAAAATCCGTCTTCCACTTGCAGCCTGGGATGGGTGGAGGAGGGCGGTGCTCTCTCTTGTGTTGCCATGTAGAATTCTGCATGTGTTGCTGCTTTCTTGTTAAAAAAGCAAAGCAAAAAAAATCTTTGTGGCAGTAGTGATATCTTTGTTTGCCCATGTGCACAGCTTCTTAGCCAATTAAGATAAGGTGATTTGTGTGGCTGCACAAGTCAAGCCAGACTAATCTCATCTCCTCCTTTAATAGAGCAATGAGTCTGAGAGATCGTGAGAACATATCATACCTAGATTTCAGGAAGGCATTTGACGAAGTCTCACACGATATACTTCTGGATAAAGTGGTAAAGTGTGGGCTGGATGATGCTACTGTCAGGTGTGCTCAAGTCCCATTGAATAACTGTTCCCAACAAGTACTGTACCATTCAATGGCTAGCCACTACTAAGAATTTCTTAGCTCGGGGAGCTGTCCAGCACTGGACCAGCCTGCCTCATACAGTTGTGGACCCTCATTGGCGGTTGTCAAGCATAGTCTGGACGGACACCAGTCGGGGACGCTGTGGATGCCCCTGTGCTAAGCTAGGGACTGGAGAAGGTGGACTCCAAGGTCTTCTTACTCGAGTCTTCTTAAAGTACATTGTGCCTAAGAGGATAAACCAAGCAGCAATAAGGGAAGTGTCAAGAGTTAGTGGTTTTCCCAGGGTAGCTGTTGCTGTCTCATGTCCCTCTATCTGACTATAAACGTGTGGTTAGGAAGCAGTGTCTTGTGCTCAGTATGGCCACGAAAAGGGTTCTTTTCTACTTTGAGCTGTTCTGCCATTGGATGCCGTTGAAAACACTTGATGAAGGCGGCCTGTTGTGTTCATGCCAGTTCTCTTGGGGAGCTGAATGCCTAGGAAGCAGAGTTTGCATTCTTCTTTTTATTTGGATTGCCTGCTCAATGATGCTTAAATTCTACCTCCTTTGTAACTAATACTGTGAACTTTATGGTTTGAGTTCTAGATAGTTTGCCCTGGATATAATTAAGGTGCTGGGTTAGAACTTTAGGGGCACCCTGAAGGTCTGATGTCGAATGGGCTGTATGTGTGTGCTGTGCGTGAATACCCAGGGCATGGTTGAAAGGCACTACGGTATATAAAGTATCAACCCCCCCTCCAAATCAAAGCAGATACCAGGGGTGGCCAAACTGTGGCTCCTGAGCTGCATCTGCGTATTTGCCCATGTGCACAACTTCTTTGACATATAATCTGCGGCTCTCAGAAATACGTTGGCTGAGCTCCTTTTTGCATCACAATTAGTATAAAAGGTAAATAAGAAATTTTCAAGCTTTATAATTATTTACCAGGTATAAACTGAGAGTCCACTGGATTAAAACATAGGTGAGTAAATATATTTAAGAATGTAAATGCTTCTTAAATATTGTGGCTCTTGAACATCTGAAAGTTATCGTATGTGACTCTTACATTAAGCAAGTTTGGCCACCCTGGGCATTTGCAGTACACCTTTTCCTCTTTATATGTACCAAATCTATTCCTGAAAACAGCCCTTATAGCGAAAAGCAGGATAATGAGTACAATTATTACATTAATTTCAATGGGAAAAATTCTAACTTATTCCAAAGCCATTCCAAGTTTACCCAAAAAATCACCCTAAATGCCTAATACCATAAGGGAAAAGTTGTTGCACGCCATAAAATAGAATAACTTGTACAGCACAATCCTAGAGCTGTGTCAGGCGGCAGAACAAGCGTTCCGCCACCCAAAGCTGTTGTAAAAGTACCGTAAGGCACTTTCACGATGACTCGTGAGCAGGGAAGTCGGGCGCAGGGCCGGCCTCCCCTGCTCCGCCACCCGAGCGCCCAGAGGACCACCGCCGGTAAGGATCCAGCGGGCAGGGGGGTGGATCAGGGGCAAATGGAGGGCGGTCATAGGCTCAGCTGCTCTGAGGGGGGGGGGCGGCTTCGTCCGAATCCTGTCCCCTGCTGCGCGGCTGGGCCGTTACAAAATAGCTGGCTGAATTCTGAGGAGGGAGATCGGCCCCAGCAGCACCGTTTACACTCGACGAGCATCACCTTCCCTGAGGAGACTTTCCGAGATGTTCTGTTCCTTAGGGCCCAGATTCACAGTAATTTGTGGAAACACAGCACTGCAAAAGGGAGCATGTAATGCGCATGCCTTGAAACCTGCCTGGGGACCAGCTACCCATCAAGCAGTGTGTCTTACACGAAGGAGGGCCCCTCTTCCCAAGCCATGCTCAGTCCTGTGAGGGTCCTGAAGAGCGCTTGCCCTAAAGCCCTCAGGAGCACACCCGAGAAAGAGGGGCCTTCTGGACCTCTCCCTGTTTTGGGGAGAAATCCAAAATTCGATCCGACCTCCTGGATCTCCTTCCTGGGCATGCAAGGCAAATTTGTCCCTTTCTGTGTTGCCAGAGCTCAAAGCAGAGGGAAGGGGGGGGGGAATGTCCCAGGGCCGCGAGGAACTTGGTCCTCCCCCCCCCCCCCTTGCCGGATCTTCTATCGAGAATCTTGGTGTCTTGGGATAGAGAGGCCTGAATGGGCAGCAGTCGCTTCAGCAGTGCGTCAAGGCTGACAGCGGGGTTCTTTGCTAGCTCCTCACAGCGGCCGTTTTTTCCTCTCGCACATGCCAGGAAGCAGCCCTCTGAAGTGACCTAGAACTGTTTCCTGGTACATTCTCAAGGGAAAAAATGGGGACGAGCAGAAGGTGGCCGAAGATGCTGTCAAGACTGGAAGTGTGGCTGAAGCTGCTATTGCTCATGGGGCAGCAAAAAAAGGTGGCGAGTGTGAGTGTGAATAGCCCAGCTTGCCACCGTGCCATGGTAGAAAACGATTAGCCAAAGGCAAAAACCGCCTGCCTCTGCAGCTGATGTCACCTCGCTGCCGTCACTGGGAAGCCCCCTGAAGGAGGTGAGGAAAAGTTTTGGTGGGAGGGGAGGGCTTCTGACTTCAGTTACAAGGTTGTACTTTCGAGAAAGTCCTGTCCTGTGTCCTCATCAGCTGTGTATCAGCAGGCAAAGGGGGGGGGGGGCGCAAAGCTCAGCTCGTCTGGTCTGGGAGATGCTTTGGAACTTGGAAGGCAAATGCGATGCTAAAACCCCGGGGGCCTGTCTGGTGCCGCCGTCCCAAACCAGGAGCCCCCTGTGCAAGTAGATTGTTCTGGTCTTGCCTGAATGAAGCAGCCATGACTCTCCCCCCCCCCCCGACGTCACCTATTTCTGTGTTTCTCAAGCAATTTTTCTTTAAAAGTTGGGGGTTGAGGATTTCTTGAACACCTTAGCATGACCACAACCTCCTCTACTCAGTTTTTCAGGTTTTGCATGAAGAAAGGGAGTGAAAATTGGTGTAGGTCTGCACCCTGATTAAAGCAAGAGTTTTCAAACGTATTGAGCTTGAGCTCTCTCTCTCTCTCCGGTGCAGTCTGTCTTTCTCCACCCTCCCAATCCAGAGTGAACTGTGTTTATAGCAGCTTATTCCGGAGATTCTTGCAGGCAGGCACATGTGTGCAGCTTTGTGTAAAGAATGGCAGATTGGGTTATGATGAATAACCGTACTTTGCTGCCTCATTTTATGTCCTGTGTTTCATGGTAGGTTTATATATTTTATGGTTGGTCGTAGTATGGTGCCCTGCTGGTTTTACCGAAGGGCAACCTGGAGCATTTTTTAAATTAGTCTGACGCTGGTGTTAGAAAGAATGGAATAAGCATCTCTGACCCCTGATAAAATCACACATTGGGAAACAAGGTGTCTGGTGTTTTGATGAGTTGAGCTGCTTTGTTATTAGTACTGTCTCTTTTTTTTAATGTGTTGATTTTTTTTTTTTGGTTTCATTGCATTTTGTGAGCCACCTTGATCCCCTTTGACTGAGGAGAAAGGTGGTTTATAAATACTTTTAATAAACATGATTAAACATGATTTGTCTAGAAGGCTACAGTACCAAGTGATGTGTTTTATGACTTCCAGAATTCCTCTTTTCAAGCAGCATTTTGCTGAACTAGGATTTGTATCTTTACCTGTGTCTCATTTCAGATCATAACAGACCACTTTTCTCTGTCTCAGTTGCTCCCTGTGGTTCTTTCCCTTGTTGACAAAATGCTTTGATTCTGGGACATTGCAGTAGGTTAGTGTAATAACTTGGTTTGAACTACAACCCTCAAGTGGCTCTGTGTAGACGGTATAAGCAAGGCAGAAATTCAGTTAGTGCAGCTGTGTACGGTGGCAGAATGATATTGGCCGTTTTATTCTCAATCCCTTTTTTAATGATCCCGAGCATGGAATTGGCCTTCTTCACAGCCGCCGCACACTGGGTCGACACTTTCACCGACCTGTCCACCAGCACCCCAAGATCTCTCTCTTGATCCGTCACAGACAACTCAGAACCCCCATTAGCATATATGTGAAATTTTGGTTTCTTGCCCCAATGTGCATCACTTTGCACTTACTGACATTGAAGCGCATCTGCCATTTTGCTGCCCATTCTCCCAGTTCGGAGAGATCCTTCTGGAGCTCTTCACAATCCCTGCTGGTCTTCACCACCGGAAAAGTTTAGTGTCATTAGTTTTGTGTTCATTAGGGCTGCCTCATTATGAGAAGTCTTGTAAAGCAACAAAGCCCACTCTAATGGGATCCCACCAACCAGACAACAGCAACTAAATCTGCAATAATGCCTCCCTGATTCCCTGAAGAATCTTAGAAAATGGGTAGACTCATGTGGAGGCAGGCAGGCAGTCCTAGAAACACTTTGGCCCTAAGTGTTAACAAATACGTGTTATGGGTTTATGGCCCCACGAAAAGTGGAAACATTCCCTCCAATTGTTTTCCACTGTCAACCAACGTTTCCAAACTGGGGAAATATCACACACACACACCCAGATTTCCCCCTGCTTCATATCTCTATATACATAATTGTGTGGTATATACCATCTCCTCTCACAACAAACTGCCTGCATGCTGTGGTCCTCATCGGAGGCCCTGCTTTGCATTCAAGCCATCCACAGCCATCCAAGGTGTGGATGGTGAGTATGAACACAGGGTCTTTTCAGTAGTGGCCCATGATTGTGGAAGTCCTTCTCCCATGAAGCCAGGCTTTAAGCAGACAAGACCTTTTTGTTTTGGTTGACCCTTCAG
Source organism: Plestiodon gilberti rubricaudatus (assembly GCA_026170595.1). NCBI lineage: Eukaryota > Metazoa > Chordata > Lepidosauria > Squamata > Scincidae > Plestiodon > Plestiodon gilberti. The sequence continues at coordinate 1,071,076 of JANXHW010000001.1, read as the reverse complement.
TTTCTTCAGTTGTTTCCTCCTCTGCTCTCTTTGCCATTTTCGTTCTGGTTATTGATGTTTTGCTTTTTGTTTTTAACTGGTTTTAATATTGTTTTATGACATGTTGTAAACTGTCTCAATGATCCCTTCAGTGAGACCAAAGGCGGACTAGAAATACTTTTATTAAATAATAAATAAATAAAGATTCAGGAGAAGTCTCGTAAAGCTAAGTGGGTCCTGATAGAGTGTCATTTCAAAAAGTGGGTTCCAGTGCTAAAACGTTTGGGAACCACTACACTAATGGGTTCTGAGCTGTCTGTAACAGATCAGGAGAGAGATCTTGGGGTGCTGGTGGACAGGTCGATGAAAGTGTCGACCCAGTGTGCGGCGGCTGTGAAGAAGGCCAATTCCATGCTCGGGATCATTAAAAAAGGGATTGAGAATAAAACGGCCAATATCGTTCTGCCTTTGTACAAATCGATGGTAAGGCCACATCTGGAGTATTGGGTCCAGTTCTGGTCACCACACCTCAAAAAGGATATAGTTGAATTGGAAAAGGTGCAGAAAAGAGCGACCAGAATGATTCGTGGGCTGGAGCCACCTCCCTTACGAGGAAAGACTACAGCGTTTGGGGCTCTTCAGTCTAGAGAAAAAAGGCGCCTGAGGGGGGGACATGATTGAGACGTATAAAATTTTGCATGGGTTGGAGAGAGTGGATAGGGGAAGTTCTTTTCTCTGGAAGGAGTAAGGGGGGGGCATTCCTGACCAATGGGATGTCCTCCTACTCTAGGAAGGCAGGGTCGCTTTAAGACTAAGTCTCCTCCCACGTAGGAGGGTGCCCCGCCCCCAGTTTTGGCCCTGCCTTCGCTAGAGGCAGGTCGCTTCCTTCGGAGCTCCACAGCTCTAGTTAATACTAGGTCTTCTCTTCAGGTTTTTTCCTTTTCCTTTTCTGTTAAACTGTTTTCTGCCTTTCCCGGTGGTCCTCCCTGCTTTTTCCTCACTACTGCAGGTCTTGCCACCGATCATGCAGGGGCCTCTGAGACAACTCAGGTCTACTGGCCTTGACGCAGCCTTTTACCTCACAGCAACATCAGTTGCTGAGGCGCGGGGGAGGATATCGGCCTGCTGCAAGGATCGTCGTTTTATTTCTGCCGGGGATTGGCTCAGCAGTCAGTGGAAGAGCGGATCTCTTCGGACTGTCGCCACTGCTAGCGGCTGGACCTGTTTCGCGCGGCTGTGGCCCGAAACACATTTCCTCAGCAGAAGAGCGGCTCCCCCAGGGACCGTCGCTGCTGGACCATCGCCACTGCTAGCGGCTGGACCTGTTTCGCGCGGCTGTGGCCCGAAACACATTTCCTCAGCAGAGTGGCACTCGGGGACGGTAGTTGGACCTCAGAGAGTTCTTCACACGTCCCTCTTCTCAAGCTGCTGTCATCGCTGGAGCCACAGGTATGACCGATGCGGGTTCAGCTGATATGGGGGCCAAGGTTCTGGAGGGTCAGGCTGCTGGGGAGGGCCCATCTGCTGCTGCTCAGTTCAGCAGGGAAATGCAGAACCAGATCTTGGAGTTAGTTAAAGGGACAGTACAGGGAGTGGTGCAGGCTTCTCAATTTAGACATAAGGTGGAGACCAAGCGCAGTCACCTAAAGCAGCGTGGATCTCCCAGCCCTGTATATATGTTTCTCCCAGCCCATATATATGTTTTTTCCTCCGAGGTTTTCTGTTGTCTCTTCTGACATGGATTCACCCCCCCGCAAATGCCACCGGAGGGAACGCCAATCTAGGACACGAGGATATGAGAGGGGTTCTCACAGGTGCAGACATCGCGTCCTAGCTTCCCCAAGCCCCTCCCCATCTTCCTCTGCTTCTAATGCTTCAGGGTCAGATAGGGAGGAAGGTCAACTCTCGGGCGATAAGGGTGAACAGCCTGAACCCAAGCTGGACAGACTCTTTCCCACTGATTTATTTCCCAGAATGCTGTGCAAGTCTTGGGTCTACAGCAGGCTTCTCAGGGTGATTCAGTCTCTTCTAGGGAGAAGTTGTCAGTCAAGTGTCTTTTTCCCCAGGGACCACCCAAACCTCAACTGGTGCCTTTTCCTGATGCCTTTCAGAGGGTGTTGGACACCGCATGGTCCTCTCCAGCGGTTACTAAACACCCTTCCCGCCTTATTAACAAGTTCTTTTTCTTGCAGGAACAGGTGATGGCTAATCTTAAGGTTTCAGTAGTGGATTTACCTGTGGCGGCCCTCTCCTCTTCTGCGGTCCTACCATCGGAGGGGGAAGGGGGTCCTAAGGATCAATGCGACAAGAGTGGAGGCCTCTCTTAGACGCAACTTCGAGTCTATGTCTTTCGCACTCAGATCCGCCACTACTCGATTATGGCCAGAGCTGCTTTTCTGTGGTGCGAGGAGTTAGCGGAGTCCGATCCCAGTTTGCCCAAGGGGGTCAAGAACTCTCTGAAGAAAATTGCCTTGGCATCAGCCTTCTCGGCTGACGCATCCTTTGACACGATGCACCTCACAGCCAGAGCCATGGCCTCAAATGTGGTGGCACGTTGCAACATATGGTCTGCCACTGGGAGGGGGACTCGGGCTCTCAGTCCCGGTTGGTTGGGGTACCATTCAGGGGAACGAAACTTTCGGAGAAGCTTTGGAACCCTTTTTGGTAGAAAACAGAGAAACATAAGGTTTTACCTTCGGTTCGAAGGGAGCCCTCTACGGGAAAAGCACAGTCCTTTTGGGGGCCCCGGGGAGAGCAGCGTTCTCGCGAGGGCCACATGTCCCGTAACAAGTGGAACAAATCAAGAGTGTTCCCTTAAAGCCATTCCAGGGGAGGCGGACCTTCCTCAGGAGGTGGCAAACCCAGCAAGGAGCAGTGTACAGCATGACACTTCTCCATCCGTTGGTTCAGACGACATTGGTAGTCGTCTCCTGGACTTCGCGCATCGTTGGTCTCGGGTCACCATGGATGCGTGTATTCTGGAAACAGTATCACAGGGTTACGCATTGCAGCTCCTGTCCAAACCCAGGGACAGGTTCTGGCCGGTACCAGTTTCCAAGAATCGACTCAAGCACCGACAGAGGCTCCAAGCGCTAAAACATCTGTTGGAGATACAGGCCATCGAGGCCGTGCCCAGGGGTCAAGGGGGAACAGGGTGTACTCGACACTGTTCCTAGTGCCAAAGAAGAATAGAACGTTCAGGGTCATCTTGGAACTCAAGGGCCTGAACAGATGGCTGAGGAAGAAACATTTCTGGATGGAGACATGGAGGTCAATTGTGGAGTCTCTTGAGCAGGGAGACTTCCTGACCTCTATAGACCTGAAGGAGGCTTACCTCCATGTCCCCGTTCGCCCCAGGAGTTCTCTAGTGCCGAGTCAGCAAATCGAGCACCTGGGTCTCCAGGTAGACTTTCTCTACAGAAAGACATTCAAACGTCATATGTGCTCTGCAGCAGGTGATGGAGGCCACAGTGTTGGAGGTCAGGACGCTGGCCTGATCTTGTATGTGGCATCGATTGTCAGGACATAGTGGCCTGGGCGAGGGCTGATATGATACCTCTGCAACAATTTCTGAGGCCTTTCCAAAAGGAGATTGAGAGGCAGAGTGCCCTTCTGCTCCCCATTCCAGTGAACCTCAAAACCAGTTTGGGTTCCCTATGGTTGTCAGACGAGTCAAAGCTCAGAATAAATTTGCCTGAGTTGCGGGCGATCCGCTTAGCCCTGCTAAGCTTTCAGGACCAACTAAGAAATGCCCACGTCCTAATTCGCACAGACAACGTAACAGCGAAAGTGTACGTAACCCAGCAGGGGGGAACCCGGTCTTCCAGATTGAATCAGGAGGCCATGCAGTTAGTGGAGTGGGTGGAATCACACCTGGCCTTGGTCGAGGCCGTGCATCTGGCGGGGGTCAAAAACGTTACAGCGGATTGGCTGAACCGCCGGACAATCGGAAGCAGAGTGGCAGTTGTATCCCCAGGTGTTCCATCTAGTAGTTCAGTGGTTCGAAAAGCCCCAGGTAGATCTATTTGCCTCCAGTGCCAACAGGCAGCTGCCACGGTTCTTCGCAAGGCAGCCAGACACAGGTGCCAAGGCAGTGGACGCGCTGCAGATTCAGTGGCCCAGCGGTCTGCTATATGCTTTTCCCCCGGTGGCACTCATCCCAAGAGTTATCCGCAGGACTTGACGTCTTGCGGCAATCGGCAGTGTTTTGGGGGCGGGAGGAGATCAGGCCTTTTCTAGTAACCCGCATATAAAGCGTTTCCTCAGAGGGGTCTCGTTGATTAACCCTGCCCCGGTCCATTGGTGCCCGGCCCGGGATCAACATCGTTTTATCTGCCCTTATCCAGCGTCCTTTCGAACCTATGGTCACATTTCCGATCAGAGAGCTAACCTTAAAGACTCTCTTGTTGGTGGCAGTGACATCAGCCAGGAGGTTTTCGGAGTTGGGGGCCTTGTCTGTGAACCCCAACTTATGTATTTCCCATAGGGACAAGGTCGTTCTCCACCCGGACCCTGCCTTTGTTCCTAAGATAAATTCCCTGTTTCATCGCCAACAGGACATCGGGTTGCCCTCCTTTTGTCCTAACCCAGTACACCCGAGGGAAAGGGCCTGGCATAATTTGGATGTGCGAAGGGCTCTTCAGTTTTATACCGATAGGACTAAGGAGTGGCGTAAGACAGACACCCTGTTCTTAAAATTCAGATGGTCAGCGGTAGGTGCTAAGGCCTCCGCCTCAGCTTTGGCCAGGTGGATCAGGGAAGTCATCGTACTAGCCTACCGGTCCTTGGGGTAAGGTACCTCCAGCTGGTATCACTGCTCATTCCGTGAGATGCACCGCAACGTCGGCGGCCTGTGAGGGCTATGCCTCACTTGAGGAAATTTGCAGGGCAGCTACTTGGTCATCAGTCCATACATTTATGAGGCATTATAGGATTGATCAGGCCACATCCATAGTCGCGTCCTTTGCTAGGAAGGTACTGCAGAGAGTCCTTCTTCGTTGAATGGTCGCCTCGTCTGCCCGCCCTCATGGTTACTGCTCTTACATATCCCATTGGTCAGGAATGCCCCCCTTACTCCTTCCAGAGAAAACGGAATTTCTTACCTTTCGAGAATTCCTATTCTGGGAAGAATAAGGGGGGCATTCTGTCCCACCTCTACACAGACACGGCTCTTTAGGGGTGCAGGACATGTGCCAAAGGGGAGTAGCGTGGGGGACGCCCTCTTTCCCTTACTGCTTGTTTTTTCTCGGAACCTCATACCTTGAGTTTCTCTGTTTTCTCTTGTTATGCTGTTCTGCTGTTTTTTATAGTTCATAGAAATTATAGTTCACTGTGCGCCTGGATTCCTGTCTGCACTGTTTTCCGGCTGAGCCATGCAAGGATCCAGGCATTTGTTCCAAGGAGGATGCTCCAGCTCATCAGTTCCAAACTGGGGGCGGGGCGCCCTCCTACGTGGGAGGAGACTTAGTCTTAAAGCGACCCTGCCTTCCTAGAGTAGGAGGACATCCCATTGGTCAGGAATGCCCCCCTTACTCTTCCCAGAATAGGAATTCTCGAAAGGTAAGAAATTCCGTTTTCTCTCTCGCACATCACCAGAACTAGGGGATATCTGCTAAAACTGACTGGAGGTAGCATTAGAACAGACAAAAAATATTTATTTACCCAGTGTGTAATTAATCTGTGGAACTCCTTGCTAAATGCAAGGGAGTGGTGACAGGATATAGGTATCTTGTTGCCTTGTGTGTTCTCTGAGGCATCTGGTGGGCCATTGTGAGATACAGGAAGCTGGTCTAGATGGTCCTTTGGCCTGATCCAGCAGGGCTCTTTTTATGTTCTTATGAGTGGCAGGAGAGTTAGAACAGACAAACTATTTTGCTACCCAGCGTGTAATGAATCTGTGTAACTCCTTGCCACAGGATGTGGTGATGGCACCTGGCCTAGAGGCCTTTCAAAGTAGACTTGACAGATTATGGAGGAAAGGTCCATCACAGGTTAGAAGCCATGATGGGGATAAGCAACCTCCTGGTTCTAGAAGTAGGCTACCTCTGAACGCCAGATGCAAGGGTGTGGCGTCAGGATACAGGTACAGGGCCCACAGTGATTTGGCTTCTGCGGATTCACTTACTGGTATCTGCGGATGCCGCATCCCTCCCCACACCCCCACGCATGTGAGACACCCCCCCCCCCCCGGCTCTTTTAGTGCAGCAACGTTCATTTCTTCCTTTAATGTGATAAGCAGCCTGCTTCTGCTTATTGCAGGCGAGTAGAACGAGACTAAATGCTAGAGAGGCTCAGCAAGGTTAACAGAAGTGCTTTCTGTTAACTTTGCTGAGCCTCTCTAGTAGTCTCTCTACTTGCCTGTAATAAGCAGCAGTAGGCTGCTTATTGCGTTAGTTTAAGGAAGAAACGAACGTTGGTGCACTAAAAGTAAGAGCTGGGGTGGTGGTGGTGGTGCGCCCACGTGGGGGTTGGAGTGCCCTCAGGAAAACGCAGAGGGGGCGTTCGCCCTTATCCGTAGTTTTCACGTATCCGCCCGGTGCCCCCCGGAATGTATCCCCCACGGATACAGGGGCCCTACTGTATCTTGTTGTCTTGTGTGCTCTCTGAGGCATCTGGTGGGGCCATTGTGGGATCCAGGAAGCTGGACTAGGTGGGCCTTTGGCCTGATCCAGCAGTCGGGCTCTTCTGATGTTCTTAACAGGTGTAAGATCTCAGAAATTCACTTTGACCGACATTTAGGCTTGTACAAGGAAGTTGCTCCCTGGTAAGGTGCTTCACTGGTAAGAGCTACTGATACCTAGTCCTGCTGCCAGACCACAGGGCACTGATTGTTTACTGTGACGCCTTCTCTTTGTACAATAGTTTGTTAACATTTGCTTAGTTTGAAGCACTGGCAAGAAAGTGGCAAAAGGGTTGTGAGGGTTGTGCAGTTGCAAAGAGGAGAGGATGCACCGAGTGTTCCATGCAGATGGATGTGTGCAAAAAACATAGACAAGGTTTGTGTTCTAAGAGAGTATGTGAGAGACCTTGGTGAGAGGTCTCTGAAGCACTTCAGAAGGATGAGGAAGGCTAATGGGGTGAGCAGAGAAGAGTGAAAGTCGCATTTGGCAGATGCCCAGGCCACAAAATCTTCCAGGTGAGGTAACAGGTGGCTTAAGGATCATGGCAAGAAGATGCTGGCAGTCAGGCAGCGTTGAGGAGAACAGCCTTCTTGTGCTTTGGGGGCTCAGAGAGGGGGCTGAGGCAGGGCCTCCCAGCAGTGACAGCGTTCTTCAGCAGTGGATGACTACGAGAAAAGAGCAGCTTCTTGGGAAAGGAAAGGCAGATAGTGGTGCGCTAAGCTAAGCTGAAGGGTGAGGCAGTGAGTCAGGCCGGGGGATGGCACCAGAGCAGGGCACAAGAAATGCCCCTCGTGCTAGGAGGAGTGTGTGGCTTTCAGGAGGGCTGCGCTGGCACCAGAACATGCCAGTGTTGTCAGAGCGTTTGATTTGTGCAGCAGCTTTGTCTGCACAGCTTATACTGAAGTGCTACGGCTTTGAGGAATCACACGGAGTCGGGAGTAAGTTGGAACAGTCTATTTACAATGAGCCCAAGAACTTGCAGGAATCAGACCAAGCAAAATATAGGCACAGCAGCAACACGTCTTCTTTCCAGCAATTACAGGAGCAATATATCGCAGCAATATTTCACTCTCCTACTGTCCCACACATTCCTCTGCTGCTGCTCCAGCTTTATATGGTGCAGCTTTCACGAAGCCAATGGAATTGCTTCCTCTGTCTCACCCCACCTTAATACAGGTGCTTGAATTAGCTGCCTGCTGATGCTGAGTGACTAAGCACCTTTTTACACTTTTTCTGCCTGCCTATTCAGGCTTGTTCTGGCTTGTCCTGGCATGTCCTGCAAATTCAATTGTAGATTCAGGTTCTACATCAAGTATTAAACTCTGACACCCCTCCAATGTACAATGGAATTTCTTTTTTGCATCTTTGTCATCATTCCCAATTTTGCATTTAATTTTCTGTACTGTTCTGCACATAGAGGTTTGGTCATTATGTCTGCTGTGTTCTCTTCAGTTGGACCATAAATCAGTTCAATTAGTCTCTCTGTCACTGCCTCCCTGACACGACAGTGTTTTATATCTACATGTTTGCTTCTGCTTCTCACTCTTTCATTTTTAGCCATTTGAATACATGCTTGGCTATCCACATTCACTTTAATTGGCTCGGTTGTTATAATATTTACATCACATACATCACATATCAGCTGTTTGTACCATAATAATTCTGATACCATTTCTGATAATGCGGCAAATTCCGATTCAGCTGTTGAGGCTGCTATTGCAAATCAGTAACCACCTCAGTTCTCGGAACAGTCAGTCTCATTGGTCTGTTTTGAGTTACTTTTGTTACATAAGGCAGTTGTGTTTTAGTTTTTTGGTTATTTGGCCATTACGTTTGATAGAATACAGATAATTCAAAACTGTTTGTTTCATTGGATTTGTCATGAAATTACTCATCAACAGACCATGATGGTAGTATACAAAGTTTTCACAATTTTGGCCACTAGTGGTGTGTGTCGTCTCCTCCCCCCCCCCCCGAGGTTGTCACCCGGTGTGGTCTGCACCACCGTAGGGACGCCACTGGTTTGGTCATGTTTGCGTGTTCTGAGCAGCAGACGTCACTCCCTCTCCCCTCCCTCCAGGATAATGCACCGTATTTGATCAAATGAGTCTCCTGTTTATGTTTTGGGATGTCCTTCAAGTTTGCTGTCTGTGCGCAGGAGACCCTCGTGTTACAGGCCCCCCTCCTCCACATTATAGAGAGATGAGAAATGCTTTCTCTTTCTGGCTTTATTAAGAAGAAAGAGTTGAAGGGACTTGGTTTTGTCTCGCTCTTCAAAGATTATTTTCCGTTGTTCCGGAAGAAGTTGCTCACACTGTCTCTTGCCAAAGTTTATTCAAATTTTGGATTCCCCCGCCAATATTCTGGCAACCCAGAGCATGGGCCCATGCGAGATTTTTACTGTTCCAAAGGCAGAGTAAGGAGTTGGCCCCTTTCCTTGCTCTCCGAATGAGGCTACAGCTGTCTGTCCCCCTGCCTGCCTGCCGGCCTGCCTGCTCCAGTTGAGAGCCTCGCAGGGTTTCACTCAGAAGCCTGTCCTCCATCCATCCAGGATAGAGAATCTGTGGCTGTCTCGGAGGGGAGTCCTAGAACTGGAGAAAGATAAACTTCTGCCTACTGAGGGAGAAAGGTGCTGACCGGCCTGTACAGTATTGCCTGTCTGGAATGAGAGCTCCATTATCCTACAAGGACCACCATGATGTTTTCGCAAGTTGTCACGACGTGACCAGATTGCATAATTAAAAATTCGCATGTTGCCGAGAAACTCCGTCGTTTAAAACATTTATTTTTCGTAAAATAAATTTTACTAAAATTCTGCCTGTAACATCCGTTGAATTTATTTTACTAAAACTAAATGTTTTAAACGACGGAGTTTCTCAGCAGCATGCAAACTTTTAATTCTGCACCACCATGACGATTTCACTATTTCTCTCTGCCTACGTTATAAGGACTTGTGAGCTCCAACCAGTGTTAGATTCTCATAACTGGTAGTGTCTCTGTTTTCAGATGGAGAGCAGCCACTGTGTCCGTCCTTGTTCCATGACCCTGTGGACGGCTTGAAATCTTGTGCATAGGGGGCAGACTGACTCGCTTCATCAGTAAAGAGCCCCCTGAATCACTGTATTCAGACCGTCGTATATTGTGGCCAAGGGCTTCTCCCCCCCCCCCCCCCCCGTTCTTTAATAAATATCACTCCTTGGAGAGTTCTCTGAAATTCTGAGGGTGGCTCACTGCTTTAGGATTTTTTTCCAGTGGTCTTAATACCAGAAGAGATTACCAGAAGAGATTCGATACGATACCAGAAGAGATTCTTTACTATTTCATAGCTTTCTGGTATAGTCCAGCGTGTGCGTAGCTACCCTGTTGCTCTAACTAGGTCAGAGGTCCATAGAATCGGGCTCCTGTGCAGACTGCTGCCCCATAGCCTTGAGCCATGAGTGGGGTTGAGCTTACGATACCAGTGCTCTTCACCCAGCCACACAGAGGTGAAAAAACCACCTACAAGCGCTCACTTGGATCTGTGGACGTGTGTTTGGCTGAGACAGGCCTAGGATAATGGGGTGCGGTGGGGAGGGCGGGGCCAACAGTGCCTTTTCTTGGTGGCTCCTCTCTGCAGCGGAGCAGGGGGAGAGAATAACACCCACCAGAGCATACCGCCCAGTGACTCTGGCTGGTGTCATCTTGTGCCTCTTTCAGGGGTTCTGAGCCCCCCCCCTTGGGACGAGGAAGCGTCTTCTCCTTTCTTTTGCAGCGTGAGCCGCTCTGAAAACTTTAACAAAGAAAGGAAAAGTGGTATATGAAATGTTCTTAATAACCAAGGTGAAGCAGAACAAGGAGACCCAAAGACCTGTGTTTGATGTTCTGCCTTCTTCCCCTGTGCTTTCTTACCAGGTCCTAGAGAAAAATCCCAACACGCCTATGAGTCATAAAGAGATCCTCCAAGTTATCCAAAAAGAAGGACTGAAAGAGATCAGGTGAGTCTCAGCTGCAGAAAAATAACGGCTGGACGGAGCCCCTGTTTCTAACCCCTCCCTGCCATGCTTCCCAGAGGTCTTTCATTGACACCTCTGCTACTTAATGTGTCCCTAAGAATTCTCTTTGACACATCCTCAAGGATACGCGTGGCACTTCTGTTTTCAGGGAGTGCTGCCATTTCTCCCATGCACGAGTCACTTGAGCACTTTGCAGCCTGATTAGTGCTTTGCTGAAATCTAGGTGCCCTATGTCCTCAGCGTTTCCATGATCTCCTAGAAGATGAATTGCTCTGTTGAAGAAGGAGATGCTTTTCATCTGCCATGACTTGTTCTTGACAGACAGACGCATGCTGGCTCCTAGAAATCACCCCATTATTTTCTAAGTACTCGTAGACATTTCTGTGACAGATTCTTTCCAGGTATTTGCATCAAGTTGACCGGACTGTCATTTCCTGTATCCTCCATTTCTCTCCCCCCCCCCCTTCTTATAGTTAGGGACAACATTTGCTTGTCTCCACTCTTCTAACACTTCACCCATTCCCCAGAGGATCTCGAAGATTATGGACAGTTGCTAAAAGATCCCTCCAGTATCCTGGCGTGGATTTCATGCATAATGTTATACGTCTCAATCATGTCCCCCCTCAGGCACCTTTTTCTAGACTGAAGAGGCCTTTCCTCATAAGGGAGATGCTCCAGCCCACAAATCATTTTGGTCGCTCTCTTCTGCATATTTTCCAGTTCCACTATATCCTTTTTGAGATGCGGCGACCAGAACTGGACGCAATACTCCAGATGTGGCCTTATCGTTGATTTTTACAAGGGCATAATGATATTGGCCGTTTTATTCTCAATCTACCTTTTAATAATCCCAAGCATGAAATTGGCCTTCTTTACAGCCGCCGCACACTGGGTTGACACTTTCATTGACCCTAACCCCCCAGCCTTGTACCCAGGACAGGCTGCCTCCACCTCAATGCCATTACTACACTACAGCTTTTGAGAGATTTGACCTTTTACTTTCCCTTTCAGCTTCTTTCTAAGAAGTCTCCTCATTTGAAGGAAATCTGCCCTTTGGAAGTCAAGGGTCTTCGTGCCAGATTTGCTTGGCACTCTCCACCCGACATGCATGGCGAAACAGATCGCAGCATGGTCACTGTTCCGCAACGGTTCGGTAACATTTACATCCCTGACCAGGTCCTGAGTACCACCACACAATATCAAATCCAGAGTCACCTGTCCTCTGGTCGGCTCTGTGACTAGCTGCTCTAACACAGTCATTTAGCATATCCAGAAATCCAGTCTCTCTTTCATGACCAGAGCATGAATTGACCCAGTCGATGTGAGGATAATTGAAGTCCCCCATGACTACAACCCTGTCTCTCGTTAACACAGGGACGAATAATTTATTTTATTTTATTTATTTTTCACATTTTTATACCGCCCTTCCTCCAAAGAGCTCAGAGTGGTGTACATATTTCCTCCCCTCCTTTTTGTCCTCACAACAACCCTGTGAGGTAGGTGGGGCTGAGAGATAGTAACTGGCCCAAGGTCAGCCAGGAAGCTTCGTGGCTGAGCGGGGATTTGAACCTGGATCTTCCAGGTCTAAGTCCGACTCCCAAACCACTGCAACATCCTGGCTCCCTGAATCTGGGAGCAGCTCCTGTCACCTTTCCCCCAGGGGTCAGTTTAAAAGCTGCTCTGCTCACTTCATGTTACGCGCCAGCAGCAGTCTGGTTCTGTCTCGGTTCAAGTGAAGCCCGTCCCTCTTGGGCAGGCCCGGCTTGTCCCAAAATGTTCCCCAGTGCCTAACGAATCTCTAAACCACTCCTCCCGACACCACCACCACCTCATCCACGTATCAAGACCCCTAAACTTGCTTGCCTAGCTGGCCCTGTGTGTGGAACCGGGAGCAGTTCCAAAACCGCTATCTTGGGGGTCCCGGCCTTGAGCATCCAGCAGGCAGCCTAATTTAGGCCTCCTGGACTGCATGGTGACGTTTCCCCACATCGTTAGTGTCGCCAGCATGCGCCACAACCACTATGGACTCCACGCTACTCTTAAACTAGATTTAATGTATTTATTTAAAAAAATTATACCCTGCCTTTTCCTATGCCGAGGCATAGGAAAATGATGATGAACGATGAGCGCAGCTGGCCTGTGCATGAAGCGTGTGATGCAGTGCTTTGAGTCGCAAGGTGTGGGGAGTGGCCAATAGCCCCAGGGCGCCTTCTGTCCCCGTCTCCCTCCAGCCCATTCTGGGTGTAGCCACTTCAGCAGTCCGGCTCCCGGCACCTCCTGCTCTCTCTTTAAACAAGAAGGCCGTGTGGACCGCACTGGGGGGGTGCGCTTTGTATTCCTCTTTCATTTCAAGGGACCATGTGCGGAAGGGGCAAGGTGAGGGCCCTGGGGCTGGGTCGCTGACGTCTGTGTGGTTTCCCCCCCACAGGCAATGCTGCAATTTGCACCCCGGTTTTAGTTGTTCTTGGGCTTGGGTAGAGCTTGCTTCTGACCAAGCTTGGCTGTTTCATCCCCAAACCAACTTTGCCTATGACCTCTTCTCTTCTCCCCCCCCCCCCCCGTACAGTCCCTCAGCCATAGATCTTTAAAGCATCCCTCCCGAAAGAGGTTTTCCTTTGCCATCCAAGGTTCAGCTTAGAAAGACGGGTCTGTTCAAATCCTGTCATTGATCACAAGAGAGCCGAACCGTGCCTAGCTGCAGTGTTTGCAGGATGACCGCAGGGGGGCTGCAGTTGTGGGGGAGTCTGCACAGTGGTCCCCTGGGCTCCCTGGAGGGAGCCTGTCATGTGCAGCCGTGCTGGTGCCCTATGCCAGAGTGTCCACTCTCCATGCCTTGGGGCCCAATGCTGTCCACGTTTCCAGTGCCGATGTAGCCATGCCAGTGGGGTGTGTGCAGCATCCTGCAGTGGGGGGGGGGCAGTCACGGAGGCCCCCCTCAAGGTAAGAGAGCATTTGTCCCCTTACCTCGCAGCAGCATCGGCACTGGAAAGTGGGATTGGATTGAGCCCTTGCTCTGCTGCCGCTGCAGTAACATTGTTCAGATCCTACTAGGCGAGTCCTAAATCCCACCCTTGTCCCATTCGGTAACTGCTGCTGGTGGTGACATTTCTGATTTGGGTGATGTGGGTGTTTGTTGGAAATTATAACTTTAAGGGAAAGTCAGTTAACCTTTTTGTGAATAATTTGAAACCATTTATTGATTTTTTTAAGAAAGAGAGAGAAGAACGATGTGATGATATGTGGATTTAATGAATAGAATGTGGGTGTTATTTTGGCTTAGTTGGATATTATATGTAGAAAATAATGAATAGTATGCTAGTAGGATGTATTGCTTTGCGTTTGCTATAACTTTATGAAATATGTATTGTTTTTATGTTTTAATATATTAATAAAATATAAATGTATGCAGGAAAAAAAGGAAATGTATAACTTGTTGCTTTGCTCCGTACCTAAAGAACTCTTTCTTCTCTCCCACTTTTTTTATTGCAATCGACTCCAGAAGGTAAGAACCACTGATAATGATGTAGTATAAATGCCATTGAATGTGACTGAACTAACCTTGCAACCAATGAATTTCAGAAACAAGCTCAGTTTGCACACGGGCCTAGCAAGCAGAGCAGTAGCAATACTGCTAGATAATCATTAAAGGATTATTTCTCTGCTGACTCTGAAGCCTAAGCTTGATGAAGACGGCAGCAGCTATCCTAACAGTGTGGGGCGGGCGGGCAGGCAGGCAGGCATGTTTCTGATTAGCCCAAGGAGTTGCCTTTGGTCCTGCTTGACCTGCATCACTCTCTTGGCTCAGGCTGCGGCTTTGAGCAGAAGCCGCTTAGCACAGGCGCTTCAGCTCGGATGGGCTCCTCTCTGATGGACATGCCCAACTGTTTTGAGCCATTGTGCAGGTCACTCCTGAATGCCGCGTCAGGTGAGGGGCAGGTCTGCGTGGCAAGCAGCCAGCTGCACTGGGAACATGGTAGGCATCCCTGGCAGAGGCAGGTGCTTATGCCCCTGGGTCACTGATGCCTCCTGTGGAACCAGCCGTGTAAATACTGCGCAGCCACCCGTGGTTTTGAGCACTGGTGTGGTGCCGTGACAGAGAGGCTGAGCTATGAATCGGGAGTTCCTGGTTCGAGTCTTGCTTCTATCCCGACCCCCCACCGGGTGGCCTCTGCCTCAGCCAAGATGGTGATACTTGCTTACCTCACTAGATTGTTTTGTTATGTCGATGTTGTCCTCATGTATGAAGCGCTTTCCTTCCTCGGAAAGCGCTGTACAAACCCTAAATATTATTGTCTAGCCAAGGCTCCGGGTGAAACCCCCTCCTTTTCTCTGAGGATGGGATGTGTTGCAAAATGCCTTTGGTCTGCTCAGTAAGCCACGGGCAGACTGGCCCCCACTGTGACTGCCAGAGTTCCTGCGTCTAATTTTTGTGTGCTCCAGTTTATTTATAAATGTTTCGTTTTCCGTTCAGCCAGTTCTGAATGCAAAGGCAGAAGCTAAGCAGGGAAATGAATTGACCAAAGCAAACCTCTTGCTGGACGGTAGCATCAGAGTAAACGATCCCATCTTGTGGGTTGGAATTCCTTCCTCTTAAACGCACACACTAGCCAGTGTGTCTCGGTATGACTCTGGTGCAAGGTCAGCTGTGTGCAGACCGCTTGGCGTGCTGCACTTGCACTGTACATATCCAGACCTCTGTGGCTTGGAAAGCTTCATGAAGGCTTGACGCATCGCCCACAAACGGAACGGATTTTATGGTTGCTTTTCTGTTTGTTGGAATGCTTGATGTACAAACAGAGTTCAAAAAAAGAAAGCCAGTTTGTTAAAACAAAAATACCTTTAAGCAGTACAAGGACAGGTATTAAAAAACAAGTGCTCTTTGGCCTTGTTCAGACTGAGCTTGATTTTGGTGGTGTCAAGCTCTGAATCTCCCCCCCCCCCACCCCCAGAAGCCATATGCAGTGATTTATTGGTGAACCTGGGAAAAGAGTTCCCTGTAGGCACTCTGTGCCTTTCCGCCAGTGACACTTCCATCTGCCTTCAGACTGCTGCTACGTTTCTGTTTCCGTTGTCTGTTGTAGCATCTCTCATTAGCTGTCTCAAATGGCATGCCACCTTGTGCCTGGCTTTTCGCAGGGAAAGGCAGGAGACACATCTCTGAAATAATGGAGTGTGGTGGATGAATGCAACACTCATTCTGGCATCTTCCTTATGGAGTCTGACCGGGCTCCCAGAGAGACTGACTAGCAGCATTGGACTCTTTCGCCATTGGGGGAGGCGCTTGGTGGTGGTGGTGGTGGTGGTCTCTTTCAGCTATGTGCTCTGGCCGTGTCCCTTCCGTGTGCCAAAAGGCTAATCTTGCACTTCTGTTTTCAGTGGGACTTCCCCCCTTGCGTGCCTGAACGCCATGCTGCACACCAACTCACGTGGGGACGAGGGCATTTTCTATAAGGTCCCAGGGAGGATGGGCGTCTACACACTGAAGGTGAGAGCGTGTGTCCTGCTGGAAACCAGAACTGGCTTTTGGCAGAGGCTTGGCTGCAGGGAGGGATCAAACCTTCCATGGTGGGGCTTAAGAGGATTACCCAGGTAGAGTGTGATTGGATCCCATACTGGAGACCCATTGCTGAAGACCAGCCCTCCAGCAACATGATTGTGCGCCTATATATCGATCTCCCAGTGTGGGATAGCGGTTCATGTAGTATTATTGGACTTTAACCTGGCCTGGTTACTGACCCAGGAAGCTCGCCGAGTGACCACCTTAGCCAAGTGAATGCTGCTCCCATGTGCTTGCTTCACTGCACAAGGCTGTTTGAGGATAAAATGGGGAAATGCGACAGGTTCTTTCGTGAGGCTCTCGCTTGGACTAGGAGAGAGGTGCCAGTGTGGCATACTATCCGCTTTCACATGCTGGCATACAGTTTTAAGTAAGCGCAATCCACAAAAGTAAAAAAAATGTTCAACTCCTACTAGACTTGGAGGGGAGCACCCAGAATGGGCAGATTTACTGAAGACCCTGTTGTTGTGTAATGGAATCTCCACGTTTTGTTACTACTATGAACCAGGCTCTGTAACAGTCTCGTTGTGGAACATACCTGATTTGGCGTCTAATGGTGGAAACCAAAAGCCTGGAAACCAGGGAGACTGCTCTTCCCTCTTTGCTTTCAAGGCCGTTGGGTTTTAGTTGGCGCTTGAGCCCTTGCAGACGCCACGCTTGGAGTGTCTTCCTGTGTTGCTTGGGCCTGACGGAGCTGGAGGCCTGGCTGCTCGGGAAGCGATGCTGGACCGGTTTCTGGCAAGAGGTCACCGCTCAGCCCTAGTGATGCGCTTTCCCCCACCTGGTGGAAGGGTCTTGCTGATTGGGCTGGGAAAGGCAACACCCTCCTCCGTGCAGACCCCATGGAGCTGGATGGGTCAGCCGTGATCTGACTCTCCAGAAGGCAACTGGTGAAGAGCGGTGAGATTTTAGAAGAGGCGTCCTGTGGAAACAGGCGAAAGGGGATGGATGGGGTCAGTGAGTGGCTGGGGAACGATCTCTGTCCAAAGAGTGCCAGGGGTCAGCAGGAAGCCATTCTGCCTAGGGAGGGGGTTAGAGAGATTGTTTGGGTGACGTAGGGAAGATCCTTTCCAGGAAGGCTTGGACTAGAGGCCACAAGGCTAATACAATCCAGCCTACCAAGTGATGCTCTTGTGCAACTGCCACACCAGACGTTCCCAGTGGTTGTTGTGGACCCCCCCCCCCCCCATGTGGTGGAGGCAGCTTGAGATGCAAGGTCCTCTGCCCAGTTGTCCCTCTGCGCTCTGTTGATGTGGAGTTGAAGCAAGAAGCTCAGCCTGATTTCTCCTGCCCATTTCTGTTGTTTTGCAGAAGGATGTTCCAGAGGGGCTGAAAGATCTCTCTGGGGGCTCCGAAGAGAGCAGCGATGTGCAGTCAGACTCCCCCACCTCGGAAGACAGCAGGAGCAGCAGCAGCAGCAGCAGCAGCAGCAGCAAGGGAGGCAGGAAAAGCAGGTGGCGGAGGAAAGGTAGAGGTTCCCGAAAGAAGCTGGAGGGAGGGGGATTGGCTTTTTTTTTGCAAAACTGTGGGTTGCTGCTTCCTACCAGTCGTCATTGCAGAAGGGTGGAGATGAAGTTTTAGCAGAGCCCACCCACCCCTTCTTTTTCTAACTGGCATACTAGGCCATTCAAAGGAATTCAGCAAATTCGCCGCCTCTCAAAAAGGATATAGTGGACCTGGAAAAGGTGCAGAAGAGAGTGACCAAAACGATTGGTGGGTTGGGGCATCTCCCTTCTGAGGAAAGGCTACAGCGTTTGGGGCTCTTCAGTCTAGAAAAAAGGCGGTTGGGGGGGCAGGATAAAATTATTCAATGGGTGGGTAACATGGATAGAGGGAAATTTTCCCTCTCACACCACACCAGAACCAGGGGACATCCACTAAAATTTACTGGCGGGTGAGGTGAAACAGACAAGGAAATATTTCTTTAGCTAGCATGTAATTAATCTGTGGGACTCCTTGCAGAGGCGTCGCTCCGGTAGGAGCGGGGCCGTAAGTTTCGCTCCGTCCTAGTCCCATTTACCGAGCGAGCAGGAGGCGGCCCCGCCCCCTCACTGTCGGAGCCTTTCCCCTGCGGAGAAAGCAGCAGGCAAGAGACCCTGCCTGCTGCTTTCTCCGCAGGGGACTGGCTCCGACAGTGAGGGGGCGGGGCCACCTCCTGCTCGCTCGGTAAACGGGACTAGAACGGAGCGAAACCTATGGCCCCGCCCCTACCGGAGTGATGCCTTTGACTCCTTGCCACAGGACATAGTGATGGCACCTGCCCTACTTGCCTTTCAGGCAAACGGCCCTTTGTCCCCCCCGAACTATGTTTTAATCCCGGCCCCAGCCCGCCGGCAATCTCCGTCCTAATCTTCCTAGTCTCGCGCGCGTGCGCGAGACTGGAAGCACTCGGAAGATGTCCGAGTTCACTTCGGACTTCTTCCGAGACATACCAGCCTCGCGCGCATTCCGAGTGCTTCCAGCTTCCTCGCGTCGCATTCCGAGTGCTTCCAGTCTCGCACACGTGCGCGAGACTAGGAAGATTAGGACGGAGACGTGCTGCAGCAGGCAGCACAGTCTCAGAAGAGCTCCGGCCTGCCGCGATGCAGCCGGCGGGCTGGGGCCAGGATTAAAACATAGTTCGGGGGGGACAGGGGGACAAAGGGCCGTTGCCGGGACTTTCCCGGTCATTTCCGGGAAGATGGTAAGCCTATCTCAATGTATTCACAGAAAAGGTGGATTTTGAGAAGGGATTTGAAGGAAGTGCAGGAGGAGGAATCACGCAGGTGTTCCAGGAGGCAGTTCTAGGCATAAGGGGCAGCTGGGGAGTAGAAAGGACATTGAGGGTTGTTGCGGGCGGTGGAGTGAGAGTCACAGGGAAGAGTGTGGCCAGCTCCGCAAGCAGAGGGCAGGGAGGGGTGAGGCGCAAGGGTCTGGCCAGTAAAGGAGTAGGCAAGGCAAGAGAGGGCATGGACGACGTATCCCCAGGGGCCAGAGGTTCTTGCACTATTGGAGAAGCAGCCTGGCTTGGGGCATGAAGGAGAGAGACTGGGCAGCAGAGCATGATCAGCTGTATTGAAGGCAGCCGAAAAGTCACGGAGACTCTGGACAGAACAGCCATCTCTTGGTTTGGCAATAAGGAGGTGGTCGGACACTGTTCTGAGGGCACTTTCAGTGGAGTGCGGTGGGTGGGCACCCGGTTGAAGGGGGCCAAGAGCCAGGTGGGCAGAACATAAAAACATAAGAAAAGCCCTGCTGGATCAGGCCAAAAGCCCATCTAGTCCAGCTTCCTGTATCGCACAGTGGCCCCACCATATGCCTCAGGGGAGCACACAGCCAACAAGATAACCTGTTTCCTGCTGCCACTCCCCTGCACCTGGCACAGAGAAAACCCACTTCCAAAGCCAGGAGGTTGCTTATGGCTTGTAGCCTGTGATGGTCTTTTCCTCCATGAATATGTCCAAACCCCTTTTAAAGGCATCTAGGCCAGGTGCCAGCACCACATCCTGTGGCAAGGAGTTCCACAGATGAATTACACGCTGGGTAAAGAAATATTTTCTTTTGTCCGTTCTAACTCTCCCTCCACTCAATTTTAGTGCATGTCCCCTGGTTCTGGTGTTGTGCGAGAGGGAGAAGAACTTCCCTCTATCCACTCTCTCCATCCCATGCATAATTTTATAAGTCTCAATCATGTCCCCCCTCAGGCGCCTTTTTTCTAGGCTGAAAAGCCCCAGACGCTGTAGCCTTTCCTCATAAGGGATGTGCTCCAGCCCACTAATCATTCTGGTCGCTCTTTTCTGCACCTTTTCCAATTCAACTATATCCTTTTTGAGGTGTGGTGACCAGAACTGGACACAATACTCCAGATGTGGCCTTACCATCGATTTGTACAAAGGCATAATAATATTGGCCGTTTTATTCTCAATCCCTTTTTTAATGATCCCGAGCATGGAATTGGCCTTCTTCACAGCCGCCGCACACTGGGTCGACACTTTCATCGACCTGTCCACCAGCACCCCAAGATCTCTCTTGATCCGTCACAGACAACTCAGAACCCATTAGTGTATATGTGAAATTTTGGTTTCTTGCCCCAATGTGCATCACTTTGCACTTACTTACATTGAAGCGCATCTGCCATTTTGCAGCCCATTTTCCTAGTTTGGAGAGATCCTTCTGGAGCTCTTCACAATCCCTGCTGGTCTTCACCACCCGGAAAAGTTTAGTGTCATCTGCAAACTTGGCCACCTCACTGCCTATCCCCGACTCCAGGTCATTTATGAATAAGTTGAAAAGCACCGGTCCCAAGACCGATCCTTGGGGCACACCGCTTTTCACCTCTCGCCATTGTGAAAATTGCCCATTGACTCCCACTCGCTGTTTCCTGGTCTTCAACCAGTTCCTAATCCACAAGAGGACCTGCCCTCTTATTCCCTGACTGTGGAGTTTTCGCAGGAGCCTTTCATGAATCGCTCAGATTCGCCACGACTTGGACTCTGGTTTAACAGTTCCAGAAGTTGTCCCTACGGCATCTGTCAATTCCATCGTTTTGGATTCTTTTCACCTCATACAGCCTGAGGATGTGGATAGGGTCCTCTGTAGTTTGAGATCGTCTTCGTGCCCGCTTGACCCTTGCCCAGCTTGGCTATTACGATCTGCGCGGGTTGGGCTGGCCGACTGGGTGGAACCTATTGTGAATTCATCATTGCGGGAGGGAGTGATGCCTAGCATCCTGAAGACTGCAATTGTGCGTCCCCTCCTGAAAAAACCATCTTTGGATTCCTCCAATTTAAATAACTATCGGCCAGTTTCCAATCTGCCTTTTTTGGGTAAGGTGATTGAGCGGGTGGTAGCGTCTCAGCTCCAGGGGATACTAGATGAAACGGAGTATCTGGACCCTTTTCAGTCTGGCTTCAGGCGGGGCTTTGGGACGGAGACAGCCTTGGTCGCCCTGCTGGATGATCTTCGCCGAGGACTGGACAGGGGGAGTGCATCCCTGCTGGTCCTTTTGGACCTCTCGGCGGCTTTCGATACCATCGACCATGGTATCCTTCTGGGCCGATTGGCTGAGTTGGGACTAGGGGGCACTGCTTTGCAGTGGTTCCATTCCTACTTGGCTGACAGGTCCCAGATGGTGATGCTGGGAGATGCCTGTTCGGCGCCCTGCCCTTTACAGTGTGGGGTGCCACAGGGTTCTATTCTGTCTCCCACGCTTTTCAACATCTACATGAAACCGTTGGGAGAGATCATCCGGGGATTCGGAGTTGGGTGTCACCAATATGCTGACGACACCCAACTCTACCTCTCCTTGCCATCTCGCTCCAGGGAGGCTGTGGAAGTCCTAGAGCGCTGCCTGGAGGCGGTTGGGGTCTGGATGAGGGCTAATAGGTTGAGATTGAATCCAGAAAAGACAGAGGTCCTACTGGTCAGGAAAGCTTCGATGCAGGTACTGAGTCATCTGCCCGTTCTGAATGGGGTTGCACTCCCCCTGCAGGAACAGGTGCGCAGCTTGGGAGTACTTCTGGATTCACAGCTCTCCCTGGAAAGCCAGGTGGCGGCTGTGGCCAGGGGTGCGTTTGCCCAGCTTCGGCTGGTGCGCCAGCTGCGGCCGTACTTGAGTCGATCGGACCTGACCACGGTGGTCCACGCCTTAGTGACTTCAAGACTGGATTACTGCAACGCGCTCTACGTGGGGCTGCCCTTGAAGACGGTTCGGAAGCTGCAATTAGTGCAGAATGCGGCGGCCTGGGTGGTTGCTGGAGCTAGGCGGTTTGACTCTTTTGAGCCGCTGCTTCAGCGGCTGCACTGGCTGCCCATTCGGTTCCGAGCCCAATTCAAGGTGCTGGTAATGACCTTTAAAGCCCTTCACGGTTTGGGTCCAGGATATCTGAGGGACCGCCTTCTCCCATACATTCCGGCCCGCTCTCTTAGGTCATCTGAGGGGGCTCTCCTGCGTGTACCACCTCTATCGCAAGTTAGGGGAGTGGCAACACGTGGGCGAGCTTTCTCTGCTGTGGCGCCACAACTGTGGAACTCCCTGCCAGGGGATTTGAGAACCACCCCCTCCCTCATGACTTTTCGGTGAGGGCTCAAAACATTTTTGTTTCGTCTTGCGTTTGGGTGATGGGTTGTAGCCTGCCTCCTGTGTCTCAAGATGCTCTGCCATGTTGCTTTTGTGCTCCCTACTGTTGCCCCCCAGTGGTTTTTATTGATATTATTGTTTTTATTGTTTTTAAATTATGTATTTAAACTGTTTGTATTTTAAACTGTTTTTAATTTTTGTTGTAAGCCGCCTTGGGCATTTGCCTCGGCATGGGATAAGGCGGGATATAAATTTTTTAAATAAATAAATAAATGAGGGACCGTGTCAAACGCCTTCTGAAAATCCAGATATATAATATCCACGGGTTCGCTCGCATCCACATGCCTGTTGACCTTTTCAAAAAATTCTAACAGGTTTGTGAGGCAAGACTTCCCCTTGCAGAAGCCATGCTGAGTCTCCCTCAGCAGAGCTTGTTCTTCTATGTATTTTAAGATTTTATCCTTAATGAGACTTTCCACCATCTTCCCTGGAACAGATGTTAGGCTGACTGGCCTGTAGTTTCCCGGGTCCCCCCTCCTTCCTTTTTTAAAGATTGGCGTGAGATTGGCAGAGAGAGAGGGAGTGAGGCAGCAAGGGGGAGCTGTGTGCTCCAGGAATTGGGACCTGGGAAGGGCGAACTGCGAGTCGCAGTGGAGGCCGGGCGATGGTCAGACAGGGAAGCCAGCGATGGCCTCGCTCTTGGTGAAGGCAAGGTATTGCCCCGGTATTCTACCTGAGGATGCAGGCAGGTTCTTGGGTGCACTTAACCCGTGCGTGTCGTGGTCCCTGTGGCTCAGAGGTGCTTGATGCGTCCCCCTCCAACTGAAGAGTCCTGGGGGAGGCCATTTCTGGGACACCTTGACTGACTACCAGCCTGTTTCCCGCTTGCCTCGTCTGAGCAAGGGGTCGGAGTGCTTGCTTAGGGGGGATGTGGTCCTCTTCATTTCCTGGGCCTCTCAGCAACATTTGATGGCATTGCCTGTGGACTTCTTCGGGGGGGGGGGGGGCATTGCTTTGCCCGAGTCCAGTTCTGCCTGGAGGGCGATGCGCAGAAGGTGCTGCTGCTGGTGCTGCTGCACCTATTGCTCTTCTGTCGTGTGCCCTTTCTCAGGGCCCTGAAGGTTTGGTCTGAGGTGCTGCCGACTTGCAGGTGACAT
Source organism: Plestiodon gilberti rubricaudatus (assembly GCA_026170595.1). Classification (NCBI taxonomy): domain Eukaryota; kingdom Metazoa; phylum Chordata; class Lepidosauria; order Squamata; family Scincidae; genus Plestiodon; species Plestiodon gilberti. The sequence goes on along the minus strand of JANXHW010000001.1, from coordinate 1,047,713 downwards.
CCTGTCCTACCTTTCATTTCTCCCAAGTGATCCTGGGGTAGTGGTGGAAACTCCAAGCCAAAGCCTAGTTGAGGCAGTTCTGGTCTGAACGAGAGCAAATCAGCTAAAACTGAAATCAATTAAAGCAGCAGGACACTGCTGGGTTGGGAGTCCCACTGGTCTGGGGGGGTCGTGTGCCCCCTGCCCGAGATGGGGTTGTGCTCCCTTTGAAGGATCAAGTCTGCATTTTTTGAGTATTCCCAGCTCCTTCCCCTTTACTCTGGGTGCTTTGGGTTGCTAGGAGTGCTTTTTAGCAGCTTTGGCTGGTGCACCAGCTGTAGCCTGGCTGAACCTGACCTCTCGCGTGCATTGGTCACATCCAGACTGGACTACTGTAATGCACTCTGTGTGGGGCTACTCTTGAAGGTGGTTTGGAAACTTTTAACTGGTACAGAATGCGACCGCCTGGATATTGGTAGTGCGACACCAGTTCTGTACCAGCTGTACTGGTTGCCAGTTTGTGTTCAAGCCCAGTTCAGGGCGTTGGTCTTAACCTTTAAAGCCCAACACAGTCTGGCAGCCTCTGTCTCTATGAGCCTGCCTGCCTGGGCTTTATGCTCACCCTCGGGCCCTGCTCTCTGGCCTACCATTGCAGAAGGCCCGCTGGCAGGGACAGCAGGGCTTTTTCTGCGGTGGTGCCGCTGCCCCGCCTCCCTGGAGAGGTGTTCCGGTGCCCCCCCCCAGCTGCTTTTGGATGGGTTGTGAAGACTCTTTCTTTTGCTGGCTTTTAATGGAAGAGCTTCTCTTGATTTCTATTTACTGCTATTTCATTGTAATATGTGTTTTTCCTGTTTCTCTTTGTATTTAAATTATTACTAGCCTCCTTGGGAGGTTTTTGGGTGAGATATAAATCTCTTAAAGTAAATAAAACAAATATTTAAGAAAAACTCAGTCTTCCTACTTCTCTCAGTCAGGAAAAACACTGGTGGACTGTCTCTGTCTCTGTCGAGGCAAGCTGGTTGGCCAGTGGCCTCTTCTGTAGAGCTGCAAGTAAGGAAATCAGGCCTGGCTGGGGGTGGAGAGACTGAGGGAAGGTGAGAATGTGTGGGGCCCTAGGCAGCTGTGTCCAGCTGTTCCCCACTGCCAACATTGCAGTGCAGGTGTGCAAAGCCTCTTAGGCTGGAAATGTACGAGACAGTGGATTTCAGCCATGCTCCCCTTGTGACCATTCCGAGAGTGGGCCTGTGTTCAGTGCGGTAGTAGAGGAAAGAGGCTGTGTGACCACTTGCAAGGTTCAGCAGAATCATCGCGCTGTCAGGGTTTGAAACTGGGAGTGCTCAGGCGCGCCCCCCCCCGCGCACTTGCAGCCCTGCTATGCAGCGGTCCTGTTGGCACCCACCCACCCAAGCTTTGACCAGGCAGCAGAAGCTCATTCCAGCATCTCTAGGCTGTACATATTTTATTTTACATTAACATTTTGAGGCCGTTTTTCACCCATGAAGGCCTTCAAAGCGGCGTACACGGAGGAGAAAAATAAAAACACAGAAATCATAGAATTCTCTATAGGAATCGGCGCCAATGAGAACGTTGTGGCAAGGAGAAGCCAGGCAGACAGTTCAGCAGAGGTCAGAGGGCCTGTTGCGAAGTTCACCGCCCCGGTGCTGCAACCAATAAGGCCTTGCCATGCTTTCCCAGCAGCCTCTGGATCGCCACACCAGGCTCAGACTCAAGCCAGTGAAGAAGGACCTGGGGAGCAGCTGAGCCCCTAGCAGCTCCCTAGAAGTAGCAGCCCCCAGAAGTGCTGGGAGACGGGAGGATCTCTTGCCCAACCCTTCGATTCTCTAGGATTATTAATTCACTGCAGAAGTGGACGGGGGCTGTTGCGTGTCCTGAATTTGGGAAAAACACAGTTTTGGGGCAAGGTCACCCACCTGGTCCAAACCTGCAGAATTCTGCAAGGCATGGGATGCAGTGTGGGGCGGGTCTCTTACTGTGGCACCCCCACCTCCCCACCCCCCCCCATGGACCTGAGACTTCACCAAGCATCACACATGCTGGTTCCAGCCTATTCTTGCCATAGAGGCTAGAAGCCTACTTTAAAGGTTAAAACAAACCAAAAAAGTAGTTCTGATTCATAGAAGGGGTCTTAGCAACTTCTTCTGTGTATTTGGACTGCTTGCAGGAAACGGCAGCGGATGCACAGGCCTGAAAATGGAGTCCGCAGTGAGCCCCGTGTGCCGCTGTTCGTGTGGTCATGAACACAAAGCAGGTGGTTTTGCAGCAAGAGTTTTGGCTGCTCTTGCACTTTTCTCAGATGCTTAACGGTGGGAAGAGGAGAGAGTTCTCTGACCTGGCACTAGGCAGGTTGGCCATTCAGAGTTTTCCCTCTCTGCCTTACGGCACAATCCTATCCAACTTACACCACTGGTGTAACTAGCGGTGCAGCGAGAACGGGAGGCCCCAGAACGGAAAGAGGATTCAAATCCCCTTTTAATCCCCCTTTGGAGGGGATTTGAATCCCCTTTCCAGTCTGGGACCTCCCGTTCTCGCTGCACCGCTGGTTATACCGGTGGTGTAAGTTGGTTAGGATTGTGCTGTTAGTTTTGTTGTGCCTTGGTGAAATTGAAATAATGTGGAAACTCAATGTTTGTAAGAGGCTCCTAAATCTTTATTTAAATCAGCTCATGATTTTGGCGGCTAGAGTGGCTATTAGTCCCTCTCCTTTTAAATCCCATTTATGTAATAAAACTAAAGCTGCTTGCTTTATAACTGGCAGTCTAGTTTGAGCTGCCTGTGGTGGAACTGCTCACAGGAACCTAGGAGCCTGCTTCGTACCACGTCAGGTTGTTGCCGCCTTGTCTTGTCTAGTCCAGCTCTAGCCTGCGGAGACTCTCGAGGATCTCTGCTACCCGTCTCCTTTCCTCTGAAGGTCCTGGGCACCGAACCTGGGACGTCCTCTGTGCAAAGGAGTGTTTCCTAGAGCCTGCCAATGTGGGTCTCCTGTGACAGCCCCGCGTCTCCCCAGGGCCCTCCCCATCCTGCCTCTGGATGCGAAGGCCCAGCCTGTGTTCTGCCCGGATCCTGGCTTGCTCAGCCACCCTCCAGTGTACAGGGTGCCAACTTAAAGGGGCAGAGTTATTATTTACCAACCTCTAGGAGGTCAAAAGCCAAGTGAAACACACAAGGCTCTCTTTAAGAACTACAACAGAGAGTTGACATCTTTTTACGTCACTGAGCAGGTGTACTAGTATTTAAACCCTGCTGCCTCCTAGCAAGCAGATTAAACCCCACCCCAAACCCTAGAATGAGGGGACTGTTGTCAAGTCTTCTGGTAACTCTATGAGACTTGGGGTATACGGGTAAAGATGCCATGTAAAAAATCCAGCCAGAATAAAAACAATAACCAACACTGCTTACGTTTTTCCAAATATTTAGAAATTGCAAGGCAGACAAGAAATCATTTAAAATCCAAAGCTTGAGTTACTCATAGAATAACTGCAGGCCATGAAGCTTCTGGTAACTGATTCCAGAGATGTGGTGCCACAACAGAAAAGGCCCTGCGTATTGCTGCCATCCCCTTGGCTTCAGACAGCGGTGCTATCCCAAGCAGAGCCCTTTCTGATGATCATTGGGGATGTGCAAGATAATATGGGGGAAGGTGGTCCTTGAGGTATCCCGGTCCCATGCCGTATAGGGTTTTAAAGGTCATCACCAACACCTTAAATCAGGTTTGGAAACGAATGGGCAGCCAGTGTAGCCATCGGAGCAACGGCATGGCAGACGAGTCCCGGTGAACAACCGGGCCGCCACATTCTGCACTAACAGCAGCTTCTGAACTGCTTTCAAGGGTACCCCATGTAGAGTGCATTACAGTAGTCTAAGCGAGATGTCACGAGGGCATGGGCCACTGTAGCCAGATCCGACTGATTCAGCTATGGCCTCAGCCGACACACCTGCACAAAGACCCCCCTGGCCACGGATGCCACCTGAGCCTCCAGGGACAGCTGTGGATCCAGGAGGACGCCCAGGCTGCGAACCTGCTCTTTCAGAGCAAGTTGTGGATCAAGAAACCCGCATAGCAGCCTTCCAGATCAGGAGGACCTCTGTCTTGTCCGGATTTAATGTCGGTCTATTAGCCCTCATCCAGACAGTGCCCTGGAACTTCGACAGCCCCCTTGGAAATGGGTGGAAAAGATAGAGAGCGAGAGCTGGGTGTCATCTGCATATTGGCCACACCCAACTCCAAATCCACGAATGACCTCCCTCAACGACTTCGTGTCAATGTTGAACGACATGGAGGACAAGATAGATTTCTGCAGCACCCTGCAAGTTAATGGCCGGGGTGCCAAACAGGTATTGCTCAGTCTTGCCACCTGGGTCTGATCTGCTAGCAAGGAGCAGAACCACTACAGAACAGGACCAACTGGTCCAGCAGGACCAACTGGGACGCACTCCCCCTGTCCAGTCCCCGGCACAGGGCATCGATCAAGGCGACCTGGACTGAAAGGGGTCCAGATAATCCGCTTCTTCCAGAATTCCCTGGAGCTGAGGCACCACGTCCTGCTAGATCACCTTGCCCCAAAATGGGAGGCTGGACACAGGTCGGAAATTATCCAGGACCATTGGGTCTAGGGAGGGTTTTTCAGAAGAGGGTGAACCACCACCGCTTTTAAGGCTTTTGGCGGTACCCCCTCCCTGAGGGATGAATTTATTGTCCTCCCCATCCATTCAGCCAACCCCCCCCCCCGGCAGAACATAATAGCCACACTGGGCAAGGGTCAAGAGGGCAGGCAGCAGGTCTCGGACTCCAGAGAATCCTGTCCACATCCTCAGGCTGAAAAGGATCCCAAATAACTGGACAGACAATTAATAACTGCACTTTGTGGAAGGCCGAGAGGGAGCCAACAGGACTACTTGGAAGTTTCAGTGGCATTTGCTTCTCGTGACCTTGAAGGAAGAGGGGAGGCTGCTGGTTGTGGCTGCACCTTTTCTCTCATGGAAGCACAAAAACAACATGTGTGTGCGCGTGCACGCATTGATTACAAATTTTCAGATTTAAAGACCATCATTCACAAGCAGAAAGAATCTCCAACGTGTTCTTACGTTTCGCCCTTTCTTCAAAGGGCTTCGTCAGGGAAAAAGGAGCATTAGGGCACCACACACTCTAATCTGCTTGCTAGGAGGCAGCAGGGTTTAAATACTAGTACACCTGCTCAGTGACGTAAAAAGATGTCAACTGTCTGCTGCAGTTCTTAAAGTGAACGTGTCCATAACGTACTTGTGTGTGTGTGTGTGTGTGTTTCAAGACTGTCTATACATGTTTGTATTGCTTAAACATTTTCAAGCTAGTTGGTCTACTGACAACTCTCCCCGCCCCTTCCTCTTATAAGCAACAAAACCCAAACACCAGCTGGATTCGTGTGTCCCTCCAGGTTGCTGGGAGTGGGGCAGAATCGCTACTGCTAGAGCAGAGCTCCCCCCCCCGTTGCTTTGTGCGTGGGGTGGGGGGAACAGCTGAGCCGGGAATTGTGCCGGCCGTGCCTGGCTTGAGGGGGGGACAGAGCTGGCTGGCCTTGGCTGGGGGCAGTGGAGTGTGGCTTGATGTGGCAGCAGGCACCCTGCTCCGTATTCAGAGACGTACAAAACAGGAAGCTCGTTCAGATCATATCAACAACCGACTTCCTTATATGTACACAAATAAAGCTTTCTGACAGCAGCAAAACCGACCCAAGTCCCACATCTGTAGGCCCAGCCAATCGGCAGCCTCTGGGGGCCAAAGGTTTGAGCGACAAGCCTCCATCGATTTCGGCAGGAAGCCAGAACAGGTCGCAGTGTGGCTGGTCCACTTCCCCTGTGCGCAGCCATGGCCAGTGCGCCACGTTCTGAAAGGCCGTTGCCAGGTAAGGCTCAGCTTGCCCTGCCTGGAAGGGGGGAAACTGAGGCTGCTGACGTGGCTGTGCTATGGGGACGAGCGAGCGGAGCACCTTCCAGGGCTCTCGCAGCAGCAGCAGCAGCATCAGAAGGCCGGCCGGCTTCGAGGCTCTGGCTGGATTCTGTCGAGAGTTGGCCCTCGGCCCTCCTGCCAGCGTTTGCTCTTTGAGTAAGCTGAGTCATCCTGAGTAAGCTGAACTTGGCACTTTGCTGGCGTGGACCTCCGTGAGCCCACAGTTGGTTTGTCAGGGACGACCTTGTCGTCTTGAAGAGTGAATTTGACTGGGAGCGAAATGTGGCTTTTCTCAAGGCGGAACCTGCGGCTGCCCTATGAAGTCCGTTGCACCAGCCCAAATGCGTCGTCTTCATGGCGACTGCTGTGGAAGCTTCAGCGCAGTTTTGTTCTCGCCTCCAGGCACTCGGGCAAGGCCAGAGCTGACAAGAGCTGCCCTCTGCAGCCGCCTGGTTACCGGGCCGCTCAAGTCTGGGCCGTGGGCAGTTTTGGGAGGCTCAGGAAGGAACCTCATCTGATTGTACAGAGAAAGTGGAGAGGAGAGAACCCTAGGAAGGAAGGAAGGAAGGAAGGAAGGAAGGAAGGAAGGAAGGAAGGAAACGCACTGGAGCTTAACTTTGGGCTCCAAGTCGCCAAAACTGGAACGTGGTCCAAGGAGAGAGAGAGAGAGAGAGAGAGAGAGAGAGAGAGAGAGAGAGAGAGAGAGAGAGAGAGAGGCTGCAGGTCCAAGTAGGCTTCTCATTTGGCCTGGGCAGCAAAGGGAGGTGCGTCGGACCCTCCGAGCATGGAAAGGCCCCGCAGGTGGCCCCCTGCAGCTCAGCTTCTTCCAGCAGAGACCCCACAGAGAACTGGCAGTGTGACCCTGCAAACCTTTAGGCACCTCTTCTGCTTGATGGTCACAGCCAGCCAGGAAAGGAATATGCAGGGTCTGGGGGGAGTGGCCTCCAAAGTGGTTTTGATGTAAACCAAAACTACCTGTGGGACATTGAAATTAGGAGGCAGGCAATGCAAGGGAGCCAATACAACTCCTCGGGGGGCGGACCCACTGTGCAGAGGCACCCAGGGCCTGGGTTTCTGTGGAGTCCGAGACGATCCGTCTTTCTCCTTCAGTATTGTCGGCTCTGGCTGGCAGCAGCTTCCCAGGCAGGTTTCAGGCAGAGGAGGGAGGGGCTTTTGCAGCTTTACCTGACGCTGCAGTGCGAGGGAGTGAACTTGGGGTCCTCCCCGCAGAGATGGCTTGACCCTCTGACCTCCCTGCTAGCATCAACCTCTGAAAAGGCGGGCCTGGCCTGCGTCCTTCCAGCTGGCCGAGAGATGCCCCTTCAGGGCTGGAGCGCTGTGTGTGTGGACTAGGGTGGCCAGTCTCTCCTTGCTTAGGGGACAAGGACAAGCAGGCCAGTGGTGGTGGGTTCCTCCACTGACTTTGTCTACAGCCTTGGGCAAAGTTGACTGGAGCTCAAGCAAGGTTGATATTGGTCCCTCCCCTTGCCACCATCTTCAGACACAGTGATAGAATTCTTGCTCAGATGTATGGTTGAAAATGCTGTGACAATCTTGAGAAGACCAAGAAGTAGTAGCCTTGTGTGTGGCGTTTATCTGTAGTGGGCTGGAGCGTGAGAAGAATCCCACTGTCCCCTTCAGTGGGAATGAAGCATAAAAAGATCACTCTGGTCAACAAATATTTGACAGCGAGGACTTTCAAATTATATATTAAGACCAAGTGGAGATAATTGAAGCCTGTTGTTCACTGTAGGCACCAGGTTCTCCCGAGGCTTGAATTGCAAGTCCTGATTTAACCTGTAGACTAGATTTTAAAGGTGATGGATAAAGAAGCCTCCAGGCTGCTACAACTGTAGAAATCTCACTCTTTGCAGATTCAGGGGTATGCATGAAAACGTGGAATAGCTTTGAGGAAGCCGAGAGAGATGCAATGCGGTCACCAGTATTCAGACCCTGAGGACTGAGAGCTGGCAAAACCCATCCTGCTTCTTTGTGCCGCGCAGTGGAAACTGCAGTGATAATGCCGCTTGCACAGATGCAACTGTCTGCTAGGTCACCCAGTGGCTGCTCTGCTTAGGCTCCACCTGCAGGATCTTTATCTTATGCAGCAAAGTATTTATTTATTTATTTAAAAAATTTATATCCCACCTTATCCCATGCCGAGGCAAATGCCCAAGGCGGCTTACAACAAAAATTAAAAACAGTTTAAAATACAGAAAGTTTAAATACATAATTTAAAAACAATAATATCAATAAAATCCACGGGGGGGGGACAATATGGAGCACAAAAGCAGCATGGCAGAGCATCTTGAGACACAGGAGGCAGGCTACAACCCCATCACCCAAACGCTAGACGAAACAAAAACGTTTTGAGCCCTCGCCGAAAAGTCATGAGGGAAGGGGTGGTTCTCAGATCCCCTGGCAGGGAGTTCCACAGTTGTGGCGCCACAGCAGAGAAGGCTCACCCACGTGTTGCCACTCCCCTAACTTGCGATAGAGGTGGTACACGCAGGAGAGCCCCCTCAGATGACCTAAGAGAGCAGGCCGGAATGTATGGGAGAAGGCGATCCCTCAGATATCCTGGACCCAAACCGTGAAGGGCTTTAAAGGTCATTACCAGCACCTTGAATTGGGCCCGGAAACGAATGGGCAGCCAGTGCAGCCACTGAAGCAGCGGCTCAACAGAGTCAAACCGCCTAGCTCCAGCTACCACCCGGGCTGCCACATTCTGCACTAATTGCAGCTTCCGAACCGTCTTCAAAGGCAGCCCCACGTAGAGCGCGTTACAGTAATCCAGTCTTGAAGTCACTAAGGCGTGGACCACCGTGGTCAGGTCCGATCGACTCAAGTACATCCGCAGCTGGCGCACCAGCCGAAACGCACCCCTGGCCACAGCCGCCACCTGGCTTTCCAGGGAGAGCTGTGAATCCAGAAGTACTCCCAAGCTGCGCACCTGTTCCTGCAGGGGGAGTGCAACCCCATTCAGAACGGGCAGATGACTCAGTACCTGCATCGAAGCTTTCCTGACCAGTAGGACCTCTGTCTTTTCTGGATTCAATCTCAACCTATTAGCCCTCATCCAGACCCCAACCGCCTCCAGGCAGCGCTCTAGGACTTCCACAGCCTCCCTGGAGCGAGATGGCAAGGAGAGATAGAGTTGGGTGTCATCAGCATATTGGTGACACCCAACTCCGAATCCCCGGATGATCTCTCCCAACGGTTTCATGTAGATGTTGAAAAGCGTGGGAGACAGAATAGAACCCTGTGGCACCCCACACTGTAAAGGGCAGGGCGCCGAACAGGCGTCTCCCAGCATCACCATCTGGGACCTGTCAGCCAAGTAGGAACGGAACCACTGCAAGGCAGTGCCCCCTAGTCCCAGCTTGGCCAATCGGCCCAGAAAGATACCATGGTCGATGGTATCGAAAGCTGCCGAGAGGTCCAAAAGGACCAGCAGGGATGCACTCCCCCTGTCCAGTCCTCGGCGAAGATCATCCAACAGGGCGACCAAGGCTGTCTCCATCCCAAAGCCCCGCCTGAAGCCAGACTGAAAGGGGTCCAGATATTCCGTTTCATCTAGTATCCCCTGGAGCTGAGATGCCACCACCCGCTCACTCACCTGTATCAGTATCAGCCTGACCGGGGGGGGGGGGGGACGACACATGCTTGACCCCGCTTGCTTGTTTTTCTACCGTACCTTTTCGTTCTTGTTCCTCTAGTGTCGACTAGGCTCTCACAAGTGTCGTCTCCGCAGCCTGGCTGCCCATCTCCTTCCATCCCACCAGGTAAAGTCATCTCATCATCTCAGAAGCACAGCAAAAAGGCACTCAAGCAGGTAAGTGGAGCAGCCCGTGGCGGGGGGGGGCACATAACCATGTTCTGGCACCAGGTCCGTGGCTCATTGGAGCGTGCTACTTGGCACAAAAGCCTGGGGGCTCGCATTCTTCCTTGTGCAAATATTTTTGGGACATCATTGCTACCCCCCCACCCCCGTGCTTTTATGCCTGACAGCTGCTGCTCACTGAAATGGATAGACGGTGGCTCCCAAACCGTTTAGAGCCGGGAGGGACCCACCTTTTAAAATGATACTCTTATCCCACCTAGCTTTACAAGACTTTTAAAAAAGGTGATCTAGAAAGAAAATCTTTTTATTTATTTACAAGTGATGTTTGTTTGTTTATTTCCAAAGAACTCAAATCCTGTTCTTGTAATGAGGCATCCCTGATGAATAGCGTCAAGGCTTAAGGGGTTTAGTTATGTGACCCAGGCTTCATCTGCCCCCACTAGCTGTCGCTGACGGATTTGGGGAAAAACGTACTAGAAAAAAGACCGTCAAACATTGATCACCCTGTAACATGGACAGCTTGCAGGAGCTCCGCTTTGTCCCTCACGGGTTTTGTGCCTTCTGCTCTCCTGGGGCTGCATGGGCTCCCCAAGGGCCCTTCTGTACTGCCCTGATGGCTCTTGGATGCTTGTCCCCAGCTTCAGATTGCTGCCTCTGGTGTGGCAACCAGTGTGCCCAGTTAACACCCGCCTCCCTCCGGGTTAGAGTTGGAGAGGGCAGCCAGGGCTGAGGACCAGTCAGGAAGTCCCCAGGATGCGGCTTCCGTGCTGAGGCTCTCGTGGAGGTTTCCCCCAGGGTTGCCAGCTGGGGGGGGGGGGGCTGGGTTGGGGCCTGAGGCCCTCAGGACTGGCCTGTGATGTTTGCCTGACTGCCTTAAGACCACGACAACAAGTCCTCACTTCAAGTCCTTTCGTTTGAAAGTTGTGGAGAAACAAATTGATTCCCTGCCATGGCCACTGTCTGTGTGGAGTTTGAATGTTCTCCCCATCTCTGGGCGGGTTTTCTCTGGCCCGGGAAGCTCACATTTATTTCATTGCTTAATATTAAGGGTGTTTGGGGTCTTTATTTAGAAGTTTGGTGATGTTTTTGTGACCAGAAATGTGCTGTAAACTCTTGCTAACTTATATCAATTAGCCTACGGCAGTGGTTCCCAAACTGGGAGACGCGGCTCCCAGGGGAGCCACAGAAACCAGCCAGGGGAGCCACGGAGTGCCACAGAATCCTCTCGGAAAACAGTGCAATGCCAATTGGCAGGCATCAACATAACGTAACGGGGAGCCACGGCCAATGGTCGCCTATGGTTAAGGGAACCGCAGGTTGAAAACGTTTGGGAAACACTGGCCTACGGTAAAACTGGTTTCGTTATCAGTTGTTTTGTTTAAAGTTGCAGTTTCTAAGAACTGATCAACAACTTGAAGTGAGGACTTTCTGGATACGTAAACTCTGTGTTCCTGAGGGGAGAGAGCAAAAGATTTGCGGCCGGGAGAGGCTGTTTTCTGCTGCCCTGTTGCTAATGGCGGCGGTGGCAGCTGCTGTCTTGGTTGGGATCCCTTGTCGGGTGTGAGCTCTCGCCCTTGCTGCCTTGCTGGGAGGGGCCCCCTTGCTCCGTTTCTTTCCCAGGCGACTGCTCGGGAGGCCGGTTTCCCCTCCCCTCCTGCGCCGCGTCCTTGTTGGAAAGAAGCGCTGCCCTGACCGGCATCCCGGTCAGTAGGTCGGTCGGTCGGTCACGATGGGCACCTGCAGCTCTGTGGCAGCCAGGAGCTGCTCCTTCGTCGCACTGTCCTGACCTCAAAGAGTCACACTGCAGACTGTGTGCTTAAAGCGCACTGCCTGCCTTCCTGCTGGGCTAAGAGGCGGCAGCAGCGCCTCGCCTGGTGTCAGGGGCACCATCAAGGGGCCAGGATCTCCTCCTCCCAAGTCAGTCTGTGCAGCTGACCAAGGCAGAAACCACCTTGTCCACCCTTTGGACAGAGCCGTGAGCAAGTGCCCTCCTGCAGACGTACGAGGTGCCCCCGCTTCAGTGCATTGTTGGCTCCTCTCTTAATTCGATACCCTACTTCCCATTTGAAGGAACAGTTCAAAGCAGCTGACATAAAACAATCAAAAAGAATACAAGCAGAACAAGAACATAAATAACCATACAAGATACAGTGGGATCCCCAACACACTGTAGACCAGTTGGCCAAATGCACTAAAAGGGGGGTCACCACCCCTCCAAGCCTGGAGCGTTGCGTCTTGGTTTGTTTGTCTCGGTGTTTTTCTTCTGCCCTTTGGCCTCCGAAGGCCAACAAGATGGCAGGCAGCTCTCTGCAGAGCTCGACACGGCCCGAGCCAGAGCCGGGTGGGGCTGGCAGGTCCTGCCCTTTGCACTCCCGAGTTTGTTTGTCTCCCTCTCTTTCTAGGCCCTGAAGCAGAAGCAGCGGAAGCAGCAGCAGTGCCGAGCCAGCGGGGGGGCTGCCGCCTCCAGCCCCCACCTCCCACAGCAGCAGCAGGCGAAGGCTCCCGGCCACTCTGCGCTTTCGAAGCCTGGTATGAAGGAGCCCCTCTCCCACACGCACCCTTCTCCCAGTGGCCTTGTTGGGGCTGGGAAGAGGCATTCGGCAAGAAGAGAGGCCGTCCCTCCCTCCGTCCGTCCGTTCTGCCGAGCACCATGCTGTGGCCAAGCTGCATGAAAACAGCACGCACACTCCTTTTTGGCCACTCCCTCTTGTGGACCGAGGCCTCCGTTGTCCCAGAAGCACCTTACTAGAGTGTCTCTTGCATCTTAAAATGGGAATTTGGAGGCCAGTGGGGGGGGGGGGGTGTCCCAGCAAAAACATGAGCAGAGCAAAGGTCCATCTTGCCCAGCTTCCCACTTCCCAGGGGGTCAGCCAGTTGCCCACAAGCAGGGGGTGAAGACAGAACTCCTGTTCAGCCAGGCAGGGCTGGCCCATCCATGAGGCCAACTGCAACAGTCGCCTCAGGCAGCAGGTTGATGGGGGGGGCGCCCATCTCTGCCCGCCTGCTCGCTTCCAGGGATGCATGCAGTCCGCCTATCACCTGTCCTTTCTTGCGGCTCAGCATGATGCTCCACCAGTCATGTTATACTCCCGGCAGAGGCTGACGGTTTCCAGAAATGTCAGAAGTATCGGTACTTAATCCAGGAAGCCCGGCTGTTTTTCTCAAAATGATCTTCAGCCTGAACAGGAGCTGGTCGAGAGCAAGAAGCTTGGGGGTCACTTCTGCTAGACTTTCATACTGGGCTGAACACTTTCTCTTTCCCCTCCAGCCTGGGAAGGAAAGCCGTCTGACGGACCTTCGAGTAGCCCCCCGAACTCGACTTCCAGCTCCTCTCCCTCTGCGAGAGCCCAGCCCTCCCTGCCAGCCCTGGGGAAGAAGCCGTTCCAGAGGCCAGACAGGCTCCATGCAAGTAAGACGGCGGCTCCACCAAAGGGGGGGGAGGGGAGGGCGGCAGCCTCCCAGCTCTGAGCACAGAGGCCTTCCTGGCTGGTTCACACCTGGGCCACACGCAAGGGGGAGCAGAGCTGGAGCAGGAACGGGGGCGGAGCTGGAGGCAAAAGCAGACATTTGCAGGGTTTAAAAACCACGTATACAAAAATAAATGTATAGTATGAAAAACAAGTTTAAAACTACGTTACAAAACTCTGTTAAAAACAAGCCAAAAAAAGAATACTGCAATCCTACTTCTACTCCCACTCGGTTGGCACAGCTGTTTTGGGTTCTCCTTCCTGCATTGAGTGAGCCAGTGCCTGAGTTTCCAGCTGGGAGGGGGGGCTCTTCCAAGCCTTCCTCTTGCAGGTGTGTTTCTACTTTGGTGCTGCAGCTGCAGTGTTGCGCTCTCTCTCTCTCTCTCTCTCTCTCTCTCTCTCTCTCTCTCCCTGCACACTCCTGCTTTCCGTGCAGTGTTTGAGAGTTACGTGCTCGAAATGGTTTTTTGCCTCTCGGCCTCTGAAGAAGCAAGGGAGAGGCGCCTGCAGGCCTCCTCTTCTGCTTCGGGCCCAGCTTGGTCTCCTTGGACTGCAGAGAGGGCTCGTCTTTCCCAGCTCTTCTTCGTTGGTTCTGCCACTGAGCGGCGATGGCTCTCTGAGCAGGAGCCTGTCGGGCCTCAGCAACCAGCTGAGAAGCAACCTGCCGCCTCCGGGGATCTCGCCCTGAGTCTCCAAGGCTGAAAGTGTCAGGGATGCTCAGCCCAGCACAAAGGAAGCAAAGGGGAGGGAGGGAGGGCCGGCTGGGAGAAGTGGAGTGGGGAGGAGGGGCGACTTCCCCTCCGGTCTGAATGAGCAGCGTGGAGCGAAGGCAGGTTGGGCAGCCTGGGCTGCCCCATAGGCCTCTTCAGACCCCTGGTCAGCAGCTGCTTCCCCCCTCCCCAAAGAGGACCGGCCTGAGGGGGGGGGCTCCTCCTGATGAGCTCCCCAGGAGCCGCCCTCCGCAACCGCCGCTCTGCCTTGCACCCCTCTGCACAGGGCAGCTGAAGAGGAGCAAGTGTGCCGACATTGACGTGGAGACCCCCGACTCCATCCTGGTGAACACCAACCTGCGGGCCCTGATCCACAAGCACACCTTCTCGGCCCTGCCGGTGGGCTGCCAGCAGCGGCTGCTCCTCTTGCTCCCGGAGGGGGACAGGCAGGTGGGTCTCCGGGGAAGGGCAGCAGAGGTGGGGCAGGCGGCAGGGCTGACGGGGGGGCGTGGCAGCTTCCCTCTCCACGGCTCTGTGCTGGGGCATCTTGGCATACAAACCGGGAGCTGCTGCCTCCTCCCGAGTCAGACCGTTCTGGGCCCATTGAGTGCCTGGGCTCGCGAAGCAGCTGCTGCCCCCTGACCTTCTCTCTCTCTCTCTCTCTCTCACAGGCTGGGCTGGACGGGCTGATGAAGCTGAACAGCTCGGCCCTCAACAACGAGTTCTTCACTTCTGCTGCCCAAGGCTGGAAGGAGCGACTCTCGGAAGGTGAGGGGGGGCAGGAAGGAGCATTGCAGACTTGGGCCCCCCAGGCAGGCAGGCAGGCAGGCAGGTGCTTCGTGGCCGCTTCAGAAGCCATGGCAGCAAAGCGCTTCCCAGGTTAGGGGGTCCCAGCTGCCGGAAGAGACAGCTGGCTGTCCTGTGCTGAACTCTTCCCCCCCCCCCCCCCCGTGGCAGGAGAATTCACGCCGGAGATACAGCTGAGGCTTCGACAGGAGCGAGAGAAGGAGAAGAAAGTGGAGCTGTGGAAGGAGCGCTTCTATGAGAGCTACTATGGCCAGAGGTGAGCCCTGGGCCTCTCCTCTTTCGCACTCGCCCCTTTTGTCCCGCTCTCTGAGCCTTCGAGCAGGTGATCCGGTGACAGGCGGCCGTGTTGCTGCTTTCTCGGAGGGAGGAGCCAGCAGTGCCCTTGCCGCCAAAGGGGTCTTTGGCATGCTGCGCCGCGGCACCACGTTGCTGTCAGCCCAAGTCACTGCGTGGCCTGTGGGTCCAAATCCTTCTTGGCAGCTCATTAAAAGGGGCAGCACAAAAGGACTTTGGGGCGGCGGCGGCGGGGTGGGTGGGTATGTTTTGCTTTTTATTTTGAGGTGCTGTGATGGCGGCGGCAGCAGCTGCTCCAGGAGGGGCTGGTTCTCCTGTCCTGTCCTGTTCCCCCCCCCCTTTGGTTCCCGTCCTGGGGAGCCCAGCCAGTGCCCTGCTCATCATGCCTGCCTCTCTCTCTCTCTCTCTCTCTGTGTGACCAGCTCCGGGCTGAGCCTCGAGGAGTCCAAGCAGCTGACGTCCTGCCCCCCCACTGGGAGTCCAGCAGCTCAGCTCGAGAAATGCCTGCCTGGCAAAGAAGCCGCGCCGGCTCCTCTGAGGGACCCCGAGCCACCGCCTCTCCCGGCACAACCGGCAGCTGGCGCGGGCGAGGAGGGGCACCGGCCCCAGGCCCCCGCCACAGCAGAGCTTGGCAGCAACCCCCCCTCCATGCCCGCTGCCAAGGCGGCTGAGAATCCTGCTCCCGTGGAGCTGGCAGCCGAGCAGCCCCCCCCTGCCGCCTGCCCGGAGTCTGCAGGGAAAGAGCAGGGCAGCCAGCCCCAGAGCCCGGCCTCCGGAGGGGTTGGATCCTGTCCGGCAGAAGAGCCCGGGGAGCAGCTGGCCAAGGAAGCGATGGAGACTGGAGTCCAGGGCCTGAAGAGGAAAGCGCCGAGTCCGGAAGAGGCCCTGCTGGCAGCCCCGGAAAAGCGAGCCCACGTCTCGCAGAGCTGCGCTTTCGGGTCGTCCTTGCAGAGCCCGCCACAGCCCTTTCCCGCAGCGCCCGTGCCGAAGGTTCCTCCGCTCCGGGTAAGAAAGCCCTTTGCCTGGTTACGTCCGCGCACCCGCCACGCTTTCCAGTTGGCAGGGCTCCCTTTCCAGTCGGTGGTGGTGGTGGTGGAAACGGATGCCTGGATCTCGCAGTTAGGCAGAAGGAGCCTGGGCTGGGCATGTTGTGCTTGTGTGAGCCCCCAGTCTTACCCCAACGCCTCCTCTTGTGGAGGGAGGAAGGCAGAGGCTGGCGAGCTGGCTCCCTTGAGCCACTGGTGGGAGCTCGTTCCGTTTCAGAGGGAATTGCACGAATGCAGACCCTTGAAATTGCAAGCAGGCGCCCTGGATCTAGGGATGATGGGGGGGAGGAGTCTGCAGCCAGTCTGTGCCCTTGGGTCTGCCTTCCGATGTGGAGACAACCGAACCGGTGCCTCAAGGGCTGCCTGGAGTGCTGCGTCTCCGTCTCCTCCTCGCATCTTGCATCCGCCACCAGGGAAGGCTGCTCCTGCCTGGACTTGTGGGTGCCACCGAGATGCCCATGTAGCAAGCGGGACCATGTCTGGTCTCCTGGTCCCCACTTACGGTTTTCAGGGGCCACGTAGGAGAGCTCTTGTGAGGCCAGTGTTTCCGGGGGGGGGGGGCGGGGGGGCGGAAGCCATTGTGCCCAGGATCTCCTTCGGCAGAGCGGGGGCGGGGAGGCGGTTCCCTCCTGCTGACCGCTGTCCTGTTCTGCTCTCTTCCAGATCCCTGTCTCCAGGATCCAGGGGCCTCCAGGGCCCTTTCCTTCCAGCCAGGTCTCTCCCAGGCCCAGCTTCTCCTGCTCCTCCGTCACGAGTCCCAGGAGGACGGGGGCCAGGACCCTGGCCGACATCAAGGCCAGAGCCCAGATGGCCAGGGCCCAGCGGGCAGCCGCTGCTGCCGAAGCAGCTGCCGCCGCCTCCCTTGCTGCTACTGCTGCCTCCCTTGCAGGGGCTGTCCCAGGCCCGGGCCCCGGAGGGGGCAGGGGAGAGAAGAGGGACCCAGCCTCAGGGGGGCCTCCTGGAACTCCACTGGACCTGGCAGGCCCAGGAAGTGGGACAGATCCCCGGAAGCCTTGGCCCCCAGCCGAGCCCCCGTCAGCAGAGCCAGCAGGCTCTGGCAGTGATGCGAGAGCACAGCTACAGTCGGCTCCCCCAGGACCGCCCGGGAGGGCAGGCAGCAGCCCTGGCCCGGAGACGCCGTCCGCAGGCCCCCGAGCGGCAGTAGGGAGTCCCAGTCACTTGCCTGTCCCTGCCGTCCAGGCTGCCAAGGCTCCTTTGGGCCTCCGGGTCGGAGTAGCTGGTGGGCCTGCAATAGCCCCTCCCACTCTCAGCCAGGCCCCAAGAGCAGCCTGTGACCCCAGGCCCAGAACGGAGGGGCCAGATCTGCCCGAGACCACCCCTTCCTTGCCTCCTGTGCCCTGCAAGGCCCCCCCACCCCCCTCCACACAGCGGGATGCTGCTGGGGATGCTACGTCTGCTGCGCCTGCTCCATCCTGCAGTGGACTGCCTGCAGCCCCCAGCCTCCCAGCCGCCCTCGCAAGTGCCCCCCCTCCTGTGAAGACCAGCTCCAGCATCCCTGCAAACAACCCCCTGGTGGCTCAGCTGCTGCAAGGCAAAGCAGTTCCCATGGAGCAGATCCTGGCCAGGCCCCTGCTGGCCAGAACGGAGGCCAGCGGCAGGCCCCCTTCCCTCGCCACCTTGCCGCTGTCTTCACCGCCGCCATTGTGTGGGAATCCAGGCTTCAGCCCGAGCAGGCAGCAGCTCCTTCGTGGCCTTCAGCCGCTGCCTGGAGAGCCCTTGTGGCGGGGCCCGACTGCAGACCAGGACAGCTTGGGCAAGGGAGCCCGGGAGCCTCTCCTCCGGGCCCTGGGGCAGAGGGTGCCCCCAGCCGCCGGGCCGCCTCCACCTCCTCCGGGCTTCCCGCTCGAGAGCAGCTCCACCAGCCAGAGCTTCATGCTGGGCTTCACCGGGAGGAGGACGTCCAGGCCGGCCATGTCTGGCCACTACCTCCTGAATGTCTCCACCTATGGGCGCGGCTCGGACAGCCTTCGGAGGATCGGGCCCCCGGAGCGCAGGCTGTGCCTGGATGGGCCCAAGATGGAGTGTGAGGAACGGGAGCATGGCACTGGGGGCGGCGGCGGTGGCAGCAGCAGCAGTGGGGAGGAGGGAGGAGATGGTGGCCCTGAAGAGGAAGCCATGCAAGAGGAGCCGCCGGCCCCTGAAAGGAGCCCCTGGGAGCTGGAGCAGGAAGAGGGCCGCTGCCCTGTCTCCGCAAGAAGCACCATGGCAAGGGAGTTGATTCAGGCCGCCGAGGAAACTGTGGCACAAGCCATGTGGGGGGAAGGGAGACCTGCCAGTGTGGGGCTCCCCAGTGGTGTCCCTGCAGACTCCGCCCCTCCTCGGCCTGTGCTCCTCTCCCCTTCGCAGCGTTCCCGGTTCTTTGGAAACCCTGGTCCTGGCCCCCTGCTTGGGTCGGGCTACAGCGGCACCATCAACGTCTCCACTTCTCCGGATGTGCCCCAGGAGGCGCTGCTGACCCGACTGTCGGACCCCAGCAGCATGGGGGACGTGGTGTCCTTCTCTGTGACTGTGACCACCATCCCCGCCACCGGCCACTCCCTGACTGTGGACAGCCGTGGGCAGCCCCTCCCCAGCCAGCCCTTTTCAGAAGAGGACCTGCCCTCCAAGTGCTACTGTCGCTTAAAAGCCATGATCATGTGCAAGGGCTGCGGGGCCTTTTGCCACGACGACTGCATTGGCCCCTCCAAACTCTGTGTCTCGTGCCTGGTGGTGCGGTAGCAGGGCCTGCTGGCAGGGCAGGCGGAAGGCATCCCACGTGGGGCACGCGGCTGAGCTGAGGAGCGGAAGCACCTTGGGCGACCCGAGGGGGAATCGTGTAAATATGTTCTGGTGCTTTGTCTTAAACTATTTTTTCTATCTCTTGAGAGAAACCTGTGGCTTTGTCCTCCCTGCTCAGCTCCCCTCTTGTCTCCTGCGGCCCTGTCAGTCCCTCCCTTCCCCCCATAGGACCCTGCTTACCTTCTCCAAGGGGCCAGCCAAGCCCCCCCCCTCCTCCTCTGCTGGTGGTGCCTGCCCCTGGCCTTCCTGCAAACCGAGCAGCAGCCGTGAGCCACTGGGAGCGTTGGGGGAAGAGAGGGGAGGGGCTGTCCTCTGCTCCAGCTGCTTCAAAGACCTGCCTGCCTGGGTCCAGGTGAGGAAGTGGCGGACGCAGCGGGAGAGAGAGAGGATGAGCACGCCTCATCCTGGCAGGCAGGGCCAGCCCCGCTTCCTTCCCAGTGGGCTACAGTGGCAGCAGAGACAGCGTCCTTTTGGATCCCCAGCAGCAGCAAGGCAGGCCTCTTTTGGGCGGGCAGGCGGGAGGGAGGGAGGGAGGCAGGTGCCCTGCCGGGGAGCAGCTCTCAGCCCTTCCTTGAGTCTGTCCTGCTTCCCCTCCCCAACTCTTTCACTGCCTATGTAGTCAGACCTGTTGGTTCTGCAGCTGTGCCCCACAAGTGTGGCCTCTGTTAGGGACAGAATTCAGCACTCTTGAGCATATCTGGCTTGAGGTGTTTGTTTGTTTGTTCCTGGCCCAGAAGGCTGCAGAAATAGGCTTACAAGTTTGTGGAGGAAGGAATCTGTTCAATCTGTTCTGCCCCTGCCCCCTCGATTAGCAGGGGCAGAACAGATGGGTGCGGGTTGGATGGCATTGAGGCACCCTGAAGGATGCCCCCTTTCTTGGGGCAGGCCTGTGCAGCCTGCCGGCAGCTGTGCAAAAGGGGGTCGCAGCTGCACAAGGGCCTGCAGGGCTGTGGGGCTCCTCCATCCTTGGTTGCGGACTTATGGGAAGGGGCACCACTGCTTAGCTAGCAGGGGATGCTGCAAGTTGGGAATGGGGGGCATGCCAGTTAGGGCTGGGGAGGGAGCACATCTGCCCCAAAGCAGGAAGATGTGGTAGAGACCAATCTTTCATGGTTTTTGTGTTGTCTTTGTTGCATCCTCTTGCATGGAAGGATAAGAAAGCTCTCCCCCCCCCCCTGTTGTCAGTAACCTTCATTCTCTGGAGATGCTCACTCGTCATGGGGGGGCAGGCCTAGAAGTGGGGAGGCCTGTGGAGGAGAGCCAAGTGCCCCTTTGCCCCAGCCAAAGTCGTGACGACACTCTCCTGTGCCCGTTTGCCACCAGAGGTGCCTCCTTTTCTGTCCAAAGGGTATGCGAGGTTGCAGGGGAGCCTCTTCCCTCCCTGTCATGAGCAAATCCCCTCCAGGTGTTTGGGTGCCGCCTGCCATCAGCATAGAAAGGCGCTCGTGGAAGGAACCCAAGGCTGGGGCAGCAGGGCACTCCCAGGGGAGGCCCACTGGCTCTAGGCAAGGATCCAAAACCACAACATTGGGGAAGAGCCCCTCAGCAGCAGAGTTGTCGTCTTGCGGTAGAAGGGGGGGGCTGCGCTCAGGTGGATTCAGGAGGGGCCCTGCTTCTCCCTCCTGTAGGCATGGATGGAAGAGGCAGTGGGTCTCCTCTGCTGCCTGCCTGCCCCCTGGGGACGAGCAGTTGGAGCCGGGCGGACTCTGAAGGTGGAGGCTCCCCGTCCGTCGCTGGGATGGCGCAATGGCCAGCGAGGGGCCTCTCTCCGCTCTTCCTCCGTGGGTCAGGCCAGCCCTCTTCTAAGACCGTCTGAAACAGCATCCGAGTTGCATCTCGTGACAGCCACAAACCCCACAAGTTGATGATGTATCCTTTTGGCTGCCCCGAATCCGTTTCTACAACACCGTCAGTGTTTCTGGTGCTTTACAGTTAAATAGTCAAAACTGGCAGCCTGAGCAGGCCATGGTGAAAACACTGGTGGACGGGAAGGAGTGACAGAGGGTGGAGGGGGCTGGGAGCCTCCCGTCAGAGGCAGCTAGCTGCCTGTGCTGGAAGCATGGCATGTGTTAGGGCCCAAAGACGTTCTGTGGCTCTGGTGTTGTGGCATCATTTTATGCCCCCCCCCCCGGTCACCTGCTTTCTAAAGTAAAACCCCAATCATTGTAGCCTTTCCACATAAGGAAGGTGCTCAACCACCCTGCTTGGGTTGCCGTGCCAACTTCTGCACCTTTTCCAGCTCCACATCCTTCTTGAGGTCTGATGACCAGAACTGCACACAGTTGTCCAAATGTGGCTGCACCATCTTTCTTCATCGCTTCTGCACAGTGGGTCAGTGCTTCCTTTCTTTTCTTTGTGTTCAATATTTTATTAAGATTACATACACTTTTACAATATCAACAAAATTCTATAGAAAAAGTAAACACAAGTGCAAGGCCATAAATTGTTGTCCATACATCTCATTGACTACCTAAACAAAATATCTACATAAGAAAATAAATCCTCGCTAAATTTATTCCTCAAATCCTAAAGTTACTAAATCGGTGGGTCCGTGCTTTCATGGATCTGTCCACCACCATCTCTTTCCTGGTCTTTCCTCATCAAGAGCTCAGACCTCATCAGTGTATATCTGAAGTGGGATTTTTTTGCACCATTGTGCTCACTTATTAACACTGAACCACATTTGTCATTTTATCGTTCGTTCACCCAGTTTGTAGAGTTCCTCTTGGAGCTCTTTGCAATCCATTTTCACCATTCTGAATAGTTTGGTGTCCTTTGGCACCTTGCCAGAGAATTTATGAACATTAAGTAGTGCTGTCCCCAAAGAGATTCTGAGGTTCCTGTTCCATCCATTGTGAAAACGGTTGAGTTACCCCAACTTTGTTTCCGGTTCTTTAACCATTTACTGGTATACAAGAGGACATGTCCTCTTATCCCAATGACTGCTAGGTTTACCCAAGAGTCTTTGCTGCAGGATTTTGTCAAAAGCTTTTTGGAAATCTGTTAGCTACTGAATTGCCTATATCCACGTGCTTAGTGATATGCTCAAAGAATTCCGGAAGATTGAAGCAGAACTTTTTTTTTGCAGAAACCATGCTGACTTTCTCAGCAAGACTTGTTCTTCCTATAGGCTTAATAGCTTTAGTAATCTACTAATTTACCTAGGTCAAAAAGTTAGGCTTGCAAGTCTGTAAGTTTCTTGCTGGACCCCTTCATTCTCTTTTAAACATTGGCCTTACATTGACCGCCTTCCAACCATCTGGAAGCAAGACTGAATGGAAGGGCCTGTTGTCGTGCCACTAAAGCTTTGGTAGTTGGGGGGAGCCAGGAAGAATGGTATGTAGCCTACACCAAATGACTTTTTGGGAGGCCTCCCTCCTCTAGGCTCATGTACTCACTTGTGGTTGATGGTCCCACCATCACTCTTGGACTCTTCTTATAGAATTGTCCTGAGAATACTGGGTGTTCAACCAACCCATTCTGCTGTGGCATTTCTAGGTATGTGTTCAGGATGAGATTGTCTCCAGACATCACAGTAGTTGAAAAGATAACCTCAGAATCAGTCATCACATTGCACTGCCTGCCTGGCCCGAGCCCCCAAAGCAAATTCCAGCCTTGAGAGACGGACTGTCCTCCGTCCAACTTCCACGGCTCCATCATACTGGAGTAAGATTATACAGGTGGAGAGGGACTGCAATGAGTCGGGAGCGACTGTGACCCCTGCTTCACTGGTGCCTCAAGGCGTCCCTAGGAGACTCCCACGCAGCCCTTCATGCTTTGGGGCAACCATGCGGTGGTGGCGAGGTAGCCTGGTGTATGCACTTTCCTCCAGAGGGTGTCTGTGCAGCACTGAGGCTGGGTGGGAAAAGAGGGCCACTTACCCCGTGGCATCTGCCCGTGTGAACATATCCTGCATGGCAGTCCCGACTGCCTTGCCACCCTTGCTGCAGGGCCACATGTTCAGTGCCTGCAGCAAGGGTGGTCTTGCTTGGTTGGAGGCAGCTGCCGCTGCTGAACACGTCCCAGGGCGAGCAGCTGCCCGTGTCCACTGTAGCAGGAAGAGAGGCGAATGGCTGCTGCCAAGCCCTGCCTCAGAGGTCGCATCAGCATTCCCCTCGTGGTTGGCGCCGACTCAGATAAATCCGGGATCGTCCCTCTTCGCTGGGGCTGTGTCCCAAAGCCAACAGGAGTGAATCTAGTGGGAGAGCAAGCTTCCCATCTTGCCCTCAGGAGAAAATGCTCTCAGCCTCCAGGCACCCGAAAACGGCTGAAGCTGCTACTGCCCCCTCTGCCCTGGCCCCTCCGCTGTGTGGGCTGCAGGGTGACTTGCACAGGTGGGTGGAGGACGCTACCTGTCCTGGCCAGGCCTGCAAGTCAGGTTCTTTTTCCACCCCCAGTGGACTGAAACTGAACCAGCAGAACAGAGCACAGATCCAAAATGGTGACTGAAATGAATCAAGCGCTTTATTGATTTGGGTAAAAAAACAACCAGGCACATCATGGGGTGATGGAACAAATAAAGGTACGAAATAAAAGCACGATTGATCCAGCAGCTAACAGAAAGACACACAATGCAATAAATGAGGATTGTGATGGAACATGGAATAAAGGTCAATCACGCTACCCAATATAGCACAACTAAATAGCATTGTTTTGCAAAGGTCCAGCTAAAGTCCTTCTGCCCTGCACTTAAGGACAAAAGCTAGATTAGTTTCAGACTGCGATCTCCAACACAGTCCCCCAGAAAACAAGCCTCACTAAACACACATTTGCCCTGAGCAATCTTGGACAGAACTGCCCTAATTTAAGCCAATAAACCACCCCACTATGTTAAAAGAAAAAGAGCTTTTCACAGCTCCCAGACTTCCTCGAATCTCTCACACCACATAGATAGCAAAAGATCCTCTAGAAAATAATTATTAATCCACAAAAACAACCCCAACATGAACGTTAGTCCACAAATTTGATGAGAAACCTGGTTTGCAGTTATACAAGTCTTGTGCACTTCCATAAGACTGATAAGACTGATAATATACTGTGTTTATTAGAATAAGACTGTTAATATACTGTGCAACCACAGTTGGAATACAGTACTGTGTACATTTTGGTCACCATGTCTCAAAAAGGATATTGTAACGCTGGAAACGGTGTGAAAGAGGGCAACCAAAATGATCAGAGCAGGGGTTCTGAACCAGTGGTACTAGTACCACCAGTGGTACTTTGGCCAACTGCTGGTGGTATTCGGACCCCTGGACCCCCGCTTCGATGCGGCGCTTTTGGTTGCGCGTTTTCGCTCCTGGGAGGCTCCTACCTTTGGCTGAGCCTCTTGGGAACGCTGAGAACCTGCCCAGAGCCTCCTACCTGCCTTTTCTGGCCTCCAAAGCCCGGGAGTAACTAGTGATGATGTCATCGCCAGTCACTTCCGGTGGTACGCAGCAGGAGAGTGGCGTCAGAAGTGGTACTATGCCAGGAAGGGGTTGAGAACCCAAGAACCAAGGGTCATCCAGTGAAAGTGCCTGGCAGGAGATTCAGGAAGTATTTATTCAGACACTGCATAATTAGCCTGTGGAATTCATTGCTATAAGATGTGGTGACAGGCACTAGCTTAAATGGCTTCAAAAGAAGACTGAGCAGAATGACCTTGGAGGCCATCTAGTCCATCCCCCTGCTCAGCAGAGGTGATGCTACAGCATCCCTGACAGGTGGCCATCCAGGCTCTGCTTGAAAACCTCCGCTGAGGGAGATCCGACAGTACAGTAGCACAAGGCAGATTGTTCCAGTGTCAGCAGACAGTTCTTGCAGTGAGGAAATGCAGTGGCATAACTAGCTTCTGTGGGGGGGGGGGACTCATTTCCCCCCGCTGCACTGAAAACTCCTTTTTGCTGCCTCCACCGCCAAAAAAGCCGCTGATGCAGTGGCGTATGCACCCCTCTGCGTGCCACCCTGGGCAGACCGCCCCCACCCACCCCATTCCTACGCCACTGAGGACATTCTTTCTCAGGTCTAGCCTAAATTTGCCTCCCTGTAGTTTCAAGCCATTGGTTCTAGTCCTGCCCTCAGGAGCTAGAGAGCAAATCCTCCCTTCAGATGCCTGAAGACGGCTATCTTAACTAGCCCCTTCATCTTCTCCGTGTGAAACATCCCCAGCTCTTTTCACTGTTCCTCATAGGACTTTGGTTTCCAGACCCCTCGCTGTCTTCTCCAGCTTACCAGTGTCCTCCTCAAAACCTGGTACCCAAAAGTGGACGCAGGGTTCCAAGTGCTGCATGCATAGAGTGGGACTATGACTTCTCGTGAGCAGCCGGACTCCATGCCTTTGCCAATGCAGCCCAGCAGGGCGTTGGCTTTCTTGGCAGTGTGTCAGCTGCTGGCTTGTGTTCAACGCGTGGTCCATTCAGCTGCTGAGATGGTTTTTTGACACAGTGCTGCTGCCAAGCCAGGAGTTGCACTTCTGACTATTTCTTCATACATCTACTTCGACTTTATAGCAGCTCTCTCTGCTGACCTTCATCTTATTGGTGTGTCTGCCAAGATCATTTTGAATCCTAATTTGGTCTTCCAGAGTGTCAGCTCCCCCCCCCCCCGCCAGCTCTGTGTCTCTTCTGTATGGTTGATAAGCAACCCCTCTGTCCCCTCACCCGGGTCGGCCAGCACAGGACCCGAGAGAGAGCCTTGTGTCCCTCCACTCAACACCTCCCTCCATGGCGCCACTTCATCGGACTCGCTGGGCATGGTGGTTCTGGGAGGACAGGTCTATTCCTGGCCACTAGTCATGCTGGCCATGCGCTACCTCCAGGCTCAGCAATGGCTTGCCTCTGAATACCTGTTGCAGGGGAGCCATGGCGGGGGGGGGGGGCTTTCCCCTCCTGCTGGTGCTGGAGCAGATGGACCCCTTTGCTCTGGTCCAGCAAGGCTTTTCCTCTATTCACTCAAGCTTCCTGTTCCGTTCCGCAGAATGCGTCATTTCGCCCCCTCTTCAGAATCTGTAGATTTGCAGTTGAATGTCGAATGTTTGTGTCGACGCATTGCAACCCGTGACCCATTTTGCCCTCGATGATGAAGTCCTCTTTGTCTTGGGCATCATTTGGTTTTCTCCAGGTGCCTCGTCTGCAAAGCTGAGCCACTGTGTCCTCCCCTGCCTGGCCTTGTGCTATCAAAGGCTGCTGGTCGTCCTGCTCGGGAAGAAACCACTCTCCGTTTCCCTCTCAAACAGCCTCCTTTGGCGCAAGCCTCGGCTGCTTCTCTCCGCGGAAAACGCTCCAGACCACCCTGCCTGAGTAGGCCTCTGGCCCAGGAGCGCTGCAAGGCCAGATGCTGCTCACAAAGCCTGAGGCAGACCATCCCGGCGCGGCACACTAAGCTGGGCCGCAATCCACTGGGCAGGCAGGTCTCCTGGAAGCCACCGCTGTGCCAGGCCAGGAAATCTTCCCTGCCGCTTTCTCACTTGCTAGCCATCCTGGCCCCCCAGCCCTCCAAGGGCAGCTGCCTCGCAGGCCTTCTGGCTTCTCCCCTGCCACACTAGGATGGCTGTTAAAAATGGCCTCATGCCAAGGAGAGACATCAGGCGGTTTACAACACGCAGCAAAGAGTTGAAGGCGCCGTATTCCGAATAGCATTTCAAGCAGGAAGGGCAGGCAAGGGCCCAAGCCGGGGCTGCAGGGTCAGGGGAGGCCAGCGCTGCGCAGACTTTCTCGAGGAGATGGTTCCTCTGGTCCCTGCTTACAAGGGCCAGAGAGGGGCCAGGGGGCTCCTTCCCAGCATTTCGTGCTGGAGGAGCTGGGGGCTTGGGAGGCCAGCAAGTGGCCGGTTCGGGGGGGGGTCCTTTTTGCACTGCAGGGGCTGTGGGGCTGTGGCTCAGCATTGCCAGCCAACTCGGTGTCACCCTGCTGGCAATTGTGGGCACTCCCAGAGCAGCACGGCGAGGCTATCTGAGCGAGTGCTGTCATCGTGCCTGCTGCAAGCCAATGACGGAGTTGGGCAGAAAGGCCAGTGTCCCCAGCCGGAAGCCGGCCTTGGGCGAGTCTGTGGACTTGCCCTCTCTCTTCAAACGTTCTGGGGACCACCGCAGCTCTTACACCTGCAAGGGAATTCTAGGGCCTGTATGTCCGTCTGTCCGTCCCCCCCCCCGAAAGCCGCAGTCCCCGAGAATGTGCCCGGGGCTCCTCACTTTGGATAGCACAGGTTGGAGCCCAGTGGGCGAGGCCCCTCAGGCAGCAGTTCAGGTACTCCTTGCAGAGAGGGAGGGTTGCCAGCCCTCCAGGAATCCGCGCCAGTCTCCAGCTGACAAAGCTATCCTTGAGATCGGAACAGGGCCTCCAGGAGTTGGAGCATGGGGTCACTTTGGGAAAAGAAAGCCCCCGGCCTCATTTCAGTCCGGGTAGGCAGGGCAGCCCAGCCACGACCAAAGTGGCTGCTTAGAGTGGTGGGCTGGAGGGGGGTGGCAAGGGGATGAGGGCTGCCCCAGCCCCCGCATCTGCCCACTGGCCCTCTCTAGCCTGTCACTTGCCCAGTCGCTTCCATTGGCGCTCCTGCGAGCGAGAGGAGGAATTGGGGCAGTGGCACACACACGCAGCACTGCCACCACTGTGAGTGGTAGCAGCACTGATGCTGGAGGGGGAAAACACCGGGGGGGGGGGCCTTCCACAGGCCAGCCAGCCAGCCAGCCTGCCGCCACCTCACCCACTGCGCTGAAGCACTCAGGCTGGGCGGAGCATGCTGGGAGCAGAAGGGGACTCTGCTTGCAACAGCCCCCCCCCCCGGCTATTTCTTTCAATGCGGCTGAGTGGGGACAAGTGGGATGGCGGCAGCAGGGGCATCTGGGGCGGGTGGTCTCTCCAGGCTCATGGTGCGGTGCTCCATTCCCATCTCCTTGTCCATTTGACTACTTCCAGAGGCGGAGGAGGAGGCAGCAGTGGTGGCAAACCCTCCCCTCCCCCGGGGGGGAGGAAATTATATATTGGGATGCGCACTGGCAGGTGGTGGATCTGCACCCATCCAGATAGTGGGTCCGCCGCTTCAGCCTCCTGAGAGTTGGCAGCCCCCAGTTCTCCTTGACAGCCGACTCACTGACTGACTTCCACCCAAGCCCACCACTGATGCTTAGGAATAGCATGTTCAGCTGGCGCTCATTGGAGCTGGGACCCCTTCCCAAAGTGGAGCGGAACTGAATCTCGGCCTGTGCAGCCTGTCGCCTGCCATGTCCTGGCTGGCTCTAATTGGGAGGGGGGCTGAACAGACTCCCTTGCCAAGGCTCTTGTTGCCAGGGCTCCACAGTCCATGCTGGCGCCCTGTGCCTGAGCGGCGGGCAGCACGTGGTGGGCTGCAGGAGTGGTGCGGCCCTTGGGCCAGCCGCCTCCCTCCACTTGGAGGGAGCCCTGTTGTGTGCAGGGGACAGAGTTTACTGCAGCTTCCCATGGGGAGGACAACAACCGGAGAGCAGAGCCTCTTCCTGCTTTCCTGTCTTGCTGCACCTGGCAGGGTTGAAATCACAAAGAAAGAAAGAAAGAAAGAAAGAAAGAAAGAAAGAAAGAAAGAAAGAAAGAAAGAAAGAAAGAAAGAAAGACCTAGTTTGGGACAGCAGCCAAGAGAACAGGCAGGTAGAATGTTACCCTTTCTTTTTATTCTGGTTTTTGTCAATGCAATATGTTCAAGATGGTTGAAAATCAGTTAGAGAGCTTATAAGTAATATATTTTTAAGTAATATATATTTTAGTACTTCTGTAAGACAAAACTGTGTGCACCCAGAGAGACGAGTGTGTGCGTTCTTCTGAACATGGGGTTTCCTGACAGGGGAGCCGAGAGCAATACAGGTGATGCCCGACGGGCAGCAGCCAGCAATCGACACCCCCTCCCCGAGTCCCAGGGCTTCGGAGCCGCGGGGGCTACGATGCCGTCACCAGCGGCCTGCCTTTGAAGAAGGGACTTGAATTGGAACTGAGAATATGTCAGGTTGGCCCCATTAAAAAGTCATATTTTTTCACAAATAACATAGAAAAATAATATTTTACTTAAGAGATTTAAGTATTTGGAATATATATATATATATATATATATATATATATATATATATATATATATATATATATATATATATATATGTATGTATGTAAATATACTGTATGTACTTCATATATTCTTTTATTTTACATTTTATTGTAAACAAATGGCTATTAAAAATCTTTGAACTGGTCTCTGTGGAGCCTGCAGCTTCTGTAGGGGCCCTGATGAGTTTTGAGATGGGGAGCGCTGCCAAGGGTGGTGCCCTCACTTCTCTCCCTTGGGGGGCCCTTCTCTGCTGGGACAGAAGGTGGGGGGAGCTGAGGGCCTGCTCCCTGCCCCACAGCAGCCCAGTAGGGGAGGCTGAGCAGAGCAAGAATAGAATGACCAAAGGTGCCACATAGCTGCATCGCCAAGAAAGACATCAGTTCCCGAGTCCCGCTCAGCACCTGGCCAGCCACCAACAGAGTAGCAGGTGCCACGCCGGACAACATGGCTGTGTTTGGTATCTGGATGAGACTGCAAAGGAGGAGGAGGAGGAGGAGGAGGAGGAGGCCAGGGCAGACCATGAGCAGCAGAGTCCATCAATGATCAGGCTGCCAGTAAAGAGGGGGAGGAAAAGGCCTTGAGAGAGGACTTGAAGGAGGGGCTGCATTTCAGAATTACTGTTGCATGCAGAAGGCAGAGTGGAGGGAAGAAGTGATGGGGGGGGGGCTTGCAGGGACTAAAAGCTTGAAGTGAATATAGACTGCCTGGCAATCAGTTCAGAAATTTAGCTGAAGGGGCAGCAGCGACAGTGGAAAAAGCTCCATCTGAACAGGGCGGGTTTAGGGGCCACCCATAGTAAACAGAGTCCCCCCCACCCTCCCTCCTGGCTGCTGCTTCAGTCACACGGGTTTGCCCAGGAAGACACTCCGAGTCCATCGTGGGTCTGCTGCACTCCTAGCCAAGCCACTCAGATCTGGTGGAAAGACGCTCTTCACCAATTCCAATACCTTTATTGGCATCTTACATAAATAAACATACATTGACATAGACGTAGACATAACAAACAATAACATAAAAATAAACATACATACATGGCCCTTTGCCTTAAACATTAGCCTTGTCAATACTCTAAAACTTTATACTTTAAAACATTATAACTCCTCATTAATAAAATCTATACAATAGAAATATGCTTTTCCCTCCTCTTAATTATAGCGTTCAGATAATAAGCCACCTTTTCTGTTAGCCCCACTTCAGTCCCCCCAAGGATGAACCGAACCTTATCAGGGTCAGCACAGCCTGTTTTCTTACTCCAAAGGTCCTCAAGGTAAACCCTACACAAGGGGCGGCTGAATAGAAGGGGCAGTACAAAATAATATGCTGCACCAACTCCAAACCCACCCCCCACCCCCAAACAGAGCAGGAACAAGTCCTACTTTCTAGACAGAGAAATACCACTAAATCTACCGGAAGTCACGGCTGAAGGAAAAACATTGTTTCTAGCCAGGGAAAACACCCTACGCTCACTGGGGCATTTCAGAATTAACAGATATTCTGCCATATGGCCATATCTGACCGCAAGATGTAACGAGTGAAACAGGTTTTATCGGCATCACTCCACAACTCTTGCTGATCTATGTCTTGCAGTCTAGTTTTAATCTGATGGAATGCCTGCTCCAAGGTACAGGTTCCCAGGCTCTCCAGATTCAGCCCTATACTCTTAATTTTCTTTTCTAAAAACTTAAGTTCTTTGGATGAAACTGAGTCAGACACAAGGTATGGAAGCAGGCCCCCTGCGTTGGCCCTATAATAAACAGTAAGCCAATATTATTTTTTTTATTTATTTATTTATTTAAAAAAATTATATCCCGCCTTATCCTATGCCGAGGCAAATGCCCAAGGCGGCTTACAACAAAAATTAAAATACAAGGTTTAAAATACAGAAAATAAGTTTAAACAATACATAATTTAAAAACAATAAAATCCACTGGGGGGGGGAACAATATGGAGCACAAAAGCAGCATGGCAGAGCATCTTGAGACACAGGAGGCAGACCACAACCCATCACCCAAACGCTAGACGAATCAAAAACGTTTTGAGCCCTCGCCGAAAAGTCATGAGGAAGGGGGTGGTTCTCAGATCCCCTGGCAGGGAGTTCCACAGTTGTGGCGCCACAGCAGAGAAGGCTCGCCCACGTGTTGCCACTGCCCTAACTTGCGATAGAGGTGGTACACGTAGGAGAGCCCCCTCAGATGACCTAAGAGAGCGGGCCGGAATGTATGGGAAAAGGCGATCCCTCAGATATCCTGGACCTGAACCGTGAAGGGCTTTAAAGGTCATTACCAGCACCTTGAATTGGGCTCGGAAACGAATGGGCAGCCAGTGCAGCCGCTGAAGCAGCGGCTCAACAGAGTCAAACCGCCTAGCTCCAGCGACCACCCGGGCCGCCGCATTCTGCACTAATTGCAGCTTCCGAACCGTCTTCAAGGGCAGCCCCACGTAGAGCGCGTTACAGTAATCCAGTCTTGAAGTCACTAAGGCGGGTTCTGGTGTTGTGCAAGAGGGAGAAGAATTTCCCTCTATACACTCTTTCCATCCCATGCATAATTTTATAAGTCTCAATCATGTCCCTCCTCAGGCGCCTTTTTTCTAGGCTGAAAAGCCCCAGACGCTGTAGCCTTTCCTCATAAGGGAGGTGCTCCAGCCCACGAATCATTCTGGTCGCTCTTTTCTGCACCTTTTCCAATTCAACTATATCCTTTTTGAGGTGTGGTGACCAGAACTGGACACAATACTCCAGATGTGGCCTTACCGTCGATTTGTACAAAGGCAGAATGATATTGACCGTTTTATTCTCAATCCCTTTTTTAATGATCCCGAGCATGGAATTGGCCTTCTTCACAGCCGCCGCACACTGGGTCGACACTTTCATCGACCTGTCCACTGCCACCCCAAGATCTCTCTCTTGATCCGTCACAGACAACTCAGAACCCATTAGCGTATATGTGAAATTTTGGTTTCTTGCCCCAATGTGCATCACTTTGCACTTACTTACATTGAAGCGCATCCGCCATTTTGCTGCCCATTCTCCCAGTTTGGAGAGATCCTTCTGGAGCTCTTCACAATCCCTGCTGGTCTTCACCACCCGGAAACGTTTAGTGTCATCTGCAAACTTGGCCACCTCACTGCCTATCCCCGACTCCAGGTCATTTATGAATAAGTTGAAAAGCACTGGTCCCAAGACCGATCCTTGGGGCACACCGCTTTTCACCTCTCGCCATTGTGAAAATTGCCCATTGACTCCCACTCGCTGTTTCCTGGTCTTCAACCAGTTCCTAATCCACAAGAGGACCTGCCCTCTTATTCCCTGACTGTGGAGTTTTCTCAGGATCTTCAAGCATTTATGAGACGATTGTTCTACCAACTGAGCCAGACGTCCTTAATCTAAGTTAAGACCTTATCTTTTGGGGGTCAAATTTTACGTACAAACTGATAATTCCCCATTAGATTTCTTAGCCAAGTCCAAGGAGAAGCAATGAATTGTAAAGAAATAGGAAGTATGGGGTTCTCAGCCATGTAATTAGTTGAAGAATAAAGTTTTAATACTAAAACATTAGTTCTGCTGACGTTTCACCCTGCACTTAGGGTTTCTTCAGAGCAAAGAACCTGGCTAGTAGATGTTAACTGCCAGTAGAATGCCTGGAACGTTTAAAAAGCCTTGGTTCTATTTAGGAAAGGAAACCAAATTTTGTTGACATAAACTAGTTCTTGCTGACGATTTAAAGGATTAAAGGCTCTTCTTTGAGTAACTGCAATAGCCTCCAGATTTCTTCTCTGCCTGTCGTGCATTTCATTAAACAGTGAGCGAGTTTCTTTGAAGGCGATCGTGTGTCCCGTTTGAGCTGCGTGTGCAGCCACTGCAGATTTGTCCTCCTGCAACAGTCTGGTGGCTCTCGAGTGCTCCTGTAGACGGACCCTTTTGGTGTTACCCACATATGTTCTTGTACACTCGCCACAAGGAATCTCATAAACTCCGGGATTTGACAGGGGAGGTCTTTTGTCCTTAGGGTTACCTAGCATTTGTTCTATCTTCAGAGTGGGCAGAAAGTGAGTCTTAACATCATATCGCCTAAAGATGCGTGCAATGAATTGTTCGTTGGGCTTTGGGCTTGCCGGGTTGTTAGATTATCTGCGAGGTTCTAAAAACATTCTTGCTGATGCATGCATTGTCTCCAATCTGGAGTGAAACACAGGAAGGTTAAGGGCATTAATTGATGGTCTGCATTATGGGGTTTTGTGTTCTCTCTCTTTTTTTAAATTTTGCCACAGGAAAAGCACCTCCCTTATGAGAAAAGGCTACAGCGTTTGGGGCTTTTCAGTCTAGAAAAAAGGCGCCTGAGGGGGGACATGATTGAGACGTATAAAATTATGCATGGGATGGAGAGAGTGGATAGAGGGAAGTTCTTCTCCCTCTCGCACAACACCAGAACCAGGGGACATCCACTAAAATTGAGGAGAGGGAGAGTTAGAACGGACAAAAGAAAATATTTCTTCACCCAGCATGTAATTCATCTGTGGAACTGGCCTTCTTCATAGCTGCCGCACACTGGGTCAACACTTTCATCGACCTGTCCACCAGCACCCCAAGATCTCTCTCCTGATCCGTCACAGACAGCTCAGAACACATTAGCGTATATGTGAAGTGAAGTTTTGATTTCTTGCCCCAATGTGCATCACTTTGCATTTACTTACATTGAAGCGCATCTGCCATTTTGCTGCCCATTCTCCCAGTTTGGAGAGATCCTTCTGGAGCTCTTCACAATCCCTGCTGGTCTTCACCACCCAGAAAAGTTTAGCGTCATCTGCAAACTTGGCCACCTCACTGCCTACCCCCGACTCCAGGTCATTTATGAATAAGTTGAAAAGCACCGGTCCCAAGACCAATCCTTGGGGCACACCGCTTTTCACCTCTCGCCACGGGCGTCACTGGAGCGTGGCGGGGGGGTGGGCCGCCAGGGGGTGACTCGCGTCATGGGGTGACACGCGCACCCCCTCGCGCGTCACCTCCGTGACGCGCGTCGCCCTCCGGATGCTCCGAGGCCGGCCCAGGAGCCTGCCTCGGAGCGTCCGACCCCGTTGGACGACGTTTGCCGTTTTGAGGGCAAAAAGCCCTCAAAACGGGTCTGCGCATGCGCGAAAATCCGGAAAATACCCGGATTGACGCGTTGCCTGGGCCTTCTTTCAGAAGGCCCTGGAGCGCCGACGGGGTCGGACGCTCCGAGGCAGGCTCCCAGGCCGGCCTCGGAGCGTCCGGAGGGGGGCGACGCGATGCGGGGAGCCGGGTGGCCCCCTCCCCCCCGCGCCTATAACGTCGCGCCCCTAGGGGGGGTGACGCGCGTCCCCGCACCAGGGTGACGCGCGTCTAGTGACGCCAGTGCCTCTCGCCATTGTGAAAATTGCCCATTGACTCCCACTCGCTGTTTCCTGGTCTTCAACCAGTTCTTAATCCACAAGAGGACCTGCCCTCTTATTCCCTGACTGTGGAGTTTTCTCAGGAGCCTTTCGTGAGGGACCGTGTCAAACGCCTTCTGAAAATCCAGATATATAATATCCACGGGTTCGCTCGCATCCACATGAGGAGGTCAAGGTTGATGTAAGTACGTATAAAATATCTGAGGGGCTATCATCATGCAGCTCCTTCATGGATCATTGCCTTGTCGTGGCGAAGGGGCTTGCGTAACTCAATGAAGCCATGAGCTATGCCGTGCAGGGACACCCAAGACGGACACCCAACCCAAGACGGACAGGTCGTAGCAGAGAGTTCTGACTAAAAGTGATCCACTGGAGAAGGAAATGGCAACCCACTCCAGTAACCTTGCCAAGAAAATCCCATGAACAGTACCAAAAGGCTAAAAGATATGACGCCGGAAGATGAGCCCCTCAGGTCGGAAGGTGTCCAATATGCTACTGAGGAAGAGCGGAGGACTATTCCAAGTAGACCCAGAAAGAGTGAAGCGGCTGGGCCAAAGCCAATAGGACGTCCAGCTGTGGATGTGTCTGAGGTTGAAAGGAAAATCCAATGCTGCAAGGAGCAATACTGCTTAGGAACATGGAATGTGAGGTCTATGAATCAAGGCAAGCTGGATGTGGTCAAAAAAGAGATGATAAGATTGAACATTGACATCTTGGGAATCAGCGAACTAAAATGGACGGGCATGGGCGAATTTAAGTCAGGTGACCATCATATCTACTACTGTGGGCATGAATCCCTTAGAAGAAATGGAGTAGCCCTCATAGTCAATAAAAGAGTGGGAAAGGCAGTACTGGGGTACAACCTCAAAAACGACAGAATGATTTCAGTTCGAATCCAAGGCAAACCATTCAACATTACAGTAATCCAAGTGTATGCCCCAACCACTGATGCCGAAGAAGATGAAGTTGACCAGTTCTATGAAGACCTACAACACCTTCTCGAACTAGCACCCAAAAAAGATGTCCTTTACATCATAGGAGACTGGAATGCTAAAGTAGGAAATCAAGAAATAAACGGAACAACAGGCAAGTTTGGCCTTGGAGCGCAAAATGAAGCAGGGCAAAGGCTAACGGAGTTCTGTCAAGAGAACACGCTGGTCATAGCAAACACTCTTTTCCAACAACACAAGAGGCGACTCTACACATGGACATCACCAGATGGTCAATACCGAAACCAGATAGATTATGTGCTTTGCAACCAAAGATGGAGAAGCTCTATACAATCAGTAAAAACAAGACCTGGAGCTGACTGTGGCTCAGATCATGAGCTTCTTATTGCAAAATTCAGACTTAAACTGAAGAATGTAGGGAACACCACTAGACCAGTCAGATATGACCTAAACCATATCCCTTATGAGTATACAGTGGAGGTGAAGAATAGATTTAGGGCATTAGACCTGGTAGACAGAGTGCCTGAAGAACTATGGACGGAAGTTCGTAACATTGTACAGGAGGCAGCAACTAAAACCATCCCAAACAAAAAGAAATGCAAGAAAGCAAAGTGGCTGTCAGATGAGGCTTTACAAATAGCTGTGGAAAGAAGGAATGCAAAAAGCAAGGGTGAAAGGGAAAGATATAAACAACTGAATGCAGAGTTCCAGAGAATAGCAAGGAGAGATAAGAAGGCCTTCTTAAATGAACAATGCCAGGAAATCGAGGAAAACAACAGAATGGGGAGGACTAGAGATCTCTTCAAGAAAATTGGAAATATCAAGGGAACGTTTTGTGCAAAGATGGGCATGATAAAGGAAAAAAAAGGCAAGGACCTAACAGAAGCAGAAGAGATTAAGAAGAGATGGCAAGAATACACAGAAGAACTATACAAGAAAGATCTTAATGTTCCTGATGACCACGCTGGTGTGGTCACTGATCCAGAGCCGGACATCCTAGAGAGTGAAGTCAAGTGGGCCTTAGGTAGCATTACTAACAACAAAGCTAGCGGAGATGATAATATCCCAGCTGAGCTACTTAAAATCCTAAATGATGATGCTGTGAAAGTGCTGCACTCAATATGCCAACAAATTTGGAAAACTCAGCAGTGGCCAAAGGATTGGAAAAGGTCAGTTTACGTTCCAATTCCAAAGAAGGGCAGTGCCAAAGAGTGTTCAAACTACCGTACAATTGCACTCATTTCACATGCTAGCAAGGTTATGCTCAAAATCCTACAAGCTAGGCTTCAGCAGTACGTGGACCGAGAACTACCGGACGTACAAGCTGGGTTTCGAAGAGGCAGAGGAACTAGCGATCAAATTGCCAACATGCGGTGGATCATGGAGAAAGCACGAGAGTTCCAAAAAAACACCTACTTCTGCTTCATTGACTACGCAAAAGCCTTTGATTGTGTGGATCACAACAAACTGTGACAAATTCTTAAAGAGATGGGGGTACCAGACCACCTTACCTGTCTCCTGAGAAACCTGTATGCGGGTCAAGAAGCAACAGTTCGAACCGGCCATGGAACAACCGATTGGTTCAAAATTGGGAAGGGAGTACGGCAAGGCTGTATATTGTCACCCTGCTTATTTAACTTATATGCAGAGTACATTATGAGAAATGCAGGGCTGAATGAATCACAAGCCGGAATCAAGATTGCCGGGAGAAATATCAACAGCCTCAGATATGCAGACGATACCACCCTAATGGCAGAAAGTGAAGAAGAACTAATGAGCCTCTTGATGAGAGTGAAAGAGGAGAGTGCAAAAGTTGGCTTGAAACTCAACATTAATAAAACTAAGATCATGGCATCGGGTCCCATCAATTCCTGGCAAATAGAAGGGGCAGAAATGGAAGCAGTAACAGATTTTACTTTTCTGGGTTCCAAGATCACTGCAGACGGAGACAGCAGCCATGAAATTAAAAGACGCTTACTCCTTGGAAGGAAAGCTATGGCAAACTTAGACAGCATAATAAAAAGCAGAGATATCACCATGCCAACACAAGTTCGTATAGTCAGGGCGATGGTGTTCCCAGTAGCAATGTATGGTTGCGAGAGTTGGACCATAAGGAAGGCTGAGCGCCGAAGAATAGATGCTTTCGAACTGTGGTGCTGGAGAAGACTCCTGAGAGTCCCTTGGACTGCTAGGAGATCAAATCAGTCAATCCTAAATGAAATCAACCCTGACTGTTCCCTGGAAGGACAGGTACTGAGGCTGAAGCTCAAATATTTTGGCCACCTAATGCGAAGAGAGGACTCTCTGGAGAAGACTGTGATGCTGGGAAAGATTGAAGGCGAAAGGAGAAGGGGAAGGCCAAGGATGAGATGGTTAGACAGCATCACGGATGCAACGAACATGAAAATGAGCGAACTCAGGAAGATAGTGGAGGACAGGAAGGCCTGGCGGGATATGGTTCATGGGATCACGAAGGGTTGGACACGACTTAACGACTGAACAACAACAACAACATCATCATGCAGAGGAGGGAGCAGATATGTTTTCCATTACTTCAGAGACTAGGACCAGGACAAATGGGTTTAAATTACAACAAGGGAAACTTTGATTAAACAATAGGAAGAATGTCTTGATGGTACAGTCCCAACCCCGGGCCGCAGGGCGGGCGACCCGTCCACCGCACTTCAGTTCCGGGCGGCTCGCAGTGCCAGGAACCCTTGCTTCGCCCCTCCTCGCTGCCCTACGTCTTGTCGAGAGCCGGCGGACTGGAGTTAAGGCTGATCTACACGACAGGCAGAGGCTCCGCCGTCGCCTCTGCCTGGCGCCTCCGCACTGGAAGCGTGGGAGTGTCTTCAAGCCTGTTGCCCCTCATGTTGTCCCGCCTTCCTAAAGGCTGTTCTACACGACAGCGTCGCGGAGCGTTTTTGTAATCCGGCGGAGCCGCTGGACCTCCGCCCCACTGCCGTGTACTCCAAGTCGAGTGCTCTGTTTTTTAGGGGGCGTGACAGCAGAGCTTGGAGGTGGCTCGCGGAGCTGCTGCAGCCTACCAATCACAGAGGGGGGGGGAAGAGTTTAACCAATCACAACTGCGCTTTCTTAGGAAGGCGGGACAACATGAGGGGTAACAGGCTTGAAGACACTCCCCCCGCTTCCAGCGCGGAGGCGCCAGGCAGAGGCGACAGCGGAGCCGCGACGCTGTCGTGTAGATCAGCCTTAAGAAAGCGCAGTTGCTGTGTGGATGTAACCTCCAAGGTGATTGGTTGTCGTTCACATTGGCATTCAGCCACCCTCCCCTCCCTCTCCTGTGATTGGTAGGCTGCAGCAGCTCCGCGAGCCACCTCCAAGCTCTGCCGTCACGCCCCCTAAAAAATAGAACACTCGACTTGGAGTACATGGCAGTGGGGCGGAGGTCCGGCGGCTCCTCCGGATTTAAAAACGCTCCGCGACGCTGTCGTGTAGATCAGCCTTTCAGCCCGAGCTACATTGTCCACGGCTGCGTCGGCGGCTGCGTTCCGTGTCCCGCCCCCAGGTCAAACAAAAGGCTGATTCACACTAGCCACTACGTGCGCGTTTTGCCTCTTTTTCTTCCGTTTTTTCAATGCTGCGTCTGACGCAGCAGGAGCTTCCGACGCGGCCAGGAGAGTTGGCTCCTGTTGATCTTTTTGAAGCGCTCGCTTTCAGCTAACGTTTGTGCTAACGTTTGTCCGGCAGCCCACCAATCAGTTGGGAGGGGGAGGAGAGTGGTGGCATGCCAATCACAGCCACCTCCAATCATCGTGGGTGTTTCTTTCAAGGGTTCATTCCAGGTTTCTAAGCGGAAGTCTCGCAAAACAGAGGGCAACAACGAGGATCTTCTTGTAATTGTAACGAGGATCTTTGTTTTAAACAGGAATGGCGGGAGGCAAAGGAAAAAGTGCAAAAATCCAACTGGGAGAGGGGAAGGGTCAAAGAAGGGTCGCTTTTTTGGCCAATCGGAGCGCAGTTCTGTTCAACGAATCACAGCTGCGCTTTCTTCAGGAAGGCGGGACAGAAGGAGGGACAACAGGCGGCAATCAGCCCCCTGTTTCAAACGTCTAGACGCAAGTAAAAACGAAACGGCAGGACAAGCGTTCCGTCAGAAGGCTAGTCTGAATCAGCCTAAAGGCTCTGATTGGCCGGACGTAGCGCGAACGCGGCAAAAGTCGAGCCCGACTTTTGCCGCGTTCGCGCTACGTCCGGCCAATCAGAGCCTTTGTTTGCCCTGGGGGCGGGACACGGAACGCAGCCGCCGACGCAGCCGTGGACAATGTAACCCAGGCTTTACACAGAGCCAGCAAACGCAGAAGCCGCTCGGCTGAGCAAGGCCGGAGACGCTGCCTTCCCATCACCCTGGCAACGGCCAGAGCGCTAACTGCGGCTGCGCACGCAAAAAGGGCGGCTGCCGGAAGACCAGCTGGTCCCAAGTGTGCATGCGCTCGGGCTCGCGCTTGAGAATTTGCGCAGCGAGGAGGAGGGCGGAGTTCGTCCCTATTCGGCTCTCCGATTGGCTGACGCGTGGCGAGGCGGCTGCAGTTGCTCCTTCCTATTGGCTTATTCTTCCGCGGAGGCGCCTGGAGGTTGAAGCGCCTATCGGATTGGTTGGAGGCTTCTTTCTTCAGCAGGGACTGCCTGGATTGGGTCGTCTGGAAGGAAGGTGGGGCTTCGGTGCTGAGGGCAGAGCGTGGGTTGGCCGCTCTGTCGGGTGGTGAGAGCGGAGCCGCCTGGGGAGCGAAGCCGTGCTCGGTGCGCGCCGTCGGGGAGGCTGCGCAAGGCGGCGGCGGCGGCGGCCCTGGCCCTCCCTTCCGCCCGCCCCCCCCCGGCGGAGAAGTAAGTGAGGGACCCGCAGCGGGGGCTCCTGGGCGTTCCCTGCCCCTCGTGCAGCGGCAGCGCCGCGTCTCCCTCCCGGCCCCGAGGGCTGCTGGAGCCGCTGGCTGCCCGCTCTCCCGCCACCGCCTGGGCGGTGAGTCGGCGCCGGCCGGGCGCGCTCGACCCCCGCGGGCCGGTGTCTGCAGCGGCGAGGGCGCCTCCTCGGGGTCCCTCCGGTGCGGACGGAGTCGCTTTGCGGCCGGTACGGGAGGGGCTGCAGCCAGCCGGCCCCCTCGCAGCGCGCCGTGGCGAACGCAGGTCCTGCTATGGCCCGCAGGGCGTCTGCAGACGGGATGCTGCCCGGAGCCGGCGGGGCACTCGCCTTGGGCGGCATTCTGGGTCCCGCGTGTGCTCGGAGGCCGCGCCGAAGTCGGAGGGACTCTCTGCGAACTCCAGGCCCGCGCTTTCTCGGAGGGGCATCTCCGTGCCTGGGCGGCAGAGAAGGCCGAGGGAGGGAGCGAGGGAAGGTGTCCTTTGCCTGGCCGCGCGGCTGCGCCTTCCCACGGCCACGGGAGGCGTCTCTGCGGCGGTCTCCCCGGAACGTGCAGGCAGAGGCAGCCCCCCCCCCCCTTTGGCGCACAGGGCGACGCGTCGCTGTAGCGTTCAGACAGGCGCGACGTGCGCGGCGGCTTCCGTTTGTAGCATCCTGGTGGTCTGTGCGTGCCCTGTGAGGCTGTCTTCCCTTCCCTGCTGATTATTGCCTGCTGCAGACCCTCTGCTGAGTGGCCCCGCAAGAAGAGGAGAGCACAGGTTTGCCTGCTACTTATGGCGCTGCTGGCAGCGAGCAACTCCCGCTCGGGATGCAAAGCTCAGGCCTG
Organism: Plestiodon gilberti rubricaudatus; assembly: GCA_026170595.1. Taxonomy (NCBI): domain Eukaryota; kingdom Metazoa; phylum Chordata; class Lepidosauria; order Squamata; family Scincidae; genus Plestiodon; species Plestiodon gilberti. The sequence goes on along the minus strand of JANXHW010000001.1, from coordinate 1,006,715 downwards.
TAGAGGGGTCGGTGTGACACGCAATCCAGCACTGAGCAGCCCGACTTCTGGGTTGCTACCTGGGAGGGTGAATCAGCACCAGTTGCCGATGGACAGCAGTGCACACGTTTTGCTTCTTCGGGCAAACTGGACGCTGTGGGTAGATGAATGTCCTATACATGTCTGTCGTTTTAAAGTGGAAAGCAGGCTGCCAAGGTGCCTCGGTGAAGGCAAGAATGTCATTGTATGGACGAGGAATATGGAGACCCATGTTGTTCAATCCCCACTCACTGGTGAAGCCGGGTAATCCCGGACCAGTCCCCAGCTCTCAGTCTAACCTGGCTTGCAGGGTTATGATGATGATGATAGAATGAGGCGAGCTGCCCTGAGATCCTTGGAGGGTTAGGGTGTTATGGAAATAACAGCTGCCCTCTCCTGGGCAGCCAGCGGGGGGGGGGGGAGAGGAGCAGAGGCTTGTTCCGCGTCTTGGAAAACCTCAGAACATCTCATGGCCTTCCAGGCCTCTCTGAGGTTGAATGCAAAGTCTGGCAGATCCACTGTTCTGCCTCAGGAGAAAGCTCACTCAAATTAAAAATCCACTTACCGGTGGCAAGGTAGTGTAGTGATTTCAAAATGGCCCCCCAATTACCAATTACAAGGGTAAATACCCATCTAGGAGAATATGCGCACTCAAACAACCACGGCTTTCATTTGCAACATACCTGAGTTCGTGGGGAGGGGGGAGAGGGGAGGAGCAGCTTGAGGGGAAGGTGGTGATTTTGAGCCGGAAAACGGTTGGTGGGGTAAAGCTTAAGGAAGGAGTTCCTTTCTGTTCTTTCTCTAGTCCTAGTGTTCTGAGACTGCTTTGCAATATAATATGTAGCTTGGCACTCAGTTTTCTGAAAGTTTGCAAGTTTAATATTCCTATATCTATATGGAAGGCATTTCTGCATAAGAAAAAAAAAACACCAGGACCCACATGGTTATCATGGCGTGCAATGATTGTATAGATTAGTTGTCTCCTGCCTTTATGTATGATGTATAGATAGACACTGGGAAGTATTCTGTGCAAGCATATGCAGCAAATTTTAGGGGTCCGTAGTTCTCAGTGGCTCTGAGCAGAGCATGCCTGCCTTTTTTTTTTTTGCTGCAGGTCTGCGTAGTTGCAAATTTAGTGAGTTCAGCCTTATTTCCTTCTACATCTGTAGCCTTGTTTCCTTCTGCACCTTCTACATCTTGTTTCCTTCTACATCTGTGTGTGGACAGGATGGCAGAGTGTATTGGTGTTGTCAAAAGCAGCCACGGTGCTTCTTGGGCTTCTGTGACTTGGCTCTGCGTCTGGGCAGTCGCCGCATGGTGGCTGAGCCTCAGTGTATTCCTTGTGCCTCTCTGAAATGTACAGCACTGTGTTCAGTCAATTAGTTGGAAGAATAACTGCAGTGTTTATGCCCCATCTTATCCATACAGTATTTACTTGGAAGTCAATGTACTTGGATTGCAGCCCTTGCGATTTCATTCCAGATGCATGCCATCAATTTCGGAAATTGAAATTTGGAGATTTTGCCTATCTTTGGAAGGTATGTTTGGTTCTGGATTCTCATTTAAAAGATCTGTATCCACAACCACCATGAGCAAGAAGCTCTTCTTTGAAAGCTGGTGGTGGAACCCTTGTTGAAAGCTCTGATGTTGTCCTTGTTAGCTTTGTTAGGTTCTTTTTCCTAGTGACTGCAAAAACCAAACTGCTATTCCAATGAGCACCTTGCTGCAAAAAAGTCAAGAGCAAAGGCCAGTGAGGAAACTGGATTTCTTTGGAAGGTGGTAGTGAGAATTACGTGCTTTTGAGATTTCGTGTGTGTTTGCAACACTTGTACTGTTGAAATTCAAGATGCATTTTTGGGCTTTTAGACCATTGTCTGCATGGACTTGCTCTTCCTGACGTTTCAACATGTACTGTTGCATTTGACCAGTCACTTCTAAAGCTACGTACTGCCAAACTATAATTAATGTACTAGTGGAAGATTGTGTGTGTGTGTGTGGAGGGGGGGAATTTCCCTAGAGTGTGGCTTCTGAACGTTCTGAACAAAATCTTAGAGCGCATTGGTGCACAGCGGTTCAAAGGGAAGTTGTTATTGGCTACGGAAAAGAGTATTGGTGAGTCTTTTATTCCACATGGTGGTTGATCTCTTCTCTTCTCCCCCCCCCCCCGTATTGATTAAATATGGTGGGAGTGGGGGAAGGCAGAAGACCAAGTGGGCGTGCGCAAGACAGTGAGCTGACTAGGACTCTGATTAACACAGAAAAGAAGCCCACGTGCAGCCAGGAAGGCTGTGTGTGGCGTGCAGCCCCTCCTCCTTCTAGGCTTCCCCCTTGAGGCTGGTCAGGCGAAGCCCAGGTGGTCTGTCTGTCTTCCGCTTTGCAGCCTTAATTGTTGGGCTCTGAAGCTGGAAAGGGAGACCTTTTGTTGTTGTTGTTGTTCAGTCGTTAAGTCGTGTCCGACCCTTCGTGATCCCATGAACCATATCCCGCCAGGCCTTCCTGTCCTCCACTATCTTCCTGAGTTCGCTCATTTTCATGTTCGTTGCATCAGTGATGCTGTCTAACCATCTCATCCTTGGCCTTCCCCTTCTCCTTTTGCCTTCAGTCTTTCCCAGCATCAGAGTCTTCTCCAGAGACTCCTCTCTTCGCATTAGGTGGCCAAAATATTTGAGTTTCAGCCTTAGTACCTGTCCTTCCAGGGAACAGTCAGGGTTGATTTCATTTAGGATTGACTGATTTGATCTCCTAGCAGTCCAAGGGACTCTCAGGAGTCTTCTCCAGCACCACAGTTCAAAAGCATCTATTCTTCGGCGCTCAGCCTTCCTTATGGTCCAACTCTCGCAACCATACATTGCTACTGGGAACACCATCGCCCTGACTATACGAACTTTTGTTGGCATGGTGATATCTCTGCTTTTTATTATGCTGTCTAAGTTTGCCATAGCTTTCCTTCCAAGGAGTAAGCGTCATTTAATTTCATGGCTGCTGTCTCCGTCTGCAGTGATCTTGGAGCCCAGAAATGTAAAATCTGTTACTGCTTCCATTTCTGCCCCTTCTATTTGCCAGGAATTGATGGGCCCAGATGCCATAATCTTAGTTTTATTAATGTTGAGTTTCAAGCCAACTTTTGCACTCTCCTCTTTCACCCTCATCAAGAGGCTCTTTAGTTCTTCTTCACTTTCTGCCATTAGGGTGGTATCGTCTGCATATCTGAGGTTGTTGATATTTCTCCCGGCAATCTTGGTTCCGGCTTGCGATTCATTCAGCCCTGCATTTCTCATAATGTACTCTGCATATAAGTTAAATAGGCAGGGTGACAATATACAGCCTTGCCGTACTCCCTTCCCAATTTTGAACCAGTCAGTTGTTGCATGGCCGGTCCGAACTGTTGCTTCTTGACCCGCATACAGGTTTCTCAGGAGACAGGTGATCCACACAATCAAAGGCTTTTGCGTAGTCAATGAAGCAGAAGTAGGTGGTTTTTTGGAACTCTCGGGCTTTTTCTTGGCAAGGTTACTAGAGTGGGTTGCCATTTCCTTCTCCAGTGGATCACTTTTAGTCAGAACTCTCTGCTATGACCTGTCCGTCTTGGGTGTCCCTGCACGGCATAGCTCATGGCTTCATTGAGTTACGCAAGCCCCTTCGCCACGACAAGGCAATGATCCATGAAGGAGAAAAGGGAGACCTAGACTTTGCCATGTAGAGCCACAGCAGTTCTTGGCACCGAAGAGCAAAGGGGCTTTGTCCTCTGAGGACGGAGTAGTGAGAGGGAGAACGTAGGAACCTGGAGTAGCGAGTGGGTAGCTTCCCCCTGGAGAATATTTCAAGTGTTCATTGGATCAGCCTTGGAGAATTGCTGGTGACTTTTAGACTCTTGACAGATGTTTGGCAAGGCCACAAGTCTAATGAGAAGCGTTGTGTTGGACTACACCAGTGGTTCCCAAACTGGGAGGTGCAGCTCTCGGGGGAGCCACGGCGTGCCACGGAACTCTCTCGGGAAGCTGTGTAATGCCTATTGGCAGGCATCGACCTCATGTCATGGGGAGCCGTGGTCAATGGTCATGGGACCCGCAGATTGAAGACGTTTAGGAAACACTGGACTACACAGTGCCCAAGGATCATGAAAAACTTGGGGAACAAATGGTCCATGTCATCGTGATGAAAGATGAACAGAAAGTTGTCCAAAGGCTCTGTGCCCCATAGAGGCGTTAAGCTGGTTATCAGACAAGTGCTGCAGATATCTAATCTTTGATCACCTGTCCGGGGTGCTCGATAGGTCTCTTAACTATTTTACAGCAAGGTGCTCATTGGAATAGCAGTTTGGTTTTTGCAGTCACTAGGAAAAAGAACCTAACAAAGCTAACAAGGACAACGACAGAGGTTTCAACAAGGGTTCCACCACCAGCTTTCAAAGAAGAGCTTCTTGCTCATGGTGGTTGTGGATACAGATCTTTTAAATGAGAATCCAGAACAAAACGTACCTTCCAAAGATAGGCAAAGTCTCCAAATTTCAATTTCCGAAATTGATGGCATGCATCTGGAATGAAATCGCAAGGGCTGCAGTCTACGTACATTGACTTCCAAGTAAATACTGTATGGATAAGATGGGGCATCTTATTGTTCTTCCAGGGTGTGTACAGCGCTAGCTCCAATAGCACTGGAAATACCTTCCCTGAACGTTGAACACTGCATGAAACGGCACTATAGGAGCCATCGTTGAACTGAGGCATGAAATGGGCACTGATTGGTCCCGTACTACCCCAAATGCACTGCTCCCTTTGGCTACAATAGCTGAGTCACACCCAGGACGAAGAGTGCTCTGGCGAAACAGCACTAAAGGAAGTGGTGTCATGGCAGGTATTACTGTATATATCCCATGTTGGGTTGCTGTACCTTGGCAACTGTGTGTGGATGTAACCAGAAGTGGAATATCCAGTTCCAGCACAGTGAACGGTAACTGGTATAAGAGAGGTATGCCCTTACGTGTAGTTAAGGGAAGAAAATTAGACTGTAGTAGTGTTATAAACGTGACTGGTTAGGGTATCGAATATGGTGCCATTGCTAATCTCCCGGCTGTGTAGTTGGACTAGGGGGTATCCTAAGAAACTTCTCCAGAGAGGGGGAGGTCGTGCAGTAGCCGACTTTTCCCTGCGCAGAAGGTGTGCTTGAGATTCCACATCCTGCACAGCCAACTAAACTTTTCAACCTGAAACTCAGACTTGAGCCTTGCACATTAGCTTGTTCTTCTGACTTGCTTAACTTTCAAAACTGCTTTTCCATGAGATCAAAGCAGATTCCCCCCAAAATGATGAAAACAACCATCATAAGCAATAGCTAATGTAGTACACATGTAAATAAATACTAAAAAGAAATTGAATCAAGAAGTCTTTGCCAAATAAAAATGTTCCTAGCCTCTTCCTCAAAACTGCAGGCGTGGAAGCGATCTGGATCTCTCTCTCTCTCTCAGAAGAGAGTCTTGCCACAGGAGGGCCCTTGCTGGAAAGGCCTGCTCTCTTTTGCCTGCCAACTGGGTCTGTGTCCGTGGAGGACCAGAGAGCAGATCTTGGGGGCCGGGAGGCTGTCGTAGGCGAAGGGCTTTGAGGCGCAGACTAGCACTTTGAATCGGGCTTGGAAACAGGTGAGCGGCCAGTATAGACTGGTAGTGGCATTCTTGATTTTGAACCATTTTCAAAGGCAGCTCCATGCACGGTGTGTAACGGTAGCCTGACCTGTATGTGACCAGTTCACAGATGATGATGATGAAAGGCTCCTGAGAAAACTCCACAGTCAGGGAATAAGAGGGCAGGTCCTCTTGTGGATTAGGAACTGGTTGAAGACCAGGAAACAGCGAGTGGGAGTCAATGGGCAATTTTCACAATGGCGAGAGGTGAAAAGCGGTGTGCCCCAAGGATCCCTGCTGGTCCTGAATTGAAGGATTCTTCTGTAGTGTGTCGTTTTGTAAAGTAAGGCTGTGTTTGTTTTTCACCTCTGAGATAGCAGGAAGTAATGATTCTAGCATGCCTCTAGCATGGCTTATTTTAAAAATGACAAAATGGTGTCTTGCTTTAGTTCAGGGTGCTTTTTGTGGTATTAAATATTTATTTACAAGAGCTGGATGGGACTCTGAAGATGAGGAAGTGTTGCTGCAAGTCACTGCTGTTTTAAACGAATCGTGGTAGACATGAGCCTCCATTGAAAAGATCGCTCTGATTTCCTCATTCCTCGTGCTACATCTCCCAAGCTCCTTTGCAGCCAAACAGCCTTCCTATTGGTGCATGAGACTGCCATCTTTTCTAGCTTCGAACTCGCAGTTCAAATTGCTAGTGTGGCGAGCATGCTAGAATTTGAAGAAAGAACTTGACCTGAGCTTGCTGAAAGGGGGGGGGGGGAAACAGCTCTGTAGCGCTGGAATGTGAAAAACAAAATGCAGCCCTAGTGTCATGGTAACAGTAGACAAAATTAGCCACCTGAACCCCATATTCTCATTTAAACAATGTATCTGTGACCCTGCAACCATCTTAAGGTTCATTCTCTGTTCAGAAGGTTTCTGAAAGGTCAGTTTTGAATGTTTGTTCTTCCTTCTGTGGTCTTCAGAGGACCGAAGGCTTGCCTAGATTGAAAGAGGCACTTTCACAATGGCTTGTGTTCTTGATTGAGTTTGTGTAATTCCAGTACTAGATTAGTATACTATTTTCCATGTGCTGAAGAAGATAGAGGGGTCATTCCGTGTCAAATCAACCAATGAAAAATCCTTGACGTCATGGATTTTGTTCATTTTCGGTACATTTGTAGCTTACAATGAGATGTTTAAAAATTATTTTTTAAGGATTTTTTTGTCCATCCGTTTTTGAGATATTGAATGTTCAAAATTGCCAAAAAAAAGGCCAAAATCCACTTGTCACCATACATTCAGTTACAGGATAACGATGAACGCTACAGACATGGGACAGGTGTCATTTTAAAGCTTATGAATAGGGCTTTCATTTGATATACATCATGACAAAATTGTAAATTTTCAAGAAATTCAAAAATATTCAAATAATATTAATTTTGAAATTTTGAAAAATTGAACTTTTTTAAAATTTTCAAAAAAATCACACTTCAAGGTATATGTCTTGTAGTCAATCAGTCAAAATTTCAAGATGGTATCTCAATGGTATCATACAAAAATTAAATTTTCTTGTTGGCAGTGACCAGGAATTAAACCCCTCAAGTCCATTTTTCTACAGTTTGCATTGAGAAAATTAGGTGGTAAACTGAAATGAATCCAAAAATTTATAACAGGACTTATAGAGATAGATTTATAGAGCATGAATTCACTTTCTATTCTTTTACAGGATCAGCCTTTTGGTAAAACTATCAAAATCATGAGCTTTTTACTTCTGTTCGTAGTTTTAAAATTTTCCTTTAGTTCCTGAATAATTTCTGAATCAGCACAGTGACATTTTTTGACACGGAATGACCCAGAGGAATTTGGAGCAGACAAGGAATTTGGAGAGTTATGCATCTCTGCAACACAGCAGTTGGCAATACCTAATTCTAGTGGTTGTGGTTGTGGTGGTTGTTTGAGGACGCTTTGTCTTAAAAGGCATGTCACTCATCATTCTAAAAGAGAATACTTCTTACTTCATGGCCTATTCAAGGCAGAAGCGCCTTTCTCCCCTGGGCCGGGCCTTCACGTCGGGATGGGCACCCAGCTTTGGGCCTGATCTGCTTAGACTTTCCAAGTGGATTGGGCCCAAGTATTGGTAGGATGCTGGTGCAAAGCTGCAGCTGTGACTTGATGAGCTCCCTTGGAGTGGCCACATCCTGCACCAAGTGAAACTTCCAAACAGATCCTGAGCGGCATCCCTTGGATCTTAGGGCCCAGTCTTTGGCTGACGTTTGGGCTCCCATGGTCCTGCATGCCCAGACTTTGGTATTGCCCTGAGGCAGGCTAGTTAGTGGCAGGTGTCGCTCATGAGCTTGTTCCGACGGCAGCCTTGATTCGGAGAAACGGCACTTAAGTGCCTGTGGCAGAGGCCGGCAGGGCCGAGTTCATTCTGAATTCAAAAGCGGTGACGTCTCCTGTCGGTGGAAGAGCCGCACAGTTCAAATGGCTTGTGATGGCGTCATGGGAAGGCAGAAGGGGGTAGGGACTCTGGGCAGCAAAGGCCTTCTGGCGCGCCGCCATGTTTCCTTGGCAAACGTACCGCAGTTGGCCGTTACCTACAGCTGACGAGCTCCAAGAAGAGCGAAACCTCTTAACACAGGTCCTGTAGTATTGGCCTCCAAAGCTGCTCCTCCGCCTTCAGCGTTGTCAGGACTCCTCGAATAAGCGACACAGGTAAACTGTGCAGTCTGCCAGGGGTGTCCGAGTGCTGCACTTGCTGGTGCAAATGATGGTCTGCTGGCCACCTCCTGTCTGTGATGTGAACGATGCCCCTTCAGATGCAGCCAGCGCCCTTGTGCAGCGCCCTGGTCTGAGGCTGCTCAGGTTGTGGAGCATCCTCCTCTGGAGGCTAAAATATTACTATACCCAGTGATTCTTTAGGAAACCTTCTCTGTTCCTCTCTATCACATTTACCTTCCTGTTTTTGCATATGTTTTATTTTTTTAACGTTTATCTCTCTTGTAAATTATTCTCTCTTTTAAAAAAAATTAGTGCTCTTTGCAACACTGCAAAAATCTCTCTCCGCGCTCATGAGAAGCATTTGGGCTGCTGCTAATGCCTGGTTCAGAAACCCAGCTTGGTCTTTCCTAAAACGCAACTTGTCATAAAAATCAATCCTAGTTCTTACCCATATCTTGAGATCCACTTGTTCTGATAATTGGCCCCTTTCAGAGAGCTGGTTTTAATAGTGGAAGGTGGGAGTCAGGTGGTCCTGGTGAATGTTCCTAGCCAACAGTTCTTCTAAGAATATCTGGCAGGAGCAGTAAGACTGGCATTGCTGGACTGTGTGTGAGAGTGAGAGAGAAGGGAGTTGGTGCCTCTCCAGTGGGCCGTAGCTGGGAGAAAGGAGGCTGTTGCTGCTCCCTTAAACACCCCAGCCCAGCAATGTCGAGGCTGTCTGTCTTTCTGGTAGCTTTCTAGTGATGAATGTGGGGCACTAACCTAGCAAAACCAACTGAAACGGCAACGTTATGCAGTCCCTGGTGCTGGCAAGGAGCCAAGTGCGAGAGCTGCTGGCAAGGGTGCCAGAAAGGGAAGGGTTACTCGCCTTACTGCTTAAGTTCATGATCTCATTCATGACAACCTCACTTGCAGGATATGTTTACCCTCTTCTCTCCTCTGTCCCTCATTCTGCTTGTACAATACTTGAATCTGTATTAAAGGAATGGGGAGCTAAGTTTTATTATGCTGGCACCCTACTTCCTGCTAGACATACTCCAATTGTCAACTCCCTGAGTAATCCTTAGCATTCACTTAGCCCAGTGGCTTCTCATTTTTATTTTATTTATGGTATTCTAAACCCCATTTTTTTTCAAATGGGGTTTTTACAAGTATTGTTCTATGAGAACATACGGTAGAACCCTCCAGTCCCAGGTGCAGCCATGTCATGATTGTGCTTCTGCCTTCCAAGCTTTTCGCAGCAGCCGCAGGTCTCCCTCCGTCGGTTCTCAAGGTGTTCTCCATCTTTCCACACACTCGCAGTGCCTTCGCAAGACCTGTCAGTGGCAGCGGTCCCCCTTCAAAGCGACGTCCAGGGCTGAACCTGCTTAGCTTTCTTCAGGCAGGGCAACAGCTCAACCTCCAGGCCACACCTCCTGTTGGCTCCTATTGGCTGTTTCCTGTGTGACGTGCTAGAACAGACTAATATCGCAACCACGTAAGGTTTGTGAATCCCACTCCAGTAGGTTGACTTTATTAGAAGAGAACCCTTCACTGAAACCCTGACTCTCTGTCTTTAGGATGATCGAGGAGAGTGGAAAGAGGAGGAGGACGACGACGACGGTGGCGGAGAAGAGGCAGCTGTTCATGGAAATGAGTAAGTAGGACGCGTTGCGCTTACAGCGCCGCGGAAGAGTGCGCTGCAGCCTTGTGCGGGACGGTTTCCAGGCCCTGTTTTCTCTCCAGGCAGAGCAGGATTGTCAAGTCAAAGCCTCAGGGCTGATTCCGGGCAGTTTTTGCTTGCTTTCCAGTCGCTTCCAGGGGGGGTCTCTTTCGCGTGTTTGCTGGGAACGCATTTCCTCCGTCCTAGGCATTCCTTCCGGCGCGTCGGGGCCCAGCTGTGGTGAGAGTGGCCCCCTGTCGGTGCACTTGTTGCTCAGGTCTGCCTCAGCCTGGCTCCATTGACACTGGCCAGCTGGAAGTCGGTTCCTGGCTCTGCTGTGGGCAGCGAGGGGAGAGGGTGGCTGGGACAGAGGGGCCGCTTAGGCTGTGTTACACAGGTACCAGGCCCTTCTCCCCCGCCCCAGCCACCCCAAGGAGTCTGCCCACTCGTTGAGAGATGCTTCTGGTGGAACTAGCAGGGTCCTGACAGGTTTCCTGATGCCCTGACAGTCCCAACGTTCTCTCTTCAGCCCTTTGGATTCTAAAGCCCCTGCCATAGAACTGTTGAAATAGTCAACAGCCCCCCCCCCCCCCCGCTCTGTCTCTTATTGCTTTGCTGCAAAGATGTCTTTGACTGCACCGTCCTCTGCTAGTATCGCCGACCATTTTGGCGACAACTGCTCTGGAAGCTTCTGTTGAAGATAGTCTGGTCTCCCTCCAAATACAAACGGTACATGAAAATATCTGTGTCCTTTCATACAGAGAAAGATGTTGGGTTAGGTAGAAGGGTTCTAGCTCAACCTTCTCCGTGGCGTGCCAATTAATTATGTGAAGGGAGCTTTTTCTATCCTGAAGAGGATCCAGCCTGCTGGTGGGCAGGGGGCTGAGAGGGTGGAATCGACGTCGTCTAGGCCAGGGGTTCTCCACCTTTGGAGGCCTGGGTACCCCCCTATCATGGTCCAATTTTCTGAAGTACCCCCTGCTAATTGCTAATTGGATTAAATTAATTAATTAGCTAATTAATCATTAAATAAAAAAGTACTGAAACAATTTTAAATGTGAAAAAATGTCTTAATTCTGTGTGTGTGTGTGTGTGTGTGTGTGTGTGTGTGTGTGTGTGTGTGTGTGTGAGGGGATTGCATTTAAGTTCTAATTAACAAGTAATTAACTACTGATTGATGCTGATAAGGGGCTCTGCCATTGGTCAGCGTACCCCTAGGGGTACTAGTACCACAGGTTGAGAACCCCTGGTCTAGGCAGATTTCCCCCCTTGCTGAGAGCTTGGCCCTCGAGGGTGGCTGAAATAAGCCCTCAGTGAGAGGCCTTTTCCCACCATAGAATAGGACTGCTCTTGTGATGACTTCTCTTTCCTGCCTTAACAGGGGCTCAGAACTTTGATGTCATCAGATTGTCAACATATCGGACTGCCTGCAAACTGAGATTTGTGCAAAAAAGATGTAATCGTAAGTAAGATGTTGTTTTTCTGTGAACAATTTAACTTTAACATGCACTTACCATTTTCCCCAGAACACCCTTTATTGCATTGACTCAGTCATAAGAACAGTTCAAGTCAAAATCTTCTACATTTGGAAAGCATGGATACAATTTTTAAAATAAAAGTGAAAAATTATTTATTCCTTAAGAGATTTATATCCTGCATTTTCCCTTCCCACAAGGGAGGTGCTCAAAGCAATTTACAATAAGAGCAAATGCATAAAAACAACAACCCTAAAATTAAAAAGCAGCAGAGCCAAAACCAATAAGAGGAGCAGTAGACTCTGTGAAGAGGGCACCCCAACAAAAACAGCAGCACAGTAGGAACTCCGAGCAAAAAGCCAAACAGATCAGAAACGTTTTCAGTCAGTGTTGGGACTTGAGCAAAGAAAACCTTCCCTCCTGTGGGAAAGAGTTCTGCAACTTGGAAGACCATCTTGGGTGTCGCCAATAGGCTGACGAGTCACACCCAGCTCTCTCTCCCTCCCTCCTTGCCGTCTTGTTCTGGGGAGGCTGTGGAAGTCCTGCAGCGCTGTCTGGAGGTGGTTGGGGTCTGGATGAGGGCCACCAGGCTGAGATTGAATCCAGAAAAGATTGAACCCCCTGGTCAGGAAATCTTTGACGCAGGTACTGTGCCATCTGCCCCCTCTGAATGGGGTGGCGGCACTCCCCCTGCAGGAACGGGGGCGCAGTTTGGGAGTGCTCTCCCTGCTTGATGGGTCCTCTTCCAAGAAAATACAGGACTCGCTGGTGGGTCTTCCAAACCAAGTCACAGTGGCACTTGTGAGCGATAATCGGATGTGACAAAGCAGCTTGCTGAGTGATCGATGAGCATTGGAGTAGGCAGCGTTCAAGACACGTGCTCTGAAGGTTACACATTCTTCACTTACACGCACGTCTTTGGTCAAGGTGCACACGACCCACAAACTAAGAACAGGAGGAGGCCTGGAAGTGACTCGGAGGCCACTCAGGTGCAGACAATGAACTTACTGAGAAAAATTAAGTTGATGAGTAAAAGCAACGATATCAGGTCATAAAAAATGCATACAATTCCAAGTAGGAGAAGCAAAAGATGATTTTCAAATATATTGATGAAATATCTCCCCAGAGAAACAAGGGGATGTTGCTTGTTCTTGACGCCAGAGAATAATTCAGCTCTGAGGGAGACGCTGACTGGACAGGCAGGCAGGCAGGCAGCCCGCCAGCGTGCTCCTTCGTTCCCAGTCTCTCGCTCACACGGGAAGGTGCGTTCCCTTGTATAGAGGGAGGCTGGGGGTTCAAAGCCTACAGCACACCTACAGCTAAAAAATTCACTCCTTTTAAAAAGGAAACAACTCTGGTTTGACCTACCCCTGCCTCTAATCTTAAGGGATGTAATTAATTCCCTGTTTTTTCCTCAGGTTTTTTGCTTGTTTTTCTGTGTTTTTGGACACTTAACTCCCCAGGAAGTCCGGTGCAGATTCAACAGCCTCTTTGTCAGTTGCTGGGGCATAATTTGCAGGCAGCCTTTGTCCTTTGTTTGAAACTCCCATTGTCTAGTAGCCCCAGGTGTGCTGCTTGTAGATTGGGGAGTTTCTCCATGTCTGGTGTAGCAGTGGATGCAGTAACTTGTAATTCCCAGCAGGGCGAGTTGGGTAGCTACTCAAGAGGGCAGCGCACAGAATCCCAAGGCATCTGGAGGCGCCTGGCGTTTATAGGCTGGCTTGGGGTGAAAAGAGCAAACGAAGCCAATGGAATTCCCAGACCTGTCGTGCAAGAAATGCAGCCCCTACTGGCAGGCCTGGACCAGCGCACCCAAGAAGCGTCCTTGTGCAGGACCTTGAGTGATCTAGGTCTGATGGTGCCATGGGTGGAGTGGGAAGAAACCCCCTGGGCACTCCATCCCACCCCTTGACCTAGACTGGTGGGCTTGTGCCCGGTCGGAGGGGGGGGCTTGGCTTGGGATGTGAAGAATGGGACATTCCTCCAGTGGAAAGACAGACCAAGCAGCCACGTCTTTTTCGAAATGGCGTTTCAAGCAAAGCGCCTCTTCTGAGCAGCATCCCATCAAATGGCAGCGGCACCCAGGTGCCATCTCCCTGGGAGGCTGCAGCTTCTTCCCGACTCCTCTTGTGGCTGGACATGGCTGACAAAGAGGCAAGAAGTCTGGGGGTGGCGGCACAGGCCACAGGATGTGCCCCCCCTCAGGCGGCTTAGGGAGGCCCGTGCTGCTGTGCTCAGGCCGGCTTGGAGAAGGTCAGGTGTCCCGCCGCCGGGCTCTGAAGGGAGTGGAGTGTGTTGCAGCTGCAGCAGCAGCCCATTCCCCTCGGGGGGCGCTCGCGCTCACTGGCAGAGCCCCCTTTCCTTTGCGTGCAGAGGCTCCAGGTTTGGTTCCTGGCAGCATCTTTAGCTAGGGCTGAGGGAAACCCTGTGCAAAGCCTTGGAGCGCCAATGCCGGCCCTGAGCAGATGGCCAATGGCAGGGAGACCCGTCTGCACCTGAGCCTGGGCAGCCAGCAGTGCCCAGGTCACCCTGAGCCTCGCTCTGGCAGTGCCCAGGTCAGGCTGCAGCGGGGTGGGGAGATGGCGGGGAAGCCTCGAGGCCCACGCCTGCCTGGTGCTGCTGGCGACAGAGTTCTGCATCGAAGGTGCCTTCTAGGAGGAATGCTGCTTTTCATATGAAGTGAATTAAAATTTGGAGCTCGAATTCTGATGGAAGATGTATTGTTTAGTAGTAAGACGTGTCTTTCCCTTTAGTTCACCTTGTGGATATCTGGAATATGATAGAAGCCTTTCGAGACAATGGCCTTAACACGTTGGATCATAACACGGAAATCAACGTGTCTCGACTAGAAACCATCATTTCATCCATTTACTACCAGCTGAATAAACGCCTTCCTTCGACTCACCAGATCAGTGTGGAGCAATCCATCAGCCTTCTCCTCAATTTCATGATAGCAGCATATGACAGGTGAGCAATTCCACCTCTGCACCTCCTAGCAAGGAGTTAGGAGTGGGCCGTGAGCTGCCACTGTGCGGTGCTGCTGCTACTATCGTCTCTGTCCCGCCCCCCCCCCCCCCGAGTGCCAGCAGTACAGTGGAGCAAGTGTTAATGGGCTGCAGGAGTGCCGCTGTCCCTTCCAAATTGGGCATCCAGAACTGACTGAGGCTCTTCCGAGAATCCGTTTCTTTGTGTTCTGTGTCTTTTTAACGATGGAGAGAGGAGTGGGCAGCGCCCTGATCAGACTCCGCCTGATGCATAGCCAGGGAAGATGGCGTAGGGACCAGGAGACCCGAAGTGGGGTGGCCTGAGGCCGAGAGTGCCAGATGGGCTTGCCTGGCGCAGTGTTGCAGCGCAGTTGCACAGCTAGAAGGAAAGGGGCAGCAGCCGCGCATTCGGTGGGGCTGGAGGGTCAGTGCAGCAGCGAGAGGCAGGCCGCAGCGGTGGCTGGCACTGGCCGAGCCTGTCAAGCCAGAGGTCCTGCATGTGGTCCCGTAGCGTGGTTGTGCTGCACACCGACGCGTGGCCAAAATACATGCTGCTCACACGCAGAACCAGCCCTCCGTTTACACACCTGCGTTCCCTACCTGGACTTGGTGCCGTCCCTTCGTTGGAGGCTTTGGGGGGCCGTTTGCCTCCCCCAACCCTTTCTGCGCGTTGGGAGCTTTTCAGTCGGCTGGGGTGTGATCCTAGGACTCCTCCTCCCTGTCCCAGCTGGCAGCGAGAGGGCTGCCTGCAGCCAGCTTCCCGCTGCCCCGTCCAGAAGCAAGGGCGTGGTGATCTGGCTGAGGCTGCCGTGGCCCCTCCTGCACGGCTGGGCGGAAGGGGAAAGGCACACCGTCTGGGCACCTGCCCTTCCCATGTACCCTGGCAAACCGAAGGGGTGGTTGCTGCTGCTACCAGGAAGGCCGAGAGGCGACTTACAGCATCAAAGATAAAAATATACATAATTTAAAACAATAATAAAATAAATGAAAAACAATAAAATCCACTGCAGGGGGGGGCGACAATATAGAGCAGAGAAGCAGCAGAGCAAGACATATTGAGACACGGAGGCAGACGACAACCCATCACCCAAACGCTAGAAAAAACAGAAATGTTTTGAGCCCCCGCCGAAAAGCCATGAGGGAGGGGGTGGTTCTTAGATCCCCTGGCAGGGAGTTCCACAGTTGTGGCGCCACAGCAGAGAAGGCTCGCCCACGTGTTTCCACTCCCCTAACTTGCGCTAGAGGTGGCACCCGCAGGAGAGCCCCCTCAGATGACCTAAGAGAGCGGGCCGGAATGTATGGGAGAAGGCGGTTCCTCGGATATCCTGGGTCCGAACCGTGGAGGGCTTTAAAGGTCATTACCAGGACTTTGAATTGGACCCGGAAACGAATGGGCAGCCAGTGAAGCCGCTGAAGCAGTGGTTCAACAGAGTCAAACTGCCTAGCTCCAGCGACCACCCGGGCCGCCGCATTCTGCACTAGTTGCAGTTTCCGAACCGTCTTCAAGGGCAGCCCCATGTAGAGCGTGTTACAGTAATCCAGTCTTGAAGTTACTAAGGCGTGAACCACCGTGGTCGGGACCGATTGACTCGGGTACGGCTGCAGCTGGCGCACCAGCCGAAGCTGGCTCCCAAACTGCACACCCGTTCCTGCAGGGGGAGTGCGACCCCATTCAGAGGGAAGCTAGTGACAAAAGCCAGCGACCTGACCAGCCCCAGCTCCTCTGGGGCATTAGCCTCAAGCGAGGGGCAACGGCTCCTGCCTCTGATCAGAACAAGGCGGCCAAGTAGCCTGTATAGCACATAAGAGTTTATTAAAAAAGAAACAAAGGTTTCTTTGCCTTGAGGAAATGAGAGAGACAAAAAGAGAGCAGTCCCTGTTGTGGAGGAGGAAAAGGCACAGGCAGCCGAGTGCCATTCCTTTCACGTAAAATCATGCCGTTCTTTCCGTGTAGTCTCTCTGAAGCCTGGCCCTCACTTTCGCATCCTTGGCGAGCACTGGCGCCGTGCACCCTGGTCACCTCTCAGCTTCTCTGATCTCTTGTCTCCTCCCCTCTGTCCAGCGCCCTGCAGCAAGACTCCTCCAGCCTGTCCTGCCTCCTTCAATCCCTGCTGCACTGGCTTCCTGTCTGTGCACTTCTGTGTCCTGCAGCAACTTCAAGTCTCGTTTCCCTCCCCCCTCTCTGCCCACTATCAATTTGAGCATCGTGCTGCCTTGTCTTGGGGGGGGGGGGGGAAGGAGCCTTCTTTCAGGGCCCCTCCAGGAGCTTCTACTTTAAGACGGCCTTGGAGTCCTTCTGCCTGCAGATTTAGGAGCTCGACACTCTTTCTGTCCCCCATTGGGGAGCCTCCAAAATTTGCAAGGCCCAGATCTATCCAGATCCCCATTCTAAGCAGAGTCTGAAAGGCAAAGCCCCTAAGCTGATTCCTCTGGGTGTGGGGAGACCCGTTTTGGAGGTGGCTGTGGGAGCTGGCAAAGCTCAAAGAGACGGGGGAAATAATATTCCCTGGCCGTGCTCGGTATTGACCCCAGGCTCCTTTTCCTCATTCAAAACCTTTTATACAGGTTCCTCCTGTCCTGCCAAGTCTTGTGTTCCTCCCTAGGTAATCTATCCTCAAAGATCTCAATGGATAAGAAGGGAGTTAAGCAAGGTTACCTTCTTGCCCCCACTTTTTTCTCCCGCTTTCTTAATGATTTGGCCCCCTGTCTATCTCCAATTGATGGTCATCCCCCCCCCCCAAATTGGGCGGGCTCCATCATATTCCCCTTCTTCTCTATGCGGATGATGCTGTCTTCATATCCCACTCCCCTGTTGGCCTGCGGCGCCTCGTAACTCGAACTCTAGATTATATCTTGGCTAATAAATTAACTCTTAATTTCCAGAGATCTAAGATCATGGTGTTTTCTAAAACATGGAGGCCATGGACTTGGAAGGTCAGAGGGGAGTATATCGAGCCAGTCAAGACCTTTAAATATCTGGGAATCAATTTCAGCCACAATCTCTCATGGGTAGGCTTACCAGAGTCCCGTTTTTGACCGGGAAAGTCCCAGTATTGCCGCTTCGTCCCCCCGTCCCCCCCGAACTGTGCCTTTGTCCCGGCCCGGCCCGCCAGCTGCATTGCGGCGGGCCGGAGCTCTTCCGAGACTGTGCTGCAGCGCATCTCTGTCTCTTGATCTCTGTAGTCTTGCGCGCCTGCGCGAGACTGGAATCGCTCGGAAGATGTCTGAGTGAACTCAGACAAATTTGGAGACATTCCAGCCTTGTGCGCATGTGCGCGAAGCTGGAATGTCTCCGAATTTGTCCGAGTGAACTCTGACATCTTCCGAGTGATTCCAGTCTCGCGCAGATGCGCGAGACTACAGAGATCAAGAGAGACAGACACGCGTTGCAGCACAGTCTCGGAAGAGCTCCAGCCCGCCGCAGTGCAGCCGGCGGGCCAGGGCCGGGGCAGTAAAAGAGACAGTTCGGGGGACGGACGGACAGGGGGACGATGAAGTGGCAGCATAAAATAAAATATAAAATAAACTAAACATAAAATAAACTAAAATACACAAACAGCACATAAAATAAAATACACAAATAAAATAAAAGTCTCAGAAAATACAGTATTTTACCTTTTTCCCCATGCCTCTGAGCATGTGCAGAGTGCCACTGCTGTTTTCGTCCCAGCCAGCTGGCTGCGTTGTGACGGCCAGCACTGGCCATTACAATGCACCTGGCTGGCTGGGACAAAAACAGCGGCGGCAATCTGCACGTGCTCAGAGGCACGGGGAAAAAGGTAAAATACTGTATTTATTTTACAGTGGACACGCCCACTTCTGGTGGACACGCCCACTTCCGGCGGAAGTGACATCACAGTTTTTGACCCGCCTTCTTGTGATGTCACTCCCGTCCCCCTTGGGGGTGCCAGAAATCTGGTAAGCCTACTCATGGGCCCCTCATAAGAAATAATATTCCAGCTTAGCTTTGGTGTGGGAAGAGCCTAAGACTCCCCCCCCCCTTGCTTGCAGAGCAGAGCTTTCCAGAGAGCAGCGAGTTCAGAGTCTCGCCCCGAGAAGTGCCTTACCTCGCTGAAGAGTCCCCCAGGCTGGCGGCAGCAGCCATAGAGTTCGGTGCTCGGGTGCAGTAGAGGGAGTGGCCTTCCCTTGGTCCGGACAAAATGTCTGCCCACATGGGCGCCTGGCTGGCAGTGTGTCTGACCCCCTTTGTGGGTCCTGGACTCTGCTTTTGTCGTCACTGTTGAATTGGTTTTGGGCCTGTGTGGGTGCAGCAACTTGAGACTCCGTTGAGGTAATTGTGGTCTTTCTTTTACAGTGAGGGCCACGGGAACTTGACTGTGTTTTCCATAAAAGCAATGTTGGCAACTATGTGCGGAGGGAAAATTCTGGACAAGTTAAGATGTGAGTATTTTAAGGAAATGGCCTCTTGGAGGCCACTCTTTCTACTGGCTGTGTCGACACGCACAATGTTGCGCCGAGAGCAAGTGACTGCCTGCCGCTGCCTTCATTTCGTTGGCCGGAATTAACTTCTTCTTCTTACTGGTAACAAACGGCACTCGAGGAGCGCACAAACTATTCCATACTATGATTGTTTCCGTTCTGCAGTAACAAGGGAAATACAAGCATGTTACTTTGCACTCTTCGTTGCCATGCCGAGTTCATGCCTGAGGTTTACTTCATCAGGATTTGCTTAGTTAATGTGGAGAGTCTCTTTCCTGTGCCTCCCTGTGAACAGTCGGAGCAGCAACCATGTGGCTTTCCACCGCCAAGGTGCCCCATCACTGGCTTGCTCCACACCCTGCGTTTTGCTCCGAACGCCAGCAGGTCTTGATTTCCCGTCTGTCAGCTGCTTTGTGTGTTGTGTTTGGCTTTATTCCTACTGCTCTGTTTTAGTGTGTCTCATTTTTTCATTACATATTACTTTCAAGGTTTGTAAGCTGCTTGGTGTTCACACTACCGAGCGGCTATAAAGACGACGACCCATCTGGCATGTTGGTTTCCTCTTTGTTCTGACCCTGATCTGTGGTCCGTCTTTCCCCACTGTGCTCATTTTACTGCTAATTACCACTGTACTAGATGGTGCTAAACCTTTAAGAATCACATTTAATTCCCTCATACCATTCCTTCAAAACTGCTTTATCCAAATACACCAAAGGCTTTCAGCTGTAAGTCCCTTTTAAAAAGTAGTAATCTTGTTAAATGCTTCTGTCATTCCTTCCGCCCCACTAGCCTGTAAGATTTAGAAAAGACTTTCAGTACTCAGCAGATACCAAATCTGTGACCAGAAGATTGGGCGTGTGCCCACTAGGTGTATTTCAACTTCCTCGCTTGAAGGGGTGGGGGGTGGGGGTGGCTTTGTTGCAAATCAATCCATATCTGGCCTGACGGTTGCAAAGAAGTCGGATCTTTCACTTTTCAGCCTTGATTTTAAATGCCGCTCTTCTCAAATGAAAGGAGTAATAAGTGATAGTTTTTATACCACAGAGATTGTTTGAACTGCCATTAATCAAATGTGGCTTTTGATTTGGTTTTTAGATATTTTCTCTCAAATGTCAGATTCCAATGGATTGATGATATTTTCAAAGTTTGACCAGTTCCTGAGAGAGGTTCTGAAACTTCCAACAGCTGTATTTGAAGGGCCTTCTTTTGGATACACAGAAAATTCTGTGCGGACCTGCTTTTCTCAGCAGGTAAGGCCGATACTGGAGGGTCCAGGGGAGCCGTCTTCAGCGTTGATGCTCGGGGGACCCAAAGGAGTCTCCAAACTTGTGTCAGGAACTTAGTAATGACAGTTTGGTGAACTAGTTACCCGATTAAAGTGTGAACATGTGGGCTTCAGAGCTGTGTGTGTGTGTGTGTGTGTGTGTGTGTGTGTGTGTGGTGTCCCTGCCCCCCCCCACCTGGAGATATTTTTCTTACCCCAGAAGTTTATCTTTTGTTAAAATGTGGAAGTTAGTCATGCTGTACTGTTGTCGCCATCCTCCTTGGTCAATAACATACCCAAAATGTAGCCAGATACAGGTTGAGTATCCCTTGTCCAGAATGTTTGGGACCGGAAATGATCCGGATTTTGAATTTTTCTGGATTTTGGAATATTTGCATAAATGGGATATCTTGGAGATGGTACCCAAGTCTAAACACGAAATTCATTTTTCATATATACCTTATATACATAGCCTGAAGGTAATTTCATACAATATTTTTAATAATTTTGTGCATGAAAAAAGGCTTGTGATTTTATTTCTTTAGGTTAGGAGAAACATCAGAAGCAGTTGAGGGACCCGGAAGTGGGTCCTCTAGGGATGAAGAGGCATTTTGCCGGGTGGCTTTTTAAAACGTTCCCCTCCAGAGTCATCTGCCTTTCCTTCACCCCTTGGAAGGCCCCCTGCACTGAGCCACTTGGCTCTGCACTGCCTTCTGCACGGCCCGACACCAGGGGTCACACACAGCCGGCTTCCTCGGCTCGGTCGCACCCAGCATGCCTTGCACTATGCCGGCCGGCGCGCAAAAAAGTAAAAAAAGTGCAAAAAAGTTCAGATTTTGGAACATTCTAGTTTTTGGAATTCCGGATAAGGGGTAATCAACCTGTACAGTTCCTTTTCTGTTTAGATACATATATATATCCCCCTGACCATTAAGTCCAGTCGTGTCCGACTCTAGGGTGTGGTGCTCATCTCCATTTCAAAGCCGAAGAGCCAGCGTTGTCCGAAGACGCCTCCGTGGTCATGTGGCCGGCATGACTCTCCTTGCCGCAGCGCGTAGCATGCAGCTGGAACACGGAGCGCTGCTTACCTTCCCGCAAGCGGTACCTATTTATCTACTCGCATTGACATGCTTTGGAACTGCTAGGTTGGCAGGAGCTGGCCAAGCAATGAGCGCTCACCCCGTCGCGGGAATCGAACTGCCGACCTTTCGATCGACAGCTTATGGTTCAGTGGTTTAACCTGCTGCACCACCCGCTGGCCTTATATATATATATATATATATATATATATATATATATATATATATATATATTGTGTGTGTGTGTGTGTATTTGGAGTTATAAAAACAGCCAGATCCAGTTGTAGTTTCTCTTTCCATAGGAGAGGTTGCAGTGGTGTCATGTCGCAGCCCAGAATGTTGGCTGGGAAGTCCCTGGTTCAAATCTCTCCTGCTCCTTGAAGAGGCTTTGGCAAGACCCTGCAGCATCACATCACTCGCACTCCGTCCCCCCGTCTGCAGTTGGGGGGCAGATGCTTCTGGCCTACCCTGCAGGGTGGTTCAGATTGCTGGCACAGGGAACGCTCTCCTTGTAAAGAGCAGACTGTTTGTAAATAAATAAAATTTATTTATTTATTTATTTTTCACATTTTTATACCACCCTTCCACCAAGGAGCTCAGAGTGGTGTACATATTTCCTCCCCTCCTTTTTGTCCTCACAACAACCCTGTGAGGTAGATGGGGCTAAGAGATAGTGACTGGCCCAAGGTCACCCAGGAAGCTTCGTGGCTGAGTGGGGATTTGAACCTGGATCTTCCAGGTCTAAGTCCGACTCCCAAACCACTACACCATCCACCATCTGTTGGGATTAAAGCAAACCCAGCAGTGCTTTTTTTGTGGGTGGGGAAGATGCAGGCTATTTAAATTCTACGAAGGATTTAAACAGCTGTTTTCACAGTTTAAAAAGATTCCATGTATGGACTCTGATGAAAGAGAGTCTCTTGAAAAAAGTTGTTTGAAATTCCTCTGCTTCTGTGTGTATTTTGTATTTACAGGGCCATCCATCAAGGCTGCTCCCTAGGGCTAGGCCGACTTCCCTCCTGGGCTGGCAATCTGCCAACAGAGTTAGGAGGACAGTATTTATTTAAAATACTTATACTCTTCTCCCCCCCCCCCCATTTCCAGTGTCCAATGTGGCTTGCAAAATTCATAAAATTACAAGAGCAACAGTCTAAAACTAGAAGTAAAAAAAAACAACTAGAAGTAAAAGCAATCAGCATTAACAATAAGCATATTTAACATCCCACAAAACAGCCAAAACCACAGAGTAACTAAACGAAAGCAAACCAGCCGAACCAAGAGGGAAGGCCAAGTGTGAGGGGTGCAGTTGTGTTGGGACATAGTGCTACAAGGACCTGGGAAGCGGTGGGGTGTGTGTTTTCCAGGGACTCGGATCTTGAGATCCGGCTGCTCTTTGTGTTTTAGCCATGGTGATGAGTTTAAACTCCAAAGTGGCTTGTTTTAAGCTTCTCCGTCATCTCCGGTTGCCCCTTGCATTTAAAGATTGCGCTGTTCTTGAATGCGCCACAGAGAGAGAGAGAGAGAAACTCCAGACTTTACTTCCTTACCGGTAAGTCTCAAGCTGTGAGACTTGGCTGGGTTATGCAGTGTGAAGATTGCAGCTAGAATTTGGCTGCTTAATTAACCTGATCTCAGGTTTGTCTATCTCCATATTATTTCTTCAAACCTCACAATGGTTTTCTGTTGACCATAGTTGGGAGTGCGCTGGTTCTGCTGAAGCTTCTCTTATTTCTGAATCGAACGTAGCTCTTTCTGACTCACGCCTGACTTCTCTCAACAGAAAAAGGTTCTGCTAAACATGTTCTTGGACACGTTAATGGCTGATCCCCCACCCCAGTGCCTTGTGTGGCTGCCTCTCATGCACAGACTTGCCCATGTCGAAAATGGTGAGTTGGATCCTATGCACGTCTCTCTGAATCTCTTTGTGTGCCCCTCTTTCTGCCAGAGAGTTTGTGTATTGCGCTGACCTGTTGTGGTGTGAGCGTCTCCGAACATGCATGGCCAGGAAGGAAGCCTGCCTGCCGCAGCTGGTTGGGCCAGAGCTTGCGTGCTCTGAGGGCCTAAAGGCCCTACACACATAGAATGGCTCTTTCCCCCAGCCCAGTGGTTCCCAAACCTTTTGGACTCGCGCCTCCCTCACCATTAGCTGTGGCTCCCCATTAAAGTGCACTGAAGAGACAGGCACTCTTTACATGCTCAGAGGCACCCTTTCTAATATGTATGTGTATATTCCCAAAACGAGCCCTAAAGTGGATTTTCCATGCTTCTGCTGAGCGGCAGCTAAGCCAGGAGTGCACAGGGTGGGGTTGGGATGCTGCCCTCCCTCCCTTGGTCTACCTGGTAGAGGGCACTGATGTCATCTGCGTTAGTCCTATTCATGGCAAGAGAAACATCAAAGCATGGGAGGGAGGTCATTTATTTTCATTGGTCATGCCCCGCCCCAGTTGCATGCGAGAAAGCTACTTTAGGTAGCATCTTTGCAAGATGAAAAAAAAGATGTAGCATCTTTGCAAGATGAAAAAAAGATTCTTATACTGCCCAGCAGTCTCCAATGGGGGGGGGGGGGGGTTGTCCCAAACTAACTTAGAGGTGGGTCAAAAAGGAGGAAGGAGAGAGATCCTAATAAGTAATCAAACAAACAAACATAGCAGCTGCCTCCTCTGGCTTAAACAAGGTAGACATTTCTACAGCTCACTCAGCAGCAAGCAACTTACTTATGCCTCTTCTACCTCTCTTAATCACAGAGTGAGAAATCAAAGTCTTTAAAGCTTTCTTAAAAACATTCAGCAGCAAGAAAATATTTTCAGTTTGCAGGGAGCCTCAAGCTGCACCGAATTTCAAAGTGCTTACCTTATCTATTGAGTTGTTGTTTGTTCTTTGATGAAGATAAGCAAGACTCTCTGCTCACTGCTGTTAAAAAGAAAATGTGGTGCTGGCTGCAAACCTGAAGTCTCTTGAAGTGACCAATGTGAAGAGGCAGCTTTTCCAGGTCTTTTTTTTTTTTTTTTTTTTGCCTAAATTTCTCTCTTGCAAGCAAGAATATTCCTACTTTGGGAACCTCTGCCCCAGCCCCTTGCAGAGAGCCCTTCTTTGTGTGCCCACCTTGACTAAAGCGAGAGGGGTAGTGGTGAGAGGCAGGGTGCTGCCTTGGTGCTGGCCTCCAAATGTGAAATTCCCTCCTGGGCAAATGACAAGCAGCCCCCGCCCTGGACCCTTTCCAATGGAGCTTGAAGACTTTTTATTTCAAATGCTTTTGGTGGTGAGTAGGGTGGGGATTTGATAGGTGTGGATAGTGGGAGGGGTCTGTTGGATATTTTGCAATCCCTTCTCTTCTGTGTTATGGTCTTAGCTGCTGTTTTTTAGGTTTTTATTTATGCTACTGTGGTTTTAATATGTGGTTTTATTGTGTACACATGTGTTGTAACTGCCTTTGTTATCTGGGGAAAGGTGGTACCGGTATATAAATATGCAAACAAACAAATCAGTGAGGCTCCCTGGTGCCAGAAACCCCTCCATGCCGGTTATGGTTCACGTGGTGAGCGCAGTTCTAACTGATGCTGCCACAGAACATGGCGCTGGGTAAAACCATCATGGGAGAATATTTGAAGAGCCTTTTTCTCAGAGCTGCTCTGTGCGCGGTCGCCATGGGCTCCCTGTTGCGCCTCCAGCACACACACCCCTGGCCTGGTCAGCACTGCGGCTGGACTCTTGGCTTCGCACTTGGGCCTCGAGTCTCCTTCCGCTGGAGTCCCTCGGCACCAATTGGGTTGGCTGCTGCAGTGCTGTGGCCAAGCGCATGAGCTGTAAACTGGGAAAATGCCCCTCCCCAGGTGTCTCTGGTCGTTTCCTCTGTGTCTCCCCCACTGCCTCCTCCCATCGTGTCTGCTGCTTGCCCACCTCGGCCAAGGCCTTGCTTCCCACAGCGGCCCAGCAGCTGGCTGCCGCGGAACGTGGAGGTAGCGCAGTCCCGCTGTGGCTCGTAGCCATTGATAGCCCTCCGTGGTTGCTGTGAGGGTCCCTAAGGGGCTGTGAAGCGCTTGGATCACGGTGTAGAGAAAGCGCTGCTGGTGCACCATTGTGCCATTATCGGTGGCGATAGCAGCGTTTCCATCATCCCAATAGGCTACTTGTGGCTTCTGTTTTTCACTCTGCGTAAGCTGCCTCTGAAGAGTGTTTGGAAATGGCGGGGGGGGGGGGCTTCTTTGGGGCATGTTCACTCCAATGCACTCTGTCTACACTAACTCCCAGTTTATTATATCTTAATCCAGTTCAGAGTGTTTGTAACGCCCTAAATGGTTTGGATCCAGGGCATCTGGCCACTTATTCCTGAATGGTTTGATTTTGCCCCCCCGCCCCGCCCCCCGCAATCACCAGAGGCAGCTCTGCTCTGTGTTCCTGCAGCCTGGGTATGCGGGGTGGTTACAGCACCCAGACTCTGACCCTTCTCCCCCAGGACGGAGGCCTGTCTCGCCCCCTCCCACCCACTGTCTTGCTGAGGTCAGTCTTCAGCTCGGGGTGATGGCTTCTCCTGGCAACTGTTCTTGAGCTTTACATGGTTTTTACTTTATCTTTGTAGGCTGATTTTTGCCGGGCTTGATCAGCCAAAACGTGGCACATACAATTTAGATTAAAGTTGGAAAACCACCAGCAGCCACTGTTGCCTGGAGAGCCTGCTGTGAAGCGGCTTCCTCCGAGTTCTGTCCTGTCTCCTGGTCGCCTCTCTTTGCCGGCTCTCTCGTCAGACACGTGTGATGGAGTTGTGGGGTGCAAAAGAGGGCAACCGAAAAGGCTATGTTTGGAGCTTCTTAGTTTAAAGAAAGGTGTTGGAAGGGAAGGGCATGACGGGCCGATGAAATTATGCATGGTGTGGGGGTGGGTAAAGACACCGCCCCCCCCAATTCTAGGATCGGGACTTATCCAGTGAAACTGATTGGCAGGAGATCTAGGGCAGACAAAAAGAAGTGGTACTTCATACAGGGTGTAAACGGAGAGAAAGGCGAGGTAACAATACATAAGTAAACCACCATGAACGAACTGCTTTGCAGAAGCGTGTCTTTTGTTCAGGAGTGTGTTTTTCAGGAGGCGATTCTCACGGTTTCTCTTTCCTCTGATTTTTACCCTCTTCAAGTCTTCCATCCGGTGGAGTGCTCTTACTGTCGGTGTGAGAGTATGATGGGCTTCCGGTACCGATGCCAGCAGTGCCACAACTACCAGCTCTGTCAAAACTGTTTTTGGCGCGGCCATGCCAACGGCCCTCACAGCAACCAGCACCAGATGAAGGAACATTCCTCTTGGGTAATCATCCTGGAGTGTGTTTTGCTTTTCTAGTGTGGTGTATGTTGTGCAGTGGGCATGATAAAAACGGGGGTGTTTGGGGCAGAGACTACTCGGCCTCGGAAGTTGTCCTCGGCAGCGACTCCCCATTGCCCTTCTGTCGACATGGAAAGACTAGCAGCAGCTCACTGTGGCTCTTGCAAGGGCTACAACTGCAGCTCCTTTCTTAAAGGTCTCTTCCTAGTCTGTTTGGAAGATGCATTTCTGATTTTTCACTCAAGGTTCAAAGCAGCTAACAATAAAAAACAGACCCGAGATGACAAATCTACCACAAACCCGGCATTAAAACGGTCAGCAGAAACAGCTCCTCACCCCGGGATGGCAGAAAGTACAAAATAAGACTGTAAGAAATATAGGACATGTGCCAAATGGCATTTGAGTAAGACTATTTAGAAGATTTTGCCCTGCTCCTCCTATCAGAATGACTGTATATTGGTATCCAGGCTCGATTAATAGTTAATACACTGAAGTGCCTGTTTCGGGAAAGAGGTGAGGCTGAAAAGGAAAGTACAAATGCAGAAGGGGGCAACCACAACGAAGGCTTACAAGGAAAGACTGAAGTGTGGGAGGTTTTAGCTTGGGGGAAAAAAGGCAATTAAAGGGGGGGCATAATGGAAGCGTATTAAAATTATGCACAGCATGGAGAGAGAAGGTCTATTCCCCCTCTCGCGAGGCTAAAAGCACCTTGATTAGCAGGAGATTTGGGACGGACCAAAAAGAGAGGCGCAGCGAATCATTGGTCTGGGATTTGCAGGCACTAGGTGTGGTCCTGGCCACCAGCTTGGGTGGCGTTCAAAGGGGATTGGACCGAGTCCTGGCTACTAGTCGGGCTGGCTGTGCGCTGCCTCCAGGGGCACCCTGCCTCTGAACCCGCGTTGCAAGGGCTCCGTGGTGGGCGAGGGAGGGAGGGAGGGGCTGCCTTCTTCTCCTGCTGGTGGGATGCTGGGCTAGATGACGACCTTTGGCCTGATTGGCAGGGCTCTCCTTCGGTTCAGAAACATTGGTGGGCAGCACTTCTTTGTCGCCTCCAGAAGTACAGACTGTCCTCCTAGATGAAGGTGACATCTGGCAGCTGTCCACCTCCGCGCTTGGGTAGAGCAGTGTTCCTGCTAGGCGGGCGTTGGCCAAGGAGCAGCCCAAGGATCGCAGCAGCCGTCCTCTTCTCCCATGCCTGTAGCAGAGCCCTTCTGAGTCAGGGCAGTTGTCCTGAAGGAACCGATCCACAGACTTGAGGCGGGCGGGCGGGGGGTGAACTGCAGGGAGAAGGTGCAGCAGCAGCAGCAGCAGCAGTGTCCTAACTGGCTGAGCGGAGCCTCTTCACGAGCCGGCAGGAGGGTGCCGAGTGGGGGAAGTGTGCGCTTCTGGCAGTAGGGAGGCAGCGCTGAAAGGCGTGAAAGGAGCACAACAGAGAGGACCAGACCGGACCGTGATGGGGCCATCGAGCTCAAGATTGTCCACATTGCAGGCTGCGTTTCAAGGGGGTTCCTTTCTAGCCCCACTGGGGGTAGGGCCAGGGATTGGACTCCTGCATGTTTTCTCATGTGTTTCCAGCAGAGGGCAGGATCAGCCCAGGTACACCTGCAAAAATCCTGCTTGTCTCCTGTTCCCTACCTTAGGGTTGGAATTCTGGAGTTGCTATGCTGGAGAGCAGCCTGACTGACGGGCTTTGTGCCCTTCCTCTCCCAGGCGTCTCGTCTGTGTGGGGCATGCTACCGTCCTCCAGATCAAAAAACCTGAAGGGGATCTTGAAATAAGGAAGCAAATCAGGGAGGTGTCAACGAGAGACAGGGTTGTAGTCATGGGGGACTTCAATTATCCTCACATCGACTGGGTCAATTCATGCTCAGGTCATGAAAGAGAGACTGGATTTCTGGATATGTTAAATGACTGTGCCTTAGAGCAGCTTGTCACGGAACCGACCAGAGGACAGGTGACTCTGGACTTGATATTGTGTGGCACTCAAGATCTGGTCAGGGAGGTAAATGTTACCGAACCGTTGGGGAACAGTGACCATGCTGCGATCTGTTTCGCCATGCATGTCGGAGGGAGAGTGCCGAGCAAATCTGACACGAAAACCCTTGACTTCCGAAGGGCAGACTTCCCCAAAATGAGAAGACTAGTTAAGAAAAAGCTGAAAGGGAAGGTAAAAAGAGTCCAATCGCTCCAGAGTGCATGGAGGCTGTTTAAAACAACAGTCATAGAGGCCCAGCGGGAGTGTATCCCACAAAGGAGGAAGGGCTCGACCAAGTCCAGGAGGATGCCGGCATGGCTAACAAGCACAGTTAAGGAGGCTATAAAAGGCAAGGAAGCTTCCTTCCGTAAATGGAAGTCTAGCCCTAATGAGGAAAATAAACAGGAGCACAAACTGTGGCAAAAGAAATGTAAAAAGATGATACGGGAGGCCAAGAAAGACTTTGAGGAACGTATGGCAGGCAACATAAAAGGGAATAATAAAAGCTTCTTCAAATATGTTAGAAGCAGGAAACCTGCCAGGGAAACGGTGGGTCCGCTGGATGGTGAGGGAGAGAAAGGGGTGATAAAAGGGGACTTGGAGACTGCAGAGAAATTAAATGAGTTCTTTGCATCTGTCTTCACGGCAGAAGACCTCGGGCAAATACCGCTGCCGGAACGGTCTCCCCTGACTAAAGAATTAAGTCAAATAGAGGTTAAAAGAGAAGACGTCTCAGACTTAATTGACAAAATAAAGATCAATAAATCACCAGGCCCGGATGGCATCCACCCAAGAGTTCTGAAGGAACTCAAGAATGAAGTTGCTGACCTCTTGACCAAAATATGCAACTTGTCCCTTAAAACGGCCACTGTGCCAGAGGATTGGAGGATAGCTAATGTCACGCCAATCTTTAAAAAAGGAAGGAGGGGGGACCCGGGAAACTATAGGCCGGTCAGCCTAACCTCTGTTCCAGGGAAGATGGTGGAAAGTCTCATTAAGGATAAAATCTTAAAACACATAGAAGAACAAGCTCTGCTGAGGGAGAGTCAGCATGGCTTCTGCAAGGGGAAGTCTTGCCTCACAAACCTGTTAGAATTTTTTGAAAAGGTCAACAGGCATGTGGATGCGAGCGAACCCGTGGATATTATATATCTGGATTTTCAGAAGGCGTTTGACACGGTCCCTCATGAAAGGCTCCTGAGAAAACTCCATAGTCAGGGAATAAGAGGGCAGGTCCTCTTGTGGATTAGGAACTGGTTGAAGACCAGGAAACAGCGAGTGGGAGTCAATGGGCAATTTTCACAATGGCGAGAGGTGAAAAGCGGTGTGCCCCAAGGATCGGTCTTGGGACCGGTGCTTTTCAACTTATTCATAAATGACCTGGAGTTGGGGATAGGCAGTGAGGTGGCCAAGTTTGCGGATGACACTAAACTTTTCCGGGTGGTAAAGACCAGCAGGGATTGTGAAGAGCTCCAGAAGGATCTCTCCAAACTGGGAGAATGGGCAGCAAAATGGCAGATGCGCTTCAATGTAAGTAAGTGCAAAGTGATGCACATTGGGGCAAGAAACCAAAATTTCACATATACACTAATGGGTTCTGAGTTGTCTGTGACGGATGAAGAGAGAGATCTTGGGGTGCTGGTGGACAGGTCGATGAAAGTGTCGACCCAGTGTGCTGCGGCTGTGAAGAAGGCCAATTCCATGCTCGGGATCATTAAAAAGGGGATTGAGAATAAAACGGCCAATATCATTATGCCTTTGTACAAATCGATGGTAAGGCCACATCTGGAGTATTGTGTCCAGTTCTGGTCACCATACCTCAAAAAGGATATAGTTGAATTGGAAAAGGTGCAGAAAAGAGCGACCAGAATGATTTGTGGGCTGGAGCACCTCCCTTACGAGGAAAGACTACAGCGTCTGGGGCTTTTCAGCCTAGAAAAAAGGCGCCTGAGGGGGGACATGATTGAGACTTATAAAATTATGCATGGGATGGAGAGAGTGGATAGAGGGAAATTCTTCTCCCTCTCGCACAACACCAGAACTAGGGGACATCCACTAAAATTGAGTGGAGGGAGAGTTAGAACAGACAAAAGAAAATATTTCTTTACCCAGCGTGTGATTCATCTGTGGAACTCCTTGCCACAGGATGTGGTGATGGCACCTGGCCTAGATGCCTTTAAAAGGGGTTTGGACAAATTCATGGAGGAAAAGACCATCACAGGTTACAAGCCATAAGCAACCTCCTGGTTTTGTTTTGTTTTGTTTTGTTTTTTAGAAGTGGGTTTTCTCTGTGCCAGGTGCAAGGGAGTGGCGACTGGACACAGGTATCTTGTTGTCTCGTGTGCTCCCTGAGGCATCTGGTGGGGCCACTGTGTGACATAGGAAGCTGGACTAGATGGGCTTTTGGCCTGATCCAGCAGGGCTCTTCTTATGTTCTTATGTTCTTATGTGTGCTGCTGCTGCTGCTGCTGCTTCTTTTTCCCATGAACTCAGATCGGTTTCTCTGATGAGGGACACCTGCCTTTGTGTCTGTCTCGTGTGCTGCACCTTCAGCAGATGTGCTGTGTTCGAGTGAGGAGCAGCCTGCTGCACAGGCCCCAGCTTACCTTTGCATTGGGTTGTAGCTCATTATGATTTGCTCTTCGGTTGACTGTCAGTCATTGGTTTGCTTTCTTGGGGAGCATCTTTAGTACAGGAGAAGTGGACATGTGGTTTGGCTCGTTATGGTGTGAGGTCAGACTCCTGATTAGAAAGGAGGCTCTGGCTGTTCTCTGAAAGCCAATGATGTGCCTGGCTTTCAGATTACAGCCTTCTGGAGCACTGCTGCTTTCCTGATAAACAGATCGTGGGTGGGCACATGGGGCACATGGGGCAAGGGGGTGGGGCTCCTGCATGCCCCACGAGGCATATAGTCCTACTGCATGCAATACACTGGACAGCCCCCACCCCACTGCTGGCTTTCTGACTGCATAACTTTGTGTGTTTTGGGTTTATCAAGAAAGCTTAATGTAGTTGGACTCCTCCCCTTCTCAAGGAAAGGGGGGAAATGTGAGGTGCCTGGCTTCCTCACCCTGCTGCTAAGCTCGCACGGATGCTTAACTCACTGTGACTTCTCTTACCTGGCACTGGGTCCCAGGAGGCACACTCGCTGCTCGTGGAAAGAGCTCACTCACAAGCAGACCCTAGTTTTTATACCCTTATGTAAGCTTCTCCCCCTGCCCTTCTGGCTGAGTGAAAAGGCTGGCCTCCAAGGGTGTGACCTGCAAGGATTAGCAGGACAATAGATGATGGTTACTGTAGTCCCAGGAGCAGCAAGGCTGCTGCTGTCTGCTAGCTGGCTGACGTTTACCCTTCATCTAGAGCAGAGTTTTTCAACGGGTGGTACACGTACCACCAGTGGTACTTGAGGTGTTGTCTGGAGGTGCGGAAACTCTTTCCATTCCCCCACCCCCATTCTTATGATGGGTCTGTATGACTCCTCCGATGGTGGTGGAATTCTTTCTCCTGAGCTTGGTGAGCAGAATATCTCTGCGGGCAAGAAGTCCTGCGGCACGGGCCCAACCGGCCACCCGAGAACCCGGAGGCACTCTAGGGCACGCTGTTTGCAGGCGGCCAAGGAAATCCTCAGCCAACTGGAGCACATCACAGGACCAAGAGAGATCTCCCAGGGGTGGGTCTCACCGAGGAAGGCAGAGAGGGCAACGTAAGGTGCCAGGGAGGAACTAGCTTACCTTATCGGTTTGGCACACCAATCCTGAACAGGTTCACTAGGGCCTAGTATTGAAGTTGTGCTGTGCAATGGAGAACTGGTTGTTGTTATCACAAACTCCTGCTAAAAAGCCAAGAACAGACACTGCTAGTGAAGCATCCAGGAGTGATTCCATGCAAGCGATGGTCACACCGACCCCGCGACCCAGCAGACTGCGCAAGGCCGTCCACCAGAAGTACGACCTGCGTATTTATCAGTCTCATATGTACAGCTTAGTCATTAAGCATGAAGGTGTTTTCACAATAGGACTCGTACTTAAAACAATTGTTTATTGTTAAGGATTATTTAATTTAATTTTAGGTGTTGGTGGCACTTACGGTAATTAGAACAGGAAAAGTGGCACATCCGGCGAAAAGTTGAAAAACCCTGTTCTAGAGCAGCAATTTTCAACCTTTTTCATCTCACGGCACACTGACAAGGCACTAAAATTGTCAAGGCACACCATTGGGGTTTTTTTTTACAATTGACAAGGCACACTGTGCTGCTGGTGGGAGGCTCATATACCCCAATGGCCCTACTAATAAATGACCCCCCCAAAACTCCAACGGCACACCTGCAGACCATTCATGGTACACCAATGTGCTGCAGCACACTGGTTGAAAATCACTGCTCTAGAGTCTACGCTAGAGGTCTAGACCTTTGCCCTCTTCTTTAAAACTGACTGTTTGGGCTGGATTGTAATTATAAACCCAAAGCTTGTCTTTACATTTAAACTGAACTGGATTTAGAATCTAAATGTACAATTTAATGCAGAATTTAAATTTGACAACCGCCTTTCTTATATCCTCCTCTTGTTTTGTTTGTTTTTCCTAGTGCCTCGGGACTCTACTCACAAGTAGACTCTGGCCCTACTCGGAGTAGAGCTGTTATAGAATTGAGCTGTAATTCTCTTCTGAATCAACTTGTCCATTTTGGGGCCTGCTCCCTTTATGTATGTTTGGGTTGGTGGGTTCAGCCAAATCCTTTCATGGTGTTCGATACTGTTGATCATAACCTTCCGGACTCCTCTGGGGGTTGGGACTGGGAGGGACGGTGTTGTGCTGGTGCCAGCCCTACCTGGGCGCAGGACCTAGAAGGTCACGCTGGGGGACTCGGGGCCTTTAACCTGTGGGGGTCTTGCAGGGAGTGTCCTGGAATCTGTGCTGCTGTTCCAGCATCATCATGAAACCGCTGGTCAGGGGTATCGCCAGGATGTGGATGACTCCCATCTTGCCACATCCCAACTCTATGAGGCAGTGATGGGCCAGATGTGGACCCACAAGTTGGAACTTAATCCAGAGAAGACGGGGCTGCAGAGGGAGCAGGGCATCCGTGAATGTGGCCCCCACCCCATTGCATGATGGAAGTTTTTCCATTTGCGCTGCTCATTGCTGTCTCCCAAGTAGCTTTTTGACTTAAGCGGGGACTGCACAGACAAGAGGAAGGGGGTGGGAAGCATGTGAGAAACTCGTTTGACAAAAGAAGGACTTGACTTTTCAACTCAGACTTCCAAACGTGTGAAGAGACAGGGGTCAGAATAACGTAGGAGGGGGTGGCGGAGACCCACCGTTCTGCTGTGACAGCGACTGAGTTTATTGAACTACACAGAGCTGTTTGTTATCCAGAGGTCCTGTGACGCCACCTGGCTGCGCCCAACTTTCCACCGCCCTCTTTGGGCTCTGCTACAACGCACTTGTTTCCTGTGTGCTCTTACCGGTGTGTGTGTTCTGCCATCTTGTTGGTGCTTTCAGGCCACCAAGGGGTCTGTGGAGGCTCCCCTCCCACTGTCTAAACTTCTTAAGACGTCTCACCCCTAGTCTGAAGGAGGGTGAATCAACGAGACTGTAGTCTTGAAGTGGATTTGCCCAGTCCCCTTAACCCAAGGTATTTACACTTATATGCCCCAGAGAAGAGACTTACCTCCTTGCTTGGGTGCTCTGGGTTTGGAGGTTATTGTCCTGGGGTAGTTAATACCTGCAGCACCAGAGGGGGTAACTCCTCTGAGTGACAAGGGGACGGCCCTGTTCTTCTCCCTCCGTCTCTGTCACCCTGGTAAGAGGGGGGTGAGGAGTAGTGGGAGGTATAGGGGGCAGCGGGGACTCCTTCTGGACTTGGTGAGAGTGCCTCTTGTCTGTTGGATTCCTTGCTGTCTTTCCTGCCCCTTACTCTGCTATAGAGAGTCTGGAGGCAGCGTTAGTGTTTTGTGTTGGGGTTGTATTTGTCCAAGTGTGTGTTTGTGTTTGTGTGAGCCCTTTCCGGGAAGATGTGTTGGGATGTTTGAGGGAGTAGTGGTGCCATTATAAAAAGTGTAATGGGCCAAGGGCGATATGGCGGTGGGGGCTGGCCTGGCCGTTCATGGAGAAGGCGGGATGGTCATAGGCAGACCATCCCTCGTTCTAGGTCTTCCCCCAACCCTGGAGCCTGGGGAGTGCCTTGGAGAAACCCCTGGGGCCTTAAACTGCTGCTATTAAATGCCAGGTCGGTTAACAACAAGATCTCCCTAATCCGGGATCCAATCCTGGAGGAGGGTGCTGACCTGGCTTGCATCACGGAGACCTGGTTGGATCCAGCTGGTGGTGTGAACCTTTCCCAGCTGTGTCCACTGGGGTACTGGGTAATACAGCAGCCACGGCTACAGGGGCGAGGGGGTGGTGTTGCTGTGGTCTATCGGGATTACATCTCCCTCACCAGATACCCTGTCCCACAGTGTACCAGGTTTGAGTGTCTCCGTATTGTGCTACAGGGGCGAGACAGGATGGGATTGCTGTTGGTGTACTGTCCACCTGGTTGCCCGTCGGCTTCCCTACCTGAGCTGACTAGGGTGATCTCGGCGGTGGCACTGGAGTCCCCACGCCTGTTAGTGCTGGGGGACTTAAATGTTCATGCCGAGGCCCCTGAGACAGCGGCGGCTCAGGACTTCATGGCCGCCATGGCCCTGTCTCAATGGATCACGGCCCCAACGCATGGTGCGGGGCACACATTGGACTTGGTGTTCACTGGTGGGTACGGGGATGGTGATCTGCCCATGGAGGAGCTTAAGATCACTCCTCTGTCTTGGACGGATCACTATCTGGTGAGTTTTAGACTGGCAACGTTTAATCACCCCTGCAGAGCTGGGAGACTGAATTGTATGGTCCGTCCCCGGAGACTGATGGATCCGGATGGTTTCCTGAGGGCTCTGGGGGATTTCCCAGCTTCCCAGGTCAGTGACTCATCTGATGCTCTGGCTGCCCTGTGGTATGCGGAGGCAGGTAGAGCCTTGGATCAGATCGCTCCTGAACGGCCACGGCCTTGCCGTCGAGCCAAGGCAGCTCCTTGGTTCACTGAGGAGCTGCGGGCAATGAAACGACTGGGCTGACGCCTAGAGCGACGGTGGAGGAAAACTTGTGATGAATCTGACCAAACACGGGCTAGAGCCCATTTGTCCGGGATCTGCTCCACTCGGTTCCTGTAGCGAGTGAGCTAGAGTGTTCGACGGACCGCTGCAATGAGACCGCACGGCACTTCGCAGATAAAATCACTCAGATTCGCCATGACTTGGACTCTGGTTTAACAATTCCAGAAGTTGTCCCTACGGCATCTGTCAATTCCATCATTGTGGATTCTTTTCACCTTATACAGCCTGAGGATGTGGATAGGGTCCTCTGTAGTTTGAGATCGTCTTCCTGCCCGCTTGACCCTTGCCCAGCTTGGCTAATACAATCTGCGCGGGTTGGGCTGGCCGATTGGGTGGAACCTATTGTGAACTCATCTTTGCGGGAGGGAGTGATGCCTAGCATCTTGAAGACCGCAATTGTGTGTCCCCTCCTGAAAAAAACCATCTTTGGATTCCTCCAATTTAAATAACTATCGGCCAGTTTCCAATCTGCCTTTTTTGGGTAAGGTGATTGAGCGGGTGGTGGCGTCTCAGCTCCAGGGGATACTAGATGAAACGGAGTATCTGGACCCTTTTCAGTCTGGCTTCAGGCGGGGCTTTGGGACAGAGACAGCCTTGGTCGCCCTGCTGGATGATCTTCGCCGAGGACTGGACAGGGGGAGTGCATCCCTGCTGGTCCTTTTGGACCTCTCGGCGGCTTTCGATACCATCGACCATGGTATCCTTCTGGGCCGGCTGGCCGAGTTGGGACTAGGGGGCACTGCCTTGCAGTGGTTCCGTTCCTACTTGGCTGACAGGTCCCAGATGGTGATGCTGGGAGACGCCTGTTCGGCGCCCTGCCCTTTACAGTGTGGGGTGCCACAGGGTTCTATTCTGTCTCCCATGCTTTTCAACATCTACATGAAACCGTTGGGAGAGATCATCCGGGGATTTGGAGTTGGGTGTCACCAATATGCTGATGACACCCAGCTCTATCTCTCCTTGCCGCCTCATTCTGGGGAGGCTGTGGAAGTCCTGGAGCGCTGTCTGGAGGCGGTTGGGGTCTGCATGAGGGCTAATATGTTGAGATTGAATCCAGAAAAGACAGAGGTCCTACTGGTCAGGAAAGCTTTGATGCAGGTACTGAGTCACCTGCCCGTTCAGAATGGGGTTGCACTCCCCCTGCAGGAACGGGTGCGCAGCTTGGGAGTACTTCTGGATTCACAGCTCTCCCTGGAAAGCCAGGTAGCGGCTGTGGCCAGGGGTATGTTTGCCCAGCTTTGGCTGGTGCGCCAGCTGCGGCCGTACTTGAGTCGATCGAACCTGACCACGGTGGTCCACGCCTTAGTGACTTCAAGATTGATTACTGTAATGCGCTCTACGTGGGGCTGCCCTTGAAGACGGTTCGGAAGCTGCAATTAGTACAGAATGTGGTGGCCCGGGTGGTAGCTGGAGCTAGGCGGTTTGACTCTGTTAAGCCGCTGCTTCAGCGGCTGCACTGGCTGCCCATTCGTTTCCGGGCCCAATTCAAGGTGCTGGTAATGACCTTTAAAGCCCTTCACGGTTCAGGTCCAGGATATCTGAGGGACCGCCTTCTCCCATACATTCCGGCCCGCTCTCTTAGGTCATCTGAGGGGGTTCTCCTGTGTGTACCACCTCTATCGCAAGTTAGGGGAGTGGCAACACGTGGGCGAGCCTTCTCTGCTGTGCGTTTGGGTGATGGGTTGTGGTCTGCCTCCTGTATCTAAAGATGCTGTGCCATGCTGCTTCTCTGCTCCATACTGTCGCGCGCCCCCCCCCAGTGGATTTTATTGTTTTTTAAATTTATGTATCGTTGTGTATTATGTATTTTAAATTATGTATTTTAATCTGTTGTAAGCCGCCTTGGGCATTTGCCTTCGGCATAGGAAAAGGCGGGATATAAATAAATACATACATATTTGCAGGTTCAATACGAGTGCGTGCCTGCGTGTGTGTGTGCACGCGCCTATGCATTCCGTTCCACAACCTGCCATGGTAAACACAAGCTGTGGGTTTCTGAGGCTCTCTGCTGCTTCCCTCTCGCTGCTGAGTGCAGCCAGTGTGCAGGACGCTTGGGCCGTGTCTGTCTGGAAGACTCGGCATTCCTGCCCTTTCCCTCGTGCCCCGCTTCAGCCATCCTCCTTGGCACTTCCTTCCTCACCCCTTGCTAAACGTTTGTGCCTTCTATAAAAAAAGAGGTAGAGATTTTTATGGGTTAAAAGATCATGCCTTTTCTAAATATTGCAGTAGGAAAAGGCTTATTGGGAATCTGAGCTTAAGAAAATCTCCAATGCTTAGTGGTTAGGGCGGCATGGTTGCCTTTCAGGCTGCAGCCCCTGATTGCAGGCCGGCCAATTGGCACAGGGCCAGGGGATACTTATTCCATTAGGGAAGTGGTATTGCTGGTCTTCTAAACGTTGCCGTTTAAATAACAGATTGCAAAATAAAACATTGGTTTCCCTGACCAGCTCATTACTGCAGTACTTTGTGGCTTCTAGCACATGCTCCTTGGACTAGAGTCCTCTTCACAGGATGGTCTCCAAGAGTGGGCTCTTTGCACTGTAGCAGCCTAGCAGCAGTGGGGAGGGGGAAGAGCTTGGCTTCTCCCCCCCCCCGCCCCCCGGTGTGGTCGTCCCAGCCGTCTGCTGAGCTGACCTGTCTGGAGTCTTGAGAGCTGTGGGACTGAAGTTCTTCTTCTGTACTGTGTGGCACAGATTGATATACCATTTTAATACCAGTCTCTGTGTTTAATTCTTTCTAAAAAAACAGAAATCGCCTGCCAAGAAGCTGAGCCATGCCATTAGTAAATCTCTTGGTTGTGTACCCACTAGAGAGCCGCCGCCTCACCCCGTGTACCCGGAGCAGCCAGAGAAGCCCCTTGGCCTTGCTCCTCTCGTGTGAGTATCTGTTTCTGTCCTCTTCGTCGAAATGCCGTCTCTTGGGTTCAGGTTGCCTTTTTTCTGAGACTTCGTTAGGAGCATGATGTCTTGTTGGTCAGGACGGCTCTTCTAGGCACACATGATGCGCTCGCTCTCTCGCTCACACTCGCAGGAGGTCAGAACTTCTGTAGAATGGGTGTACTGTGGTTGCTTTTGGGGAAGTGCTCTGCAGACCTTTCCAGCACTTGCTCAGCCCCTGGGTCCTCCCAGTCGTGGCGCCCTCTGATCTCCTTCTGTGATTCGTGCTTGCAGGGGTCTGGCGTCACCACGGACCTGTCAGACAGGCAGGGCTGATGTGGCTCCGCCTTCCAAGGAGTCGGGTCTGACTGGGCATTGGACCCTGGTAAGGTGTCTTCCCAAAGCAAGGTGTGAGCACAAGCAGTACACCTGTGGGGATGGGTTCAAGTGGCACCTGCGGTTCCCGTAACTTTTCCTATTCTCCACATAACCTGTGTGAGCGGCATCTGTCAGAATCTTCTTCCAAGAATCCCCACCGTCACCTATACTGCAGGTATGAATTTGCCTGCTTAGTTTTCCCGCACCTTGTTGGCACCACTGCTGTCTTGCGAGGGGGTCTTGACTTGCTTCACGAGGCTGCTTTTTTTTAGTCTGACTGCCAGCCAGAGAGATGCAAAGGTTTTGTGCAGTTTCCTGAAAATGTCCTACAAAAATATTTCAATAATGCCAATTCACAAAACGCATAACTTTCTTCAAAAACTAGTTTATAAAACTAATAACATAGACAGGTAACAACAGCTTTGTACATTAGTACCAAAAGTATATCCTACAACCGCCTACGTTCCTCTTTTTAATGTTATGATGATACAGTATAAGCCTGGTGATAAGGAATTGATCACACAGTGATCACAGTAGTAATATGTATTTATCTATGTACTGCTGTTGGTGTGTGTGGCAGGGTCTTGTCCCAAGGAACTTCTGCTCCCAAAGGGCGTTAGCGGTGGGAGGAGAGGGGAAGTGGGGCCAGGTACGTGATGTTAGGAGAATATGCAGCTATTCATCATGTAGGATAAAGAGATGATGTGGTACCAGAGCCTTCCTGGCAAAGGTTGGTTTTGATAAGGGATTTGAAGGAAGTAAGGGAGGAGATTTCATTACCCAGCAAGTAATTAATCTGTGGAACTCCTTGCCACAGGACGTTGTGATGGCATCTGGCCTAGATGCCTTTCAAAGGGCATTGGGCAGATTGATGGAGGAAACGTCCATCACTGGTTACAAGCCTTGACAAGGCATGCAGTCAGAAGAGATCATCACACCGTGAAGGAAAACATCTGGTCTATTGAGGGTTCTCTGAGTTCCCATTGGAAAAAAATGGTGGTTTGGATTAACCTGCCTGTGTAAAAATGGAGAAAGGGGGCATATAAATACTTAAATTAAATATATAATACCTACCAAACTAAATGGTAACTGAATGTATATAAAAGGCAAAATTTGAATAAATATGATCTAATCAAAAGTAGTGATCCGATCCCCAGCAAAAGTCTACGTAGATTTTTCATCACTTACATCCAGTATGTTATATACTTTGTAAACCTGGTCAGATTATGACCAAGGACGGCTTCTGAGAAGAAACTGGGCAGAAGTACAGTACTTGCCAGAATCGATACAGGAAACACAGTTAACACTATAACCCTGATTGAATATATGGCCAAAGAACCAAAAACCGCAAAGCAAAGTCGATCACTTATAGACAGAGAAACCAGGTTTACTTTGGAACTCAGCCGTATCGTCCATATACGGCAAAGAAGGCAACAAAGTCCATATTCAGGTAGGGCCCAAAGATCTCAACAAGCAAGGAAGTTGTATTATCCGACCCGGAGAACGTCAAAAGGTCTCGGCAGGAATAAGGAGTTGGCCCTGTGTAACTCCCTGTAACTCAGTGGCCCCACCATTTTTTAAAAAATACTGAACTGAAAAAGGTAGATTGAATGCGTCCAAGCTGCTTTGCTTTGCAAAGGATTGGAAAAGGTCAGTTTACGCTCCAATTCCAAAGAAGGGCAGTGCCAAAGAGTGCTCAAACTATCGCACAATTGCACTCATTTCACATGCTAGCAAGGTTATGCTCAAAATCCTACAAGCTAGGCTTCAGCAGTACGTGGACCGAGAACTACCGGAAGTACAAGCTGGGTTTCGAAGAGGCAGAGGAACTAGAGATCAAATTGCCAACATGCGCTGGATCATGGAGAAAGCACGAGAGTTCCAAAAAAACACCTACTTCTGCTTCATTGACTACGCAAAAGCCTTTGATTGTGTGGATCACAACAAACTGTGGCAAATTCTTAAAGAGATGGGGGTACCAGACCACCTTACCTGTCTCCTGAGAAACCTGTATGCGGGTCAAGAAGCAACAGTTCGAACCGGCCATGGAACAACCGACTGGTTCAAAATTGGGAAGGGAGTACAGCAAGGCTGTATATTGTCACCCTGCCTATTTAACTTATATGCAGAGTACATTATGAGAAATGCAGGGCTGAATGAATCGCAAGCCGGAATCAAGATTGCCAGGAGAAATATCAACAACCTCAGATATGCAGACGATACCACCCTAATGGCAGAAAGTGAAGAAGAACTAAAGAGCCTCTTGATGAGGGTGAAAGAGGAGAGTGCAAAAGTTGGCTTGAAATTCAACATTAATAAAACTAAGATCATGGCATCTGGTCCCATCAATTCCTGGCAAATAGAAGGGGCAGAAATGGAAGCAGTAACAGATTTTACTTTTCTGGGCTCCAAGATCACTGCAGACGGAGACAGCAGCCATGAAATTAAAAGACGCTTACTCCTTGGAAGGAAAGCTATGGCAAACTTAGATAGCATAATAAAAAGCAGAGATATCACCATGCCAACAAAAGTTCGTATAGTCAGGGCGATGGTGTTCCCAGCAGCAATTTATGGTTGTGAGAGTTGGCCCATAAGGAAGGCTGAGCGCCGAAGAATAGATGCTTTTGAACTGTGGTGCTGGAGAAGACTCCTGAGAGTCCCTTGGACTGCTAGGAGATCAAATCAGTCAATCCTAAATGAAATCAACCCTGACTGTTCCCTGGGAGGACAGGTACTGAGGCTGAAGCTCAAATATTTTGGCCACCTAATGCGAAGAGAGGACTCTCTGGAGAAGACTGTGATGCTGGGAAAGACTGAAGGCAAAAGGAGAAGGGGAAGGCCAAGGATGAGATGGTTAGACAGCATCACTGATGCAACGAACATGAAAATGAGCGAACTCAGGAAGATAGTGGAGGACAGGAAGGCCTGGTGGGATATGGTTCATGGGATCACGAAGGGTCGGACACGACTTAACGACTGAACAACAACATTTTTTTCGCAGATTTTTTAGCAGAAAGTGGTGTTCTGTGTTTTTATGCGGTTATCAACCACAAAAACACCTCTAGTAATGGTCGAAAGCCTCCAGTACAGGTGCCCCCCTCTTAACGACATTCTGCCTAATGACTACCTGGATATACTGTACGATGGCAGTCTCAAATGCGGCCTGTTAGTCTCTTTCCCTACCTTTGGAAGCTTGAGGCCTCTCCAGTGACCTGTTCCTGGCCTCTGAGCGCCTCAGAATGGCCCGCAGAGGCCTCCGTAAGGCACTTCCAGTTTGCTGCCGAAAACCAGAAGTGCCTTACAGAGGCCTCTGCGGACCATTCTCAGATCCATGGAGGCCTCCGAAGAGGCCTCCGGAGAGGCGCATGACCCAGAACAGGCCTCCAGAGAGGCCTCAAACTTCAAAACTTGCAAAGGTAGGGCTACCTGCTTAACGACTGGGCCGCATAATGACAGGGTTTGGGGAACGCATCCCCATCGTTAAGCGGAGGACACCTGTATTTAGCATAGATAATTCTGGTGGCAGTTGTCATGTATACAGTTAATTCAAAGTGTCCCCTTTCTGCAATATTATTGTATTGCGTAGTAGGGGATGATGTAAATAAGTGTAAAGTGATGCACATTGGGGCAAGAAATCAGAACTTATACACTAATGGGTTCTGAGTTGTCTGTGACGGATCAAGAGAGAGATCTTGGGGTGCTAGTGGACAGGTCGATGAAAGTGTCGACCCAGTGTGCGGCGGCTGTGAAGAAGGCCAATTCCATGCTCGGGATCATTAAAAAAGGGATTGAGAATAAAACGGCCAATATCATTCTGCCTTTGTACAAATCGATGGTAAGGCCACATCTGGAGTATTGCGTCCAGTTCTGGTCGCCACACCTCAAAAAGGATATAGTTGAACTGGAAAAGGTGCAGAAAAGAGCGACCAGATTGATTCGTGGGCTGGAGCACCTCCCTTATGAGGAAAGGCTACAGCGTCTGGGGCTTTTCAGCCTAGAAAAAAGGCGCCTGAGGGGGGACATGATTGAGACTTATAAAATTATGCATGGGATGGAGAGAGTGGATAGAGGGAAATTCTTCTCCCTC
The DNA here is from genome assembly GCA_026170595.1 of Plestiodon gilberti rubricaudatus. NCBI lineage: Eukaryota > Metazoa > Chordata > Lepidosauria > Squamata > Scincidae > Plestiodon > Plestiodon gilberti. The sequence goes on along the minus strand of JANXHW010000001.1, from coordinate 963,713 downwards.
TCGCACAACACCAGAACCAGGGGACATGCACTAAAATTGAGTGGAGGGAGAGTTAGAACAGACAAAAGAAAATATTTCTTTACCCAGCGTATAATTCATCTGTGGAACTCCTTGCCACAAGATGTGGTGATGGCACCTGGCCTAGATGCCTTTTAAAAGGGGTTTGGACAGATTCATGGAGGAAAAGACCATCACAGGTTACAAGCCATAAGCAACCTCCTGGTTGGAGGAGTAGGTTCTCTCTGTGCCATTTGCAAGTGAGTGTCAACGGGAAACAGGTTATCTTGTTGGCTGTGTGCTCCCTGAGGCATCTGGTGGGGCCACTGTGAGATACAGGAAGCTGGACTAGATGGGCCTTTGGCCTGATCCAGCAGGGCTTTTCTTATGTTCTTATGAGGGTAACTGGGGAGTGGAAATGGCCAGGGGAGGAGTTAGCCACCAGTTCCTTCTGGAGGAGTGTTTCTCCCCCCCCCCCACCAGCTGACCACCCTGCAGCAAGACGGTATGGCTCTACCTTTCTTGGCACACCAACTAAAAGGTGGTAACTTCAGGTTGAGTGGGCTGATGGTCATTGTAATGGTAGTGCAGGGGGTGAAGGAGCAGTATGTGGGGGGGGCTGTCACTTCCCGTTTGGATGAAGTTGTGGTGGTAACATCCGCTTCGACACTCACACGGTAACTCTGTCTAATTGAATATGTTGGGGGACGTAGATTCACCACCATTAAGTATATGGATAAAACGGGATACAACTACTTAATAAGAATAATAAGAATAATATTTATTTATTTATTTATTTAAAGAATTTATACCCCGCCTTTCTCCCAACAAGGGCACTCAAGGCGGCTTACAACACAAACATTAAAATACATATATACATTAAAATTAAAAACAATTTAAAATAAACAACCGCAGTGGGTCACCTGAATTTATATTTGTTAAAAGCCATTTGTTAAAAAGTCAGCCCACCATGTCGGACATCAAAAGGCAAAGGCACTCACCGGCCAGTATTTATATACCACCTTTTATTTGGTCATCGGATTTCTCCTCTGACTTTACTTCAACTTGAGAGCTCAGAAGAAAGGATACAGGAGAAGAGTGAGAGGAAAGAGTGAATCGGTGTATGGCCTTGCACAAAGGGATAAAAGAATTAGAAATTCCATTTGAAACAAGACAAACAGAATTAGAAATACAGGTGGGCCCCCATATCCGCTGGGGATATGTTCCAGGCCCCTCCGTGGATACTTGAAACCGTGGATAAGAGCAAACACCCCCTCCATGGTTTCCTGAGGGGCCCCCCACCCTGCCTCCCCTGCAGGCAGGCATGCTTCCCCCCAGCTCTTATTTTTCTTTCGCATGCTTTGTTTCTTCCTTAAAACAAACAGAGAAGCAGCCTCCATTGCAGGCAAGTAGAACGAGACTAAGTCCTAGAGAGGCTCTGCAAGGTTTCTGTTAACCTTGCAGAGCCTCTCTAGTACTTAGTCTCATTCTACTTGCCTGTAATAAGCAGCCAGAGGCTGCTTCTCCTGTTTCTTTAAGGAAGAAACTAAGCTTACTGGGAAAAAAGTAAAAGCCTGGGGGGGTCCCCACAATCCGTGGATAACTGAAACCATGGATAGTGAATCAGTGGATATGGGGGCCCACCTGTAGTTGGATAGAGTAGCAGGAAATCTGACTGTTTCAGGATAAAGAGCATGATAAGTTGATTGCAATAAAACTCTCCTCCCAAGAAGCTACTTCAATGCCCACTGCAGCAGCAGGGCTTCCTCCTGCCCAGTCTTTGCTTACAACAAACACAAAAACCTCTTGGTCTGTTTGGTTTTACAACTTTGGGGATGAACGAGCTGGTCCTAAGGACCGCTTGGCAAGGAGATTAGTTTAATAGAGGAGCAGGAAATTTTAGTCCTCCAAGACACCTGGAGTAAATATTGCTCGTTTCTGTTTTCAACCTCCTTCATGGATCATTGCCTTGTCGTGGCGAAGGGGCTTGCGTAACTCAATGAAGCCATGAGCTATGCCGTGCAGGGACACCCAAGACGGACAGGTCGTAGCAGAGAGTTCTGACTAAAAGTGATCCACTGGAGAAGGAAATGGCAACCCACTCCAGTAACCTTGCCAAGAAAATCCCATGAACAGTACCAAAAGGCTAAAAGATATGACGCCGGAAGATGAGCCCCTCAGGTCGGAAGGTGTCCAATATGCTACTGAGGAAGAGCGGAGGACTATTCCAAGTAGACCCAGAAAGAGTGAAGCGGCTGGGCCAAAGCCAATAGGACGTCCAGCTGTGGATGTGTCTGAGGTTGAAAGGAAAATCCAATGCTGCAAGGAGCAATACTGCTTAGGAACATGGAATGTGAGGTCTATGAATCAAGGCAAGCTGGATGTGGTCAAAAATGAGATGATAAGATTGAACATTGACATCTTGGGAATCAGCGAACTAAAATGGACGGGCATGGGCGAATTTAAGTCAGGTGACCATCATATCTACTACTGTGGGCATGAATCCCTTAGAAGAAATGGAGTAGCCCTCATAGTCAATAAAAGAGTGGGAAAGGCAGTACTGGGGTGCAACCTCAAAAACGATAGAATGATTTCAGTTCGAATCCAAGGCAAACCATTCAACATTACAGTAATCCAAGTGTATGCCCCAACCACTGATGCCGAAGAAGATGAAGTTGACCGGTTCTATGAAGACCTACAACACCTTCTAGAACTAGCACCCAAAAAAGATGTCCTTTACATCATAGGAGACTGGAATGCTAAAGTAGGAAATCAAGAAATAAACGGAACAACAGGCAAGTTTGGCCTTGGAGCGCAAAATGAAGCAGGGCAAAGGCTAACGGAGTTCTGTCAAGAGAACACGCTGGTCATAGCAAACACTCTTTTCCAACAACACAAGAGGCGACTCTACACATGGACATCACCAGATGGTCAATACCGAAACCAGATAGATTATGTGCTTTGCAACCAAAGATGGAGAAGCTCTATACAATCAGTAAAAACAAGACCTGGAGCTGACTGTGGCTCAGATCATGAGCTTCTTATTGCAAAATTCAGACTTAAACTGAAGAATGTAGGGAATACCACTAGACCAGTCAGATATGACCTAAACCATATCCCTTATGAGTATACAGTGGAGGTGAAGAATAGATTTAGGGCATTAGACCTGGTAGACAGAGTGCCTGAAGAACTATGGACGGAAGTTCGTAACATTGTACAGGAGGCAGCAACTAAAACCATCCCAAAGAAAAAGAAATGCAAGAAAGCAAAGTGGCTGTCAGATGAGGCTTTACAAATAGCTGTGGAAAGAAGGAATGCAAAAAGCAAAGGTGAAAGGGAAAGATATAAACAACTGAATGCAGAGTTCCAGAGAATAGCAAGGAGAGATAAGAAGGCCTTCTTAAATGAACAATGCAAGGAAATCGAGGAAAACAACAGAATGGGGAGGACTAGAGATCTCTTCAAGAAAATTGGAGATATCAAGGGAACGTTTTGTGCAAAGATGGGCATGATAAAGGACAAAAAAGGCAAGGACCTAACAGAAGCAGAAGAGATTAAGAAGAGATGGCAAGAATACACAGAAGAACTATACAAGAAAGATCTTAATGTTCCTGATGACCACGCTGGTGTGGTCACTGACCCAGAGCCGGACATCCTAGAGAGTGAAGTCAAGTGGGCCTTAGGTAGCATCACTAACAACAAAGCTAGTGGAGATGATAATATCCCAGCTGAGCTACTTAAAATCCTAAATGATGATGCTGTGAAAGTGCTGCACTCAATATGCCAACAAATTTGGAAAACTCAGCAGTGGCCAAAGGATTGGAAAAGGTCAGTTTACGTTCCAATTCCAAAGAAGGGCAGTGCCAAAGAGTGTTCAAACTACCGTACAATTGCACTCATTTCACATGCTAGCAAGGTTATGCTCAAAATCCTACAAGCTAGGCTTCAGCAGTACGTGGACCGAGAACTACCGGACGTACAAGCTGGGTTTCGAAGAGGCAGAGGAACTAGAGATCAAATTGCCAACATGCGGTGGATCATGGAGAAAGCACGAGAGTTCCAAAAAAACACCTACTTCTGCTTCATTGACTACGCAAAAGCCTTTGATTGTGTGGATCACAACAAACTGTGGCAAATTCTTAAAGAGATGGGGGTACCAGACCACCTTACCTGTCTCCTGAGAAACCTGTATGCGGGTCAAGAAGCAACAGTTCGAACCGGCCATGGAACAACTGATTGGTTCAAAATTGGGAAGGGAGTACGGCAAGGCTGTATATTGTCACCCTGCTTATTTAACTTATATGCAGAGTACATTATGAGAAATGCAGGGCTGAATGAATCACAAGCCGGAATCAAGATTGCCGGGAGAAATATCAACAACCTCAGATATGCAGACGATACCACCCTAATGGCAGAAAGTGAAGAAGAACTAAGGAGCCTCTTGATGAGAGTGAAAGAGGAGAGTGCAAAAGTTGGCTTGAAACTCAACATTAATAAAACTAAGATCATGGCATCAGGTCCCATCAATTCCTGGCAAATAGAAGGGGCAGAAATGGAAGCAGTAACAGATTTTACTTTTCTGGGTTCCAAGATCACTGCAGACGGAGACAGCAGCCATGAAATTAAAAGACGCTTACTCCTTGGAAGGAAAGCTATGGCAAACTTAGACAGCATAATAAAAAGCAGAGATATCACCATGCCAACAAAAGTTCGTATAGTCAGGGCGATGGTGTTCCCAGTAGCAATGTATGGTTGCGAGAGTTGGACCATAAGGAAGGCTGAGCGCCGAAGAATAGATGCTTTTGAACTGTGGTGCTGGAGAAGACTCCTGAGAGTCCCTTGGACTGCTAGGAGATCAAATCAGTCAATTCTAAATGAAATCAAGCCTGACTGTTCCCTGGAAGGACAGGTACTAAGGCTGAAACTCAAATATTTTGGCCACCTAATGCGAAGAGAGGACTCTCTGGAGAAGACTCTGATGCTGGGAAAGATTGAAGGCAAAAGGAGAAGGGGAAGGCCAAGGATGAGATGGTTAGACAGCATCACCGATGCAACAAACATGAAAATGAGCGAGCTCAGGAAGATAGTGGAGGACAGGAAGGCCTGGCGGGATATGGTTCATGGGATCACGAAGGGTCGGACACGACTTAACGACTGAACAACAACAACTGTTTTCAACTATATTAAGACTGTACAATAAAGAACAACTAGAAGAATAGACCTTTTTGATTGCACATTTATACTTATATATTTATACGTTATAATGAACAGGTGGTAGTTAAGACTGTTTAAAAAGCACAACAAATGGTTTGAAGCACTTCAAAACAGCCCTTTACTGCCTGCCTCTTAGGAAAAAATGAACATCTTAGATGTGTGGTAGAGAATGATAATGTCTGAACTGATGTGTTTAAACATTTTTCATTAAATGTCAGGAGACTGAACTCCCCTAATAAAGAGAAATACTCAAAATTAATTAAGTGGGGGAAAGTCAGGGTAATGTTTAGATAAAACTTATTTAAAAGGGAGGTGAAAAATAAGAACATAAGAAGAGCCCTGCTGGATCAGGCCAAAAGCCCATCTAGTCCAGCTTCCTGTGTCACACAGTGGCCCCACCAGATGCCTCAGGGAGCACTCAAGACAACAAGATACCTGTGTCCAGTCGCCACTCCCTTGCACCTGGCACAGAGAAAACCCACTTCTAAAAAACCAGGAGGTTGCTTATGGCTTGTAACCTGTGATGGTCTTTTCCTCCATGAATTTGTCCAAACCCCTTTTAAAGGCATCTAGGCCAGGTGCCATCACCACATCCTGTGGCAAGGAGTTCCACAGATGAATCACACGCTGGGTAAAGAAATATTTTCTTTTGTCTGTTCTAACTCTCCCTCCACTCAATTTTAGTGCGTGTCCCCTGGTTCTGGTGTTGTGCGAGAGGGAGAAGAATTTCCCTCTATCCACTCTCTCCATCCCATGCATAATTTTATACGTCTCAATCATGTCCCCCCTCAGGCGCCTTTTTTCTAGGCTGAAAAGCCCCAGACGCTGTAGCCTTTCCTCGTAAGGGAGGTGCTCCAGCCCACAAATCATTCTGGTCGCTCTTTTCTGCACCTTTTCCAATTCAACTATATCCTTTTTGAGGTATGGTGACCAGAACTGGACACAATACTCCAGATGTGGCCTTACCATCGATTTGTACAAAGGCAGAATGATATTGGCCGTTTTATTCTCAATCCCCTTTTTAATGATCCCGAGCATGGAATTGGCCTTCTTCACAGCCGCCGCACACTGGGTTGACACTTTCATCGACCTGTCCACCAGCACCCCAAGATCTCTCTCTTGATCCGTCACAGACAACTCAGAACCCATTTGCGTATATGTGAAATTTTGGTTTCTTGCCCCAATGTGCATCACTTTGCACTTACTTACATTGAAGCGCATCTGCCATTTTGCTGCCCATTCTCCCAGTTTGGAGAGATCCTTCTGGAGCTCTTCACAATCCCTGCTGGTCTTTACCACCCGGAAAAGTTTAGTGTCATCCGCAAACTTGGCCACCTCACTGCCTATCCCCAACTCCAGGTCATTTATGAATAAGTTGAAAAGCACCGGTCCCAAGACCGATCCTTGGGGCACACCGCTTTTCACCTCTCGCCATTGTGAAAATTGCCCATTGACTCCCACTCGCTGTTTCCTGGTCTTCAACCAGTTCCTAATCCACAAGAGGACCTGCCCTCTTATTCCCTGACTGTGGAGTTTTCGCAGGAGCCTTTCATGAGGGACCGTGTCAAACGCCTTCTGAAAATCCAGATATATAATATCCACGGGTTCGCTCGCATCCACATGCCTGTTGACCTTTTCAAAAAATTCTAACAGGTTTGTGAGGCAAGACTTCCCCTTGCAGAAGCCATGCTGACTCTCCCTCAGCAGAGCTTGTTCTTCTATGTATTTTAAGATTTTATCCTTAATGAGACTTTCCACCATCTTCCCTGGAACAGATGTTAGGCTGACCGGCCTGTAGTTTCCCGGGTCCCCCCTCCTTCCTTTTTTAAAGATTGGCGTGACATTAGCTATCCTCCAATCCTCTGGCACAGTGGCTGTTTTAAGGGACAAGTTGCATATTTGGGTCAAGAGGTCAGCAACTTCATTCTTGAGTTTATTTATTTATTTATTTATAGAATTTTTACCCCGCCTTTCTCCCATCAGGGCAACCAAGGCGGCTTACAACAAAGATATTAAAATACATAAATACATTTAAAATCAAGAATTAAAATAATTAAAAACAATTAAAACAATTAAAACAAACAGCCCCAGTGGGTCATCCACATTTGTTAAAAGCAATTTGTTAAAAAGCCAGCCCACCATGTCAGACATCAAATGCTGATCTAAATAAAAATGTCTTGAGGCCCCGCCGAAAGGTCTCTAAGGAGGGAGCCGTTCTTAATTCCAGGGGGAGGGAATTCCATAATTGGGGCGCCACTGCCGAGAAGGCCCTATTCCGCGCCGCCATCCCCCTCACCTCCGTCAGTGGCGGCACGGTCAACAGGGCCCCCCCTGATGACCTCAGAGTACGGGTCGGATTATAAGGAAGGAGGCGGTCCCTCAAATACCCTGGACCCGAGCCGTAAAGGGCTTTAAAAGTCAAAACTAGCACTTTGAATTGTGCCCGGAAACGAACCGGCAGCCAGTGTAGCCGCTGAAGCAACGGTCTGACTGAGTCGAACCGACAGGCCCCAGCAACCACCCGGGCCGCCGCATTCTGCACTAGTTGCAGTTTCCGAACAGTCTTCAAAGGCAGCCCCACGTAGAGCGCATTGCAGTAATCTAGTCTAGATGTCACTAGGGCATGGGTCACCGTGGCCAGGTCTGCACGATCCAGGTACGGTCGCAGCTGGCACACCAGCCGAAGCTGGGCAAAAGCCCCCCTGGCCACAGCCGCCACCTGGGAATCCAGGAGCAGCTGCGCATCCAGGAGAACCCCCAAGCTGCGGACCTGCTCCTTCAGAGGGAGTACAACCCCATTCAGAGCAGGACGATGATCCAGTACCTGAGTCGTAGACTTCTGGACCAACAGAACCTCTGTCTTATCAGGATTTAATTTCAGCTTGTTAGCCCCCATCCAGCTCCCAACTGCCTCCAGACAACGATTCAGGACATCGACCGCCCCCTTGGAGTCAGGTGGAAAGGAGAGAAAGAGCTGGGTGTCATCCGCATACTGATGACTCCCTACCCCAAATCCCCGGATGACCTCTCCCAGCGGCTTCATATAGATATTAAACAGCATGGGGGATAGAATTGACCCTTGCGGCACCCCACACCTCAAGGGCAAGGGTGCCGAACAAGCATCCCCCAGCACCACCTTCTGGGATCTATCAGCCAGGAAGGAGCGGAACCACCTCAGAACGGTGCCTCCAAGCCCCAACCCAGCCAACCGACCCAGAAGGACACCATGGTCAATGGTGTCAAAAGCCGCCGAGAGGTCCAGCAGGACCAACAGGGACGCACTCCCCCTGTCCAGCCCCCGGCGCAGGTCATCCACCAAGGCGACCAAGGCCGTCTCTGTCCCGAACCCCGGTCTGAAGCCAGACTGGAATGGATCCAGATAATCAGCTTCCTCCAAGACCCTCTGAAGCTGAGACGCCACTACCCGCTCGATCACCTTGCCCAGAAACGGGATATTTGAGACTGGCCGGAAGTTGTTCAAAATCGTAGGATCCAAGGAGGGTTTCTTCAGGAGGGGGCGCACCACCGCCTGCTTCAAAGACAGCGGCACCACCCCCTCCCTCAGAGATGAATTTACCACCCTCCCCGTCCACTCAGCCAGCCCCACCCGGGCAGCTCTAATCAGCCATGCCGGACAAGGGTCAAGTGGGCAAGCAGATGGTCTCACGCTCCAAAGAATCTTGTCCACATCCTCAGGTTCTACAAGCTGAAAAGAATCCCAGGAAGAACAACAGACAGGTGCCTCAGGGACAAGGTGCCTCAGTTCCTTCAGAACTCTTGGGTGGATGCCATCCGGGCCTGGTGATTTATTGATCTTTATTTTGTCAATTAAGTCTGAGACATCTTCTCTTTTAACCTCTATTTGACTTAATTCTTTAGTCAGGGGAGACCGTTCTGGCAGCGGTATTTGCCCGAGGTCTTCTGCCGTGAAGACAGATGCAAAGAACTCATTTAATTTCTCTGCAGTCTCCAAGTCCCCTTTTATCACCCCTTTCTCTCCCTCACCATCCAGCGGACCCACCGTTTCCCTGGCAGGTTTCCTGCTTCTAACATATTTGAAGAAGCTTTTATTATTCCCTTTTATGTTGCCTGCCATACGTTCCTCAAAGTCTTTCTTGGCCTCCCGTATCATCTTTTTACATTTCTTTTGCCACAGTTTGTGCTCCTGTTTATTTTCCTCATTAGGGCAAGACTTCCATTTACGGAAGGAAGCTTCCTTGCCTTTTATAGCCTCCTTAACTGTGCTTGTTAGCCATGCCGGCATCCTCCTGGACTTGGTCGAGCCCTTCCTCCTTTGTGGGATACACTCCCGCTGGGCCTCTATGACTGTTGTTTTAAACAGCCTCCATGCACTCTGGAGCGATTGGACTCTTTTTACCTTCCCTTTCAGCTTTTTCTTAACTAGTCTTCTCATTTTGGGGAAGTCTGCCCTTCGGAAGTCAAGGGTTTTCGTGTCAGATTTGCTCGGCACTCTCCCTCCGACATGCATGGCGAAACAGATCGCAGCATGGTCACTGTTCCCCAACGGTTCGGTAACATTTACCTCCCTGACCAGATCTTGAGTGCCACACAATATCAAGTCCAGAGTCACCTGTCCTCTGGTCGGTTCCGTGACAAGCTGCTCTAAGGCACAGTCATTTAACATATCCAGAAATCCAGTCTCTCTTTCATGACCTGAGCATGAATTGACCCAGTCGATGTGAGGATAATTGAAGTCCCCCATGACTACAACCCTGTCTCTCGTTGACACCTCCCTGATTTGCTTCCTCATTTCAAGATCCCCTTCAGGTTTTTGATCTGGAGGACGGTAGCATGCCCCTACTATTACATCACTCTTTGAGCCTGGTAATCTAACCCACAGTGATTCTACGGAGGAGTCAGAGCCCCCCTCCAGCTCTACTCTGGTGGATTCTACCCCCTCTTTGACATAGATGGCCACCCCACCTCCAACACGCCCCTCTCTGTCCCTCCTATAGAGTTTATATCCTGGATTTGCAGTATCCCACTGGTTCTCCGCATTCCACCAGGTTCCACCAAATATGTGGTGCAGATGAAATTGAGGGAAGAATATGTGCTGTATAATGCAGTAATATTTTAAAACTCTAGCAGCAGCATTTGTAGGACACAGTGATGTGGGCAGGTTCATTTATTTTGGTAGTTTCCATATCTGATCAGCAGTGGAAGTATGTATGCTTGTGGTGTGCTCCACAGACGAGCAGCGTTTTTTGAAATTTGATGGAATAAGAGTGGTGCGATTTCAAAGAGAAGTGATCATAGTGGGGTAATTGCTTTGTGAACTACGCTTGTTGAATAGCGGTATATAAATATTAATAGAGGTATTAAATAAGACCATCCAAAGCACGCTTCTGTGTTACCTTTCATTTTCTTAATGATATTTTTATTCTTTATAAAAAGAAAAACAAGAAGGAAAAAATACATAATCCAAATGATTTTACATATTAAAAAAGTGGGGAAAACAGATATGAAAGTGATCAGAACTTTGAGTAGATATATCTACATATTTCATGCGACTTCAGACATTTTATCGAGGGATGGTCTCCAAATAGCTTTGTATATGTCCAAGCGTAACTTGACGTCGATATGCCCATCTGTGTTAACTTTCATATTGTGGTGTTCTTCACATTTATCTAAAGTCTACAACTGCATTAATTTCACCTTGAAACACTTCTGTTTCTGATTCCTATCACACACCTCTGTGGTCCCCCAAACATTTTGGAGAAACAGTATTATGTCGATGCTTTAATGCTCATGAACAACAGATTAATGTTGTTGTATTCTCTGACTCTTACTGCATGAGTTTGAAAATTTTGTTTCTTCCACAACTGTTTCCAGTTCCACTACTGTATATCCTTTTTGAGATGTGGCGACCAGAACTGGACGCAATACTCCAGATGTGGCCTTACCATCAATTTGTACAACGGCATAATGATATTGGCCGTTTTATTCTCAAAACTTTATTCTCAAAAACGATCCCGAGCATGGAATTGGCCTTCTTCACAGCCACCGCACACTGGGTCGACACTTTCATCGACCTGTCCACCAGCACCCCAAGATCTCTCTTGATCCGTCACAGACAGCTCAGAACCCATCAGCGTATATGTGAAGTTTTGATTTCTTGCCTCAATGTGCATCACTTTGCACTTACTTACATTGAAGCACATCTGCTCTAGAGACGTCGCAAACATTCTTTATGGTGTGCGCTCCGCCACTCTAAGCTTAGAGAGGATCACGTTGTTTGTCAAGTCCTTCCTCCTTTGTGGGTCCTTCCCTTCCTCCAGCTGGGCCCCTATGACTTTGTTTTAAACAGCCTCCATGCGCTTTGGAGAGACTGGACTCTTTTTACCTTCCCTTTCAGTTTTCATCTAACTAGGCTCCTCATTTGAGGGAAATCCGCCCTTTGGAAGTCAGGGGTCTTTAAAGAGCGGGCCTGTCCGAGGCTTTGCCTTTCTACCGGGGTAGCTACGAGACGGGCAGGGTACTGGTGCTCCGCCAGGCTACTCCTGTATCGTCTAGACCCAGTAGGGGTGGAAGCTGTCGGACAGATCTAGGCCTGGCTACAAGGAGTTCTGGACAGCTTCCCTTTCTGGAGGCGGCCTGCCAGGGGAGGTTCTGGCCGGGTCCTACTGGGTCGTTCGCTCCCAGGAGGGCTTCAGCGTCAGGCTCGAAGCCCTCTGGAGAAGGGCCGACAGGGAGGCCTGCTGGAGTCACCTTCCAGGCCCAGCAGAGGAGAGCTTTCCCCTTCCTTGGGGCTGGGGCTGGGCTACCTCCTCCACAGCTGTCTCTAGCTCTCTCCCCCTGCCTCCCCAGCTGCTCCTGCTTAAGAGGCTTCCAGCCCTCAGACTCCTCGCCTGCAGCTTGGACTGCACCCTTTCCTGCCTGGTCCGGAGTCTCTCGAAACCCCAGGCGGCCCAGGGTCTTGTGACTGTAATACTGATGCCTTGGTAATATTGATTCCTGATCTCCGCCATCAAGATTGGGTGGTAGTGTTAATCGCTGGAAACGCGTGACTTGGAAGCGTCCCGTTTATTTAGCATGCATGCTGCCTCCTCCTCCTTATACCTGTGGACTTGAAGGCACAGGAACTGAGGAAGCTGGCTTCCTTCCACTGAGCCGGACCCTGGCTTGGTCCTTTGGCTGGGGAGCATTCTGCCAGCACCATCAGAGGTTGTTTAGCACCAGAGAGGCAAAGGCACTCACCGGCCCCACAAAACACATGGCGTGTGATGTGAAAGCCCCTCCCATGTGGCAGTGCGCCCCATTGGGCGGTAGCGAGGAACGTGCCAGGGCTGCCCGCCCTCCTCCGCCACGTTGGTCCATCTAGCTCCGTATTGTGTTGTCCCTGACTGGCAGCATCAGCCTCTCTCCAGGGGTTTTTCTCTGCCCTACCTAGAGATGCTGCTACCTGCCAGGGGCGGGATGTGGGGGGGGAACCTTCTGCATGCAAAGCAGGGGTGGCTCTGCGCTGAACCACAGCCCCCCACCCCCCTTCAGTTCCCTGGGACTGACTGCCCCGGCTGTGATACATGCACAGGGCTGCACTGCTGAGTAGGCGGCACCTCGGCATGAGCTGCACCAACCCCTGGAGTCATGATTCCCAGTGATGCCTTTTAGCACGGAGAGAGGAAATTGTGTTGCGATTGAAATTTAATTATCCTGCATTGTTCTTTGAACAACTTCAGGTAAATTGTTAAATCCTAGACCTTTTCTAGAGTCTTTTGCTAAGTGTGGTAATTTTTTTCCAAATTATTACATAATTGGGAAACGTCAAACATTAATTCCGGAAAGAAAAAAACCCAGACATCCTAGTCTTGCTTTTTAAAATTCAGAAATAAAGATATGCTCCAAATTGCTATGATTCCAGAGTACAAGGGACTATTTGTAGTGGTGCTTTGGAAAAGCAATTCAAGTAGGGAAGAAATGTTGTTGTTGTTCAGTCGTTAAGTCGTGTCCGACCCTTCGTGATCCCATGAACCATATCCCGCCAGGCCTTCCTATCCTCCACTATCTTCCTGAGTTCGCTCATTTTCATGTTCGTTGCATCCGTGATGCTGTCTAACCATCTCATCCTTGGCCTTCCCCTTCTCCTTTCGCCTTCAATCTTTCCCAGCATCGGAGTCTTCTCCAGAGAGTCCTCTCTTCGCATTAGGTGGCCAAAATATTTGAGCTTCAGCCTCAGTACCTGTCCTTCCAGGGAACAGTCAGGGTTGATTTCATTTAGGATTGACTGATTTGATCTCCTAGCAGTCCAAGGGACTCTCAGGAGTCTTCTCCAGCACCACAGTTCAAAAGCATCTATTCTTCGGCGCTCAGCCTTCCTTATGGTCCAACTCTCGCAACCATACATTGCTACTGGGAACACCATCGCCCTGACTATACGAACTTGTGTTGGCATAGTGATATCTCTGCTTTTTATTATGCTGTCTAAGTTTGCCATAGCTTTCCTTCCAAGGAGTAAGCGTCTTTTAATTTCATGGCTGCTGTCTCCGTCTGCAGTGATCTTGGAACCCAAAAAAGTAAAATCTGTTACTGCTTCCATTTCTGCCCCTTCTATTTGTCAGGAGCTGATGGGACCAGATGCCATGATCTTAGTTTTATTAATGTTGAGTTTCAAGCCAACTTTTGCACTCTCCTCTTTCACCCTCATCAAGAGGCTCTTTAGTTCTTCTTCACTTTCTGACATGAGGGTGGTATTTATTTATTTATTTTATTTTTCACATTTTTATACCGCCCTTCCTCCAAGGAGCTCAGAGTGGTGTACATATTTCCTCCCCTCCTTTTTGTCCTCACAACAACCCTGTGAGGTAGGTGGGGCTGAGAGATAGTGACTGGCCCAAGGTCACCCAGGAAGCTTCATGGCTGAGTGGGGATTTGAACCTGGATCTTCCAGGTCTAAATCCGACTCCCAAACCACTACACCATCGTCTGCGTATCTGAGGTTGTTATTTCTCCTGGCAATCTTGATTCCAGCTTGCAATTCATTCAGCCCTGCATTTCTCATACTGTACTCTGCATATAAGTTAAATAGGCAGGGTGACAATATACAGCCTTGCCGTACTCCCCAATTTTGAACCAATGCTTTGAACAATATTTTGAAGAAATACTTTCCTTCTAATGCTGCTCTTTATTCCAGTGAATGCAGATTGGGCTCTGAACAATTATCCTAAAGCAAGCTAAGCGGCAATGGCTGACGGGAAGCCTCCTGGAGCGTCTTGCCTTGACAAGCATCCGCCTGTTTCTGTCAATGACGAATGCCTGAGAGACTGAGCTGCACTTGGGCTTCCCCAGGGCAAACCTGACCTCTGCCCTGAATGCTCAGGAGGGGGCTTCAGGCCAACTGCTCCCTCTCAGCCTCAGTCTTCCCATCTACAGTCTGGTCCCTGGGAGTAGAATACTTGCCAAACAGGGTTGGGGTAAGGACAGCATCAGGATAAGGCACAGAGTGATAAGTGCTGTGCAGTAATTCCTCATGACGTGAGCTTGACTCATTCCATGAAAGCAGCTCCTGAAGTCAGGTTTCGTCTCTGTACGTTCTGCTGGTCCTGGCAGTGGCTTGCAGTACGGTTGACCATGGCAGCCTTCTGGATCTCCTTTCAGCGAGGAGTCTTGGAGACACCGTTCTCCTTTCATTCTTCATGCAGGGGAGGTTCCAGAACCTTTGTACAGAGCCTTTGTACAGAGCAACGCTGCTACTACCTCAGCACTGCCCCACATCAAGGGGACGCGCGGCAAACACTTGCTCCCCCCCTCTGGCGCGCCAAAGGTTCTGGGGACCTCCTGGTTGATGGAGGAAAAAGGGGTCACAACAGCTGTACTGAAATGCCAAAATAGCTGGTAGAATCAAAAGGGATATTGTTGTTCTTCACATATTTCAACTGAAACAACTTGCTGTAAAATACATAATAACTTTAAAAATCATCAAACATCATGGATACTAAACATTTACAAAATACAAGAGCTAAAATTCACAAATGTGTTTGAAAGTATACATAATTCTATAATAAAATACCCTGTAGCATAAACCCAACCTACTATGAAAATAAACTGAGAAATTAAGATAAAGAATACTCCTCTAAATGTCAATTTCTGTCTTAGTTGGTAGCAACAAAGACAGGGTCTTCGACGGGCCCCTTGAAAGATGAACCAGTTTATTTCAGCAGAAGCTTTTGTAGACATGGTCTGTAGTCGACAGTCTCCAGCAGCATGATGAGCACCTTAAAGACGAGCCACGAGCGTGTTAGACCACAGTCCTCTTCATCGGGTGCAGGAAGCGTAATCCGTGGCTGGCAGGTCCACCTGAGATTGGGGGGAGGGGTTGTAAAAGGTGGGGTCAAAGGGCACAGTCGGTGCACAGTGGTCTTGTGAGTGAGTGAGTGATGTAGAAATGTCTATCCTGCCTTCAGACCCCAAAGGGGCCCCTGAAGGCAGTTCACTTCGTAGCTCAAAGAATAATCCATCGATACCCTCACAGAGCGCAGTCACCGTACGTAAAGTTTAGTGATGACCCACAGCACCAGGAATAATTAAAGAGCAGCCTCGGGACGTGCTGTTAATTAACTAAAGGTAGTAATAATTCCAAGGGAGAAACCATCGTTTCTTCTGGAGGCCTGTAGGGGTGGCCCCAGTCCTGCGAAGGGAGGGCCCAGGTGGCCACGGGATGGGTGCCTAGTCCTGCGTGAAGCTGCGTTCCCCGGAACAGCGCAGCGGTCACGACGGAGAAGGCTGGACCGAGCTGCTTAGCCATGCAGGGAGACCAGAAACCTTTGTCTTTGTGCAAGTCAAAGCGAATCGAGTCCAGTTTCCTGCCAAGTTCTAATTCCGCCGTTTCTCCCTGGCGAGTCCGTTTGTGTTCCTTTGCTGTAAAAGGGCAACTCTCGAGTCAGCAGTGCAGTGACCTGGGTGCTGCTCCTGGCCGTTGCTGTGGTCAGCTTGACCTCTTTGTCCTACGGAGCCAGCCTAGTGGCACTGTTGGCAGAGGGAACCATTTTTATGCCTTTATTTTATTTTCCTACATTTTGAAAGGTTTATACCCACCTTTCCAGAGCAAGGCTCTTTAAGAGCGCAAGGCAAAAGAGAGAACAGTAGAATCGGTCCGTGCAGAGCTATACAGCAGCGGCGACGACGACGCCCTGATTCGGCAGAGCTGGAGGATCAGCAAGTGAAGGCGCCCCTGAGGATGCTGCCGCCGCCCCTCCAATGTTGACCATCTTGCCTGAGTGTGTCTGGGCAACATCCGAGTGGGCGTCTGCGTGTGCATGCCTGCCGTGTGGCCTGTGGTTGGTCAGCAGCCGTTTCAGACTGGGAGGTGGGGGCTGCATCTAGGCAAGGGCACACCCCTCTCCCTGAGGCCTGTGAGAGCTGAAGTGTTGGGGGAAGTGGGTTGGGGGGGGTAGTTAATCATGCGTTGGAGCGGTTTGCACTGGGGCCTGTCGGTGGCACACCTGGAGGCAGGTCTGAGCAGAACGGCCTGGAGCAGGAGACCCTGGTGGGTGGCACAGTGGAGAGCCAGGAGCAGGCGAGCGGAGGGGCAAGATCCTGGGCGGCTTTGGAGAGGGGCCAGTTCAGCCAGGGGTTGAGGAGGGGCACAACTTGATCTGTGCCACGAACAAGATTGATCTTCCTAACTGCCATCGTATAAGATACGCCAGGCGAGATGGCAGCAAGTGCGTTGCTACATGTCTCGCCTGAAAACAGGCTCCCACCAGGCAGCGAGGTAGAGTCCTTCCTGCTCTAAGCCCTGTCCCACTGCATGCGCACACACGGATGTTGTCCCAGTTAAGGGCACTGTGTCCGCAGGGGCCAGCCTGATGTCAGTTTCTGATGCCCGCAGCATTTTTGTAGCCACGTTCTGAGCGAAGGAAAAGTGCAGGGTCAGTTGGAGTAGCCGCTGCTGTGTGTCGTGGAGTGTTTGCTGCGTCCCCTTGATGTGGGGCAGTGCTGAGGTAGTAGCAGCTTTGCTCTGTACAAAGGCTCTTGACGCAGCAGCAGCAGCAGCAGCAGCAGGTCCTTGCCATCCCTCCGTGCCCCCCCCCGCGTCCTCCTCCGCCTGGGCTGTCGAGGGAATTGAGCTTTACAATGCCACCCTTGGCCCTGCTTCTTGTGACGCTTCTTGCAGTTGCTGGACATGCTTTGCCCAAGGGCCATTTCTCTCTGTGGCGGTCGGCTCACTCACCCGCGCTGCTGCTCAGTCAGGGAAGCGCTGCTTCGCTAGAACCCCGCCGCACCGGCCGTGTGTAGCTGGAGCAGGAGCTGCTGCTGCTGCTGCCGCCTCCAAAGCTGCTCTTTCGAGGGGAGACGCAGAAGGAACGGAAAGGGGGGGGGGGATTGGCTCCTTGCTCGCCTTCTTGGCCTCCCTCCTCGAGAGCGGGCTGGGTGGGTGTGTCGCTGGCTGGCTGGCTGGCTTGCCAGGCCAGGGGGTGTCGTGGGGGCTCCGACCCACCTGCGCTCCCCGAAAGCAGCTGCTGCTGCCTCCCTTCCCTTGTGCAAGGAGATCCTGGGCCACGTGACGCGTCTGTCTCCTAGAGACGGGCGCGGAGGAGCGAGAGCAGCAGCAGCCGCCGCCGCCGCCCTTGAACGCCTCGCGCGCTCGCCAGCCGGTAAAGACAGGAAGAAGAGGAGGCGGCGGCGGCATTGGCCCCGGAGGAGCCTCCCTCCGCCGCCAGAGGTTTGCTGCGTTTGCGGCTAGTGCTGCTTTCGGGCGGGCGGGACCTTTGCCTGCGGGGGGGTGGCGAGCGAGCGAGCGCCAAAGGCAGCGGCAGCCCCAGAAGTTCATCTTCCTTCCCAGCAGCAGTTGTTGGCGGCTGCGCGGCTGCTGGTTCCGGCGGCGGCGGCTTTGTCGTGCTCGGGATGGAGCTGTCGCCAGACCCGGTTGCTGCTGGTGCTGCTGCTCCCCCCCCCCTTTGGCTGCTGTAAACAGATTGCAGCAGTGGCTGGGGGGGAGCAGGCAGGTTACACCGCAGGGCCTCTACTCCAACAGTGTGGGAAAAAA
Organism: Plestiodon gilberti rubricaudatus; assembly: GCA_026170595.1. Lineage (NCBI taxonomy): Eukaryota > Metazoa > Chordata > Lepidosauria > Squamata > Scincidae > Plestiodon > Plestiodon gilberti. Next base: position 945,496 of record JANXHW010000001.1, on the reverse strand, counting down.
GGTAACCTTTACGCATGGCGTTGGTTGGTTGGTTTGAAGTGCCTTTGAAAGGAGCATCTTGCAGTCCGAGTTGTTTGGGTGGGGGAGCAGAAGCAGTTCTGCCAAGTGGGCTCCTTGAGAGGAGCTGTTGGAGCCTGGCTGAGAGTGGCGTCGCTGGCCAGAGTTGCTCCAGAGGTGACATACAACCGTCAGTCAGCAGCAGGCGCTCCCTGGTTACTTCTCTGCACGGGACGGACCCTCCTCTGTGCAGGAGTGTTGCTTGCTTCTTTCCAGCCCCAGCACAGCAGAGGGGGGGGGGATTACATTGCTGCTCCTACTCTCTAGCTGAGCATTTGCTTTTTAATGCTGGCCTTTCAGTCCAGATGCTGTCCGATGTCTTTTCCAGTGAAATAGAACTTGTGTCCGTCGCAAGTTGAAATGTCTCTCCGAGAGAGGCTGGCGTGTGTAGCTGGTAAAGCCTCTTTCTTTGCTGCTTTCTGTGAGGATGGGCGGGATGTCCAGCCAGACTAAGGGCACAATCCTAGGTATGTCTACTTAGAAGTAAGTCCCACTGTGTCCAATGGGGCTTTCTCCCAGGAAAGTGTGGCTTGGATGGCAGGCTAGGTGGCGGCAGGAGGCTGTGATCCTGCTGCTGCCGAAACGTGTTCCTTCCTCGGTGCTCGGAGCAGCTCATCTCACGGCTGGGCAGGCGGCTTCCACAGTCCCGGTTCTCCTCCCGGCCACCTGCCCTTCCGAGGTTTTGAGGATTTGTTTTAATGTCCTCCTGTTGCAGTTGCTGTGGTTTTTCTGTTGTGTTTGTTTTTTAAATGTTATGAGCTGCCTCCCACCTGGGAGGGGAAAGGCAAGTAACACGTAATTTACAATACAATAAATCCATAGCTGTGTTAGCAGAAGTTTTGGCTAATGAATGAATCCAGAAAGTAGCCCTAGTTGCATTTGGGCCAGCCAGGCAGCCACTTGACCCTAGTTGCTTGAGCTCCTATGAAGGAGAGGATTCGATTTAAAGAGGGTGAAACGCAGAACGGCTCCCTGTGGCTCCGCTTGACCATCACACATGTCCAGTGGCCACTGGCCTAACCGCTCCCTTCATTCTGAAGTGGAAGAAAAGGGGGGGAAACCTTGTGGTTGCCACCCGCTTCAAAGGGATGGAAGTAAAAATAGGCCCGTTTTTGAGAAATGAAAAGTTCCTGTAACTTCTAGCTAGCTCTTCAGAATCCATGAGATTAATCTGAGTACATTGCGTCAAACTTGGTCCTGGGCACCTTTTGCCTAAGTGGCCTGTTGGAGGGGATCTGGAGAGCTGGGTTCAAATTCAGGAGATGGATTGGGTGACCTTGACTCGATCCCTCCTGACCACGGTTCCCCATCTGTAGAATTATAACCTTCATGACCTCCTAAAACGATGGGAAAATCAGTCTGTGGGTGTTGCCCCCTCAACAGGCCTGTCCTCAGTCTAGCAACCTCCATCCGGGAATGGAGAAGAGCGCCCTCTCCAGCTCCTTCTCTGTTTGCTGCTGCTGCTGCTACTGATGCCAGAAAGGTGCAAGTGCTTAAGGAAGGACTTCCCATCACCATCCCCCCCCCCCAAGTTGTGAAGAAGCTGTTGGCCGAGACCCTCTGCCATGGAAGATTCTGTCCCAGTGTGTGTGTTTGCACTTTTGGAACCTAACAGAATTGCGGTGCATCAGATCTCGGGTTTCAGTGGACCAAAAGAGCAATAATGCCCCAGCACGGAGTAACCCACCTGCAGGGTTTTGAGGACCTCCCTCTTTGAAGGGGAGAAGGGGTGCGAATAAGGACCGTTCTGTAGGTATTCTCCCAGGACCAATGCAGAAAAGCAGCCACTTTGAAGTAGGCTGTGAGGGGTGCATCTGGAAATGCATCCTTGTCGCCCTCCAAGGTCTAGGGGGGGCCGTTCTGCCTACTGTCGTCCCCAGGGCGGCTGCTGCTGCTGCTGTCAGGGTGAGCCGTGGGGTGTCTGGATGCGGCCAGCAGCTCTGTCCATTTCGTGGCAGGTGGGACTGTGTGTGATTGCGTTGGTTGGTTTCAAATACAGTGGAACCTTGGATTGCGAGCATAATTGGTTCCAGAAACGTGCTTGTAATCCAAAGCACTCGTATATCAAAGCAAATTTTCCCATAAAAAATAATGGAAACTCAGATGATTCGTTATTCTGCAAGAGATCTTTGTGTGTGTCTGCATTATCTCCTGGGCTCAGCTAATTAAGAAGCTGCCCTGCAGAGTACTCCTTTGCTCTTGCAAACTGTACCTCACTTTGCAACATGTCACTTTGCAACATAGCTAATGTCACGCCAATCTTTAAAAAAGGAAGGAGGGGGGACCCGGGAAACTACAGGCCGGTCAGCCTAACCTCTGTTCCAGGGAAGATGGTGGAAAGTCTCATTAAGGATAAAATCTTAAAATACATAGAAGAACAAGCTCTGCTGAGGGAGAGTCAGCATGGCTTCTGCAAGGGGAAGTCTTGCCTCACAAACCTGTTAGAATTTTTTGAAAAGGTCAACAGGCATGTGGATGCGAGCGAACCCGTGGATATTATATATCTGGATTTTCAGAAGGCGTTTGACACGGTCCCTCATGAAAGGCTCCTGAGAAAACTCCACAGTCAGGGAATAAGAGGGCAGGTCCTCTTGTGGATTAGGAACTGGTTGAAGACCAGGAAACAGCGAGTGGGAGTCAATGGGCAATTTTCACAGTGGCGAGAGGTGAAAAGCGGTGTGCCCCAAGGATCGGTCTTGGGACCGGTGCTTTTCAACTTATTCATAAATGACCTGGAGTTGGGGATAGGCAGTGAGGTGGCCAAGTTTGCAGATGACACTAAACTTTTCCGGGTGGTGAAGACCAGCAGGGATTGTGAAGAGCTCCAGAAGGATCTCTCCAAACTGGGAGAATGGGCAGCAAAATGGCAGATGCGCTTCAATGTAAGTGATGCACATTGGGGCAAGAAACCAAAATTTCACATATACGCTAATGGGTTCTGAGTTGTCTGTGACGGATCAAGAGAGAGATCTTGGGGTGCTGGTGGACAGGTCGATGAAAGTGTCGACCCAGTGTGCGGCGGCTGTGAAGAAGGCCAATTCCATGCTCGGGATCATTAAAAAAGGGATTGAGAATAAAACGGCCAATATCATTCTGCCTTTGTACAAATCGATGGTAAGGCCACATCTGGAGTATTGTGTCCAGTTCTGGTCACCACACCTCAAAAAGGATATAGTTGAATTGGAAAAGGTGCAGAAAAGAGCGACCAGAATGATTTGTGGGCTGGAGCACCTCCCTTACGAGGAAAGGCTACAGCGTCTGGGGCTTTTCAGCCTAGAAAAAAGGCGCCCTGAGGGGGGACATGATTGAGACTTATAAAATTATGCATGGGATGGAGAGAGTGGATAGAGGGAAATTCTTCTCCCTCTCGCACAACACCAGAACCAGGGGACATGCACTAAAATTGAGTGGAGGGAGAGTTAGAACAGACAAAAGAAAATATTTCTTTACCCAGCGTGTAATTCATCTGTGGAACTCCTTGCCACAGGATGTGGTGATGGCACCTGGCCTAGATGCCTTTAAAAGGGGTTTGGACAGATTCATGGAGGAAAAGACCATCACAGGTTACAAGCCATAAGCAACCTCCTGGTTTTAGAAGTGGGTTTTCTCTGTGCCAGGTGCAAGGGAGTGGCGACTGGACACAGGTATCTTGTTGTCTTGTGTGCTCCCTGAGGCATCTGGTGGGGCCACTGTGTGACACAGGAAGCTGGACTAGATGGGCTTTTGGCCTGATCCAGCAGGGCTCTTCTTATGTTCAACATCTGATATGCAAAACCTGAGCCTTGTTCTGCAGAGCAAAGTCTTTGCTAGAGGCAGATGGGGGAGGGGAAAAAACAGCTTGTTAATGAGGTCTTCAAGACAGAAGTTGCAAAGCAAAGTCTGAGCTGCTATTCTGCACAAACGGAGCCTCTAGCAGAGGGAGAACAAAGTGTTAATGAGCAGTTAATGAGGGCAGTTTGTTGCCCAGGAGATGCTATTGTTACTTGTATTGCAAGACATTGCTCGTTTATCAAGTCAAAATTTAGAATACAATTTTGCTCGTCTTGCAAAGCACTCGTAGACCAAGTTACTCGCAATTCAAGGTTTCACTGTAGTTATATCCACAACAACCTTTCCTCCCCTAAAATGAGGCAGGCATTCAAGGTGGCTAACAGCAAGGTCACTATACAAAGTTTCAATAAAATGCATTACAACACAAAAACCCCAGTAGCTAAAAGCAGCAAAAGGCTGCAAAGCAGTAAAAACAATAAAAACCAGCAGCAAATGATTTTTAAAAAGCCCCTAATTAACAATATCAAAGTGAAGGCTAAATCAGCAGGAGAGGCTGGGGGGGGGGGAAGCACCAGAGGGGGGGCGACGACTCCAAGTGGAACGTCTTGAGGGAGAGTGCAGCTCTTAACTCAAAGGGGAGGAACAACACCAAAGCTGAGGGTGCCAGCACCGCTGCTGGGCTTCAGCCAGGATGGTGGAGTAGTCCAGGGTGGGTGGTCCTTCCGGAGGGGGCGCACTACCTCCAGCTTTAATGCTGCCGGCGGGCAACACCCTCTCCCTCGGGGGTGAATGAAGAACCCTTCCTGTCCACTCCGCCCCACCCCCACGGCAGTGTTATCAAGCTGGGTAAGGGCCAAGTGGGCAGGCAGCCATCCACATCTTCAGGTTGTCTATGCTGGAAAGAATCTCAGGTAACAGGACCCAAAGTGACCTGGGCGACCTCGAGTGGCCCACCCAAGGTGGAGGCCAGGTTGTGGCAGAGAGGAGCGATTTTATCTGCAGAACGCGTACATAACATAAGAACATAAGAACAGCCCTGCTGGATCAGGCCAAAAGCCCATCTAGTCCAGCTTCCTGTGTCACACAGTGGCCCCACCAGATGCCTCAGGGAGCACACAGTCAACAAGATAACCTGTTTCCCGTTGTCACTCCCCTGCACCTGGCACAGAGAAAACCCACTTCTAAAGCCAGGAAGTTGCTTATGGCTTGTAACCTGTGATGGTCTTTTCCTCCATGAATCTGTCCAAACCCCTTTTAAAGGCATCTAGGCCAGGTGCCATCACCACATCCTGTGGCAAGGAGTTCCACAGATGAATAACACGCTGGGTATTCTACACCTCTCATGTCTTGCGTAGCCAGCAAGTGTGCAGTCGCTCCTTTCCCCCAGGGGAGCCAGGTGAAGCAAGCCTCGGATAGCCTGGGACAGCACAGGTGGACGGCTTTCCGCAGGCGCAGAACTGGCGGAGAAAAAAGCTGCCTTCGCCGCCATGACCGCCACAGAGTAGGCTCTCATGGGAGCCGGACTGGCCGCGGGTTTTCTGCCCCTGTCCCTCCAGGCCTCTGCCTCGCTGCGCAAAGCCCCTCCCTCGACGGGGGGGCCAGTGGAGCTCTGCCAGGAGGCAGAGGCCATTCAGCAGCAGCTGCCTGACCCACACCAGGGGTTGACCGGGGCCTCACACCCCTGAGTAGGAAAATCCCCCACCGTCATCAGGCTCCCATCTGGATCCAGGCGCCTCGGGATAGAGGACCGTGCAATTGGGGCCCCTGCCTCTGTCAAAGACAGGGGCCACGATACGCCTGACCCCCCAGCAGGAAGTACTCTGTCCGTGACAAAGGGCTGAACCCAGATCAGCAGCAGCAGCAGCAGCAGCAGCAGGTCCAGCACCTGTCCCGCCACGTGTGTCAGGGCCACAGTCCGCTGAGACAGGCCCAAAATGGCCCTGAAATCCTGTGCTGTGCCCGCCCCGGGGGCTTCGGCCTGAGCACTGAAGTCCCCCAGAACCGCTCTCCGGGAACACTCCAAGGCCACACCTAAAATCACCCCTGGCCAGCTCAGGCAGCGAGACTGTGGGGCAACGAGGTGGCCAGGGTCCTGACCGAATCCCTGTCCTGTCCCACCCGCTCAGCATCACACACAAAGGCGCTCGGGCCCAGGGGACCCTGGCCAGGGCACCCGCGACCCCACCTCCCCGCCCCTGCAGTCAGGCTGCGGCAGCGCCCGGGAGCCTGGTGGCCAAAGCGGGAGAGAGCAGCCCATCCCGCAGGTCGTCTCGGTGCTGCCAGCCAGCTCCGCACCTTTGTCCAGGGAATATAGGTGGCAGCATTGTGGGTTCCAGTGCACAGCTATGGAGGTTTTGCTGGCTCTGCAAGGCGGCCCACTGGGCCTCATGCAGAGAGAGCACCTGAGAATCCGTTTCAGCTCTGAGGATATTCAGGAATCCATTAAGTTTCAATGTAGATGTCTTTTCACTTGTATGCAAAGTGGTTGATGAAAATAGACTGCAGCTGGAGGGGGGAATTCAATTTCTGTTGGGGATGCAGAAGCTGGAAAGCCACCCAGCCGCATCCCGGAGATTCCTTGCTCTGTAGGCATATCCTAGGCAATCCTAAATGAAATCAACCTTGACTGTTCCCTGGAAGGACAGGTACTAAGGCTGAAGCTCAAACATTTTGGCCACCTAATGTGAAGGGAGGACTCTCTGGAGAAGACTCTGATGCTGGGAAAAATTGAAGGCAAAAGGAGAAGGGGAAGGCAAAGGATGAGATGGTTAGACAGCATCACGGATGCAACGAACATGAAAATGAGTGAACTCAGGAAGACAGTGGAGGACAGGAAGGCCTGGCGGGATATGGTTCATGGGATCACGAAGGGTCGGACACGACTTAATGACTGAACAACAACAACAAGAACAAGGCACCACAATTGTGTCAAGAGGGAGTGGAGTATTTTGGATCATGCTTTCCACTTGACAAAAAGTGATTGCAGTTGTGGTTCTTTTTCAAATGTTGTGGGGCGCCCTCTCGTTTTATCTTAGGAGCCACAGGTCCTGCCTGTGACTGACCTGGAGAGTTATCCTCTCCCTGCGTACAACGGAAGAGGCAGCATCTTCTCTCTGTCCTTTGTGACGGTCCTGCTGCTGTGTGCACTTGCAAATACCCCTTACGGAGCACATTGTGTGTAGTGGTGTGGCTTGAACGCGCACCAGTAGTGCTGTGTGCAGTTGGTGTAGTTTGTTTGCTGAAAGATTCAATTTCACAGGACCAGGAGGAGGGGAGGTTGTGTCTGTGTGGGGGTGCTAGCGCACAACCCCCACTAGACATTGCGGCAAATGAATTAGAGGGGAAATGAAAGCCAGGATGATGTCATTGTTCGGGAGTTGGACTTAGACCTGGAAGATCCAGGTCCAAATCTCTGCTCAGCCATGAAGCTTCCTGGGTGACCTTGGGCCAGTCACTATCTCTCGGCCTCCAAAGGAGGAAAGGAACCATGTACACCGCCCTGAGCTCATTGGAGGAAGGAAGGGTGGTATAAAAATGTGGGAGAGAGATAAAGACGGGAACGGAGAAGGTGGGGGTAGCGGCGGCGGCTCTTTGCGGAAACCAGCCTTGGAGATGATTGCAAGCTGTGGGGTGCGGAGAGGCAGCTGGCAGGTGCATCTCATTCTTTGCTGTGGCTGTGGCTGGGGAGATGCTGCTGGAAAGGGACCCCTGTGACCTGGCCACTGCGGGGGAGGTGGATGCCACATGGATACGCTCCCTGGAGGTTCTTCGGTGGGGCCCTTTGCCTTGTCTGCTGCGGGGTGGGCAGAGCCGCGGAACAGCGCTGTGTTCCGGCAGGGCAGGGCAAGCTTCCAGCTGTCCAGGTGCCTGCTGATGTCCGTCCCTTTGGGCTCCTCGCGTGGGGCACATGGTTGTGCCGCTTGGCTTAGCCATGGAGCCGGTGGCTCAGTATTTGAAGCCTCCCTCAAAGCAGCCCGGTGTCGCCTGTGTGGTGCCGCCCTCTAAGAGGGGGCACCTAGCTGGGCATGGACTGTTTTTACCCTGCCAACCCGAGCAGCAGGTGAATCATTTTCTTTCTTTTCCCTCCCAGCAGAGAAGGAAGATGCTACCCGGGCCGGCTTTCATACCCCGCCTGGCTGCTCGCTGGCTTATTACGTTGCCTCTGGAAATGCTGCTCTTGAGTGGTGTGTGTGGCGTGAGGGGGCAAGGAGTGAGGAGGCCCTGCCTTGAGGCAGCAGCAGAGGGGAGCCTTCCCGTGGCCTGTGGCCGCCTGCCGTGGACCTTTCGCCCTCTGGACTGAAGGCTGACTCCAGTCCCGCTTCTCCCAGTAGTGCTGAGTCTGTCGCGGAGGAGCAGCTGGTTCTGCCCGTGGCCACGCTCCGCAAGACACAAGTCAGACGCCTCGCCAGTCGCTTCACTTGCTGGAGTGCGTGTGCGTGTGTGTGTGCGTGTGACCAAGGGAGCTGTGTGGGCCATGATCGAATCAACGTTTCCCTTGAGAAGCACACAGAGTGATCGGCCCGGCCCTCCGAGGATCACGTAGCTCAGGCAAAGTGTCAGCTGCAGATGGGCACCTTTGATGGGGTCTCAGACTCGGCAGTGGGAAGGGCGAAGAGAAGGCGGAGCCTCTTCAGGTGCCTGCCCCCCCCCCACAAGTCGAGGTGGTGGTTCCCAGCTTCAGGGCCTTGACCGTGCCGTGCCATCAACGCTTTCTTCTTTTTCAGCCCTTCTCGGCCCCTTGCCAACATGAATGACGCCCTGGTTGCCCACGTGACCACTGGAGCCCCCACGCCAACCAAAAGGTAGGTGTGCTCAGTGACGGTTGAAGGCAGAGGTGGGGCTGGGACTGAGGCTGCTGCTTCCACTCTGGGGCCTCGGCTGCAGAGAGCGAAGGATGCGTAGTGGGGGGGCGGGCTCCTCTTCCTGTTCCTTCCGAAAGCAAGGGTTTGGGTTGCAGCCTCTGCTTTTAGGGTGTTTCCATTGCAAAATAATTTGTTTTCTTCTCCGCCATCCCATAGGCGGAGTAGCGTCCAACGTACTGAGGCCTCCAGGGTGGGAGGCCTCTTGGGGCTCCCTGAGGGCGAAACATTGGAAACGTGGCTTTTCTCTTTCTGACCCCACTGCAGAGGATAGAGTTCCTGCGCCGTGGCCTACAAAGGCCCGGAGCAGCCGCTGCAGCCAGTCCGCTGTTGCCTGCGAGCTGCAGCAGGTCGTCCTGGTCCTTCTCCCTCGTGCTGCCCTGAGAAGGCGCAACCTGACTCCTGCCCGCAGCACGTTGGGGTCGCATCTTGACCTGCACTCAGCAGCAGCGAGCGGATACTCAAGTGCTGATGCTCTTGAAAGGGCTGCAGCCGCCGGGGAAGATGCAGCAAAGGGTGTCAGGCTCTGAATTCTCTTCCCCTGGACAGAGGGAGGGCCAGCGTCAAGTTCCTTACCGAGATTTTGACTGCCAGAGAAAAGGTGTTCTGTTCTGTTGCTCTGAAGCAGAGAGGAATTCGTATGATCTTCATTGTTTTAACAACGAAGACAGTTTTGTTTCATGTGTGTTGCATGTGAAGGGTGTCTTTTGTTGATCTTTTCCCTTCTGTGAGTGTAATTGAGAAGAGACTTTGCAGATTCAGGTGGACCCCCCCCCCAGATTTTCTGTTGTGTTCAGCAGTCACCAGGGGGCCACCAGAACCTCGCCTATGTTTTCAGGATAGAGTCGCTTCTGTTCTATATTAGGAGCATATATTGAACTGGTTCTTATTTGTTTGCCTTGGAAATCTGCCTTTAAAAAATATAACAAGCTAAATTATTGCTGAATACATAACAAATATTGTACTGAATCCTCTTTGAGTGCCGCATTTCATGTTTTAGTATCGGCAGACGACCGATACACAAGGCCTGGAGTAACCTGCTCTCATATGGATGGGCAGCAGCCCGATCCTGTCTGGCCACCAGGCCAAGGTAGGACGACTGTGCAGCCGGCCCAGGACCTTTGCAAAAGCGGCTGTAAGGCAGTTGCATGGCCCCAGGCTGGCGCAGAGGCCTGCGCCTGCGGGCCAGATCCAGACAGGTAAGCTGCGGCTGAGCCGCACGGTGCAGGGGTGGGAGGGGAGGGCAAGGGTGAGCGGATTGGGCCTGGGAGGGGAGTGGGAGCAGTAGCGTAGGCGGTATCCTATCCCCCTCCAAGGCCCGTTTCTCCCCACGCAGGGCACCCTTGGGTTTTGCTGCCAAAATCGCAGGCACAGATCCAAGGAGGCCCGTTGCGGGGACTGGGGCTTTACCTGGGGTTAGGGAACAAAAGTTCCTTGACCCCGAGGAGACCTCCAATCCCACCCACTCTGCTCAGGATCCAGCACTGCCGGTGCTGGCACAGCTGGATCGCTGAGCGGAGCGTAGGGCAGGATTGCAAACGTGTGGCCTGTTTTGTCATGAGGGAGGGTGGCCCCCAGCCTGAGCTCTGTGAAGGACGGATTGGATTCAGAGGTGGCAAATCACCTGAAACTGCTCTTAGCGCTGCCTGCCTGGCTCCCTCCTTCAGAGGCATCCAGCAGGTGCCCACCGGACCGGAGTCTTGGTTTTTATACCTACCAGCCAGCTGGTCCATCTCTGGTCTGTGCACTCTCCCTCTCCCGCCCCCCCCCCCCAAATGAAGACAAATACTTTTCCCGGTTGAGACAGCTGCTTCACTGTGGCTCTGCCACTCAGCCGTCTGTGAGGCACATGCTTGCGCCCACAAGTTTAATATTACTGATATTAGTATTAATATTCATATTGATATTAATTGGATTTATATCCCGCTTCCCCCCCCCCCCCAGGGGGATGAACAGCATTGATGTCCTACTGTGTGGTTATTGCAGTCAGGCCACCCCAGCTCTTAACACGTGAGCCTTCCTGCCCCTGCGTTTCAGCCTGGAGCCTCTCAGAGCAGTGGCCACTTAGGGTTAAAGAAGCAGCTGTAATAACACAAATGAAATTAACCCCCAGCAGAGCAGCGCCAGGCAGGCCACCCACCCAACACCATCGTCGTCTTCACCTGGCCTGGGGAGCTGAAGTGGCAGGACAGGGTCGTCGTCCTCCGTACCTGAGCAGCCCGGCTTCCTTTGGCCTCCGATGGGAAAGAAGAGCCTTGCACCTCTGCAGCAGAGGAGCCGTGAGCAGCCTTCTTGGGTGTGCAGCAGGGCTTTCTCTTTGGGGCTTTGGGATCCTGTCCCTCTGTAAAGATGCTACAAAGTCTGGCGGAGAACTTCCTGGTGGCTACATGGAGTGGCTGTTTCCTGCTGCTGGGGCCACCTAATGGCAAACTCAAGAAGTGCAGCCAGCAGCAGTTCAGGGGCAAGGCTTTGAAAGCCTGACGTGGGCTCAGAGGTAAACCTTGCAAATAGTCACACGTTACCCAAGAGATTGGGGAAAGGTGGTTGCCTAGAACTGGGTGGGGACAGCTGATCTTTGGCAGCGGTGCAGTAGTTGTGGCCTTCTTCCAGACTGGGATGGCCAGAATGCGCCTGCTCGCGTGTCCTGTTGCCAGGGTCACCAGCGCACTGAAGGAAGAGCAAAGTGGGAGCAGCCCCCCCCCATCGCGTGGCCTCCTGCATCCCTGGGAGCAGACAGCCTCGGACCACCACCAACATGCGATTGTAGAGCCAGGAGACCAACACATGATTCAGGCCTCTTTGTGGCTACAGCCACCAAAGCAAACAAGAGCCACTTCTTTCAGTACGCGGAAAGCAAGACGCCTGTCGGAGAGGCGGTTCGACTGTTGGATAACGCGGGAATAAAAGGGAAGCTTCACAAGGAGAAGGAGATTGCAGAGAGAGAAGCCAAATGAATTCTTTGCTCGACATGCCTGAACTGACCTTCTCAGGGAGGGAGTCTGAAGCCCTGAGTCCCGCAGAAATGACCAGGGGTGGGGCGCTGGAGCGCACGGACAGATCAAAGCACAACAAAGCACTGGATGCAGAGTAGTCTCCAGCCAAGAGCTCATTGTCCATCTTAGGTCACCTGTGTTTGAACTGTCCAGAGGACTGGAAGGCTGCCGGTGTAGGGCTTGTTTTTGAGAAGGTGGCAGCCTTCCCTGCAGGAGTGGTTTCAGAGGTCGCGTTGGAGGCCTCTTGTGCGAGACGCCGCTGGCCATGTGGATGTTCTGAGCCAGTGAAAGGCTGGATGGCATGAAAGAGATTCTCCTGCCCTGGGGAGACCCGCTGAGGTGGCAGTGGTGTGTCTGGACATGGCTGCAGCCCCCCGAGGATCAGGGGGGCAGCTTGGGAAGACCCCGGAATGACGGCTGTGGCCAAGGCTGCTTTTGCCCTGCTGCGGCTGGTGCGGCAGCTGCACCCGCTTCTGTCTCAGACAGACCTGTGCATGGTTGCCTCGCATACAGGTTATTGCAGCGCAAGCTACGTGGCGCTGCCCGTGAAGCCGCTCTAACACCTCAGCTGGTGCAAAACCCAGCTGCCTAGGAACTGGGGGCACCACTTGCAAGGGGTCCTAGGGCGCCACCTGCTGACGCAGCTGAGTGCGCCACCAGGAGGCGGCTTCCTGGCACGATCCAAGGTGCTGGTTGTCCCCTTTCAGGCCCAAGGCAGCTTAGGACCAGAGCGTCTTGAGGTCTGTCCCCCCCTCCCCGAATCTGTCCTTTCTGTCGGACCTTGTGGTTCTGGCACTCACTGTGGGAGGGCATGTGGAACTCCCTGCCCCGTGGGGTGCTGCAGGCTTCATCTCTGGCAGTCTGTTCAAGACATGCCTGTTGAATCCGGCCTTTGCTGCATTGTTGGGATACTCAGGGGCTAGAAGGCTCTGCAAGCTCTAGAAGTTCTTTCTGCAGGTTGTATACATATACAGTATATGCAGGACTTCTCTGCGTGCGTGCGCGTGTATGTGTGTGTGTGTGTGTGTGTGTGTGTGTGCGCGCACAGATGTTCACTTGGAGGGCAAAGGGGTAGGGAAGCAACCTGCCCCATCTTGGTTCCCCAGCCCCATGGTATAGCAGACCGGAGTGGGCTGACCCTCACCATGTCAAACCAGCGTCACTGAAGTCCTCTGCTTGCCCCTGTCTCCAGCTCCCTCCCTTCCCTGTGTAGGATTTCAGTGGGCAAACTCCTCAGAGCGGGGACCTGTAGCCTTGTGCACATGGAGGGAGCGTAAGGGAGGGAGCACCTTATGCATAAGAGTGTGGTGGGGTTGCGATAGTCTGTCACTTCATTGTGGTATCTGTTGTGGAAAGGGGGGCTTGCACTTGGGCGCTTATGTGCCAGCCTGGCACATTTGGCATGACTGAACAATGGGCTGCTTCTCTGTTTCATGCACAACAGCCTTGCCCTCCCTTTGCCGACTGCCGGTTGATCGATTGAGTGGCACTGTTCGACTGCCAGTTGGTGGGCAGGCTCCAGACGAAGGGCCTGGTGGCATGTTGCTCTAAGTGCTAAATGGAGGCCATGGCAAGGTTCCTCCCCCCCCCCCCCCGTGAAAATATTACTTGCAAGGGAGCAGTCAGGAGCAGGACGGCAGGCAGGGGCAAAGTACTGATGCCCCCACCTCCCCCCAGTTTCACCATGTTTCATGCACCGCCACCACCACTCTTTGTAACAAAAGCAAAAAAACTCTCCGGGGCCCACGGCGGAACATTTTGCGTCCCCTGCAGTTTGGCGCTAACAAGGCCGCTTGGGGGACGTTGTACTGGAGTGGTAGCAGGTGACCCCTTTCTCCGAGAGGTCATTGGGGCGGGCCCTCCGTCATGCCCCAAGTTCCCGGCACATGTTCGTTTCTTTCCATGCTTGTGCTTTTTAAGTGTCCTTGTTTGACTTCTTGGTTTTCCATTGGCCAGCTCCACAGCCCGCCCACCTGCCCAGCATGCCTCCTCCTGGTGTGGCTCCCTCCATCCTTCTTATTTCTGTTGTGTTTTGCTTCCTTTGCTTCATCCCCACTAGGTTGCATCCCAGCCTGGGCCCCTCCCACCGGCTCAGCGATGAGCACGCCCTGATAGCAGCCTGTGTGAGTCGACTCCAGAGTGGCGCCGCACGGTTAGTGTTAGGGGCGGGGCCTGGGGGTCAGGAGGAGGAGCACTCTCTCTCTCTCTCTCCCTCTCTCTTCCCCTGCCTGGACGGACTGGCTGGACTTCCTGCTCTGTGGCCACTGAGCCTGGGCCGAAACATTCACATTGGACAGTGCCAGGAAAGGGGGGGGGGTCTGCTGCTGGTTTTGTGGGTGCACTTAACTTGCTGGGTTCCATTGGTCTGGCTGATCTTGACCATCCTGCCCAAAGAGGGGTGTTTTTCGAAAAAGAGATGACTTCCTTCTTGAAAGCCACTTGGTGGGAATTCTGGGTAACACCAAGATGCTTCCCAGGATCTCTAGATCTTGAACCGTTTTGAGCAGGCAGCCCACCCTTCGCACGGCGTCGTTCAGGCATTTGTGTTCCAGCCAGTCTGTGCTGAGCATCACACTGGACAGACTCTGAGTCTTCCCATTTCCCTTTTTCCCTCTCTGAATCTGGAGAGGTTTCTCTGCGACTGTGTCCTCTAAGTTCTTGGCTCCAGTATGGAAGTGAGCAGCCTTGTTTTCTGGGGGGGTTGTCGTCATGTGACTATAACTGGTTGCTTCCCCTGAAAAACTGGACTAGATGAGCTCTGCAGGGTTGGGAGCCCAGAAGCAGCCAAGAAACTGGACCCGCAGGCGCAGCCAGGTGACTCCACCCTCCTTTCTGGCTGTTCTGCAGTCCCTCCCGCGGATCCTCCTCGTCCCCTCCGGTTCCCTGGGACTCTGGTTGGCAACAGCCTGGACCTGCCTGCTCTGACTTCTTGCTTGAGCAGCCTGGATGTCGCTCTGCCCCTAAAATGGCAAGCAGCTTTTTAAGGAGGAAAGCCCCAAAGAACATGACTTTCCCAAGACATTCAGCCCCCCATTAGCCACGGCATGTCCTTACGTGAAGTGGGGAGGGGAGCAGCCTCCCAGCAGGGAGCCAGGGTGGCGCGTGGAGAGCAGAGCCCTGCAGCACCTTCAGGGTGGCAGAAACAGGCTGGGGCCAGATGCTGCTGGAGAAGACGGCTCCGCTGCTGGTTTTCCTTTCAGCCCAACACGGTGTTTGTGGTTGCACCATTTTGAACGTGGTACCTCCCCCCCCCCCCCGTGGATACACGGCATTGTCTCAAGTCATAAGTAACTCTGGTCTGTGCTTCAGTTCAGTTCTTCCTCGATGCTCTAGCACAGCCTCCGGTTTCTGTTGGGCCCAACAGTACTTGGTTGGCAGCCTTGATTGGATCTGCCGGTGTGGGACGCTCACAGGCTGGCGCTGTCCTGGCGGTGGGGAGGGATGGGCACGCCTGCGTTCTTCTGGTTCTGCGTTGTGTTGTGCAGCCTGCTTTGCGAGGCTGGAGCTGCAGAGAGTGACTAGCACCTGTTGGCTTTCTCTCCTGCAGCAGCGTTCTGGACAGCCCCAGCAGGCTGGACGAAGAGCACCGCTTAATCGCCCGGTACGCTGCCAGGCTGGCTGCCGAAGCTGGAAATGTGGTAAGCAACCAGATAACAACAACAACAGCAAACCCCCCCCAGCCCTCTTCCTTTGGATTTCTCCAGCAATCGAGGTGCAGAAGAGATTGGGGAAGAAGGAAAGTCTAGCAAGCCTGAACCCTGAAAGCTTTAAGTGGGTTCTCTCTGTGCCAGACGCAAGGGAGTGGCGACTGGACACAGGTATCTTGTTGTCTTGTGTGCTCCCTGAGGCATCTGGTGGGGCCACTGTGTGACACAGGAAGCAGCTGGACTAGATTCAGGGCCTTTGGCCTGATCCAGCAGCCAGGCTGTTCTTATGTTCTTAACCCTGCTGCCAATCCTCTTGGGTCAGAGTCACGCCTGTCGCATCCTCCAGCTCCCTGCAATCCACGGGAGGGAAAAGGGTCCCCAGCTCACCCTGTAAACTATAAGCACGCGCTGTGCTGATGACCCGCTGCACCTCTGGCCCTGCTGTGCATGTTCCAGTCCAACCCCTCTCCGGCTCTATCCAGAAAGCTGCCAAAAATGTACACTGTTGGCGGGTGTGTGAGTGTGTGTGTGTGTGTGTGTGTGTGTGAAGAATATTGGATACACCTGACCAGGAACATGCTTTTCTACAACTCCCATTCGTTTCTGGGGAGCTGGCCATGTTTCCCTCTTGGTTGCCATGGAAAGCACTCCATACGGAGGACGTGATGGGCTTTTGCCCACAAACGGGTTCAGTGTGCTTTGGCACTGCCATGGGCCAACTCCTTTGTGCGGAACGTGAGCATGCCAGAGACGGGCTGGGCGGAGAGAAGCCGCACTGATGTGACAACATGGCTGGTGCAGCATCGGTAAAGGGGCCTTGAAGGTGACTGATCCCGGGGGGGGGGGGGAGGCAGCTGCTGCAAAGAAGCAGAGAGAGAGGCTGGTGGTGGCGCCTTCAGGGTGAAGAGCATTGGAGGAGTCGCTTCCCCAGGAATGTCCTTGAAGTGGAAATCCTCTGCCGCCGTCGTGTTTCCAGTGGCGTTCAGTGACTTGCTCCCAAGTCCTCTTGCAGCTGGGTGCTGGGCCAGCGCTCTCCTACTTGCATGCTGGGTGTTGCGGAGAGCATAAGCCAGCCTGGCTGCTGGATCAGGCCCAGGGCCCATCTCCTCCAGCTTCCTGCAGCCCACCAAGGAACACTCCAGACAACCAGAGACCCGTATCCTGTTGCCACTCCCTGGCATCTGGTGTTCTGAGATCGGCCACCTCTAAAGCCCGGAGTTCTTCTGAGCAGCTGTTGCAGGTGGAGTGGAGGGGCTCCCAGGAGCCTCTGCGCTCTCCTGGCTACAGGCATTGCCTCTTCCCCATGGTGGCTTTGCTGGCCATGTCCTGGCTAGTGCACAAGAAGGTCGCCTTCTACTCAGGCTAGCCGGAGTGCTTCTGTCTCGGTCCAGGGCAAGTGTGGGACGGGGGAAGGGCCACGTCCCGCCTTCCTGCTTGAATACGTGGGATCAGACCCTGGTGCTGCAGGAGGACACGGGGGCAGTGCGGACAGTCATTCCTGCACCTGGAAACATGTTGTCTGAATGGCTCGTGCACGCAGAGCCAGGCTTTGGTTCCTGTGTGAATCAGACACCCGGGTCATCCTTCAGTTGTATGATGACTCTTCTGCTTGTGCTGGTAGCGAGGCAGGGGTGGCTAGAGAGCCACGTGCTCCTCCTCATGTGGAAGTCAAGAAGTCGATTGACCGTCCTTGGGAAAACGGCCCCTTCTGTGCACAGGGCACCGTTGGCTCCTGCAGTTGCTACCACGAGCGGCACGGATGGCCTCTAGCTGTGCTGTACCACCACCACCCCCAGTGCGGCCACTTGTACAGCTTTCTGACTGCCAGGTGGAGCCAGCAGTGGCCCTTTTGCAGTGGCTGTGGCCGTCTGCACTGGTCTCCCAGCTCGGAGACCAAGGAGGCCCTGTTGTGTCCCCCAGAGAGTGCTGCCTCCCTTGCAAGGGGCCCGGGCAACTCGGACGGGCCGTCTCTGGAGAGCTTTCAGACCTTTGCCAGGATGTCTCCCTGGGTGGCTTTGGGCAAGCCACTCCCTCTCGGTCTTCCCAGCTGCACTACAGAGAGAAGACTGACCCACCTGACAGGGTGGTTGTAAGAACAACATCAAGATAAGGCACATGGAAGACTTTGCAGGCTTGGAAAGCGCTGCTCCAAAGCTCTGGCGGTGGCGTTATTCTGTGGTGAAGGATCAGAAAACCGATGATGTGGCGTGTCTCTCGTGGCAGGCAGCCATCAGGTCCCGCCACAGACACGGTGCTGCTGTTCACGTGCTGTGTGTGTGTGGGGGGGGGGTTAGCATCACTGGCCAAATGCTGACAGGAGCCTTCAGTCCCTGCATGCCCAGGGAGGCAGGAAAAAGCAGCAGCAGCCGCAGCTGCTGCTGCCTCTTGGAGCGGAAGGAAGAGGAAACGCTTCTTTGTGCACTCTGGTTTCCAGCTGGGCCTGAGCAGACCCTCTCGTCTCCTCCTGCTGGGCCTTCTGGGGGGCACCCCCAGCCTTCTGGTAGTTCCTCCGCCCTCCAGCTGCAGGCAGGTCACCCCCTCGTCAGACCCGCCTCTCATTGCCCCTCCGCAGGGTTCATGTCGGGCTCTTCACGTTCTGCTTTTTCTCTCCTTCTTTCCTTTCGTTTTTGCCCGGGGAGCCTTCCTGTTCCCTCCCTCCCCCTCTTAGAGAACAGGGAGAGAACAGCCTGTGACTGAGGGGAAAAGAAAACCTTCAGGGGCCAAGGGAGGCTTGTGGAGGTGGGTGGGTGCTCCCTCAGCAGGGTGGAGAGAAGCGGGGCTTGAGGAGGTTCTTTTGGAATCCGCTCGGCTTCAAGCGGGCATGCAAAGAGCGCTATTTTCAAAGTCCAAAGCATGGAGCACTTTCAGAGGCGTCTTCCCAGCGGCTCATCGGACCACGCAGCCTGCCAGCGTTCACACCCCGGTCCGAGAACCCTAGGCTAAGCTGAAGGCACAACCGTCCTATACAGAGGACTGGATAATTGGCAGCGGAGTAAGGCAATGCATATTCACCTGTGGCTGCTGCCTCCCATAACAAGGGTCAGTTCATTGACACGTGTAACATATTCCCATCACAAGCAGGTGCCATCAGTGAGTCTCTAAAGCGAATCCCAAGAAAGGAATCCCCATGTTTTGGGAGAAGCACTGAGGATGGGACGCACCTTCTCATTGCCTCACCTTGACTGTTCCCACCCTGATAGCTGGGGCAGCTGCAGCCATGGCCTTGTGCCCTGCCTGTTCTCTTGGGAAACCCTGCCTGCCTGCTGTGGGAAAGCTGCCTACAGGGCTTCAGCCGCCAGTTCCGGTCTCCGTCCTGGGCCTTTGGTTCTCCCTCTCTCTGAATCGCTGTTCGGTGTGTGTGTGTGTGTGTGTGTATTGGGGGGGGGGGTTGCGAAGGGTCAGTCAGTGTCTCAAACGGGCCTTGTTGCCATTAGCTGCCCCACTGAGTCTAGGGCAGGGACCCTACAGGCCATTTCTGCCGCTCTTCCTTGGGATGCAGGATGGGCAGCTGTCTTGAGGTTCTTTTGTCCTCCTTCCATTCTGTCTGTCTCCAACATAAAATCAAGGTGTAGAAAAATGCAGCATAAGGTCACCAGCAAACTGTGAATGAAATGAAGAGCTGAGACCTGCAGCCATTCAGACAACTCCATGCAGGCTTCCCAGATCCATACTGGGACAGAGTGCTAGATCCTTAGGAGGAGGAATGTGGGCAGGTGCAGCTTGTTAAACCCTTAGAGCACAATCCTAGGCATGTCTACTCAGAAGCAAGCCTTTTCAGAATTCTTTTGCTGTCTTCATGATCAGGGGGGAGGAGGAGGGTCCTGTACTGTTGGGGGGAGAGAGAGAGAGAGAGAGAGAGAGAGAGCGAGCCACCTCTTGCATTGAAGCTTCTTGTTTGTTGCTATCACCACCAGTCCCGCCCACCAGCAGACCCTGGATTCAACTTTGATGCCAACAAGCAGCAAAGGCAGCTGATAGCTGAGCTGGAAAACAAGAACAGGTAAGAGGGCCACAGTGGGGGGGGGGGCAGCAAAGGAACTAGCCCTGCAGCAAGGGACCCCCTGCCTGCCACCCCCACCACAGTCACTTGCTCACAACCACATTCTTTGATCTTCTTGGTCTGCCAAGTGCTGGGGGGGGGGGTTGGCAGAGCCGCCCCTGCTTTGCTTTGCTATGCATGCAGGAGGCCCCCGCAGGTTCAGTCCCTGGCAGGAGTATCTCCAGGTAGGGCTGGGAAGGGCCCTTCTCTGCCTGAGACCTGCAGAGACACTGCCTAGTGGCTAGTGTTCCTGCACCCCCTTCTGCTCTCTGCGTTCCCTTTTTACTGGGTCAGCAAATGAGTTTGGGGATACTGGTAGATCTGTCCACTGCCACCACCCCAAACTAAGGACTACTTAGGCACTAAGGTACCCGAAGGGCTGTGACACAGGGAACCAATGGGCTGAAACTGCAGGGAAGTCGATTTGGGCGAGATATAAGGAAGCGTTTCCTCACTGCTAGAGCTGTCTGGCGCTGGAACGGGGGGGGGCTCTCCCTCCTTGGGGGTCTTCAAGCAGAGGCTGGAGAGCTGCCGGTCAGAGATGCTGCAGCAGTTGCCTGTGCTGAGCAGGGGGCGGGACTAGGCGACTTCCAAGGCCTCTCTTCCAGCTCCTCGAGCAGCACATGCACTCTGCTGTGGCTAGTGCACCATGGATCAGGTCCTTTCCCTTGACTCTTGAGGAGGAGTCAGCCTCTGCTCTACAGGGCACAGGCCCTGGTGTGATGCCCGTGAATGAGGCCTCCTGCGATGCCCTTTCCAGAAGTCCAGCCAGCCTTCTTCCAGTCCTGAGCAGAGAGCACTCTGCCCAAAGGGGGGGGGGGAGCAAGAGGGGTGACGCCCCCTCCTCGTGTCGTCTTGGTTTGTGCAGAGAGATCCTGCAGGAGATTCAGCGCCTCAGGCTGGAGCACGAGCAGGCCTCCCAGCCTACTCCAGAGAAGGCCCAGCAGAACCCGACCCTGCTGGCCGAACTGCGGCTCTTGCGGTAAGGAGGAGAAGGCAGCAGGCCCCTCCCCGCCTGTCCTTGCTTTGGTTTCTCCACCCCCACCACCACCTGGGGAGGGCGGCCACTCCACCTGTGGGCACTGAGGGCTGGGATTGTGAGGTGGGCCCCTGGCCTTTGGGGAGCGCTGGCGGAACGGGGCTCCCAGCAAGTGGCCCTCCTCTCCTTCCTCCTCTGAGCAGGCAAAGGAAAGACGAGCTGGAGCAGCGGATGTCTGCCCTGCAGGAAAGCCGCAGGGAGCTGATGGTGCAGCTGGAGGGGCTGATGAAGCTGCTCAAGGTAAGGCCCGGGCCCAGTTCTGCCGCCAAGCAGACCACTCACGTGTCCTGTCCCCTCTCCCAGGACCGGAACTGGGGCACTGCCACAGACGGTCCAGCAGCCCGCTCCCCTTTAGCATTGCCAGTTGTTTAAGTACAATGAAAGCAAGTTCAAGAGAAAAAGCTGGAGGTCAACTTGGGAGTCCTTCCCCCCCCCCAAAAAAAACACACGTATATGTAGGTTGACTCAAGCAAAGCCTGGCTGCCTGGCTCCCCCTGTTCCCCCCCCCCGTCTCCTTGGCCCGTCCCTCCCTCCCTCTGTCCCCCCCCCCGTCTCCTTGGCCTGTCCCTCCCTCCCTCCCTGCCGTCTCTCTAACGGCCATCATGGCCCCCCTCTGGGCTGTGCCCAAACCAAGCACAGGGCTGCTGCCAGGCACACGTCTCTCTCTCAGGGGCCCGGCCAGGTGCGTCCCTCCTTTGTCTTCACCACAGGTGCTCCGTCCGGTGCATGAGGTGAGACGGAGCCTGTTTCCCCCGGGGTACTGAGGGGGGGGGGAGTCTGTGCAATGGGCACGTTTGTTTGTCCATCCGCTGAGAGAGCTGAGCCTGAGCTGAGAGCCCTGTGCCAGGCCGGCCAGGCTCTGTCTCCAGGCAAGGAGGCCCTTCTGCACCAGCAGGCACCGCTCTTTCTCGTCTCGGGCATTTGTGTGTCTGCCCTTCCTTTCCATAGAGTGATTAACTGTCCTCTCTCTCTCTCTCTCTCATATGTTTTCTTGTTGTCAACATTGATAGGAAGAGGAGCAAAAGCAGGCAGTAAGTGGATGTCCCCTGCCTTTTTTATGTTGATTCTGCATGAAAAGACTCTGTGTGTGCGTGTGTGTGTGTGTGTGTGTGTGTGTGTGTGTGTGTTCTCCCCATCATAATGAGAGTGAATGCACGAAGCGAAGCATTATTCTTTCTCTCCATGGCTGCTGCAGAGTCGCTTCCCTGAGATCCTTCTGGGTCTCTTCACATTCCCAATGAGACCATTTGAGGCTTATTATTAACCCTTGGCACACTCGCTTACTTCCCCAAATTAAGTTTGCTCCCCTGACTAAGTGCATGATCGACAAGACCTGGGAGTGGAGATTCTCCCTCCCGTCCCTCCTCCGTGCAGTATTCTTTCTGGACGTCTATGAGGATCTCCGTTCCTCTTTGAGGAATGCCTGCCTTGAGCTGATGCCCACACATGAAAAGGGCCACCCTGCCTTGAAGTCTTGTTCGGGGGGGGGGTTCTGCCCCCGCCCGTGGGAGCCGCCCTGCTGCAGCCCTGCTGCTCCTCTTCTCACCCAGCAGTAGCTCGGAGCCCACTCCAGAGGGCGCCCTTCTCCTTCCTCAGCAAAGCCGTCGTGATGCTGGTGACTGAATTGATTCCGGGTTCAGTTCTGAATCTGGCGACTGAGGCTCTCCAGACTCCTGCCGCCTTCACTGCGGGCAGCTTTGCGCTGCACCCTCCGGCTGGCCTGGAAGAGGAAAAACACATTTGCTGCAGCATCTGCTAACAGACGTTCTCGCTCTCAGAGCCCTGTTAGTTGTGAGTGGCGCTCACTCTCCGAAGACCAAGATGAAATGGTTCCACTGAAGCGGAAGCAACCCCCGCCCCTTCTGGACTGGCCGTCACGTGCGCCCAGCTTCCCCACAGAACTCCACGTTCTGACCATCAGCACTCGAGCAGCAAGCGGGAGGTGGTGGTTTAGTGGACGGAATGGCCCAGAGACCATAAGAACATAAGAAGAGCCCTGCTGGATCAGGCCAAAAGCCCATCTAGTCCAGCTTCCTGTGTCACACAGTGGCCCCACCAGATGCCTCAGGGAGCACAAGACAACAAGATAACCTGTTTCCCGTTGACACTCCCTTGCACCTGGCACAGAGAAAACCCACTTCTAAAAACCAGGAGGTTGCTTATGGCTTGTAACCTGTGATGGTCTTTTCCTCCATGAATCTGTCCAAACCCCTTTTAAAGGCATCTAGGCCAGATGCCATCACCACATCCTGTGGCAAGGAGTTCCACAGATGAATTACACGCTGGGTAAAGAAATATTTTCTTTTGTCTGTTCTAACTCTCCCTCCACTCAATTTTAGTGCATGTCCCCTGGTTCTGGTGTTGTGCGAGAGGGAGAAGAATTTCCCTCTATCCACTCTCTCCATCCCATGCATAATTTTATACGTCTCAATCATGTCCCCCCTCAGGCGCCTTTTTTCTAGGCTGAAAAGCCCCAGACGCTGTAGCCTTTCCTCGTAAGGGAGGTGCTCCAGCCCACGAATCATTCTGGTCGCTCTTTTCTGCACCTTTTCCAATTCAACTATATCCTTTTTGAGGTGTGGTGACCAGAACTGGACACAATACTCCAGATGTGGCCTTACCATCGATTTATACAAAGGCAGAATGATATTGGCCGTTTTATTCTCAATCCCTTTTTTAATGATCCCGAGCATGGAATTGGCCTTCTTCACAGCCGCCGCACACTGGGTCGACACTTTCATCGACCTGTCCACCAGCACCCCAAGATCTCTCTCTTGATCCGTCACAGACAACTCAGAACCCATTTGCGTATATGTGAAATTTTGGTTTCTTGCCCCAATGTGCATCACTTTGCACTTACTGACATTGAAGCGCATCTGCCATTTTGCTGCCCATTCTCCCAGTTTGGAGAGATCCTTCTGGAGCTCTTCACAATCCCTGCTGGTCTTCACCACCCGGAAAAGTTTAGTGTCATCTGCAAACTTGGCCACCTCACTGCCTATCCCCAACTCCAGGTCATTTATGAATAAGTTGAAAAGCACCGGTCCCAAGACCGATCCTTGGGGCACACCGCTTTTCACCTCTCGCCACTGTGAAAATTGCCCATTGACTCCCACTCGCTGTTTCCTGGTCTTCAACCAGTTCCTAATCCACAAGAGGACCTGCCCTCTTATTCCCTGACTGTGGAGTTTTCTCAGGAGCCTTTCATGAGGGACCGTGTCAAACGCCTTCTGAAAATCCAGATACATAATATCCACAGGTTCGCTCGCATCCACATGCCTGTTGACCTTTTCAAAAAATTCTAACAGGTTTGTGAGGCAAGACTTCCCCTTGCAGAAGCCATGCTGACTCTCCCTCAGCAGAGCTTGTTCTTCTATGTATTTTAAGATTTTATCCTTAATGAGACTTTCCACCATCTTCCCTGGAACAGAGGTTAGGCTGACCGGCCTGTAGTTTCCCGGGTCCCCCCTCCTTCCTTTTTTAAAGATTGGCGTGACATTAGCTATCCTCCAATCCTCTGGCACAGTGGCCGATTTAAGGGACAAGTTGCATATTTTGGTCAAGAGGTCAGCAACTTCATTCTTGAGTTCCTTCAGAACTCTTGGGTGGATGCCATCCGGGCCTGGTGATTTATTGATCTTTATTTTGTCAATTAAGTCTGAGACGTCTTCTCTTTTAACCTCTATTTGACTTAATTCTTTAGTCAGGGGAGACCATTCCGGCAGTGGTATTTGCCCGAGGTCTTCTGCCGTGAAGACAGACGCAAAGAACTCATTTAATTTCTCTGCAGTCTCCAAGTCCCCTTTTATCACCCCTTTCTCTCCCTCACCATCCAGCGGACCCACCGTTTCCCTGGCAGGTTTCCTGCTTCTAACATATTTGAAGAAGCTTTTATTATTCCCTTTTATGTTGCCTGCCATACGTTCCTCAAAGTCTTTCTTGGCCTCCCGTATCATCTTTTTACATTTCTTTTGCCACAGTTTGTGCTCCTGTTTATTTTCCTCACTAGGGCAAGACTTCCATTTACGGAAGGAAGCTTCCTTGCCTTTTACAGCCTCCTTAACTGTGCTTGTTAGCCATGCCGGCACCCTCCTGGACTTGGTCGAGCCCTTCCTCCTTTGTGGGATACACTCCCGCTGGGCCTCTGTGACTGTTGTTTTAAACAGCCTCCATGCACTCTGGAGCGATTGGACTCTTTTTACCTTCCCTTTCAGCTTTTTCTTAACTAGTCTCCTCATTTTGGGGAAGTCTGCCCTTCGGAAGTCAAGGGTTTTCGTGTCAGATTTGCTCGGCACTCTCCCTCCGACATGCATGGCGAAACAGATCGCAGCATGGTCACTGTTCCCCAACGGTTCGGTAACATTTACCTCCCTGACCAGATCTTGAGTGCCACACAATATCAAGTCCAGAGTCACCTGTCCTCTGGTCGATTCCGTGACAAGCTGCTCTAAGGCACAGTCATTTAACATATCCAGAAATCCAGTCTCTCTTTCATGACCTGAGCATGAATTGACCCAGTCGATGTGAGGATAATTGAAGTCCCCCATGACTACAACCCTGTCTCTCATTGACACCTCCCTGATTTGCTTCCTCATTTCAAGATCCCCTTCAGGTTTTTGATCTGGAGGACGGTAGCATGCCCCTACTATTACATCACTCTTTGAGCCTGGTAATCTAACCCACAGTGATTCTACGGAGGAGTCAGAGCCCCCCTCCAGCTCTACTCTGGTGGATTCTACCCCCTCTTTGACATAGATGGCCACCCCACCTCCAACACGGCCCTCTCTGTCCCTCCTATAGAGTTTATATCCTGGAATTGCAGTATCCCACTGGTTCTCCGCATTCCACCAGGTTTCTGTTATACCTACTATGTCAATGATTTCCCTAGCCACCAAACATTCCAGTTCTCCCATCTTTGCCCGTAGACTTCGGGCATTTGCATAAAAGCACTTATATACCTGGTCCCCCAAGAAGGGCTGGATGTTTGCACCTTTATTCCTGCAGCCTTCTGTCCTGCTAGACGGGCTGTCATGTCCCATCACGCTACCACTCCCAATTTTTACTCTGCTATTACTTGACTGTTCCCCATCCTCTGCACCCTCATTCCCTAGGGATGAGGAGTCCCGAACCGGATGCCCCTCGGCTCCTGTCGGCTTTCCCCCAGGAGTCAGTTTAAAAGCCACCTTCTTAATGTTATGCGCCAGCAGTCTGGTTCCGTTTTGGTTCAAGTGAAGCCCGTCCCTCTTGTACAGGCCCGGCTTGTCCCAAAACGTTCCCCAGTGCCTAACAAACCTAAACCCCTCCTCCTGACACCAGTGTCTCATCCACGCATTGAGACCCCTGAGCTCCGCCTGCCTAGCTGGCCCTGCGCGTGGAACAGGTAGCACTTCTGAGAACGCTACCTTTGGGGTCCTGGATTTGAGCTTCCTACCTAGCAACCTAAATTTGGCCTCCAGGACCGCCCGGCTACATTTCCCCACGTCGTTGGTGCCAACATGCACCACAACCGCTACCTCCTCCCCAGCACTCTCTACCAGCCTATCTAGACGAGAGGTGATGTCCGCAACCTTCGCACCAGGTAGGCAAGTCACCGTGCGGTCCTCACATCCGTCACAGACCCCCCTTTCTATGTTCCTGACTATAGAGTCACCCATGACAAGAAGCCCCCTTCGCCCCCTCCCCAGAGGAGTATCCATAGTGCGACTGGATACAGGCCCATCACCTGAAGAAGGGGTCCCCACTGTGGGATTGTTTCCCTCTTTTCCAGAGCAACGTCCTCCAGCCCTGAGACTCCCTTTCCTGGCAGCTGAGGAGCTGGCCAACTGAGGGTGCGACGACGCCTCCACATCCCTAGAAGTCTCACCCTGGTCCCTCTCTACCTGTCTCTGCTTCTCCAGGTCAGCAACCGTGGCTTCAAGGGAGCGAACCCGTTCCCTGAGAGCCTGGAGCTCTTTGCACCGAGCACACACCCATGACTTGTGCCCAAGAGGCAGATAGCCATACATGTGACACTCGGTGCAAAACACTGGATAGCCCCCACCCTTCTGCTGGCATGTCGCAGCAGTGTGTTAGCAGCCTAGGTGATGGAGCTCTCGCAAGAGCTCTTATTGGCCGTCCTCACATTGGGTCTCGCCTAGAGAAGATCACGTTGTCTTTGGGCTGTTGTTGTCCATCCTCTTTTAGACGTTTTTGCGGTGAAACACTGACCTTCTGCCCCTTCTGTGCTAGGAACGGCCGTCGTTTCTCCCCCCCCCCCCCGTGAACTGCCTCCAGTCCATGTCACCAGGGGAGCTGAGGGAAGACGGCTTCTGTGCCAGCAATCCTCGCTCTTGACGTGGAGCATTCACATGAACGATGCCTTCAGCACGTGGACTTGGGAACCAGCCTTGCTGGCGCTCAGGCGGCGTCTCTCTCTCTCCTGAGATTCCTCTGCCTGCTTTTCTTTTCGCGAGAGCCAGAGTGGCTCGCTGTGACTTTTCTCTTACCAGGCCGCCTCACATAGTCCGTGGTGACCCTACATGGAAAGCTGAGGGGGGTGAAGGGGAGCAGAGGCCGCTGTCGCAAGAGCTGCTGTTCTGTATGCAGAAACGAAGACCCTTGGGAATGGGGGAGAGGAACGCCTGTGGGGGCCATGTCCACAGCCTGCAGGAGGCCAGCCTGGCTGGAAGGCACAGCAGCTCACGGTCCCCGTGGTGAGCTGACCACTGGGTGAAGGAAGGGGATGCCCTCAGCCGTTTCTGGCTTTCGGATCCTACCTAGAGAGTAGAAGAGAGGGAAGCAAAAGGAAACCCAGACTAAGGAAGCTTTGTGAGGATGAGGTTGGCAGAAGAGCGGTCTAGTACGTGCCTGGAAAGACACCCTGTCCCTCTGGGATCATTGCTGCTGAACAGAATTGGGGGGCATCAGGTGCTTTGACCAGCATTTGCTGCTGTCACGAAAGCTCGAGGCAACCTCTTGGTTAGGAACAACCGAGGCCCCGTGGAGCTCCCTTGGGGACAAGTCGTGGGTCGTTTTCCTCAAGTGCCTTCTGGACCCCTGGCCAGGAGGCAGGCGCCTGCCCCTCGTTGTCCTGAGGGGCTTGAGGACTGCTGTGGAGGTTCCCACCAGAGCCCAGTAGCTCCGGCCCCTCTTGACACCTCTGCTGTGCCCCCGCACAAGTTGCACTGCAGAGGGGTCCTGGGGGTGGTGTCGGCCCTGGCGTGGCCCCACCCCTGTGGCTCAGTTATCTGGAGTTAGCACCAGCACAGCTGCAGAGGACGGCCGAGCCCAGGAGGGTTCCCTCCCTCCCTCCCTCCCTGCATGCAGACAGCCTGGAGAGGGCTTTGCTGTCCCGGCCCAGGCCGCTGCAGGGAGCCTAGCTGGCTTCCACCATGAGTGTGACGGGAGGGGCCTGCCTGCCATCCCTGTAGCCCCCCACCCCCACCCCCGCACTCAATGATTGTGTCGGCACAGGAAGCTGCCTTGTGGGTGTGTCCTCCCAGTGTGACCCCCTGCGCTGCTTTTGTGGGAGCTCTTTGACCCGTCAGAGACCCGTCAGGGTCCGCTGTGCCCAGAGAAGGGGCATTTGGAGGTGTAGAGTTGGTGGTGCCAGCCTCCCTCCCTCGGGGAGGCCCAGCGGAGTGGGCCGAGTTCCCTCTTGCCTGGGGTTGGGAAGGCGACTTGTTGTTTTGACCGCTTCTAGACTCGCTTGCCGCTGGGCAGCTTTGTGGCCCCCTTCTCTCCGAAGGGACTCTACGGCCTGGACTGTGCGTGTGTGGAGCGAGCGCTTGGGTGTGCCTGTTGCCAGAGGGCTGGATGAGGTGGCCTTGAGGGCGGGGGGGGGGGAATCTTCCTCAGGGAGATGGAGACTCCTGGGGCTTTGAGGGAGGGCCACAGGGGCCCTTCACTTGGAGGGCCCTTGCTCTGTCCCTGGCCTCTCAGCAGTTCCCTGCTGGGCACAGAAGCGCCTTCTTACGGCCGGCCGAGTTTGCCTTCGCTCTGCTGCAAAGTCCCGCTCCCTCTTTCCAGGGGAGGGGCTGCACTTCGCTGCTGCCTCCGTCGTCGTCGTTTGCTCTGGTCTGAAACTTGGTGTGCAGCTTCACGGGGGGGGGGGCTGACGGTGTTCCTCCTCCGCCAAATTAGCTGCTTCGCTTGTGCGCTGGGATTCTCTCAGCAAGCTGGCATGTGCCTGCAAGCCCTGCTGCAAACGAAGGCCTTGACGTCCTCCCCCGTTGTAGCTGCTTCTGGCCCCCTCGCTCTGCTGCGGGGGGGGGAGGCTGGCTGGCTGCCTCAACAGCCCCCACGGGTAGGTTCCACAAGCCCCCAGTCTGTTTTGGTGCACGTAACTTAATGACGTGATGCTGAACAATGAAACCCAAACTGTCCGCGTGACCCAGGCTCGCTCGCTCTCTCTCTCTCCTGCCTCCTCCTCCTCCTCCTCCTCGTAATCCTGCTGATCCCGGCTGCTTGTCTTCCTGCCGCTTTTGATTGGACAGCTGTGCTCTTTGGGGAGACGCCGGTGCCAGCAGAGGCCCAAAATAGAACGGGCGGAATGGGCCCTGCACGTCTCGCTCCCTCTACTGTACATTGCTGACAGGGCGCCAGAAGTGCGTGCGGCCGCCTCTCCTGGCTGCACGAAAGCGCCTTTCCCTGCCTGCTGTGTCTCTGCGCAGCCCAAGCGAAGCCAGGCCCGGGAGGAGGAGGGCGAAGCGCCTGGCTGGTGGCAGGGGAGTCTCTGCACGCTTGCAGAAGGTCTTTGGCTGCTGAGGAGCCCAGCCTTTTACAGGCCCCTTTCTGGGGAGGAGGGTGCTTGGATGCTGTACATGGTGAAGAAAGAAAGGGGGGGGCAGCAAGCGGGTCGAGGCGTGGTGGGGCCAGAGGCTGCCCACCCACCGGCACTGACCATTCCCATTGCGCGGCACCCAGGCATCAGGATTCATCATCCCCACACAGGGCTGGGTGGCTTTTCACTGGAGCCTCTGTGTGTGGGCAGGAAGGGCCTTCCCTGGCTGGCGCCCTTTTCCCCCACTGGGAAACTGGGCGGGGGCACAGGGCCCAGCCCAGGCCAGGGTAAAGCACCTGATGGTGTGAGAGAGAGACTGGCGCGCCGGCCCCGGAGGAGCCTTGGCAGGAAGAGGAAGAAGAAGCCAGCGCTTGGCTGGAGTTCAGGCCTGCCTGGTAGTGGATTCTGGGCCTCCTGAAGGATGGTGGGCGGATCTGGGGGGGGCACCCACTCCTTCTGTGCAGGCTCCACGAAGAGGACGGTGTCGCTCTCGGTCACCTCCGTGGGGCTCCTCACACATACAGAAGGAGAGATTCCCCACAGCAGACGGCGCCCAGTGCTGATTGGTTGGGGGGGGGGGTGAGAGGCAGGTGTTCACCGAAATGCCTGGACTGGCCCTGAAGCTCAGAGTTGGGCGGAGTGGCACACTGCCTTGGCAAACTCCTGTTCCCACAGCTGTGTTTTGCCAGGTAATGCTAACGGGTCACTTGCAGGAGAGACCACGTTGGTGGGAGGGGTTGCCTAATGCTTCCCTCGTCCACCCCTTTCCCCCTGCAGGCCTCCCCCCCCCCAAGTAATTCCCACACCTGAGCCAACATGAGAAGGAAGGTGGCCGGTGGGGGAGGGACTGTGTGGCCAGTGTGTGTGTGTGTGTGTGTGTGTGTGTGGGTGGGTGGGTGGGTGGGTGTTGGCACAGAGAAGGCTTTGGGTTCTGTGGTTTGGCCCGACCTGTGTTTTGTTCTGGGAGTAACAGCCCCCAGGAGCCCCCAGTCCAGACCAGGACTGCATCGGAGCCAAGAAGCACATCCCTCCTCCACACTGCAGTCCGGATCGGGGCCTTCTGGCTGCTCCCCAGAAAGACTACACAAGGCCAGATCTCAGGCTTCAAGTTTGGCCCTCCGCCCGAGGGGGCAGCAGGTCCTTGGCTGGGTGAGCCGGGATTTGACTCTTCTTCACAGTGCAGCTTCAAACATGTCTCCAGGTATTGAATGGGCCTCCTGGGTGCCTGGCAAGACTCCCCCCCCCCCCCGTGTGCTCACATGGATCTGAGCAAGCGCCCTTCCTGGCCTACCTAGAACATGATGCCAGTAAGAATTTGCCCTTACGGGGGGTTTCAGAAACAGGAAGTGGCCAAAATGACAGACCACGTCGTCCCCTCAGACCTGGCGGAGTAGTCAGAGACTTAGAAAGAGAGGGTGGCTGTCCTGGCTGCTCCCAGGGTGAGGGGTGCCGCCGTTTTCCTGGGCTCAGTAGGCAGCCCTGGCCTGCCAGCCAGCCAGTATGCCTGCTGCTCACTGGTGCTCTCCTGGGCGACTTTGCTTCCATGTGTGCTAAGGGCCATCTCGCTCCATGTGCGAATCTCACTGTCCCCGGCCTAAGGCACTCTGGAGAGGCCATCTGAGGTGCAGCTGGTGGGGACAGCGAGAGGCCTTCTCAGTGGTGGCCACCCGCACTGTGGAACTCCCTCCTTCGTGGAGGGCAGCTGGCGCCCTCCTTGCCAGCATCTCAGGTTTCTTAATCTTCTCCCCAGCAAGGGCTGGAACCTGATGGGAGTGCTGCTGGCGTGACGACTGACGGTAGTACTTCGTTTCAAAATCTTCCCTCTCTCCCTGGGAAGGAGAATTCCACGTTAATTGGTTGCTCCTTTTGCTTGTAGAGATTACATTCTTGATGCAGAAATGAATTTTCTCCTCTGTCTGTTTCTAGTATTGGTGTGTGTGGGAAAGAGATTCAGGGGAAAGGAAGGCATAAGCAGCTGGCTTCAGGGCAACTCTCCCTCGGCCACATTTGTCAGAATCCAGCTCCGTGATTGTCAAGACCCCTCCTTTCTCCGCCATTAGCTAGTGAGATTCTGTGCAAGACCATCTTGGGGGCAGAAGTTGGGGAACTGTGACCTGGGTCTACACAGGCCCTCAGAACTGCCACCGTGCCGCTGAGCGAGCTCCTGCAAGCCCCCCCCCTCGCTGCCGTGGCGCAGACCCCAGCATCCCTCCAGTGAAGCTCTGAACAAGCCGGCTTCATCTCACCTCCCTGGTGTTGTAGCCAGACTCCTTCCACTCCCCTGATGGCAGAGGGTTTCCATAGTAGCAAATGCAGTTCAAAGGGGGGGGGGCTTTCTAAAATTTTCTTTTTTCCTGATAAAGACCAGATGAAGCAATACTAGCTGAACAAGGAAGGATCTGCAGGCAGGCCTGTACATTTTTAATGGGGTAATTAGTGTATTAGTCACAAGCATTCAGCCCCAGACAGCCAGGATGCTTCTCACAGGAACAGAGACAGGTTCAGCCTCCCGCCTTGCAGAAAATGGCGGCCGCAGGGAAATGCGAACCGGGGCTCTGCTGCTGCCCCAGGTGAGCCTGAGGGGGACAAGACTCAGTAGACCAGAATCAGAAGGGGGGGGGGACAGAGTCCATAGGGGACTGTAGGGCAGGCCCCACGCAATTTGGGACTCTTCCCCCCTCACCCATCTGGAGCTGGATAGGGGGCTTTCCTTCAGAGCTGCCTGCTTTCACGGTCGCCTTTTGCAGTGGTGCGCCCGGGGCCCTAGTGACAACGTCAAACCCCCCCCCCCAGGAGTGACGTCACCTTGACATTTGTTGTTTGTTTGGGTTATTAAGGTTGAGCTTTTCTGAGGCGCTTCAGGTGAAAAATGAAAGATGACATGAAGGGGGGGAATCACCCGCGCAGTCCTCGCTCCTGGAATGTCTGAGGGGAAAAAACGACTCTTATCATCGCCCTGGCTGCGCTTCAGCTGGTGATCGGAAAGGCGCTCAAGCTCCTGAGCGTGTTTCCTTTTCCCGCCATGGCCGTCGCTGATGCCGCCACAGTGGGCCCAGATTGTCCCCTTGCCTGGGGACGGCCCACACCACCACACACCCCCTTGGCACACCACTTACCTTTTGAACTCTGGTCAGCAATTCAGGGCTCTGCGGTACGGGCCTCACCTTGACAGCCCTGGTTGGAGGAGGGGAAGCACTGCATCTCTCTCTATCGCGCGCACACACACACACGAGCGTGAGCGGTTCTGGTGCCACCGTTATTTGTTTTAAAAGAAGAAAAGGACACCCGCCAAGAGCAAGCTGCCCCTACACAACTACGATCTTGGTACATGCTTCAAGACCAGAAGCCCTCCTGCCTCGTTCACTGCCTCTCTTCAGACCAGCCCTCGTCCTTTCTTCAAACATCCTCTCAGTCTTGTTGACGTTGGCCCCCTGGTTTGCCTGTCGGAGGATGTAGCACCGGTGAAGCAACTGGTAACGGGGAGCATAAAACCGGCTAAATTTCCCCCTGTAGCTTCCCTTACCTTGTTTCCCAGCTGCCTCCATGTTGAAACTTGTGAAAATCTTGGAAAATGGAGAGAATGGTGGCAGCCAAATCTCGTCAGGGCACATGCGGCTGCCTCATGCCTCATATGCCCTTATGAGATTTGGCCGCCACCATCTTGAATCTCGTGAGATTTTCGCGGGTTTCAAGATGGAGGCAACTGGGAAACAAGGTAAGGGAAGCTACAGGGGGAAAATTTAGCCGGTTTTCCCGGGCTGTGGCGTGGCTGGGCGGGTTCTCCCACTCGCGCTGCAACCTGGAGGGTAAAGCTACACCCCTGCCAATTCGGCAGGGCTGTAGCTTTACCCTCCGGGTTGCGGCGCAGGCGGGAGGACCCGCCACGCCACAGCCCGTGTAAAAATACTTTTGGGGGGTGCACTTTGGGGGGGCCTCGGGGTATGCGGCCTTTGGGGTCCCTGTAGGGGGTACACGGGCCCCCAGAGGTTGAGGAACCCTGCTCTAGACTGCCCATGGAGAGGGGGATGGGGCAATGGTTGGCCAGCAAGGCAGAATTCAGCTTTCTGTGTGGGCGGGAGGTCTGGCTTAATTGGTAGAGTTGCCTCCTCGTAAGCCTGAAGATCGGTGAAGGGCCAGTTTGAGACATGCCGCTGACAAAAAGCTGTGAAAAAGCCTCTGTGAAGAGAGAGAAGAGCTGCCAGCTACGTCGCGACGGCCAGGGAGAGGCCAGACTGCAAAGGAGACCATCTGGAATGCAGTTGTTCATGAAAGATTGAACATTTATATAGGATTGTCCAAAAAAAAAAAAAAACCATTAGGGGAGTTGAGAGAGCCTGCCCATGTAAACCGCTCTTATATATAACAGTATTTGGTTATCTGAGTGTCAGCTTGATCTAGCACAGGGGTTCTCAACCAGTGGTACTAGTACCACCAGTGGTACTTCGGCTGACTGTTGGTGGTGTTCAGACCACCGAACCTTGCCCCGACGCGGCGCTTTTGATGCTCCCAAACTGCAGGGACGTGCGCTGCGGACCAAATGCCTTTGGTTGAGCCTCTCGGGAACGCTGAGAAGGGACCTCCCACCCGCCCAGAGCCTCCTTCCTGCATTTTCTGGCCTCCGCAAACCTGAAAACCCAGAAGTAACGGGCGATGAAGTCATCACTTCCGGTGGCACGCAGCAGGAGGTGGTACTTGGCCAAGAAGGGGTTGAGACCCCCGATCTACCACATCAACCATCTCTCTGCTTCTGAGGGAAGCTACCAGGGCAAGTGTGACCTGCTTCTCAAGAAACGGTTCCCAAGAGTTGTGTCCTTCGGCCTCTGGCTGCAAGAGGAATCGTCGTCGCCCTTTCCAAGTTTGCTCCAAGCTACTCCAGCAGGCCTGTTTCCTTCTCACAGTGGATTATTTCCTGCAAGCAGAGCTGTGCAGCCGTTCTTCCGCCGAGCAGCCCTGGCCTTTCCCACCCGTCCCTGGTCCTGATCAACCTCTGAAACTCCGCCTTCTCCACACATTCAGCGTGCGCTGCTAATGCAACAACCCAGTTTCTGGCATATCCAGATGGTGGTGTGAGCTTGGAGCCTGCCCGGTGGGGAGAGCTTAGGCCGCTCCTCCGTCCTCAGTCTTCAGATGGCTCTAGACATTGACATGCATGTGAGCCTTCTTGCAAATGTGGTGTTCTTTGCCATCTACCAAACCACTGTCATATTTTATTTTATTTTCTCCTCTATCAGGGGGGGGGGAGGGCTAAGGCTTTCAGGAGTTGCTTAATGGTCCATGAGCTGCAACTACAGAAGTCAGGAGCTGCATGTCATGGGCAACACTTAAGGGGGGGGATTTTCCTTTGGGTCAGTTCTGCTGCCTGAGAATGCGTCACCCGGCTGGGAGCATGTGGTGTTGGGGGGTCCACTAGTTGCTGCCTTTCTTGCCCCATTGGAAGAGCTGATGGAGAAGAACCGACTCCTCAACTGGGTTCTGTGTCTCGTTCTAGGCTCAGGCAGCAGCAGCAGCAGCAGCCTCTCCACAGACCTCCCCTACCCACGGAACCGGCCACCCGATCCCGATGCCAGTCAGATCCACATCTGCTGGCTCTACCCCAACCCACGTGCCCCAAGATTCGCTGGCTGGTGTTGGCGGAGACGTTCAGGAAGCTTTTGCACAAGGTGAGTATATACTGCGAACTCCGAGGCGCTCCCGCTGCTACCTGTGTGTGTGTGTGTGTGTGTGTGTGTGTGTGTGTGTGTGTGTGTGTGTGTGTGTGTGTGTGTGTGTGTGTGTGTGTGTGTGTGTGTGTGTGTGTGTGTGTGTGTGTGTGTGTGTGTGTGTGTGTGTGATGACTCTTGCTTGTGAATACTCTGTTGCTGCCAAAACGTCCTGATTATGAAACGTCGTCTGAGGTGGTGGATAGCTGTTTCCCCCCACGTGTGCAAAAGGCAGTCTTTGCGTTTGGGAGAGCACCACCTCCTGGTTGGAAGACCACGTGCCAAGCTATCCTTTATTCTTGTATTGGTCCCTCATTTCTGCAAGTCTGCAGGAGGACACGTGACTCAAGGCAGCTTACAGGTCTTAAAACAAAAACATAAAACACTCTGCCAGGGACAGGAGCCTGCAGAGGCTCTTCTGAGGGGAGTAGTTCCTAATGGTTAATGCTCAGCATGCTCCCTCCTGCTCTCTGCTTTCAGGGTTTACCGGGTCAAAAGCTTATTGGGGGAAGAAATTGGTAGATCTGTCTGCTGCCACCATAAGGAGACCGGGGGGGGGGGAGGCATCTGGGAAAACCACCCCTCCCAGGAGAACACAGAAAACTCAAACTGCAGGAACGCCAACAGGCGGTTAGGGTCACGCTAGCAGAGCAAGCTGGGCAGCTATGCAGGGACAAAGCCCTAGCTCATGGTTTGCAGGCCGGCATGGAGTGCAAAGAGAAAACAAAACAAAATCCGTTCCTGAACACATCTAGCTAGAAAGGCAGTCCCTGTGTGGCTAGCTACTTACATTGTCCCAGGAATGCTGGTCCCTGCATCTAGTGGAGGGTAGGTGGGTGTGCCTTCCATGAATCTGCATGAGATTCCAACAGCAGATGTGGCAAGACACCAGGGACGTGTGCTGCAGGGGTGACAGGTGAGGCAGAACCGCCTTGTCAAGGTCCATGAACAATAGTCACAGTGGTTATCCAGCCTCTGCTTAAAGGCCTCCAACGATGGAGACTCTACCACATTCTGAGGCAGGCTGTTCCACTGCCAAATAGTTCAAACCATCAGGGAGTTCTTCCTAACATTTAACTGAAATCTCCCTTACTGTATTTTAAACCATTTGTCCTGGTCCTTTGCTCTGGAGCAGCTGAGAACAAATGGTTCGCCGTCACTGACCTAGAAGTATCTGAGGGGCTGTCATGTGGAAGATGGCGCTCAGCCCCTCAGCTAAATCTAGGTGGTTATGCCATGTAAATATTGCCAGTAAATTGCAGAGGGGACAAGATGGCGCCTTGTGGAACTCTCCAGGCCAAAGGCCAAGGATAGGGCAGAAGTCCCCAGAGCCGCCTTCTGGCCCCCAGGAACGGGCGGAGCCATCTATACAAGGCGGCGGCACTGGCCCTGCCAGCTGGTCCAGAAGGATCCCATGAGCAGTGGCATTTCCAGCCCCGGAGAGGTGCGGGAGAGGCGCTCAGCTCCTCTCTCTCTATTCCCTGGCACAAATTGTCACCCCCGGCGGCAACCATGGCAGTTTCAGTCCTGAACCCTCGCCGAAGGTCAGACTGAAATATGTCCAGATAATTCGTCTCGCCCAGGAAAACCTGAAGCTGGGGTGATGCCACACACTCCAGCACCTTGCCCCAAAACAAGATGTTAGTTACGGTGGGTAGTTATTCAGACCAGAGGACTCCAGTGGTGGCTTCTTTGAGGAAAGGGCAGGCCGCCCTCTCCTTCAGACCGGGTGGAAAATGGCCTTCCTGAGGGAGACATCGATCACCTCTGTTGCCCAAATACGAAGCCCTGACGTGGCTGGCTGGATGCCCAGCTCTGAGTCTGCAGTTCACATTGTCAGGTTGAACCCGCTGCCAGGTGGGCACTCCGGGAGCCTCCAGGACAGCCGCGGCGTCACTGGCACCCAGGCGTAGACAGACGGGGGGGGGGGAGAGAGATCAGCAACACACTCCGCAAGCGGATTCAGCAGGGGCTGAAGGCTGTTCCTGCTCCCCTGGGCCCAGCTGTCAACGGCCCTTGGCCACTCCAGTCAGCGCCGCTGGTGCAACGGCGGCAAAAGGCAAGGGCCCTTGGCGGCGCCATCACTGCCAGAGAGGAGAGGCCCCAGGTGCTCTTCCGAGGTTTCCTCCAGCCCTTCCTTCCCTTTTCATGGCATCCAGCTGCCAGGCAAATGCCCGGGGAGCTGATTCGCTGCCTGCCTGCCTGCCTGCCTCCATGAGAAGGAAGGGGGTGCTGGGAGCAGGCCAGGCCCTCCCCATATTCCGCCGCTCAGCCAGGGAACTGGCGCCTGTTGCCCTGAGCCATCTGGACAGGAAGACTCCCGCAGAGCCTCTCCGTTCGGCAGGGAGGGAGGGAGGCCCCTCCTGTGCAGACCAGGGCAGCAGCCTAGACTCCCACCATTTCCCATGATTGTATCCTGCCCAGGAAAGAGAACCCCACCAAGGGGGTGCTCTCTGTCCTGTGTGTGTGTGGGGGGGCAGATATAAGCTGAGATGGGCGATCACGACATCCTAGGCGGCCCCAGCCTGAGCGCCTGCCAGGTCGGAGACGAGCGCTGCTTGCCCACGAGTGTCTTCCGTGCGGTCAGAGAGTTCAGGGTGGAAAGAGAGCCTCGCATGGGCTTAGTTACCACCGATAGTAGATGCTCGTCTGTCTACATATTCTTGTCCCGCGAGGAGGAGGAGGAAGATAGTGGCAGCTGAAAAGAAAGGGGAACATGCATCAGGAAGTGCCTGAGTTGCACCCGGGGGCGGGGTTTCTTGGCCGAAGGAGGGAATTCAGATTTTGATTCAAAAACTTTGTGAAGAAGGTATTATATTAACCATCTTTTCCCATAGGAGTAGTTAAGTGCAGATAATTAAAAAAAATGGGCCCAAAAATGTTCCTAAGTAATTGATCTGATTTTTTTTACTGAACAGTTCAAAGATGGACCTTTTCAAAACTAGAGGTTTTATAAGTGTATTGCCATGGCATCATATACAAAGGGGGGGGGCAGAAGTTAGTGTTTTAGGGGCCAAAGCCACTGTAATTTGGCCCTTTCATCCCCCCTCCCCATGAAATAGGAATGGGAACTCTGGCGTTTTCTTAGGCCAGGGACTTGGGCCTTCCTGAGTCTCTGTCATTGAAACCTTTCAGTGCAACATACATCACAGCTCCAATCCCCTTTTGAAGTTATTGGCACCTCCAGCCAAAACACACCTCCGGCTCGATGGTTTTTCGGGGTTCTGCTCTTTGCATTTTTGCAGCCTAACCTTTGCAGAGCTCATTTACAGCCCAGTCCTAACCCACTGTCCAGCACGGATGCCGCCCGCCACAGTGCAGTCCTGCGGTAAGAGAGAACTACCCTTCCCTTGAGGAGGCCTCCATGGCTGCTCCCACTATAGAATGCAGCGCGTGCCCCATCTGTGCTGGAAAGTTGGTTAGGATCAAGCTGTTAGTTTGTTTACTCGAGCCCAGCAGTTCTCAAACTGGTGGGTCACGACCCACCAGGAGAACCGGAAGAAGCTGCCACCCCCTTAAGGGCAGCCATGGCAGTGGCGGTGTGCCCAGGCTCATGGTGATGGCAGGGCACTCGGGATCTGTGGCGGTGCTCCTGGGATTGCGCCGCCGATGGTGGCAAAAAAGGGGCTATTTTTAACTTACAGTTGTTGCACCGGCCCTCCTGGAGGTTGCAGGGAGGCCCACGGCTCCCGAGGTTGCGGGGAGGCCCAATTGGCTCTCTGCGGTGATTGTGACCCACTTCCAGTTTTCAGATGAAACCAGAAGTGGGTTGAAATTGCTGCAGAGAGCCGATCAGCAGCGAGGGGAGGCTTGTAGAGGGACCCACGGGCCTCCCTGCACCCTCCAGGAGGCCGGCACGACAATTGTAAGTTTAAAGATAGCCCTTTTTGCCACCAGAGGCGGCACAATCCCGGGAGCACTGCCATGGGACCTTCCCCACAGCTACTCACCAGTCCAGGGAGAACTTTGAGAACTGCTTCTGTAGCCATTACACAGAGACTGAAGAATCCTGTGTCCTCTTAATCTGATCACAGGTGAGTCAACTTTCAATGAGCCAGGCCGACCCTGAGGCTAAAAGAGGTGCTAATTATTCTCAAGAGCTGCTAGCTGTGTATGTGTGTGTGTGTGGGGGGGACACAGGGTGTTCTCCCCCTCCCCGAATCCTGACTCCACTACTTAGGTATGATTCAGAGGCTTATTAGTCAGCGCAGCTCAGCCAGCTCTGTGCAAATTCAGAGAGGGGAGCCTGAAGAAAAAAAATCTAAACACATGGCTCTTTTTACTGTTTACATTGCTTGTTATAATCAAAGAAAAACACAGCTCTGTGGAACAACAAACCTGCAGTTTTACTGAAGTTTTCCTCGCATGCTGGGGGTGTTTGTGCTGCCTGGCAATGCCATGGCAGTTCCATGCTGAGGAGGTCCTCTGATTATTCCATGCCTGGCTGTGCCAAGCTTATAGTTAAGATGAAACGGAGATGTAATGTAAAGAGGCCCCTTTTGTTCATGCTGAGATGTCCAGCAGAAGTGCAAAGGTGCACACGCCCTATCTGGTGGCACTCAGAAGACACAGCCTGTGACAGCTATTTGTTGCTCAGCCGTTAAGTCGTGTCCGACCCTTTGTGATCCCATGAACTACATCCCGCCAGGCCTTCCTGTCCTCCACTATCTTCCTGAGTTCGCTCATTTTCATGTTCGTTGCATCCGTGATGCTGTCTAACCATCTCATCCTTGGCCTTCCCCTTCTCCTTTTGCCTTCAGTCTTTCCCAGCATCAGAGTCTTCTCCAGAGACTCCTCTCTTCGCATTAGGTGGCCAAAATATTTGAGCTTCAGCCTCAGTACCTGTCCTTCCAGGGAACAGTCAGGGTTGATTTCATTTAGGATTGACTGATTTGATCTCCTAGCAGTCCAAGGGACTCTCAGGAGTCTTCTCCAGCACCACAGTTCGAAAGCAGCTATTCTTCGGCGCTCAGCCTTCCTTATGGTCCAACTCTCGCAACCATACATTGCTACTGGGAACACCATCGCCCTGACTATGCAAACTTTTGTTGGCATGGTGATATCTCTGCTTTTTATTATGCTATCTAAATTTGCCATAGCTTTCCTTCCAAGGAGTAAGCGTCTTTTAATTTCATGGCTGCTGTCTCCGTCTGCAGTGATCTTGGAACCCAAAAAAGTAAAATCTGTTACTGCTTCCATTTCTGCCCCTTCTATTTGCCAGGAATTGATGGGACCCAATGCCATGATCTTAGTTTTATTAATGTTGAGTTTCAAGCCAACTTTTGCACTCTCCTCATTCACTCTCATCAAGAGGCTCTTTAGTTCTTCTTCACTTTCTGCCATTAGGGTGGTATCGTCTGCATATCTGAGGTTGTTGATGTTTCTCCCGGCAATCTTGATTCCGGCTTGCGATTCATTCAGCCCTGCATTTCTCATAATGTACTCTGCATATAAGTTAAATAAGCAGGGTGACAATATACAGCCTTGCCGTACTCCCTTCCCAATTTTGAACCAATCAGTTGTTCCATGGCCGGTTCGAACTGTTGCTTCTTGACCCGTATACAGGTTTCTCAGGAGACAGGTAAGGTGGTCTGGTACCCCCATCTCTTTAAGAATTTGCCACAGTTTGTTGTGATCCACACAATCAAAAGCTTTTGCGTAGTCAATGAAGCAGAAGTAGGTGTTTTTTTGGAACTCTCGTGCTTTCTCCATGATCCAGCGCATGTTGGCAATTTGATCTCTAGTTCCTCTGCCTCTTCGAATCCCAGCTTGTACGTCCGGTAGTTCTCGGTCCACGTACTGCTGAAGCCTAGCTTGTAGGATTTTGAGCATAACCTTGATAGCATGTGAAATGAGTGCAATTGTGCGGTAGTTTGAGCACTCTTTGGCACTGCCCTTCTTTGGAATTGGAACGTAAACTGACCTTTTCCAATCCTTTGGCCACTGCTGAGTTTTCCAAATTTGTTGGCGTATTGAGTGCAGCACTTTCACAGCATCATCATTTAGGATTTTAAGTAGCTCAGCTGGGATATTATCATCTCCACTAGCTTTGTTGTTAGTAATGCTACCTAAGGCCCACTTAGGTAGGGCTTAGGTGGGCCTTAGTGTGCCTTAGGTGACAGCTATCCCCCCCCCCCCAATTCTAATACAGACATTAACAGATGACAAAGAAGTTTCACATGATGTCTTCCCCTGGGAAGCAATTAAATATATTAGGGAGGAGTCAGTGCCATTTACATTAAATATGTTTATGAAACAGAGTCGGTCATTCTGGATCCCCTCTCTCTTAGAAGGCATACATACCACTTCTGTGAGCTTGCAAACAGCGAGAGCTGACAGGATCAAGGGCCTTCGGGGTGAGAGTTCAGTGGGGGAATGTGTGTGGAGGCCCAGAGACTGGCTGCTATGGGTGCACCTGGAGCCCCAAGTGCTGTCCGTGGTGCCCTGCAGGGTGCCCGTGCCCTCTTGGCCCGCCTACTGCAGGGAGATATGAACGGCACCTGTAGCAACAGCAGGAGGAGGAGGAGCCATCTCGGGGGGTGGTGGAGGAAGCCAGGGCGGCAGAGCCGTGTGTGTGTGGGGGGGGTGCAGTTGCCACACCGCCCCGAGCCAGCAAGAGGACGCTCAGCAGGCCTCCGCCAAGGGACTGGGGGGACCCAGCCCCCTTGATCCAGAGGAGGCGGCGAGGCTGGGCTGCCCACTCCCCCTGCCGTCCCTTGCCCAGAGGGGGTCGAAGAGCCCCTGCCTGAGCCCAGCACCTTGACCCCTGCCGGAAGGCACTAGGCCCGGGGTGACAAAACTCCTGGATCAGGGCGACACCAACCCTGCCTTGTGTGTGCACCGGGGGGGGGGCACGAGGGGCGGGGAAGGTCTTGGAGTGGAGTGTCAGCCTGCTTCGCCTTGCGGCTGGCCCATGTCTGAGAATGTCGCTCGGTCACCCCCTTGAAGCAGCTTTGCCCTCGGGGGGGGGAAGAGACCCCCATGATCACAGGGCTGTCAGGTGGTGTGCCCCCCCCCGGGCCCTGTGCAGTTCACCCTGGATGACAGGGTAAAGGGGACACAAAACAGGAGGGGAGGGAGACTAGCTCGCCTCCTGGAAGTTTGAACCAGGGTTCAAAATGGCCTTGACAGCCTCGATCAGTGGGCCCCTCCCAAGAAGGCGGCGTTCAGCAGAGACACATGTCACGTCCTGCACGTAGGTACGAAAGAACCACAGGCACAGGTACAGGATGGGGGACACCTGGCTTGGCAGCAGCCTGTGTTAGAACTAGGGTGCAGGTGCCTTAACGGGCCAACAGAGTGGGTTGGCTGCTGGAAAAAAGCAAATGCAGTGCTGGGCTGCATGAACAGAGGCATCGACGAGGAGTCGGGGCCTGGGAAGTCATAATTCCACTCTATGCGGCACTAGTCGCAGCAGGCCACACTTGGGATACTGTGTCCAGTTTTGGGTGCCACAGACATTTTAGGAGGGCAGTGAAGACGGTGAGGGGCCTGGCATCCAAGTCCCGTGAGGACCAGTTAGAAGGGCTGGGTGGTATGTTTAGCCAGTGGAAGACTAAGGGGAGCCGTGATGGCCCTCTTTGAGGATCGGAAGGGCTGGCGCATGCCGGGGGGGGGGGCTGGTCGAGAACCATGGGGCGAAGCTGCGGAGAGTCAGTTTAGGCTGGACGTGAGGAAGAATCTCCTCCCTGGAAGAGCCGCCTGGCACTGCAGTCGTGAGCTCTCCCTCCTGGGGGGCTGCAGTGTCTCCTCCAGCACTTGCTGCAGCAGGGAGGAAGGGGCTCTATCCTGCTGTACCCGTCATGTGCGTGGGGCCTTTGGGCCAGAAGCCCCCCAGGCAGCTCACACCAGTCACAGGCTGCTAGTGAGTGGCATGAAAAGGGGCAGCCGGAGAACCCGGCAGTCGGTGGCGACAGGACAGCGGCTCCCGTTCGGTTCTTGTGCCTGTGCTTCTCTCTTCACGTCCCTTCGCTCACTGCCATTTCTTTCCCAGGAACCCGACGAAACCTCCGTAACGATTTGCTGGTAGCAGCTGATTCCATTACCAACACGATGTCATCTTTGGTGAAGGAGCTTCATTCAGGTAGGCAGCCAACGTTCTCTGTGGGCCTAAGCAGGGGAGCCAGCAGGCCCAGCCAGCCCCCTCACTGCTTGGGCTGCGAGGTCGGGGCGTTTCACTGGAGAAATCTGCCCAAGGACGGACACAGGCTAGTTTAAGGAGACCAAAGGACAGAGCTGCTTCTTGGAAGCAAAGGAGGCTCGCACGGGGCAGCCTGCCACAGAGGCTCCAGTGGAGGATGTCCTCTGGACAGGTGACCTGGGCTCCCCAGCTCTCTAGCAGTCAGGTGTG
This sequence comes from Plestiodon gilberti rubricaudatus, assembly GCA_026170595.1. Lineage (NCBI taxonomy): Eukaryota > Metazoa > Chordata > Lepidosauria > Squamata > Scincidae > Plestiodon > Plestiodon gilberti. The sequence goes on along the minus strand of JANXHW010000001.1, from coordinate 902,281 downwards.
CTAGCGCTGGACCACTCACAGGTGCTCCCTCCAGCTGCCTTCCCCAGAAGCACCAAATCTGGGAGTGGAGCAGAGAGGATGAGCCTGGCTGCTGGACGAGGCCAAACGGGGCCCCTCTAGACCAGCTTCTGGTTTCCCAAAGTGGCCCACCAGACGCCCACAAGCAGGAGAGGAAGGCAACAGCCCTCTCCCAGCACTGCGGCCCTGGGAAGGCAGCCTGTGGCCACCCCGACTAGTCGCCCTCGGTAGACTTCTGGGCCTCCATGGATTTGCCCACCTCCCTTTCAAGCCGTCCAGGCTAGTGGCCAGCAGCAGCACATCTTGTGGCAGCAGGATGCCGCCGCCGCCGCCGCCGCCGCCTGGTGAAGATGCGCGAGGTGCCTTTGGCCTCCAGGACTGCTGGGTGGTGTGAGACCTGTGGCTGTGGCTTCCCACCAGGGATTGGTCTGGGCAGGATCTGCCCCCATCCTCACCCTGGCCGATATGTGGCAGGTGGGTCTTGTCCTGCCAGCAGCCACTGACGTTGTGTGTGTTGTGTTGAGCCACTTGCCAGTGAAACAGACCTCAGGAGACTACAGGTGTGTGTGTGTGTGTGTGTGTGTGTGTGTGTGTGTGTGTGTCCCCGCCGCAGGCAGAAGCAGCCATCCTCGTCCGGGGTCCTATTGGCATGCCCTGGGCCTGCCCTCCTTGACCTGCCAGGCCTCTGGGTCAGCGTGGCCTCAGGCACTGCAGTCTGCACAGTTCCCTGCCTGGCCAGCAGCCTCCGGGGTCACAGCCAGGGGAGGGAAATGTGCTGCAGCCAGAAGCAGAGAGTTGAGCCTGGGCTCCGACAGGGGAGCAGGTCGCAGCAGCCCTGCTTCTTCTCCACCCTCCTGCAAGGCGAGTTGACCTGCCGCCTCGGGTGGAGGGGGGGGGTGACAGGGCACAGCTGGGTATCCTGGGGAAAACGGACGTGTCCCCCTGCTCTGGTGCGGCCCAGGACCACTGTGGAAAGTCCAGCCTGCCTCCCACTGGCCCAGCGGGCATCCCTGTCTGCTGCACGACCGGGTGGCGGTGCCCTCTCGGTCCCGCGGCACCATGCAAGGACTCTCTCTACAGCAAGCTTGTTCCTGGGACGTTTCCTCTCTCTTTTGCCTTCCCACTTTGGTGCCTCTTCTCTCCCCCCCCCCCCGGTGACTGGTGGTGCTGTTGAATCTCTGCTCCCTTCCCCACAGCTGCCTCCTGGGCACCCAGACTGCAGCCGCAGCAGCTCCCACCCACCTGAGGCCTGGGCTGGGCTGGGCTGGGAGAGAGCTGCTGACCCGCAGGCCAAAGACCGGGGGGGGGGGAGGTTCTGCTGGCCAAGCCCCCCCCCCCCGCTGCTGCAACCCTTCCCAGGCCCCTCCTTGCTGGCTCCCCATCTGGCCCACTCCCTGGTCTGACGGCTGTGTGCTTTTTGTCTGGAAGGAGAAGGAGGAGGAGAAGAGGACGAGGACAAGATGCAGAACGGAAATGACAGAGGTAAAAACAAAACGTGCTCTTTCTCTGGAGGAGGAAGGGGGGGCAGTCGTGATCAGATGGGTTACGCCCTCCATCTCGAGAGGCAGGGCCGGCATGAAGAACTAGGCTCCTCCCACTGGCGTCCCCAGTCCGGCTCTGCCTCTTGCAGAGCAAGGTTGGCGATTTTGTGAGCGTCGTGTCGTTCGAATAGTTTTGTTAGCTAGAGCCTACCTTTTTGTCTCCAGCCGCTTCTCAGCTCTTCCCCTTCCCTTCCTGATCCATCCCTGTCCTAGGGTTGAGTGTTCGGGGAGGGGGGGGGACTCCTCACTAACTCAGTGCTGGACATGGAGAGCAGGAAGGAGGTTTCCATCAAGTGCCCCAGTCCAAACCCCCCACCCACCCCCGGCATAACTAGTGTTGCACCGGCGCAGGCTGCTATACGGCTGTCGTCAACAGCCTCCGGCGAGGAGCGCAGCAGGCCTGCCAGCAGGGAGGCCGCAGCGGCCTCCCGCAAAGCGACGGCCCCACAGACACCCGCTGAAGCAGGTAAACCCACACAGGGGGTTGGAGGGAGGCGGCGGAACACAGGAGGGGATGGAATGGGGCGGTGACGGGCGGGGAGGGGGGCGGATCAGGCCTGGGAGGGGGAGGGATTGGCGGTAGCGGCGTGCTCCAAATCCTGACTCCCTTGCTGGTCCTGATCCGCCTGCATGGAGCAATGGGGACTTGCGCCCGCTATTGAGCTGGCGCAGGTATGAGTTGCCCCATAGCAGCTGCTGGGGACAAATGCCCCCTTACCCTGAGGAGACGTCCAGCAGCCGAAAATCCCCTGTGGGATGCAGCAGAAGCTGCACCGGCGCCACTGTGTCACCACCCAGGGATTTCGGTAGGATTGAGCTATGACTGTCTTGATTTATTTAGTCCTTGAACAGAGTGCGGTAGAATAGAATATGGCCCTTGACACAGCCTGGGGGGGAGGGAGGGACCGGTCCCTTCCCTGAGGAGCTTGCAGTCTATAAACACCAGGAAAATGACAGGAAGGGGAGGGAAACAGGGGCAGCAGGGGTCACACATGTATTGGTTCATTTGGGAGATTTCAATACCACCTTTCAAGCCTTGCACTCAGGGTAGTTTGCAGCATAAAAGATTAAAGCATCCATAAAAACTATACTTAAAACCACAGTAGCCTAAAAACTGCAGCTAAAATATAAAAGCATAAGAAAATATAAAAGCATAAACAGCAGGTACAAACTCGAGCAGCTCCCCCACCCACGTCCTCAGTATCAACACTCCCCCCCACCCTACCCACCACCAAAAACCGTTTGAAAGGAAAAAGTTTTCAAGCCCCATCCGAAAGCGTCCAGGGAGGGGGCTGATCGTAATTAACGTCCACATTCTACATTCAGGGGACCACCACCGAAAAGGCTCTTCCTCTCACCTCTGCCCTCCTTTCTTCAGTCAAGGGGGCACACAAAGAAGGGCCCCCTCTGAAAATCTTAGGGGATGAGTCTGTCTATATGAGAGAAGGTGGCCGTCCCTAGCCCCACACCATTCAGGGCTTTAAAGGTTAAAACCAGCACCTTTAATTGGGCCCAGAAACGAACTGGCAGCCAATGCAGCCTCTGGAGCAATGGCCCAACAGAGTCAAATCGCTGAGCTCCCACAGGGGCCACCGCATGATGTAGCAGCTGCAGTTTCTGGACTAGCTCCAAGGGCAGCCCCACACAGTCATCTAGTGGCAGTCATCTCATAGCGATGTCACCAGGGCATGGACCGATCACACTGTGGCCAGGTCAGGACAGCACAGGTACTACGGCTGCAGCTGGCGCACCAGCCAGGACTTGAACAAGCCCCCCCCCCCGCGCTGACAGTCCAAAAGACTCCCCAGCTGCAGAGGAAGTGCAGCCTCCCCCCCCCCCATGCAGAGCAGGGTGATGAATGACCACACACTGACATGGAAGCTTTCCGACCAGAGGACCTCTGCCTGCCTTGCTGGACTTGGCTTCAATTTGCCAGCCCCTCTCCAATCCCCGAATGCCTCCAGGCAACACCCTGGGACCCCGACTGCCTGCCACCCTCGAGGAAAGGAGAGAGAGACCTGGGTGTTCTGCGCAGGTTGGTGACAGCCAGCTCCCAATCCTCTCCCAGTGGTTTCACAAAGCAGCTATTACACAACAGAGGGAGAAAAGAGAGCCCTTTGGCACCCCCTACAGGTCGACCAGGGTGCTGCTGAACAGGCTCCCCCAGCACCATCGTCTAGGAAGGAGCAGGACCACTGCAAAGCGGTGCCTCTGCTCCCCCGCTCAGCCAGTCGCCCCCGAAGGACACACTGGCCGCCGATGGTGTCGAACGGCGCCAAGAGGTCCAGCAGGACCAGCTGTGATGCATCCCCCCCCCCCGTCCAGGTCCCAGTGAAGGTCGTCAAGTAGAGTGGCCAGGGCTGCATGGGGGGGGGCTTCTCCTTCAGTCCCTGCTGCTGCTGCTGCAGGCCAGCAGTGGGCGCTGCAAGCCAGTCCCCTCCCTGCAGGCAGCCCTGGCTGTCCAGCAAGAGGCACACCAAACTGGGGGGCTCCACAGGCAACATGGAGGGAGAGCGCACAGGCAAGTGTGAAAACCCAGCGCATGTAGAATTCGGCCAATCTCAGAACCGTCCGCAATGGGCCTGTTTTCCAGGCGATGGCCTTGGCCTGAAGACCTGCACATGGGGGTGGGTTTCTCAGACCGGCATCCCCCCTTCCTCCAGGGGCTGCGTGGTCGTCCTCACGCATGCGCCTTCTTTGCCTTCCCTCTGCTGGCCCTTCCCTGTCCTCCCCAACCTGGGGCTGGGCTGTGCAGCCCTCCTTGTTGTAGGACATGGCCTTGGACCGAGCCAGGTGACCAACCCTGCCCAGAAAGGGGCCTTCGGGGTCTTCGTCCACAGGCAGCGGACAAGGAATTGGTCAGTTGCCCAACTGAGCCCCCAAAGTGTCCTGAGGAGCATGTCCAGTCCTGCCCATGAAGGGCTGTGGGGTCAGTCAGTGCCCGGACTGGAGCTGTGTGGCCCTCTGCCCCTAGCAGGGTTGCCGAGGCCCAGCAGGAATCCTAGCAGGCCTCTGGGGGGGGGGGCTGCTGCAGGTGGCCCCCAGAATGCCATGGGGTGGTCTTGGCTGGTGAAGTCCAGCCACCCCTTGTGGAAAGCCACCCTCTCACCTCCTTGTGGACTGATTGCAACTGCAGGGCTGGGGGGGGACGGACCAGGGTGTAGCAGCTGCTGGCCGAGAGCACCGGAGGCTCAACGTTTGCTGCCCAATGGCTGGCCAGCCTTGTGTGTCCCTCCCCTTCCACGGAGATCATTGGCTGGGCAGCTCTCCTTGCCGCACCCGCCAGGCCAAGAAGCGTCCTCCGTCCTCACAGTGCAGACCAGGGCACCAGCAGCCCCTTGTGCTGAGTCGTTCTTCTGCCTGGCATCGGGAGGTCCCTGGTTAGCGCAAGAGGCTGGCTGCTTGGCGCGGTCCCTTGGGGGTGCCGTTCTTGTGCTGTCATTTTGCTGTCTGTTTGGCTATACAGTAAGCTGCAGCCTTGAGACCCTGTTTCAACCCTGCCAAGAAAGCAGCCCCACTTGAATGAAGGGGGCCTGTTCCCTTGTGGCGGTGGGCTTCTCAGCCACGCCTCTTCTCTCTCGGTTGCCTTGCAGGGTAAAGGGAAGACTCCAGGCGGAGCAGCCTGCAGGTGAGTGTTGGGCGGGCCTTCTAGCTCCAGGCAGGGAGGGCCACTGTGGTGCCAGCCCCACAGACAGCCAAGCCCCCAGCAGAGACCCTCCTGGCACGGGCTTTTATGTTTCGCAGAACTCAGACACGTGCAGGGGCTGGCAGGGAGGTCTCTTTCTTGAGGGCATCTGCCAGCCATGGCCCAGGGAAGCTCGGACAGGCGCTCCCCGGTCCGGAGGAGAAGGCTCCGTCTGCTGTGGGGGAGCTACTTGCTCAGCCGGGCCTGCTGCTGGGAGGGGCTGAATCCTCGGGGGGTCGGGCCCCTGCGCTCTGCACGTAGTGAGCTGGGTCTGGCCATCTCGCTCCGCAGGTTTTGCTCCTGCAGTCAGCTGACCTGGAGGAGAGTCGGTGGGCTCATCGCGAGCCCCTTCTCTGCTTTCGTGGCTTTGGGGCCAGCCACTGGTTTCGGGCTGAGTCGCCCTCGCTCTGGGCGGACCGTGGCAGGGGTCTTACTCACTCTTCTGTGTCTTGGCACAGGTGCAGAGATGCGACTCGCGCCCACCCTCAAGACTCCTCCACATCCTTCAGACAACAAGAAGGCATGTTCCAGCCCGCGCATCGACCATCGTGACGCCAGACCACAGCCAACAGGGAAGCCGCCTCCTTGGACAGACTGAGCAGCTTCCGGGGTGGGTGGGGGGGGGAGAGCATCCCCTTGGGCTCGCATGTCCTGTTCCATGGATGTCCCGCCGGTGCTGTTTGGCCTCCTCAGGGAGCACACTTGGGGAGTGGTTTTCCGACCCAGACAGCAGCCCCTGGTGCGCACAGTGAAACGTAGGCTGGCAGCTGAGCGTGTTTCTCCTCTTGCGCAGCGCAGACAGGATGCCAGGCGCTGCCCCTCGCTTTCCGAAGATGCCTCTCTGCCTGGTTGTCTGCAGGGGCGCAGGCCAGGCCAGGGCGAGGCCGTGGCAGGGAGAGGCCCCTCTGCTGCCTGCTGGTGCTGCTGCATTTGGGGGGCCAGGCAGGGGGCCGAGCAGGGGGCTGGTGGTCCCGCGCTGCAGGGAACGGGCCGTGGGGGGGCAGCTCTCTTCTGCACCCTCCCGTGGCCGCCTCTGTCTGTCTCCCACTCAAGAGCGCCTCCCAGTGGGCTGTGCCCAAGGTTAGCGCACGTGACGGGTTGCTTGGTGGCGTTTCCGCTTGGGGGCCCAAATGCCCCAAGCCATCGCTGATGCCGCCGGGGGAGCAAGGTGGCATGATTTGGGGGCTGCCCTCTGGAGGTTCCTCACTCAGGGAGGCGACACGCCCACCTGCCAGCTGCAGGGCTCTTGGAGAGAGAAATGCTCCTGCTGCCCCAGGGATGCTGGCGTTAGGGGCCAGGCTGGGGGACCTTCCGGATGCCAAAGGGGGGGCTTCCCTTCAGGCCAGTCTGTGGCCAGTCCCTGGGCTGGGTCCCACCCTCGGGAGTCTTGCCGCCCCCTTGGGCTGGCCCCAGCAGCCACTGCCCCTTGCAAGGCGGCTCTCCTGAGAAGCCCCCGTTCTCGGCCAAGCCACAGCCAGAGGGGCGAGCGAGGGTTGCAGCCTTGCGCTTCAGCACTGCCCCGCTTCGCAGCCCATCACCCGCAGCAGCGCCAGAGATCTTTGCCTGCAAAGCAATTTGGCGGTGGTGGGGGTTGTGGGTTGGCTTCCAGCCAGGCTCTAAGCCTGCCCGAGAGGGTGAGAGATGGAGGGGCGTCTGAGCCCCCTCCCTCTTCCAGAGCAGCTTGGGAACACGCCCCTGCCCTGCGGCACTGGGGCGTGGGAGACAGGTGTGCTGCTGAGCCCCAAGGCCGGCTCCTGCCTGGGAAGACGGGCGGCCTCCACTGGGCTGAGTGACAGAAGCGCTCGGGCTGAACTCTCCTGGCAGCTGCTGCTGCCACTGCCTGATCTCCTGCCTCCCTGGTGTTCATGGGGCCTGCTTTTTCTGGGTAGGCCGGCCGGCCGGCCAGAGGAGAATGCCTCTGAGAGCATGCAGAGTTTCTTTGCCGAGCCCCTGCAAGGACATCTGATGTGCATCACTGACTTCTTGTTCCAGAATGGTGGAGTGCAGGAAGAAGTGATTGACAGGTGAATGAAGGCCCACCAGGGGGCCCAGCTGCTTTTCCCAGGCATCCGCACTTGCTGCTCTGCGAGGAGGCCCACTGCACACCGCTGCTCTGCTCTCTGGGAAGGGAGCCTGTTGGGGGCAGAGACAGTCTGCAGCTGCACACGGGCTCTTCTGCCTGCCTGCCTGCAGCCCCCGGTGGGAGGGGCAGGGAGGAGCCTCTGGGTGGCTCTGCAGGAGACCTCTGCTGGCCTGCGGAAGGAAGGCAGGCCCCAGAGGCAGTGCCGCCTGGGCAGCAGCAGCAGCAGCAGCAGCAGCGCAGTCTGCAGGCCGACCCTGCCGGGCTGCGTGGAGCAGGCAGCTCACCGCTCAGGCTGCTGCAGCACTGCTTTGGCTCGGCCTCCTTTCTGCTCTCGGCTCCAGCAGCTGTGAGGCCGGCTTTGTTCCGACCTAAAGGACGTCCTCCGCTTTGCGGGCCATTCTGGGGGACACTTGCAACGTGTCCTGGCATGGTGGGGAGGGAGGGGGGCAGTGGCCAGGCTGGCGGCCCAGGGCAAGGCCAGCTTGCTGACTGGAGCAGATGGGGCGCTCGCTGCCACTGGGCAACGTGGCACCCACTCCCGGCTGGGCCACACTGCTGGCGGGAAGAGGGAGCAGGGCCCTGTGCCTCTGGAGCAGCCAGGCCAAGCGTCCCCGGCCTTCACGGCTGCTGGAGAGGGGACCCTGCTGCCCTGCGCACGGCCCTCCCAGCACCCCGCCGTAAAGGGGGGGGAGAGCTGCAAGCATGGCCGGACTGGGCACCTCTTGAAAGAACCAGCTCTGCTGGGGCCAGGGGGGGAGGGCCAGCCCAGGGGTGGTGCTGCCGCTGCTGCCCCAGGCGGGCTCCTCTTCACCTCAGGGCTCAGCCTCTCTTTTAACCCCAGGTTTCCCTCCTGCTCTTCTGGCAACTGGCTTCAAAGGAAAGGAAATGGCAAGCTGGTTTTCTGAAACCCTCTCGTGCCAAGAGGGTCGGAGCCTCGCAGCAGCCCTGGTCTAACAGTGGCTCGAAAGCAGCTCCCCACACTGGGTGCTGCTTTGGTCATAAGGAGGAGCGTCTGTGGCCACTGGCTACACCACTGGCCCTTCTTCCCCTGTGGGCGCGGGCAGAGCAAGCGGCCGTTCAGTCAGGCTGGGCTGGGAGCACAAACGGCCAGCCTGCCGCCTCCCTGCTTCCGAAGCAAGTGGTCGCCTTTGGTGTGCCCTTCTGCGCCGTCATCGCCCTTGGCGCCCGGCCAGGAGACTCACCTGGACAGAGCCGCCCGGCATGCAAGTTCTTGGCAGGCAGGCAGGCAGAGAGAGAGAGAGCTGCTCTTGCCTTCGCCTGGGTCCTGCTGACTCGGCAAGAGGGCCACAGCCCTGCGAGGAAGGCCATCCAGCCGCAGCAGCAGCAGCCGCAGTGGCAGATCTCTGGACTTGGCACCGCAGGAGCCTGCTGGTCAATGAGAGGATGCTGCCCCCACCTTCCCTTGCAGCCAGGGCCTCCTTTGCGGGGGGGGGACGACCTGGGGGGCGCTCCTTCCAAGCCATCTCAAAGGGAGACAGCCCAGAATTCCTGTGCGCTGCGCAGATTGTGTCCCAAAGGGTTTCAGCTCGTTGTAAGGAAATGCCATTGTGGTGCAAAGAAAGTGCGTTTTCTTTCAAAGGCCTCTGTGCCCAGTTCAGCCCCAACTTAGTGCTGCAAGTGTGAGCCAAGAAGGGGAAGGGGCTGCTGGCAGATGCCTGGTAGGAGACCGTGGCTGGGGCTTCGGCCCGGGGAGGGGCTCAGTCCCCATCCAGAAAGCGAGGCCAGCTGGTTGCTGGGGGGCAGAATCCAGGCCTGCTGTGAAAGTTTGTCAGGACATGAAGCCTGTGACCCCGTCTGCATCCACGGCGCCCGCCTGCCATGTCGCTGTGAGAGGCTGCTCTCCTGGCGGCAAGGCTGTGGTGGCCCCCCCTCAGTGACGACCCCCCCCCCCCGCACTGCAGCTGGCATTCTGGCTCGTTCCTGGTTCAGTATGGGGATCTTTGTCATCATTCTGGTTTGCAACTGCTTCTCCACGTGTGTGTGTGTGTGTGTGTGTGTGTGTGTGAGAGAGAGAGAGAGAGAGAGAGAGAGAGAGAGAGAATGTGAATTCGGTGCAAGTACGAATGTTTTCATAAAAATGTGTTTCAAATATCTGGGAGACTCTGTACATGCTGGGAACGACCCTACTAGAACACTCGAAACTGGGAGCTGTGTTCTCTCATCTGCCAAATATTTAATAAACAAGTCCCACCCATCTCGTCGTCTTGCGTCGTGTGCCCTGAATATCCGGCAGAAGTGTCCTGTGCGTGATAGCAGACGTTGGCTGCAGGCCAGATGCCCCTGGGGCAGGAAGGCCCCCTCCCTCCCTCCCTCCCTCCCTCCCTGCTTTGCCTCTTTCTCTTTGCGCCCCATGACAGCAGCCGCGCCAGGAGCCCGAGGGAGGGGGGGGGAGACTGCTGTCCAAATGCCACCTGCTCAAGGTAGAGAGAGGCGCCTCTTCTCCAAGCCGGGGGGGGGGGGGAGTCCTTTTGCCAGACACAAAGGCCTTCACACATCAGGCAAGGGAGTTCCTCCAGCTCCAGAGGAGTGGTCCTCACTGGGGGATGAACCCCCGACTCCCCACCCCCAGCTGCTGTGCATATTATTATATGGGGAACAACATTGATCTGTTGCTATTCAACACAAAAAAGGTCCACGGAGCTGTTTTCGTAGCTGACACCACCTGCCTGCCTGCTGTGCACCGTGGCTGTGGTGGCCACACTTCTGCCTCCTTGTGGTGCTGCTGTCCACGTACAACAGCCAAACAGGAACACCCAGGGCTGAGTCTTGGGCACAGGCAGCAACACAGGCAGGCAAAGGAGTGGGAGTTTGGCAGCACACCTCTGGGAGGGGGGGCACTTTGGGCTGATGATGGGGACCCAGGTCGGTGTCGAGCTGGAGGCGACTGTGGCCCCTTCCATTGCTCTTCTTGGCTTTCCATCCCGTGTGCCAGTGGACCGGAATACGCCAAGCCCATTTCATGAACAATCCCTACTGAAACCACTGTGAGGCGGGCGGGCGCCACTTCTGTTCTGTGCACTCATCTGCTTTGCATCCTGTGGTCCGCCCCACGCCCCGCCTCCCTTTTCCTGGGGGGCTGCACCACCTGGAGCAGATGCCTTCCTTCCAGCTGTGCAACTAAGGGAGCGAGGAAAGCCCCTCATTGTGGGGCCACTGCCGGTGCCAGCAGGAGCGCTGGTTTGTTTCCTTGAGGAGGGTGCAGTGCGGAGTGCTGGTGACTGTTCACAACCTCTTCCTTTACAGTCAGACAAGCCAAATCACTTCTCCAGACCTCGTGCAGAAAGTTCCTCAGTGCAGGCAAAGCGTTTTTCTCCAGCCCCTTCCACTTTTTTTTGCAGGTCGTCGTTGTCACTCCCGAGCCGGCTGACAGTGGCTCCAGGCCCTGCGCAGCCTTTGCGCCAGGCCACAGGCGACAGACGGGGGCTTCAGAAGGAGGTCTCCGAGCCGTGGGCCAGTCGGGGCCCCTGGGTCTTTTTTTGCCAGCAGGAGCCCTGCTGCGATCCCTGGGCCAAGAGCCTCTGAACTCCTGGACAGCCAGTGGAGACTCACTCCCTCACCCGTACAGCTGGGGCCCAGCCAGCCTGACTTCCCTGGCTGGGCGTTTGGCTCCAAGCAGCCCCACTTCAGGGCTCTGACTTGGAGTCCTCCTCCTGGGATAATTAGTTAGGGCAGAGGTTCTCAACCTGTGGTACGAGTACCCCTAGGGGTACGCGGACCTCTTGCTGGGGGTACGCCAAGCCCTGCCCCTTATCTTCCCCATCACTAGCTAATTAGGTGTTAATTAACATGGATTTTAAATTTTGATTATTTTTGGAGCCCTTCTGTCTCTCTGATTTTGGTTTGGGGCTTATTTTTGTACTTTGGTGGGGTGGGGGAGGGAGGAGCTGATTTTGGGAAGTGTGACTTAGAGAAAAAAAGAGATCCTATCTCTCTCTCACACACACACACACACACACACACACACACACACACACACAGTTAAATAAAACATTTTTGACATTTAAAATTGTTTTAGTACTTTTTAATTTAATGATTAATTACCTAATTGATTAATCCAATTAATTAGCAAGGGGTACTTCAGAAAATTGGACCGTGATAGGGGGTATCCGGGCCTCCAAAGGTTGAGAACCCCTGAGTTAGGGGAAGCCACAACAGGCCCCTGGGGTGTCATAGAGCCTAGTGGGGAGGCCACGGAAGGGAAGGGTCACAGGCTGGCTCTGAAGGGAGAGCGGAAAGGAATTCCCAGAGGAGCCCTGTCTGGGGTGAAGCAGACAGACAGACAGACAGACAGAGGGGGAAACACTGGCCTGCCTTCTGCTCCTACTGCTGGCCACAAGTTTGCATGTCCCCCCCCCCCCCGCTCACTGCAGCGGACATAGAAGTCCTTGCTGGGTCCATCCTTCTCCTCCTGCCATCATCATGGCTCCTGAGGGAAGTTTATGCAGACACTCACTATTTTATTTATTTTTCACATTTTGATACCACCCTTCCTCCAAGGAGCTCAGGGTGGTGTACATAGTTCCATAATCCTGGCCATCCCTCCTTTTGTCCTCACAACAACCCTGTGAGGTAGGTGAGGCTAAGAGATAGTGACTGGCCCAAGGTCACCCAAGAAGCTTCATGGCTGAGCAGGGATTTGAACCTGGATCTTCCCCGTCTAAGTCCAACTCCCCAAGAAAAGCTCTGCTCTCCAGGGTACACACCTGGCCTGGCATCCTGGTTCCCTCAGTGGCCTCTGTAAGCCCACAAACAAGAGGGAAAGGCAGGCTTCTCCCCCCACCCACCCACCCCTCCCCTGCAGCTGGGGTTCAGAGGCAGGCTGCTGCCGGCTCTCGAGGCAGCGCATGGCCATCAGGACTGGTGGCCATTGATAGGCCTTTGATCCTCCATGAATGTGTCCAATCCCACTTTTAAACCATCCAAGCTAGTGACCATCACCACATCTTGTGGCAATGAGTTCCACAGACTAGTTACACACTATATGAAGAAGTCCCTCCTTTTGTCTGTGATCTCCTGCCAATCCATTTCATTGAATGACCCAGCCTGGTTCTTGTATTGGCCAAGTTTGCGGATGACACTAAACTTTTCCGGGTGGTGAAGACCAGCAGGGATTGTGAAGAGCTCCAGAAGGATCTCTCCAAACTGGGAAAATGGGCTGCAAAATGGCAGATGCGCTTCAATGTAAGTAAGTGCAAAGTGATGCACATTGGGGCAAGAAACCAAAATTTCACATATACGCTAATGGGTTCTGAGTTGTCTGTGACGGATCAAGAGAGAGATCTTGGGGTGGCAGTGGACAGGTCGATGAAAGTGTCGACCCAGTGTGCGGCGGCTGTGAAGAAGGCCAATTCCATGCTCGGGATCATTAAAAAAGGGATTGAGAATAAAACGGCCAATATCATTCTGCCTTTGTACAAATCAATGGTAAGGCCACATCTGGAGTATTGCGTCCAGTTCTGGTCACCACACCTCAAAAAGGATATAGTTGAATTGGAGAAGGTGCAGAAAAGAGCGACCAGAATGATTCGTGGGCTGCTGGAGCACCTCCCTTATGAGGAAAGGCTACAGCGTCTGGGGATTTTCAGTCTAGAAAAAAGGCGCCAGAGGGGGGACATGATTGAGACGTATAAAATTATGCATGGGATGGAGAGAGTGGATAGAGGGAAATTCTTCTCCCTCTTGCACAACACCAGAACCAGGGGACATGCACTAAAATTGAGTGGAGGGAGAGTTAGAACGGACAAAAGAAAATATTTCTTTACCCAGCGTGTAATTCATCTGTGGAACTCCTTGCCACAGGATGTGGTGATAGCACCTGTCCTAAATGCCTTTAAAAGGGGTTTGGACAGATTCATGGAGGAAAAGACCATCACAGGTTACAAGCCATAAGCAACCTCCTGGTTTTAGAAGTGGGTTTTCTCTGTGCCAGGTGCAAGAGTGTGACGACAGGATAAAGGTATCTTGTTGTCTTGTGTGCTCCCTGAGGCATCTGGTGGGGCCACTGTGTGATACAGGAAGCTGGACTAGATGGGCTTTTGGCCTGATCCAGCAGGGCTCTTCTTATGTTCTTATGTTCTTTAAGGTGAATTTCCTTTCTTAACCAATGAGACTGATTGTCCTGAGAGCCAATGAGGTGTTGTTATGACACAGCATGGAACCAATAAGGTGTTAGTATGAGTCAACTCTCATTTCTACTGTATGTATCATAAGAAGAAGAGCCCTGCAGCTGGATCAGGCCAAAGGCCCATCTAGTCCAGCTTCCTGTATCCCACAGTGGTCCCAACCAGATGCCTCAGGAAGCACACAGCCAACAAGACAACCTGTTTCCTGTTGCCACTCCCCTGCACCTGGCACAGAGAAAACCTACTTCTAAAACCAGGAGGTTGCTTATGGCTTGTAACCTGTGATGGTCTTTTCCTCCATGAATCTGTCCAAAACCCTTTTAAAGGCATCTAGGCCAGGTGCCATCACCACATCCTGTGGCAAGGAGTTCCACAGATGAATTACACGCTGGGTAAAGAAATATTTTCTTTTATCTGATCCGTCTTTGTACACATAGGCGCATTTCTTGCCCAAGTAGAATTCTGTCTCATTGCGGGAATAAACCCCCTCAATCTTCAGAAGGGCGGTGTGCTCCCTCTGGTTTCGGAGGCCTCGCTTGTAGCCAGCAAAAGTGGCCTTGGACCACAACCTGCCAGTCATGGCGTTGCTTTGAAGTCCTGCCCTTAACAGGCCTCAACAGCACAGGCCCAAGATGGCGACGAGAAAGGATCCGTCATTATTTTCTTTTATCTGATATTTGATCCGTCACGGACAACTCAGAACCCATTAGCGTATATGTGAAATTTTGGTTTCTTGCCCCAATGTGCATCACTTTGCACTTACTTACATTGAAGCGCATCTGCCATTTTGCTGCCCATTCTCCCAGTTTGGAGAGATCCTTCTGGAGCTCTTCACAATCCCTGCTGGTCTTCACCACCCGGCAAAGTTTAGTGTCATCTGCAAACTTGGCCACCTTGCTGCTTATCCCCAACTCCAGGTCATTTATGAACAGGTTGAAAAGCACCGGTCCCAAGACCGATCCTTGGGGCACACTGCTTTTCACCTCTCACCATTGTGAAAATTGTCCATTGACTCCCACTCACTGTTTCCTGGTCTTCAACCAGTTCCTAATCCACAAGAGGACCTGCCCTCTTATTCCCTGACTGTGGAGTTTTCTCAGGAGCCTTTCATGAGGGACCATGTCAAACGCCTTCTGAAAATCCAGATATATAATATCCACGGGTTCGCTCGCATCCACATGCCTGTTGACCTTTTCAAAAAATTCTAACAGGTTTGTGAGGCTAGACTTCCCCTTGCAGAAGCCATGCTGACTCTCCCTCAGCAGAGCTTGCTCTTCTATGTATTTTAAGATTTTATCCTTAATGAGACTTTCCACCGTCTTCCCTGGAACAGATGTTAGGCTGATCGGCCTGTAGTTTCCTGGGTCCCCCCTCCTTCCTTTTTTAAAGATTGGTTACATAAGGTTACATAAGGTTATGTAACCTTTGGTTACATAAGGCAGTTGTTTTCTTTTTCTGGTTATTTGGCCATAACATTTGATAGAATACGTACGTATACTTCAACACGGTTTGTTTCATTACATTCTGCATTAACAACACAATCCTAACCAACTTTCCAGCACCAGTGCAGCTGCAATGCAGCCCCAAGGTAAGGGAACAAATATTCCCTCACCTTGAAGAGGCCTCCATGATTGCCCCTGCACTGCAAAATACAGTGTGCGCCCTGTTGGCATGGCTACACCGGCACTGGAAAGTTGGTTAGGATTGTGCTGTAATTTACCTTTCCAATGATATACGACACTGTGGTATTATTCTTAAATACAAATGTTCCAAAAGGTTCCCACAATTTTGACCACTAGTGATGTGTCCCTCCCCCCCGAGGATGCCCCCTGGTGCGATCCGCACCCCCCCACACACACACACACACCCCTAGTGATGCCACTGCAAGGTGGCCTCCCTCAGAAAATGAAAGTCTTGCCCAAATGAGGAGAACAAAAAGGAGCACGAACTGGCAAAAGAAACATAAGCAGATAGATGGTCCAGGATGCAAAGAAGCAGCTGGCTGAAAACCTCAGGACAAAGAAGTAAAATATCTTCTTCAGACACCCAAAGCAGGAAACCTGCCCAGGGAGGTGGTTGGACCGTTAGGTGACGAGGGAATTCAAGGGAACACCAGAACCAGGGGACATGTACTAAAATTGAGTGGAGGGAGAGTTAGAACAGACAAAAGAAAATATTTCTTTACCCAGCGTGTAATTCATCTGTGGAACTCCTTGCCACAGGATGTGGTGATGGCATCTGGCCTAGATGCCTTTAAAAGGGGTTTGGACAGATTCATGGAGGAAAAGACCATCACAGGTTACAAGCCATAAGCAACCTCCTGGTTTTAGAAGTGGGTTTTCTCTGTGCCAGGTGCAAGGGAGTGGCGACTGGACACAGGTATCTTGTTGTCTTGTGCTCCCTGAGGCATCTGGTGGGGCCACTGTGTGACACAGGAAGCTGGACTAGATGGGCTTTTGGCCTGATCCAGCAGGGCTCTTCTTATGTTCTTATGTTCTTAAGGGAAGCTTCAAGGGAAGAGGGAGATTGCGGAGCAGCTGCCTGAATTCAGGGAGCCAGGATGGTATAGTGGTTCGGGAGTTGGACCTGGAAGATCCAGCCACGAAGCTTCCTGGCTGACCTTGGGCCAGTCACTATCTCTCAGCCTCACCTACCTCACAGGGTTGTTGTGAGGACAAAAAGGAGGGGAGGAAATATGTACACACCACTCTGAGCTCCTTGGAGGAAGGGCGGTAGAAAATGTGAAAAATAAATGCATAAATTCTTTGCATCTGTCTTCACTTACAGAGGATGCAGGACTGATATTTATTCGGACCTCAGGGCTGGAGTCTGATGAACTGAGTCCAACAGAAGTGACCAGGGATGAGGTTCGAGAGTCTGTTGACAAATGAAGCAGAACAGGGTCACTCACGGGGCCAGATGGCAGCCACCCAAGAGTTCACATAGGACTCCAATACAAAATGGCCAATCTTCTCACAAAAACACGGGGCCTGTTCTTTCAACTGACTTCCAGAGGACTGAAAGGTAGCCAATGTAACAACACCCATATTTTCAAAAAGGATTCGAGGGGTTGGGGAAATTACAGGCTTGTCAGTTTCACTTCTGGTGTGGTTAAATTGGTGGAAAACATAATGAAAAGATAACAACATTATGAAGCATTTAGGAGCCTCCAGCCGGCTTTCTGCAAAGGTCAGTCCTGCCTCACTCACCTGCTAGACCGCGTTCTTTGAGAGTGATCGACCGGATAGAGGTGCTCTGCTCTCCAGGGGACGCACCTCTGGCCTGGCATCCTGGTTCCCACGGAGCTCTCTATCCGGAGAGCTTTGTGGATAGAGGTCAGCCAGCTGACGGTGCATTCGTGGGCTTTCAGAAAGCTTTTGGAAGAATTCCTCCTCAGCAAAGGCTCCTGGGTCAACTGGAATAAGAGGGCAGGTCCTGCTATGGATTAGTAGCTGGAAACGGAACAGGAAGCAGAAGCACAGGAAGGAAATGGGTCATCATTCCCACAGTGGAGGGAAGTGGGAAGTGGGGTCCATCTGCCAAGGGTCTGTCTTGAGACTGGTGCTTTTTTAACTGGTTCATAAATGACCTGGCGTTAGGAGTAAACAGCAAAGAGGCCAGGTTTTCAGATGACACCAAACTATTCAGGGTGGTGGACAAAAAAAAGGCTGCCTCACAAAAGCAGATTGTGAAGGGCTCCAAAATAACTCTCCACACTGAGCGAATGGGCAACCCAATGGCAAATGCAGCTCATTGTCTGGCTCAGGAATCGGGGCAGGAGGTCTGGCTCAGTTGGTAGAGTGGCCGCCTTGTGTACCTGAAGATTTAAGGACGGCAGTTCGAGATGCCCGGGAGTATCCGAGAGCTGTCGACATGCCACTGACGAGCTGCAGAAGCCTCGGTGGGAGAGAGAATACTGCAGCTGGCACACCGAGTGGGAGGCAGTGTTGCCATCAAGTCGATGCATGGGAGGCGAATGCCAGAGAGAGGCCAGACTGTGAAGGAAACCACCTGGAATGAGCGTTCTATGCAAGATTAGAACATTTGTAATACGTAAAAACCACTTCGGTTTGGCTAGCCTGCCAAGAAAGGCGTTATATAAATACTGGTATTATTGTTGTTGTTGTCGATCAGTGTAGTGATGCACAATGGGGCAAGAGATTCCACTGATGGGGCCTGGAATATGAACCAGAAAGAGAGTTTTGGGGGTGGGGGGTGGAGAGCAACATGCTGCAGCCCCGAAGACAGCAAACTCCATGCTAAAGGTCTTGAGGAAAGGGGCGGAGAAGAAGGCGGGTAATGTGGCCCCGCCTTTGAATAACTCTATGGTGCTGCGGCCACTTTTGGAATACACTACAGTGACTATACTGTGCAGCTCTGGTTGCTGCACCTCAAGGAGTATATTGGAGAGCAGACAAGCAACACGATCAGAGGGCTGCTGTGAGAGGAATGGCTGCAATGTTCGGGACTTTTTAGCTTGGAAAAACCAGACAATTAAGGGGGGACATGATTGAGACCTATAGAATTATGCGTGGTGGGGAGAGGGAGGGAATAGAGAGAAGCTTCCCCCCCCCTCACAATAAGAACATAAGAACATGAGAAGAGCCTGGCTGCTGGATCAGGCCAAAGGCCCATCTAGTCCAGCTTCCTGTATCACACAGTAGCCCCACCAGATGCCTCAGGGAGCGCACAGCCAACAAGATAACCTGTTTCCTGCTGCCACTCCCCTGCACCTGGCACAAGGGAGGTGCTCCAGCCCACAAATCATTCTGGTCGCTCTTTTCTGCACCTTTTCCAATTCCACTATATCCTTTTTGAGGTGTGGTGACCAGAACTGGACACAATACTCCAGAGGTGGCCTTACCATCGATTTGTACAAAGGCATAATGATATTGGCCGTTTTATTCTCAATCCCTTTTTTAAGGATCCCGAGCATGGAATTGGACTTCACTGGCACAAGATGTGAGCGTGTTCACTCGTTGACTTCGAAGTTTTTGGAGGTGGGGGACGGGGACAGGAATCCATTCTGGGGGCCGTTCTTAGCCATGGTGTCTCTCCTTGAATCTGCCGGGCCAGAGGCAGCTGCTGCTGGGGAGGGGCAGCTGTGGCAGCCAGCGGCGGGGCATGTGCTCCCAGCTCCTGCTTCTGGGCTTCCCAGCTGCTCGGTTGGCCATGGTGGGACAGGGGCCCCTGGTCTGATCCAGCAGGCAGCGGCACCACTGGTGCCATGGTCCTCTCAGGCAGTGTAACCAGCAAGGGGGGGGGGCTGGCTGGAACTCTGGGGGGGTCACCTGAGGCCGGCTTTCAGCCCTGGCGTGCCCACTCTCATGCCGAGTGCCTGCCGCTGCCGCCCAAAAGAGTATCTTTCGTTTATGCCACCGGCTCAACCTGCTTCATGGGCTGCCTGCCAAGCCCTTGCTGGCAGCCACAGTCCCTGGCAAACGAGAAGCTCTGCTGCACCAGCCACCACCGCTGCGTGACCCAGACCTGGCCGCAGAGCCACCCCAGGCTCACTGCTGGCTGGGCGAACAAAGGGCCTCCCCCCAAATGCCTTTCTCTGGAAAGAGGGGGCACCTGCTGCTGCTTCTCTGAGGTCACAGAGGAGACTGTGCGGAAATGGGGCATCCTTAGGCTCCCCTCCTGCCATAGCAGACCTGTCCCGGCACGGCTGACTCCCGAGTCGTCCTCTTCTCACTTTTCTCAGTGGAGCTCTGCAGCTTTCAGGGCTTCAACAGGGAGCATGCAGAACGAACCTGCGCACCTGCGAAGCTCGCCAGTGCAGGATGCCGTGGGTGTCTCTGGCACAGACAGCATTCCAAGAGCTGCGGCTACACAGACAGACCAAGCTGTCCATGGCTGGCAGCCTGCTGACTGATGGCCACAAGCACCGCCCCCTGCTCAAAGACGAGGACCACCTTCTGGGGACAAGCCACAGGAGGGCCCCCGGGGCCGCTGGCTGACCACTGCTGGAGACCGGGTGTTGGGCCAGATGGACTGGCGCCTCTCCCAGCCTTGTGTATGCTTTTGCATCCTGGCCCACGCTGAGGGCAAGGCAAACCCACCCACCCAGCCGGCATCCAGCCGCCGGCACCCTGCAGAGCGACCCTCTCAGACCTTTGACCCCGGAGCGGCAGCACAATCCCCTCCGATTAGCACCAGGCTGCCCTTTGGCCTCCCTCCCCATTTGCTGCTGGGCCAAACGGTCCCGGCCACCCGAGCAGGGCAGAAGGCGGCCGCTGCTCCTCAGGGCTGCTGCTGCTAATGAGGGAGTGCTGAGCAGCCCCGCCCTGCTCTGGCATCCCTGCACCGCCGTCTCTGATCTGCGCAGTCTGAGCAACACCACGAGAGACTCGCCTCTTCCTCACCTTCAGGCCAAAGTCTCCAGAGGGACATGCCGGCCTTGAACTCTCGCCAATGGGTGATTGCTGGGCAGGGGGAGCAGATCCGAGTAGCCCCATTGAGCAGGCTGGGGCTCGACACGGGGTAGGTGGACAGATGTCCCAGCACTGGATACAATCCCAATCAAGCTCAGCGCTGGAAGTTCCTGGCAGTTCCGAAATGACCGTCCAATAATGACGCTGAAAAGACGACAGAACAGGGACGTCCCATGGCCTCTGGGTTCAAGCACGACCTGTTGCACATTTCAGCCCCACTGCCATGGGGCAGACCCCCTACTGGCTCAGCCTGAGCTGTTGCCCCCCCCCCAGCCTCCAGATGATGCCTTGGGAGGCTCCTCTCTGGCCCTCAGTGCCCCCCCCCCCGCCAAGCCTAGTCGGGCTGCCGGATGACCCAGGGATAACGAGTCCCATGGCCAGCATTGTCCCAGCAGCCAGCCGCCCCCTTGGCCGGGTTCCACTGAGGATAGATTGTGCCCCTTGTTAATTTGGGGCAGCGGAAGTGCCACTCCGTGCCTCTGGCACCGACGGGCCCGGCTCTGTTTGGCCAGCCTTCTCCCAGGGACCCGCCAGAAGCGTCAGGGGCCCTCTTGGGTTCCAGCCTCTTTCGCCAAGGGATCGCTGCGGCTCCAGTTTGCCCAGGGGCTGCATTTGCACCAAGGTTCTCCAGGCCCCCGAAGATTTCACCCTGAAGCGCCATTGGACGAGCAGGTGACAGGAGCCCTGAGGCCGGTGCTAGGCGCCTTTCTCTCACCCTCTTTCAACAGAGCCTCACCCGCAGCCAGGAGTTCTGGGTGGGGGGGGGGCTTCCAGAATGGATGGCCAGACCCGGCTTCAGAGAGGCCTTTGGGAAGTGCTTCTGGGGGAGCCCCCTTGCCCAGGCCAGCAGCAGAGCTCTGGATAACCCTAACCCGGCGTCCCTGAGTGGCCCGTGGGTCTCGGAGGTGGTGTCAGATTTGTTCTCTTTAGGGTTCTGTCTTCCTGGGGAAAGGTCCAGTAGTTATTTGGTCCTGGCTGGCGTTGAGGGGGCTAGCTACCCCTTGGTTTGAAGCACCTCCCCGTCTGGCCTCCGCCGCCTACATACCCGCCTTGGGTGGCTGTCTCATAAGTCTCCATCAGCACGGCTGATGCTTCTAATGTAGCTGGTGGTTTATTACATAAAACCCAGTTTCGGGCAGCCTGGGGCAACACAGAGTAAAACTGTTCCAACAGTATTAGTTCAGCTACATCTTGTGAAGACCGAGTTGCTGGTTTTAGTCATCGGAGCCCATAGCTACGTATCCTATTGGTTAATAGGTGAATGCTGGACCCCTTCTGGTCTTCTACATCCCTTAATCTTCTCCTATACGTCTTGTCCGATATGTTTAAAGTCCCCCAAATTATGGTCTTTACTAAGGCATAATTAGCTGCTTCAAGCGCCATTAGTGTATCCACCGCCTCCTGAGCTACTCACATGAGGTAGGGGGTAAGTATTGCTACCCACTGGGTGGAGGGCCAATTTGCAGCCACTGCTACACGCTCGAAAGTATTAAGAAAAGCTTCTGGGTCATTGTTGGGCCTCATTTTGGTCAATCTCATGGGCACCCCATGATCCGGCTCGGATACAGTTATTACTTGGGAGCTCACCACTGGTATTGGCTGGGCCTGTGCAGTACGTTGCGTAATTATAGCCACCTGTTGGTCTGCAATCTGCCTTAAGACGGCCTGATGATTGGCTGCCTGGGCCTGTTGCTGGGTGGCCCACCACCACATCCATTCTGCCAGATCAGCCCGCCCTCCGGGAGATGCCCGCATTCTCCACCATTGTCATGTCCATGCCCCCTGAGGTTGTAAAAAGGGGGCACCATTGGCAGAATCGGGACAAGTAGGTAAGGTGAGGTGGGTTTCTGGAACCACAGGGTAATAAGAGAGGCGACTTATGTTTAGTTGATTGCAGCTGGTTTAATCTGAAGAGCACCTTGCGCATTCATAGGGCCGTGTTTACAGCACAGTTCCCTGAGCGATGTTCCTCAAAATTAACAAGATAAATGTCTCTTTCTCATTACAGGTGGCAGAATCCTGGCCGCAGCTTCTTTCCCCAATTGGTACCTCTCTTGAGGGGTCCAGTTCCCCCTTGGGGTGTCCCTGGGAGGGGTTGGATGGGTGGTCTAGCTGGCTACACTAGGGAGGTCCCCCACTCCCAAATCCGTCCCAGCCGGGAACCTGAAGGGGTTTTCTTAGTCCCTGTACCTGGGGACTGAGCCTCTTCCTCCTCTTCTTCACTGTCGTTCCCTTCTCCTCGCTCTCTGTCCTGCAAGGCAGTGGCTTGGTTGTCCTCCTGGTGAGGCTGTGTATCTCTCCCCCTCCCGAAGCTCCCGCCGTCTGCCTCCCCTCTCGGTCCCTGGTAAGCTCCTTATTTATTTATTATTTATTTATAGAATTTCTACCCCGCCTTTCTCCCACAAGGGCAACCAAGACGGCTTACAATAAAAACATTAAAATACATGTATACATTTAAAATCAAAAATTAAAACAATTAAAACAAACAATTAAAACAATTAAAATGAACAGCCCCAGTGGGTCATCCACATTTACATTTGTTAAAAGCGATTTGTTAAAAAGCCAGCCCGCCATGTCAGACATCAAATGCTGATCTAAATAAAAATGTCTTAAGGCCCCGCTGAAAGGTCTCTAAGGAGGGAGCCGTTCTCAATTCCAGGGGGAGGGAATTCTCCCTTATGAGCTTGCCGCCCTCCTCCTTTGGTTCCGCCCCTTCCGGGGGGTGTTCCTCCCGAGGTCACGCGAGACCTCCCATGTCCCGGCGGCTGTGGCACTATAAAAAGCCACGCCATGTTGCTGGGATGCCTCAGCTGGCCGGCCAAGCTCCATTGGACCGCTGCTGCTTGGGGCCGTCGCTTCCCCGCGAGCCCATCCTGGTGTGCCCCGGGCCACGTCACGTTCAGGCCATCTGGCGTGCCTGTTGGGGCCTCCTCTCCCTCTTGGCCTGCCTCCTGTCAGCGTGGCGTCCTCCTGGTAAGAGAACCCTGCGGCTCCGCCCCCAGCGGCCGGGTGACACAGACGCATGACAAGGGGCGTCACCTTTTCTGGCGCTGCATTCAGAAGCAGGCTCCAGGGAGAACCAGGCTCCGCCTCCCGGAAACTGTCAAGCACATGCTGTGATTTTTAGTCCTCAGGAGGAGCCGGAGCGCGGCTGGAGAGAGCAGGATGGACGTTCTTCCTGTGGAGGTCGCAAGAAGGGAGCAAGGCCACCGGGAGACGATGATCTGACTCCTGAAATGGGCCTTCGCCGCGATGCAAGCCCTCCTGCACCCCGAGGCCTCGGCTCCACTCCCAGCTTGAACAAGTCCTCAGCCACACCCAGAGAGCTCCCCTTGGCAGGGGCTGCTGCTGAGGAGTCTCCTGAGGGGCTGCAGGGGCTGCACTTGGGCAGCCAGTAGTCCCTGTGGTCCTTGGGGCAGCACTGAATCCTCCGCTTGCCAGCCTGGGGGATGTGGAGGGAGGGAGTCTTGTGGTGGCCTGTGACGGAGCAGGTTTGTTCCCCTCTGGGGTGTGTTGCTTGCAGCTCGTCTTTCATTCCACTTCGACCCCCGCCTGCAACATGGGACTACTCACCTGCAAGTGGACAGCGGCCAGGCCACGCTCTTCCCCGTCCATGGCCTTTTCTCCTTTGCCCAGCAGCAGCAGCAGCAGCCAAGCGATGGGAGCGACTACTGAGCTGTGCTGCCTTGCCTCCCCTTCCAGACCAACCAGAAGGAGAAGGGGGGCAGGAACTGGCCTGACCACCATGCACACTTGGTCGGGAAGGGGGGGAGGCAGGGAGGCAACGAGGAGCAGAGGGAGCGGGTGGGAGACCATGCCCAGCCACTGCTGCAGCCTTCAAACAGCCCCTGCAGGATGACTCCCCTCACTGCACACCTGGAGCCCCAGCCTCTGTTCAACCTGTGCGGACCTGAGCGCAGTCCAAGTGCAGTCGTGGCAGCAGTGCTGCTGTAACCCCCAAAGATGAGGGGAGACTTGCTCCAGCACGGACGAGGCCCAGACCTGTTCCTTTCACGGCTGCTACTGTGCCATGTGCCTTCGAACCATGCGCTGGGTTGTGTGCTGCTGGGGCCATGCTGAACATTTGATCCCCAGACTATTAGTCCGTCAGGTGGGGGCCGGCTGTACACCCTAAGTGCTCCCCTGCACACATGGATCGGGGGGGGGGGCTGACTTGCCACTGGCACCTCCCCCCCCAGGAACAGAGACAGGTTTCTCTTCTCTTGCACAGCGCCAGGAGCACTGGGGTGCATGGAATCCCCTCCCCAGGCACTGGGGGCTGTAAGACCCCCATGAAGACCTCTCTGCTCCGGACATGCTTGCTGCTGCTACTGCTTTTAGCTGCCACCCTCCTTTAAAATGGGAGAACCCGTGGATATTCTATATCTGGATTTTAAGAAAGCGTTTGACATGGTCCCTCATCAAAGGCTCCTGAAAAAACTCCAGATATATTTATAATAATATGGATTAGGACATTGGTGGGGAACCGGCAGCCCGTGGGCCGGATCCGGCCCGCGCGAGACCGGACGCGATTCCATCCGGTCCAGCCCACGCGAGATCAGACCGGAGGCCCCGCGCTCACCGCACGCAACTCCTTCTCAACCCGGCTGTTTCTGTGCATGTACATAACAGCCAGGTTGAGGAGTCGCGCCAAGGTGAACGCGCGGGGGTCACCAGCGGCGGCCCGGAGGCTGAAGAAGGTAAGGAGGAGAGCGATGGGGGGCGGGGGTGTCAGGGGGTGGGTGCACATGCACTCGCGCACGTGCGCGGCGGGGGGCGCCTGTTTGCGGTGGAGAGGCGCACGCCCTGTGACACATTTCCCCCATGGGGAAATGGCCCTCCACCGCAAATAGGTTCCCCACCCTTGGATTAGGATATGGTCGAAGACCAGGAAACAGAAAGTGGGTGTCAGGATTCATGTGTCAAAATGGATTCATGGAGGAAAAGACCATCACAGGTTACAAGCCATGAGCAATCTCCTGGCTTTAGAAGTAGGTTTACTCTGTATGCCAGGTGCAAGGGAGTGGCAACAGGGAACAGGTTATCTTATTGTCTTGAGTGCTCCCTGAGACATCTGGTAGGGCCACTGTGTGATGCAGGAAGCTGGACTAGATGGGCCTTTGGCCTGATCCAGCAGCCGGGCTCTTCTTATGTTCTTATGTTCTTAAGCGGCTGTTTTCACAATGGCAAGAGGTGAAAAGTGGTGTGCCCTAAGGATTGGTCTTGAGACCGGTGCTTTTCAACTTGTTCATAAATTACCTGGAGTTGGGGATAATCAGCGAGGTGGCCAAGTTTGCGGATGACACTAACATTTTCTGGATGGTGAAGATCAGCAGGGATTGTGAAGAGCTCCAGAAGGATCTCTCCAAACTGGGAGAATGGGCAGCAAAATGACAGATGTCCTTCAATGTAAGTAAGTATCAAGTGCTACACATTGGGGCAAGAAATAAAAACTTCACATACACACTAATGGGTTCTGAGCTGTCTGTGACAGATCAAGAGAAAGATCATGAGGTGCTGGTGGACAGGTCGATGAAAGTGTCGACCCAGTGTGTGGTGGCTGTGAAGAAGGACAGATTATTATGCTCAAAGAACGAGGTAACACGGGTGACCCGGTCATGTTAAAAAGTAGCGATCCAGCCGAAAAATAACGATCTCAAAACTACCTGGTATGGGCTCATTCACCCAGAAATCCAGATAGAAAAAATTGTTAAAATCGAAATCTGGAACTCAAGGACCCAACGTTTCATGTCTTTATCCAGACATATCCTCAGGGGTATTTTCCAAAGTTCATTGGTAGATGTTAGCGAAAGCGTCCTACTTCATCCTTTTTATTTTCAAAAAAGCGCGGGAACTTTCCTAGACAGCGCAACTGCTTGTAAAGCGATTTACACAAAGGCAGTGATCCTGCAAAAACTAAGTGGGGCAAGCATCTGAGTTGTTAAACACTTAAAGATCCACCACAACCTTAATGTATTTTGCATATTATATATGCTTGATCCACAGTCTATTACCCACGAATAATGGGGAGCCAGATGCGATTGGCCAGGCTGTTCTTGTTGCCTGTTCAGAAGAGCACCTGGCATTCTTTTACTTATTTCCAACGCCTCCAAATTTTTCAATATACTTAATTTGCTCTCAGTTTTCAAGACACACGTATCTTTAAATTGAATGGAATGTCCTGAGGTGCCCGGAACATGACCGGGTCACCCGTGTTACCTCTTTCTTTGAACATTGTTGCCGGTTATAACAGCTTTCGTTATAAGATTATTATGCAATTGTACAAATCGATGGTAAGGCCACATCTGGAGTATTGCGTCCAGTTCTGGTCACCGGATCTCAAAAAGGATATAGTGGAACTGGAAACGGTGCAGAAGAGAGCAACCAAAATGATTAGTGGGCTGGGGCATCTCCCTTATGAGGAAAAGCTACAGCGTTTGGGGCTCTTCAGTATAGAAACAAGGCGCCTGAGGGGGGACATGATTGAGACGTATAAAATTATGCATGGGATGGAGAGAGTGGATAGAGGGAAGTTCTTTTCCCTCTCACACAACACTAGAACTAGGAGACATCCACTCAAATTGAGTGGAGGGAGTATTAAAACAGAGAAAAGAAAATATTTCTTTACCTAGCGTGTAATTACATGAAACCATTGGGGGAGATGATACGGGAGGCCAAGCAAGACTTTGAGGAACGTATGGCAGGCAACATAAAAGGGAATAATAAAAGCTTCTTCAAATATGTTAGAAGCAGGAAACCTGCCAGGGAAACGGTTGGTCCGCTGGATGGTGAGGGAGAGAAAGGGGTGATAAAAGGGGACTTGGAGACCGCAGAGAAATTAAACGAGTTCTTTGCATCTGTCTTCACGGCAGAAGACCTCGGGCAAATACCGCTGCCTGAACGGCCTCCCCTGACTAAAGAATTAAGTCAAATAGAGGTTAAAAGAGAAGACGTCTCAGACTTAATTGACAAAATAAAGATCAATAAATCACCAGGCCCAGGCCCGGATGGCATCCACCCAAGAGTTCTGAACTCAAGAATGAAGTTGCTGACCTCTTGACCAAAATATGCAACTTGTCCCTTAAAACGGCCACTGTGCCAGAGGATTGGAGGATAGCTAATGTCACGCCAATCTTTAAAAAAGGAAGGAGGGGGGACCCGGGAAACTACAGGCCGGTCAGCCTAACATCTGTTCCAGGGAAGATGGTGGAAAGTCTCATTAAGGATAAAATCTTAAAATACATAGAAGAACAAGCTCTGCTGAGGGAGAGTCAGCATGGCTTCTGCAAGGGGAAGTCTTGCCTCACAAACCTTTTAGAATTTTTTGAAAAGGTCAACAGGCATGTGGATGCGGGCGAACCCGTGGATATTATATATCTGGATTTTCAGGTCCCTCATGAAAGGCTCCTGAGAAAACTCCACAGTCAGGGAATAAGAGGGCAGGTCTTCTTGTGGATTAGGAACTGGTTGAAGACCAGGAAACAGCGAGTGGGAGTCAATGGGCAATTTTCACAATGGCAAGGGGTGAAAAGCGGTATGCCCCTAGGACACAACTTTTGCGACTGGTGCTTTTCCGGCTCGCACAACACCAGAACCAGGGGACATACACTAAAATTGAGTGGCGGGACAGTTAGAACAGACAAAAGAAAATATTTCTTCACCCAGCGTGTAATTAATCTGTGGAACTCCTTGCCACAGGATGTGGTGATGGCACTTGGGCTAGATGCCTTTCAAAGGGCTTTGGACAGATTAATGGAGGAAAAGTCCAGCACAGGTTACAAGTCATGATGACCCCTTTATGCAGCCTCTGGGTTTCAGAGGTCGCCTATCTCTAAATGCCAGGTGCAAGAGAGTGGTGACAGGATGCAGGTCTCTGGTTGTCTTGTGTGCTCCAAGCCTGAGGCATCTGGTGGGCCACTGTGAGACATATAGGAAGCCAGACTAGATCGGCGGCGCGCTTGGCTGGTTCCAGCAGAGCTCTTCTGATGTTCTTCTGTTCTATTTACTGAGAACAGTGGTTCTTAAACGTTTTAGCACCGGGACCCACTTTTTAAAATGACACTCTATCGCAGGGGTGGGGAACCTATTTGCAGTGGGGGGCCATTTTCCCATAGGGCCCCCCGCAAATTTGACACCCCCTGCGAATTTACCTCCCACCCACCGCTCTCTCCCTCCCTCCCACCGCTCTCTCTCTCTCCCTCCCTCCCACCCACCCACCCACCCACCCACCGCTCTCCTTACCTCGGCTCCGGGCCGGGGCCGCCGCCGGCGCTTTCCCGTGCCGCCTCGGTTTAAAAGCGGCCTTCCTGGACCTGCGCACAGCGCCGCTGAAGCCGAAATTGCCCTCTTGGCAATCTCGGCTTCAGCAGTGCTGTAAGCAGGTCCAGGAAGGCCGCTTTTAAACCAAGGAGGCGCGGGAAAGCGCCGGTGGCGGCGGCGGAGCCTCCGGTCCCGCGCGGTCCGGACCAGATCATCCCGCGGGCCGGAGGTTCCCCACGCCTGCTCTATCAGGTGTCATTTTAAAATGACACCTAGCTTTCCAAGACTTAAAAAAGGTGATCTAGAAAGAAATAATATATTTTTAAATAAATATTTACAAGTAATATTTTATTTATGTATTTGCAAAAAAAACCTCAATCCATTTCTCATAATGAGGCAGCCCTAATGAATAGCCTCAAGCTGTTTGCAGGGTAATTAGCAGCTATCTTGCAAACTGCAGTAGCTCAGTTCTTTGAAGGGCAATTAGCACCTATCTGATTTTTGAATAGCTTCTCCGGGTTTGTTTCAATTACTTATCTGAGCTTTCCATCACCTGGGACCCACCAGAAATTGGGTCACTACCCACAGTTTGAGAAACACTGAGAGAAGGAGGCTTCAGTGAGTTCAACGTAATTTAGTCCAAGACGGTGTATACAGTACACAGGGTTGCAGTTTTATCTTTCGCCCGCTTCGCTTCCGTTCCCAATTCCATGTTTGCAGGACAGGACTTAATCCGAGTCTGCGGGCCAGATTCGGGGCGGGAAAAGCACCCTAAAAGCCACAAGCAACCCCGATATCCAGAGGAAGGCCCTGGGAGGTGAGGTGGATCTGCCTCAGCACAGCAGTTCACGTAGGAACGGGCCCTGGCGGGGAGCGAGTCCGAGTGCAGAGCCGGGTTTGCGGGTCAGTGCCGGGCGCTTGCTTGCCGGCGCCCTCCGTCCGCGCTCTCTGCACTGCAGGCAGAGTCGGGGCGGGAATCGGCCGGCCCGGAGCCGGTGAGATCGGCGCTAGGACCAGCCCGGCCGCCGGGCTCTCGGGCTCCCCCTTCTGGCCCGCGGCAGCGCTGCGGCCCGAGTACGCCCGAGCCGAGCCGAGGCAGTCCGAGCCGAGCGGCTTCGTTGCTGCAGTGGAGGCGGCGGGCGAGGCCTCCTACCCGGGCAGGGCAAGGGACGAGGGAGCGCGGAAGCCGGACCAGGACCCCCCTCTCCCGGGGAGGAAGCGGCGGCTGCAGCAGCAGAAACAACGCCGGGATCCAAGGTAGAAAAAGGGGGCGCGGGGGGCTGACACTTTGCAAAAGGGGGAGGCTGTCTGTGCCAGCCCAGCCCCCCCCCTTCCGCCTGGGGAGGGGAAAATTGCTTTGACATTCGAGGCTGGAGCAGAGAAGCTGGTGGAGCTCCTCCTTCCACGCCTTTCCTGGGTTGTATGTTTGCCAGGCGTGCAGCTGCCCCCCCCCCTCGCGCTCGCCCGCTTGTTGCATTTTATGGCATTGCACGGAAATGGTAGGTCCCCGTTCGAGATCCGCGCAGGGGGGGGGGGGGTAGCAGCGCCTCCTCCTCCGAGCTCTCCCCCCCCGTTCGAGCAGCTTCCGCCTGGCACAGGGATGGGCATGGGAGGGGGGCTGGCAGCGGGGTGTCCCCTTCTGGGGCTGGCCCAACCCTCCCCCTTCCTCCTGCAGATTGGAGTGAACTTGAACTTAACGTATCCAAGCGGGAGGAGAGGAAGGGAGCTTGGAACGGGGGGTGCATAACGTTGCCCCTCCCGTGTGTATTTGTATGCGCGCGCGCACGGTGCAGGCGGGGACCCCCCCCCCCGGATTTCCATTTTCGCAGACGTGTCTCGCCCGCTGCAGTGTCCGCCGCAGGAGCAAAGATGCATTTGGGATGTTGCCGAGAGGCGCGGGCGAGGAGAGGGGAGCTGTCGGGAGGGGGCCGGTTCTCTCCCCCCGAAATTCTCCTGCAAAGCGGAATTCTGTTGCGCCGCGCCGCGCTTGCAGGAGGGCAGAGCGGAAAACATGGCAGCCTGGCATGACCCGGGGGGGGGCTCTGTGAGTGATTCCCCCCCCCCCCCGTTATCGTGCAAGAGACTCGCGGGAGAGCGCGGCAGCGTTCAGGGTGTTTTTTTGTATGGGGACGTGAAAGGCGGTTTCAGGTGTTATTTGGGGCGGGGGACTCCCCCCTCTGTCTCTTGCGTTAAGTGACGATCTCTCCCCCACCTGTAGCTGGAGCGGGGGGGGCAGTTTCTCCGCCTCTCTGCACCCTTTCCAGTGCTTCCTCCCTCCCCCTGTGGCCCGGTTTCAGACGGTGGGGGCAGTACTGCTGCATCGAGAGCGGCTGCCTGGTTTCCAGGACACTTCGCCTTCGCCCCCCCTCCAGCGCCAGCTAGTCGAGGGGGGGACAGGAGGAGTCACTGCTCCTCCGCATGTGTCGGGGGGCGCCTGTCACCCTCTCTGCTGGAGGCGGGGGCCGCGGTGCCCTTGACGGCTGTGCGGTGCTGCTGGTGAAGGGCAAACGGGGGGGGGGTTGTGCAGCTTGGCTCATCCTTGCTGGAGGAGGGGCCCTCTGACTCCTGCCCCTCCCGCGGATTTTTCTTTCTGCAAGCCCCCCCCCCTTGCGTGCATGGCTGAGTGCCAGCTGCCAGGCTCCTCCTCCTCCTCCTGCCTCCCCCCCCCGCCCGAGGGGGTGCTTTCTAGCGTTGCTGCCCGGCCGTGCTGCACCAACCTGACCCACTGAACTGGGGCCAGGCATGGCAACAGCGCTGCAGGGGCTGGGGGGCAAAGGAAGGCTCCTCTCTGCGCGCCTGGGCGGCCCCCGCCACAGTTTCCAGCTGTCAGGTTGGGGAGCCTGTGCACAGACCCTGCCCTTCTGGGGAGGAATGCCGAGGAGCAGCGGGTGACAGGAGACCCCCCCCCGCTGCCCCCAGGCCCTCTTCTTGCTGGGCACGCGGCCGTTGACCTTGGTGTGCGGTCAGGGGTCTCCTCCGCCTCTGGGCCTGCTGCACGGGGGGGGGGGGGAATGGAAAGGGTCAGCTGAGGCCTGGACCTGCTGAAGGGGGGGGATCCCCTCCAGGGTGCAGGTGCCGCTGCCGCCCCCTCTTCCTGGTTGTGAAGATGTGGGGCATGCAGAGATGCCCCTCTCACTGGGGCTGGAAGGAAGGGGGAGCTGCCTGGCCGGGCTGTTGGGCCCTCGAGTCCTGGCCCCCTTGGCCCCCCTCCCATCTCTTTACTTTTGAGAGAGGGACGCGAGGGAGCCAGGAGGAAGGGAGGAAGACCCCTGTCTAGAAACCTCAGTCTCATATTCTTCAGGTCCAGCAGCTTTGAAAGGTCCTGACAATAAGGGGAGAGGGGCTGACCTTTTGTGAGCTGGGGAGGGGGGGCGCTCTCAATAACCCTTCACATGCTGGGTCAGCTGGAAACATCCTAGCGGGAGCCCTTTCTCCCTCCAATTAGATGTCGAAAAACATTTGAGGAGATAATGGATGTGGCTTGTCGAGGGCAACTCCGGGCGGGGGTGTCGAGGGGGCAGCTTTTCAGGCCCCTTCCTCAGTTGCAGTCGGGAGGATTAGATTCCCGGTGAGGCAGGCGGGCGGCATGCATCCTCACTCCGTTTCTCAGTGCCTTAGAAGGTCCCACTTGATTGTCATGAGAAAATGGGTGGGGGGAGAAAGAGACACACAGACCAGGAATGTTTGCATTTAAAAACTTGGCAGAATCCCACACGTTGGTCTCGCCTTGCAAATTTCCTTTGAAGGGCGGGGACCTGCCTCTCCCCCTCCCCTTCATCCTCCCAGGGCTCACTATTGGTATTTGTTAGTAATTCGAAGCTCCTTGGGGGGGGGGGGGACAACGGCCACCTCTCCCTTCAGCCCTCAGGCCCTTCCCAGCCCTGGGCAGCAGGAGGGCAGACTGTGGGCTGCCCCCAGCGGAGACCTCCTGATCTCTCCACCCGTCAGGCGGCACCGCTGTGACAAGCAGCCTTCAGTCCTCGTCCCCCAGCGCAGGCCTGAGGAGGACTGTGGGGGGGGGGGCGGGACCTGGGGTAGCCTGGTTGGCACACAGCATCTCTGGGCACAAAGAAAGCGGCCTGCTTTGCTGCTTGTGGATTTGGGCACAGGGGCACAAACGGGGGGGGGGTGCTCAAAAAGAGAGCTCGGTGTTGTGTCGTCTTTGGCTGCTCTCCGACACATGTGGACAGGTTGTGGTTTTCCTCACGGTGGGGCGGCTGCAACGATGACCCAGAGAGCGAGGCGAGCGGCACGGCCTGTTCGGTGGAAGGCCAGGGGCTGCTGGGGGTTCGCTTTGGGTCCCTTCCCAGCGGAACGAGCCCGTCAAGGGAGCGGACTCCTTGCCACTTCTAGCAAATGGGCACCATCTCCTCCCCCCCCCCCCCCCGATCCAAGCTGCTGTTTGCCGGGAGGCCAGTCTGAGGCCTGGTTTCAGCTTGTCTGGTGCTCAGAGTCGCGGGTGTGCCAGTGTCCTGGTATGGCCCTGCTGTCAGGGCAGCTCCACACCTGGAGGGCTGAGGCTCTGGCCCCTCCTGCCCCGTGACCTGCTGGCTGCTTGTCTCAGCATGGCCAGTATTCTTCCAGACACTTCCTGAAGAAGGTCTCCATTTTTCTTGAGTGACTAACAGACCATTTGTTGTTTGTCCAGCGTGTTGCCGAAAGTGGACGCGGGGTCTTTTCTCTTGCAAGGAGGGCAGGCTGGCTTGAAGTCGGATTAAGAACCTGCCCTTTTGATCCATGTTGAATGAAGTGGCTGACTTGACTGTGCCAGGGAATCAGCTCTGGGTTTGGGCCGCTCTGATTTCACGCTCACCCAGAGAACCCTGTGAGTCGGGTCGGGGCAATGTTGTTGAGGCCGAGCCGAATCTGACCCCCCACTGGCCAGTGCAACTGTCTTGCTTTGAGATTTCTGGCCGTGTGTTGGCAGAGTTGGATGGTGGTGCTGGGGGCACGCTGGCCATGGAGTGTTTCCCGTTTTGGAAGCTGATGTGGGAAAACTCCTTTTTCCTGTGCGGTCAAAGTAAGAATTGCACGGTGGGGATTAACAAAGGCTGCTGGTCCGTCCTGCAAGCCACCACCTCCTGCGAGTTTGGGAGAAATGTCTGGTTCCAGAGCTGCCGCGAGGCGGTTGGGACTGCCCCGGCTTGCTGAAGCGGGGGCAGCCGCCGGGCTCAGAGGGGCCTGTGGTCGTGATCCTGAATGTGCTGCCTCAGTGGCTGCCTGCTGCCACGTGCTGGTCCCACCCGGGCCTCGCCGGAGATGCTCGTATTGCTGCGTCTGCTCCCCTCTGCCTGCCAAGCTTCCCTGTGGGTGCCGCCGGTTGGGCCTTGGTCATCGACGGTGCCTCCCACCCTGTGGAGGTGCTGCGGTGCTGGCTGCCTCTGCAGTTGGCACTCTGGACCTGCCGCCTTGGGTGCAAATGGGCTTCTTCCTCACCCGCCCATCGTAGAGGAGAGTAGACTTGCCAAGGCTGGCTCCTCTCTACCCGAAGGGGAGATGCACCCGTTGGGATGCTTGGCAAGATGCTTGGCTTCCAGAGACGTTCAGCGATTAGCCGGAGGGAGTCAGTGCCCGTTTTGCTCGTGGCTGTGAATGTCTTCCTTGCAGGCCTGTGTTGGGCGCGATGGGGCCGAGGGGATTCTGTCCTCTGAAGAAAAAAAAACCCATCTGTGGGCGGCCCTGGCAGAGTGGTGCTGATTCGGCTTCTCGCCCGTGTCCTCGACTGGCAAGGCCTGAGGAAGCCCCCCCCCCCGCCGTGGGCAGCACGGAGGGGGGAGCAGGACCTCTGCTGACTGAGCTTCCTTGATGCTGAGTCAGAGGCAGCCAGGAGGGGCTGAGTGCGACTCAGGGAGGTGGGGGCTTCTTCTTTTGAGTCATGGCCTGCCTGTGTCTTGGCAGGGGCTGGTATGTGGTGCCTAGGGGGGGAGACATTCTCCAAATCACTGAAATTGGGGGGGGGGCTGCAATTCAGGGGCAGAACTGTCCCAGCTATGCCTGCGGAAAGTCCTTGCAACTTCTCCAGGCAGGGCTGGGAAGGACTCTTCTTGCTGGTGGGAGACGGGAGCCGATGGTGCCGATCCAGGTGGGACCCCCCCCCCGGCCTGGCTCAGCAGCGGGCAGCTTCATCGGGGCTCCCCACATGCCCCTGGAAAGGCTGGCAGGAGCCCCATTCTTCTGGACTGTGGGCCAGGCTCCCTACGCCCCTCACGAAGCCGCATTCAACCCCTCCCTCCCTCCCTAGGTTGCTGTGTGGACTGGAGGGTCCTCCTTGGGCTCATTGGTTGTGGGGGAAGGGAGGGGAGCTTCCGAATGGATTCATGTGTGTCTTGTGCCTGGAAACCTTCTGACCCCTGCCCCCCCCCCCAATCAGGGTTGTTTCGCTCCTCCTCCTTTCACGAGTGCCTCATTTACTTCTGCCTAGCTCTTATTTGCTGGCTGCCTTCGCATCCTCTGGCAGGGAGTTCCGCAGGTCTGTCGTTTGGCTGTGCAGCAAAGCACATGTTAAGATCATTGAGCGCCTTCTGCTTCCTGCAAGGTGTACGGTGGTCAACAGCTGTTTTTCCAAAGGGCTCGTCAGGTCCTCCCCCCCCCCCCCCGTCTTGTCCTCCTCCTTCCCAAGGGGGTGGCCTTGCCTGAACAGGCCTGAGTAGATTTCAATTCCGGTTTGAAAATGATGGACAGGAGCTCCCTGGTCAGCAGAGGGCAGTTCTTCTCTCGGCGCTTGATCTCTGACGTGGCAGTGGCCCCCGGCTGAGGACCGCTTGGAAAAGGACCAGAGAGGAGGTGGCAACACAGGGTGTGCCCAGTCCCTGGCAGGCAGGCTCCTTTCCAGGGCCCCCTTTCAGCCTGGCAGCCCTGGGGGGAGGCTGGGGAAAGGGAAAGGACCCAGCTCTTTCCCTTCCCGCCCTCCTGCTGTGCTGCTGGCACCCGACTACCCAAGGGCTCAGGGTGGCTTGGGGCTGGCTGCCCACCCGACTACGAGCATTTTATACTTGCGCCCTGCAGGGCAGGGAAAGGAGCTCCTCCAGAGCTGTCTCTTCGGTACCCTGTCTGTATAGCTCTTCCCCCCCCCCCGACCTGAGTGCTCCTCTTTTAGGGTGCCGTAACTGTCCTGAAGCCACCTGGGGCCGTTTCTTGGAACGGCCAGGTTGGAGGGGCTGTCAGCTGAGAAGCCCCTCGCCCGCCCCCCTGCCCCCCTGTGTCTGCCCTTTCTAGCCCACCGCTCCAGTTGGCTGTCTGAGAGCGAGTTACGGGAGAAAGAAAAAACTGCCCTGCCCCCAGCTGCTTCTGGAAGCACCGAGTGGGCAGGGGGAGGCGATCTGGAGCCCCCCCTCGGCACACAGCTGGCCTCTGGCTCCACGCCCTTCTGGCTTTGACTGGACAGGAGCAGACCCTGCAAAACAGCAGCAGCCGGAGGAGGAAGCCGAGAGCAGCTCCAGGTAGGGGTGGGGTGGGGGGCTGGCACTTTCCTCCCCCTCTTTATGCACTGAGGTGGGCACACTCACTTGTCCGCCCCCGGAGTTGTGCGCGCACACACACACAGGGGTGGCAAAATCGAGGGGGATTCGGGCAGCAAGGAGACATGGGCTGCCCCTGCTGTTGGGGCTGGAATAGACCCCCGTCCCTTTTTTCTTTCCTCCCCTCATCAGCTGATGCTCAAGTGCTGTGTCAACACGCTATCAGTTCAGGTGGGCCAGAGGGGTGCTCAGTCCTCCTTGGGCCTTGATGGGTTTTCCCGGGGTGGGGGAGGACGGCCAAGGGAGCCCCCTCTTGTCAGAGCTTTGATCGCCTTCCCGCTGGAGAGGGAAAGGGGGAGGGGCCACTATTTACATTGTCCTGGACATGTCTACTCAGAAGTAAGCCTTTGTCTGCTTGTCTGAGTGTGGGGGTGCCTGCCTTGGGGCACGATCCTGAGCCGGCTTGCTCGGAAGCCCCAAGGAGTGGCCGGCAGCTTGTTCCTGCGCAAGCGGGTCAGCCCTGCTCACCCTGGCACAGACCGCAAAGAGCCCT
Organism: Plestiodon gilberti rubricaudatus; assembly: GCA_026170595.1. Classification (NCBI taxonomy): domain Eukaryota; kingdom Metazoa; phylum Chordata; class Lepidosauria; order Squamata; family Scincidae; genus Plestiodon; species Plestiodon gilberti. Next base: position 866,108 of record JANXHW010000001.1, on the reverse strand, counting down.
TGAATCCTGCAGTCACCAGCCAGAGCAGGAACCTACTGCCCTCCAAAGGGCCAACCCCCAGGGGGAAGCCCCCCACCCCTTTTGGCTGGCGAGTGCTGCTGGGATGCCTGCAGGTGCAGGAAGTCTGCCCAGGGACGATTGGCAGCACTGGAGGAGGGACGAAGAAAGCCCTGGATTGGCGTGAGCGTGGGGTCGCCAGTCCCCCGTGGGCGGAAACTCACGGATGTGCTTTCCCCAGGGAATAGCTGCCTGTTTGGGCTGGACCTTTGTCTTGGATCCAGAGAAGTGCAAGTGGCACAGCGGTCATGGACTAGGGCAGGGGTTCTCAACCAGTGGTACTAGTACCACTAGTGGGACTTCGACTGACTGTTGGTGGTACTCGGACCATCGGAACCCCACTCCGACACGGCGCTTTCGGTGGCTCGTTTTCGCTCCCATGAGGCTCCTGCCTTTGGCCGAGCCTCTTGGGAATGCTGAGAAGGGACCTCCCACTCGCCCAGAGCCTCCTACCTGCGTTTTTTGGACTCTGCAAACCTGAGAATCCAGAAGTAACTGGTGATGACGTAATCACCAGTCACTTCCGGTGGTACGTGGCAGGAGAGTGGCGCCGGAGGTGGTACTCGGCCGGGAAGGGGTTGAGAACCCTGGACTAGGATCTTCTTTCCCCCTCCCCTATCCTGCAGGCTGCCAGTGCCCCTGAAATGCTGATCTTGAGTCTTAGGGGAACCCCAGGAATAATGTGGGGTATGGCACTGCCAATGGAGGGGGGAGTTGGCAGAAATACCCCCCCCCCGCCGCGGTTTCCTCAGAAGTGCCATATCGCTTGCACCAGCTCTGGTTGGGATGCAACGTTTGGTGGTTTTGCTGCAGCCGTCTTGCACAGCTTCCCCCCCTGTTCTGTTTTCTGACTTGCTTTTCTTGAGCTTGCTGGGCATTCTTGGCTGATGCATACAAGCTTAAACTTGCAGAACCAACACCAGAACCAGGGGACATCCACTAAAATTGAATGGCGGGAGAGTGAGAACGGACAAAAGGAAATATTTTTTTACTCGGCTAGTAGTTAATCTGTGGAACTCCTTGCCACAGGACATTGTGATGGCACCAGGCCTAGATGCCTTTAATGGGGTATTTATGGGGGAAATGTCCATCACAGGTTACAAGCCTTGATGGGGATAAGCAACCTCCTGGTTTTAGTAATGGGCTATCTCTTAATGCCAGGTGCAAGGGAGTAGCAACAGGATATGGGTCTCTTCTAGTCTTGTGTGCTCCCTGAGGCATCTGGTGGGCCAGTGTGAGATACAGGAAGCTGGACTGGGTGGGCCCTGGGCCTGATCCAGCAGCCAGGCTCTTCTGAAGTTCTAAACGTGTCTCTGAAACTATAATGGCCAAAAAGGGTGAGAAGGCGGCCAAGTGCGACTCCTAGGTGAGCAGGGGGAAAAGTCGCCACTTCTGCCATGGAAGCATCGCCGGTGTTTGAGGCCAGCCTCAGCTTCCCCCTCGGGCATTGGCATTGGGTGTTGTTCTGCTGCTGTTGCTGCCAAGGCACCTGGAAGTCTTCTGAGAGCGCATCGGGGCAGTCGGCAAATACTCCAGAAGGTCTCTGGATGGTTCGTCAGTGACATTCAATATGGCGTCTGCCTGCCAGCCCTCTTGGTGCACTTCTTCAGTTAACATGTGAACAGGCGTCGGAGGAAAACTGGGGAGAGTCTGAAAGTTGGACAACAGGCGCCTTGGGACCGCTTCAGTGCCCCCCCCCGAACACCTGCTGTGTTGTATTCTAGTGAAAGGTTAGATGATTTTGTACCCTATTAGCTGCTCTGTTTTATGTGTAGTGCGCAGTCCACTGTAATTTGATGGTTAACCACCTTGAGACACGTTTTGATAGGACAGGAGGCGGTTCTGTCATAAGTAAGATCGACTGTACTTTGTTGCCCCAAGCGACTCTCTGGGCCGTCACAATTGCAGCCGACAAAATTGCATGAGGTGTGGGGAGAGAGGTTTTTCTCCTTCTCTTCGTAACACAAAAACGGGGGGGGGGGGTCAGGTAGTTACAGTGCTGAACAGGACGTTCAGGGCAGACGGAAGGACTTCTTTGGGCAAGGCAGGATTGCCGGGTGAGAAGTGCCTGCCTGCCTGCCGGCCGCGTGAGGGATCCTGAGGAAGGTCAGGAAGGGGGTGCCCGCCGTGAGCCTCCACGTTCCATGGCAGTGGTCCTGTTGGCGGAGAAGGTGGTCACCTTCATTTCTTGCTCATGATGAGCGTCCCAAGATCTTTGGCTTGCTGGTGCTGGAGATGGAAGAGACCTTCCATGGCCTGTTGCAGGACAGAGGGCAGCTTTAAAAAAAGACATGATTTGCCCAGGCAGGCAGGCAGAGGGGGGACTACAGCAGCACATTGACAGGGGTGTGAACTTCAGCCCAGAAGACCGGCGTCATGTGCATCGTGGGGCTGGTGGGTGGGGACATTGGTTCTGCAGTCGGAGTGGCCCTGAAATGGTCGCAGGTTCGTGGTGTGCTGCTAATTGAGGCCACTTTGGTAGTGGAGGGTGGTGTCAGGGCCTCTGAGAGGAATTTTATCAGGGGTACAAAGTTTATTTGGGGCCCCTTCTCAAAGAGGGGGGGCAAAACAGGATGAGGGAGGGCAGCAAGAGCCGCAAAAGTCTCTGGAGCCCTGGTCTACCAGGCAGGCGGCACCCGGGTCTACCCACCCGGTAGTCCTAGCCCGGCCACCGTCTTTCACTCTCCATGAGGCTCGCTGAGATCCCAGGAAATTTCTGGGGCCCCTCCTTTGGCTCCTGGGTCCCCATTTTGACCCTGGGCCTGGGTACAATTTACCCCCTTGACCCCCCCCCCCCGGGTGGCGTTGCGGGTGCTTCTCTTGCCCCGAGTCGCACAGGGCCAAGGCCTTCCCGACAAATGTCCCGTGTCTCTTGTGCTCTCCTGTCTTTGGTGGTCTGGTCCCAGCCAGCGTGTGCGAATGTCCGCGTGCAGATTCCCCCCCCCCCGTGCAGCTGTGCCTCCTGGCCCCAGTGGGCAGTGGCGCTCCACAGGTGCATGGAGCAGGGCCGGGCTGACTGCCTGTTGAGCCTGAGCCGCTTTGGCTTTTGTTCTGCTGCCAGCTCCGCACCTGAAGCAGGAAGGGATGGGGGCGGGGCTTCTGAGGCACCTGTCACTCTCCTCCTGGCTATGAATCCCACGGGCGCCTCCTGGCGTTTGGCCCCTCTCTTCCCAGTTTGGCGTGTCACCGTCAGAGTGGCGGCAGCCCCGGGTGATGGGCAGACTCAAGGCGGCTCTGCTTTCTGCGTGGGAGAGATTCGTGTTGGGAAAGACTCCCCCCCCCCGCAGCCCCTTGAGGGGGGAGCACCAGCCCCCTTCCCCTCCTGCTTGACTGGAGTGAGTGAGCTGAGCAGCAGTGGGAGGAACACCGAGGCCCAGCAGGGGCAGCCGGGGGGAGGGACGGGAGCCTGCAAACAGTCAGCAGGGATGGAGGGGAGGGGAGGGGGCATCCCAGGGAGGGAGGGAGGGAAGCTGGTTGCAGAGGGGGCAGCAGGGGCTGCAGAGCAGCCTCTTCCCCAGGCGGGACAGAAGGCAGCCGCCTTGGAGCGGGGGGGGGCTTCCTCCGTCTCTTTTCTCCTCTGGGGTGATCCCAGCCTGGCTATTTTGGGATCATCCTTGTGCTGGAAGGAAGTCAAAAGGCTCTTTCCAGGAGGCGCTGGGTGCGCCTCCTCCTTGGGACAGGGAGGGAGAAGACCGAGAGGTGGGCTGACCGAGGCGGCACCTCTGCTATGGAAAGAGGCGGCGGCTGCAGGAGGAGTCACAGGGAGGGCAGCTTCTGTGGAGCTCCCAGGAGCTGGCGCAGGCCTGCAGCCACGGAGAGCCCCCTCTGCCAGCCCCTTCCATGGCCTGCTTGACAGCAGGGAGCGCTGGGGCTGGCGGGCAGCACGCTGGCCACGGGCAGGAACCCGGCCAAAGCCCTTCTGGGATGGCAAAGTGCCCCTGCGAGGCAGACCTCAAGCGGTGCCCTGGAGTTGGGCCGTGGCACTGAATCCCACCTCCGTAGCCCCCTTGTACTCCTGCTAGGGTCTTACTGGTCTCCGTGTGGAAACTGGCCAGTATGAGGGGGGCTTGGGAGGGGATTTGAGTCTTTCTGACGTAGTTTGCCTTCCTCTGTGGCTTGGCTCGCTTCTTTCAACGTGGCACGCCTGGCTCTATGTGTGGCAGTGGTGGTAGGGCTGCTCTCACCCCCCCCCCAACGATGACCTGTGTGTTTATGTAATTGCTGGGGGGGGGGGAAGTTGGTACTGTTTTCCTGCTCAACCAATGTGGAAAGGAGGGAGGGTTGGGTTCCTGGGGAGTCTTGGGTGATGGAGAGCAGTTCTGGAGTGGCATGGTCTTGGCAGGAGAGAGGCTACGGAGTCGGGGTGGGCAGGCTCTGCAGGTACGTGCCTCTCTGCCGTGCTGCTGAGTGTCTGCTTGCCCGGCTCCTCGTGTCGCTAGAAGCAGGTGCGGCAGGTGTGCTTCCTGGACAGGCTGCCCAGGGCGAGAGCATGGGCAGAGGCCTCTGAGGGCACCTGCCCCACATCCTCCCGAGCCATCTCTCCAGGCCCTTGCACTGCTCTCCAGCTGCACTCCTGAAGCAGCGGCTGTAGGACACCACCACCCCTGCACGCCTGCACTGGCTGGCTGGAAAGTGCTAGAAGCGTCTCTGGTGCTGGAGGCGGCAGCAGCAGCAGCAGCAGCCGCCGCCACCCTGTGGTTAATGTGTCCTTGACTTTCCCATAGCAACAGGTGCTGGACTTCTGTCTCCTGCATGGGCAGCTGCCGCCCCATGGGGGTGGGGGAGGCCTTTGGGCTGGATGGGTGTTGGAGGGGGAGGGGGCATCTTCAGTTGCTGAGTGGGCCGGGATGGGAGGGCTGTGGCAGGGGGCCCCAGCTTGTCTGAGTCAAGGCTGTGGCTTGTTAATGATTGCCACCGCAGGGGTGGGTGGGAGAGGCCTCGGCAGCAGCGGCTCCCCGTCTGCGGAGGCACTGAGTCCCACCCTCACCCTCCATCTCCCTCTTATCCCCCTGCAGGTGGCAGGGAAACCAGGACAGACACGTCAGCAGGAAGAGGGGCCCCCTGGAGCCGCTTGGCCAATTCTGTCTCAGTTGTGTGTTAAGTTTGGAACGTTCTGTCAGTCGAGCCCCACAAGCAGCCATTGGTGGCCCTCTGTGACTGTCCCGCCGCGTCCTACGCCATGCCGTCCAACGGGCCTGTCGACCCCCCCAGCCTCACTGGGGACCGGGAAGCAGCTGATGCTCACAAGGTAAGGGGCCTGAGCTGGGGCCGGGCTCCCCCACCACCACTCAGCTGCCTGCGCAAGGAACAGGAGCGCCCCCTGCTGTGCAGAGGCTGCTCACGCCTCCTGCGTCCCCAGCATCACAGGGGGGGTTCATCCTGCTCAGGACCTGGGGGCAGAAGCCTCTGCTGGGACTGCTTCTCACGCATGTTACGGAGCGGAGAACTAAGCAACTGCCGTTGCTCAGAACCAGGCAAACGGTGGTGAGGCTGCTGAGGAAGGGTTGGAGCGCAGTGGCGTGGGCAGATCGGACGCACCTTGGATGTCTTAGGACCAAGCCAAAAGCGGGAGGCACAAGAGAACCCCATACCCCCACTGTGCCACGCGCTGTGCCCACAGGGCAGTCTGCTGTGGTTCCAATGCTGTTCCCACATATCCAGCACAGGAGTCGTGGGGGGGGGGGGGAGGACAGCGCTTCAGTGGGAAAGCTGACAGTCCCCAGTTCAGGCCAAGGCAGCATCTCCAGGTGGACTGGGAAGCTGCTGCAGACAAGCCTGAGCTCAGTGGGGACCCGTCGTGGTCTGGCCCAAAAGAGGAGCTTCCTGTATTCACGGCGTCGCAGGCTGGGGGGGTGCGGGCAGAGGCGTCGCTGGAGCGCGGCGGGAAGGGCGGACCGCCTGGGGGCAACACGCGCAATGGGTGATGCGCGGTCGCGCGCGTGCACCCGTGCGTCGCGCGCAGGCGGTCCGCCCTTCCCGCCGCACTCCAGCGACGCCTCGGAGGAGGCCTCGGAGCGTCCGCCCTCGGCGGAGCTCCAAGGCCTTCTGAGGGAAGCCTGATGCGCGACGTCATATTTAGAAGGTTTAGCGCATGCGCAGAACGTTTGAGGGCAAATTTGCCCTCAGAAACGTACTGCGCATGCACGAAACCTTATAAATATGACGTCACGCATCGGGCCTCCCTCAGAAGGCCTTGGAGCTCCGCCGAGGGCGGACGCTCCGAGGCCTCCTCATGCCCAAGACAGCCGGCCGGAGAGGATGTCGCCGGCTGGCTGTCGGGCGGCACGGGGGTCATTAGGGCGGCGCGCGCGCCCTAGTGACGCCGCTGGCTGCGGGGGGGCAGGTGCACTGAGCGAGTTCCTTCAGCCTCCTTCGAAAGCCCCCTGGGACCGAGAGGTGTGCGGGGAAGGAGGCGAGAAAGGGCCATAGAGTCTCTAGACCAGGGGTTCTCAACCAGTGGTACTAGTACCACCAGTGGTACTCTGGCCGACTGCTGGTGGTACTCGGACCGCTGGAACCCTGCTCCAACGTGGCTCTTTTGGCGCTGCGCTTTCGCTCCTGTGAGGCGCCTGCCTTTGGCCGAGCCTCTCAGGAACTTTGAGAAGGGCCCACCCACCCGCCCAGAGCCTCCTACCTGCCTTTTCTGGCCTCTGAAAACCTAGAAGTAACGGGTGACGATGTCATCGCCAGTCACTTCCGGTGGTACGCAGCAGGAGAGTGGTGCCGGAGGTGGTACTCAGCTGGGAAGGGGTGGAGAACCACTGCTGTAGACCAGTGCCACGGAGAACCTCTCTACGAGAACCCCTCTACGGTTAGCAGAATTGCTGTGCTGGACCAGCCCATGGGGGGGGGGCTCCAGTCCAGCGCTCTGCTCCCAAGGTGGCCAACCAGTGCCTCACTGGAAAACTCACGAGCATGACGCCATGGCGGTCACCAGCCACTGCATGCGCCGTTTGGGCATAGAAAAGAACTTCCCTCGGTCCTCTCTCGCCATCCCATGCATAATTTTATACGTCTCAATCATGTCCCCCCTCAGGCGCCTTTTTTCTAGGCTGAAAAGCCCCAGACGCTGTAGCCTTTCCTCATAAGGGAGGTGCTCCAGCCCACGAATCATTCTGGTCGCTCTTTTCTGCACCTTTTCCAATTCAACTATATCCTTTTTGAGGTGTGGTGACCAGAACTGGACGCAATACTCCAGATGTGGCCTTACCATTGATTTGTACAAAGGCATAATGATATTGGCCATTTTATTCTCAATCCCTTTTTTAATGATCCCGAGCATGGAATTGGCCTTCTTCACAGCCGCCGCACACTGGGTCGACACTTTCATCGACCTGTCCACCAGCACCCCAAGATCTCTCTCTTGATCCGTCACAGACAGCTCAGAACCCCCATTAGCGTATATGTGAAATTTTGGTTTCTTGCCCCAATGTGCATCACTTTGCACTTACTTACATTGAAGCGCATCTGCCATTTTGCTGCCCATTCTCCCAGTTTGGAGAGATCCTTCTGGAGCTCTTCACAATCCCTGCTGGTCTTCACCACCCGGAAAAGTTTAGTGTCATCTGCAAACTTGGCCACCTCACTGCCTATCCCCGACTCCAGGTCATTTATGAATAGGTTGAAAAGCACCGGTCCCAAGACCGATCCTTGGGGCACACTGCTTTTCACCTCTCGCCATTGTGAAAATTGCCCATTGACTCCCACTGGCTGTTTCCTGGTCTTCCACCACAGCCACCACCTGGCAGTCCAGGGACAGCTGCAAACCTAGGAGGACTCCCAGTCTGTGCCCCTGCCCTTTGAGAGGGAGTGCTGCCTTGTCCGGAGCAAGTTGAGGACTTAGTACCTGCATCGCAGTCTTCCAGATCAGGAGAACTTCTGTCTGGTCCGGATTTAATTTCAGCCCTCCCCCAGGCCGCAACCACTTCCAGACAGACAGCACCCCAGAACTTAGACAGCCCCCCTTGGAGACAGGTGGGGGATTGAGAGCAGGGTGTCATCTGCATATTGGTGATGCCCAGCTCCAAATTCCTGACTGGTCCAGCGCAGGGCTGGAGGTCTCCTTGAGGGGACAATTGCCCCCTTCCCCTGTGTCGAGCCCCAGCAGCCCCTATGGGGCTACTCGGAGGTGCACCAGCTAAATGTTTGTGCCAGCTAGCAGCCCTGTGTCGGGCTTTCAAGCCCGGGGTGGGGGATTGGCTCCTCTGCCGAGCCCGCTCCCCTCCCTGTCCTGACACACACCCCTTGTGGTCTGGCTCTCCTTGGCTACCCTCCAAACCTGGGCAAAGCCTCTGGGCCTTAAGGTGGCACTGCCCAAAACCACCTTGCCCACCAAGTCCTTTCGCCTCCTGGCTGAGCTGAGGTCCTTGCAGTCCTTTGCCATTTGTGTGTGCCGGACAGCGTCACCTGTTCCCACACAGGTGAATCCTCAGGAAAGGGCAATATTTGTTGGCCCTCATGAGCCCAGATCCCTGATTGTCACCCAGCGCAGACAGCACACATTCCATGCCAACTGGTCAGGTTGGCATGGGGGCAGCCTCTGACCGCCACCACGTGCCTCTTCCACCGGGGGGGGGGCAGCCCTGGTGGTTCTTTGGTGCTGCCTCCACTGAGGCTCTCGGGACCAGGGACGGTCCCTCCCTCTAGCGGCCCCGAATCCTTCTCTGCAGGAAGGACCCAGAAGTGATTGCTCAGCTGCAGGGCCCCAGGAGGGGCTCTTGCTGCTGCTGTACGTTGGCCTTGCGCCGTTGTATGTTTCTACTGTGTTTATATTTAATGGGAGCCACTCCAAGGCGAGCGGCCTAAAACCCCTCCAGATAAACGAACAGCCACGCTGAGGAAGCCCAGAGCCCGTGCAGACAGGGAGAGTCCACTCGTGAAGCCAGCAGCCCTGCTAGACCAGACCAAGGTGGGAAGGCCCGTCTTCTCCAGCCTCCCCTTCCCACCAGCAGGGGGTGAAGGCAACGGCTCTCCCTTGTGGTGGTTCCCCAGGGACCGGGGTGCCTCCGTAGACTGTCTCTGAACATGGAGGTTCCATAGCGACATAAGAGTGAAGAGCCTTTGATTGTCCTTCATGAATGGGTCGACTCCCCCTTTGAAGCCTCTCTGAGCTGTATTTCCATCCACAGTGGGCTGATTCTGCGGTAGCAGGTGGCTAGGTCCATCTTGGCAACTCTGGGTTGGTGCCGGAGAAGGAAAGGGAGAGAGACGGGTTGAGCCTGGGGAAGGGTGACCCATGCAGGGCCGTCTGCCTCGGCAGCCCCCAGGGTGGCGTCTTGGTGCCCCCAGGCAATGGCGTCTGCTGATATGGGGCGGTGGTGCGGTGGGCCCCAGGGCGTAGGGGCGTTGAGGCTCGGGGGTGGGGCGGGAGCCTCCAGAAATTTTAAATTTTTCAGCCGTTTTTTCTTTTTTTCAGCCTTTTTAAAGTGTTAAAATATATGCGTTAAAGTGTGTGTGTGCTTTCGCGGGACTTATCTTTGTAATATGGGGCGTTCCAGGGAGTGATCTTCCTCCTGCTCCCAGGCACAGCTTCTCCTGCACCCGGGCGCGGACTCCGTACCGCCCCCAGCAGTGGTTTCTGGAGTTTGCGCATGCCCAGATCGTCCCTGGACGCTCCGTGGGTCTGCGCATGCACAAACTCCGGAAACCGCTGCTGGGGGCGGTACGGAGTCCGCGCCCCCAGCAGGAGAAGCTGTGCCGATGGAACGTCCTGGAACGCCCCATATTACACAGATAAGTCCCGTGAAAGCATACATACACTTTCAAAACAACCCCCCCAAAAAAACTGTCAAAAATAGGTTTCGAAAACGAAACCTAAAAATTTTGACAGTTTTATTGGGGGGCTCCGGGGGGGGGGCGGCCCCAGGTCGGGGGGCGCCTGGCGACGCCTCTGCCCAGGTGGGAGGAGCAGGGAGTGGGACCGTCCTGCGGTGGGCAGGGGTCTTGGCCACTTGCTGTTTTCCAGTTTTGCCCCATTCCTTTGTTAGGCATTGAAAAAACTTCCTCAGCGGATCTATTTGGCTTGCAGTAGTTCTAAGGCCTGCAGGGGCCAGCAGCCCATCTCTGCCCCACACCTGAGAGAGCTGCTGGAGGGGGCTGCCGGGGGCAGGAGCAGTGGAGGACGTTGGGACGCCAGGCTCAGGAAGCCACCAGGGGAAAGTCCTAAGTGGAGCAGGGAGGGCCTGGCTCCGTTTTGCCCCCCCCCTTGCACCCAGCTTGCCCAAGGAGGCTTGTGTGGCTGTGGCAGCCTGGCCACCTTGCTCTGCTCCGCCCCAGCCTGCCTGCGCACCGCCACCCACTTCTGGCGCGCCTGAACCGCCTCGCGTCCCACCTCACTCTGTCTCTGCGCTCCCCTCTTTAGCATTGCTCAGCAATGCTCAGCCCCCCTCCAGCTCAGCTGAACAATTGCTCAGCATTGCTCAGCCCCCCTCCAGCCCCCCAGGCCTCCTGGAGAACCACGTGGTGCTCCGCTGCTTCTGTTTGTCTGTTCTCCCATCTCCCCCCCCCCCCAAGGACGACCTCAGGGCCGGACTCTTGCAGTTCTTTGCTTCTCTGTGCTGAACAGATGAGCGGAGCTTCTCCTGCTGATGCAGAGAGGCGTTCTGGGAAGAAAGGGAGCAGGCCAGGCTGGCTGGGGGCAGAGCACCAGCCCACCGCAGAGGAGGGGTCTTTCAGGGGGCTCTGTGTGTGCCTGTGAGAGTGGCTGGGGCGGGCCTGGGACGCTGAGCCTCCTTGCGGTGCTGACCCGCAGGCCGCGTGACGTGTGCCTTTCTCCACACAGCAGGGTGAAGAGGAGTCTGATGAGAGTCGGAACCAGGAGGAGAAGCCTGACCCAGGGATACCTGTGAGGAAAGCGGGGCGGCCGGGCAGGAAGCGCAAGCAGCCCGTGGTGAGTGGCAGTGCAGCAGCAGGAGGCCCCCTTCCCGGGGGGGGGGGGGGCGCGGAGGGCAGCCCTTTCTCCCCTCTGCTCTGGGATCTCCTGCTTCCCCAGGAGGGGAGAGGAGGCCAGGGGGGGGGGTGTCCCAAGAGCCTGCTGGGGCCACCTGGGCGGTGGGGGCCCTGCCAAGTCCCTCCTAGGCCAGTCGAGGCCCCAGGAGATCAGAGGTGGTTGGACTGTCCTGGGCATTTTCAGTTTTGCTGTGCTCTCAAATGGTGGTTCAAGCACGCTGCTAGTGCTGTTGGCGGCTAGAGAAGCTTTAGAACAGCCTTTCTCAGCCTTTGGAGGTTGGGGCACCCCCTATGATGGGCAATCTTTTTGGTGTACCCCTCCTAATTAACATAATTAATTAGCCAAGTTATGCAAATTATTTTTATGAAAATTGATTTTTAATGGCTTTATTTGTGCAGTAAATATACCGTATTGCCCCGAGTATAGGATGCTCCTGATTATAAGCTGCACCCTTAAAGTTTGGTGCTATTTTTTAGAAAGATACATTTTTAACTTAAAGAAAATATACACATTAGTAAAACAGTAGTTTTATTTATTTTATTTATTTATTTAAAGAATTTGTATCCCGCCTTTCTCCCAGCAAGGGCACTCAAGGCGGCTTACAACATTAAAATAAACATGTACATTAAAAACAAATAACTAAAACAATTAAAATAAACAACCCCAGTGGGTCACTCACCTGTATTTACATTTGTTAAAAGCCATTTGTTAAAAAGCCACAGTTAGTTTAGTACAGTTTGAAGCATACAGGCACCCTGTCCCTTACTGAATCTGGCCACCCTAGTATAAGTAGCCTTCCCAGATCCAAAGGGGGACAGAGTGCCTACCTTTAACCTTTGGAATTTGGGCAGGTGCAGCTTGTTGCACCCTCCCATGATGATGAGCTGCACCTGCCCAAATTTCAGTGGTTAACAGCACAAGCCTATGCAGGTCTACTCAGAAGTAAGTCCCATTAATGCTGGATGGGTTGCAAAGAAAGTGAGTGGAACGTGCTGAGGCAAAGTGAGGAATTTTTTCTGCTTGGAAAACTTTTGCTGGGAGACAGAGCATACCACAGCCAGCTTGCAGGAGGCCTAAAGCTTTAGAAGATACAGCCAGCACCTGGTGAAAAGACAGAGTCTATAGAGGAGGGCTGAGCAAGGGGGGAGCAGTGGTTAGAGGGACAAATTGGGGGGGGGGGTCAGCTCTGCATGGCTACTCTTCCCTGACCCATCAACCCATGTTATCCCCACTCTCTCTACCTCTCGCCCTCCAACCTGAAGTGTGCTGTGTTGAAAACCTGGTCTTGAAAGCAGAATAAACAGTATGCAAATCTGCTGGATTTGCTTGCATAGCATGTTCTGCCTGTGGAACTCTAAGACTCCTGCCGGCTGGTATATGACACCCAAGGGCAGAGCACAGCTCTGTGTAGCTTCTGTGGTTGCAGCTCAGCTCAGCGCTGCCTGAAGACTGCACGCAAGACAGGAGAGTCAGCCGGGGTCATGGTAGGCCGGCTGGCCAGGGGTCGGGGCAAGGGAGAGGGGTGGGAGGTCTTGGGACGTGGGCAGGAGTCGGCAACACAGCCGCTCTGGTGCTGAGCGGTAGCCCCTGGCCCTCGTTGTGGCCGCTGGAGCAAGGGCGGCCAAAGGGAAGGCGCTGCCTGGCGGAGGGAGGGCCTCTCGACGGGTGCGCCAAGGGAGCAGCGTGCCTGCTGGCCTCTGCCAGGAGGAGGGCGCTTCGCTGCTGGCCTCTGGGGTCGCGCAAGGCGTTTGCACGCCGCTCACAGAGGCTTGCCGCTTCCTGACGCCGCGAAGGGTCTGTGCCTGCTGCACACTCTTCCGCTTCTGCGCCTGCCACGATCCCTGCCCCTTGCTGCTGGCACCTCTGCTGCAGGGGCAGACCTCCTTCCCCGCACATTGCTCTGCACATAACCCGCAGCTGGGCTCCCCTCTCATCAGGGCGGTGGGGAAATGTGTGCAGGCTTCCAGCTCCTCTGATACCTGAGGAAGGTGCATCATATCTCCCAAATTGTGGGTGAGGAGGTGAGAGAGGACCGGTGCCTGTGCAAGTGGGTGATGTCGGCACCCCCTGGACTGTGTGTCGTCTCCTTCTGAAGAGGACTCTGCAGTGCACCTGTGCTCAGCACACATCCTCTCCCTCCTCCGCACACCTGCTTTTTGTAGCCAGATCCTTCCCCTTCGGCTTGAGGCCTTCTTCCCAGACTGGCCGTGGCCCCCTTGCCAGTCCCCCCCCCCTTGTTGCCTGCTTGTGGCAGATTCACCCTCCTCTAGGCTGGCACTCACCCTCCCTGTCCTTGGGTCTTCCTAAATACCAGCCTGGCACCAGGGAGGGGCCACTCAGGAGGTGGCCCCCCCTCTCTCCCTGCTTCTGCCTTCCCTTGTGGGATCAGCCAGGGAATAGGTGCTCAGCATGTCCTCTTTGGTCCTGAGGCACCTTGAAGTCAGCAGCCTCTAAGAAGAGCAGCATGGCCTTGGTGGTGGTGGTGGGGAGAGAACCTCGGGGTCTGTGTGCCTACCTCACGGCACCCTCTCCGATTTCCAGGCCTGCACCTTCAAACCGTACGCATCCCTTGACTGGGTGCCCCTCACCTCTGGTAAAGCACCCAGAGTCCTGCATTTGCGCCCTCGCAGGGCCGGCGTTCTGGGGGCTTCAGGTCCGTGTTCCTGGCTCAGCACTGTGAATGGTGCTGAATCCTGAGAGTCGGCTTGCACAGTCCTCTCCCCCAGTCAGTGCCCCCCCCGGACTTCTTTGCCTGGCCAGGGGCGCCTTCCACTCCCGGCCTCTGGGGGTGGCACCTGCATTTCCTGTCTCCTTTCCAGAGACCGCCCCTGGCCCCTGGTGCTGGGAGCCCCGCTGTGGGGCTTGTTTCCCAGCCACCGGCCAAGTGGGCCGTGGGAATGGCTCCTCCTCCCGCCTGCGGGCTCAATGCGGCCTCCTCTGCCCTGCTGCTCTTTCCCTTTGCCTTGCGCAGCTGCAATCCGATCTCTGAGGACGGTGCCAGGGCAAGGAGGATGCAAAGAAGTTGGCTGCCAGCCACCAACGGGGGCAGCTGAAGAAGGCTGCTGCTGCTGCTGCTGCTGCTGCTGCTGCTGCTGCTGCTGCTGCTGCTGCTGCTGCTGCTGTGTGCCATTCCTGGCTGCTTCCTGAAACTGGATCGGGTCAGGCAGGCAGGGGACTGTCCTGCCCATGGCCAGGAGGGAAGCTGTATGGCTGGGGAGGGGGAGGGGGAAGGGGAGCTGGGGGGTGGCCAGGCTGCCGGCTCCCTCTTGCTGCCCCAGGGCAGGGCCTGGAGTGGTTGCCGCTGCACCACAACGTTGTCGTCTTGGTGTGTTTGCAGAGCCAGCGTGCTCTGGGGGCGACGCGTCAGCACCTGGGGCACGCACAGTTCCCTCTGCAGGGAAGCCAAAGACGTTGCCTCGCATCTCCCTGTAGGAGAGCCATGCTCAAGGGTGGGGGTGGGGGGGTGAATGCGGTGCATGCAGACTGCGGCAGTAGCACTGTGTGCAGAATTTGGCAGCTTGCTAGTTGCAGTTTTCATGTGTTTAAGTTTCTAGCCCTTACTGCTGTGTGTGTGGGGGGGGGGGGAGGCTGTTCAAAGGTACATCAGTCAGCAGTGCCGCCCTGGAGCCCAGTGTTGGTTCTTGGGCAGCAAAGAGGAGGTTGGCAGAGGAAAGGGAAAGGAGGTCTAGGGGAGAGTCGGGAGGAGCCTGAATCGCAAGATGGGTGGGCTCGGGGGGGGGGGGAGAGCGGACAGCCGCCAGATACGTGAAAGGCTGGGGGACTGGCGGGGGCCAGTGCAGGATGGATTCCAGTCCCTGCCTGTCCTTGGGCTGCATCCTGCATTGGGTCAGGGTGGCGCTCGGCACCTCTGTGGTGTGTGAGGGGTGGGGGGGAGTTAGGCCTGGGGTGCTTGTCTCAAGTGCCTGGGAGCCTTTGCAGGGAATGCTGTGCAGAGGCAACTATGGGGTGGGGTCTCCCCGTAATGTAGGAAGACAACACAGAGAGGACGGCGGGGGGAGGCTTGTCATGTCTCCTGTGGAGGGGAGTGGGCCAGTCAGGAGGAAGTCCCCCCCCCACTGCACATAAAGAACCCGGAAGTCCCTTCGGTGGGGAGAGCGGCTCCCACACCGGGGCAGCTGAGCAGAAAAGGAGCAGTGGACCGAATGGTCCACCTCACGGACAGGCCGGGGCAGAGGCCTCGGGTCGAAAGAGGGGTCTTCCCCACCTGAGCGGGAGGGAGCTGCGCCTGGGCCCTCTGCACGCAGCGCAGGGGCTCCTCCACTCAGCCACAGGCCCTCCCGGCCAGGGGGGGGGGGACAGCACCCGGGCCAGCTGTGAAAGCAGAGGAGGAAAAGTCTTGCGGCCTGATGGATTTGCATCAATTAGGCCTATTCTGCAGTGATGTAGACTTGAGTCTATTGATTTGGACTTGAGTCGGACTCAAGTCGCATCAATGACTTGACTGGGCGATTGTAAAAGACTCCAAAGACTCGACTCAAGACTTGGAGTCTTTTACGACAAGTCCAATTTTATTCAGGTTTAAACCCATTTTCCCCATTAAACCGATCGGGACTCACAACCAAAGACTCGGGACTTGGACCCAGAGACTTAATCCACATCCCTGCTATTCTGGCACGTGCCCCAGAGAGAGGTTTTGATGTTCAATTCTATTTTGTGCCCCTCTTGGAGGTCGCCTTTCACTGTGAGCCCTGGCAGCCAGGGGCGCAGCTTCCGTGATTACAGACTCGGGGACCAAACCATGCATGGGATGAAGGTCCTGCGGCTGGAACCCCCAGAGTGGTCTCCTCCTCTCCGCAGCCGCCTCAGGGGGCTGGCTGGGATCAGGGCTGTGGCGGGAGGGGGGCCCAACCTGTTCTCTTGGGGCCAATCCCCTGACTTAAATCCCCCCCCCGATAAGATTTCCTTTCCTTAGCTAATAGCAGGGGTGAGTCTATGTGTTGGAGAGGAGGGGCTTAAATTGGGACTGCAGCATGGGTAGGCCCCCCCTCTCTGTGCCATGGCTCCAGTCCAAATCCTTCCTCCCCAGGAAAGAGTGGGGGGAGTTCCGGCCACGGAGCCCCCGGTGTCCAGTGTTGACCCTGCCTTGCCCAGGGACGAGTGCTGCTGTTGTGTCTCACGGCGGCTCCTGCGGAGAGACTGCTGGGCTGGCCGGTTGCCCCTTGGAGGACGGGGGGCTCCTGCCTGGCTCCCAAGCACTGGCCTGGCTCCGAAGGCTGCCTGGCCGTTTCAGGAAACGGCCCAGACTGGCAGGCAGGCAGGCGAGTCCCACGGCTGCTGCTTCCCCAGGACAGGTGGGGGGACGTTGTCTCCCCTCCCAGGCAGCCAATGCAGAGCCCCACTGGCCGCCGAGGGAGGGACGAAGGGCGCCACGTGTTTCGCCTGCGGATGCTGCTTGGGATGGTCCTGGCTTCACTTGCGGGCCGGACAAGAGTCCTGGCAGGAGGCCTGGACCACATCCGCCACTGAGGAGGCCTGGAAGCCCATCGCCTGCTGCCCCTGGCTGGCAAGGAGGCTGAGCTTGGCCCCCTGGAGCCTGAGCGTGGCGGGCCTGGCCACAGCTTCATCAGCACACCGCGGGTGGGCGGGCGGGCGGCTTCCCCTGCTCGTACCAACTCTCTGGCTGCCGACTTCCTCTGAGGCCTCGTCAGTGTCTTCAGAGCAGCGTGTTGCTGCAGGGAGAGGCAGCGGTCCCCGGGACGTGGTGCGAGCCGACACAGGGTGCCGCCTCCCTGTGGTGTGAAGGTGACACGTGTGACAAGAGGCTGTCTGGCCAGCTTCCCCTGAGCCTCTTCGGAGGGGGCTGGGGGCTGCCATAGGGCAATCTGTCTGGAAGGGGCTGGGGAAAGGGTGAGGAGGAGAGGAGGGAAAAGCACAGGCCGTTACCGGGGAGGAAGATTCACCAAGGAAGAGCGACTCCTTCGTCCGGTCCTGCTTCCTGCCAACCAGGTCTGGGGTGCTGGGCTGACTGCCTCCGCTGGGTCGAAGGGGCTGCTGCTAAATGCTGGATCGGTCCGCCAGAAGACCTTGACCCTCGAGGAGCTGGTCCTGGAGGAGCAGGCAGGCAGGCCTGCCTGCCTGGCTGGCTGGCATCACTGGGACCGGGACGAATGCTGCAGGGGTTCCCCCCCCCCCCCGCTCTGTCCACTCACTGGGCTCCAGCTGCAGGCACCAGGCGGTGGCGTCTTGCTGGTCTGCCACGAGGCCATCCCACCTGCCTGGCAGGCCTCTGTTTCATATCTTGGTGGAATTGCTGGGGGGGGGGGTTTGTTGTTGTCTGGGGGCATGGTGTGAGGCGTCCAGTTGCGTGTACCTTTGCCTTCCTGGCTGTGGCAGTGCCCAGTGTCTGGAGTCAATGCCGGCTGGGAGCAAATCCAGACAAGAGGGTCCCTGGCTGGCTGCAGAGATGGCGACCAGCCCCCTCCCCCGAAGGACTGGGTTTGTGGTGACCTGAGGGGGCCTCGCCATGGGCAGTCAGCCTGTTTCCGGGTGCTTTGAAGCGTGCGTGGACCAGAGCCTGCCAATCAGGCCAGGGAGGCGTGGGAGGGAGGCACTTCGCAGTCTCTCGCCTGCCGTGGCGCTGTTGCGGTTGCACAGGTAGGAGGGCAGGCAAGTGGAGGCTAGGTCTGGATATTCGTGGCGCCCACCTCTTGCTGCTCTGCGAGGGTTAGGGTGTCAGCCTTTTTTGCTTTTGTGTGTCATGCCGCTGGCTCTGTCTCAGTGTGGCTGGCAGTGTACCAGTGAGACCAGGGATGCCCCCCAGGGTCTAAGGGAGGCTGGCGGCCCCTTTGCAGGAGCCCATGTGGGTGGGCAGGGAGGGAGGAGCTAGAAGAAGGAATCCCCAGGGGGTGCAGTTGAGCTCCCCATCACTGGTCCAGCTGGGTTTTGGGACGACTTGGTTGGTGCCTCAAGGGCTCCGGTCTGCTCTTGGTTGTCTTTGGGAACTGCAGGGAGTGAATGAGCAGCAGGGCTGGCGAGGGGGTGGGGGCCCAGCAGAAGGTGTAACGTGCCGAGGAAAGAACTGGGCTCCCAGCAGGCAACGCATGGTAACAGCTTTGTAGATCTGTGGCGGGGGAAATGAGGTGGCAAAGGGAAGGCCTGTTTCACTTTCCAAGGAAGTGCGTCATGGCTGGGGAGGGGGCGGAGGGGGGGGGCTGGTTCCGCTGCAGAGCAGTGCAGGAAACCTCCAGCACCAGGAGCCGGTGTGTGTGGGCAGACAGGTGGCAGCCGGTGCCGGGCTGGCAGGGAAAGCTCCCAGCCCAGGGTCTGCTGCAGGCAGGGTAAGATCCTGACAATCTCCAGTGTGGGGAGGCTCCATTTTCACCATGCTGCAGGCAGGGCAGGGGTGTAATCCTTTAAGAAGGCTCTGCAGAGAAGCAGACAGGCACAAGGGGGCCATGACATGAGGGCAAGCTCAAGGCATCATGGGACTTGTAGTTCTCAAGGCTGCAGTTGTGCTGAGTTGGGAGGAAGCAGGCTCACTCCCTGGGCCGAACTCAGAAGACTTGAGGCCACCCTCCGCTAGAGGACTTCTCTGTTCAAGCCCCATTGAGTGGAAGGAGAGCTCTGCAAGGAGACCTGTTGTGAGCACCACTGTTGAGGAGGAGGAGGAGGAGGAGGAGGAGGAGGGGGGAGCTGTCTCTCTATGCCTTGGGCGGAGGAGCATCTGTGGTGCGACTAGCAGCACCCTCCCTCCTCGTGGCCGCTGTCCCGTTCCGTGTGTGTGTGGGGGGAGCACATGCTCATTTCTGCAGCGAAGTAAAGTGAAGGCGTGTCACATGCCTTCACTTTACTTCGCTGCAGAAATGAGCAGGCAGGCCTAGTGGTCTCCTCACATGTTGTGCCACGGTGTAAACAGTGGCCTGAGGTCGTTGGCCCTCCTTGCCCAGCAGAGAGGAGCCCCCGCCCTGCTCCCCCGGGACCATGCTGGCGGGGTCTTTCTGCATGCAAAGCAGGGCAGCTCTGCCCACTGAACGGGGGGTCTCGCCACCGCGTGGCTCATCCTGGGAAGCCCAGGGTCTGTCTGTCTCTGTCTTCTTCCTTGACTTTTCCCAGTGTGATCAGTCCTGTCCAGCAGCGCCCTGCCCCTCCCTCCCCTGAGGATTATAACTGACAGAGGTCAGCAAAGCGGAGTTGCTCGGATGAGACGCCTGCTGCTTCCGGGCCATCGGTTCGGATGTCTTTCTCGCCCGGACGCTCCGTTTCCACCCTCTGCCCCAGCTCTCACTCCGAGGTGCCACGAACTGCCTGGCAGGGTTGCACCGGGGTCCCAGGGGAGCCCAGCTGCAGGTTGGGGGGGCTGACCTTGCTCGGGGGGTGCTGGTTCGGAATCTTCCCTGCCCCTCGCTCCTTCCCACACGAAGCCTTCTCTCTGGGTCATGAGTCATCTGCCCTGGGCAAAGGACAGGGAAGGGGGGGCGGTTCCTTTTCCACCTCCAATGCGCTGCTGCGTCATGTGCTGCTGAGCGCCAACTGTTCTCCCCCTGCAGCAGGCGGCAGATAATGCGGGTCTCCCTCCCGGGGTCTGTTGTGAGGGCAAAGAAAACGGCGAGGCCTTTTTTATACAACGCAGACGTGTGACAGAAATGACGAGAGTAAACTGCCCCCTTGGGTGCCCCCAGATTCCCATTCCTGCCCTGCACCGCCTGCATCCTATTCAGATGTCTCTGCTTCACCCTTGCTGCTGTCCTTCCCCCCCCCCCCCGGAATGGGGAGAAGAGAGGGAGGTGCCCGTGCAGGCTTGACTGAAGAGGCGACGCTTGCGCAGTGGGCTGCGCAAGAGAGGGTCGCCATCCTCCTGCAGTTTGGCTGCTCACGTCATGATGTTCCGCCTGGATATCAGACAAGCAAACGGGGACGGGACGGAAAGGGCGCTTTCTTAGCTCCACGGCGCTCCAGGAGGGGTGCCTCCATCCGGCCAGCTCCCGTTCTGCCCTTGCACTCTGCTGCCCCGCAGGCAGGCAGGATGCCGTTTTGGGTGCCCCGCGAGTCAGTGACGGACATGGGGCCAGGGCAAGGGGGGTTATGACCCTTCAGAACAACAAAGCCTCGGCACATTTAAAGTGCTGGTATCTGCTGGCTGTAAGGTGGGGTCTTGATAAACAAACCATCCATGAATAATTGTTAACGCGTGCACGCACGCACGCGTCCTTGGGATTTCTGTATGCTGGCAGCGCTTTGATGGTTCTCTCTATCCATCGCCCGTTCTGCAAGTCTGGCTGCTTCTGCGTCTTGCTGTGGGACAGGGACTGACAGAGGCTTGCTGTGGGGCAGAGCCCACGTCAGCGCCTGGGCCGTGGGCTTCCCCAGCCGATGCTCTGAGCTGCTGCAAGACACTGGCTCTGAGGAATGGCTTTCCCTGCCAGAGTCTGAGGGGGGCGGGCAGTTGAGTGTGGGGAGAGGAGGGGTCATGCTGGGGTCCCCTGGGGCATTGCCAGGTGCTGTGTGTGGCCCCCTCCGTCCCAGTGCTTTTCGGCCAGTGAGAGGAGTGCCAGTGGTGGCACGTTGCGGGGTACAGTAGCTCGCCCACATATGAGCAAAGTGCCACCACTGTGCTGCTGTGGGCACCCTGGGGGGGGCACTGGCTGGCCCAACCCAGCCAGTGGGCCAGCGGCAAGGCGTGGCCCTTTCGCAGAGGGTGTGGAGTGATCGGGAGAAGCCTCTCGGTTGCTCTAGGAATAGTGGAGGGGCGGGTCGCAGCACCAGCTGTGTCCCTGGAGGAAGTGCTGCTTGCAAAAACATCCCCATTGCCCCCCCCTGCGGAATTGTTGGGCACCGTGGAGCAGACTTGTGCACAAACAGCAGCAGCTCCTGGCGAAACGTTTCAAATGGCTGAGCTGGTTGAGAGGGCTGAGTGTCGCCAACGTTTTCTCTCTTGTCTCCCCAGAAGTGCGTGATCTGCAGGGGGAGGGAGGCAGCAAGCAGGCCGGCCGGCTCCCCTCCCTCTCCTCCTGTAGCGCCTTGGGCCTTGGGAGATGACAGCCCGTGCAATGGTGGGACATGCCTCTCCAGTGGGCAACCACCTTCCCTCTTCTCCGACGGAAGGCTTTGTTCCCCCCAGGGTGGGACATCCCCATGTCGCCAAAATGGCTGAGAAGGGGTCGCGCTCAGGATTAGCCTGCATCACAAACTAAGAAGAAAGTTCTTTAGATTTTCGGGGTCGGCATAGATAATCAAAAGTGTCAGGGTTTTCTGAGCGTTGATTAAAAGAATAAAACCACGGCCGAGTCGCGTCTTCTTCCGACGTTTTGTTGGCGGGGATCCCCAACATCTTCAAGGCAGGAAAGGGACAGCAAGATCTCTTCCGATCTCTTCTTACGGAGGGATCCAGACACGCTTTCTTGCTGTCCCTTTGCTGCCTTGAAGCTGTTGGGAATCCTCGCCGTCGGAAGAAGACGCGACTCAGCCGTGGTTTTATTCTTTTAATCAACGCTCAGAAAACCCTGACACTTTTAACTCGATTAAGAAGAAAGATGTTTTTATTACGGGGGAACCCCGGCTATGCGCCTGCTAAAAGGGGCTCCCATCCCATGATAGTTGCCATTGAAAAGGGCAGCGGAGCGCTTGCTTCAAGCATGGCTGCACAACTTGTGGTTGGTGTTCAGAGGAGCAGAGGCAAGATCAGGAAGGATGGAGCTGGGCGCCAGCCAGCGCTGCTCCTGCAAGGAGCGCCAGTGCCACCCGCCCGGCAGCAGCAGGAAGGCAGTGCTCCTGGGGGGCGTCCTGCTTCCTTCCGCCGCACTGCCGGCGCCCTGAGCGTCGCGTGTTGATGTCTTTTGTGAAGAGATGCATGTGCCCCCCCTGACAGGCACGTGGGGCCGTGCACTGCCTAAGACAGAAACTTAGAGAGAGGCTGCCAGAAGCTGGAGAGGCTGCCAGGGGAGGCCTCTACCGCATCCCTAATGCAGAGTAAGGATCCGGATCCGTTGCCCACCTAGAAAGCAGTGTAGGCTGCCGTCCGATGTGCGCCGACCCCGTTGAACATAGGGAGGGGCGCTACACAGGCTGTGTAGGATGTCTTGTTAAAAAGGTGAGGATGTTCAGCTTCAGCAAAAAGCGTGGAGAAAGAGCATTCTCCCGTTTTCAGAACACCAGTCAGTGACACCTGATTTTAAAGTTGGTTTGAGACCAATAAAAGGCCTTCTTTGTACAACGCTTGCACTTGCCCAGCACTGCCCTTGGTGGTCCTTGCCACGAGGGTTCCCTGAGACTGTGAAGCACAGTGTGAGCAACAGAGCTTCAGGGAAGGTAACAGGAGCTTGCCGTGGCTGAGTGTTCACAACATTGGCTTCTTGACAGTTTCGCACACATGATTCGTGGAGGGAAACGCTGTTGCTGCCTGTTAGCAGTGACAGCTAGGAGCAGAGCCTCCCCCTCAGGACGGATCTCTTACTACCCCAAAACGGACGGGGGGGGGGGGAGGCAGCTCCTGCTTTGTTTGTGAGTTTCCCAGGTGGCTTCTGCTCTCCTTGGGGTCTGGGTGCTTTGCAAGGGGCAGCCACTCTCCTGGGCAAACACTTTGAAGCTAGAGACGGACTGCAGCCCTCCCCCTTCTTGGGAGGGGCTTCCTCCCACCCCCAGTGGCTCCTGCACTCTTGGGGTCACTCTCGGCCCTCCCGTCAGCCAGCAGTAGGTGCTTCATCCTCTAGCACTGTGCCAGGACAGGCCCAACCCTGTGTGCCGCAGACCCTGCCCCCTTCTGGCAGTGTTAGAAATCAGGCTGACCGCTCTGCCCTCCCCCCCAGCACTTGCATTCCCCAGGAGAGCAGGTGAGAATTCCAGCCCCCCCCCCCCAGGTGCTTGCAAATTATTATCTTTGGCACTCGATGTGGTGCAGATCGGTTAGACAGAGGCTGCCTGCTGACCGGGGCCTGCAAGTGCTTGCTGGGGTTGGCCCCTGCCTCGTTTTGAAGGCGCGTCAGGGTCCTTCTCCCCTTTGAAAGCCACGGTTGCCTGTCATTTCTGTTCCATGGGTTCCCATGGGCCGATTGTGCAGGTTTTTGTAACATTTCAAAAAGTTGCTTGACCAGAGAGCATAAAAGGGGAAAAACAGACGGCCTTTTCTTCCACTTTGTCTTTAAGGAGCGTGGAGTGCCCCCCCCTTGTTGGTTCTCTTCCCCTCTCCCATTTGATCCTCCCAGAGAGAGGGGGGGCTTTCTCCCCCCCCCCCCACGCTGGCTTTCCTGCTGTGGCTGATGATGGTTCTGCTTCTGTCACTGGGCTGTCAGGTTCGGGCTCTGGAGATTTCTTGCCTGCAGTGTCACAGCAAGGAGAAACCTCCCCCCTCCCTCGCTTTGGAAGGCACACAGGCATTGGTGGCCATGGCAGGTGCCCCCTCCCGGCCGGCCGGCAGTCTGTCGCGGATCCGGCGCAGGCCTGGGAGGTGTGCGTGAGCTCGGCACAGAGTTGAAGGTTCACCCCTCGGTCTGGTCTTGGTCTGCAGGTCGAGAGCACTGAGGCCCCCAAAGACACAGCCTCTGCACCAAAGTGCCCCCCGCCCTCCCACCACACCAGCCCCATGGAGCAAGTGCCCAACGGCGAGGCAGAGATGGGCAGCCCGGAGAAGAGCAGCACCCCCAGCCTGAAGGGCAGGCAGCAACGGAACGAGAACGAGCCCAGCAGCCTCCCAGAGGTGGGAGCGGGTCGAGCCTTGGAAAACGGCCGCTGCACCCCCAAGGAGAGCGCGGAGCCGCCTGCCGGCGAAGGTGAGTGTGGGAGTGTTGCCTGCGCATTCTCAGCACGTCCGAACTGGGCCTCAGGGATGGGTCAGGCGGGAGGGTTGTGTGGGTCCCTCGGGTTGAGCTGAGGCAGGTCAGGGCAAGGAGGAGGCAGCAGCGGGGGGCCGAGACTGGTCAGGACCTGGGGGTGGGCGAAGCGAGCGGCAGGCGTGCTTGTGAGGCCCCGAAGAACCCGTCCCTGGAGCAGTGTCACGCTCTTCCTCAGGCCGTGGCCGCAGAGGCAGCCTGGGAGCAGAGCGGCTGTTTGGCGGGTCTGGAACCTGCCATACAAACGGAGGAACCTGCCTTCCGGAGGGCAAGCGCCTGCCCCTCTCTCTTTGGGCGTGAGAGCCCCTCTGCCGTGCAGGAGGTGGTGTCTTGGGTCACTGACAGCCCCCCCCCCCCCCGGTGAGCGCTGGATAGGAAAGCAGCACGGGGAGTGCCAGGCCAAGTGCAGCCAGTAGCAGCCCTTCCTACTGTTCCCCAGGGAAGTGAGCTAATACCAAAGCAAAAGGGTTCGGGGGGGGGGAGGAGCCGGCCACATGGTGCGCCCCAGCGGAGCCAGCCGAGGGGTCTCGTGGTGGCAGTTCTCCCCCGGGCGCACCTTAGCGGGGAGGCACTTCGAAGACAATGGAAGCCCAGTGGCAGTCGGTCCTTCCAGGCCGCCGCTGGAGTCGCTCTCGGAGGCAGTGAGGTGGAAGCTGCCCCCTTTCCGAGAGGCAGGGCTGGTCTGGGGTGGTCAGCCTTTTTCCCAGCGAGTTTGACCTCCTGCCTGCTTCTGCTCAGACACTCTGGGAGGGCCCTCCCTCTTGCCATCAAGAAGCAGGGCCTTCTCTGTGGTGGCGCACAATGAGGGGATTCTCTCAAGCCTCCCTTTTCCGTTTGGCTCCCCCCCCCCATTTCCATCAGCCCCCTCTGCCTTGGAGGTGTTTGCTGTTCTTACGTCCCTTTTGTTTATTGTTGTTTCACTGCCTGCTTTTGAGTCTTTATAGTTGCTGCTTTTATGGCTTCCTGTTGTGGCATCTGTTCCTTTTATTGCGTGTTCAAACTGTTTTAAGCCGCCTTGAGCGCCCCGAAGTAGGGGAGAAAGGCGGGATATAAATGAACCAATGTGTGTCAGAGTTTCCCTGGTGCAAGACTTGCATGCGCTCTAGTTAGGAGGCTTCGAGGTGCACAGCTGGAAGAGTGGGGGTCGCACCCTCCGGGAGCCCAGTGGGTGGCCTGGTGTCTGCCTTTTCACTCAGCTGGTGATGGGCAAAGGACAGTGGTTCCCAAACTGGGAGGCACAACTCCCAGGGGAGCCGCGGAGTGCCACGGAATCCTCTCGAAATCAGTGCCGTGCCAATTGGCAGCAGGGCATCCGCATCATATGTCATGGGGAGCTGTGGCCAATGGTCGCCAATGGTCAAGGGAGCCGCAGGTCCAAAACGTTTGGGCAAAGGAGATCCTGCTTGGAAGAGACCCTAAGAAATGCCTGGCTGCTGGATCAGGCCCGTTTAGCCCAGCAGCCGCCCGCCAGCTGCCCCAACGGAAGCCCCCCCCAGCAGCAGGAGCTTCTGAGGCCCCCCCTCCTGCCATGGCTGGAGCAGGCGGCTTGAATTTGGGCGGAGCCCTGTGGTGGTGGGGGTAGTGGGAGGGTCTTTCCTATGAGGTAGGCAGTGATCACCCCTATTTCCTTCCCCCCCCCCCCAGCCCCTTTGTACAGCCTTCCCAAAGAGGATCTGCTCTCTCCCTCCTGCTGGTTTCTGTCTCTCAGCCCCCTCCTCCCCCAAGAGAATTTTGCCCTGCCCCAGAACTCCAGAGGGGTGCTTTTGGAGCCGTCCTGAGTGTGTTAATTTCTTGTTCCCAGGGAGCTTAGATTTCCTCCTGGCAGGAAGCCTGCGAGGGGAGGGGTCTCCTCAAGGGCTGCCGTGCCAGGCCTGTTCCTTCTGAAGGGGCCTTCTTTGGGCAGAGACAGACAGCGTTGCTAGATGGCCATACGGAAGGTGGGAGGGGGGGCACAGTGCCTGTTTTGGGAGGCACTGAGATGGTCTGGAATGTCCTTTGTGGCGTTGCCTCACCTCTGTCCGCAGAAGCCGGCTCTGGGCAGCATCCCCACTCCAGAGGAAGAGGGGCAGGGGGCTTGCACTCGACAGAGGGCAGGTCGGGGCTGAAGCAGTCAGACTTCTGTAGCCGCCAGGAAAGGAGAACCGGGTGGGGCATGCGTGTGATGCGGAGGAGGCTGTTCCGTGCTTAAAAGTGGGGGGAGGGAGGGGACAAAGACGAACACGGCTTGGCTTGCAGCACAAGGATCAGTAGGGCTGAACTGCAGGAAGGAGCAGCAAGACGTTAAATGGCAATGTGAGAAAACGTGCAATGGGACTGCAATGTGCAGTCGCCTCGATCCGTCACTGGAGGCGCCCTGGACTAGCCAGGCAGCGGAACTTCAACTAGGAAGCCTGCAGGTGGCGACCAGCATCTCGGATGAGGCCGTCCCTCCGCCAAGGGCGAAGGCCTCCGCTGCCTGGGGGGGGGGGGCTGCCTGCCTGCCTGCCGTGGCAGAGGAGCGGGACAGAGAGCACCCTGGCAAAGGCCACACGGAGGGAGGGCTGCTGCTTCTGGCAAAGGCCACACCTCTCGCTTGGGCCCAGATTCCCGTGGGTGCAAATGTCATCCATTGAGGAAGTGAAGTCGAGAGAGATTTTAGTGGCAGGTTGAGCAGATTCCCAGGTGGCATAGTTTACGTGTGAAAGCACAGTCAGGAAGCCAGAGAAGGGCAGCGTTCCTCTGCTGGCTCCCTGCGGCCTTTGGCTGCCTGTCTGGTCAGGATGAGGCCCATGCTTCTGTGAGGCTGGTGAGGAGGGTGGCGGGTCAGGGTATCATTGTAGGGTTTATTCCGTGGGCACCCCAATCCCACGGGAGTCGTTGTTTACCATCATTTTGGAAGGTGAGTTGCGCATTTGAATGCGCCACACACGAGCATGCGCCTGGGCCCACATGTGGCAGGCATAGTGGCGCTTGCACGTGCAAGCTTCTGTCTTGCCCTCCCCCCCCCCCACATATTCCCACACGCTTTTTTCTGCTGGTGTCCGCACTGGCCCTCAGCCCTTGCTCCCTCCAGAAGCTGGCGTACCTGACGCTATTTTGGGCTGAGCGGCAGCCTCTGTTACGGGAGATGTAGAGAGGACACAGAAAGCCGCCAGCAGCTCTGCAGGCAGCAGATCTGCAGCAGGAGCAGAAACCCCTTTCCTTCCCTGTTCCTGTTCACTGTGGGGAGATGCCAGACGGGGGGGGGGGGCTGCCCTTTCCCTCTCCCTCCCCCTCTGTTCCCACCTCCTTCAGGAAAAAGGCTCCTCTGGCAGACGAGGCAGCGGCCTCTCTCTCCCTCGAAACAGGAGTGGGGGGGGGGTTTCAGGTTGAGCCTAATGGAACAAACAGAGGGGAGGGAGGGAGGTTCCCCCCTCCTCTCATAATATGAGGACTCAGGATCACCCAATGCTACTGGCAGGAAATTCAGGACAGGTGTAAGAGGCCTTCTTCACACCCTGCGGAATTAGTCCAGCTCCCCATTGCATGACGTGGTGACGATGGCAAAGGGGCTTCTGCCGTTTTTGAAGGGGGAAGAGACGCGTTCACGGAGGGGGGGGCTCGCTCGGTGGCTGTGAACCATGACGTTGAATGGCCGCTCTGGGTGTGGAGGCACTGAGCATGAACAGACCCAGTTTGGTCTGGTCCAGCCGCCGCCAGGCCTTTCTGATGCTGAGGGTCCGAGCCAGGAATGAAAGAGCCTCAGTCCAGCCGAGCTGCGACCTGGAGAATGGCTGGCTGCAGGAAAGAGGGGCCGGTGGGTGGCGTCTGCTCCTCCCCCCCCCGCCGCAGGTCGACAGTGGGAAGCTGGCTGCGCAGGCAGGCAGGCTGCTGCACTCGCTGCTGCTGCTGCTGCTGCGCCTGCCTGCCTGGCCTCCCCATGTTCCCCCCATCTGTCCAGCAGGGTGCGTTGGGTCTCCTCTGTAGCCAGTCCCTCCTTGGCCGGCTCCTGCACTCACCCTGCTCTTTCTGTTTGCAGGCAAAGAAGAGAAGGAAGAAAACCACTACAATTCCCTGAAAATGGAGGCAAGTTCCCTTCACCGGGGGCGGGGTGGAGGCACGCTCGATGCAGCGTTCCTGGAGTGCAAGGAGCTCACTAGGCTGGATCCTGCCTTGGGAGGATCTTGGCTCCAGCCACCGAGCCCCTGAGAAGGAAGGAGATGGGTCCCTCCGGTTCAGTGGCTTTCCAGGGGCTGCGGGCTGGACTTGCCCCCGTGGCTGGGACCGTGCCCGCATTGAGCACGTCTCCATGTGCCTCTGAAGCGAGGCTCCTGCCTTCCGCGCTCGGCAGCTGCAGGGCCAGTCACCTGAGCACCGACTCTGTGCCTTGCCTCGCGGTCCCCCTTGTGCTTCGGGCAGCTGTCTGTCCCTGTAAAACCCCCTTTGTTTTAAAGCAGGGGTTCTCAACCTTTGGAGGCCCGGGTACCCCCTATCAAGGTCCAATTTTCTGAAGTACCCACTGCTAATTAATTAATCAATTAATTAATTAGCTGCTCTGAAGTGAAAATGAAAGTGAAACTGCAGAGCAGTTCAAATTTAAAAATAGTTGGCTCGCTGATCCAGGGAGATAAGGAGCAGCCTCTCGCATACCCCCACCAGTGGGAGGCCGAGCTGGGAGCTTGGGGGCGGGGCAATTAAAAAAAAAACACCTCTGGTTTAGCTGATAAGGGGAAGCTTCTTGCGTACCCCCGCCTGATGGTCCGCGTACCCCTAGGGGTATGTGTACCACAGGTTGAGAACCCCTGTTTTGTGCTTGCATCTCCTTCTCTCAACAAGTGAAATGAATTTCTGAACAGTTAGAAAACTGCTCTGGGGAGCCAGGGCGTGGCAGGGAATTTGTGATGTCACTGATTCCAGGCAATCGGTGCTATGCAGAGCAGATCTGGCTTTGCTGGCCCCCCCCCTCCCAGCCCTGCAGGCAGCTCCAGATTCCTCTTTAGGCCGCCTCCCCTCCATTGCTGCATTGCACGATGGATGTAATTGGGGTTTAGCTTGTCCTGACACAATTGATGCCACCGAGTCCACCTGTTTCTGGTGCCGGGTGTGAGGCTCTCGAGTGCGGAGTCCCACAGCCCTTGGGAGAGTGCTGGAGCTGGCTTCTTTTCCCTCATGCAGGGATCCCGAGGCCGCCTGCGTGGGGGGCTGGGCTGCGAGTCGAGCCTGCGCCCCCGGCCCATGCCACGACTGACCTTCCAGGCCGGGGACCCCTACTACATCAGCAAGAGGAAGCGGGATGAGTGGCTGGCCCGGTGGAAGAGGGAGGTGAGTAGACCTGCCGCCGGCCCCCGGGTGGGTCCTTGGCCGTCACAAGGCACATCCTCCCTCCCGGGCAGAGGGGAGGCGGGTCCTGGTCGACAAGATGGCACCAGCCAGGCTTCAGCCTCCCCCTCACTCTCGTCGGTGTGAAAACTGCTGCTTCTTTCCGCTCCTTCCCCAAGCCTTCCTCCGCCGTGGTTGGGGCCCCTTGTCTGGTTTGCAGGTGCAAAGAACCTCTTCTTGTGCTCTTTTCTGGGTTTTCTGCAAACGACAAGAATGTCTGCCCTCCCCCCCCCCCCCCCGCAAACCACTTGGACATCAAGGTTGAGTAACAGGGTTATGCCTTTCACCCAGTAACCTGATTTCACAGTCACTGCTCCTTTTTAGGTGATGCTGGGAATTGTAGTTCTGTGAGGGAGGGGGCTGCCGTTCCTGGGATTCGGTGGCGTTACAGTGGGATCCGCTTAGGCAGGCAGGGCCTCTGCGTCTTGGGGAGCGTTGACATGGTTGTGCTTGACTTGCAGCGGGGTGGGGTGTGGCCAGCTGAGAGCCTGGGGAGAGCAGGAAGGGCGGACCGTGGTCTGCTTCTGGCCACTGGGAAACAGCGTTGCTGGGCTCTGTGGCAGAAGAGAGGAAGAGCCTGTGTCCGGCCTTGCTGGGTTGGATCCAGCTAGGCCCCCCTGTTTCCCACAGTGGCCAGCCAGACCACCTCTCTCTCTGCCCCCATTGCTCCTCTGCGGCTGTCTCTGAATGTGGGGACCCCCCCCCCGCTCCTCCTCCTCCTTCCTGACTTTGGGCAGTTCCCTCTTTCGACCACCCCAGTCGTCCTGCAGTAGCCATCACCACGTCTTGTGGCAGTGAACTATGTGGTGCGTGAAGGACTTCTGTGACTCTGTTTGAAATCTCAGCTCTGTTGGATCTCTCCCCCTCCCCCCCCCCGTTCTGCTGGGCATCTTGCTGTGTCTGCCTCGCACCGGTGTTGCGCAAGCCTTGCAGGACCTCGCGCTTCCCACTGGGCGCGCTGTGTGGGAGTGCAGGATGCTGCTTCGGTGATGGTGTGCCAACCACAAGGAGCCAGCCGCATAGGCTGAGCGGGGGTCAGCCCCCGCCTTTTCCTGGCCACCACACTAGAGCCATCCGGGGCCGTGGGAGGGCACCCAGCCATCTCCCTGCCGTGTCTCTGTGCTGGGCAAGGCTGTGTGTCTTCACTGAGATGCAGCACAAGAGCAGGAACGGGGCCTGAGTGCAAAACCTCCCCATTCCAGGAGTCTCGGCTTTCCTTTCTATTCTTCCGG
This sequence comes from Plestiodon gilberti rubricaudatus, assembly GCA_026170595.1. Lineage (NCBI taxonomy): Eukaryota > Metazoa > Chordata > Lepidosauria > Squamata > Scincidae > Plestiodon > Plestiodon gilberti. The sequence continues at coordinate 835,752 of JANXHW010000001.1, read as the reverse complement.
CTGCAAAGATCAGCTTGCAAGTCTGGGGAGAAGCCCGGGACTGTCTCCAGTGGGGGGCAGCACATGTAGCGAGACTTCTGGCCATGAGGGAGGGAAGGGAGAATTCCGCGCTCTGTTGTAGGGGCCTTCTTCCTAGACTGAGCAGAAGGAGTTGTGCAAGGTCAGGACTGGAGCGCCTTTTCTTTATTTCCCATCCTCCCCTGTGACAGGTGACAGGCCAGTTTTTCTTGGCATGGGCTTGAGTAAAGCTCACTCCATACTTGCCTTGTCGTGGCCCTGCCCTCCAGCCCCCAAGACAGCGCTGCAACGCTTGGGGGCCAGGAGGGCCAGCCTCAGCCAGGGTCGGGCCCTTGCCTGTTCCTGCTGGCGCAAGGCCCCCCCCCCCCCCAAGGAAAGCAGCAGAGTTTTCTCCTGGCCTGAACAGTCGCTTTCTGTGTCCAGACGGGGAGGGTGGGGGCTGTGGTGGGCCAGGCGGGGGGCGCTGCTGCTTCGGGGCCCGAAACACCTGAGCATCCCCAGACGCGTGCCTCGGCTTTGGCCTGGCAGTGGAGCCAGCCCCGTGCCCCCTCTTCCCCCATACATACGACTCTCCTCCGTGATCACTGGTCCTCTCCCTTGGCGGCTCATGTTCCAGCACCCTGCCCCCCCCCCGCCAAATGCACACCACAGGCTGGTTTCTGGGATAAGCCTGCAGAATCCCCAGGCAGGGTGGGGGGTGGGCTTGCGCTGTGCCTGGTTGTGGGGGAAGAGGCTGGCAGCACCCTCAACCCGGGCTGCAAAGAGACTGGCTGGCCCTCTCTCCCACTGGGGGCAGCTCCTAAGCGAGGGGGCAGGTCGGGAGGCCTCCGGCTCAGGTGCCCTGTTGGTTCTCCATCGCGCAAGGGAGCCTCTGAGCTGCCAAGTACCGAAGTCGCTGTGCTCAGCACTCGCAGGGCGGGAGCTCTTCTGCACAGCCAGGATTGTGCCGCGGAGCACAGGGCCCAAGCGCTGTCGCTCTTTCCTTGGGGACAGGTGGGATCCGGCTGGAATTAAATTCTACCTCGTCTTATTGGACTTGTAGAAAAAGGAAAATGGATGTTGCCAGATGTTGTTCTCCAAGAAAACCGTGAAGGCCGTGAGCAGCTTCTGTTCACGGTTTAGCGGCAGGGTGCGTCACACCGTGTGTGCGTGTGTTGCTGGGGGGGGGGGGCTTTAGGCAGGAGATGAAACTGTGCTCAGCGTAGGACCTAGTTCTCTTCCCCCCCCCGCCTCCCAGTTCCTTCCCTTCTGCCATATGTCACGTCGCCAGTATACAAAGTCCCAGACCTTGTTTCCTAGTTGTGTCGAAACAGCAGAACAAAAAATGGCACAGTCTGCGGCGGGCAGCAGGGATGGGCAGCTCACGTGAATCCAGGTGGACACGCACAGGACATTGTCTGGTTTTGTGGGTGTGCCACGTGGGCAGTGCTGCCCGGCCCACGTTTCAGCCCCTGCAAAGAGGGTGAGAGAGGGGTCTCTTGCCTGTTCTGAGAGCGTTTGGCCTGGAGGTTCTCAGTCCACACACCCAGTGGATGGCTCGGCCCGCTGCGAAGGCGGGAAGGGGCTTTGAGGGCCTGGGGTACGCTTTGAGTGGTTTCTGCTCCTCGCGGACGGATGCAAGTCCTTCTGGCTCTGCCCTGCGGACAACTGGGCTGTGCATGGCCCTCCCAAGGCCGCCTCCTGAGCCCCCTGGCCAGACCTGCGCCCCAAGGGTCCAGGCGGAGACCTGGGCTTGCTGTTCGCTCCTCCCCCTCCGCACCAAGGAAGGCTCCTGCTCCTGCTGCTGCTGACGAAGAATGCCGAGACAGGTCCCTGTGCTGAACGAAGCAGCGGCTCGCACCCTAGCAGTGACTGGAGGGACACAGCACTGGGGGGTGGAGGGACTGGTCTCCTTGACGCTGACCATGGCTTCTTCGTGAGGACGACCGAGCAAGGGGAGGTGGAAGTGGGGCTGGGCACTTGACAGCAGAAGTGCGCTGTAGGGAGGGAGGGAGGGAGGGGAAGGAAGCGAGGGAGGGGCGGCACCACGGGGGTGTCCCAGGAAGCCTTTGGGGGGCATCAGGGGAGCAAGGGGGAGAAGAAAGCAGAAGGCCTCCAGCAGGCATCTAGGGCTGGAGGAGCTGGAAGAGCGAGCGGAGGAGGCCGCCGCCGCCGCCGCGGGTGCGAGAGCTGAGAGGCAGGGAGGGGCTTTGGCGGTCAGGAGCTGGTGCTGGCTTCCGGAAGCCCCTGTCGGGATCTAACACCGAGCCTCAAATGGTTGGAGCTGCTGGGTCAGGCTCCAGGGTCCCGTCGGGGGCAGCATCCTGCGTCCCACAGCGACTCACCCGCTGCACCTGGGAAGGGCACAGACAGGAGAGACTGAGAGGCAGGCTTCTCCCCTCCCCGGCAACTGGGGTCCAGAGGCAGGCAGTCAGGCTGCTGCCGGCTCTGGAGGCAGCACTTGGCCATCCGGGCTGGTAGCCGTCCTTAGACCCGTCCTCTGTGAATGTGCCCAAGCCTCCTTGAAAGCCATCCGAGCCAGTGGCCATCGCCACATCTTGTGGCGCTGAATTCCACAGACTAATGACGTGCTGTGTGTGTGTGTGAAGGAGTCCCTCATTAGTCTGCCCTAAATCTCCTGCCAATCAGTTTCTTTGGGTGGCCCAGCCTGGCTCCAGGATTGTAGGAGTGGGAGAAAAGCTTCTCTCGATCCCCCTCTCCACATCATGCAGAATAAACCTCAGTCATGTCCCTTGGGCCCAATCCTGCCCACCTTTCCAGTGCCAATGCAGCCCTGAGGTAAGGGAACAAACTTTGAGGAGGCCTCTGCGACTCCCCCCACCACCACCGCAGGATGCAGCATGTGCTGGTGCTGGACAGCTGGATAGGATTGGGCCCTGAATGGCCTTTTTCCCCATCCTGAAGCCCCCAGATGTTGTAGCCTTTCCTAGTACAGAATGTGCTCCGCCCCTCTGGTCATTTGGGCTCTCCTGTCTCTGCAGCATCCTCCTCGAGCAGTGGCGACCAGAACTGTACAGTCCACAGTATTCCAAAGGTGGCCGCACTGTGGACTGGACATTTCTGTCGGATGGAAATTGCCTTTTGCCCCTTCCCTGCTGCCTCACCCTGGCTCGGCAAGTTCATTTGCTCCCCACCATGACGCCGAGACTTGGTTCCTGGTTCGCCACCAACAGCTCAGGCACCATCAGTGTGTATGTGGCTGGTTTTTTAATAATAATAATAATAATATAATATACAGTATATACCGCCTTTCTTGGTCATTGGATTTCTCCTCTGACTTTAATCCAAGGCAGTTTACATGGGCAGGCTCTCTCAACTCCCCTAATGGGTTTTTTTTTTTTTTGGACAATCCTATATAAATGTTCAATCTTTCATGAACAACTGCATTCCAGATGGTCTCCTTTGCAGTCTGGCCTCTCCCTGGCCGTCGCGACGCAGCTGGCAGCTCTTCTCTCTCTTCACAGAGGCTTTTTCACAGCTTTTTGTCAGCAGCGTGTCTCGAACTGGCCGTTCACCAATCTTCAGGCTTACGAGGAGGCAACTCTACCAACTGAGCCAGACCTCCTGCCCAATCTCAGTGTGCATCATTTTATACTTGTTGACGTTTAATCATTTCTGCCATTTGGTTGCCCATTCGCCCAGTCTGGAGTGGTCCTTTTGGAGCTCTTCCCAATCTGCTTTAATTATTACCAACCTGAATACTTTGATGTCGTCTACAAATTTGGTCACCTCACTGCTTCCCAGAACTCCGGATCACATGTGGACGCATTAAAAAGCACCCGTCCCAGGACAGATCCTTGTGAGGCCATACTTCTGCCCCCCCCCCCGGTGTCCAGTTTATTCCTAGTCTCTGCTTCCTGTCCCTTCACTAGTTCCCAACCCATAAACGGGCCTGTCCTCTTGTTCCACAGCTGCTCAGTCGAAGAGCAGCATTTTCACTTGAGAGCCCTTGCGGGGGGGGGGGGGTTGCCACCTGGACCTAGTGGCTTGTGGATTTTCAGTTCCTCGCTGCTACGCTCTAGAGAACCTCATCCCTTGTCACCTCTGTTTGAAGCTTCTTTTTGTCGTCCTCATTTTGGCAAGACCTCCACTCTCTGAAAGGAGCCTCCATCCTGCCTATTATAGCTTCCCTGACTCCGTTTGTGAGCCCTACTGCTTTTCTGACTGGTTGAACTTTGGTCATTGTGGTCGGAAATAACCTCCTCCGGGCACTCTGGGGAGACGTGACTTTCCCTTCCAGCGTCCTGTTACTTGTCTCCTTGTTTCTGAGAAGTCCCCTTCTTTGCTGGACTTCGGGGCCACGCTCCAATGACATGTATTCAGCAGCAGTCACCGTTCTGGACCCAGTTCATAAGAGTTACACCGTCCTGGGATGCACGCCGGTGTAAACCTGGGGTTTCCTGTGCTCTGGGTGGGTTCAAGACCAACTGCTGGAAGACCCAGTCAGTTGGTATCTTTAGAAATGTCTTTCTCCGTCGTGGCCGGATCACGAATGTACCCAGTCTATGTGAGAGTAATTGAGGCCCCCCACTATTGCAACGCTTTCTCTTGGCCTCCCCGGTTTTTCTTTTCCAAGTCAGCATTTTACTTATTTATTTACCCAATTTTTATCCTGCTTTTCTCCCCAAAGGGCACTCAGAGCAGCTTGCAAAAAACCATAAAATCACATTTGAAACTGTCATTACAATACTATTAAAATATCCTAGAACATTAAAACAACCTTTAAAAAATTACAATAAAACACAAAACCAGCAGCAGATACCTTTTCGAAAAGGGCAGAGCCTGCAAACCTAATCAGCACAGAATAATTTACATCTGTTATTAAAAAGGCCAGGCTAACACCTTAGCGCGTCCCCGCGCGAAATTATCATTTAGGCCTGGTATTTCCACCCACAGTGATTCTGCAGAGGAGCCTGGTCCCCTGCCCCGAGTTGCCTGGTTTGCTGGATTCTGCACCTGCTTTGATACAGAGGTTTCCCCCCCCCCCCCCAGTAGACATCTCCCTGTCCTTTCGGTAGAGTTTGTATCATGAAATGACTGCAGCCCACCGGTTTGCCTCCTGGACCCTCTGCAACGAAGCTCTTCGGCTGGTCTGTCCTGGCTTGGAGGCTTCTGGGATTTGCAGATGACTGGTCTTTTCACCCACTTCTGCAGCAGAGCGCTGAGCAGAAGCGAGGGGACCAAGGGGGGCACTGGACAACCAGGGAGGAAGAGGTCGCAGTCGTCAAGGGGAGAGATGGCGGCTGGGGCAGCGTCGCGACGGAGAGGCTGCTCTGGGAATCTGGATGGACGTCCCTGTTGAACTCTCCCCTTAGACTGGCCAGCAGGGCCGCCGGCTTGAAAACCCAGCTCCTCCCAGGCCACAGCTGTACACACTTAACTCCTGTTGCATAGATATACACCCTTGGGTAAAAATGCCGATTGGACTGACTGCTGCCAATTGGGCCCCACGCTAGGCAATGGCGCCACCAGGGGTGTTCAGCGGGGGAGCATGATGTGTGAGAGCGTGACAACAGCCCTTTTTGCCGCTGCGCTGACACTAAGGAGTTGTTTTGCACTGTATTGAAAAGCGGGACACACACACACAGGCACAGCCTGATGAAATGAGGGAAAACCTTGCAGCCGAACCTCTTAGGGTGGGGGCGATGCCCTCTTTCACTCAGCTGCCTGCCTTGTAAACTTCTTATAAATCTGGCATCACCAGTGTGGCTCAAGTGCCCAACTACTGAAATTAACACTGTCGCTGAGGCGAAAGCCGGAGTAGGAAACTGCCCCCCTGCAGCAAATGGGTGCGTGTTGCTGTCCGCCTTCCACTAAGCCTGACACTGGGGGGGAGGGGGAGCAGCAGCCACACCCCATCCTGCCCTTCCGAGCTCAGCAGAAGCTCACAAATACTTGGACTCTCCCCCCCCCCCCCCCCCGCTTTTCCCCATATAGTCATGCCATTTGCCCTGCAGCACCAGCCTGGCCAGTAAGGAGGCTCCTTTGCCACGTTCAGTAGCACAGCCAAGAGGGGCTTCGGGGGGGGTCATGAATGAAAGCAGGAGGCGTCTGCTGGGGGGCCAGGGCAGAATTGGTGCGCCTCCCTCCTTTCCTGCCATTGGAGCTGAGGGAGAGGGTTAGGACTGGCAGTGCCCAGCAAACCCCAGGAAGAGGCCTCCATGACTGCCCCTGCACTGCTAAATGCAGTGTGCACCCTGGTGGCCTGGCTACACCAGCGCTGGAAAATTGGTTCGGGTTGCACAGCTGTTATGGGTTCCCTTCCAGCTGCCGGCTTTTGCCATTGACGCTGGCTCCAGGCGAAGGTTGGCAGGAGTCACTTGCTTTAGGAGAAGTTTTTAAAAGTCGATCTTCTGTTCCAGGACGTCGTAGTCCTAGGGAACTCACTTTCCAGTATGATTCACAAACTTCAAGTTTTTTATTTATTTATTTTTTAATGTTGCAACTCTAGGCAGGAGGGGGGATTGCAGGCTGCCTCTTGGTTTCTTGCAAGGATGCTAATAGGGGATTTGGTTCCTATGTGCATATAAGTGGTAGTGCTGCAGTGGGGGGGGGGGGAAGGGGAACAAACATGAGGGAATGCTTGTTACCAAAAGAGTGGGGGGGGGGGAATCCACTGGTAACATGCTGAGCTCTGCAAGGGCCCCGCAGCTCCAATTTTTCCAATTTCCAATTGCGCCCCGCAGCTCCTAAGGCCGGCCCTGCAAGCCACTTCTCCTCAGCCTCAGTCTTTGTACCTGCAATATGGGGAGAACAATAGTTACTGTACTGTACAGGGTTGTTGTAAGGGTTACAAGGAGATAAATCACTATACAAATGCTATGTGTTATTAAGATGGAAAGGGTGTGGGCCAGAAGTTTTGCTAAAGGGACAGAGAGGAAGGGCTGGGAAGAGGTGCTGCTGCTGGTTTCTAGAACGTTGAGTCCTGGGAACACAGCTCTCCAGAAACATCATAGAAGCAGTCGATTACAAAAGAGAAACGATTCTCAGTTGGCTGCGCCTCTGGGGGGGGGGTATTGTGAAGGGTGGTCAGAGGAGAAGTAGATGCAGCCCTTTCCAAGCCAGGGCACATCTTGTCCTGTGTTCGAATAGTGTCGTCGTCCCCCCGCGTGCCAAAGGGAGTGTGTGGCTGGGGGCCGCCGTGAGGCAGCCGTGAGGCATCGAGGTCTTGGGCAGAGAAGAGCCTCTCCCAGCACCCGCCGGTTGGTCTGCAGATGCCCAGGGGCTGAACGCGGAGGACCCTCCTGCAGCCTGGGCAGCTCTGCCATGGCCGGAGGGCCCCGGGTGCTGTCCTCTGCTTCCCTGTGGTCCTGAGCACCCTGTGGCTTCTTCCTTTCACATGGCTCTGGGCAGCTTTTGGGGGGAGGGATATTCCGTCCAAAGGAGGAAGCCCTGCCCCATCTGTGCCGGGGGGGGGGGGCTCTGGTATCGGGGCAGTGGGGGGGGAGCCTTTGAGGGGCTCTTGGCGGGCAACAGGCAGGAAGCGAGAGGTCTCTCCAGGGAGTTTGGCTTGAACCTGGAGGTGGTCGGGAGGCCAGCGGGCTCGAACCAGGGCCTCCTTCTCAGCCCTGGCAGGAGCTGTGCTCCGTAAGAGATTTGGGGCTGCTGGTACTGAGAGCAGTATCTGGCCAGAGAACTCCGGGCTTCCTTCATATTTTGACACCCTGCCCTGACCAGTGCTCCCACTCTCAGTTGGGGGAAGAAAATGAAGCGTCTTTGAGATGAGGACACGTTTTGTGGCCCAGGAGTGACGGTACAACGGCCTCCTCCTGACCTGCACGCATGCGTGCGGTGCGTGTCGCTCTTCTTCCCCAAACCGTGTTTGTAAAAGGGAGGGGCTCTTTTGGCAGACTCTCTTCCATTTCTCACCTGAATGTGGCCTCCGATAAAGCGTAAGAGCCCTGGCTGGCTGGGCTTCTCCAGCAGTTAGCCAGTTTCTCTGGCTGGAAAGTTTGCATCATCCAGTTCAAAGGCATCCCTTTTTCCCCTCTCATCTCCTGTCCTGCCTGCCTGCCTTGCTCTAGATGAGATTTGGTTTGAGCAAATATCACTAGTTGTTGGGCCTGCAAAATCTGTGCCTAATCCCAAGCTCAAATGTCCCCAGCAGTGTTGAAGTGAGAGCTTCACAAAGGAGGTGCTGCTCACCTTGCGGCTCGTCATGGTCATTTGGACAAAGCATGTTTGCAACCCCTTCATTTACCAGTCCAGCTAAGAACCCAGTGAGGTAGGTGAGGCTGAGACAGAGTGCTGTGCGTCTCATAGACAGCCTTGCGCTGCCCCAGTCCAGCTTCCATGCCGAGCACTGTCTCCCCTCACCCTTCGGCATTCTTTCAGGGATTCCACTCCTTTAAAAAAAAATTATTATTATTATTATTTTTTGCTGCCTGGTGGTGTGTGCCTGTCTGCCTGTCCGCTGGCCTTCACCAACAGCGTCACTCTTGGTCCTCTGTTGTGTCTGACCCCGCCTGTCCCCCAGAGGGAGGAGTTACACAGCCCAGGAGGACACACATTCTCACATGCACAGGAGGACACACATGCAACTTGAAGCAAACATCCGCCTGCAAAACGTACACGGGACTGAAGACGCATGCGCCGGAAACAAGCTAAAATGCGCAGAGCTCACCGCAAAGGAGCCGTGCGGGCTGCCGCCCTGGGCCCCCAGACATCCAGCTTGTTGTCGTTCCTGAGAAAGGAGGGACATTGGAGGCTGGCTCCGGGCACAGGGTGGTCTTTCTCCATCTCCCCCCCCCTTGTTTCCTCTTTCTTAGGATGACCGTATAACGTCCTAGCATTTGTGCCAGACCAGCTGGGACAGAACGAGCCTCTGTCGAGCCTTTGACACAGAGGAAGGCTTGCTGCTGCTGCTGCTGCTGCTGCTGCGGTGACCTGGCCCAGTCCCAGCATGCTTGGCGAATCTGTCCTGGAACAGTTGCAGGCATGCTGGGCTGGAGACCCATCCCTGAGGCTGCTTGGTGTGTTGGGCTGAGGCTCCCAGCTCGTGGGCCACCAGCCAGGGTCAGATCAGCAGGGGCCCCAGACCAGCCGTGGGCAGCAGCAGCAGGCGGCCTGAGACTGCCCCTGGTGGGAGCCTGCCTGGAAGGAGGAGTGTTCTGCTGGGCTGCCCCCCCATCTTAGGTGCACTGGCTAGGCAGGGGCTCCATGCAGCTGTGCCCTACCCCCCCCCCCCCCCGGCCTTGCTGCGCCTGGCCCGCTGGGACCGAGTCTGAGGTGGCGATTGCTGTAGCTCTGTGTGTGCTAACACCCTCCTCTCCTTTACCTTTCTCCCACAGACTGATAACCCACCGGCAGCTCAGCTCGACAAGGTTCGTGGCGCACCTTTGGGGTTTTGGGGGGAGGCTTGTCTCTCATGTGGCCTTCATACTGGGGCTTGTCAGTGTGCTGGGCGTGTGGATGCGCACACATGCAAACATGCATTCACATCCTCCCATGCGTGTGCCCACTGCCATAGAGTTGTCCTTGCTCATGCACACTTGCACACACTCCAGCACAACCATACACTTTGTGCTTTGCTTCTGTATGATGATGTGATTTTGAAACCGTGGGGGAGGGGAGGGTTAGGGTCACTTCTTGCTGCTGGGTATGCATGAGCCCCCCCCCACTAGCCCAGCCTCCCTCTCTCTTGTGCGTCCAATGCCAAGCCTCCTTTCTGCCAGACCTGGGTACCAAAGGATGCAGGTGCCCAGTGGAGTCCCTGAGGCCGGGATGCAACAGCATCAGCCAGGAGTGATGGCCACTGGGCTGGTGTCCAGGATCTGGGTGCAGGCAGGCAGGCAGGCAGGCACCCCCTGCTGCTGGGGAAGCACATTTGCAGCGTTCCCATTTAGCAAGGCAGCAGCCCAGGCCCTCATATCCTTGCAAGGAGGTGTCCCCAAGGCTGGGCGGATTTTGCCCTAAAAAGGAACCTAACTCGCAAGCGTGTCTTGGCAGCCTGAAGGACTAGGAGTGTGCTCTCGTCTTTTTCATTGAAGCTGAATTCTGTGGCCTGCGTTGTGTTCTGCAGTTTTTCTTCACTCTTGCAGAATTAATTGCAGCTTCTGCACAGCCTGGAGAGAACCTCTGGTTTCCCTTGCAATTTTGTCTCTGGAAGTTGTGGCTTTTGGTAGCTGAGCTGGTGTGCTCAATCAACTAAAGCTCTAATGGCAGATTAAATTAGTTCCCGCTGCACCTCCCCAGCCCCGGTTTGTGGAACTCCTTGCCACAGGATGTGGTGATGGCACCTGACCTGGATGCCTTTAAAAGGGGATTGGACAGATTTATGGAGGAAAAGTCCATCACATCTTACAAGCCATGATGAGGATAAGCAACCTCCTGGTTGGAGGAGTAGGTTTTCTCTGTGCCAGGTGCAAGGGAGTGTCAACGGGAAACAGCTTATCTTGTTGTCTTGTGTGCTCCCTGAGGCATCTGGTGGGGCTACTGTGAGATAGATACAGGAGGCTGGACTAGATCCAGGGCCTTTGGCCTGATCCAGCTGCAGGGCTCTTCTTATGAGGCTGTGTCCTGTGGGCTTCCCATTGGGGCATCTGGTGGGCCACTGTGGGAAAGCGGAGGCCGGGCTCCACGGGCTGGATTCAGGCAGGCAGCGGATCTTCCTTAGCACTGATGAGCCTTGAACTTGTTTCTTGTTTGGAGTCCATTTTGAACTCTGGTGTTCAACCATAGTAGTGAATTTTCAATATTCCCAAATGTGGAGAGATGGGTTGCTCCTTCGCTGCACAGGTCCCCTGAACGGCTCCTTCATTGGGGCTCTGCCTTTGAATTGGATGGCTCAATTCCCAGCATGTAATTGGTTTGTGGAACTCCTTGCCACAGGATGTGGTGATGGCACCTGGCCTAGATGCCTTTAAAAGGGGTTTGGATAGATTCATGGAGGAAAAGTCCATCGCAGGTTACAAGCCTTAAGCAACCTCTTGGTTTTAGAAGTCGGTTTCCTCTGTATGCCAGGTGTAAGGGAGTGGCGACAGGATACAGGTAACTTTTTGTTCTGAGTGCTCCCTGGGGCATCTGGTGGGGCCACTGTGTGATACAGGAAGCTGGGCTAGATGGGCCTTTGGCCTGATCCAGCTGCAGGGCTCTTCTTATGTTCTTATGAGTTCGGCCTAAAGCCAGGTAGTTAACTGATCTTCAAATATTTGGCAGTCGGACTTCCCTTAAATGGTATTTCTTAGTAGTTCTGTCGGTCATCAAGAGGAATTCGTGGGAAGAAAAGGGGGGATTCCTGCTACACGCGACTCGTTTCAGAAGCCTGGTTGGCCTTCAGCTGCCTGTGCTCCTGGCTCAACTCCTCCCTGGCCTACGCACGTGCAAGAGGCATAGTGTGTGCGCATGGGATCGGTGCTCCCGCTGCTTTCACTGGTGCAGGCGACGGGCGGACATGAGGGGCCGGAGCTCGGGGCAGAGGGTCTGTTTTGTGCGCAGGAGGCCCCAGGCGGGGCTGAGAAGAATTCCTGCCGGAGCTCCGGAGAGCAGCAGTCAGGCAGTGCTGACAACGGACCAGTGGCCTGGCTGGCTGTGCAGCGGTAAGCCCACCCCCAGCAGGCAGCCCGCCTGCCCTTCACGTCCTTTCCAGTGCTGGCCCCCATGGCTACTCCAGAGGCAAAGCGGCCGGTATTGCCGGAGAGGCCCAAGAGCACCGGAGGTAGTCTGCTCTGCTCCAGACACCGCTACCAGTGGAGGGAGGGGGGGCGTAGGGTGCCATAGAAGCTGGGAGGATCCCTTCCTTCCCCAGGAGGAAAAGAGGAGGCCCTCTTGCCAGTGAGTCGGTGGCGGGAGTGTCTGCTGCCTGAAGGCTCGTCAAGACCAGGCGCCAGTCAGGGGAAGACCTTAGCAGGGGTGGGGTTTGCTGGGCCCTGCTCCTGGGGCTCAGGGTCACCAGCATTGGGTGGAAAGGCGTCTGCTGGACAGTCCTGGGGTTCGGGGCAATGGGGCCCTGCTGCTGCTGCTGCTGCTGAGGGGGCCACGGTGTCTTTTGCAGTGCCAGGCCTTGGGTCCTCCGACCGACTTGCGTGTTGGGGCTGTGGGTGGCTATGTGCAAGGCTCCCCCCCTGTGCCGTTTAGCTGCCCCAAGGGCCCAGTCTGTTGTGTCCCCCAGGAAGGGTGTCTTGCTGCCGCAATGGGCCCTGGGAACAAATGAACCTGATCTAGCCAATCTCTCTCGTTCCCCGTGTGTTTGCAGCCCTGCCCTCTTACAAAGGAATCCCTGACTTCTCCCATTTCCCCTGTTGTATACTCACTGTCCTGTTAGGAAGGCTAGGCTGAGAAAGAGATTTGAACCCAGGTCTCACTGCCCAAGTCCAGTGCTCCATCCATTCCACAGGGAGATGATGAGCAAGGTTTGGATAACAAGGGAGGGTGCAGGAGGAGGGAGGCCGGCCTCCTTCACATCACACCTAGTTGCTGAGGTTTGGAACTCAACGCTGCCATCGGATGTGGTGACGGCCATGGGCAAGATGGCTTTCAAAGCGGAGTAGGCAAATCTGTAATAATGGGCTACGGAACCTGGTCTCTCTGAGCCACACATCCCATCTCTGAATACTGGTTGTGGGGGGGGCAGCAGAAGGGGCCTTCCTGCCCTGCTGTTGGCGCCCCATTGGGCTGGAGACAGGGTCCCGCAGCCAGGTCCCTGAGAAGACTTGCTGGCAGCTGGAGCCCTGCCAGGGAGAAGTGTAAGGAGGCCCCACGGGCTTGAGGCAGGAGGGGAGGCGAGGGGCTGCAGAAGAGAGAGGCCCGAGGCCCTCCGCTGGGGGTGTGTGTGCGAGCAGCTCTGGCCCCCAAGGACGTCTTCTCTGAAAGGCCCCGTGGAGGAGAAGCCTCCGTCTCTGCCCAGGACCAGCTGGGGCTGCAGGGAGGGGTGCGTGCCGGCTGCAGCAAGGGCGGGGGGTGCCAACCAGGGAGCCCCCCACACACACACACCTTGCGCTCTCTCCCTTCCTTTCCTCTCTCGGGCCCTGCTATCCCTGGCGCCTGCCTCCTCGCTGGGTCTCCCTGGCAACAGGTCCCCTCACGTTTCCTCAGCCTGGCTATTTATAGCTCTGCCTGGCAGTCACTTGCCCCTGGCATGGAGGAAGCAGGAGGCGAAAAACCGTTTTATATACCGTTTTGAGTCAACATTAGCATTATTTAGCGTTCTGTGTTGGTCACCCCTCCCCAAAACACCTCTAACAATAATGTAAATAGGGGTTTACAGACGACTATAGTTGGAAGGAACCTTGGAGGTCATCTAGTCCAACCTCCTGCTCAGCACCGGTGATTGCTACAGCATCCCCGACAGGTGGCCATCCAGCCTCTGCTTGAAAACCTCCGCTGAGGGAGAGCCCCGACGGTAGGAGGCAGGCTGTCCCGGGGCCGGGGGCTCTTGCAGCCCAGGAATCTGGCCTCAATCTGCTCCCCTGTGGCTTTGACTCATGGTTCTAGTCCTTCCCTCGCAAACCACAGCCAGCCCTCCCCCCTCCTTCAGAGACTCAAAGACAGCCATCATGTCTCCCTCCAGCCTTCTCTTCTCTGGCCTAAATCGCTCCTCACAGGACGTCTCGGATTCCAGCCCCTCACCTCTTGGCTGCCCTCCTCTGAGCCCGCTCCAGCCCCTTCTAAATCATGGTGCCCCAAACCAGATGCAGAATTCCAAGTGAGATCCATCGAGTGCAGCTATTGCGTCCCGTGATCCGGGCTCTTTGCCTCTGCAGATGCAGCCCAGCGCCTTTTTTGCCCGCTGCTGGCTCCTGTTCAGGCTGTGGTCCTTGGGCAGGCCCAACAATCCCCACGTGGCGATGCTTGGCTTCCGCTGGATCCCACAAGGGAGTTTTGGCATGTTGAGGCCTCCTCGGGGGAAGCGAACACTTGTTCCTATCAGGTGCCCTGGGTCATCACAGACATGCACCAGCTCTATAGCGCTGACCTATGAAGGCGGATTGGGCCCAGGAAGGGGGCTAGGAGTTGGCAGGCGCTGCTGCCGCTGAACCCACCCCCTTCCTGGGTGCGATCCACCCTTCCCGCCTCTGTCCCCGCCCTGTCCCACCCCTCCCCCTTTCCAACCTGTCCCCACCTCCCTCTCTTAGTCGCCTCCGCTGACGTGCAGCAGGCCGCTCCAGCCCCTCCCGCCCGCCAGCACATCCTGCCAGCGGATGCTTCACAGTTGTGGAAAGCAGTCCCTGCCGGCGCAATGCGCATCCACTGGCAGCACCCAGGATCGGGCCGTAAGACGACCAGATCTTTTTCAGGCGTGAGGCTGACGAGTCCAGTTTCCCCCTTCCTGTACTTGTGCCTCTGAATTTGTGTTCCTTCTTGAGGTGTGGGCCCACTGGGTTTGCTCCTGGAGCACCAGCTGGGGGCGGCAGCCAGGCCAGGCCTTCTGAAGGAGCAGCCCACCCAAACCTTCCTTCAAAGGCCACAGGAGGCCCCATCCAGAAAGCCGTGTCCAGTTTTGGCCACCCACATTACAAAGGAGGATATAGTTAGGCTGGAGCAGGTGCAAATTAGACAACAGCAGGGATGAGGAATTAACCTTATTTGCACAGGACAGTGTAAGAACATAAGAAGAGCCCTGCTGGACCAGGCCAAAGGCCCTGGACCTAGTCCAGCTTCCTGTATCACACAGTGGCCCCACCAGATGCCTCAGGGAGCACACAAGACAACAAGATAACCTGTGTTCTGCTGCCACTCCCCTGCACCTGGCACAGAGGAAACCTACTTCTAAAACCAGGAGGTTGCTTATGGCTTGTAACCTGTGATGGTCTTTTCCTCCATGAATCTGTCCAAACCCCTTTTAAAGGCATTTAGGCCAAAAAAAACGGTAAAGGTGACCCCTGACAATTAAGTCCAGTCAGGTCTGACTCTAGGGTGTGGTGCTCATCCCCATTTCAAAGCCGAAGAGCCAGCGTTGTCCGAAGACGCCTCCATGGTCATGTGGCCGGCATGACTCTCCTTGCCACAGCGCGTAGCATGCAGCTGGAACACGGAGCGCTGTTTACCTTCCCGCAAGCGGTACCTATTTATCTACTCGCATTAACATGCTTTGGAACTGCTAGGTTGGCAGGAGCTGGCCAAGCAACGAGAGCTCACCCCGTCGCGGATTCGAACTGCCGACCTTTCGATCGACACCTCATGGTTCAGTGGTTTAACTCACTGATCTGTATGCATGTTCAGCTACTCACACATGATGTTCTGTGTGCGTACAGCAGTACACTCCATCTGCATACTACATCATGTCATACTACATGATGACATTTAAAATGAATTTGTGTATAATCATCCACACAAAAACATGTACTGTACAATGTAATGTGCAAAATTGGCCTTGTGAACAGAGATTCACAAGAACATCAGAAGAGCCCTGCTGGATCAGGCCAAAAGCTCATCTAGTCCAGCTTCCTGTATCACACAGTGGCCCCACCAGATGCCTCAGGGAGCACACGAGACAACAAGGGACCTGTTTCCTGCTGCCACTCCCCTGCACCTGGCACAGAGAAAACCCACTTCTAAAACCAGGAGGTTGCTTATGGCTTGTAACCTGTGATGGTCTTTTCCTCCATGAATCTGTCCAAACCCCTTTTAAAGGCATCGAGGCCAGGTGCCATCACCACATCCTGTGGCAAGGAGTTCCACAGATGAATTACACACTGGGTAAAGAAATATTCTCTTTTGTCCGTCTAACTCTCCCTCCACTCAATTTTAGTGCATGTCCCCTGGTTCTGGTGTTATGCGAGAGGGAGAAGAATTTCCCTCTATCCACTCTCTCCATCCCATGTATAATTTTATACGTCTCAGTCATGTCCCCCCTCAGGCGCCTTTTTTCTAGGCTGAAAAGCCCCAGACGCTGTAGCCTTTCCTCATAAGGGAGGTGCTCCAGCCCACGAATCATTCTGGTCGCTCTTTTCTGCACCTTTTCCAATTCAACTATATCCTTTTTGAGGTGTGGTGACCAGAATTGGACGCAATACTCCAGATGTGGCCTTACCATCGATTTGTACAAAGGCATAATGATATTGGCCGTTTTATTCGCACTCCCTTTTTTAATGATCCCAAGCATGGAATTGGCCTTCTTCACAGCCGCCGCACACTGGGTCAACACTTTCATCGACCTGTCCACTAGCACCCCAAGATCTCTCTCTTGATCCGTCACAGACAGCTCAGAACCAGTTCGTGTATATGTGAAATTTTGGTTTCTTGCCCCAATGTGCAACACTTTGCACTTACTTACAATGAAGCGCATCTGCCATTTTGCTGCCCATTCTTCCAGTTTGGAGAGATCCTTCTGGAGCTCTTCACAATCCCTGCTGGTCTTCACCATCCGGAAAAGTTTAGTGTCATCCACAAACTTGGCCACCTCACTGCCTATCCCCAACTCCAGGTCATTTATGAACAGGTTGAAAAGCACCGCTTTTCACCTCTCGCCATTGTGAAAATTTCCCATTGACTCCCACTCACTGTTTCCTGGTCTTCAACCAGTTCCTAATCCACAAGAGGACCTGCCCCCTTATTCCCTGACTATGGAGTTTTTTCAGGAGCCTTTGATGAGGGACTGTGTCAAACGCCTTCTGAAAATCCAGATATATAATATCCACGGGTTCTCCCGCATCCACATGCCTGTTGACCTTTTCAAAAAATTCTAACAGGTTTGTGAGGCAAGACTTCCCCTTGCAGAAGCCATGCTGACTCTCCCTCAGCAGAGCTTGTTCTTCTATGTATTTTAAGATTTTATCCTTAATGAGACTTTCCACCATCTTCCCTGGAACAGAGGTTAGGCTGACCGGCCTGTAGTTTCCCGGGTCCCCCCTCCTTCCTTTTTTAAAGATTGGCGTGACATTAGCTATCCTCCAATCCTCTGGCACAGTGGCCGTTTTAAGGGACAAGTTGCATATTTGGGTCAAGAGGTCAGCAACTTCATTCTTGAGTTCCTTCAGAACTCTTGGGTGGATGCCATCCGGGCCTGGTGATTTATTGATCTTTAATTTGTAAAGTCTGAAGTGAGTTCAGCACTGGTGGCTGAGAGGGGATTATAATGTTTCGCTATGCCTTGAGGAGATACGACACTAGCGGAAGGAGCTAGTTCAGAGGGGTCGTGCAGAAATAGGGTGTATCTTGGACTGTATCACTTCAGTCTGCAGGTGCAGGATCACGTGGCTCAAGGCGTCCCCATATGAAAACCTCCTTGCGCACAGAAAGCGCCAGCCAGCAGGAGGCTAAGCGATGACCTGCCTGTAGTCCGGAACGGGACAAGCAAGGATGTTCTGTTCAACGTAGAAAGATCCTGTTGAAAGACGGTTGACCTAACAACAGGCTTCAAACGAAGTAGAAACCAGGGGGGAAGTTCTTGCTTGTAGGTGGCGTAAGAGTGTCCGTGAGTCTTCCTGGTAATTGCAAAAGCAAAACTTCTCCCTGGATTGAGGCTGCAATCCTATCCACACTCACCTGAGAGTAAGTTCCATTGAATTCAGTAGACATGCAGAGGCTTCTGCTCTTAGACAACTTATATGCCGCTTTTCTCCCCAGAAGAGGAAAGTGCTCATGGCTGCTCAGAATAGGTACAAAATACAATAAGATATATGCATACAAATAACAATAGCAATACAACTAAAAATCATAGAAGACATAGTGGGGGAGGGGTGCCTGGTCGTGCCTCCTGCTGTCTCTCCCAGACATCTGTTGGGGAAGGGTAGCATTTGTGTGATGCATCAAGTGAAATGCCTGTGCAAGGAAGGGGAAAGGGTGCCAGGGGGGTGCCAGGGCTTTCTGTAAAATAACGTTTCTCTGGGAGGGCTGGGGGGGGGGTATTTCTGTCCGTGCTCAGGAACTGGGCCCCCTCCATGTTTTGGACCAGGAAGCAGCATTGCCCTGGCACCTTGGCAGCTCTCACCTTCTGGGGCTTAGCTTGCAAGCCTTCTCCTGGCCTGGCCTGTGGCTGAGGGGAGAGGAAGGAGGTGGCCCTGGGCGGGCAAAGGGTGGGGAGAGAGGGGTTGAACGAGATGCCTTGTAGGGACTCTAATTCAGGCTTGGGACAGTCAGGTGTGGCAGGGTTGAGCCCCTTGTGTGGTGGCCTCTTTGAGCCCCAGAGAAACTGGCGCCAGTGGGAGATGCAATTGGGCCAGGAGGTAGGGGCAGGCTGGCTGGTGAGCAGGCTGAAGAGGGTGGCAGCATGTTGGGTTTGGTGTGAGTCAGGCATTGGGGGGGGGGGTCTTACTTGCCTGTCTTTTTTGTGGTTGTTGCCCCCCCCATCCCTCTCCTCTCCACTGGGTCCCTGGAGTGCCCAGTGGGCTTGAGCAAGGGAGGCAGGGTTTCCTCCGATACCCGCTGCTGGCTGGCATGTGGAAGGAAGGGCATCGCAGCAGCAGGACCGACTGGATGGAGCATGTAGGGCCCCCGTCTCAAAAGGGGGGGGTCTTGTCACTGGACTGGGGGAGCACTTGGGAATGACTCCAGCCGGGGCGGTTTGTTGTGCCAGAGGTTTTTCCAGCATGCAGCCGCTGCAGAGCACTATGTACTGTGATAGGGTTCCTCAGTCGGGGGACAACACGGGCTGCTCCAAGGCTGAGGGCGGGGGGAGTGGCTGAGGCACCCATGGGTGCAGCTGCTTGGGCGTCCCGCAAAGATCCTCTGGACTCCGACCAGTAGGCACCTTGTGGGCATCTTCAGGGCATTCTCTGCTTAGTCCATGCAACCACCCCACCGGCCCCCACTTCTCTTGCTGTGCAGTGTTGCACCGCACCTGCGCTGGATGATGGTGGAGCCAGGAGGGCCAGTTTCCATTCGCCGCTTCAAGCAGCCGGCGGTGCCCACCGTGCCCTTGGAGCAGCGGCGGAGTAGCCCTCGTCTGGCTGGCTGGCGCCGGCGGTGCCCCCCGCCCGCCGTGAGAACGGCGGCCAGTGCCGGGGCTCCTTCGCTCCCTCCTGCCCGTGTCGGTCGGTGCCCTCGCCGGCGCCGCCACTAGCATGCCTGGTCGTCTGCTGCTGCGTTGGGGGGGGGGGCGCGGGAGGAGGGCTGGCCGGGCGCCAGCAGGGATGCTCCGCAGAGACGCGCTCCACGGCTCGCCTCGGGGGCTGCCGCGAGCCCTCTGCGCCCCCCGGGGGAAGCAAGGAGGGAGAGGGAGGCCGGCCCCGAAGAAGCAACGCCGCTGGCCCCGGACAGGCGCGGGAGCGCGGAAAAGGCTCCGGGGACAGAGACCCCCGGGCATCCCCCCCATCCGGAGCAGCCCTGGTGTGAACGTGGCGGCGCCTGAATCCAGAGCCGCTTGGGGGGGGGGGATCCCGCAGCCTGCTCCGCGGCGCCCCCCCCCCGCCCCGTGCTGCCTCGGTCGCAGCCAACCAGGAACGCCGCGCGGCCTCACGTGGCCCGGAGTTTCCCAGACAAAGAACCTCGGCGGCGCGCCCCCTCCCCTCCCCCGCGGCCCCCCCGCCCCCTCCCCCTTCCCGCCCCCTTGGCAGGACCGCGGCTGCTGCAACGCCGGGACATGCGGGCAGGTACGGAGGGGGGGTCTTCGCCTGCGCCCCCGCCCCATTTAGAAAGAGTGCGATAGAGGCGGGGGTGCAGCCTTGGAGGGGGAGGGACCCCTCTGTGCTCCCCTCCCAAAGAAAAGCGGTTGTTGGCCGCAGAGAAAACTTGCCGGGCGGGGGGGCGCGAGCGAAACTCATCCTCTTGCAAAGGCTTTTCTCTCCTTCCTTCCCCACCTCTTCAAAAGAGACTATCACTACTTGGGCTTCAGTCCGGGGGGGGGGGGGGTTGGAATCAGAAACACCAACTTCTATCAAAAAGTTACTTTTTCGGGGGGGGGGCTTCCCTCGTCTTCTACCTTGTAGTCTATAGAAGTTTTCAAACGCAGGATGGGGGGGGGCGAAGCTTCAGTCAGTGCAGTGGGGACTACTGCCCCCCCCAGCTGCCACTGCAGCAGCAGGGGTCCCAGGCCTGGCGAGGGGTGCTCTTTTGGGGAGGGGGCCAGGAGTGGGAGGTTGCCCCTTCTCCACCAGATCTGTCAGCCCTCCATTTTGTCCAGGGGTGGGAGGCAGTTTATGTCCCTGCCTGGAACACTTTGGGGGGGGGACCCTAAAGTTTGGCTCGGGAGGAGGGGAGAGGAAGGGCTTGTGGGGGGGGGCTTTCCTAGGTGGATTCCCCATCCCTGCTGGAACTCCCCTGCACCACTCAGACCTGCCTTCCTTCCTTCTTACATCAGACAAAATGTGTGTGTGTGGGGGGGGTGCAAGTGTGGCCCACTGTGGGGAGGGGAAAGGGTGGGCCAGTGGCAGCGCTCGGGGCTGCAGAGGCCTACCAGGGAGGCAGAATCGGCAGCTCTGCCTTGAAACGGGGCAAGTGGGTGGGGAGGGGAGAAGAACAAAGTCTGTCCCCCCCCCATATGCCAGGAAGGGGTAGCAGAGCTCTGAGGAGGCCCTGTTTGAAGGAAAAGACTTGCACACCGCTACTGCTGCCCCTGCTACTGCCCTCTCCTTTGCTGTGCACTTTCTAAAATCTCCGCTGCTGTTATTCCCCTTGTACAGCTCAGGTAACTGAGGCTGGCTGGAAGTGTGACTTGGCCAGTACCATGCAATGAGTCCGTTAGCTGAGTCTGGACCCGCGTTCAGATCCAGGTCTAATGTGCCCCTGAATAATACTTCTCAGCTGAATTGTTGTGCTAGGAAAGAGTTTGTGAGGCAGGTTTTTGGCCCCTCTCCGCACAGGGCTCAAGTGATGCTGATGGCGCTGCTCATCACATGGTCAGCCTGGCGGGTGGCCTTGGGGTGGGCGTGGTCTCGCCTTCCTGGCTAGACCTGTCATTCCCAGGTCCCAGCAACAAGTCTGCCTCCAGAAGGTGTTTTCTTTCTGGCCCCGGCCTGCTGTGGGCTGTTTCACCTCTGGGGGCCCCCTTCTTGCCTGCATGACCGACCAGCTTGTCCTGCACAGGGAAGGGAAGAGAAGCCAGCTCAAGACCCCAACCTGGGCACAGGGGTAGCCAGGTGACCTGATGGGGAGCCGTCATCCTTGGGGGTTGGGGTGGGTCCCAGGACCCCTTGTTCCTGACTGAGTCTGGGGGGGGGCCACGGGACCGCAGTGGTTCTGCATCTCCTACAGTGTTGATCTCCATCCTTTCAAGGCAAGACGGAGACCGTTCAGGAGGAAATGGGGAAACCGTCAGGAGGCACTGTGGGCGGGTTGGAGAGATGAAGGCTCAAAGGTCCACCAAGAGACTCCAGCAGAAGCCGGCCCAGCCTCGTGCTGCGCCTGGTTGGGGTGATGTGGGTTAGCGACCTCTTCGCAAGAGCAAACGCGCCTGCACTATGCAACGGATCTCTCCTCCGGATGGACGTTGCAAGTCGGGGAGCAGCTGAACTGCACACAGGCACAGGAGGGCTATGGCCACGGCGGCCCACCCTCCTGCAGAGCCCCACCGCCCTTAGCCAGTCCGAAGGGGGGGCTCCTTCCAGACCCCGAAGGTGGCGGTTGCATGTGCCCCAACAGGAAGCTCCTCCACTCAGGCGATGGGCTTCTGGTAGTGACGTCACGGGGGGGGGGGGGGCGCATCGCAACGCCACTGTCCTGTGGCACCTTCAGCCACGCTCTTGTGGCAAGAGGCTGCTTCTTCAGTTGCACGGAGCAGGCAGAGTCGGCCCTGTGCAAGACTTGAGGCCTGACTGCAGAGTGGGCAGCAAGCAGGACCACTCCGCTGCCGGTGGCCTTCACTGGCCGCCATGTTTTCATCCTGCTCTTACAACATGCAGCCTTGGCGCGTTCTCTGGACAGCAGGCAGGCAAGATGGCGAGGCTGCGTGACGACCAGCAGCGACCTGCCTGGCTGAGCAGGGTCTTGACCTCTGCGCCCCCTGCTCCTGAAGTACTCGAGGTCTGGAAGCGCCTTGGTCTGCTGTGAGAGTCGGAGGCAGGAGGAGGCCCGGACAAGGAAGCACGTCTCCAAATAGCAGGCTCTGCCATGTGTCATTAATCAGTGCCCCCCCCCCCCGGTACTTTTCTTCATTGGCAGAGAAGTTTTGGGTGTCAGTTAGGGGTGGTACCTTCTGTCCGAGAACAAAGCTTGCCCACAAGGCCTGAATGGCCAGCTCGATGAAGCAGGCCGTTGGCCTCAGTGCCCGCACAAAGTGCGTCTTTGTGGAGTTCCGAGCCGCTGACTGCAGGCCCATTCAGCAAAGCATGCCTGGCATCCCCGGAGCAGCCCCCGAGGGCCCTTGTCGGCCAGGGGCCCCTTGGCCATCTCTGTGTGCTGGAGCCCTGTGCTCGCCCTTGGCTCCTTCTGTGTGACCTCTTCCCCCCCCCCCCGGGAAGCGAGGGGGCCGACAGCGCAGGGCAGCGGATGCTTCCGACTCTACGTGGCAGTGCCTCGGGAAGCACGAGTAGCCCCCCTCCCCGAGTAGCCCCATCTTGGACCTCTCCACCGGACCCATAAGAATATAAGAAGAGCCTGGCTGCTGGATCAGCCAAAGGCCCTGGATCTACTCCAGCTTCCTGTCTCTCCCAGTGGCCCCACCAGGGTCCCCACCAGGCGCCTCAGGGAGCACACGAGGCAAGAAGAGACCTGTATCCTGTCACTGCCACTCCCTTGCACCTGGCATATAGAGAAAACCTACTTCTAAAGCCAGGAGGTTGCTTATGGCTTGTCGTAGCCGACACTGAGCTCAGCCGTTGGCGTTTCGTGAGGGGGTGGCAGAAACGGAGAACTGGAACGATTGGCCCAGCTGGGGCATCGTCTCCGCTGTGCTTGAACGCTCCGTGACACCGGGGTCTTGGCGCGCGCTTCTCGGCGGAAGGCCTTTGCTTTTCCTGTCACTTGAGAGCCCCCCGTCGTTCCCAGGGACCGCCGGGGCTCTCGCTCGAGTGTCAGGAAGGCAAACAGGATCTGGCTGGTCCCTGATTTGTTTTCACAGAGCTAGGAGACGCCACCGTTCCCCCGCAGGTCTCGGCGAAAGGGGAGCGTGCCTTGGGGCCGCTCCGGAAGGGGAGGCTGCGTGGTTCTCCCCATGCCGCCGCTCTGAGGAGCCGTAGCAGAGCCGGAGGAGTCCTGATTCGTAGCCGCTTGGCTGACCTGGCTAGCTGTGTCCCTTGCCTGTGAAATGGGAAGAACGGGGGTTCACCTCACAGACCTGGGACAGTCCCCTCGCCTTGGACGTCTGGCAGGGAGTCTTCTCTGGCCTGGGGCACCGACCCGCGCTCCCCAAATGCCCCCTGCCATTTCCAGCGTGCAGGGAAAGCCTGCGCCGCCTGGGGCAGTGGCCATGGATGATGTCCGCGTGCCTGCAGATGTGACAGAGCAATTCCCAGCCTCTGCCAGCGAGCAGGTGCTGAATTGCCCCATTGCTGCCTCTCCACGCTGGGAAGAAGCTGCTCCTGCTGCATTTCTTCTTGCCCCATAACTCTTAAAGGCACAGAATCTCCTCCTCTCAGACATGCTAGCAGGACAATCTGGTGCAGATGTTGGGTCCTCTGAATCCAGCCTCTCCTGGCTCCTTTTCCTCTGATGCAAATGGGAGAGCCTGTAGCTGACTTGATTTGTGGGTGGTGTGGGGGGTCCCTCAGCCGCTCTGATCACTTCCCCCCTTGCCAGGTGAAGGGGCCCTGGGCAAGGTACTGACTCCTCTTTCCCCTGCCTGCCTGGCAGAGAAGTCCATGTAGTTGGTTGGTTGATCCCTAGTTCCCTGGGGTGGGCTGGGGAGAAGGTGAGCCCCCCCCAACATGAGCGGGGTCTGGATGCCGGAGGGGCGGGTGTTTTTGTGTCTGCCCCGCATACCCTCCCCCCCGCCTCCAGACTTCCCCGTTCAGAGCAACTCTCTCTGACCAGGAGGCATCAGGTGGACATTCTGGGGCATCAAGGAGCAGTTGCCAGGCCAGCCCAGAGAAGAGAAGGCTGGAGGGAGACATGATGGCTGTCTTTGAGTCTCTGAAGGAGGGGGGAGGGCTGGCTGTGGTTTGCGAGGGCAGGACTAGAACCATGAGTCAAAGCCACAGGGGAGCAGATTGAGGCCAGATTCCTGGGCTGCAAGAGCCCCCGGCCCCGGGACAGCCTGCCTCCTACCGTCGGGGCTCTCCCTCAGCGGAGGTTTTCAAGCAGAGGCTGGATGGCCACCTGTCGGGGATGCTGTAGCAATCACCGGTGCTGAGCAGGAGGTTGGACTAGATGACCTCCAAGGTTCCTTCCAACTATAGTCGTCTGTAAACCCCTATTTACATTATTGTTAGAGGTGTTTTGGGGAGGGGTGACCAACACAGAATGCTAAATAATGCTAATGTTGACTCAAAACGGTATATAAAACTAATTTTAGCTCTTAACGTGAAATAACGCGAAAAACCTTTCATTCCACGAAATATCACCGCTTTTTCTTACTTTTGAGTAATCTGCCGGTACTTTTAAGGGATCTTGCTTGGAACAGTTGCAGAGCCTCTCCAACAGCTCCAAAGTCCGCCCTGTTGCTTTGCTTCTGCTCCTTATACTTTGCTTCTGTACTGTTCTGTATGGTTTGCTGCATATACAGGTGGGCCCCCATATCCACGGTTTCAGTTATCCACGGATCCTGGGGACTCCCCCAGGCTTTTACTTTTTTCCCAGTAAGCTTCGTTTCTTCCTTAAAGAAACAGGAGAAGCAGCTTATTGCAGGCAAGTAGAACGAGACTAAGTCCTAGTGAGGCTGTGCAAGGTTAATAGAAACCTAGCAGAGCCTCTCTAGGACTTAGTCTCGTTCTACTTGCCTGCAATGGAGGCTGCTTCTCTGTTTGTTTTAAGGAAGAAACTAAGCTTGCTGAAAGAAAAATAAGAGATGGGGGGGGGGCGCGCGCATGCCTGCCCGCAGGGGGGCGGGGCAGGGGTCACTCAGTAAACCATGGAGGGGGTGTTCACTCCTATCCACAGTTTCAAGTAGCCACAGAGGGGCCTGGAACATATCCCCAGCGGATATGGGGGGAGTACTATACAGCATTCCACCACTAGGTGGCGGAGGCAAGAAGGAGCACAGACAAGCCTCTTATTTCCTGTTTCTTTTACAGCACAGTTTGTAATTTGATTACAGTTTGCACAGTTTGCACAATTTGATTGCTGTATTTGAGCAAGCTGCTGCTCATGCTGCTCATATTTGCAAAGAGGCAATGTGTAGAGATTCAAATCAATAGACATGAAGGGGGGAGGGGAATGAAACATAACTGTCCAGGGGAAAGATAGACCAAAAAACAGAGATACTGAAAGTCGAGGATGCCAGAAATACGCCCGATATTCTCCTGATGTGAAGCCTATACTAGTGCACAGTATATCTGCTCTTTTGGATAAGCTTCCAAAGCAGGAAGTGGATCTGTGAATACTTTGTTGTTGTTCAGTCGTTAAGTCGTGTCCGACCATTCGTGATCCCATGAACCATATCCCGCCAGGCCTTCCTGTCCTCCACTATCTTCCTGAGTTCGCTCATTTTCATGTTTGTTGCATCGGTGATGCTGTCTAACCATCTCATCCTTGGCCTTCCCCTTCTCCTTTTGCCTTCAATCTTTCCCAGCATCAGAGTCTTCTCCAGAGAGTCCTCTCTTCGCATTAGGTGGCCAAAATATTTGAGTTTCAGCCTCAGTACCTGTCCTTCCAGGGAACAGTCAGGGTTGATTTCATTTAGGATTGACTGATTTGATCTCCTAGCAGTCCAAGGGACTCTCAGGAGTCTTCTCCAGCACCACAGTTCAAAAGCATCTATTCTTCGGCGCTCAGCCTTCCTGATGGTCCAACTCTCGCAACCATACATTGCTACTGGGAACACTATCGCCCTGACTATACGAACTTTTGTTGGCATGGTGATATCTCTGCTTTTTATTATGCTGTCTAAGTTTGCCATAGCTTTCCTTCCAAGGAGTAAGCGTCTTTTAATTTCATGGCTGCTGTCTCCGTCTGCAGTGATCTTGGAACACAGAAAAGTAAAATCTGTTACTGCTTCCATTTCTGCCCCTTCTATTTGCCAGGAATTGATGGGACCCGATGCCATGATCTTAGTTTTATTAATGTTGAGTTTCAAGCCAACTTTTGCACTCTCCTCTTTCACTCTCATCAAGAGGCTCTTTAGTTCTTCTTCACTTTCTGCCATTAGGGTGGTATCGTCTGCATATCTGAGGTTGTTGATATTTCTCCCGGCAATCTTGATTCCGGCTTGTGATTCATTCAGCCCTGCATTTCTCATAATGTACTCTGCATATAAATTAAATAAGCAGGGTGACAATATACAGCCTTGCCGTACTCCCTTCCCAATTTTGAACCAATCGGTTGTTCCATGGCCGGTTCGAACTGTTGCTTCTTGACCCGCATACAGGTTTCTCAGGAGACAGGTAAGGTGGTCTGGTACCCCCATCTCTTTAAGAATTTGCCACAGTTTGTTGTGATCCACACAATCAAAGGCTTTTGCGTAGTCAATGAAGCAGAAGTAGGTGTTTTTTTGGAACTCTCGTGCTTTCTCCATGATCCAGCGCATGTTGGCAATTTGATCTCTAGTTCCTCTGCCTCTTCGAAACCCAGCTTGTACGTCCGGTAGTTCTCGGTCCACGTACTGCTGAAGCCTAGCTTGTAGGATTTTGAGCATAACCTTGCTAGCATGTGAAATGAGTGCAATTGTACGGTAGTTTGAACACTCTTTGGCACTGCCCTTCTTTGGAATTGGAACGTAAACTGACCTTTTCCAATCCTTTGGCCACTGCTGAGTTTTCCAAATTTGTTGGCATATTGAGTGCAGCACTTTCACAGCATCATCATTTAGGATTTTAAGTAGCTCAGCTGGGATATTATCATCTCCGCTAGCTTTGTTGTTAGTGATGCTACCTAAGGCCCACTTGACTTCACTCTCTAGGATGTCCGGCTCTGGGTCAGTGACCACACCAGCGTGGTCATCAGGAACATTCAGATCTTTCTTGTATAGTTCTTCTGTGTATTCTTGCCATCTCTTCTTAATCTCTTCTGCTTCTGTTAGGTCCTTGCCTTTTTTGTCCTTTATCATGCCCATCTTTGCACAAAACGTTCCCTTGATATCTCCAATTTTCTTGAAGAGATCTCTAGTCCTCCCCATTCTGTTGTTTTCCTCGATTTCCTTGCATTGTTCATTTAAGAAGGCCTTCTTATCTCTCCTTGCTATTCTCTGGAACTCTGCATTCAGTTGTTTATATCTTTCCCTTTCACCCTTGCTTTTTGCATTCCTTCTTTCCACAGCTATTTGTAAAGCCTCATCTGACAGCCACTTTGCTTTCTTGCATTTCTTTTTGTTTGGGATGGTTTTAGTTGCTGCCTCCTGTACAATGTTACGAACTTCCGTCCATAGTTCTTCAGGCACTCTGTCTACCAGGTCTAATGCCCTAAATCTATTCTTCACCTCCACTGTATACTCATAAGGGATATGGTTTAGGTCATATATGACTGGTCTAGTGGTGTTCCCTACATTCTTCAGTTTAAGTCTGAATTTTGCAATAAGAAGCTCATGATCTGAGCCACAGTCAGCTCCAGGTCTTGTTTTTACTGACTGTATAGAGCTTCTCCATCTTTGGCTGCAAAGCACATAATCTATCTGGTTTCGGTATTGACCATCTGGTGATGTCCATGTGTAGAGTCGCCTCTTGTGTTGTTGGAAAAGAGTGTTTGCTATGACCAGCGTATTCTCTTGACAGAACTCCGTTAGCCTTTGCCCTGCTTCATTTTGCGCTCCAAGGCCAAACTTGCCTGTTGTTCCGTTTCTTTCTTGATTTCCTACTTTAGCATTCCAGTCTCCTATGATGTAAAGGACATCTTTTTTGGGTGCTAGTTCTAGAAGGTGTTGTAGGTCTTCATAGAACCGGTCAACTTCATCTTCTTCGGCATCAGTGGTTGGGGCATACACTTGGATTACTGTAATGTTGAATGGTTTGCCTTGGATTCGAACTGAAATCATTCTGTCGTTTTTGAGGTTGCACCCCAGTACTGCCTTTCCCACTCTTTTATTGACTATGAGGGCTACTCCATTTCTTCTAAGGGATTCATGCCCACAGTAGTAGATATGATGGTCACCTGACTTAAATTCGCCCATGTCCCGTCCATTTTAGTTCGCTGATTCCCAAGATGTCAATGTTCAATCTTATCATCTCATTTTTGACCACATCCAGCTTGCCTTGATTCATAGACCTCACATTCCATGTTCCTAAGCAGTATTGCTCCTTGCAGCATTGGATTTTCCTTTCAACCTCAGACACATCCACAGCTGGACGTCCTATTGGCTTTGGCCCAGCCGCTTCACTCTTTCTGGGTCTACTTGGAATAGTCCTCCGCTCTTCCTCAGTAGCATATTGGACACCTTCCGACCTGAGGGGCTCATCTTCCGGCGTCATATCTTTTAGCCTTTTGGTACTGTTCATGGGATTTTCTTGGCAAGGTTACTGGAGTGGGTTGCCATTTCCTTCTCCAGTGGATCACTTTTAGTCAAAACTCTCTGCTACGACCTGTCCGTCTTGGGTGTCCCTGCACGGCATAGCTCATGGCTTCATTGAGTTACGCAAGCCCCTTCGCCACGACAAGGCAATGATCCATGAAGGTGTCTGTGAATACTACTGTTTGAAAAAACAAACAAACAGTGGCTTAATTGCTGCATTTGCTGATGCGATCACTTATCTAGTGCACATATAGTCTATCTGAACACTTTAAAAGCAAATAAAATTACCGGTATTTAAAAAATAATAAAAATGAAAAATTGAAATAAAAACACATCATGACTATTTTTGTTGAATAAAAACACTGCTATTTGCATTTTTATCAAGAAATTTTGAAAAAAATAATACCTCAAAAAAACCCACCCCTAATTATTGTTTATGGAGTAAAATTCCTCTGTATAAGTCATTTTACGATGAGTCTTAAGCATTCTGGTCCCAAACCCAGATGTGTGCAGAAGACCCTCTGCAGTACCTTCAGTGGGGGGAAGACGACTCCTTCCCCCCCCCCCCCAGGCACTTACAAAAGGGAGATGTGGGCTGGAAGGGAAGAGGAGGCAGAAGTACACTGGAAAGCAGGGTGACATTCACAGCCTCAAAACAGCCCTGCGAAGTAGGTTAGGCTTACCCTGTAAACTTTGAACCCAGGTCTCCTCAGTACGAGGCCAAGTGCTGTACCATTCTGGCTCTCAGCCTTGAGTTCCTGAAACGCAGGGAAGAATGCAGGTTGGATAAATTAGCTAACAATATGGAGGGGAGCATCATAGAGGGGGGGGCTATTTCAGCACAGGGATCACCCCGTGCGGTGAAGACCACGGAGTCTGCCATGGGCCCATGGCAAGAAGGTGGGGCAGGGCAGGCTCTCAGAGTAGGGGGCATCCTCTAAAACTGAGTGGCGGGAGAGTTAGGATGGACAAAAGAAAATATTTATTTGCCCAGCGTGTAATTAATCTCTGGAACTCCTTGCCACAGGAGGTGGTGATGGCACCTGGCAACCCGGTGCTGTTTGTGGCCTGGCCCCTGTACAGAGGCGCTGCCTGCCTTCCGGGGCTGGTCGGGGAGAAGGTGCTCTGGGGACCGGGTGCATTTTGTCTTCTTCCAACTGGCACTGCATGTCGCAGCGGCAAGCTGTGCTTTGGACGCACAGAATGGGGGGGCAGGGGGGCTCAACGGTGACAGAAGCAGCTCCCACCACAACCTCCTGGGCAGGAAGACTTGGGGGGGGGAGCTGGAGAGCAGGACAGTGGGCCCCAAAGGCTGGGCGGAGGAAGCAGAAGAGGCCTGTGAGGAGGGTGTGGTGGCCGGGCGGGCAGGCAGGCAGGCGAGAGCTCGGTTCAAGAGGGACTCCAGGCCTGGGTTCCTCCAGTGGGAGCGTGCAAGAGAGCTGCTGCTGCTGCTGCTGCTGCTGCTGGGACATTCGGGGCGGCTTGCCTGCCTCCCCCCACCGAGTGCAGCTCGTCCTGCCCCTGTGGTGACATCGCTGCCCACTGGTCTCGTTCCAGGTCAGGTTCGGCTTGTTCACCCCCTTTGCTTGCTGGTGGTTTGCCAGACCACGGAGGCCGTCGCCCCCTTGGGTGTCTTCCTGGAGGCCCGTTGGTGTCAGAGGGACTCTGGCCTGCGAAGGGGCAGAAGGCTGGGCGGCTCGGCTGTTCCCTTCCTGCCTGCCTTCTTTCCCTGGGGCACCTGGCTCTCTTGTGGGAAAGAATACAAGGAGGGGAAAGCAGCCCACCCACCCGCTGTGGGACTGGAATAAATGGTGCATGTTTGCATGGAGGTGGGGGGGGGACGTAATCTCCACATCTTTACGTTCGCAGGTTGTCACGACGTGACCAAATTGCCGAATTGAAAACCAGCATATTGCCGGGCAAACTCCGTCGTTTAAAACTTTTATTCAAAATAAGCAAGATGTAACGTCTTCCTTATTGAATAAAAGTTTTAAACGACAGAGTTAGCCCGGCAATATGCTGGTTTTCAACTCCACATATTTGTTTCATGTGTCCCCCGTCCCCCGTCCCCGTTTCTAAGTGCTTAGTGGAAACTGGCACCACACGGTTGCCAACATCCAGGATCCACTTCGCTGCTTGAAGTCAGGACGGCCACATCGGCTCCCGATGCTCTTGGCTGCTTCTGCTGCTGCAGCTCCCTCCGCTGGGTGCGTCACGGGCCCTGCTTCCTCCCCGGGCAGGCGAAGAGACGCCTTCGTTCCCACCCCCGTTTCCAGACTGATGTATCCCGTGACACTCTGCAGGCGCAGTGTGGCCTATTAGCTGGAGTCTTCAGGCTTTCTAAACCTGGGCTCCAGCTTGGCCATCCTGCTGCACTTGTTGTCATGTCTGCCCATTCCCTCCCCCCCCCATTTCTTTCCTTCACTCTCCTGCTGTCTCCCTCTGTCTCTCCTCTTGGGAACTGGTGAAGCCAACAGCGACTGGCTGGCCACTGCGGGAAGGAGGGGGCCCAGTGGGCCTCTGGTGCGACTCGGCCAAGTCCCTCCCTCTTGGGTTCTCGCCCTCTTCGCCCACCAGTTGCTAGCGAGTGGGATTGAGTCACAGGTTCGGATCCCATCTCTTCTGCGATTAGAAGGACTCCTCCTTGTGCTTGTGGGCAAGTCAGCCCCCCGTTCCCCCCCCTCTGTACAACTGGCATACCAGCAGCAGCTTATCGCTCAGGTTGTTGTGAAGGAAGCGTGACAAAGATCACAAAGCGCTTTGCAAGTAAAACATGCTGCACTCGTTGGAAACCGTGTTTGTGCCCTTTTCCAGGGGCTGTGGTGGATATACCCTTACTCTGTGCCAAAGCTTCTGGTCCCGTCTGGACGGCAGGAGTGGCGAGGTCCGTGGGGGTGGCTGATGCCCAGGCGCCCGAGAGCGGGAAAGGTGCCCTTTTCCCCCAGGGGCAGCTTGTTAGACGAGTCCAGGTGTGCTCTGAAACCTGCCCTGCCCTGAGCGAGCCCAGGAGGGCTGCGTTGACTAAGCGATCCTGGCCGTATTGACTCTGACGTAAGCCCCATTACTGTCAGGGAGGCTTACTTCCAGGTAAGTAGACGTAGACTTGCAGCCTTGGCGAGCCTCTTTGGACGCGTTTTCCTCCTCGGCCCCCTCACCCTGCTGGCTCTCTCTGCAGGCTGAGAAGAAGGCGAAGGTCATTGCTGGGATGAACGTGGTGGAGGAGGCGCCCCGGAGCGAGCCCCAGAAGGAGGAAGAGGCCAGTCCCCCAGCCTCGCAGCAGCCCACGGACCCAGCCTCTCCCAGTGTGGCCACCACGCCAGAGCCAGTGGGGCCCGATGCGGTGGACAAGAGCATGTCCAAGTCGGCCGATGATGAGCCAGAGTACGAGGTGAGCAGTGCGCGTCTCTCCCCGATGCCCCAGCCCAGCCCCGGGCAGAGAGGGGAGGGGGTCACGTGGCCCTCCGCAAAGCAGCTGCTTCTCCGCCCTCAGCTCCTGCAGCATCCCTGCCTCCCCTGCTCAACTCTGGCCCTGGCCAGGGCTCCAGGGCCTGCACCAGTCAGAGGCGTCGGCTGATATGGGGCGGGGGGGGCGGGGGGCCCCAGGGCGTAGGGCGCTGAGGCTCTGGGGGGGGCGCGGGCCTCCTTAAGTTTCGGTTTTGTTTTTACTTTTTCGCGATTTTTTTTAGTGTTTTTCAGGGGGGGTTAGTGGTATCGGGGCTTCTCTGCGTGTGTGTATGCTTTCCCCCCCACTTAGCTTGTGTATAGGAGCCTCCAGCGATGATCTCCAGCAACGACGATCTCTTCCTCTGCCTGCGCCCTGATCGTTCCTCTGTCTGCCCCGGGCGCAAACTCTGTAAAGCGCCCAGCAGCGCTTTCCACAGTTCGCGCAGGCGCAGAACGACGATGTTCCCAATCGACGTTCTGCGCCTGCGTGAACTGTGGAAAGCGCTGCTGGCCGCTTTACAGAGTTCGCGCCCCCGGGTGCAGGCAGAGGAAGAGATTGTCGTCGCTGGAGATCGTCGTCGCTGGAGGCTCCTATACACAAGCTAAGTGGGGGGAAAGCATACACACACGCAGAGAAGCCCCGATACCACTGAAAACCCCCGAAAAGCAGTAAAAAAACACAAAAAAAGTAAAAACGAAACCTAATTTATGCAAATTTTGGGGGCGTCGTGGGGGTCGCCCCTACCGTAGCTACGCCACTGGCACCAGTGGTTTGGAAGGGAGAAGGTTTGCAAGTGCACCTTTGCCCGTTGCCGCTTTACCTTCACGTAGTGCCAGCTGTATGCTAGGTGCTGCACGCATAGAGTACGGGCCCGCCTGCGGAGGTCCCCTCTGCATTAGAAAGACGAGCCAGGGGAGAGCTCCGGGTTGGACGAATGCCTAGCAAGGAGACTTGGCAGTCAGGGAGGGAAGGCTTTGCTGAAGGAGAGAACCCCGGAGAGGCTCCGGCTGGGGGAGCCACGCAGGAGGAGGAGGAGGCGAAGAGGGGTGCATGCAGAGGGGGGGCAGCGGAGGGAGAAGAAATGCAGCTGTTGGCTGGGGAGGCCGAGAGACTGAACCCGAGGCTGGGCAGCCAGACTGTGACCGACTGCCGGCAGGCAGGTGGTTGGGCCTCTTCTGGCGGGGGGGGGGGATTTCCCCTCCTGTGCCACTCTGCCAGGCGCCCTCCGAGACAGCAGGCCAGGCCAGCCCGTAACGCCCTGTGAGCCCCTGTTGTTGTCTGCTTGTTCCCCCCACAGGATGGCCGGGGCTTTGGCATCGGGGAGCTGGTGTGGGGCAAGCTGCGTGGGTTCTCCTGGTGGCCGGGCCGCATCGTGTCCTGGTGGATGACTGGCAGGAGCCGGGCTGCCGAGGGCACCCGCTGGGTCATGTGGTTTGGCGATGGAAAGTTCTCGGTGGTGAGTGGCTGAGCCCAGCGGCGGGGGGGGCGTCTGAGGGGGCTGCAGGTTGCCAGGGACCCACCCGCCCCCCGATTCCCTGAGCGCAAAAACTAGGATTCTGCACCCAGTTGTGTGAACAAACCCGCCGCAGGGTCCTGGCCTTCGGTATCTGTTTCCGACATTTCTGCCCCACCCTTCTTAATCGGAGGACTCAGCATTGCACAACACATTCTGAAATTGCCAAATAGAAAAGAACTATTAGTCTAAGCAGCTGCAGTCCTGAAGCCTCGTCGGAAAAGGAAGCTGCAGAAGGGGGCGGGTGTAACTTCTGGTGTGCAGCGCTGACGCCGGGCAGGTTTCCCTCAGCAGCGGCAGGTTTCAATGTCTTGGTGCCACCACAGAAAGGGCCCCGTCACCCTCCTGCCATGCTTGAGTCTTCATGTGCCAGAAATGTGGCCGTTTCCTTTGCTTGATGGGGTGGAGAGCGGCTTTGTCCTGAGCCTTGACTTGCTCCTGCAGGGGGGTCTGTATCAGCAGCCCTTGAGGGTATGGAGACGCTTTGTATCGGGGGATGGGGTGGGGTGAGGGGCTGGCCACACACACAGGTCTGAGATCTGCCCTTGGCACCATGGAAATGACACCAAGCCCCCCCCCCCATTGCCCTGGTGTTTAGGGGCCAGGACTCTGCATCACCCCACCCCCACCCCCTGTGTCCTGGCAGGTCTGTGTGGAGAAGCTGCTTCCGCTCAGCGCCTTTTCCAGCGCCTTCCACCAGGCCACGTACAACAAGCAGCCCATGTACCGGAAGGCCATCTATGAGGTGCTGCAGGTGAGTGCTGCCCTCCCAGCTAGCGGCCCGCCTGGCCCCCCTTTGCGTGTGTTTCTGTGGGAGACGGGCTGAGAGGGGGAGAATGTGGGGCTGCCTTTCTTCACGCCCAGGGGCAGCCCCTCTGTCCCAGACTTGTTGATTCCTAGACGAGGGAGGGAGCAGCCCCCATGCCCTTCATTCAAGAACAAGGGTACTCCATCCTCCCCCCTCCCCCGGTGAGCCTCCTCCTCAAGGCAGCTGCGCATCTCTCCCCACAGGTGGCCAGTAGCAGGGCAGGGAAGGTCTTCCCCTCCTGTCCCGAGAACGACGAAACGGACACCTCCAAGGTGGTGGAGGTCCAGAACAAGCAGATGATCGAGTGGGCCCTGGGGGGCTTCCAGCCCTCTGGGCCCAAGGGCCTGGAGCCGCCCGAAGGTAATGCCGCCACCACTGCCGCCGGGGGAGGGTCCCAGTCACTGGTTCCTTCCTTGCGCCCGAGGCCCTGCAGGGCAGAGGCGCAGGCAGGTAGCCCTGCCTCTGCTGCGCAGAGGAGGGCCTCTGGAGCACAGGATGCGGCCTCTTGTGCCCACGCGCATCTTTCTCCCCCCCCCCCCAGAGGAACGCAACCCCTACAAGGAAGTTTACACGGAGATGTGGGTGGAGCCAGAAGCTGCTGCCTACGCCCCTCCCCCGCCAGCCAAAAAGCCGAGGAAAAGCGCGGCCGAGAAGCCCAAGGTCAAGGAGATCATAGACGAGCGCACCCGAGGTCAGTCTGGGGCAGGGCGCCACCAGCCCCCTTGCCGTTCCCGCCAAGCCCCCTCGGGGGCAGAGATGGTCCGTCCAGGACAGCCGCCAGCCTGCTGTCACCCACTCGCGTGGGCTCCCTACCCTTGGCTCGCACAGGCCTGCTGGCTCCTTTGAGGTTCCGGGTGGGAATCCCGCCGTTCCTGCCCCCCCGGGAAAGCTCCCCCCCCCCGCTTCTTCCCGCTCTGGAAAGCCGGACCCATGCAGGGGCCCCTGCTGTCGCTCGCCTGTCCCCCCCCCGACTCCTTTCTGCCTGCCTGTGCGACGGCTGAAGGGGGCGGGAGCCAGAGGGGCTCCCTGCCACCCCCTTTCGGAGGACCCGCCCTGGGATCCCAGACCAGCCCCCATCAGGCCTGCGGTCAGGGGCCAGCATGCCTGGCCTGAAGGAACTGCCCTGGGGCCTCCTGCCCTCCAGCCGCCTGACCCGCCCTTTCTGTTCTCCTTCGCAGAGCGCCTTGTCTATGAGGTTCGACAGAAATGCAGGAACATTGAAGGTGAGTGTGAACTAGCGCAGCTATCAGCCCGCCCCCTGCGCAGAAAGAGGTGCGCCTGCTGCTTAGGACTGGGGCTCCAAGCGCCTGGCGGCGGTGGCGGCCATGTTGGGCTCCTCTGTAGGGAGCCATGGAAACGGGGCCCTGCAGCTCCATGCCGCTGCCAAGGACAGTCTCCCTCCCTAGTCGCTGGCCCCCCTCCACACAGCGCTGTCCCGCCTGTCCGCTGGGGAGGGGAGAGGAGGTGCCACAGCCCCTGTTTTGCAGGCCCCGGGCAGCATCTCCGTGTGTGTGTGTGTGTTCGTTCGTTCTCTCGAGACCAGCCGCTGCCGGCTGCAAGCAGTCATAAGGACATCTGAAGCACCCGTCTACGTGGCCCCCAGATGCCTCAGCAGAAACAAGACCCCCCCCCATCCTGTCGCCACTCCCTTGCACCTGCCATTCAGAGAGGGGTTCCCTCTAAACCCCAGCGGTTGCATCCACCCAGTCTCCCTGGACGCGTGTCCTCCATCAACCCGTCCAATCCCTTTGTAAAGGCATCTAGTCCACAAGAACAGCCCGTGTCCAGTGGACCTTTGACTGGATGTGCTGGGGGGGAGGGGATTGATTGCAAGAGAGAGAGAGAGAGCAGAGCAGAGCAGCATCCTGCTCTCCAGCGTGAGACCCCCCCCCTTCTGTCCACACTCCAGATATCTGCATCTCCTGTGGAAGCCTCAATGTCACCTTGGAACACCCTCTCTTCATTGGAGGCATGTGCCAAAACTGCAAGGTAGGGAGGCAAAAGCCCCTGCGGCGTGGGGGGGAGATGCTGGGCTGGGGGGGAAGAGGCGGAGGCCTGGCTGGCAGCGAAAGCGAAGGCGATGCTAAGCCATGCAGGGAAGGGGCCTCCTGGGAGGTGGGGTCCCTGGTCTCCCCCAGTTCCCGCCACTGTCCAGGTGTCCGGAGTGATCCTGCCGCAGCGAGTCAGGAGCCGGCCTTGGCGGCTGCCGCTTTGTCTGGGACAGGCTCTTGCAGACACCCTGACCAAAACACCCATCAGCCCAAGCGAGGAACGTTTGGGGACCTGAGGCCGTTGTCCTTAGGCTCGTGGAGTGCCAGCCGGGCCTGCTGGTTTCTGGGGGGGCCTGAGAGGGTTGTGTTGCGAAGAAGGGGTTGCTGTGGCAGGTGGCCGTCCTGTCCAAAGGGGGGCTGTGACCTTTGGGCCTGGGAAGGAGAGCCTGAGGGCTCAGGGGAGGAAGGGCGAATGGGTAACTTTTGGGGCCACATGTGACCACCGCTGCCCTGGGGAGGTCAGGCCCCATTAGTACGGTGGGAAGAACGTGGGACAGTGAGGATTGTGTGAGGCACTTTCCAAGCACACCCATCTGCCTGGGTGGGTGGTGGAGAAGGGAGCGATCCTGGGCCAACCGCCCTGGCTGGCCTTGCCAGGAGGGTCCCTCACAGGCCTGTCCCCCCAGAACTGCTTCCTGGAGTGCGCCTACCAGTATGACGACGATGGCTACCAGTCCTACTGCACCATCTGCTGCGGTGGCCGCGAAGTCCTCATGTGCGGGAACAACAACTGCTGCAGGTGAGCCCCCAGGGGCCCCCACCTGCCTGTACAACCCTGGTTGCTCTTTCGAAGGCAGGGGCCACCCCCGAGGAGGCTCCTCCTGGCTCTCTGGCCCTCAAAACAGACGCTGAGCCCACTGCTCGTCACAGAACAGAGGAGGGGCCCTTGCTGCTGGCTGGCAGGCCGGCCGTGGTTCTGAAGGGGAGAGAGAAGCCCGCTCCAAGAGGGACGTCCTGGCTTGTTGGAAGTCCAGGGCTCTGGCCTCCCAGCATGGCAGCTGTGCCTGAGGGCAGTCCGGGTTTGCGGGGGGCCGGTGGGTTCAGCCTCTGGAGGTGGGAGTCCGGCAGCAGGCAGCACCTTGACCGCTTGGCTGGCTCTGCAGGTGCTTTTGTGTCGAGTGTGTGGACCTGCTCGTGGGCCCCGGGGCCGCGCAGGCAGCCATCAAGGAGGACCCCTGGAACTGCTACATGTGTGGCCACAAGGGCATCTACGGCCTGCTCCGGCGGCGGGAGGACTGGCCCTCACGCCTCCAGATGTTTTTCGCCAACAACCACGACCAAGAGTTTGTGAGTGCAACGTGGGGGGGGGGGGCTGGGAGGACAGTGTAAGGGTTGCAGGTGTTCTGCCGTCAGGAGGTCTAGGAGGCAGGGGAAATGGGCGCGGCTGCCTGGAAACCTGCCTCTGCCACTCGTTCAGTGGCACTGCTCTGGCGGCCTGCCGTGCCCCCTCCGGGGGGGGGGGCTCTGGAAGTCTCTGGTTGCCCTCCCTCCGGGTGTTTGGGGCCCAGCCTGAACCGTGTCCAGCTCACGCTGCTGCTGCTGCTGCTGCTGTGTGTTTTGCCAGGACCCGCCCAAGGTGTACCCTCCGGTTCCTGCTGAGAAGAGGAAGCCCATCCGGGTGCTTTCGCTGTTCGATGGCATTGCCACTGGTGAGCCTGACCCTCTCTGGCCCGGGAAGCTTCCGGGTGGCTTCTGCTGTGCCTGCACCGACCCAAGACGCAGGGCAGCTGGCCTGGGACACGGAGTCCCTGAAGGCGGGGGGGGCAGCCTTGGTGGGTCTGATGCGTCTGGCCTGTGGACAAGGGGCACCGTCTCCGCTGGGGTGACAGCGACCCTCTCTCTGTGCTTGCCTTCAGGTCTGTTGGTGCTGAAGGACCTGGGCATCCAGGTGGATCGGTACATCGCCTCCGAGGTGTGCGAAGACTCCATCACAGTCGGGATGGTTCGCCACCAGGGCAAGATCATGTATGTTGGGGACGTCCGCAACGTCACCCAGAAACACGTACGTGGAGCGCTGGAGGGGCTCTTCCTCCCGTGGGTCTGCCCAGCCCCCCCCCCACGGCCACGCTTGCCTCTCGTTGCTGTTGACTCTCGCCTCTCCACCTTACAGATACAGGAGTGGGGCCCCTTCGACCTGGTGATTGGAGGGAGCCCCTGCAACGACCTCTCCATTGTCAACCCTGCCAGGAAGGGCCTCTATGGTAGGTGCCAGCTCCCTCCCCCCCTGCTGGGCCCCCTGAGGGCCCCGCTCTGTGAAAGCCATTGAGTCCATCCGGGCTACTAGTAGTCACACTCGCAGGCTAGCCTCCTCCTCTGCCCGGAGGGTTGGGGGAAAGAGCCACTCTTTGGTCACTCCTTAGCCCTGGGAGTCCGAAAGGGGATTGAAGGGCCGCCTGCCTCCCTAGAGACGGAAGCAGCAGCAGCAAGGTTATTCTGACGAACTGCAAATGACCTTGTGGGATCGCCAGGGTGGTGCTCGAGAACGCCCCACAGGGCCTTGGGGGGGGGGAGCCTGGCCAAGACTGGGCCCATGGTTGGACTTTGCCAGCGTTAAGAAGGCGCCAGTCTTTCGCTGGAAATCTTCCGCTAACTTCACATGCTGAGGAGCTGAGTGCAGTGAGAGCCGGTGTCGCCTTGTGGCTCAGCTTGCCAGGACTGCCCGGGCTGAATCTCGCCTCTGCCCGGGACTGGCACTCAGTAGCCTTGGCTAAGTCGGGGGGGGGGGGGGAGAGCAAGACTTGCAGCAAAATCCTATGTGTGTCGGGGGATTTACTCCCAGGGAAGGTGTGTCTCAGATCGCAGCCGGACTCCCCCACAGAACACGTGTAGGGGTTGCTTCAAGATAAGGCACACGAAAGTGCTACGTAGGCCCAGCAGGCGCCAGACAACCACCGGGGGGGGGGGGCTTTCCAGATCTTGTGTTCCAAAGACCCCTCACTCCTCATGTCTGGAGGCCCTCTCTGCACCGGGTCCCTCACAAGCCCCCGCCCCTCTCTCTCTTTCCCAACCCAGAGGGCACCGGCCGGCTCTTCTTTGAATTCTACCGTCTCCTGCACGAGGCTCGGCCCAAGGAGGGGGACGACCGGCCCTTCTTCTGGCTCTTCGAGAATGTGGTGGCCATGGGCGTCAGTGACAAAAGAGACATCTCTCGCTTCCTAGAGGTGGGGGGGGCAGTCTTGGAACGTCTCTGGGTGGAAGAGCAAACCTGGCATGCTGCTGGGTGGGAGTGGGGCGGGGCGGCGGGGGGACACACAAGGGAGTGTGGTGCTCGCTCTGGATGTGTGAGATCTGAGCCTTGGTGGCAGCGGTGACCACAGCTTCCGGGTCCGCAAATCCCTCCTTCCGCTGGGGGGCCTTGCAGGGCCCTGCCATCCGCCTGCATCTCATGGGTGCACCGGGCTGCCTCGCACGTCTCCCTGCTGCTGACGAAAGGCAGAGTATGAAAGCTCCCTGGTCAGGTGTCAGGCTGGATCACACATCAGCAATCAGTCTCCGGAAACAGGACCTTTTCTAGCGTTTTCCAGTGCTGGAAGCTTTCACTGCCCCATTCATATCTTGTCTGATCTTCGCTCTGAGGGGAGGTGGGGGGGCAGAGGGCAGGAGTGCAGCTAAAGGGGACTGGACGTGAGGCTGCCCCTGCACGCCTTATAAGGACCTGGGATGGCCGCGCATGGGGGGGGGGGGCGGCTGTGAGGCCTGCAGGCCACCGGTGGGAGAGGGGAAAGGGTGTGTCCTCGTGCTGCTCCACCAGGTGACTCCCTCCCTCCCTCCCTCCCTGTCTGGCTGCAGTCCAACCCAGTGATGATCGATGCCAAAGAGGTCTCCGCAGCACACAGAGCCCGGTACTTCTGGGGGAACCTCCCTGGCATGAACAGGTTGGTCAAGGCCTGGCCCAGCCGCACGGCCCTCTGTAGCTTTTGTCGTCTCCTTGCAGTGGCTGACCTGATCAATGCAGCCAACACCCAGGTCAGTCACAGCAGCACACACACGCCCCCTGCTGGCAGCCGGCGAGGCAGTGTCTGTGCCGCTGGTGGGACTCCTGGGGAACAGGAAGGAGGTCACGCGCCGGAATCTGGGCCACTCCAGGGACCTCCCTGCCTTCTGCAGACCCAGGTGGTCGTCGTGGTTGTAAACGCGAAGCCTGAACCTGGCGACTTGGCAGCTCCCCTGGACCTGGCAAGTGAGCTTGCGCGGCCTGCTGCTCTACTCGTGTGCAGGTCGCTCCAGGGAGCTCAGGGTGGCATGTACGGGATCCCCCGCTTCTGTCCTCACAGATACCCTGACTGGCCAGTGGGGTCGCCCAGTGAGCGTCGTGGGCCAAGCAGGGCCTCCCAGTCTCCTCGCCATGCTCCGAGAGACTGGGGCGCGGCTTCTCTGGGACAGCGGATCTGTTCTTTCCCCTCCAGGCCTCTGGCCTCAACTGTGAACGATAAGCTGGAACTGCAGGAGTGTCTGGAGCACGGCCGGATAGCCAAGGTGAGCCAACTGGGGGGGGGGGCGCAAAGCAGAGGCAGGTGCCCCCCTTCTTACTCCACGCTGAGAGGAGGGGCCGGAGGAGGCACCAGCAGCTGGGAGCCCCTGCGTTGCCCAAGCTGAGTAGTCCAGCGGGGGGAACCACCTGTTTCTGAGGGGTGGGGGGGCACCATGGACAGCCCTTGACAGCTCCTGCCTTCTTTCTGGTCCTCTTCCCCCCCTCCAGTTCAGCAAGGTCCGAACCATCACCACCCGCTCCAACTCCATCAAGCAAGGCAAGGATCAGCACTTCCCCGTTTTCATGAACGAAAAGGAAGACATCCTGTGGTGCACCGAGATGGAAAGGTGGGGGCAGGCCTGGGGGGGGAGTTTGGAGGCCCCCTCCCTCTTCCACGGCCTGGTTGCATCCTGGGGCGGCGTTGGCGGCCCAGGCAGCCAGTGGCCCAGGACTGACGCTCTTCCTGCGCTGCCTGCAGGGTCTTTGGCTTCCCCGTCCACTACACAGACGTGTCCAATATGAGCCGCCTGGCCAGGCAGAGACTGCTGGGCCGCTCCTGGAGTGTGCCGGTGATCCGCCACCTCTTCGCCCCGCTGAAGGAGTACTTTGCCTGCGTTTAAAGAGGCGGCGCACCCCGGAACTGGCAAAACGGCGGCAGAGGAGGAGGAGTCTCAACGCAACCACCCCCAGGAACAGAAGTGGCCCCGGAAGAGAGGTGGCTGGTGGGCAGGAGGGAGGGAGGGAGTGAACGGCCCCCCCACACGAGCCGCTCCCACCGCCCACGTCCTGGCCTGTCCTCTCCCCAATCTGAACAACCCCAATCAAACCGACCACTCCCACTTTCTGTTGGTCACCATTTCATTTCCTGCTCTTTCCGGATCATGGGTTTGTCTGTTTGCCTGGTTTCTGCCTCTCCTGGGCTGAGCCTCCGCGGTGTGGCCTCGCCCGCTGGCACCACAACAGAGGAAATTCCCGCCCAGCCCCGAGCTGAGCAGGCCTGGGGGCCACGTTGCCCCTGCTCAGTGGAGGAGCACAACGCAGGGTGTGGCGGGGGGGGGGCTGCCTTGCCTTGACTGGCGCCATTCCTGGGGGAAGACAGCAGCCCCCCAGGCCACACACTTTTCTTCAGTATTTGGGTGCCTACTGTGCGGGAGACCTTGATAAGCCCAGCTCCTACAGCCGCTCTTACCTCTTGTTTACAGTTTATATATATATGTGAGAGTTTTGTGAGAGAAATGTCTATATATAAAAGGTACTGTTACTACTGTACAACTGACTTTCAAAATGGTGCTTCTACAACAGCGGAGGGGGCTGGCGGCAGCTTTAGTGCTTCAGGTGCCAGCCCACGGGGGGGGGGCCTCTTGGGAGCACTGCACCCCCTTCTCATGGAGGGTGGGCTGGTGGGCAGCCGAGAGAGGCACCAGTCTCCGCCCTGGGTGTCATGCAATAAGACTCTCCTTTCCTCAAGGCAGGCGCCCCCCCCCCCCAGGGCTGGGGGCCGGTCAGCCTTCCTGCAGCGCTCCAAACAGCAGCCCTAAGAGAACTGGTGCTTTCTTGCAATGGGCGCCTTCAGTGTGCCCCCCCCGGGTTCCCCCCACACCCACCCAAAGTGCAGGCTGGGAGGCAAACGGCCCCCGGGCTCATTCTGGCCTTCTCCAAACTCACAGGCTGCAGTACCCCCCCCCCCCCTTCGGAAGGCCTTGGATTCTGCCCCTTCTCCATTTTTGCTCCTTAAATTGCAAACGTAGCGACAGGATAGCTGTGGGGGTCGGGAGGTTGATAGAGAAAAGAGCCCCCCCCTCCTCCATGACCTCATGTGGTGTTTGGGCATCAGCACTGTGCTGCCCCCCCTTCCCCCCCATTTGTGGCTGATGTGAATTCCATAGTTCCTGTTTTGCTTGAGCAGACTCTGCCGGTGCTGCCCCCCCCCCATCCTTAGCGGGGTGGAGAGACCCCAGAATAGATGTGGGGAGTTCTCAGGGGAGGAGTGCCTCTGGGCCCGGCCCGCCTGCCTGGCGCTTTGCCCTGCAAGCAAGAGGGGGAGCCACCCTCTGCCCAAGGAACATCCTCGGCGGGTGGACTGTGGGGCTGCTGCTGCTGCTGCTGCTGCCGCCAGCTGGGTCCTCAGCCCTTGGTGCTAATGGGGAGACGATGGGGATCCGCAGACGGACGGCAGCTCCCTGCCTCAGCAGCTCCCTTGTGCTGGCCTTCACAGGGGGCAGCAGCTCCCCGCTGCTCCCGTCTTCCTGACCCCCTGGTGCTCTCGGAGGCAGTGGGGAAGAGGCTGAGGCAACCCTCTGGAGCAGGCGGGAGTGCAGGGGGGGGCCTGCAGGCCTCCCTCCCCCCTCTCCCAGCACAACCCCTCAGGTGGGCGAAGTAGTGGCAGCTGGCATGGCTGGTGTCCCGTTGGAAGGCCAGTTGCCCGTCTCGGTGCTAACATTTCAGGGAATAGGGAGGGTGGACAGGTGCCCTCCTCTCGCTTCCCCTCAAACTGTGAAGGGGGCTCAGGGCCCGGTGGGGGAGGGAGGGGGGAGCACTCTGCATGGAGCCCTGCCCTGGGGA
Source organism: Plestiodon gilberti rubricaudatus (assembly GCA_026170595.1). Classification (NCBI taxonomy): domain Eukaryota; kingdom Metazoa; phylum Chordata; class Lepidosauria; order Squamata; family Scincidae; genus Plestiodon; species Plestiodon gilberti. Next base: position 792,536 of record JANXHW010000001.1, on the reverse strand, counting down.
GACACACGCTCGCCTCCGTGGCAAGCCCTCTCCCCACCTTGGAGGTCCAGCCTGTCAGTCTTGGGCAGGGTTCTTCAGCGGGAGCCTTATTTTCCTCGATGATGCGTTAACAGGACCCCCGACCTACATGCCCCAGAGGTGCAGGGGCGGGGGAAGAGGTCCCCTCTGGGCTTCTTCTAGTCTAGTCTCAGTGGTGCTAAATGAGGAACATGAGACCATTCCCAACAATGACCTGGCCTTTGGGGACCCTTCCCCCCAGGGCAATCTGAGCCAAGGGGCTGGCAATGAGAAGCAGCAGGGGCTACGCTGGGCTCCAGCCCTTTCGCCTCTCTGTGCTTGGGAGAAGCCTCTTCTGGGAAGGGGGTGCGGCCTCAGCAGTGCCACTCCCCCCCCCCCGGCTCCCCAGAGCTTTCATTGCAGGCCGGCCACTTTGTTCCCAAAGCCTGGGTCATGTGGGCAGCGGCATAGCTGGATCCCCCCGTTCCTCTCGGGCATGACATTGGGCAACCGGCCCAACGTCAGCGAGTCCTGTCGAACAGACTCTCTGGCCCCTCCCCAAGTGGACGTGACCCCGCCCTCGGGAAAGCCCTTCTTGTCTGTCTTGTCCTTCCAGCTTCCCCGAGGGAGGAAGGGGTGGTGGGCTGTCTTGTGTCTGCTTCCCCAGGGGGTGGGAGGCGGAGGGGAGACTGCCTTGGCAAGCGACTGCGCTTGGAGCCCTCTGTCAGGTGGCAGCCAGACCCCACCCCCCTTGCCTGACTTCCTTCGCTGTCCGCAGAGGGACAGGGTGACAACCAAGGTGCTAAACCATTTTATTACAGATCTTTATCGTTAACTTAAGTCTGCTGTCTGGACAATGACTGTTTTTGTTTTCTTGTAGTGGAGTTTAAAAGAGCTCTATTATTTTACTCTTATATATTATTATTAAAAAAAAGGCATTTTAACTTTGTACTTGAAACCTAAAGGAAAGATTTCATGTGTTTTAGCCTAGACATTGAAGTAGCTGAGACGCTTTACTGTTTGTGGGAAATCATGTATTCATGCTGACGAATAAACTCTGTCGAGATCCTGGGAACCGCTCGGCCCGTTCCCTGCTCTCCAGCGGCCGCCCACCTGACATTCCATGCAGCTCCACCCAGACCCCCTCCCCCAACTCCACCCTCTTATTTCTAACCCCCCCCCCACTTTTCTTTTCTAGGATCATTTTGGGGTGCCCCATCCCCTCAGCCGCTTTTTTTTAGAGTTGCTTCTATATTTATTGACAAATAAATAATGTACATTTCAGAGTATGGTTCTGTTCTGCCAGGGGGAGAGGGGGCCCAGCTCCCCCCCCCCCACAGGCAGGCTGTTGTATCTCTGTGTAAGTATTGCTCGTGACATAGCTGTTTTATAAACTAATGAAGAGGTCAGTGGTGCAGCAGATGTTAGAAAGTCTGTCCGTTCCGCCTTCATCCTTTTGCATTTTGCTTTCATGCCCGGAACACGCGAATAAAGAAGAGGCTCTTGCTGATGTACTTGTGCTGGAGAACACTTGAATAAATGTTCTGTTTTGTGCAAAAAGAGAAGAAAGCAGGAGGGCTCGCTCTCTCTCTCTGCCGGCGTCATGTGCTTTTTGTAGCCCTCTGGCTCCGAGTGGTGGGGAAGCTGCTGGGCTGCTCTGCAGCAACCCGTGGGATACCCCCCCCCCCGTTGCATCTGGACGGAGACCCCCAGCAGTCTGAACTCCGACGCCTGGTAGGAAAGTGGAGGATTCCAAGTAGGGAGATGGCACCTGCTGTGGTTTCCTCCTGGCAGGTGTGGGTGGCGGAGGGGGGGGGGATAAAAAACTGGTTTGATTGGTATCCTGCTTGTCAACACAAAACTCCCAGCTGTTTAGCAGGGGGGTCCCTGTGCCCAGGGGCTCAGAATAGACGGTTCAGGGCCCCCCGCCCCTCATGGAAGGTGCTGCAGTGTCTTGCTCCACCCTGTTTGTAAGTGTTTAAATGCCATTGTGGGCGAGAGGGAGAGGAACCCCCCCTTCCCTTTGCAACTTGGATCGCCCCGCCTGAGCCCTGGCGCCTGAATTCTGAGGGTCCCGGTTCTGCTCTCCGTCCTCGGCTGGGGCTCCAGGAGGCGCCCTCTGAAACGGTCAGGGCCTGGGGGCTTGGCGGAGTCGGGGCCAGGCCTTCCCCTCCCACTGCCGGGCACTGCCTGGAGGCAGCGGGTTTGCAAGTGATGGAGAAGAGAAGAGCAGCGCGTCCAGGAAAGGCCCGGCCTCGGGTGCGCACCGGGAGGGACCGGCGGGCCTCTTCCTCGCACGCCAAGGGGACGAGGTGCTGCCTGGACCTTGGATTTGGAGCAGGGCCTCCTGAGGAGGGTTCGTGGCTCCCTTTGACTGGCATGGAGCAGGCCAAGGCTGGCCGTTCAACGGGGGGGGGGGCTTGCCCGGTCAGGCTGTGCGCCACCTTCCAGCTCCCTTCTGTGCTCCTCAAGGGAGAGAGTCCGGGTGGCCCTGTGGTGTGGGGCATTAGGGGAAACGTCCTTGGGGGGGGCTTTATGAAAACACAGAAGCGCCGGACGTGTGACTTGCCCTTCCTGCTTCAGGTCACTTCTGCTTCTTAAAAACACTGCGCCCATTTTGCCTGCCTGTAGAGTGGAGATGGAAACAAAATCAAATGTTTTTCTGGACATGTTAAAACCTTTTCTCTCTCCGCCATCCCCTTCCTTCACCATTTTCCAGGTCAAGGCCAGGACCTGTGTTCTCAGACCAAAGAGCGGTTTGCAAGCCACCTCCCTCCCTCCCAGTCTTCTGTATTCCTGATGGCCTGGCTGGCTGGTCGGTTGCCCAGCAAGTTTCTGTCCTGCACGGATTTATATCCCAAGGGCAATTGTCCTTTTGCGCCTTAGAGGAATACTAGGAAAACGTTGCTGGCCCTCAGCAGTCAAGATATACCACAACAGCAGCTGCGGTGTGTGAAGGTGCACATTGCAGGGTGCATGGTGTGCCTGTGTGTACCCTGGACAGCATGCATTCGTCTCCCCCTCTGCTTGCGTGCACTCTCTCACTCACACACACAAACACACATGAGTAACTCCCATTATTGCCAACTGCTGACTGAACACGCCTAGGAATGCACTGTCAAAAATTTGATTTCCAGAGGCCTAGGTTTGGGAGCTGAGCCCTCCAAATGATGACCGGCAGCACACACATACATTTTTAGCAAGGCAAGGATGGCAGTGGCCACCTGTCAGGAATGCTGTCATAGCAGGTCACCTGCGCAGAGTAGAGGGCTGGACTTGAGGACCTCCGGGATCCCTCCCCCCTCTAACATTCTCTGGTTCTAGGTTCAAAAGAGGGGCAGTGGCTTTCCAGGGAGGGGCACTAGAAGAGAGGGACTGTCCCTGGTAAATAGCAACAGTTGGACGTATGCCCCAGTATTGCTGGGAACCCAAAACTCCATCAAGTTACAAGCTTCCTGTATGCTGTATCCACTTCTAGAACACAAGTCTGTGTTCTTCCTCATATTAGGACTGGGGGCAGTGGGAAAGAGTTGGGCACCGGGTCAGGATCATGGCAACGTTAAGATCTGGGGTGTGGAGGGCAGGGGACGTGTTGAGGTTTGTGTCGCAGGCTCAGCTCAGACAACCGGCAGACGACTCGCTTGGAGACTCACAAGAGGGCATGTGCAATTCCACTTTGTCTTGAGCACTGGTTTTTTTCAGACACATCAAGGCAGAGCACACAATTTAGCACAAACCATGGTTTGTGCCTCCCGGCTCCCCTTGTGTGTGTCCAGCCCTGCTCTGCCTTCCCTCGGGGGCTAGAAGAGTCACCCTGGGAGCAGGGGCTGCTCCCTATGGCACACACTCCGCGGAGCCCAGCATGCGGTGGCGCAGATCTTGGCTTCTGGAGCAGCAGCATGGCTTTTTTCATGCAAGCTAACCAATCCAGGCCAGCCAATGAGCAAAACGGGTGGTGGGTGGGAGGCCTAGAATCGGTGGAAAACCCCGCCAGTCGGAGCCACGTGAGAACCCTAGCTATGTCATGCCAGTCACGGCTGTCCTGAGATGAAAAAGGAGCCTCAGTAGGCTATAGACCGTCCGATTGGATGGGGATGCTGAAAATAAGCACCATGCAAGTGTCATGCGTGATAGTGGGGAGATGAAGGTCTCGAGGGTGACACAGAAGCCTGTGCTTCACAAGCCATTGCAGGCCAGTCATCAGGGCAGTTGGGTAGCTGAAGAGTCTGTATCCAGTAAGGCCCCAAAAGTCAAAGACACAGGCTGCTCACCAAGGGGGTGGGGGGGAGGCAGAAAAACCAGGCCACGCTGGCCCTATCACAGGTGGCACCTTTGGCGAGGTGAGGGTGGTGCCGGCACTTGCTGGTGTTGCCGCTGTTCCATACACAGGTGTCTGCTGCGCACATTTTACTGGTGCGAGGACAGGGCTGAGGGCAAAAGCGCAGCTCTGCCACTAGGGGCACTTGGCCAAGTGGCAGCTTTAAGTCTGAGGAGGGCTGCAAGCAGCTGGGGGGTCTCCCGTCTTTCTGGCTGAGTCCAGGAACTGGTGGGGTGGGTGGGCCTCCCTCCCAGAGGGAGCTGCAGCGCCAGGAAACAGGCCGGGGCGCTGCAGCCAAAGTCGAGCCCAGCTGCTGGTCCGGTTGCCTCTTCCGAACAACGGCCAACCAGACAGAGGCATTAGGAGGACAGAGGTGTCTGCAGCCTGCTTTCCAAGACAACAGTTCTCCAAGCAGTTCATATAGCAATGAGAAGGAGAAAGGGCTTTCCTGCAAAGGGCCTCACAATCGGGCAGGGAGGGGGGAAACGCAGAGCAGGCACTGGCCCCTGGGAGCCTAGAGAGAGTCACCCTCTCCCCTGCTCCGCTGGGGGGGGGGACAAGAGCCCCCACCTCCAAGGCGCCTCCTCTTTATGGCCAAGGAGCAGCTGGGTTCTCTGCCCCAGAGCTGGTCCCTCTTGAGCTACCAAGGGGAAAAGCTCGTGAGAGACCTGCCCAAGGAGGCTTCCAGTCCTTTCCCAAGATGTTCAAGTTGAATTTGGGAGGCTTCCAGGGGAGAGAGCTCCACGACTGTAGGGTAGCCACCAAAGCACCCCCTTACTGCCAGAACACCACTAGGTGTCATACTGGTGGCACCAGGAAGAGCTTCTCAGGGAGTCGGGCCACAGGTGCAGGATGCGGCCTTGCAAGGCGCCACCAGTCCATCCAGCTCAGGGCGTCATTTCCAACGGGCAGCCGCGGCTCTCCAGATCTTTTCTAGTTCCAGTTTTAACCACGGATGCCAACGCTTGAGCCCAGGAATTCGGCAGGCAAAGCAGGAGGAGTCTCGCAATTGGAGTAGAGTCTCTTGCTTCCAAGCAGAAAGCCTTGTGGGATTTGGCATTCTTCTCTGGAACCCCAGGGGCTCCTCCACAGTTCTGCGCCAGCTGAAGCTTCCAATCAGCCATCGAGCCCCCCCCCCCGCATAGACTGCACTGGAGCAATGTACGGGGGTCCCTTCATAAGTCAGGGTTAGGGACTGGAAAGCTGGAACACACAGCAAAACAGCTGACAACAGGGCATTTTCCTCCAGATGGGATAATGTGAATACAGAGGGGTCTCATCTTGCATGGGGAGTTAGGTTCCACAGTTAGTGCGCACAGAGAAAATCACATATAGTCAACCTTACTATATGTCGCTTTAAACATGATGAGAGGCAGGCGGGAACTGAGACCAGCAGAGGGAACAGCAAATGTGCATCTAGGCGCCTGGAGCAGGTTCAAGACCTGGACACCATAACTAGGAGAGTGGCTGGCAATGGACCTTAGAAGCCAGGTCTCCATTCACACAGGGAGGGAGACGACACAGGTATATACGCAGCTGCCCCCTTCGGAGTCCCCACTCAGCCTGGAGAGGCAGCCAGAGGTTCAGCCCAGGGCCCGCTGCTTGTAAAGTAAATGTATTCAACAGGGGCAACTACTTCATCTGGTCTGGACTGACTCTTGAGCCAGGCTGCCAGGGAATAGGGGAGAGGCAGACTTCATTGTAAACTTTTGCTCCAGCTGAAAGCTGGGCACCCTCCCGCATTCATTGGGAGGGGAGGAATTTCCAATTTAAGCTAAAACAACAATGCTGATGGTAGTCCCCAGGTCCTTGTTCAACACAGAGACAAAAAACTGAATGAGCATATTGAAGGATAATTATATCCTTCGTGTAATTAATCTGTGGAACCCCCTTGCCACAGGATGTTGTGGTGGCACCTGGATTGGGCAGATTTATGGAGGAAAAGCCCATCACAGGCGACAAGCCATGATGGGGATAAGCAACCTCCTGGTTTTAGTAGCAGGTTCTCTCTTAATGCAAGGGAGTGGCGACAGGATCCAGGTCTCTTGTTGTCTGGTGTGCTCCCTGAGGCCTCTGGTGGGCCACTGTGAGATGCAGGAAGCTGGACAGGATGGGCCTTTGGCCTGATCCAGCCGGGTTCTTCTGAAGTCCTTAAGGAAAAGCCCAGGGCGAGGAGTCCCTTCCCTCCCTCCTTCGCTGTCCAAGGTACCAGTCGCTGCTCTCTTTCTTCCCTGCTCAGCAGAAGTGAAGGGGGGGGGGAACGATGACGACACACGCTTTGGGCAACGAAAAGGCATCAAGGCAGAGTCTGAGCTGCACGTTTCTTGGCTGGGCAGAGCAGAGCAGGTAGGTAGGTAGGTGTGTGGGTGTGGGTGTGGACAGCCACTTTCCATTTGGTGGTAAATTCGAATCGGGAGCAACACTTTGGAAGGCAAAACTGGTGAAAAATAAGAGTGCAGAAGTCTCTTTTAAGTCTCCTAGAAACTCAGGGCGGAAGATCCTGCTTATTGACTCTCAGATTTCTCACCCACCCATACTGAAGGCTCAGTGCAAGCAAGAATATCCAGTGCCAGCTTCCTGGGGGGGGGGGGGGTTTGAGCTGGCTGCCTCACAGCAGAGCACACAAAGCCCGGGCTTGCCTGCAGGGTCAGCCGACGAGGGGCCTGTCTAGCGCAGCCCCCCTGTCCCCCAGTGGCCCACCAGCCGCCTCTGGGAAGCAGGAGGGAAGGAAGGGCCAATCAGTCTTGGCTCCCCTGCAGCTGGGCTGGCTGGCTGGCCTCACAATACGCGGATCCTGCCTTTGCAGGCGGCTGTGAAGAAGGCCAATTCCATGCTCGGGATCATTAAAAAAGGGAGTGCGAATAAAACGGCCAATATCATTCTGCCTTTGTACAAATCGATGGTAAGGCCACATCTGGAGTATTGTGTCCAGTTCTGGTCACCACACCTCAAAAAGGATATAGTTGAATTGGAAAAGGTGCAGAAAAGAGCGACCAGAATGATTCGTGGGCTGGAGCACCTCCCTTACAAGGAAAGGCTACAGCGTCTGGGGCTTTTCAGCCTAGAAAAAAGGCGCCTGAGGGGGGACATGATTGAGACGTATAAAATTATGCATGGGATGGAGGGAGTGGATAGAGGGAAATTCTTCTCCCTCTCGCACAACACCAGAACCAGGGGACATGCACTAAAATTGAGTGGAGGGAGAGTTAGAACAGACAAAAGAAAATATTTCTTTACCCAGCGTGTAATTCATCTGTGGAACTCCTTGCCACAGGATGTGGTGATGGCACCTGGCCTAGATGCCTTTAAAAGGGGTTTTGACAGATTCATGGAGGAAAAGACCATCACAGGTTACAAGCCATAAGCAACCTCCTGGTTTTAGAAGTGGGTTTTCTCTGTATGCCAGGTGCAAGGGAGTGTCAACGGGAAACAGGTTATCTTGTTGTCTTGTGCTCCCTGAGGCATCTGGTGGGGCCACTGTGTGATACAGGAAGCTGGACTAGATGGGCCTCTGGCCTGATCCAGCAGGGCTCTTCTTATGTTCTTATGTTTGCCCTCCTGCAAGGGAGGCCCCCTCTCATCAGGAGGCCCCTGCTGGGGCGCTGGCTGGAAATGGCGCTGTGTGGCTCATGCGGCCCCCTTTCAAAGTCCTTCTTCGAGCCCACCAAGTCCGCATGGCCTTTGGCATCACACCTTCGGCCTCCTCCTCTTCTGCAACGAAGCTGAAGCGTCTGTCACTGGAACCAGGACAAGTTCCGCCCTTCCTCTGCCGTTTCCCTCGTGCCTGTCTAGATTGTAAGCCCCTCGGGGCAGGAACCTGCCCCCTCGTTCTGTGTAAGGGCTCTATCAATGAAGAACGGGTGCGTGTGTGTGTCAAGGTGATGCTGTTGCACATTCCTGGGTGCTGCCCGGCTCCCTTGGGCCCCCTCCTCCGTTTCGAAAGCTCGCCTCTCCCACCAGCCTTGTATAGGCTGAGCTGCTGCCATATCCCCAGCTCTGCCATTTCCGTTTTGCCTCTTCCCCTTCTAGTTCCACCTGGCATGTCTGAGGCACACCTGGAGCTGCTCACCTCCCCCCGACAATGACCCCCCCTTGCACACACTGGCAGCACCACCTCCCCAGCCTGCAGTGAGCACACAGCCAGCCACCGGCCTGCGCCTCTCGGCTTTTCCCGAGCCAAGCGGGAGCCAGCCTTTCTCCCTTGGAATCGGAATCCTTATCTGGCTCATGTTCTGCCTGATCCCACAGGGTCCTGATTCATGGGTCCGACCTCAGTCAGCCTCTGGTCTAGGGAAGCCCAAATATTCTGGCTACCTGGACGACACACCATGCCAGCCAGGGATGTTTGTTCCCACGTCTACAATCTCTAAGCCAGTGTTCCAGGAATGCTGGTCTTGGTCAAATTCTTGCACTGGAAGGGAAGGCGGGGTGGGGCGCAGCTATCCTGATTCCTCTTTGTCCCTGAACAGCAGCCCAGCTGGGTCAGGCCAAAAGCCCATCTAGTCCGGCTTCCCATATCTCAGGCCACCAGATGCCGCTGCAGGGAGCACACAACACAGCAAGAGTCCTGTATCCCACCACCTGCGGGTGCCGGGGCTGACTCACTGGGGGGCCGAGTGCAGGTGCTCTCCCTCCCGTGGAGCCCCCAGCTAAGACTTACTTCTGCGTAAGCTGCTACGCACGCCTAGGCTTGCCCTGCTGCAGCCATCATCACGTCTGTGCTAAGGGGCAGCTGTGGTCTTCCCTGCGCACTTGTGCATAGAAGGGGGGCACTTTCCAGCGGAATACATTTAGAACGATGGAGATGGAGCGGGGCCGCTGGGAGGGACGACCGGCCAGAGGAAGGAGCGAGGGGACTCCCCCGCCCCGCCAGGCCCCTGCGCTCCACGGCAGCTGCAGTAGACTGGGATGGCACGACCAGGCGGTGCTCGCGTTCCTGGAGGAGGTGCCACGCGATTATAAGAACATAAGAAGAGCCCTGCTGGATCAGGCCAAAGGCCCATCTAGTCCAGCTTCCTGTATCACACAGTGGCCCCACCAGAAGCCTCAGGGAGCACACAAGACAACAAGATACTTGTATCCTGTCGCCACTCCCTTGCACCTGGCACAAAGAAAACCTACTCCTACAACCAGGAGGTTGCTTATCCCCATCATGGCTTGTAAGCTGTGATGGACTTTTCCTCCATAAATCTGTCCAATCCCCTTTTAAAGGCATCCAGGCCAGGTGCCATCACCACCTCCTGTGGCAAGGAGTTCCACAAACCAATTACACGCTGGGTAAAGAAATATTTTATTTTATCCGTTCGAACTCACCTTCCACTCAATTTTAGTGCATGTCCCCTGGTTCTGGTGTTGTGCGAGAGGGAGAAGAATTTCCCTCTATCCACTCTTTCCATCCCATGCATAATTTTATACGTCTCAATCATATCCCTCCTCAACCGCCTTTTTTCTAGACTGAAAAGCCCCAAACACTGTAGCCTTTCCTCATAAGGGAGGTGCTCCAGCCCACAAATCATTCTGGTCGCTCTTTTCTGCACCTTTTCCAATGGTGTGGTGACCAGAACTGGACACAATACTCCAGATGTGGCCTTACCATCGATTTGTACAAAGGCATAATGATATTGGCCATTTTATTCTCAATCCCTTTTTTAATGATCCCGAGCATGGAATTGGCCTTCTTCACAGCCGCCGCACACTGGGTCAACACTTTCACCGATCTGTCCACCAGCACCCCAAGATCTCTCTCTTGATTCGTCACAGACAATTCAGAACCCATTAGCGTATATGTGAAATTTTGGTTTCTTGCCCCAATGTGTATCACTTTGCACTTACTTACATTGAAGCATTTCTGCCATTTTGCTGCCCATTCTCCCAGTTTGGAGAGATCCTTCTGGAGCTCTTCACAATCCCTGCTGGTCTTCACCATCCGGAAAAGTTTAGTGTCATCTGCAAACTTGGCCACCTCGCTGCTTATCCCCAACTCCAGGTCATTTATGAACAAGTTGAAAAGCACTGGTCCCGATCCTTGGGGCACACTGCTTTTCACCTCTCGCCATTGTGAAAATTGTCCATTGACTCCCACTCGCTGTTTCCTGGTCTTCAACCAGTTCCTAATCCACAAGAGGACCTGCCCTCTTATTCCCTGACTGTGGAGTTTTCTCAGGAGCCTTTCATGAGGGACCTGAAAATCCAGATATATAATATCCACGGATTCGCTCGCATCCACATGCCTGTTGACCTTTTCAAAAAATTCTAACAGGTTTGTGAGGCAAGACTTCCCCTTGCAGAAGCCATGCTGACTCTCCCTCAGCAGAGCTTGTTTTTCTGTGTATTTTAAGATTTTATCCTTAATGAGACTTTCCACCATCTTCCCTGGAACAGATGTTAGGCTGACCGGCCTGTAGTTTCCCGGGTCCCCCCTCCTTCCTTTTTTAAAGATTGGCGTGACATTAGCTATCCTCCAATCCTCTGGCACAGTGGCCGTTTTAAGGGACAAGTTGCATATTTGGGTCAAGAGGTCAGCAACTTCATTCTTGAGTTCCTTCAGAACTCTTGGGTGGATGCCATCCGGGCCTGGTGATTTATTGATCTTTATTTTGTCAATTAAGTCTGAGACATCTTCTCTTTTAACCTCTATTTGACTTAATTCTTTAGTCAGGGGAGACCGTTCTGGCAGCGGTATTTGCCCGAGGTCTTCTGCCATGAAGACAGATGCAAAGAACTCATTTAATTTCTCTGCAGTCTCCAAGTCCCCTTTTATCACCCCTTTCTCTCCCTCACCATCCAGCGGACCCACCGTTTCCCTGGCAGGTTTCCTGCTTCTAACATATTTGAAGAAGCTTTTATTATTCCCTTTTATGTTGCCTGCCATACGTTCCTCAAAGTCTTTCTTGGCCTCCCGTATCATCTTTTTACATTTCTTTTGCCACAGTTTGTGCTCCTGTTTATTTTCCTCATTAGGGCAAGACTTCCATTTACGGAAGGAAGCTTCCTTGCCTTTTATAGCCTCCTTAACTGTGCTTGTTAGCCATGCCGGCATCCTCCTGGACTTGGTCGAGCCCTTCCTCCTTTGTGGGATACACTCCCGCTGGGCCTCTACGACTGTTGTTTTAAACAGCCTCCATGCACTCTGGAGCGATTGGACTCCTTTTACCTTCCCTTTCAGCTTTTTCTTAACTAGTCTTCTCATTTTGGGGAAGTCTGCCCTTCGGAAGTCAAGGGTTTTCGTGTCAGATTTGCTCGGCACTCTCCCTCCGACATGCATGGCGAAACAGATCGCAGCATGGTCACTGTTCCCCAACGGTTCGGTAACATTTACCTCCCTGACCAGATCTTGAGTGCCACACAATATCAAGTCCAGAGTCACCTGTCCTCTGGTCGGTTCCGTGACAAGCTGCTCTAAGGCACAGTCATTTAACATATCCAGCTTCTGGGTCTCCTCTCCGGCCGGGCGTCCCCGACTCAGCGCGCAGCTCGCCAAGGGCGGGCGGGGGTCCAGGCAGCGCGTGTCGGCCTCGGAGCGCCGCGCTGCAGCAGAGCATCCCCGTGCGAGTAGGAAAAAGCCCCTGCCGGCAGGAGGGACCAACGCTGGGCCGACCGGCGCCCCGCACGCCCCGCTCTCTCACCGCCTCCTCCCACCTTGCGGGCAGCCCAGCCCCCCCGGCGCCAGATCCGCGGTCGCCCCGGCAACCCCGCGCGCTCTCGGAGCCGAGGCGGCCCCACCCTCACGTCGGCGCTGCGCCTATCGGGAATCGTAGTTCCCCGCGGCTCCGGGCCCCGCCCACCAGAGGCAGAAGAAGGGTTGCGATTGGCCCCGACGGCGGCGAGGGAGGGCGGACCGGCCCCGTCCAGGGAAGCAGGTGAGCGCGGGCGGCAGAAGAGCGGAGCGGGGACGGGCAGAGCGCAGCCCAGCGGAGCGCCGGCTACAGGCGACACGAAGCGTGGGGTAAGTAGGGAGAGGTGGCTGAGCCCCTCCCCCGAAGCAAGGGGCAGCTCTCCCTCCCTGCCTTTGTCCTCGGCTCGGGGTGCCCCTCTCCGGCCGGGGGGGCGCTGTTGCCCCCGTGCCGGCCCGAGGGAGGCGCGCCCGCCCCGGTGGTGGTCCCGGCTGCGCGTGCGGGCCACAGACGGCACGTGCCAGCACTCCCGCCTGTCCCTCTTGTCTTTGTGCTGCTGGCGCGGGCCTTTGTCTGGCTGCGCGGAGCCGGGAGGGGCTGCTGGCGCCTGGCCGCCCTTTGTGGGGCTTGGCCGGCCACCTCCCCGCCTGGCCGGGCAGAGTAGCGCCTCGCTCGTCTCCCTGGACCCGCTGCTGCCCATGAGGAGTAGCCCAGCCCGCCCCTGCTGGAGGCAGCCCCTCCCTGGCTGGCTGGCAGCAGGTGCCTGGGCGAGCTCTCGTTGCCCACGTGGGGGCGCGGGCTGGGGTTGCCACCCCCCCACACCTCGTGGCGGAGGCGCGCCACTCCGGGGGCTCTCGTAGGGTCGCCCCCCTGGACGGTTCTGTGTCCCTGCTGCCGCCCGCCCGCAGCAGGGATGATGGTGGCTGCTGTTCGGCCCCTGGCTGATGAGCTGGGACCCGCCCCGCTGCCGCCGCCGCCGCCGCCGCCGCCGCTCTTTGAGGCGCAGGAGGCCCCGGATTGATTCCGCGGCTGGCTCCGTGATGGAGTCTAGTCAGAAGTAATCTTCTTGGCCCAAGGATTATTGGCCTGCTGGAGGAGACGTCGCTCCGGGTCAGCCCCTCTCGAAAGCTGCTGAGCAGCCGAGCGAACCCCTGGGGAAAGGAGGGGGGGGATGAATTTGATTAGCAGGCGCAGCTGCTGCCTTCCGCCAGGCGGCCCATCTGGAGACGGGTCGCGGGGGTCGCGTTGCGCCTGGCTCGGGAGGTGTCGGCGCGCGGTGAAGAGAGGAGTCGCCTCCTCCTCCGGCCCTTCTGTCCGTCCACGACGGGGCGGGGGGATGCGTGCAAGGTGGGAGAGGGGGGCGTTTGACGGAGCTTCCTTTGTGGCCTTGGTTCGTGCCAGGAAGCCAGGCGAGGAGATGTCGGTGCTGTGGCGGTCCAGCAGGGCTGGCCAGACGCTGCTGGCGGTGGATGCCTTCGCCCTGCGTGCGAGGAGACGGGGGGTGTCCTGTTAAACCCACCAGAGGGCGGACTGCTCCGGTCCCTCACCTGCAGCAGGCTTCCGTGGGCGTGGGTGGCGGCACTTGAGGTTGGCCGTGGGGAAATGGCCAGGTCGGCTTGGGCTCTGCTGCTTCATGGGCGGCGACTGGGAGTTGGAAGTGCAGGTTGGTTCTGGAGGGAGCGTGGCTGACATGATCTGCCCCAGCAGCAGCTCGCTCGCTTTGGGAGTCTTGTCTTCCTTCCTTCCTTCCTTCCTTGCTGTATAGCGAGACCCAGTCTGGTGGCTGAGCAAAGCGATCTCCCGAAGACTGACAATGGGCAGGGGAGGGCAGGCTCCCGTTTGGGCCAGGGGCTGTGCGCCCTCCCAGGCCTAGACATCATAAAAACATAAGAGGAGCCCTGCTGGATCAGGCCAAAGGCCCACCTAGTCCAGCCTCCTGTATCACACAGTGGCCCCACCAGATGCCTCAGGGAGCACACAAGACAACAAGATAACCTGTTTCCTGCTGCCACTCCCCTGCACCTGGCACAGAGGAAACCTACTTCTAAAACCAGGAGGTTGCTTATGGCTTGTAACCTGTGATGGTCTTTTCTTCCATGATAAGGACATAAGAAATGTTCTCCTGTCCCTTTTCACCAGAGAGCAGCAGATGGCGCGATCTCCTATGTTAGGAGCCTAGGGTGTCGGAGGGGTCAGCCGGTGGCCCAGAACTAGGGAGGGAGGGAGATGCCCTGACCCTTGGCGCTGCTTGGGGGGGGGACTTGGACAGTAATTTCTTGTTGAGTCAGGTTGGTCTTGGATGGGGGATGGGTGCGGGGCGACACAGACAATGGCGCTTAGCAGCTCCTGCTCCTCCCGTCGGATGAAAACACAATGCTGCTCTGTGTGGAAGGCCTGTGCGAAGGAACAGCAGCAGCCCGCAGGGCACCGCAATCTCTCTCTCTCTCTCTGTCTCTGGCTGCCTGGTCAGGGCTGACTTGACTGCCTGAGCCGGCTGATTTTTGAGCTCCGGTTCTTGGCCTGGGTGCTGCCCTTTCGGACGGGCCTCCCCTCGAGCAGTTGGGAGTTGAAGAGTCGTGGCTTGCATGCGGCTGCTCAGCTTGCGGCTCTTACTCTTGGCTGCAGGAGCTGCAACAGCCCCACTTTGCCTCCTGGGCCGCTCCTCTGAGGGCGGCAAAGGGCCTTGGGCCAGCCCTGAGCTGCACAAAAGGAAGCGGGGTGGGGTGTGCGCAGGCAGGCATGCGTGCGTGTGAGGGTCGGGGGGGGGTCCTAGCAGTGGGGCAGAGAGAGAGGGTCATTGTTCTGCTGTCTGCATCATGGGAAGAAGCAGAGAGCAGCTTGGAAAGCAACGTTTTGCACCACAAGGCTGGAGTGACCACGGCAGCAGCCTGAGCGGAGGAGCTTCTCCCGCCGGGGTTGCGCCCCTGAGCTCCTCCGAAGGGCGGCCCAGGCAGCAGGCCTTGCGATGGGGGGGGGCTTCTGTTCTGCGCAGCGTCTCCTTCTGGAGTCCCACACAGCCGGTCTGCTTTCAGCTCTCCTGCCGGCCGGCTACTCGTCCAGCCAGGGACCTCTGCTTGGGCTCTGTGCAGCTTTGTCTGTTAACTGGGTGGCTCCTGTGGGAAAGCAGATCTGTGCCCCCCACCCCCCAGCCAGGAAGCTTGAAGCTCTGGGTCTCCTGGCCTCTGCCCACCCGGCCACTGCAAGCAGTCGGCCTCCCCACTGCCCTCGAAGGCCTGCGGAGCAGCAGGAGGGAGGGAGAGAGTGGGGGCTGCGTCTCCCCGTGGGGCTGAGGGAGCTTTGCCCACTCGGACAGGTTGGAGGCGGAGCCAGGTTTGCGTGCAGCAGGTGGATGCGCTCTGCTCATGGCCTCCTTTCCCTTCTCCTCTAGGACAGGAGACAGCTGAGACGAAATGGTGGGGGCTGCCCCACAAGTGGGAGAGGAGAGGGGTGATGGGGAATGGTGAGGGAGGGAGGCGGTTTGCTGTGCCAGGCTAGGGCTCCGCTCCGGTGGACTTTGTGCCTCCTGGGCTCTGACACTGGCGTTGCTCTGTCTGGGCTCCTGCCTGAGGCTGGGGTCCGGAGAAGGACCCGCCCAGTAGGCAGGACTCTCCCGCTTGGAGCGCTGTCATGAGAACCTCAGAAGCAGAGTCCTGCTGCTGGATCAGGCCAAAGGGGGCCCATCTGGTCCAGCTGCCTGTATCACACAGTGGCCCCAGGTGCCTGTCGGTGACTTGCGCGAACTTCCAGACGGCTGGAGACCACTGGGGTCGAATCCCTTGCCGGGATTTCAGCACCGGCCAGAAATGGCAAAGTCCAGTCAGCAGGATTTGTTGCTCTTTCTTGGCGAGAACCATTTTCCTTGTAAATGCTAGTAAGAAGAGTAGCAGCCAGAAGTGTCCCCTGCTTCCTACCTCTCTCTCGGAGACTCAGCTGCTTTCCCGGCCTGAGGCTCTGCTTCCCCCCCCCCCCCCCGCTGCCAGTTCCAGGGAGGAAATGAGGCCAGGCCCACCTGCCCCAGGCTCTCCCCTGGTCAGTTCCAGAGCCGGCCTTGCTGGCCAGCAGAACCTGGGGGCTCCTGCCCGCAACCTTCCACTCCAGGGAGTCCCTGTTCCGGAGGCTCTTCTCCCTGGTGACTGTTCCTCCCTCCGAAGTGGTAGCGATGCAGTGGGACTCCTGGCTGGTGCAGGTTCTGGTAGCAAAGGGCTTCTTGGCTCTGCAGGGTTCGAAGGGCCTACAAAGCAGAACCTACAAGCCCGGTGAGGAAAGGCTGGCCTGGGAACTGGGCACGTTCAGCCCGGGGAAGAGGCGACAGGAGGACAGCTCGGGAGCAACGTCTCGACAGGAAGCGCAGCTTGGCTATGGAGCAGGGTGGGGGTTCCTCCCTCTCACGCACGCTGGAGGTCTCTGATTCCAGCACTTCCTCCAGCTCTGATTCCAACGTCCTCTTCAAGGGTGGTGGGGGGGGGCAGAGGAGCCCCTGCTTGCCAGGAGGAAGCACCCACCCCAGGTTCAGTCTCCGTTGACAAAGACCTTGGGCATCAGTGCTGGGAGAGACCTTCTTCTCGCTACAGCGGCTTCGAGTTGTTCCCACACGCGACTAGCCGGATACAGAGAGTGGAAGCATTAAAAAAAGAAACCCCCACAAATTCAGTGGAAATGCTTTCATGTTTCCCTCTGCTCTTTGGGTCTGGTTCAGACACCGACTGGGAAAAATGGTTCTGCAGTTCTGGGTTGACTTCCAAGTGACTGACTGGCACACCGAGGCCCCGATTGATGTCTAGGTTCCGTTCCAACCGCTTGTCTGGAAGTCGGAACCGATGAGAGTCAGAACAGTGCTACTATGCGGGATCCGGGGGGGCGGCTTTGGTACCACTGGCAGCACCCCCTCCCTCGAAGATGCCGAGTGGACAAGTAGGTGGGCTCACGCGCCACAGAATCCTTTCCACATCCCTCAGGTGACACCGGATGAAAATAATTCCTCCCCCTGGTACCAGATGGGGCCTCAACTGGGACTCTTAGGGCGGAGTCCAGGTTGGACAGACCTGCGTGACTTTATCCGCAAAGCGCCACAACTGGTCACAGTGAGATAGCGAGTTCCTCCCTGCCCCACCGTGGGGGACCAGGTGAAGTCAACCCAGAACGGATCAGCTGGACAAGTCTCTGCTGATGCCCAGATGGCCCAGAGAAATGCCACCTTCACTGCTGCCGCCGCCGCTGCTGCCGCTTCCGTGGCGGCCCCAATGTGAGCTCTGGCCCCTGCTTGGTGGACTCCTCCCCTCCTTCACTCAAGAAGTCTGCCCAGTTGTGTCGCTGCACTCGGCTCCCCAGAAACCCAGGGAACCACCTTGGCACTACATGGAGGCAGAGGCCACTTGGGAGCTGTCCCGTCCATGGCGCTGGCCATTTGTCTCGTGCCAAAGGTCAGTCGGAGCGTCAGATAAACTGCCAGCCTTAGCAGCTGGAAAACCTGCGAGAGCCATCGGGATCCCTCCTGAACTGGTCCCCCACCTCTGCAGAGCCACAACCAGCCTTCACTCCACCATGAAAGGAGTCCTCTTGATCTCCTCCATGTCCGAGTTACCATCCATGTGCCCAAAGGTCAATGCAAGGACAAACATGTGCAGCACCTTGGGCATCGGGGGCAGGTTTCAACCGAGGCAGACCTATGGTAGCCAGGACCTTGCTGTGAAGGCTGACAGTTCCCAGAGCCAACCACTGGGGGCGCTCCAGTGCCGGGGGAGAGTCGTACTCAGCAGAATGTCAGTCCTGCCTCGCCATTCAGCATTGGGCAGAAGCACCTGCACCTGGCCAGGGCACCGGGAAAGGGGGCTGGAATCCTGATAGACTGACTCTTTGTTGCTGGAGCCGTGGGACCAGCAGCTGCAGGTGGCGCGTCAGTGGAAGGCCGAGGCGTGGCACGTGCAAGTGAGTTTGATCTGCAGAGGAAGGAGGGAGGGAGTTGGTCCCAGTCCTGGCGTGAAGCCCCTGCCTCACCCAGCAGCAGGGGCAGCCAAGTTCGTTGCTGTTGCCATGGAGCAGCCCCGGGACGGGCTCTCACCTGTGTTCAGCCACATTGGTCACGAGTCTCTCACTCTGCCAGCTGTGGCAGTGCCAGCAGCTCCCCCACAAACCAAGGTGCCCACGTGGCTCTCCGGCCGGCCAGGAAGATCCTGCTGGGGTGCCACTCTCTCCATAGCCCTGGTCTTGTCTCCTTCCTCCAGAGATCAGCCAAGGCTGCATCTCCTCCCCTGGCCAGGACACAGGCAGGCTGCCGCTTGGTGTGGGGCCGTGTCCTCCACACCATGTGCTGCCCCCTCTGGGACGATGGTGCACAGGGCACGCTTTGCCCTGGCCACGCCTGGCTCTCTCAAGGGGCCCGTGGCCAAGAGTCTTCTCTGGACTGGCTTCCTCGGCTGTCCCTCCTCCTCTCCGGACAAGGACTCCAAGACGCAGAGCCCCGTGGCTGGCTTGGAATCTGCAGCCACTGCTGGCCCGGGAAGGAGCCCGCTTCCTCCCTGGGGTCGGCGGCGGTGGCGGCGCTTTTTGGTCGGGGGGGGGGAGGTCCAGTCCTGGGCCCCACCGTGCCTTTGCCTGCCTGCTGCCCCCGGGCGCTCCGTGTGCCTCTTTACAGATGCAGACCTGGGTCTTCCTCCTTTTGCTCCCGACCTTCTCGGCCTTGGTGACCCCTGCCAGCCTGGGACACGCATGCGTTGCATTCTGCGGGTCCCAAGTGCGCATGCCTCAAGTACAGAGGAACGTTGCCATTGGCTCAGGAACAGAAGCATTTGGACCAGCTGGGGGGGGGCAAGAAAGCCGTGGGATTTGGGTCCTATGGGCCTGTGGCCCCTCGGGAAGCATGTTGGGATCCGCTTGTTTAAGGGGGGGGGTCAAGAGGAGGAGGCTGGGGCTGTCAACACCTGGCTGGGACTTCGGGGGCATCTGTGGGTGGTGATGGCGGCTGCTTTCACTGTAGCTCTTCCCCTGGAAAGCGGGCTGGCGGTGGGGGCCCCGCCTGCCACTTGGAAATGTCCATGAGCCGAAGGAGTCATCACAGGATGTGGTGATGGCACCTGGCCTAGATGCCTTTAAAAGGGGTTTGGACAGATTCATGGAGGAAAAGACCATCACAGGTTACAAGCCATAAGCAACCTCCTGGTTTTAGAAGTGGGTTTTCTCTGTGCCAGGTGCAGGGGAGTGGCAGCAGGAAACAGGTTATCTTGTTGTCTTGTGCTCCCTGAGGCATCTGGTGGGGCCACTATGTGATACAGGAAGCTGGACTAGATGGGCTTTTGGCCTGATCCAGCAGGGCTCTTCTGATGTTCTTATGGAGTCCCTGAGCAATGCGCTTGCAAGTTCAAATTGAGTAGAAAGCTGGGGAGGGCAATTCTCCTGAGGAAATGCCTGGCTGGAAGGAGCAGCAGCGTCAGTTGTGGGGGGGGGGAAGGGAGCCTGGCTCAAGCAGTGGGTCTCGAAGGAGGCGAAGAGGCTGGCCTGCGCATGTGCAAAATACGTTAGCGATGGGCAAACCTCTTCTAGAGCAAGGGAAAAGTGGCGTTGAACTCGGTCTGGAACTCGGGGTTGATGGGGGCGGGCGGGCAGGCAGGCTGGCCTGGTGGTCTTTGTAGCAAGACCAATTCCTGTGGAAGTCTGGCAGCCTCTCCGACACCTTGTGGCCCGTGCTGCTCTATCCGTGCCTGGCTCTGTGGTGGCCTAGAGGGGCAGACCCACCACTGGTGGCTGCAGCTGTTCTGCAGGGGACCCCTCTGCAGCTCTTTGCTCTCGGCCTGCGCTTTCCACAGGCCTTGGGGCCCTGCCTGGTGCATGGTGTGGTGCAGGCTCCCTGGTCTGCCAAGCACCTTGCGCCCCCCCCCAGCATCTGCAAGGTCTGCTGAAGCCTTGTCTTTCCCTGCAGGGTGCGACTTGGCTCGCTTGTTGGAACCCTCCCTCTGGGGCGGGTTTGCTGCCGAGGGATGTGCCTGTTCCCTGCTTGCGATCCACTCTGGCCTGGTCTGCGGCACGGGAGTCGGTGCTGATGACTTTTGGACCGGAGCAGGGATGACCTGGGTCGCCACTCCGGGTGCCCGACAGGCGCCCCCTCAATTGCCCCCTCAATTGGGAGAGCTGGCTCGGGGATGTCCTCCCCGGCCGGCTGCCCGGGGCCTTCTAAGGAAGGCCCGCGCGAGAACGGTATTTACGCCGTTCTTTTCGCGCATGCTCAGACTGTTACTGAGGGAAAAGGGCAGCCCTTTTCCCTCAGGGGAAAAGGCCTGGGGAGGCACAGCCTCTCTCTCTCTCTCTCTCTTTTCCCTCAGAAATAACTTTTAAAAAACCTCACCTCTCCTTGCCCCCCCCCCCGTCCGAGCTCAGCGACAGGCCCCTGTGGCAGCTTGCTGGCTGCCTCTCCTGCGGCTCCCAAGAGCCGGTCCCTGCGCGCAGGCTGCTCCCTTCCGTTTCCCCGGCTTGCGTAACAGAGCGGAGGCAACTCTGCCTGCTGCCTCCCCAGAGCTGGGGGACGCCGGCGCCCTGCCTGGTTCTCCTTGGAAGGCAGCCAGGATTGACAAAGGCGGCTCTCTGTATTGCTGTGTGTGTGTGTGTGTGTGTGTGCGTGCGTGCGTGCGCGTGTGTGCGCGTGCGCGCGTGCTGCTTAACTCATTGGCTGTGCTGGAGGGGAAAGGAGCGGCGCAGAAAGGCGAGGTACCTCCCCCGCCCCCCCCTTGTTGGGTTTGTTGAGGCTCTGCCTCCCCTGCCTGCATGTCCCTGAACAAAAGGCCCCTGACCGCAATCTAGCTAGACGGTCCCTAGCATAAGCGACTCACGTTGCTGAAGGAGCCCCCAGTCCTTGCACTTGCGGGTGAGCAGGTGGGTGCTCCTCTCTGAGCTCCCGACCAATGGGTCACTTGGGCAACTGGCAGAGAACAACCCACTTCCTTGGGCGGGGAAATAAATCATGTTGCTTTGGTGATGTCACCCATGGGCAAGGTAGCTCTGTTCCTAAGCAGAACGGCTGCCCTGGACAGGAAGGTGGTCCCTGAATCCACAAGCAGCACAGGGGTGGGGAATAATGGCGTTTCCAAACAAAGGACAGAGGCTGCTTGCGAGGGACGCCCCAGCCGCTTTGGGCGTGTTAAAAGTGTCCAAAACCACAAAAAAGAGGCAAAAATGGGGGGACGCACCTTAAAGGGGAAGAAGAAAGGAAGGGCTCTCCCTTTCTGCCAGAGTGGCCCAGCTCTCACTTGGGCCTTATGCCAGTGGGCCCCATCTCATACCCCACCCACTCCTAGACCTCCACTCCCCTCTCACAGAGCTTCTGGGGCCAAGGAAAAAGTTGGGAAGGGACAGTCCCCTTTGGTGTGGGTCTGTTAAGAATTCCAGGGAGGGGCAGGGCTTCCTCACCCCTCTGTCTTTGCTGTTGATTGCTTTTGCTGTGCTCCCCTCCCCCCCAGGAAAGAGGGTAAGAACTGGGGGGGCTGGCACCGCACTGCTCTGCTCAGCATTATATCGGGGGAGGGGCCCTCCAGGAGTGCCGTCATTCAGAGCTGAACAGGGGGCCTGTCATCCCTCCTCTCCATACCTTGCAGTTAACAAGCATGTTGTCTCGGGACATCAAGACCAGGTGGGGAACTGGTTCATGCTTTTTACAAGAAGAGCCCTTCTAGATCAGGCCAAAGGGCGGTTTCTCCATCTATCCTTTGAAAGGCATCTACACCAGGGGCCATCACGACATCATGTGGGAAGGAGTTTCACAGAGTAATTACACACTGGGTAAAGAAATATTTTCTTTTGTCTGTTATGATTCCACCGACACTCAATATCCCCTAGTTCTAGTGTTGTGCGAGAGGAAAAAGAACTTCCCTCTATCCACTCTCTCCATCCCATGCATATTATACGTCTCGATCATGTCCCCCCTCAGGCACCTTTTTCTAGACTGAAAAGCCCCAAACACTGTAGCCTTTCCTCATAAGGGAGGTGCTCCAGCCCACAAATCATTTTGGTCTTCTGCTCCTTTTCCAATTCAACTATATCCTTTTTGAAATGCGGCGACTAGAACTGGACTCAATATTCCAGATGTAGCCTAACTATCGATTTGTACAACAGCATAATAATATTGGCCGTTTTATTCTCAATCCCTTTGTTAATGATCCCGAGCATGGAATTGGCCTTCACAGCCGCCGCACACTGGGTCGACACTTTCATCGACCTGTCCACTAGCACCCCAAGATCTCTCTCTTGATCCGTCACAGACAACTCAAAACCCATTAGCGTATATGTGAAATTTTGGTTTCTTGCCCCAATGTGCATCACTTTGCACTTACTTACATTGAAGCGCATCTGCCATTGTGCTGCCCATTCTCCCAGTTTGGAGAGATCCTTCTGGAGCTCTTCACAATCCCTGCTGGTCTTCACCACCCAGAAACAGATGTTAGGCTGACTGGCCTATAGTTTTCCAGGTCCCCCTCCCTCCTTTTTAAAAGGTTGGCTTGACGTTGGGTATCCTCCAGTCCTCTGGCACAGTGGCCCTTGTATATTTTAGTTAGAAGATCAATGGTTTCTCACTTGAGTTCCTTAAGAACTCTTGGGTGGATGCTACATGGGCCCAGTGACCTGTTAACATTTCATTTGTCAATAAGTTCTGAGACGTCCTCTCTCTTAACCTCTATTTGTCTTATTTCTTTGGTCATCCGTTCCGGGGAGGGGGGGGGGCGCCTTCAGGCCGTGGTGTCTGCCCAAGCTCTTCTGCTGTGAAGACAAATGCAAAAACCTCATTTGAATTATCTGCAATCTGCAAGTTCCCTTTTAGCTCTCCTTTTCCCCTTTACTGTCCAGCAGGCCCACTGCTTCTCTAGTACAGCATTTCCCAACTGGTGGGTCATGACAGACTTGGTGGGTCGCAGCCCGATGTGTGGTGGGTTGCGAAGGCTGCAGCGGTGGCTCCAGAAGAGGCCTCCCTGACCACCCTTATGTCCGTTTGGCTCTAAATTGGAACCCTCTGGACACAAGTGGAGGGCTCCTTCTGGGTTGTAACCCACCTCCGGAAGCCGCTTCCGACAGGCCCAAAGGCTGCCTCCACGGCCCTCAGAATGAAAGTGACTTCCGGGCCACTTCTAGGCTTGTGAATGCGACCTCCAGTCCTGTCTGGAGGTGTTCCAAGGCCCGCAGAGGCCTATGGAGGCCATCCTCAGACCCAGCACGACACAGGAGCAGTTTCCAGAGGTCCGGGGAGGCAGGGGCGGGGCTGAAAAGGGGCGGGGCCGCACTGCAGTATAAAGGTTCCATCAGTGCCAGTGATGGGGCTGAAGCGTCAGGATGCGAGGCTGAGGGCTGGGTCTCCATAACCACAGGAAGTGGGGGCTGTGTGACCCCTCCCATCTTGCAGCCAATCGGAAGCAACGGGGAAGGCTCTGCAGGCGGGGCATCTGGATCCCTCCCAGGTGGACAGAGGGGGCCTTGAGATGCAGCGAGGCCGGACTGTGACGACAGTGGAGGGGGAGCCCCCTCCAACCTGGGCCAGGGGATGGGGAACCCTCCCCCCCAGCCTATATGAATACATCTCATTATATGGAATTGGAATTTAAAATCCCTTTTCCATATTGATACATTTGGGCTCTGACACATTTTGATTGAAAACCACCACCAGGGAGGGCTCTTTTTTGTGTTTTAAAACAGATGTATCTTCTTCACAATAAAAATAGTGCCATTGGCTTTATCCACCCTGGTCCGAGAAGAGGGACCTGCGCTGGTGGGAGGTTCTCTCTCTCCCCTCTTCGCGAGTCGGTTCTTAAGAACATAAGAAGAGCCCTGCTGGATCAGGCCAAAAGCCCATCTAGTCCAGCTTCCTGTGTCACACAGTGGCCCCACCAGATGCCTCAGGGAGCACACGAGACAACAAGATACCTGTGTCCAGTCGCCACTCCCTTGCACCTGGCACAGAGAAAACCCACTTCTAAAACCAGGAGGTTGCTTATGGCTTGTAACCTGTGATGGTCTTTTCCTCCATGAATTTGTCCAAACCCCTTTTAAAGGCATCTAGGCCAGGTGCCATCACCACATCCTGTGGCAAGGAGTTCCACAGATGAATCACACGCTGGGTAAAGAAATATTTTCTTTTGTCTGTTCTAACTCTCCCTCTAACTCTCTTGACGGACAGCAGCGTCTCTGCAGCCCAGGAGGCCCAGGCCTGCCTCCAGCCCCCGTTCCGTTCCCCCCCCCCCCGCTCTTGTGACAACCCTGACTGGCTGGATTTCTAAATGAGGACAGCTCCTCCCTGCCTCGGCTGCCTTGGGGGAGCACCAGTCTGCTTCCCTTCCCGGGGAGCGTGCCTGCCATGCCCCCCCTCCGATTCCTGTTGCCCCAACACAATAGGAGCTGATGGCTGTGGGTTGCCAGCTGCCAGGCCTGCCGTTGACGGCAGATCAGAGCTTCTGATGCCGAATGAATTGGCAGCTGCCTCCCTTCTCCAACACGGCCTGTCTGCAGTGTGTGTGCTGTAGACGACCCCTGGAAAGGCTCCCGTCTTCAGTGGCTTTTCAGCCACAAGCTTGTACTGCTGATCCAGCGTGGGAGCCGGGTGCTTTGGTGGCTGCTACCTGTGCCCGCCGGAGCAGGCGCCTGTGGCTCGTGTGTCCAGGGTGCAGTTTGGCTGTGCAAACGCTCCAAGAGTCTGGAAGGTGTCTCGTTGGAACAGAATGTGCCAGGCCCTCCTCGGGGCCGCCGAGAGGAGCTGGAGGGCTCTGCGGGGATGGTCTGGGCCGAATTCAGGCAGCAGCAGCAGCAGCGTGGGTGTGGGGTCGTCTCTGGCGAGCTGGTGCTGAGACATGGGACTTGTCCGGAGCTGGCTTTGGAGATGTGTGCGGCCAGCCAGCCCTCGGGTGGGGGGCGGGAGCCAGCCGAGCGGGCACTGTGGCTTCTCGCCCCACTGCAGCGATTCCTTTCAGGCTGGGACAAGAAGGCCCAGTCCCCAGCTGGCACGGTGTCCTTGCTGGTCCTGAGAGGCAGAGAACCTCTGAGCCTGGAGGAGGTGTGTGATGGACATTGTGACCTATCGCCACTGCCCCTCCTCTGGTCTTCCAGTCCCCTTTGGAAACCATCTCGGCGTGTGGCCATCCCCACATCTTGTGTCAAGGAGCCCCACAGTCTGGCTGTGCATGGCTGGAGTGCCGTCTTCTGTTGTCCCTCCGACGGCTCCCCCCACTGAGCTTCACTGGGTGACCCAGCCAGCTTCTAGTGTTGTGTGTGAGAGAGGAGAGAGAGAAAGAGACCACCACCACCCCTCTCTCTCCACACCCTGCTCCCTTCGACGGGCCTGAATCGTGTCCTCCCTCCCTGGGGCTGAGCTGGGTCTTCAGGGTTGGTTCTGGGCTTCTCTGACTTCTGCTGCCCTTCCCCAGAGCCATGCTGGCCAACGCTGCCATGATGCGGATCCTCATCAAGGGGGGGAAGGTGGTGAACGATGACTGCACCCAAGAGGCAGACGTCTACATTGAAAACGGCATCGTGCAGCAGGTGGGCCGAGAGCTCATGATCCCAGGCGGGGCCAAGGTCATCGATGCCACCGGCAAGCTGGTCATCCCAGGGGGCATCGATACCAGCACCCACTTCCACCAGACCTTCATGAATGCCACCTGTGTGGACGACTTCTACCATGGCACTAAGGTACCACACTTTCTTCTGTGCGCAACTGCAGTGGGATGGCAGCAGCCTGCAAGGCCTTGTGGGACGACCCAGGGAGGAGGTGGCGGCAATGCTCAGTGTCCGCTGTGGAGGGACGGGGTGGGCAGAATGCGTCCCTGCCTGTCGGCTTTGCTGGAACGCTCAGCAGCGCTCAGGACCACTGAGCACGGCCTTCTTCAGGGCCACCTGCTTGGGATGGGTGTCGCGGGGGCAGTGTTTGCAGGTCCCAGAAAGGGGGGGCGGGGGGACTCCGGCTTGAGATTGTGCCCATTGAGCTCTGGTGTCCCGCGGGGCTCCGTTCTGCCCCTCCTGAAAAATCAGATCTGCCTTTTGTTATCTGTACCTGAGGCTGCAATTCTGTGCACACTGACCTGGGAGTAAGCCCCATTGAACACAATGGGACTTGCTTCTGAGCAGAAATGCATAGGATTGGGCTGATAGTCATCTTCCCTCTTGATTAATGCAACACACTGCATGTGGGGCGTGGCCTGAAGAGTACCCAAAAGGTACAATTGGTACGAAATGCAGCTGTGAGACCATTGATGAGAACAAGACATTAAGGACATCAGAAGAGCCTGGCTGCTGGATCAGGCCAAGGGCCCATCTTGTCCAGCTTCCTGCATCTCACGCTGGCTCCCCAGATGCCTCAGGAAGAACATAGACATACCTGTATCCTGTGGCCACGCCCTGGCATCCGGGGGTAGGCTACCTCTAAAACCCAGAGGCTACATATAGTCATCAGGGCTTGTAACCTGTGATGGACTTTTCCTCCCCAAGTCTGTCCAGTCCCCCCTTTAAAGGCATCCAGGCCAGATGCTGCAGATCTCTCCCACGGCTAGCTTTGTACAACAAGGCACCATAAGAACGTTAGAAGAGCCCTGCAGCTGGATCAGGCCAAGGCCCATCTAGCCCAGCTTGCTGCATCTCACAGTGGCCCCACCAGATGCCTCAGGGAGCAGCACGCAGGGCAACAAGAGACCTGTATCCTGTCGCCACTCCCTTACACCTGGCATACAGAGAAAACTTACTTCTAAAACCAGGAGGTTGCTTATGGCTTGTAACTTGTGATGGCCTTTTCCTCCATGAATCTGTCCAATCCCCTTTCCTTTCTTATCACCCATTTCCAGTAGCGTCACTAGACGCGCGACACCCTAGGGCGTGGGGGGTGCGCGTCAACCCCCCGCCCTAGGGTGAACCGCCCCAAGCACCCCCTTACCTGAAGGCCGGGGAGCCCACCGGGGAGCCGGCCTTGGAGCGTCCGGCTCTGCCGGCGCTCCAGGGCCTTCTGAAGGTCCGATGCTTGAAAACGTACAGTTTTACATTTTTCGTGCCCCTTTGCCCTCAGAAAAGTACTGCGCATGCGCGAAAACGTAAGAATTATGTTTTCAAGCAGCGGGCCTTCAGAAGGCCCTGGAGCGTCGGCGGAGCCAGACGCTCCAAGGCTAGCTCCCGGGCCTCGGAGCCTCCGGACTATGGAGGCTCCGAAGCCGGGGAGCCGGCCTCGGAGCGTCCGACCGTGACGCGCGTCACCAATGACGCGCGTCACCTCCGGGCGGTTCGCCCCACCCGCCACGCTCCGTCGACGCCAGTGCCCATTTCCCTCCCCCACCGTCCAGCAGACTAACTACATTTCTGGCAGATTTGCTGCTTCTAACATATTTGAAGAAGCTTTTAGAACATAAGAAGAGCCCTGCTGGATCAGGCCAAAGGCCCATCTAGTCCAGCTTCCGGTATCACACAGTGGCCCCACCAGATGCCTCAGGGAGCACAAGACAACAGGATACTTGTATCCTGTCGCCACTCCCTTGCACCAGGCACAAAGAAAACCTACTCCTACAACCAGGAGGTTGCTTATCCCCATCATGGCTTGTAAGCTGTGATGGACTTTTCCTGCATAAATCTGTCCAACCCTTTTAAAGGCATCCAGGCCAGGTGCCATCACCACCTCCTGTGGCAAGGAGTTCCACAAACCAATTACACTCTGGGTAAAGAAATATTTTCTTTTGTGTGTTCTAACTCTCCCTCCACTCAATTTTAGTGCATGTCCCCTGGTTCTGGTGTTATGTGAGAGGGAAAACAACTTCTCTCTATCCACTCTCTCCATCCCGTGCATAATTTTATACTTCTCAATCATGTCCCCCCTCAGCCTCCTTTTTTCTAGACTGAAGAGCCCCAAATGGTCCGGCCTTGCTGGCTAAGGGAAGCCCCTTGGCTGGGCTCACCTGCTTCCCAGCCTGTGGCTTTGGGCAGTGGCCAACCAGCCCAGAGGCGTCACTAGGACGCGCGTCACCCCAGGGCGGGGGGGGCGCACGCCACCCTAGTGAAGCCCCCGACAATGCCCACCCCCCCGAATATAAGTATCGGCGCTGCCATAGGCCGCGCAGCGATTTTTTTTTTTACTTGACTCCCAGTACTTGACTCGGTTTAGCTTCACAACTCTCCACAGTCTTGTGCCAAAGGCCCGGTAGGAGCTGTCCAGGCCCCTGGTGCTGAAAGAGCCTGGCTCCCTACAACTCTGCCCAGGAAAAAGGAGTTTCACTTTGGGGAGATGCAACTACAAGGGCCCTAGTTCTGCATTCCGATTGAGAAGCAAATAATTGCCAGGCCTTGTTTTTTAAGCGGGAGAACAGCCCTCCTCCCTTCTGTGTCCCGGGATGCTTTGGGGCACCCTGAGTTCTTTTGGAGACGACCAGCTTCTCCAAATTAATTTGCAAACATGACCTGAACCAGCAGCGTCAGGCTGTCACGTAGCGCAAGGATTGGAGCGCCACTGATCTCCTTCACCCCAGCAATAGCTGTGTTTATTTTTAAAAAATCCAGCCAGAGGGAGGGGCCCCCTGTGAAACGTTCAAGTTAGTTCCTGGCACTTGGAGGTCTTGTGATGTTGTCGTGGGTAGAACTGGACTGGGGCCAGAGATACCCGGGTTCTAGTCCTCCCTCGGCCATGACCCTGTCTGGGAGGCCGTGGTTGGGCCCGTCTCTCTCTTGCAGCCTATGATACTTCCTAGGGTTGTTATGGGGGATAAAGGGGGCAGGGGAGAACTATGTACCCCACTCAGAGCTCCATGGAGGCAGTCCAGGGTAAATATGTTTTGAGTTGGTACTTATCAAGGTCGTCTGACAGAAGGGGAGACTTCCAGGCTCGCACCTGCGCAAGCAAACCAGCCCCAGCCCAAGCTCCTTCCTGCGACAGGCAGCCAGGTCAGGAGCAGAGCAGGGCAGAGCCGCCCGTTGCTCTGGAGCAAGCAGCTCTCCCTGTTTCTAGTGACTGGCTGAGCCTTGCAGCACACAGGGCCACCACTGTCAGGTTTTTCAACAAGTCTTCACAGCAGCAAGTGAACATCTAGTGGGCAAAACCTGCCTGGAAAATGGGGGAGGGGTGACAGTCTGCACAGAATTCAGGATCAGGCATAGGAGCAAAGGATCTGGCACCAGAAATCCTGCTGTCGTCGTCGTCCCCCCACTTGTAGGAAGCAGCCTCTATATGCCCCATTTTGCCCTGGAATAGTGAGCCCCTCTCATTGGAGAACCTTACTCCTCTGGAATGAAAAGTGACGTGACCAGAGAGAGAGAGAGAGAGAGAGAGAGAGAGAATCAGGGGTCGTTTCTCAGTTTCAGGGTCATGTGAAGAAGCCCTGATCCAGCCAGGCTGTGAGGACGGAGCTGCTTCTCCTTGGCTGGCTTCTGACATGCAACTTGCATGGGTTTTTTTTCTTGGACAACAGTTGCCACTGCTGTCTCCAGACACCGTAAATAGGAAGGGAGAGGAGGCCTTTCCAGGCACCGTTGAAATTGGAGGGCAGGAGCAGGTGGCTTGCAAGCTCCTGCAGCTCCAGGGAGAGGTGCCTGTTGGTCTGTCATCTGTCTTAAAACATTTGTGCTCTACTTTTCCCCTCCCAAAAGGAGGCACCCAAGACAGCTTGCAGTCCCAAAATGAACCAGTAAAAACACAATAAAAGCAAAACCACAAACTGCAAGGAACAACCCCAAACTGAGTGTTAGGTCCAATCAGCAGAGAAAACAAAGCTTCAGAAGCTTGGCAGAAAAGGCAGCGAAACTGTCAAGAGTCAGCCTGGTCTCTTGGGGCAGGAAGTCCCACGTGGTGGTAAAGGCTCTCTCTCTCTCTCTCATCTCTGCCAACAATTATCTAGACCCCTTTCAATCTGGTTTCAGGCCGGGCTTTGGGACGGAAACGGCCATGGTTGCCTTGGTGGATGATCTACGCCGAGGGCTGGACAGGGGGAGTGCGTCCCTGTTGGTTCTGCTGGACCTCTCAGCGGTTTTCGACACCATCAACCACGGTGTCCTTCTGGGATGACTGGCCGAGCTGGGGGTCGGGGGCACCGTT
This sequence comes from Plestiodon gilberti rubricaudatus, assembly GCA_026170595.1. Taxonomy (NCBI): domain Eukaryota; kingdom Metazoa; phylum Chordata; class Lepidosauria; order Squamata; family Scincidae; genus Plestiodon; species Plestiodon gilberti. The sequence continues at coordinate 762,592 of JANXHW010000001.1, read as the reverse complement.
CTGCAGTGGTCCCGCTCCTACTTGGCAGATAGGTCCCAGATGGTGGTGCTGGGGGACGCCTGTTCGGCATCCTGGCCCTTGAGGTTTGGGGTGCCACAGGGTTCCATCTTGTCCCCCATGCTATTTAACATCTACATGAAACCGCTGGGAGAGGTCATCTGGGGATTTGGAGTTGGGTGCTATCAATATGCTGATGACACCCAGTTCTATCTCTCCTTTCCACCTGATTCCAGGGTGGCTGTTGAGGTTCTGGAGCACTGCCTGGAGGCAGTTGGGACCTGGATGAGGGCTAATAAGCTGAAACTAAACCCGGACAAGACAGAGGTTCTCCTAGTCCGGAAATCCACAATGCAGGTACTAGAGTATCGTCCTGCTCTGAAGGGGGTTGCACTCCCTCTGAAGGAGCAGGTCCGCAGCTTGGGGGTCCGCCTGGATCCGCAGCTGCTCCTGGATTCCCAGGTGGCGGCTGTGGCCAGGGGGGCCTTTGTCCAGCTTTGGCTGGTGCGCCAGCTGTGACCGTACTTGGATCGTGCAGACCTGACCACGGTGATCCATGCCACGGTGACGTCGCAATTAGATTATTGTAGTGCACTCTACGTGGGGCTGCCCTTGAAGACGGTTCGGAAACTGCAATTAGTGCAGATTGCGGCGGCCCATGTAGTTACTGGGGGTAGGCGGTTCGACTGTCGGGCCGCTTCTTCAGCGGCTGCACTGGCTGCCGATTCGTTTCCGGGCCCAATTCAAAGTGCTGGTTTTGACCTTTAAAGCCCTATATGGCCTGGGGCCAGGATATCTGAGAGACCGCCTACTTCCATATATTCCGGCTCGTCTCCTTAGGTCACCAGAGAAGGTCCTTTTGCGGGTACCATCGCCCAGAGAGGTGCGAGGGGCGGCGGCCAGAAATAGGGCCTTCTCAGTAGTGGCACCAACCCTATGGAATTCCTTCCCTCTTGACTTATGTACTGCTCCCTCCCTGGAGACCTTCCGGTGAGGCCTGAAAACTTTCCTGTTTAAGGAAGCCTTCTGAGTCCTTGCCTTTTTTAACATCCTGCTGGTACAGGTGGTGCTGCTGCTTTTTATGCTCTTGTTTTAATTCTAATTTGATCTGTTTTTATTAGATGATTTTTTTACTAGTTTTTGTGGATTGTTTTTATTGTTTTAAATGTGCATTATTTTTTGTATTATTGTATCCCATGTTTCCCATGTTGTAAGCCGCCTTGGGTCCCTTCGGGGAGAAAGGCGGGGTAAAAATACTGTAAATAAAAAATAAATCAATAAATCTCCAGACATGCAGGACTGCCCACCCCTCCAGCACACGCTGCCCGTCCACACCAGCGTCCCAGAGTATTGGTCCCTGCTCAGAGTCGCCACGGAGGCGAGAGCCAGCCGTGGGCAAGGGCCCTTGCAGTCTTACGTGGCCATCGAAAAAGCCCTGCCAAACTGATGTCTCCCAGAAGGGGGCTTCGGAAGCGGCTCTCGGGGCTCTGGCAGGTTATGTGGAGATAGGCCTGACCACAGGCCCACGGGGTGGCCTCAGCCCAAGCACGTGGTCAGCTTCAGAGCCCCAGGTGCCAGGCGGGATGAATTGCCGGGTGATGAGTTTGATTGCCCTGAGTAGCTGACATACCCTCCCTCCTAGCGACTGGCTCTCGGCCCACTACGGGAGCTGCGGCTTCTTCCAAGGGGGATCCCCAGTGTTCTAGCTACAGTTCCTGTCAGGATCCTCCCTCCTGCCACAGAAATATTAGAATGATGATGATACGTCTAATCATATCTCTCACCTTTCTTTAAACTCGGGGGGGGGGGGCTCCAGTGCTGAGCCCAAACAGGTATGAAATGCTCCAACGCAATGAGACAATAGCCTGGAGGGGGAGGATAGAGCCCAGCCAAGAGTGAAGGGGTTGCCCCCACACCGCTGCTGCATTGGGCCGTGCTGCCGACTGCACCCTGGGGGCGGGCTGGGGGCCGCCGCCAGCACTCTGACCATAGCCCCTGCTCACCTGCGCTGCTGCAGAGGCCGAACTCTGCTCGTGCCCTGGAGGTGTTGGCCTCACCAAGACCGGGCCTGCAGACCCCCACCAGCTGCCTTCTCCTGTGCTGGGCCCAGGCGCCCCTCCTGCTCCTGCCAGCACTGCTCTCGGCCTGCTCTGGCTTGGCAGCTCCCTCCCTCCCTCCCACCCCTGACAGAGTGACCCCAGGGTGCCTTCCCTCAGGCCTTTTGCCTCCAGCTCCACCACACAAAACGTGCCCAGTGCCAGCCACCCCTGTCGCCCCGTGTACCAGCTTACCAAGCACATGCCTGCGGCCTGACCTCCCCCCCCAACCCTGCTGGACTTTCCCTCCTGTTCCCCCCCCCCCATGCATTGCCTCGTCTTAGGTCTATCAGTGGCTACTGGTCAGGGGGGCTCTGCACCCCCTCCTGCTCTGAGTTGCAGCAGGGGAGGGGTCTGCCTTGCTCTCCTGCTTGTGTGCTTCTCTGGGGGACTGGGGGGAGGGCTGTGGCCCAGCCAGCAGGGCTCTTCTGGTGTTCTGGCGACCTCCTTAGTTTGGAAAACGCAGAGGGCAGGAACTGAGAGTGGGGAGAGTGAAGATGCCCTGCGGTCAGCAAGAAGACCCCCCCAGCTCCTTCTGGTCCTGCCTGCCTTGACCGCATGGCAGGGGGCCAGTGTGGAGCGGAGGGGGGAGCAGTGGCCTGGTAAGTTTGGGTTGGCCGGGCAGGGACAGGAAGCCAACATCAGAAGAGCCCTGCTGGATCAGGCCAAAGGCCCATCCAGTCCAGCCTCCTGCGTCACACAGTGGCCCCACCAGATGCCTCAGGGAGCACAAGACAACAAGATAACCTGTTTCCTGTCGTCACACTCTTGCATCTGGCATTCAGAGATAGCCTACCTCTAAAACCCAGAGGCTGCGTATAGTCATCATGGCTTCTAACCTGTGATGGACTTTTCCTCCATAAATCTGTCCAATCCCCTTTTAAAGGGATCCAGGCCAGGTGCCATCACCACATCCTGTGGCAAGAAGTTCCACAAACCCATTACACGCTGGGTAAAGAAATATTTTCTTTTGTCTGTTTTAATACTCCCTCCACTCAATTTGAGTGGATGTCCCCTAGTTCTAGTGTTGTGTGAGAGGGAGAAGAACTTCTCTCTATCCACTCTCTCCATCCCGTGCATAATTTTATACGTCTCAATCATATCCCCCCTCAACCACCTTTTTCCTAGACTGAAGAGCCCCAAACACTGTAGCCTTTCCTCATAAGGGAGGTGCTCCAGCCCACTATTTATTTTAGTCGCTCTCATCTGCACCGTTTCCAGTTCCACTATATCCTTTTTGAGATGTGGTGAGCAGAACTGGACACAATACTCCAGATGTGGGCTTACCATCGATTTGTACAACGGCATAATAATATTGGCCGTTTTATTCTCAATCCCTTTGTTAATGATCCCGAGCATGGAATTGGCCTTCTTCACAGCCACCGCACACTGGGTCGACGCTTTCATCAACCTGTCCGTCAGCACCCCAAGATCTCTCTCTTGATCCGTCACAGACAACTCAGAACCCCCATTAGCGTATATGTGAAATTTTGGTTTCTTGCCCCAATGTGCATCACTTTGCACTTACTTACATTGAAGCGCATCTGCCATTTTGCTGCCCATTCTCCCAGTTTGGAGAGATCCTTCTGGAGCTCTTCACAATCCCTGCTGGTCTTCACCACCCGGAAAAGTTTAGTGTCATCCGCAAACTTGGCCACCTCGCTGCTTATCCCCAACTCCAGGTCATTTATGAGCAAGTTGAAAATCACCGATCCCAAGACCGATCCTTGGAGCACACCTCTTTTCACCTCTCGCCATTTTGAAAATTGCCCATTGACACCCACTCTCTGTTTCCTAGTCTTCAACCAGTTCCTAATCCATAGGAGGACCTGCCCCCTTATTCCCTGACTATGGAGTTTTTTCAGGAGCCTTTGATGAGGGACTGTGTCAAACGCCTTCTGAAAATCCAGATATATAATATCCACGGGTTCTCCCGCATCCACATGCCAGTTGACTTTTTCAAAGAATTCTAAAAGGTTTGTGAGGCAAGACTTCCCCTTGCAGAAGCCATGTTGAGTCTCCCTCAGCAAAGCTTGTTCTTCTATATGTTTTCCGATTTTATCCTTAATGAGGCTTTCCACCATCTTCACTGGAACAGATGTTAGGCTGACCGGCCTGTAGTATCCCAGGTCCCCCCCTCTGTCCTTTTTTAAAGATTGGCATGACATTAGCTATACTCCAATCCTCTGGCACAGTGGCCGTTTTAAGGGACAAGTTGCATATTTTTGTCAAGATATCAGCAACTTCATTTTTGAGTTCCTTAAGCACTCTTGGGTGAATGCCATCTGGGCCTGGTGACTTATTGATCTTTAATTTGTGAGTTAAGTCTGTCTTATCTTTTAACCTGTATTTGACTTAATTCTTTAGTCAGGAGTGGCCGTTCGGGCAGCGGCGTCTGCCCGAGGTCTTCTGCCATGACTCGGTAACATTTACCTCCCTGACCAGGTCCTGAGTACCACACAATATCAAATCCAGAGTCACCTGTCCTCTGGTCGGCTCCGTGACTAGCTGCTCTAAGGCACAGTCATTTAACATATCCAGAAATCCAGTCTCTTTTTCACGACCAGAGCTTGAATTGACCCAGTCGATGTGAGGATAATTGAAGTCCCCCATGATCACTACCCTGTCTCTCACCAACATCTCTCTGATTTGTTTCCTCATCTCGAGGTCCCCTTCAGGTTTTTGATCTGGGGTACGATAACATACCCCCATTATTACATCGCTCCTTGAGCCTGGTAACTTAACCCACAGTGATTCTATGGTAGAGTTGAACCCCCCTTCAATCTCTACTCTGCTGGATTCTACCCCTTCTTTAACATAGATGGCCACCCCACCTCCAACACATCCCTCTCTGTCCTTCCTATAGAGTTTGTAGCCTGGGATTGCGGTATCCCACTGGTTCTCTGCATTCCACCAGGTTTCCGTTATGCCCACTATGTCGATGTTTTCCCTCGCCACCAAACATTCCAGTTCTCTCATCTTCGCTCAGAGACTTCGGGCATTTGCATAAAAGCACTTGTATATCAGATTCCCCGAGAAGGGTTCTTTATTTGCTTCTTTTTTCCTGCATCCTCTCATCCTGATGGACTGGCTGTCACATCCCATCCCACTTCCTCTCCCAATTTCTACTCTGTTGTAACCTTGCTGTTCCTGAACCTCTCCACCCTCATTCCCTAAAGATGAGGAGTCCCGAACTGGATGCCCCTTGGCTCCTGTCGGCTTTCCCCCAGGAGTCAGTTTAAAAGCTGCTCTGCCACCTTCTTAATGTTACGCGCCAGCAGCAGTCTGGTTCCGTTTTGGTTCAAGGGAAGCCCGTCCCTCTTGTACAGGCCCGGCTTGTCCCAAAACATTCCCCAGTGCCTAACAAACCTAAACCCCTCCTCCTGACACCAGTGTCTCATCCACGCATTGAGACCCCTGAGCTCCGCCTGCCTAGCTGGCCCTGCGCATGTAACACGTAGCACTTCCGAGAACGCTACCTTTGGGGTCCTGGATTTGAGCTTTCTACCTAGCAGCCTAAATTTTGCTTCCAGGACAGTCCGGCTACATTTCCCCACGTCGTTGGTGCCGACATGCACCACAACCGCTACCTCCTCCCCAGCACTCTCTACCAGCCTATCTAGACGAGATGTGATGTCCGCAACCTTCGCACCAGGCAGGCAAGTCACCATGCGGTCCTCACATCCGTCACAGACCCCCCCCTCTATGTTCCTGACTATAGAATCACCCACTACAAGAAGCCCCCTTCTCCCCCTTCCCAGAGGAGTATTCGTAGTGCGACTGGATATGGGCCCATCACCTGAAGAAAAGGTCCCCACCAAGGGATAGTGTCCCACATCTCCAGAATGATGTCCTCCAGCCCTGAGACTTCCTTCCCTGGCAGCGGAGGAGCTGCCCAACTGAGAGTGGGATGATGCCTCCACGTCCCTGCAAGTCCCACCCTGGCCCCTCTCTACCTGCCTCTCCAGGTCAGCAACCAAGGCTTCAAGGGAGGAAACCCGTTCCCTGAGAGCCTGGAGCTCACCCTGCCTACACCTTTTGTTTTGTATGGATCGCTGCAGTTTGTGTGTTTTCCTTTTTGCTTACCATCTGCTCAATGAAGAGTTCTGTAGGACTCAGAGCCTTGCTGATTGGATTCCTTGCTTCTTTTGGCTGGCCCTAAATCAAGTCTTGCCATCCTTGGGCCTGAGGAGTGTTTCTTCTAAAGGCCCAGTGTGGCGGCCTGTCATTTTGTGATCATCTGTCACCTTCGGCTGTCGACTGCCTTGGCCCGGCCCGGCTGCAGTGTCTGTGGCCGCCACGCCGGCTCGTTTTCCTGCTCTGCCTGGAGGCTGGCTCAGGCCCTCAAGTTAGCCACACCTGGAATGAGGAAGCCTGTTCTGCCCCGATTGCCCCACCCTACAGGGCGCACACACACACACACACACACACACACACACACACACACACACACGGCCTTAGTGCCCTTGTGTCTTTCAACCTTGGGCTGTGTCTTGTGCCAACACGTCAAGGAGATGCCAGCCAGCGGCCCGGCCAGGTGGTCCTCCCTCCCTCCCTCTTCCTGCCCAGCCACTGGCTGCACAACCTCCAAGCAGTTTGGGGGATTCAAAGCTGCTCTCTTCTTACTCAAGGGCACCTTTTTAGTTAGTCAGGTTCTTCCTTAATTAACATAGTGGATTAATCAACACAGTGGTGTGCTTACACCCGGTGGGAGGGGGGTGGCAGCACAAAATGACACACACCCCCATGCTGTCGCACCCGGAAGTGACATCACTGGCCCCTGACCCCTGAAAAGGCGCCCAGCAGCTCAAAAAAGTGCATAATTTCACGCCGCCACCCACCCGCAGGAGCCACCGAACGCTGCAGTTTTCTCTCTTTGCCACCGATGTGGCCGTTTTGTCACACACGCACACACTTGTCACCTGGGGGCAATCCACCCCCGCCCCCCCTAGCTGCACCTCTGAATCAACAAAATATTGCAGCCCAGTTGTATTTATTCCCTCCCCTTTGTATTCCCAGTTCTGTTTGGCAGCTTGTGAACCATGACCAGCAGGCCAGGATTTTCCTCTGTTGCACCGCACCGCACAGTTTCGTAGCAGAGACCATCATGAAGAGTGTAGGAATTGGGGGGAGGGGGGTAGCTATTTGTTGCTCCGTTCCCCTCTCCCTTACTCTGTTTTACTCCCCACCCACGTGGCAGACGTGCTTAGCTTTACTTGGCTAGAGAAAACACACTAGGCATAGTTGATTGAAGTTGCAAAAAAGAAGTTTACTTACAGTTTCATTCATATGTACAGCTTCTGATTCATATCAGAGGATACACTAAACTTGAAGGACAGAACCCCTCTACAACCGGGGCTCTCTGCAAGGAAGCATGGCATAAGATGGCCGCTGGGCTCCAGAGGAGCTTGGCATCATCTCATCTACTCTGGCAGCAGGATGGAAGAGACTGAGAGAAGGGAGAAGAAGAAAGAAACTGGGTCTGGGGCCACGCCTCTTCCTTAAGACAATGAGGGGTCAATGACAAGAGGGTCTACCTAGGTGATCCAATAACATGCATGCACACACACACACACCCCGTATCCAGCATACGGAATTTGCCCCTTATTCCAACAAAGAATTGTCTCTGTATGAGGTGTCCTGTGCGGGGACAGGACACTCATGGCCCTAGCTAGGGGGGCTTGGGCAGAGAGAGCAACATGCTCTCGGCCTGGCTGCTCAATGGGGAGGTTTCCCTGGAGACTGGGCATTAGAGAGGAAGTGTGTGATCATGGCTGGGGGGGGGCAGCCCCGAAGACTCCCAGGCTGTGTTCCGCGGTGTCGTCTGCACCTGGGGTGAGCTGAGAAGGCCAAGAAGGTTGGCCCTCTCCAGCTCCCTGGTGACCGCCTGGGCTCGCTGGTCTGATCCCCCTTCAGCCCCCAGGAGTTGGAGCTTTAGAGGCACCCGGAAGAGGTGGGTCCGCGGCATTTCTACCCCGCCAGATCAGCTGACAAAGCTCACTCACTGCTGCTCCCATTCAGGTGGCCTGTTACCCCGCCACTGGGGAGGAGCAATTCTCTTCCCCAGCTACTCTGAAGTCCACACCAGAGGCGCAGGAGACGTGATGATTTGTCAGGACCTGCTGTGCTTCAGCTTGATGGGGGCGGCTGGCCGCTGGCTGCCCGCATACATCTCTCTCCTCCATTGACCACAGTGAGGTTTGCAGCAGGGCATTCACGCCAACGAGAGAGACATTTCTCTTGGAACCGTGTTTGTGCCGGGAGTGGTGCGGACTGAAAACCAAACTTCTCCCAGCAGAAGGCAGGCCGTCTGGAGCCTCTCCCTGGCCTGCTTGGAGCTGTGCTCTCTGCCTGTCACCCTCTCCTTGCTCCACGTCCGACCTGGCGGGACTCTGAAGGTAGCACGGCTCGGCTGGGGAGGGGCTTGGAAGGGCCAACTCCCAGTGGGTTGCGGGTGGCGGGTGGCCTTGCCTCTGAACTGGATCAGTACAGGATTTGAGCAGCTCTGTTCTGGCCCCTGTGTTCGAGGAGCATAAGAACATAAGAAGAGCCCTGCTGGATCAGGCCAAAAGCCCATCTAGTCCAGCTTCCTGTGTCACACAGTGGCCCCACCAGATGCCTCAGGGAGCACAAGACAACAAGATAACCTGTTTCCCGTTAACACTCCCTTGCACCTGGCATACAGAGAAAACCCACTTCTAAAAACCAGGAGGTTGCTTATGGCTTGTAACCTGTGATGGTCTTTTCCTCCATGAATCTGTCCAAACCCCTTTTAAAGGCATCTAGGCCAGGTGCCATCACCACATCCTGTGGCAAGGAGTTCCACAGATGAATTACACGCTGGGTAAAGAAATATTTTCTTTTGTCTGTTCTAACTCTCCCTCCACTCAATTTTAGTACATGTCCCCTGGTTCTGGTGTTGTGCGAGAGGGAGAAGAATTTTCCTCTATCCACTCTCTCCATCCCATGCATAATTTTATAAGTCTCAATCATGTCCCCCCTCATGCGCCTTTTTTCTAGGCTGAAAAGCCCCAGACGCTGTAGCCTTTCCTCATAAGGGAGGTGCTCCAGCCCACGAATCATTCTGGTCGCTCTTTTCTGCACCTTTTCCAATTCAACTATATCCTTTTTGAGGTGTGGTGACCAGAACTGGACACAATACTCCAGATGTGGCCTTACCATCGATTTGTACAAAGGCAGAATGATATTGGCCGTTTTATTCTCAATCCCTTTTTTAATGATCCCGAGCATGGAATTGGCCTTCTTCACAGCCGCCGCACACTGGGTCGACACTTTCATCGACCTGTCCACCAGCACCCCAAGATCTCTCTCTTGATCCGTCACAGACAACTCAGAACCCATTAGCGTATATGTGAAATTTTGGTTTCTTGCCCCAATGTGCATCACTTACATTGAAGCGCATCTGCCATTTTGCTGCCCATTCTCCCAGTTTGGAGAGATCCTTCTGGAGCTCTTCACAATCCCTGCTGGTCTTCACCACCCGGAAAAGTTTAGTGTCATCTGCAAACTTGGCCACCTCACTGCCTATCCCCGACTCCAGGTCATTTATGAATAAGTTGAAAAGCACCGGTCCCAAGACCGATCCTTGGGGCACACCGCTTTTCACCTCTCGCCATTGTGAAAATTGCCCATTGACTCCCACTCGCTGTTTCCTGGTCTTCAACCAGTTCCTAATCCACAAGAGGACCTGCCCTCTTATTCCCTGACTGTGGAGTTTTCGCAGGAGCCTTTCATGAGGGACCGTGTCAAACGCCTTCTGAAAATCCAGATATATAATATCCACGGGTTCGCTCGCATCCACATGCCTGTTGACCTTTTCAAAAAATTCTAACAGGTTTGTGAGGCAAGACTTCCCCTTGCAGAAGCCATGCTGACTCTCCCTCAGCAGAGCTTGTTCTTCTATGTATTTTAAGATTTTATCCTTAATGAGACTTTCCACCATCTTCCCTGGAACAGAGGTTAGGCTGACCGGCCTGTAGTTTCCCGGGTCCCCCCTCCCCCCTCCTTCCTTTTTTAAAGATTGGCGTGACATTAGCTATACTCCAATCCTCTGGCACAGTGGCCGTTTTAAGGGACAAGTTGCATATTTGGGTCAAGAGGTCAGCAACTTCATTCTTGAGTTCCTTCAGAACTCTTGGGTGGATGCCATCCGGGCCTGGTGATTTATTGATCTTTATTTTGTCAATTAAGCAGTTGCCTGCTTTTCATGGAGTGGCTCCTTTCTTCCTCAGTGAACCCGCTGTACCCTCCTCCCCTGTGTCGTCGTCCTTGGGAGGGTCTGGCAGCCTCTCCCCCTCCCTCCCTCCCTCCCTCCCTCCCTCCCTCCCTCCTGCAGGACTTCTCTCTCCAGGCCGGTCAGCAGGGTGCAGCTGGCCTGGCTTCCCAGTTTGGCCTCTCCTGATGCGTAGGGCTTGATCTGAACAAGGACCTACCTGTAATCTCGTCCATCCCTGGCATCTGAGTTCATATGAGGTTGGGCTGTGGATAGTCTGGGGAGGAGTGCCTCTGAGCACGTGCAGAGTGTCCGTGGGGCCACTGGGGGGCTGGAAGACCCCAGCAGCCAGGCTGGAGCAGCGAGGCGGAGTCGCTTTGCCCAGCGGCCCTCCTCCTCCCACTACTGGCATGCCTCCCTCCCTCCCTTCCTCTCTCTCTGCAGGCGGCCCTGGTGGGCGGCACCACCATGGTGATTGGGCAGGTGCTTCCAGACAAGGACGTCTCCCTGCTGGATGCTTACGAGAAGAGCCGCAGCCTGGCCGACCCCAAGGTGTGCTGCGATTATGCCTTGCACATGGGCATTACCTGGTGGGCCCCCAAGGTAAGAGGGCTGGGCGAGGGGGGGGCGGGGTCTCCATGGCACCAGGGCCTCCGCATGTTCCAGCCCGCTGAGGGGCACGTGGGGCTCCAGGACTGCTGCAGCTCCTCCCCTTGTGCTGGAGCATCATCTCTGTGATGATCCCGCCGCCGTGGCTCAGACTCCCCCCGGCTTGGTCAGGGGCTGTGGAGCAACCGGGTGAGGGGGGCCTCCGTACTCCTGGCCCAGGCTGGTTGACGCTGTCATTTGCCTCTCGCTGGGGGGTTGCAGCTCGGCGCCTTCCCCAGCTGCCAGCCCCGGGCTGCAACAAACCCTCTTGAGCCGCCTGTCCCTTTAGAGCCGGTCATTGGCCGGCCCCTCCTCGTCCTTTCTGATGCCACTCCAGATCGAGCCCCCGGCACAGGGTGCAAACCCAGATCCTTCCAGCTGAGCTAACTGGGCAACAGGCAACAGTTTGGGGACCCCAAGTGAACGCGACTAGCCACGGGAGTAGGAGCCCCTTTCTCCCAAGAGCCTCGGAGGAACTTAAAAGATGACCTTCACCACGTTCCTCGGGTAGAAGGAAGACGGAACACATCGTTGTTAGGACGCAGGGCTGAGGAGCCTGCCTGCCTTCTGATGGGCAGCGCCGGCGCTTTGCCATCTTGCAGTTGACAGGGCCTGGAACTGTGCCGCCTTCCCCTGTGGAAGAGCCGCCTTACAGAGTCCCCGAGCTGGGGGGCTGGAAGCGGGCTTGGTGGGGTTTGTCTTCCTGGGGTCAGGTCATCCCTTGCCCTAAATGCAAAACAGGCAGAGACCCCAGAAGTGGCTGCTCTGCATAGACCAGAGGCAGACTGGGAGGAAGGGTGCCAGGGAAACTGGGGGTCCCTCCCAGGGTGGCCCCATCTAGGTTCTGGGGGAAGGGGCTCTCCATATTGATCCGTTTTGCTTTCGACGGAGTCTCGTTCCTTTGGCAGCTCCCCCCCTCCGGCATCCCCACAGAGGTGAGAGGGTGGCCAGCACAGCCCCAGAGCATTTGGCCCTCTCAGCAGCCCCCTACCCACCCTTTCTGTTGTGGCAGACCAAAGGCAGAATGGCTGGCTGGCCGCAGGCAGCAGCGCCTCTCTCCACCCCTTCCCCGAGCAAGGCGGGGCAGAGCTGCCCTGTACCAGATGCTGCCGTGGCTCCTGCACAAGAGGCTGGCCGACCCCTTTCACACACCAGCTCCCCAAGGTGACACACACACACACACACACACCCGCCTGGCAGTGGCTGCCCAGCTCTGGAACCATTGAGAGCCTGCAGGCCTCCTGGACCGAGACCCCTTCCACCCAGACTCTGTCCATCTCCCGCAACCGCTCCAGCCTTGGGGTCATTCTTCTCTGTCTCTGCAGCCCCTCAACCCGTTTCCTCCTCCATTCTGCTGCTGGCGTTGCAGTTGCTTCCTGTCCCTGGCTCTGCTCTCCGCCTCTGCAGGCCCGCTCGCTCCCTTTCCCCCCCTGTCCCCACATGGAGTCCTTGCTCCATCCCCATCTTCTTATGTTGACAGCATCCCTGCCGAGTCCCTGCTTTTTTTGGAGCAAAGAGCCACTTTGGGCGGAGAGTTCAGCGCCACGAAGAGGGTGGGGCGCTTGACCCTCCTCTCCCAGGGGTGGGTGATCTGGAGCAGGGATACATGCTCTGCCCCGAGCTCAGCTCTGCTCCTTGGCTGGCCACTTCCAGACACGGAACTTGCAACAAGTCCCTGACACGCTAGTGAGAGAGAAAGGGGAGGAAAGAGGCAGGTGGGGATGAAGAGGGGACTGGGGCAGGTAGGCAGGCAGGACTCCAGGGCTGCTCAAGTGGAGTCACTGCAGGATGGTCCAAACATCCAGACATGGGGGGGGGGCATCCCTGAAGCGATGGACTTGCTGGCGGAGAAGTGAGGGGTGGGAGGCTCCGAAGCCGCAGGGGGCCACGGACACGCAGTGGGTGAGATTGTCCTGCTGTCCTGGGCTGCCGGGAGTCCTCATCCTGCAGGCTTGTGCTCTTGGGACCCTCCCAGTATCCTGCAAACTGCACTGCTCCTGCAGAGAGGGACAAGCAGGACTTGCAGCGGCCTCTCTCCCTGGTCCAAGGACTGAAAGGGCCAGGCAGCCCCCTGCTCCCAGCTACCGACAAACTCCTCATAGGTCCAGTCTGCCACAAACAGAGAGGTGGCTCCTCCCTGACACAGCATTCCAGATGACTCGAGCAAGTGAGCCAACCTGCATGCTGCGAGGGAAAGCGAGAAACCACAGAGGCCTCTAGCCAGGGTGAAGTGAGGGAAACCCAGGAAGAGATGCCAGACTGGAGTTACTTGGGGGACTGGACTGGGAGGGAGGGGGGAGCGTGCCCAGCCCCAGCCTCTGGGCAATGGAACGGGTTATGGACATGCGTAGCTGTGTGCTGACAAACATCCCTCTGTAGACATGAGGCTGAGAAGCGCCAAGCAACCAGCGTTCAGATGGTCGGGATTTTGCTCCAAGTGCCAGATTCTGGGGGCCCAGGTGCAACGTTGTCCTTCCCCCAGGAGGTGCCAGGAAGGCCTCCAGCTCCAGCCACTGGCGGGTTTCTGGCTCTGGGCTCGGGGGGGAGGGGACACACATGCTGTGGTGCGAGGAGCCCGGGAACCGCCTTCTGCTGCCACTGTGGGTCTCTCTCGCTCAGTCCGGTCTTCCCCGACTGACGTAGGTCTCCAGAGCGTCGGGAAGAGAAGGGTCTTTCCCAGCCCCACCTGGAGATGCTGCCGCCGGGGCCTGGACCTCCTGCATGCAAGACCGGGGGGGGAGGGGGGTCTGCCACTGAGCTGCGACTCCTTCCCTGTTGGCTTCCCATTGCCGCCGTCCTGTCTGCACGGATGGGGGGCAGGGCAGGGTGTCTGTGGTGGGAGGTCTGCCCGACAGCCATGGGTGACAGACGGGTAATGCAGGTGTGCCCTCCCTGTGCCTTAGGTGAAGGCGGAGATGGAGACCTTGGTGCGGGAAAAAGGTGTGAACTCCTTCCAGATGTTCATGACCTACAAGGACTTGTACATGCTGCGGGACAGCGAGCTCTATCAGGCCTTCCGGGCCTGCAAGGACATCGGGGCCATTGCGCGTGTCCACGCGGAGAATGGCGAGCTGGTGGCCGAGGTGAGCTGGAGGGGGGAGGGGCTGGGCTGCGGAGAGGCCCCTGCCAATCCTAGGGCCTTCAGTGCCCCCATTGCCTGAGTCGCGGGGGGGGGGCTGGCAGTGTGGGGTCCTGCTCCCCAGCCCCGCAACACACGTGCACATGGTGCTTGGTGTGTGCTGCAAGCATGCAGGTTCTGACCCAGTCTGTGCTGCTCCCCCTTGCGCCTTCTCTGGAGGACTGCAAAGGGGCTTTGATAGGGACCCTGGGGGGCCTAGAAGGACAGGAACCCCCCCCCTGTCTGTGCGAATGGGTTCCGGGTGTGCAGCAGCACCTGACCCAGGGCCCTGGCCTCCTGCGTCCTGCCTGGCAGCCGTGCAGCTTCCCCGCATCTGTGCTTGCCGCAGCAGGGCACTGCGGCTCCTGTCGCAGCATCTCCTGGACGTCTGCTGGAGCACACGGGGCCCTTGGAGAGATCCCTGCAGGCCAGGACTTTCCCACAGGAGCGACGCCCCTGTCCCTGGCGGTGGGGACTCCACGTCTCGACTGTTCGCTCCACTCCCAGGTGGGGAGGCTGGTTTGGGAAGGTCTGAGGCTCCAGCCAGGGGGCATCAGAAGAGGGAGGGGCACCAGCCTCCGCTGGCCCCTGAGTAACTCCTCATGGTTCTGCTTCCCGCTGCAGGGGGCCAGGGAGGCGCTGGATCTGGGCATCACTGGGCCAGAGGGGATCGAGATCAGCCGGCCAGAGGAGGTAAGGAAGGGCCCCCGTCCGTCTGGGAAGGAGAGGCCACCCAGCTGCCTCGCCCCCCCCTCCTCCTCCCCTAGGCTTGTCTGGGCCTGAGCAAATGTGCCCACCCACCCTAGGAGGGTGGTTTGGAGCCCTGCAGGGCCTCTGGGGAGCCTTTGGGAGGCAGGTTGGGAGGGGGCTGCCGAGTAGGGGTGCAGGGGGAAGAAGGTGCCCCTGTCTCACACACACCCCAGGCCTGGCACAGGCCTGCTGCCTGAGGCAGAGCCGCCCCACAGGGGCAGCAAGAGCAGCCAGGCCCTTTTCCCCTCTCAAAGAACTGCAGGGAATTGGGAGCAGAGATGGAGCTGGCTGGCTGGCTGGCTGGCTGGCTGCGACCGGCTGCGAGCTTCTCGCCCTTCTGGTTGCTGAGAAAGGCCGGAGGACTGCTTGAAATCTTGGCGTTCCAGTGGCCAAGGGTGTGTGTGTGTGTGTGTGTGTGTGTGTGTGTGTGTGTGTGTGTGCGCGCGCGCGTGCGTGCCCTGTGTAGCTCCTGGCCTTACCCACCCACCATGGCTGGTGGAAAGAGGATGTTTGCCGCAAAATAAGCCAGGCAGCAGTCTGCCCGTTTGGGGTTCCCTGTTTGCTCTTGAGTTCTGAGGGTGGAAAAGTTGGGCCCTGCTGCGGTGGTCTGGTGGCGCAGCTGGCACTGCCTCACAGTCACGTGGGCACTGCATCTGCTGCAGTGCAGGATGTGGGGCTGCATTCTCTCTCTCTCTCGCTCTCTCTCCCCCTGCATCATAGCTGGAGGCTGAAGCCACACATCGCGTCATCACCATTGCTAACCGGGTGAGTCTGCAGCCCCCAGCTCCTTGCTCTGACGGACCACACCGCAGGTCACGTCTCTGGTCTCCAGTGGCGCGGATGCCTGGGTCCCCTCTCTCTGCTGGAGCTGAGACTGGGCCTCCCTAGGGGTGGGGGCCACTGCCCTCTGCCCAGTGAACGAAGGCCAGGTCCACTGCCTGCGTCAGGAGCCCTCCGCCGCCCTCTCCTCGGGCGCTGCGGCCTCCTGCACACTGCCTGTGTTCCCCTCCTGCTGCTGCCCATGCGCTGCCCATGCTCTTCTGTGCGCCACCTGACGCTTTTCCCCATCTCCTCTCTTGGCAGACTCACTGCCCTGTCTACCTGGTCAACGTTTCCAGCGTGTCGGCAGGGGATGTCGTAGCCGCTGCCAAGATGCAAGGTGAGAGTGCCCCCACACCCCCTGCGCGAGAGGACGGAGGGGGCTGCCAGGCGGGGCTGCAGCCCAGCCGAACTCTGCAGTGTTCGGGGCCTGGCTGCCTTGGGCTCTCTTCCCCGCACCATTCCAGCAGGGTCTGGGGGCATGGTCCAGCTGAGGGCATCCGTGCCTCAGCAGGTGACCCCACGCGGACACGCTTGTCCGTTTCAGAGGTGTCGGGAAGGTGAGCGAGGCTCCGCACCCGGGTCCCACGCCTGCCCGGGACTCGGGGCTCAGTTCTGCGCAGCACCTTCAGTCCAACGGAAGGGGTCTTCCAGCCTGGTGAGGCAGCAGGGTCTGCATTGGTCCGTCTTCATTGCAGGGAAGGTTGTCTATGCTGAGACCACCACAGCGCATGCCACGCTGACGGGCTTGCACTATTATCACCAGGACTGGTCACATGCAGCAGCCCACGTGACTGTGCCACCTTTGCGGCTGGACACCAACACCTCTGCCTACCTCATGAGTTTGCTTGCCAAGTAAGGGGCTCAGAGTCCAGCCCCAGCCTGGGAGCCCAGGGTGGACAGCAAAGCTCGGGGGGGGGGGAGGTCTGGCACCATAGCCACCCTTGGCTGGCAGGTGGAGAGGGATGCAGCTGCTAGGAGGGACGGCTGCTAGGAGGTGGGGAGAAGGGTCTCCTTTGTCGGCTGGTGTGTCTCTTCCCCCTGCCCACCCCCGCCATGTTTCCTCTCCCCCAGTGACACTGTGAACGTCGTGGCCTCGGATCACCGGCCGTTCTCCACCAAGCAGAAAGCCATGGGAAAGGAGGACTTCACCAAGATCCCCCATGGAGTCAGCGGAGTGCAGGACCGCATGGCCGTGCTGTGGGAGCGCGGAGTGGTAGGTGATGGGACGGGAGCACAAAGGCCATTGGGAGTGGCGGGGGTGCCCCAAAGGAGAGCAGCCCCCCCTCCAGTTGCAGAGCTTTGCCGTGTCCCACCCTGACTTGTGCTCCTGCGACGTGTCCGGTGCCCACCACACACACGTGCGGTCACGTCTGCAGTGCGCCGGCTGTGGTCATGACGGCAGGGCTGGCGCTGCTCTTGTGCATCCCTTGGGTTCGGTCCGTGACCTTCCTGCCGGCCTTCCAGCGCAGGAGCAGCAGCATGCAGAGTGGCCCTTCCCAGGCCTGCAACAATGCTCAGCCGCCCTGGTTCAGTCCCCCCCCCCGCCAACGCTTGACCCTCAGCACAGCCACGTTCTTCGAGAGCCACCGGGCCCCAGCGGGCATAGGGCCGACGCGCCGCAGTCCCTCCTTCCCCCCGCATGTGAGAGCTCCCCACTTGCTGTGACTCCTCAGCTGCCCTGTTACATGTCTCGGCCCTAGAGACTCTAGGGCATAGGCATCCTCAGAAAGGGGCTGCATCTCCACAGAGCAAGGAAGAGAGACCCACATCGCATCCCAAAATCCCGTCTTGGTGACTCTGTTCAAGTGACTGATGGCCAAGTGAACGGTCAAAGGGACACCTGCTCTCTGAAGTGGCAGCCGGACACGGGTCTCTTGTGGGCTGTGTGCTCCCTGAGGCACCTGGTGGGCCACTGTGAGGTGCAGGAAGCTGGACTAGAGGGGCCCCCTTGGCCCTGATCCAGCAGCCGGGCCCTTCTGAGGTTTGACTCCCCTCCTCCGGCGCCCGTGTCACAGCTCCCTTTGTTGCCCCCCCCTCCGATCGCGGAGGAAAAGAAGCCTAAGACGCGGGTGCCAGAGGGGGGCGACAAAGCTGGAGTGTGGGGCATGCACTTCAGCCGGCAGCCCCTCCTCAGCATGCCCCGTGCTCCACTGACGATCAGAAAGGCGCTCAGGAGCTGAGTGCCTTTGCACTCGTCAGCAAGGGTGGGCGGGGCACGCTGGGGAGAGTTCATCGTTTTTAAATTTTATTTTTTTAAAAGATGTCACTCCTGGAAGGGCGACGACGTCACTCAGGCCCCGAGTGCCCCTGACCCTCGGCACGCTACTGTGCGCAGGGGCTGCCAGCCTCAGACTGCTCAATCTGTGCCCCTTGCAGGTGGGGGGCAAGATGGATGAGAACCGCTTTGTGGCCATCACCAGCTCGAACGCGGCCAAGATCCACAACCTCTACCCCCGCAAGGGCCGCATCATCCCTGGGGCTGACGCGGATGTGGTGGTGTGGGACCCAGAGGCCACAAGGTAGGCACGAGGGCAAGCGGGGCTGGGAGGGGTGACGCCCCGAGGGGCCGAGTGCAGGATGTTGTGCATAGGCAGGGACCGTGTGCACGGCACACGGGAAAAAAAGTTTTAGATGTGATGCTGCAATGTTTTGCTTGACCTTTTTAGTGCCCACCTCCTAGTGGAGCAGAATTCTAATCCCCTCGTTGACTGGGAGGACCGAGCCAGGAACGGAGAGTTAGCCAAGAGTGTCAGGCTGTTCTCCGCCTGGGAGGGTCCATCCCTCTCGGTTTTCAGAGCAGACCCTTCCAGGCGAGATGACAGAAACAGGCAGCCGGCTGCTTCTCCCTTCTGGGTCTGTGTCGCTCAGGGCTGCCGCAGTGGCTCTCTGGGGGTTGGGCTCAGGGGTCCTTCCCAGCTGCCCCCCTTCTGCAGGCAAGGCAGGTGTGGCTCCACCCTCTGAACACCCCTTCCCCAAACGTGGCCTCCTGCTCTTCTGTGCCGAGTCCCACAGTGGCGCTCTTTATCTTCATTTCACTGTCACTGCATCACTTTGTGGGATTCTGGATTTAAAGTGACCTGCACCGAAATAGGCAGAGTGGAGGACACAAAAAGACACTGGGGAGGGGGGAGAGAAACCCCCCCCCCCGGGACAGACACATTTATTTGTGTCGGTGAAGCATCCGTTCTTATTTGTGTGTGCTTTTGAGATCTCGGGAGATGGCGCTGTGTAGCTGGAGCCGGGAGGGGCTAGAGAGCCAGCCCCCCCCCCCGATGGACCAGGCATGCTCTCCGTCCTCCCCATGCAGCCCAGCCTGTGCTCCTCGCCCACAGCCACCCCACCAGCCCTCTCTTCTCTCTCCCCCTCCCTCCCCAGGACCATCTCGGCCAGCACCCAGGTCCAGGGTGGGGATGTGAACCTGTATGAGAACATGCGCTGCCACGGGGTGCCGCTGGTCACCATCAGCCGCGGACGAGTGGTCTACGAGAACGGCGTCTTCATGTGTGCGGAGGGCACCGGCAAGTTCTGCCCACTGCGCTCCTTCCCAGACTCTGTGTACAAGAAACTGGTGCAGCGGGAAAAGGTACCCTGGCAGGCGGGCGGGCGGGCAGCAGGCACAGGGGGGGCAGCCCCCAGCGCCCACCCCCCACATGCCCTGGCCTGGGGAGGAGGAGGAGGAGGAGGAGGAGGAGCTGGTGCAGAGGAGACAGAGACTCACAGCCAGGAAGCCTTCAGCTCCAAAAGCTCCTAGCAATGCTGGCCTACCCGAGAGGGCTGTTGTTGTGAGGCTGAGCCGTGGGTCCTGGGCTGCTGAGCCAAAGGTGCTCGGAGGCCCCAGCAGCATGGAGCATCAGTTGAGGGCCCTGCTGGGGATGGAAGAGGGTGGCGAAGAGACAGTCAGGCGTGGCTGTCAGGAGCCAGAGCTCGGGGGGTGGTGGCGGCGAGCAAGCAGGGGGACGCAGTGGGTGGAAAGAATCCAGCCATGTACCTGCAAGCTCCTTGTGGATCCCCCCCCCCTTTTCTTCGTCTTTTTAATTGGATTTTCAAAGGCTACAATAACACGCAAAAGACAAAGGACACATATGCAGATAAGAGAGAACTTAAATTTAGCAAAACATTAAGAGGTGAGAGGCAGCACAATAAGAGTTCACCAAGTGAGTCAAAAGAAGCATCTTGAGCAGGGGGTCTAGGCAGCAGCAGGGACAAACTGACCTGGGCTGCTGCCCACAGTCTTGGGGAGGCTTGCTAGGAGGGGGGGAGGGGAAGGGGCGGCCTTCTGTCCCCAGCAGTCGGCTTGATCAGAAAGAAGAGACAGTGTGGCCTGGGGGGTGGGGTTGGGGGGGACGGAGACAGAACTGGTGTCAGGCGTGGGACCCCAGGGGATCTGTTCCCGCCAAAGATGAATCACAAGTCCTCCTTCAGAAGGGAGGGGCCGGGGGAGCGGCAGCAACGCCCTGTGGCGCTCTCCACCCACCCCAGTGGGGGCACCCTGGGAGCAGCCTCTGCCACCTGTCAGAGGCTGGCCTGACCAAGCCCCCCCCCCCCGCCCCGTGCCCCCTGTTGAGCTCTCTGAAGCCAGGGGGGGCAGGGAGGGGGGGTGAGGGATTCTGCTCCATCATCATCCCCAACAGTTTTGGTTGCACTGCAGAGTGACCAAGAAACCGCAGGGATGGGGCAGTGCTGATCGGAGCGGCCTGATTCTCAAGTGGGGGGCAGGAAGACCCCCCTCCCCAGTGGTGTTCCTTCCGCGCAACTCTTCACTTGCGTGCAGGAGGGGAGGGGGATTGACGAAGGTGGGAAAGGGGGGCAAGAGACTGGGGGGGGGAGGAGGTGGAGGCCTCCTCAGCTGATGTAGACCTCACCTTGCAGTGGAGTGGAGGTCGGATGCAGGTCTGCAGGGCCCAGGCTGGTGGGGACCAGCGGGGGAGGGCCCCCTGTCAGGGATGCTGTTGCAGGTGCCTGCACCATGGGGCAGGGGCTGGACGAGATGATTTCCAAGGTCCCTGCTGCCCACTCAAACATGTTGTGGTTCTGTGGAGTGGGGCCTGCTGGTGTCCACCTGCCCTCGAGTGAAGACAGGAGCCCGCCCCAGTCTACCCCAGCGCTAGGAAGGGGGAGCTGGATTCCCATCAGCCAAAACAGGGCCTGAGCTAAGGCTCCCTCCTTCCCTCTCTTCCCGTGGCCAAAGAAAGTCTCTACTCCATGTTTCAGAATGGTCCCAATTCCATGTGGGTCCCAATTTGGCCCCTGTCCCCCCAAGAGGACCCCCTTCCTTTCCCCACTTTATGGGCATGACCCCCCCAAGAAACACAAGCTCTCACAGGCAGCATTTTTGGGAGGGGGCTGACAGCTGATTTTTATTTTGTGTATTTTTTTAATTAGAGTTTAAAGCTTAAGGGCGTGGACCGCACCCCGTACCTGGGGGACGTAGCCATGGTTGTGCACGCTGGGAAAAAAGAGACGGGGACACCACTTGCAGACACCCCCACCCGACCTGCCACGAGACACGGGGGCATGAGGGACCTCCACGAATCTGGCTTCAGCCTGTCTGGTAAGAGCGGGGCTGGAGCGGGTTTTTGGGGGGAGGACACACCAGTGGGAGACCCCATGCTCCTCAGCCCCCCCCCTCCATGGAGGCCAGTGTTTCATGCCCTCCCTCGTAAGAGACTCGGGAAGAACTGGCTGATGCTTCGTGGCCACCCCTGGGGATCCAGCACCCAGCTCCTTGTCTACACCAGCAGACCCCATCCCTCCCTGCCAAGCTACGAATAGCCCTCCTGACTCTCACCACCTGACCACGCTGCCTGCACTGCCGCCGCCGGCCGGGCTTCTATGGCTGTGGAGGATGGTCTTGGCCAGGAGGCTTCCCTGCATTGGTTGGGGATGAGGAAGGGGGAGTCCTAGAGAAGGGGGCCAGACAGGGGTCCTTGAGAGAGAGGCAGGACGAAGATTGCTGGCCAGGGGCAGGCCTTGGGGGGTGCTGCGGGGCACAGCAGCTTGCATCATGTCCAGGGGTTTTGGTCGGGGTGCCACCTTGTAGCAGGACTGAGTGCTGCACCCCCACCCCCGAATGGCCTTACATAAGAAGAGCCCTGCTGGATCAGGCCAAAGGCCCATCTAGTCCAGCTTCCTGTATCGCACAGTGTATCTCACAGTGGACCTGTCATGCAAAGCGGAGGGCTGTTCTTCATGGAAAAAGGGGGGCTGCCCCCACAACCTGACTGCCCCAGAGGCTTCTGTGCAAAGAAGCATTCTGTGCAGCCTGGCTTTGCTGTGGGCACTGGGCAGGGGCATGTGGGGAGCGCCTCTTCGGTAGGGCACTTGGGGTTGAGAGGCATCTGTTTGAGGGCAGGTTGCACGGCCAGGAGCTGGGGGCTTTTCTGGGGCTCCAAGGGTGTGGCCTTCCTTGAGAAGGGGGGGGACGGGGAGCAGATCCATCCCCCTGATGGAGTTGGGGGGTGATGGTCTCTTGATGGGCCCCTGTGAATTTGGGGGGTCTGTTGCATGGGACTGGGGGCCGGGGGAGGGACCTCTGCTGATTTGTTTGGACCCCTGCTGCGTAGCTTGTCCCTGGCCGGAGACATGGGGCTCGTAGGATCTTCCATTCAGACTCTGTGAAATCCACTGAAGGGCAACGTGTCCTCCAGCTTTGGAGAGCCCTTGGTCAACCTGTGGGGGCAAAGCGTCCCAGGTGTGCAGCATCAGACCAGCTTCCTGGCTTGAGGAGCAGCCAGCCAGAAGGATGCCCCAGCAGAGCACGAAGGCCACCCCCGCCCCATCTTTGCCCTGGGCTTCGAATCCAGAGGCTCTGGCAGACCCACTGGCGTCACTACAGGGGGGCGGAGCTGTAAGTTCTGCTGAAATCGGAGCCTCCCTTACACGGAGCAACGAAGCAGCCCCGCCCCCTCACCGCCGGAGCCTTTCAGGGAAGCGAAAGCAACACACAGGGAGTCTCCTGCGCTTTGCTTTCGCTTCCCTAAAAGGCTCCGGTGGTGAGGGGGCGGGGCTGCTTCGTTGCTCCGTGTAAGGGAGGCTCCGATTTCAGCAGAACTTACAGCTCCGCCCCCCTGTAGTGACGCCAGTGGGCAGACCCACCTTCCTTCCCCTGCTGCGCCCTCTCTGTGAACTTGGGCTGTTTGTCTGATACTGGGGGGGGAGGGGGCGGTGAGCCCAGCACCCCTCCCTCTTCTTTCTGCCCACGTCTTTGGCTCTTGCGTCTTCCTCGCAAGGTTTTCCTCCTTCAGTGCTGCTTCTGGCCAACGCCAGAAACGGCTTCTGGAGGTGGACCTTGTGGGTCTCCAGTGGAGCTCTTTCTGGGTTCCCACAGTGTCCCTCTCCTCCTCCTCCTCCTCCTCCTCCTCCTCCATCATTTCCTTTATTATGAAGAAGAGCCCTGTGCTGCTTTTCAGTTCACCCAGCAGTTGACCTAGCCGAGAAGGGCGTTCCCTGCCCCCAGAGGGCAGGCTGAGGAAGAGCCCCCCCCCCAACAGCCTCTGGTGGAAAGAATGCTGTGCTGGGGTCATTGTGGCCGGGGAGCATGGCTTTCCCCTGCTGCCACTGTCCAGGGTGGGTTCTGCGTTCCCCACGGAGCCAGGGTGGGAGGGAGGGAGCCACACACTCCGCCAGCCAGCCAGCCAGCCAGCCTCTGAGGCCGCCGTCCCCTCTCCTTTCTCTGTTCCGCTGCAGGTTCTCAGATCGATGACCATGTTCCAAAGCGAGCTTCGGCCCGGATTCTCGCTCCCCCCGGAGGCAGGTCTAGTGGCATTTGGTAGCTGCCCCCCAGACTTGTCCCCCAACTAAGGACACCATCGCCACCCCCACTTGCCTGGCTGCCACCCACACCCTGCAGGCCAAGGTGGCCACTCCTCTCACTGAAGCCACCGACACCAGCAAGGACTTCACTGCCCTGCGACGCCCCACGCCACGTGGACAGCCACGGGGACTGAGGCGGAGAGGGTGGGGCCCAAGCCCCCCATCTCACCCCATGGCTGTGTTGACATGCGGGGTGAGGCACTGAAAGAGGACCTTCCTCTTTGTTCCTAGTGGAGGGTGGGAGTGACCCCCAGTGCTAGGAGGGTGAGTGGGGGTTGACTGGATAGGGGGCGGGACCAGGGGGCCTGTCTGTGCCAGTTCCGTTCTGTTTTGCACGTTGGGTTTTTGGATCCGTGACATTTTGGCTTGTTTGTGCATCACGTGGAAAAAAATACTGAAATAAAGGTACTTTAGTGTGACTAGCAGTAGGATAGAAGCAGGGGGAGGCACGGGGGGGGCTGGGCTGGGCTGGGCTGGAGGATAAGGATCCTCCCGTTTCAGGCAGTTCCACGTTCAGGGTAGGTCCGCCCAGCCATGCTGGGGGTGGAAGACCCCCTTCTTCCTCCCTTGGGGGATGGTGTCTCGGACTGAGTGTGGGGTCCTGTGTGCTGCATCCCCTTGCGATGGCCTTCTCCACACTCCCCACTGACGCTCTCGAAACAGTGCCTGTGGGGCAGAATGGCTGCTTCTCCTGTGGACATGAGGTGGAGCCAGAGGCCGAGGGGAGGGGGGGAGAGCGGGGCAGAAGTCTTCCATCCATCCTTCCATGCTTGCCAAGGGCAACAATAGCCGCTGACCACTCGGCTCCTGCCCCTTGCTGAGCCTCCATGTCAAAGGACAGGCCCTGCTGGTCCACTCCTCCTTCCAGGGTGGGAGGCAGTAGGTGAGAGCTCGTGGGCTGTGTTAGGGTTGTGGTGACCCTCAACAACCTGCCAAGGAAGGGCTTTCCGAGCAAGAGCTGGTTGTTGAGTGGGGTCAGACAAGGCAACCCCTGCAGGGCTGCCCCAGCCAGCCAGCCAGCCAGAGACGCAACCCCTGCTGCTCCCACTGCAGCTGTGCTGGGAGCCGCAGCAGCCCCCCTCCCCGCCTCGGCTCGAGAGTGAGGGACACGTCCCCAGGAGTTGCAGGAGGACAGGGTGCGCCTCCCTCCCCCTCCTTGGTGCTGTGAGAGAACATACGGGGGGAACTGGACCCGGAGGGTTTGCTGGCCCAGGGAGTGGCCTGAGAGAAGCCCGCCAACCTGCTCTGCCCCGCCCCTTCCCTCTCTCAACATGACGGTGCTGACCTCCCCTGTGCTCTGGCGGACCCTTGGGGCCCGACTCAGAGCTCCCCACTCGCAGCCCTCCCACCTGCCCCCCCCCCCCAGCTTTCCCTCTGAAGTAGCGTGAAATGTTGAGCTGTTACTTGTGCACTTTTCCCCACTAGTTGGTACCTGTAGGTGTGTGAGGCCGGGTGGCGGGCTGGGCGCCTCAGAGTCCCCAGCACCACAGGGGAGGACTCCCTCGGCTTTCCCACGTTGGAATCGTCTTGTGCTGGCTGTTTAGCGACCTGCAGTGCGTTTCTGTTTCCTCATTAAAAACCGTTCCCACAGGCCGAGGCTTCCGTGTCTGTTTCTTGACCAGAGGGCCCAGGAGTGGCATCCCCTTAGAGAGGGAGCCAAGAGGTGCCCAGCGGGGGGGGGGGGGGGTTTGCCTGGCCGGCCTGGCTCCCTCTGAGACCCAGCACTGTCTCCAGCTGCAGAAGATTCAGAGGCCCTGCAGGGGGCGCTGCTGATGGGGTAGCGTGTTTCTGTGGAAAGGTATACGCCTCTTTGCTCCCCAAAGGGGCCTTCAAGGCCGCATCCAAAGAGAAAGCGAGGCAAGACCCATTGAAAGCACTCCAGAAACTTGAAATAAATGGAGCATTCACTACGCTCAGAGCAGCCTTGACCAGTGCGGGAGGGAAGCAGCTAACCAGTTCTGAAGGGGACCCAGAAGGAAGGGCGGGCCGGGGGGGGGGGGTTACCGACACGTAACGTTTGAGGGAGAAAAGGTGTGTGGTTTCCATGACCTCTGGGGCTCCCCGAAAGGCGCTTCTGCAGGACTGGGCTTTGGTAGCACAAGCTCTGAGCCAGGGCCCCATCAGCTTCTCCCTGCCAGCTGCGCAGGTCGGTGTGTGTCTTGGGTGGGGAGGGGCGTGTGCAGCACCCTTGGGTGGAGTCCACTTGCAGCTCTTTGGCTATGGGGGCACCGCTGTGGCATTGGGGCCTGGCTTCAGAGGATGATGCCCAGGCAAACAAGAAGACAAACCCGTTCCCTCTTCAGGCCTGTTTGTCTGTAGCTGGTTGGCACTGGTGTGGTTGTGCCGAGGAAAGACTAGGGCTCCACCCAGCCTCTCCAGGGTCTGAGCTTCCTGGCAGGAGGAAGGCAGACTCCAGGACTCGGGGGTCTGCTGCCGGATGCTGTTCCTGGAGCCTGTCTTTTCCCAACTGGAGGCCCACCAGAATCTCGAGGATTGCAGTCAGTTGTCACTTGGCGACTGGGACTGATCCTGGTGGTAACCCTCTTTGGTTGCTAAATGGTAAGAAAAAGCAGTGGTGCACTTTCAGCCCTGAGTCATTCTCTCCCTCCCAGGCAGCCCCTCACCCTTCATATTGTTGGGGGTGGGAAACCTTTTGTGGGGTAATGAATGCCACTGTTGCCTAGCAACGGCCCCTCGCCAGGCTGGGCAACATGTTCCCTCCTGACTGGATGCTCCCCAAGGGCTTCCTCCTTCAGTAAGTAGCTCCCGGCCTGGGGCTGCTGACAGTGGAAGGAGGCTTGCCCCCCCCCTAAGTAAGCAGGAGCAATCACATGGCTGGTGGGATTGGGGGCAGGATGAGTCTTGCCCTGCCTCATGCGGTGACTTGTGCTTGGGAAGCAGCCAGGGTCCCTGCCTGACCACTCTGGGGGGTTAAAGGGGAAGACATTATTTCAGAACGTATTGACAAAGATTAACAAGTCACCAGGCCCAGATGGCATCCACCCAAGGTTCCTTAGGGAACTCAAGAATGGATTTGCTTATCTTCTGACTAAAATATGCATCTTGTCCATTAAAATGGCCAATGTGCCAGAGGACTGGAAGATAGCTAACATCACGCCAATCTTAAGGAGGGAGAGGGGACCTGGGAAATTATAGGCCAGTCAGCCTAACATCTGTTCCAGGTAAGATGGTAGAAAGCCTGATCAAGGATAAGATCTTGGAGCATAGAGAAGAACAAGCTTTGCTGAGAGAGAAAAAGGAATTCCCTACCTGTGAATCTCCTGTTCTGGGAGAGGAAGGGGGGGCATTCAGAACCGAATGGGTTAACTCCTCATCTTCAGATGCAGGGCCGGTACAAGAAAATTGACTCCTCCTCCTCCAGGGCTCGCCCTTCCCAGTTCCGGATACGCAGATTATAGAACGAGGCATCCACTCCGGCAGCCCCTGCCGGCTCAAAGCAGCAAACATACCGCCGTCCCGGCAACTACTATAAAAGAAATCAACTAAAGAACAAAGATGACCAGAGCTTGAAAGGAAAAATAGAAGGTAATTAACATCCCACTGGTAAAACTCAAACTAAGGTTCCCAACAACGGAACAACTGGAGAAAAAATCCCACGTAAAGAGACAAGCCAGCATAATCAACCATCCGGGTGGGGTGAATGCCCCCCCTTCCTCTCCCAGAACAGGAGATTCACAGGTAGGGAATTCCTTTTTCTCTGGATGAGTAAGGGGGGGGGCATTCGGAACCGAATGGGATTTAACTGAGCAATGCAAGATTTCAGGGTGGGCTATTACTTGTCTCGCTTGGGTACCACCTCCTGCAGCACCCTCCTGCCAAACAACGTATCTGCGGAAGCCACCCTATCTATCCTGTAGTGAGACAGGAACGTGTTGGGAGAAGCCCAAGTAGCGGATTTACAAATATCAACGAGAGAAGAAAACGTCAAAAACTGCGGACGTAGCCGCCCCCCTGGTAGAGTGCGCCAAGATGCCCTCAGGGGGCTCCTGTCCCATAGATCTATAGGCTGCCTGAATGGCCATGCGCAGCCACTTAGAAACCACCGATGCAGAAGCCTTTTTACCCTTAGAAATTCCTTGAAAAACAATAAACAGGGCCTCCATCTTACGCAAAGACTCTGTCCTATGCATGTACAAGCACAATGCCCGTCTCACATCCAAGGTGTGCCACTCCTGCTCCCTGGGGTGAGAAAGGTTGGGGCAAAAAGAAGGTAGAATTATTTCCTGAGAACGATGGAAAAGGGAGTTCACCTTAGGAATAAATGTGGGATCAAGTCTAAGAACCACTTTGTCTTTGTGGAACACCATCAACTTTTCATGGATCGACAAGGCACTTATTTCCGAAACTCAGCGGGCTGATGTGAGAGCCACCAAAAGCACTGTTTTAAGCGTAAGGTGTTCCAAAGAGGCTGTGGCCATGGATTCGAACGGACTCCTCGTCAGAGCCCTAAGGACCAGGTTAAGGTCCCACGTAGGAAATCTGTGCACTGGCTGAGGATTCAGAAGTGCTACCCCTTTTAGAAATCTGCACACATGAGGGTGGTCTGCCATGCAGCGCTTGCTCGCAACCTCCAACACACTTTTGAGGGCAGCCACCTGGCGACGCAGGGTATTCGTACTAAGCCCGAGTGTTAAGCCGTCCTGCAAAAATTCCAAGATGTCAGTGACCCTAGGGCGTAAAGGTCTGATCCCTTTCGGGGAGCACCAGGCAACAAATTTCCTCCAAGTAGCGTTATAAATCCTCTTCGTGGACGTCTGCCTTGAGGCCAAGAGAGTGTTGACCACTCGCCCTGAATAGCCACATTTATTCAGTTCATCCCTTTCAACCTCCACGCTGTAAGATGAAGTGGGTGAACCAAGGGTCCCTGTACGAGCAGGTCCGTCCTGCACGGCAGTGGCAACGGTCCGTCGACCGACAGTTGCACTATCTCCGAGAACCAGGTCCTTCGAGGCCATCTGGGCGCGACCAGAATTACGTCCGCTCGAAGATCTCTTATCCTTTTTAGAACGAGAGGAAGAAGTACAATCGGCGGGAAGACATACAGGAGGCCCGAGGGCCAGGGACTCTGAAGGGCATCTACTCGTTCCTCTCCCTGCCCGCCATGTCTTGCGTAAAATCTGGATAGCTGGGCATTGTCCCTCGTCGCAAACAGGTCCACCAGGAGAAGACCAAACCGGGCCGATATGAGGTCGAACATGATCGGATTCAGCCGCCATTCCATCTCACTGAGGCGCCTTCGACTTAGCCAGTCTGCGGTGACGTTTGCCACTCCCGCGAGATGCACTGCTTTGATAGAGAGCAGATGAGCCTCCGCCCAGGTGAAAAGCTCCGTCGCCTCTCGGGTGAGACTGCGCGACTTGGTTCCCCCCTGACGATTTATATAAGCTTTTGCCCTCATGTTGTCCGTTTGAACTAGGACTGCTTGGTGTAGTATGGTGTTCTTGAAGTGGAGGAGGGCCAATCTTATTGCCCGAAGCTCTAAGAGATTGATGCTCAACGTTGCCTCCAGTTGCGTCCAAGTTCCCTGAGTGAAATCGGACCCCATGTGGGCTCCCCAACCGAGGAGGCTGGCATCGGTAGTGATAACCAGAGGCTTCGAGGTTTCCAGACTGGTTCCCTTGGCCAGTCGCTGCGGACTCAACCACCAGTCTAGTCTCATGATAAACTCCTGTGTAAGATGCACCATGCATCCCACCTTTCGCTCTATCTCCTTGGCAAAGGGTTTCAGCAACCTCTGAATGGGGCGGGTGTGGAATCTCGCCCAGCTGACTATATCCTGACAGGACACCATGAGCCCTTGCAGTCTGGCCAGAGTCATGAGATCCGCCTGGGTCTTGCTCCTTATTTCCAATAAGAGACTCTGAAGAGCTCACTGCCGTTCTGCTGAGAGCGATATGCAAAACCTCGGAGTGTCTAGAATCAGGCCGAGGTGCTCCAGTACCTGTGTAGGTTGTACAGAGCTCTTGTCTAGGTTGACCACGAATCCGTGAAGACGAAGGCAATGAATCATCTCCTGGACGTCCCGCTCTGCCGCCAGCCACGAACTGGATCGAATTAGGATGTCGTCCAGATACGGAGAAATGGATAGGCCCCGGAGGCGCAGAGACGCTAGAGGGCCTGCCAGCGTCTTGGTAAACACCCAAGGGGCCGTTCTTAAACCAAACGGGAGAGCCCGAAATTGTCCATGGAATTTTCCATAAGTGAACCGTAGAAACTTCCGGTGTCTGGGGCGAATTGGGATGTGCAAGTATGCCTTGGAGAGATCCACTGAAGTCAGAAAATCCCCCTTTCGAAGAGATGTTGAAATGGATCTCCAGGTTTCCATCTTGAACCTCTTTCGAACCATGAATTGGTTCAGCCACTTGAGGTCCAAGATGGGCCTGAAGTCTCCTGTCTTCTTCTGGACCAAGAAGAGGATAGAGTACACACCCTGGCCCCGGTGACCGGGAGGGACTGGTTCGACAGCCCGGATGGACAGCAGGTGATGAATGGCCGCAAGCATGTTCTGGTGCTTGCATAGGTCCTTCGAGGGAGATACTTTCCGGAACTTGTTCCGTGGCATACGGTCGAATTCCAGAGCATAGCCCTTTCTGACCGTAACCAGAATCCATTTGTCCAAAGTAGACTCCAGCCACCGCGGGGCGAAAGCCAGCAGACGCCCTCCTATAGGCTTGGAGTCGGCGCCTGATCTGGCGTCAGTAGTTGCGCTGGCCTTTGAAAGGCTTGCGGGCGGCGTCACCCTGGTTTCCATTGGGCCGACTCTTGGGGAACACCCGTGTCTTATTCCACTTATTGGAGCTTCTGTTGAAATCTCTTTGGCGGGTAGGTCCTCTGAAGGAACGAAAGGAAGGCATTTTCGGTTTAGGGACTTCCTTAGCAGTTGAGGGGAGTACTCTCCTTTTGTCTTTGTTCTCAATGAGCAGGGGTTCCAGCGCATCCCCAAACGTTTGGCCCCCTTGAAGGGGACACCCACCAACCTGCTCTGAGACCCTGAGTCCACCTGCCAGTTACGTAACCAGATGTTACGGCGGGCCACCACATTGGAGGCAAGAGCCCGCGCCGAAAGCTGCAGCGAATCAAAAGAAGAATCCGCTGCAAAGGCTGTGGCCAGAGAGATTTTCTTCAATGCGTTCTTGCTGCTCTTGGACAGTGAGGTTTCCGATTGAAGGAGATCATTGATCCAAAGATAGGCAGCCCGAGAAATAATGGAATTTGAAGCCGCTGCTCTCAGGGATTGGGCGGTGCTCTCAAAATTCTTCTTGAGAGAAATCTCTACTTTTTTATCACAAGGGTCTTTGGGACCCCCCTCCCCTTCAGAGGGGATAACCGCGGCTGAGGAAAGGCACGCCATGGGAGCATCAACCGAAGGCACTTTCAGCAGCGACATGGTTTGCTCAGGCAGCGTGTATAATTTATTAATCAGTCTGGTGCTGTGCTTGGAGTGAAAAGGGTTCTTCCACTCAGCTTCCATAGCAGTGTGGAAAGATGCCGGAAAGGGAACCGTACGTGGTTGTTCTGGCCCCTGTGGAAAGATACCCTTTGGCAAAAGCTGATCGCTCTGGGGCTCCTTAGACGCTTCAGGTGGAAGCAGATTCAGTGCTGTCGAAGCCTTGGAAATCATCCTTTGAAACAATTCGGGTGGGAACAACCTGTTTGGATTGCTGTCCCTGGAAGTTCCCTCCCCTTCCCCCCGATAGCTCACCCTCCTCACGATCAGAGTCCCCCGAGGATGAGGGAGTAGAGCTGAGGTAATTTTCAGCAACCTTCTTGGTCTGCTCTGACCCGTGTGTCCCAGAGCGTGAGGTAGAAGAATGGCCTCTGTGTTGCTTCCCCTCAGGACGCTGTGCGTCGCGTTCCTCAGAGGGTTCACTGAGAGAGCAATGGCTGCCATGCCTTCTTTTGCGGGGCGGTGAGGCATTTACCGAACCCCCCCGATGCGAGGACCCCCCAGGGCTCTTAGACTTAGAGTGCTTGCTGCGCTTATGCTTGTGATGCGACCTGCGGTTGCCTAGTGATTTTAAAGCGCCTTCCACGGCCGCTGTAACCAGCCCTTGTAAATGCTCCTGTAAGGTGGGATCCACAGGCGGGACAACGGCCACGGCGCCCTGTGGAAGGCTACCTTTAGGCCTGTCAGTATCACCCCCTTTCGCACTCGCCATCGCGACCCTTACCGAGAAGCAGGTTCGGCTGAGGAGAAGACTCAGGGGAACAAAGCCGGGGCCTCCGCTGCACGGATTAGGTGCTACGTCAGGCCTCCGACACAAGCGGCCGCCTCCTCCGGCTGTTACAACTTGCGATCCCTGGAAGGGCTCCTGGGCCTTCTGGAAGATGGGGGGAGGCGGTGTCACTCAGCAGCGGCACCACCCAGCGGGTACGCGCTTGTCCGCCGGGCCGCAGGCTCCGTAATCGAGGCAGACGCCTGAGAGAAAATGGGCGCGAAAAGCCATTGGTCTGTCACAGCCCAGAAGCGGAGCGCAAAACAATCCCTTCTCACCCTCCTAGCTGTCGACAGGGGTCAGGTAGGGACGGGGAAGCGGGGAAAGTATCGGAAATATACAAGAGAAAGAAGCGCTGGTCAACTTGAAAAAACCAATTACTGAGCAATAAGCTCTGAGGAAAAAAGGAACCGACCGAGTTCTGCAGATGCAGGGCCAGAACTGGGAAGGGCGATCCCTGGAGGAGGAGGAGTCAATTTTCTTGTACCGGCCCTGCATCTGAAGATGAGGAGTTAACCCATTCGGTTCCGAATGCCCCCCCCTTCCTCATCCAGAGAATCAGCATGGCTTCTGTAACGGCAAATCTTGCCACACAAATCTTTGAAAAGGTCAACAGGCATGTGGATGAGGATGAACCCATTGATATTATACCATGTGCCCCAGAAGGAATAGGGCAGTCAATGATTTGGCATTGAATCAGAAAAATATGTAATAATACCGTATTTCTTCGAGTCTAAGGCGCCATCGATTCTAAGGCGCACCTTTACTGTCAGTACCACCAGCAGGGGGGGAAAAATCCATCGATTGTAAGACTCACCTCCCTTCATTGAATCTACCCGCTCAGCACCAACTCTCCCCAGCATGTCTCCTGCAGCTGAGGATGACTGAGTGCACTGCCTTTTCGCGAAAACCAGGAATGGCTGAAAATCACCGTTTTTTGCCGAACTGAAGATCGAGGAGGCCTGTAGAGGGTCGCGCAGGTCTCCCTGAAGCTCCCCCAAGCCCCAGTAAGTAAGAAGATAGCATTTTGGGGTGCTTTTTGGAGACCTTCGATTCTAAGACGCACCCCATTTTTTGAAATGCTTAATTGGGAAAAAACATGTGTCTTATAATTGAAGAGATACAGTATGTGCAGGAGATCATATAAAAACAGAGAACAAATGCTAATTACAACAATTGTTCAAAGTGCTGTCTGTTCACCATTCAAATTTATCAACTCTTTTTACAACAAAGTAACACAGGTTCCTACATAAATGCACAGTAATTTGTGTGCAAATATCAACAATTTCTTGCCCAAGTTGCTTAATTGTTCTGGGTAATTGGGCATAAAGTGCATTCTTGAGAGTGCCCCAGAAGAAAAAAATCTGGTGATCAGGCAGGATACTCCACTTGTCCATGGTGTTTAATCTACCGCTGCGGAAAATGCTAATCTAACCAACTGAGATGGGCTGGCGCCCAGTCATGCTGCAGCCACTGTTCATCAATGTTCAGCCAGTTTGCTATGACTGGAAGAAATTCGTTGTCCAGCATTGCCACGTGATTTTCACCAGTCAGGGTCTGATCAAAAAAGAGCTGACCCACGGGACCAGTAGCGCTAATCCCAGTCCAAATGGTGACACCTGGCGTATGGGAATCTCAATTTCAAAGTGTGGATTTTCACTTGCCCAATAAACAATGCTGTGCTGATTGAGATGCCCATTCAACTTAAAGGGGGCTTCATCAGGTCAAAACATTTTTTGTCATTGACAGGCTTGGAAAAAAAACCCAGCTCAAACATTTATCTTCCAATATTTACACAAGCTTGCAAAGTGCAGGAGTTCAGCTCTTTGGAGGGCAATTAGCAGCTATCTCATTTTTGAATAGCTTCAGGGCTTGAAGCAATTACTTCTCTGATCTTTCCATCACCCTTGTTTTCATTGGAGGCTCTGCGGGACCCACCAGAAATCAGTTTGAAAAACACTGGTATAGTGGAACTGGAAATAGTGCAGAAGAGAGCAACCAAAATGATTAGTGGGCTGGAGCACCTCCCTTGTGAGGAAAGGCTACAGTGTTTGGGGCTGTTTGATCTAGAAAGCCGGTGCCTGGGGGGGGGGGCATGATTGTGACATATAAAAGTATGCATGGGATGGAGAGAGTGGATATAGGGATGTTCTTTTCCCTCTCACACAACACTAGAACTAGGGGACATCCACTCAAATTGAGTGGAAGGAGAGTTAGAACAGACAAAAGAAAATATTTATTTACCCAGCATGTAATTCATCTGTGGAATTCCTTGCGGCCGGATGTGGTGATGGCACCTGGCACCTAGATGCCTTTCAACAGGAATTCGACAGATTGATGGAGGAAATCGGTTCTCAAATTTTCATGGCTGGAGGAAACGTGCACAGTTAAAATATCCGGGTTTAAGGACCATGGTTGTATGTTAAAAGAATCCATATTCCAACGTTTTGTCCAGTATACTCTGGACTTCCTCAGGGAATACTATATGTGAGAGGCTTATGTTATGATCTTCTTCCGTCCTTGTTACTCTCTCTGTATTTTTCTATCATCTTAATCCCCACATCACATGCAGCTGCCCTGCAGGTGATGAGGAGATTGTTCAGACCGCAATGGGCTTCCGATCAGGATTGGGCCTTTGGTCAAATAATTTGACCAATTGACCAGCATGTCTCCTCCACCCTCAGCAGCGGAGTGTAGGAAGGAAGCGGCTGCCCGCTACTGAGCCAGGCCCTCGGCCTGTCTGGCTCCCTCCTAGCTGCGCTGCGTCGCGCTGCGCTGCGCTGCGCCTCGGGCAACTGCTCTCCAAGGTTCCGAGACCTCCTGTGTGTACAACAGACGGACCTCCTCCTCCTCCTCTTCTCCAACAGAAAAACGAAGCGTCTTCCGTGTTTTCATGTCTCTCTCTCTCCTTCCTTCTGGAAGGCTCTCCTTTTCTTGCGCGGAAAGCAATAAGAGTCAAGATGGTAGCTGCTCCAAGAAGAATTCCCTTCTTCAAAGGAAGGCCCTCTGCACATGCCCGGGGGGCCAGGGCGCTCCATGCAAAGGGCCCGATGCTGCTGGGAGGGAGGCAGTGGTGGAGGATGTGTGGGCGGGGCTTGGCGGCCGCCGTTGCCATGAGAGCAGGAGCCCCGCTCCCCCCTCTTGCGGTTGCCATGGCGGCGCCGGGGGGAGGCGGCTCCTACGAGGCCGCGGCGCAGGCGCAGTGTGACTGGACCCCTCTTCTTCTTCTTCCCCTGCGCCCGCTGCGCCGGCCTGGTCGGTGTGAACTCGAAGGCCCAGGAGCCGCCGCCGCCGCCGCCGCCGCGGAGGGAGGGGGGCGTGCGGGCGGAGCCGCCGCCGTGAGTGAAGGAGGGGCCGGGGGGGAGTGAGGGAGGGAGGGGGCCTCGCCGTCCGTCCGTCCGTCCGTCCGTTCCCCGGCCGGTCTGTCTGGGCACTGACTCTCAGGCGACGGTTCTGCGCCGCCGGCCTCTCTGCGGGGCTCTCCCGGCCAGCCAGCGCCTCCCCTGCGGGCCGGCCCTTGGCAGCGCAGCGGCGCGACCCCCTCCCCCGCCGGGGCTGCTGTGCGCAGCCAGCCCAGGGCCGCCGCTGCTGCTGCGGGCGGGCGGGCGGGCGGGCGCCCAGGCAGGGCAGAGCGGCGGCTGCAGGTGAGCGAGGGGCCGCCAGCCTGGTGCCCTGGCCCCTCGCTCACCTGCAGCCGCTCTGCCCTGCCTGGCTCCTTCCAGGCTGCTCGCCGTGCCGAGGACTCCTGCTGCGGGCGGGCCGCTGTCTGCCTGGCCCTTCCCTTGACGCCTCGCCTGGCTGGCCGCGGGGCCGTTCTGGGCGCTGTTTGTCGGCCGGCCGAGAGGACTTTTCAACCCCCGGCTAGGCGCAGAGGGCATTGGGCTCCCTTTGAACGCCCCTGGGGGTATTAAATGATCGTGCAGTGGTAAGTGTTTGAGCTGTCCCCCCCCTCGGTGCATGGGGGGGGGGAGAGCAGAGCGCAGTCCGTGATGCAGTCCTCGGTCCAAAGCTGCTGTTGCTGCTGCTGCTGCTCCAGCAGAAAACCCCTTTTCCTCCTTGACGGGCTCTTGGAAGGAGCTGGCTTGATCCGGCCTTGCCGAGCCAGAAGTCTGACTCTCCCGCATGGCCTGCCTGAAATGCAGTCTTCTTGATCCACTCCTGGAGGATCGCCTTCATGTTTTGTCCTAGAATGACCAACAACCATTTTGTGAACTTTTGTGTTGAAAGGCAGACTAGGAATATTCTTAATAATGACAAGGTCGTGGGGCATGGTATCACTGGTGTTTGTGCCGAGAGACCACTTGCCAAAGTGGCCATTGCTGGTGGTTCTTTGGGGGTGAGGTGGACGGATGTGGGCTGGATTAGCCGTCTCGCTGCACTCTTGTGCGCAGTCCTTGCTCTGGAGATGCACTCGTTTTGCGCAGCAGGCGTTTTGCGTGGAAGCAGCGTGTCGCGTTTCTGGGTGTCCGACTTCTGGGTTCTTTTCGAGTTAGACCTGAACGGCTGCTGGTGGTGGTGGATTCCTGCCTGAGCGCCGAGCCGTGACCGGTTTTGGAAAAGAAATTCTGCAGCAGCTTCAGCTGATCCTTGCCTCCTCTCCCTCTTCTCTTTAAAACCCTTTTCAGTATTTGCATGTTTAAGGTCCTGGCTGTGTGCAGCAAGGTGGGCAATGATGGCAGTGGGGCTGCAGAAGAGGCAGAGCCCCCCTGTGTGTCCGTTTGTCTGTCTGGACAGCATCGCTCATGCTGTTTCCACCTGTGGTGGAAGAGGGGAGTGTGGAATTACTCGTGAGTGAATGTGAGGAGCCTGCCGCAGCCTCACGGGCCCAAGTCTGGGAGTAGGATCACGATGGCTTGTTCCTGTGCGAGGAGGCAGCAGTCTGTGCCGGCTTGGCTTGCTGCTTGGAGGAGCAGTGCATAAGGCAGAACAACTGGGAACTCTAGTGCCTCTGTGTGTGTGTGTGTGTGTTGGCCAGCAGAACTTGTGGCAAGGAGGAGCCCCCTTGGTTCAGGCAGGCAGCTCCTGCTGCAAACAGAGGCGGCACAGTCTGTATTCCAGGTACTGCAGTTCAGCAGTTCTTCAACCCAAGCCCCCGAGGGGGGGGCTTTGCTCAGTGGTCCCGCCCTGGCAGCATCTCCAGCTCGGGCTGGGGAAGACCCTCTTTCTGCCTGCAGCCCTGCAGAGCTGCGCCCAGCCAACAGAGGCCTAGCTGAACCCACCAGGGCCCTGCTGCCGTGGAAGCCAGTCTTTGAATTTTCACTGAGGTCTCCTGGTTTGCAGATGGAGAGTCGGTGCTTCTGCTGGACTGAGAAACGCCTGTTTCGACTGCTTGCTTGTTTGCTTGCCCCAAGTTAAATTCCTGCTCTCCACTTGGTGTCTAGTCTCTTAATTGGCAACGTACAGTAGGGCCCCCGTATCCACGGGGGATATGTTCAAGTCAGAGCCTGGGGGGGCACGTGTGTCTGGGGGCCATCTGTGGATAGCGGGGGGACACACCTTTACTTCCGTCTTTGTGTGCCCCTCTCATCAGTGCTGCCTAGACTATGCCTAGTCTTTGCTGTATCCCTTATACAGAGCAGGGACTGTGGTGCTGCTCTGGCCTGTGGCTGTTCAGTAAGAGAC
Organism: Plestiodon gilberti rubricaudatus; assembly: GCA_026170595.1. Classification (NCBI taxonomy): domain Eukaryota; kingdom Metazoa; phylum Chordata; class Lepidosauria; order Squamata; family Scincidae; genus Plestiodon; species Plestiodon gilberti. The sequence continues at coordinate 725,257 of JANXHW010000001.1, read as the reverse complement.
AAAGGGACAGAGTGGAGTATGTGGACCTGGGTTTGAGGCCCTCTGTCTCTGCCCTGGGCAGTTGTTCACCATGTGGTGCTGGAATCTTGGAATCTGCATGTGGCCACAAACAGATTCCACAAAAGCGGTGGCCACAAACTGTGAGTAGAAGAGGTGCAAGGAACACTCTGCTCCAGGGGCTGGTGGCTCTGCTATTGCAGAGCGAGAGAGAGAGAGAGGCTCCAAAAGGCTAAAAATAAATGCAGTATATGCCAAAGGATATTCCTCTTGCCTCAGGAAGCAGATGCCTGTGGTTGCCTGTCTTCACCTCTACCCCTGACGCTTTTTCCTTCGCTCACGCTCACACACGCTCACACACCCGATGGCCAGGCCAGAAGCACAGTCGTGAATGATGGGCGAGCAGGTGGGGGCCGTGCAAGGAATCTCCTCCCTGCTTCCTGCCTGGGCCACTCCTTAGGCCAGCATTAGTCCGTCACATTCTGGGGCGAGCCCTCTCCCCTCCCCACCGAGACCAGGATCTGACCTGGGCACCTGCTGCACTCCACTGGTGGGGCTCTGTGGTTCCTGACATGGTGCTGGGGGGGGGGGGTCGGTGTCTGTCCAAGTTTCCCTTCTAGCCCTTGGGTTTGTCGGGCTGCGCAGTAACAGGTGGACCGGTGACTTTGGCACTGCTGTTTCCTTATGAAGCGTCATCAAAGGTTTCCCAGCCGTCTGCTTCCTCCAAAGAGTGTACAGACATGGAGGCTGTTGGTGCAGGCAGTGTTGTTGGAGTGCCAGCTGGGAGGGTGGCGCTTGGCTGCCAGTCTGAGAGCAGCGGAGGTTTGAGGCTTCTCTGGCTAAGATCTAGGGTGCAACTGGTGCAGCAGGGGACCCAGACTCTGGTGTGAGCTGTGCTGTGGGGCACACCGTTCCCTCCGCCTTCAAAGTTCTGGTGCTCACGTGCGAGGAAACGTCCCTCTATCCACTTTCTCCATCCCGTGCATAATTTTATACGTCTCAATCATGTCCCCCCTCAGGCGCCTTTTTTCTAACAAACACTGTAGCCTTTCCTCATAAGGGCCCCATAGTGGCCCCAGCCCACTAATCATTCTGGTCGCTCTCTTCTGCACCTTTTCCAGTTCCGTTATATCCTTTTTGAGATGCGGCGACCAGAACCGGATGCAATATTCCAGACGCTGCCTTACCATCAGTTTGTACAAGGGCATAATGATATTGGCCGTTTAATTCTCAATCCCTTTTTTAATGATCCTGAGCATGGAATTGGCCTTCTTCACAGCTGCCTCACACTGGGTCGACACTTTCATCGACCTGTCCACCAGCACCCCAAGATCTCTCTTGATCCGTCACAGACAACTCAGAACCCATGAGCGTATATGTGAAATTTTGGTTTCTTGCCCCAATGTGCATCACTTTGCACTTACTGACATTGAAGCGCATCTGCCATTTTGCTGCCCATTCTCCCAGTTTGGAGAGATCCTTCTGGAGCTCTTCACGATCCCTGCTGATCTTCACCACCCGGAAAAGTTTAGTGTCATCTGCAAACTTGGCCACCTCACTGCCTATCCCCGACTCCAGGTTATTTATGAATAAGTTGAAAAGCACCGGTCCCAAGACCGATCCTTGGGGCACACCGCTTTTCACCTCTCGCCATTGTGAAAATTGCCTATTGACTCCCACTCGCTGTTTCCTGGTCTTCAACCAGTTCCTAATCCATCCGAGAACCCCCTGCCTTCTTATTTCCTGACTACTGAGCTTTCCCCAGAACCTTTGGTCAGGGGTGGGCAGACCTGCTTGCCTGTCTGGGGCTCAGTCCATGGAGAACCATCAAACCTCCTGGGAGCTGGCTAAACCGTGTGGATTCTGCCAGGCATTCCAGGCACCCGGGTCCAAAACGCCCTCCAAGGGCACGTCTAAATACGGCACCTAAATCCGAGGGACGTCTGTCAGCAAATCGCATTTTATTGAAATTCTGCTCGCTGGGGGTTGTTCTGCCCAGAATCGGAAGCATCTATGACCTCCCCAGCAATGTCCCACTTGTTGAGGTGCAGTGGCAGCTAGAGGTGTGGCCCCATGCCCCCCTCATAGGACCCCATTCTGTATCTGGTGGGGGGAGGGGACGGTATCTCGAGGGAGGGAGGGTTTAGGGTGCCAGCTCCCTGGAGAAAGAGCTGTGGGGTTGAAGCACACAGGTCCTGGGTGATGGGCATACTGTGTCTTGCGTCCACTGTGCAGACGGAGCAGCTTGGCAAAGTGTGCTTTGCTCATGGGGGGGGGGGGAGCAGGGGGTCCTGCAGGATACTGAGCGTTTGCTGAGGTTGAGGCTGCTACTTCCTAGGCCAGGGCCCTTCTGCCTGAGGGGAGCTCTTTCCACATTCAGGAGTGAACCTTCCGAGGACTTGCCAAGGGGGTGGGTGGGTGGGTGGGTGCTGTGCTTGCCGGCTTGCTAGCAGGAAGGAGCGGGGGAGGGTGTGTTGGCGGTTGATGTGGGGTGCCAGGGTGGAGGCACCTGTGGCCTGAGCCCCGTAGCCATTGTGCCTCGAGCCAGTTGGTGCTGGGAGGAGGTGGCTGCTGCCAGGGCAGGACAGGAGCACCGTTTCCGAGCCCAGAGGAGGCGGACAGGCTCAGGGTGCAGCACTGGATTATTCTGGGGGTTGCTGTCTCCAGAGATGTCTCCTTCCTGCTCGAGACCAAGAACCGCTTGGTGGAAAAGAGGGCAGGAGGGAGGAGGACAACAACCACGCCGAAGGCTCCTGGGGCAACTGGGAACTGGAATTTGACTCCTTCTTTGCTCTGTTTCCCTTGTTCAAATGCATTTGCTTTTCACAGAGGGTCTGAGGAGGACAGTCGCTGTCCCCCCCCCCCGCCCCAAATGCTTCTGCCTTGGGACGTGAGGACTAAGCAACAATGGGATTGCAAGTCGGAAAGAGGCCGGGGGGGGGGGGCAGAGAGCACAGCGCAGTCTGGAACATACTAGCTGGGAGGCCTGAGCTTGGGCCCTTTGTGAGCTCCAGGCTGCTGAGCTGGCAAGTGGATGGGATTTGACAGAGAAATGGGGCGGTTTCCTGAAGCCAGTGGTATTGTGCCCGAGAAGCCATAGGTCAGCTGGTGCGCAGATGCTTGCGCTAGTACATCCCACAGTCTGCCAGCCAAAGCTGTGAGTGGGTCATGGCCTGTGTGGAGGGGAGGCTCCTTCAGTGTTGACCCACAGATCTTGTCCTTGAAAACGTAGAGAGCAGAGAGGGTAGGGGGAAGAGAGTAATTTGTATTGGGCCTGACGGCTAGCAAAGGTGGTCTAGTCTAGATCAAAAAGCTGAGGATCTTTCTGGTGCAGCAATTTCCTTCTAGCAGCCAATGCTTCTAGCATACAATTGTCCGTAATCTGTGGGACTCCTTGCCACAGGATGTGGTGATGGGACCTGGTCTAGATGCCTTTTTAAAAAGGGCTTGGAGAGATTTATGGAGGAAAAGTCCATCACAGGTGACAAGCCGTGATGGGTATATGCAGCCTCTAGGTTTTAGAGGACGCCTGTCTCTGAATGCCAGTCGGGCTACGAGTGTCTTGTTGTTTTTGAGAGTGAGGCATCCGGTGGCCGGATCCAGCAGGGCTCTTCTGCTCCTAGGATGCCTCTGGGGCAGGGCTGGCTTTGCCTCTGGGCTTTGGAGATTCCAGTCCTGGGGCTGTTGCAGTGGCCTGCAAGGTTCGCCTGCAGAACCCCCCTCTTTCCTCTTGGGTGAAAGTGTTTCACCCTTCTGGTTGCTGATCCAAGGCTAGCAATGGCAAGACCTCTAAAAGCTCCTCCCTGGGTACGTGGGGCCATCAGCCTCAGCCCCATGCTTCCTTCCTTCTGTGCTGGGTTCACGAAGGGCTGCTTGGAAGTGGATCACAGGGGAAGAGGACCTGGTCTCCTCCTGAGTGAGCACCGTCCGTAGGTCTTCTCCAGCCAAGAGCTCTGCCCAGGGTAAAGGGGTTGTGGCTGCTCTTTCTGGCCTGCAGCTAAGCCCAGCGCCGTCAGGAGGGCAGGTCCTTTGCCCACTAATGAGGGTGAGGCCAGCCAGATTCCGAGGGGTGCTTTCTCTTCCCCACCCCCACGTAGGTCCTGCCTGTACCCTCCCCCCCCGGCATGCTTTGCCTTCGTCCCCCTGTGCAAGATGGGTGCTGCCTGCCAGCACAGCTGAAGGCGCACATGCGCGTTGGGCAGCAGAGGCTGGAAGATGGTGGCGAGGTGTGGTGTCCGCGCAGGACTGCGGCTCAGGACCCCTGTTCCCCGTGGCCAGGGCCGTGGGGCTCTAATCCCCTCTTAAAATGCGATTTGCTGACAGACGTCCCTCGGATTTAGGTGCCGTATTTAGACGTGCCCTTGGAGGGCGTTTTGGACCCGGGTGCCTGGAATGCCTGGCAGAGAAGCCCCGTGGCGTGCTGGGCCTCCGAGGCAGGCAGGCAGGCAGGCACTTGGCTCCATCAGGGAGTGTGTGGGAGGGGGGGCTGTTCATCTGGGCAATAGCAAGCAGGAAAAAGGGCTTTTTCTGTAGGCACGGATTGGAGCCGTTGCGGGGGGGGGGCCTTCTGCCTGCCTGCAGGAACACTGGCTGGCAGTGCGGTTCTCCGCGTCACAGCAGAGCCAGGCTTCTTCGTTCTGTGGATGTTGCCGGGGTGGGATCCTGGACATTGCCGGGGGAGCCTGCGGCTTCTGCTTTCAGAACAACCTGCGGCTGTCGCTCATGGACCAGTCTGGCTCTGAAGGCCCAGTCGCAGGTGGGGGAAGGACAGTAGGTGGGTGGGTGGGCGGGCAGCACCCGGTGGGAAGGGAAGCGGGATGTGGACTCGGACTGGCTTGCGCCCCACCCTGCCCTGCCCGCAGGCCCCGCCTTCTGCAAGGCGCTGGAGTGGAGGCCTCTCTTCAGCAGTGGGGCCGGAGGCTTTCTGAGTGTCCAAATGTGGCCTTGGCTTTTGCGGATTCGGACTGGCTGTTCCGCAGAGACCTTGGTGTGCTGAGAGAGGGAGGGGCTGCCTCCTCTGCTGTGCGTGCGAGAGGTCCAGCTCCTGCCTGCCTCTCCAGGTGGGGCCCAACGGACGTGAGGCCGCCTCCTGCGTTTCCATGCCAGCCACTGGCGTCACTGTAGCGTGGCGGGCGTGGCGGGCCGCCGGGGGGTGACGCGCGCCAAGGGGTGACGCGCGTCACCCTCCGGAGGCCGGATGCTCCGAGGCCGGGGAGCGTCCGGCCCGGCCGGCGCTCCAGGGCCTTCTGAAAAGACGAGGCTCTGGAGCGCTTGCGTTAAAACGCGAACTTTGAAGGTTTTCGCGCATGCGCAAACCCTTTTCTGAGGGCAAGGGCTTGCCCTCAGAAGGGTCTGCGCATGCGCGAAAATCTTCAAAGATCGCGTTTTAACGCAAGCGCATTGGGCCTCTTCTTTTCAGAAGGCCCTGGAGCGCTTCCCGGCCGGTGACGAGCGCCGGAAAAGGTAAGTTTCTGTAGGGGGGGTGATTCGGGGGGGTGTCGGGGGGGTGACGCGCGTCCCCCGCTCTGGGGTGACGCACGTCACAGTGACGCCACTGATGCCAGCCCATCCCTCACTTTCTGTGTTTAAATATCTCAAGTGCTTCCTGATGAAGTTCTGACTTGTGCCATACGGTTTATGGAAAACCTACACACACAGGGAGATACTTACCGTACATCAAGATTCCAATTGTCACCCCTCACAGAAAAATTCCATTTTATCCTGCGGGTGTGCACACTCTACTTTAATTTGAAAATAAATTTAACATGCTTATGATGATTTCTTAGATCTGATTTTTGGTTCAAAGGGTCCACTTTGTACCTGATTTTTTTCCCAGACTGTTAACACATTGCTTTCAAATAGAAAATTGATGCCAAAGTCAGTGTGTCATAGGTTTTTTTTCAGAGCCGACTTTTACATTCACCCAGGGGCCCCTAAAACCATCAGCGTGGTAAAGTTTAGCATTTTCATTTAGTTCTGGGTCTGTTGTTGTTGTTCAGTCGTTAAGTTGTGTCCGACCCTTCGTGATCCCATGAACCATATCCCGCCAGGCCTTCCTGTCCTCCACTATTTTCCTGAGTTCGCTCATTTTCATGTTCGTTGCATCGGTGATGCTGTCTAACCATCTCATCCTTGGCCTTCCCCTTCTCCTTTTGCCTTCAATTTTTCCCAGCATCAGAGTCTTCTCCAGAGAGTCCTCTCTTCGCATTAGGTGGCCAAAATATTTGAGTTTCAGCCTTAGTATCTGTCCTTCCAGGGAACAGTCAGGGTTGATTTCCTTTAGGATTGACTGATTTGTACTATGAAGATAAATTTGAGTGACCCCTTATGAAAAAGGGTTAACACCTGTAAACAGGTGTTGAAGAGAATGTAGCGTATCTACACCCTCTGGACAAGAGGGGAGCAGCAAAGACAAGGCAGGCAGGCAGTGCAACCGCCTGCTGTGTCCCTGCTGTGCTTGTGCCACTGAGGAAGCCAGGAGCATTCCAGCCCCTTCACCCCAATCCTGCCTTTCTCTGTGCTGCTGCTGCTGCTGCTACTATGCAACTCCTCTCGGTGACTGCTTTCAGGAACGGAACGTGCTGGGGGGGGGGGAAGAGAGTGCAAAAGAGTCGGCAGTATGCCTGGCTCCAGCCGAAATGGGCACAGAGACCCTGTGCAGGGCACCCCGGCTGCTGTACCTAGCCATTGTGGAGACCTGGGCCGTTTTCCAGCCCCCACATAGCCCCTTCCTTCTTCTCAGGCTGCATGGTGGAGGTGAAGGGTCACCGAGCTGCCTACCTGGGGCTAGCCAGGTGAGCCTGGGGTGGGTTTGCTCCACCCTGAGGCCTCCTCCATCCAAGGAGCTCTGCCTGCTCTGCCCTTCTGCATTCCACTCCTCACTTGCTCTCAGGTGGGGGGGGGGATAAAGGGGGGCAAAGGAGAGGGCACCTGTGCATTGCTCCAACGCAGATAGGCCAGGCATCCCCGCTGCACCTTTGCCACTGAAGAGTCCTGGGATGTTTTCCAGCCCCCCTCAACCCTCCCCTGCCCTGCTCCAAGACTTCTGTTTGAGTGGATCCAATCCATGGGGGTGGGGTGGGGTGAGAGGGACGTACGGCACAATCTGATGCATGTCTACTCAGAAGTAAGCCCTGTTGTGTTCAGTGGGGCTTACTCCCAGGAAGGTGTGCATAGGATTGCAGCCCTAGCAAGCTTCTCTCTGGTACTTACAAGCACTTAACCTACATCCCATCTCTGCGCCTTGCCACTGAGGAGTCCTGGGACCTTTCCCACCCACCCCCCTCAACCCTCCCCTGCTCTGCATGTTTTCTGTGGCTTGGAGAAGATTTTAGGTGGGGGGGGGGGAGAATCATATTTCATTCCTCCTGTGCCCAAAGCACTTCCCTGCTCTCCCCCCCCCCTCAGGCTTCAAATTGAGAGAGAATTTTGTTCCAGGTGGTCATGATGCTTGCTGCCAGATGTTATCTGGAGGCGTATGTATCTCAGGCGGCTACAGTCCTATACACACTTTCCTGAGAGTAAGCCCCACTGAACACAATAGGACTTACTTCTGCATAGACATGCATAGGATTGATGATGTCCCCTGAGACAGAGAAGTGCAGAAATGTCACAGAATTTCCACCGTTGGAAAGAAGCCCCTTTTTGACACTCCTATTTCCTGTCTGTGTATAGACGATACATTTTGTCCCTAGTGTTCTGAGGTAGCTGAATTTTTTTGAAGCTATAGGCCTCTTCATTTATGTCTCTGGATACTGATGTCACAAGAAAACTATGAAACATTGAGTGTTGTACACCTGCGGGATAAAACCCATTCCTTAATACACAGGGTGCTTAACATCTGTGACTCAATCTCTCTAGCACAAGAAAAGAATAAGATCCTTGACTCATTATGTTCAAATGGATATACAAGGGCTCAAATGAATAGAACATGGCACTGTAATATTAAACAAAAATAATAACAAAAAAGAAAAAAAACAGAAAAAATGGAGGACAACATCCCAGCTGAAGAAAAGAAAAACTTTATTTGCCTACCTTCTATTAAAGGGACAACTGATAGAATTGTCAAAGTATTCAGAGAACATGATTTAAGAACGATTTTTAGACCCACTAGGAAATTATCTGAACACCTAAGGAATGCAAAAGATCAGACCCATATTAGCAACTCCAGGGGTAAACAGCAGCATTCCATGTGAATGTGGAAATTTTTTTACATAGGCACCACAAAGAGGGCTATTAATACGAGAGTGAAGGAGCATGAAAGCACTTGCAAACGTGGTCACTCAGACCACTCAGCATTAGCTGAACACTCGGCAACCACAGGGCACACCATAAATTTTCAGGGTACCAAGAAATTACCGTAGTACAGGAAACATCATTGCTCGTTCTGCAAAGCCTTTAACAACTTCTTAGACGGTTCCGGCTTGTGTGTGCAGCTTGTTAAGAAAAACCGAAGAGCAAAGATGCAACTGTAGCTTTAAGTATCAACAGTGAGAAACTTTACAGTTGGAAATAAAGGTTCTGTTCAGTGCTTGTGGTCAGTTAAGATCAGGACTGGGAAAGAAAGGCCACTTGAAGCAATGCTTCCTGTGTGTGTTTTACCCTGAAGATGCTAGGAAGACTACCTAGCGAAACGTCGGTTTTACTTTTGATCCTTAAACCAGATTTTATTGCCTTAGAATACGTCTTTGTCAGCCGTGTTTTAATCAATAAAACCCGTTAACATCATGGCTTTCAATCCCGTATCTGTCATTCATTCTTCGTTAGACATAATAATGTTGATAGTGAAATATTTACAGCTGTCCTTACAAATGGGTTAAAATCCTTTCCTCCTGGATTCATTTAGATCAGGGGTTCTCAAAGTGTGGGTCGTGACACTTTGAGAACCCCTTGCAGAAGGAGCAGGTTGCTACCCCCTTAAGGGGAGTAGTGACTTGCGATGGCGCGGCGGCAGTGATCCAGGGACAAAAGGGGTCTGTAGCTCCATGCCAGTGATTGGCAGGACCTCTGAGTGGATGTGCCTAGGAGTGGGCGGGCAGCTGGGTTGCACGACAGCCTGGCCCGTAGGCACAGCCACCGCAGGACACCACCTGTCGAGGCCTGGCGCCCCAGAACTGCGCAGGCAGACACCGCAGTGCAGGCAGGTGAGCTCTGCCACCCAGGCACCCTGGGCATCAGCCGTCTGCTGCAGGGAGGGCCGCTGGCAGCGCAGAGCCCACCCCCAGGTAAGGGATTCCGGGGGGCGCCAGGGAGGGAGGGAGACATCCTCAGCGCTGTCTTGCCCAGGGCCAGCCCAGCCCACCCAGGCCAAGCCGTGCCCCCCCCCCAGCAGCTTACCAGTATGATGGTGGTCCCAGAAGGGTGGGGCTCCCAGAGCATCCCTTCCTGCGGTGGGTCCAGGTGTGAGCGGACTCCACACCCCCTGGGAAAGCACTGCTCTTTCTTCCGTCACCACTGAGTAGTCCGGGCAATGGGCGGCTCATGCCGGCGCGGTTGCGTCGTGACTCTTCCTTCGTTGTTGCTCAGCTCGCCTGTGCAGCCGCTTGGCTGTCCACAGGGTGCTGAGTGGGAGGTGGCGCTTCAGTGCGGTGCTCGTATCGGTGGCGCTGGCCTCGTTCTGGCTCCGCCAGGGCCACAGGAGTAGCTGCCGCCCCAAGGGCAGGAGGGCCCCCCCCCTGAGCTGTCAGGAATGCTTGCAGCCATTTCCGTAAACCTGTGAGGAGCTACAGTCGAGCGTCGCCTGCGCCAGGCCCTGAGCCGTCTGGGACAAAAGGGGGCTCTTAGTCCCCTCCGCAGCCAAAGCCCCCCTTCCCCGGCCCCACCATAGACACCAGCATGGGTGGGTGGAGGAACAGATATCGAGACCGGCCGAGACCTCCTGAGTGGGCTTTGCTGAACTGGGCACCCCAGACATTGAAGCCGCTAATCTAGGGGAGGGAAGAGCACATCCATTGCTATATGGGGGAGCATTTTAGGTGGTACCCCGGCCTCGCCTGCAGTTGGAAGTGCTAGCGCCTCATTCTCTGGCCTGTCTAGAGACCCCAGTTATCTCTCTGGTGAGGAGGTGTTGGAGTCCGGCCTCCTGATTGGCTGTGGAGGCGGAGGCTTTGTGACATGCTGGAGTCTGCCCTCCCCCTCCCCTGGCCCATCCCTCTTGAACTGCATGGCGGGTGGGGGTGGGGCTGCCCGGAACCTCTGTCCTGTCCAGGTGAATGGGCCAGGCTTTGTGCTGGCAGGGAGACCGGGTGGCCTGCAGTTGGGGTGGGGGCTCTCTCCTCCTGTGGTAGCTGTCGCTGGACAGCGGCCAGTACTGGGCTGGCTTGGCAGGGCAGCTCAGCCACTCCCGCTCTGTGGGCCCAAGGGACACTTGTACCTGCCTTCCTTCCCACCCACTCTGGCTTTGTTGCAGCCAGTGTGGTGCACCTGTTGGAGACAAGAGGCACCTGGCCCGGCTGGCAGAGCCTGTGGGTGGCGGCTCTCCAAAAGGCAGGGTCCCCCAGCCCCCTCCTGCCTGAGCAGCAGCCTTGGCCAGGTCCCTGAGGGCTCCAGGACATGCAGTGGGGACTTGCCTGCCCCACCTCGAGGGGCCTGCACTCCTCCTGCGCTTCTGCACTGCCATTGTCACCCGCCGCCGGACCCTCCAGCTGGTGCTCGGTGTGACGAGGCGCGTGCCTGCCGGCGTTTCCTGCTTGCCTCCTGGAAGATGCCGTTAGGAGACGGGGAACGTGGTCTGTGTGAACCGCAGGCCGCCGCCGCGGCAGCAGCGGCTGGGCCTCCAGCCCCAGGGTGGGTTCTGGGGTGGGCATCCCGGTGCGTGGGGTGTGTTCACCAAGTCCTGCTTCTGGGTGGGGGAGCAGTGCCACCTCGTGCCCCTTCTTGCCCCAGCTGGGTGGGCTCTGTACAGCCTCCAGTCTGGAGCTCCATTCTCTTCCCCCCCCCCCCGGGACACCAGAAATTGCCACCAAGGCCAGGCTGTGGTAGGACACGGACGTGAGCCCTGCTGATATTTTGCTTACCCTTGGGGTTCAGTGGGTCAGTGACCTGATCCGCCGTGGGGGGAGTCCTTTGGCCTTCGAGTGTTGCATTGAGCTTGCGGGCCAGAATCGCTGCCAGGCTCGCTCAGCGGTAGAAGGTCCCAGCCAGGCTCAGTCTCTGGCGGCGGCGGCGGCGGCAGCAGCAGCAACGCAGGGCCTCCGGTGCGGAGCAAGGGCTCTCTCGCCCCTTCCCTCTCTGCCCGGTCCTTGGAGGAGGCGGTTCTGGGGTCTGACATGGGCTGAGTATGCCCTTCGGGACAGGGATGGGCTCTTGGTCTGTGTGCCCCCCCCCCGTCTGTGGTCAATACCTGTCGCCTCCCTCCTCCCTCCCTCCTGCAGTTGGGGCATGGCCGTCAATGTGTACTCCACCTCTGTGACTAGCGAGAACCTGAGTCGCCATGACATGCTAGCCTGGGTCAACGACTCCCTGCAGCTCAACTACACCAAGATCGAGCAGCTGTGCTCAGGTACGTGCGGCGGCGGTGGGGAGGGGGAGGCCTGGGCGGGAGCGGCTGCGGTGGCAGCGCCTCTTTGGTGGGGCCTTGGATGTGGCAGGGAGCAGCTGCTACTGCAGAGCCCAAGGGAGCCCCCCCCCCCCGACTAGGGAGAATTTGGCGCTGGCAAGTGTGTGCCGCCTCCTCCTCCTCCTCCTCCTCCTCCTCCTCCTCCTGTCTAGGCGCTGCCTACTGCCAGTTCATGGACATGCTGTTCCCGGGCTGCATCCACCTGAGGAAGGTGAAGTTCCAGGCCAAGCTGGAGCACGAGTTTATCCACAACTTCAAGGTGCTGCAAGCCGCCTTCAAGAAGATGGGCGTGGACAAGGTGGGTCCCTGCCAGCCTGGGCAGGCGTCGAGGGGGGCAGGCAGCTGGTGCTCCTGCCTTCCCTTGGCAGCTGGCAGAGTTCCCCTCCGGAACGGGCCCTCCTGATTCTGGGCAGTTTGCGGAGGCAGCCGGGAGCTGAGGGCCTGCTCTGCTCTGCTCTGGCACGAGAATCCTCCTTGACCAGGAGGACAGACGCCTCCCTTTGCTGGGAACCTGGAGGGCCTCCGGCAACCACCGGCAGACCAGACCCTGACTTTCCCCAGGGGCTGCCAGCCAGGCCCTGGTCGGCTTCTAAGAAGAGTCTGGTTGCTGGATCAGGCCCACGACTGGTTGTCCCGCGCGCCCAGCACCCTGTCTTCCCCCATGGCTCCCAGGAACTGCTGAGAAGCCTTTGGCCACAGCCTCCGTTTCGAGGGCCTTGCGCCCTGACCCCCTCCAGGATCCATCCGTGGCACTCGCACGCGGATCGGGGCAGCCAGAGCCTGCCTCTGCGGGACGCTCCTCAGGTGGCAGATGCCTTTTGAGCAGTGGCTTCACAATTGGACACAAGAGCGATGGCAGGAAGGCTGGGGGAGCCGGCACGCAGAGAGGCAGGCCTCAGTAGTGGTTTGGGGTGCCATTTGGGGCAGAATTCCGGTTTTCTGCTTGTAGAAATGCAGCTTTAATGCTACTTCTCCTCTTTCTAATCTGACAGTGACGTTTCTTTCTTGCCCTACGGTGGCAGCTGTTTCGGGCTCCCTGCATGTTCAGTGCTTGTGCCCAGAGTCCCCGGGTTGGAGCCCATTGACACGAAACTGAAGTCGGGGTGTGTGGAATTTGGCCAGGAACCCTGGCGCCGGCGGAGTCCTGCTAGCCATCTTCTCTGTCTCTTCCCTCCCTCCCTCCCTCCTTCTGCAGATTATCTCGGTGGAGAGGTTGGTGAAGGGGAAGTTCCAGGACAACTTTGAGTTCATTCAGTGGTTTAAGAAATTCTTTGACGCCAACTATGATGGGAAGGAGTACAACCCACTGCTGGCAAGGCAAGGCCAGGATGTGGCCCCCTCTCCAAACCCAGGTGATCAGATCTTCAACAAACCCAAGAAACCCATTGGCACTGCAGGTAATGTTGCTAGAGAAGGCTGGCGCACCAGGATCCCGCCTCTAGCCTGACCTCGGCTCCCTGGCATCCAGCTTGGCAGCTCTGGGGGGAGGGGAGGACAGCCCTGCTCTTGGGGACACGGCAGCCCGCCACGGGGCATGCCACTTGAGAGGTGCATCATGCCAAGCCAGACCTCTTGGCGAGAAGCCAGAGCGAGAGACAGGGGTGTCTGCTCTTCGGAAGGAAGGAACTGCACGTCCTCGCACGTGACTGCTATGCTGAAGCGGGGGCAGCACTGGCTGCGGGGTGGGGGGTGGTGGACCATCTCCTCTGAGGCATGGCCTCTCTGGGCGAGTGATTGGGGGAGGGGGCAAACCGATACCTGCGCAGAGCTGCCCCGCACTGGCCTTTCAGGGCTCCCTGGAAGTGCTTCCATTCCTTCCTCGCAGGTCTTAAGAACCTGCGAAGAGCCTGGCTGCTGGATCAGGCCCAGGGCCCATCCAGTTCAGCTTCCTGGATCCCACAGTGGCCCACCAGATGCCCCTCAAGACAACAAGATTCCTGTATATTGTTGCCACTCCCTTACTCCTGGCATTCAGGGAGAGGCAACTTCTAAAACCCAGAGGCGCCATACAGTCATCGTGACTTGTCAGCTGTGATGGACTTTTTCTCCAGAAGTCTGTCCAATCCGCTTTTAAGGCATCTAAGGTCAAGTGCCATCACATCGTCATGTGGCAAGGAGTTCTACAGGTTAATTGCACTGGATAAAGAAATATTCCTTTTGTCTGTTCTGACTTTCCCACGAGTCAATTTTAGTGGATGTCCCCTGGTTCTGGTGTTGCGTGAGAGGGAAAAGAACATCCCTCTCTCCACTCTCTCCATCCCATGCACAGTTTTATATGTTTCAGGGCCCAATTCTATCCAACTTTCCAACACCGATGCAGACACAATGCAACCTTGAGGTAAGGGAACAAATGTTCCCTTACCCTGAGGAGGCATCCCTGACTGCTCCCCCAATGCAGGATTCAGCACATGTCCTGTTGCACGGCTGCATCAACGCTGGAAAGTTAGATAGGATTGGGTTTCATCACGTCCCCCCTTAGGTGCCTTTTTTTCTAGAGAGCCCCAAACACTGTAGCCTTTCTTCATAAGGGAGATGCCCCAGCCCACTAATCATGTTAAAAACAAACCTGCAAAAAACTACCTAAAAAGATGCTTAAAACACCTCTTTTTGGTCATTCTTTGCACGGGGGGGGGGGGGGATTTTCGAACCTGCAAAAACAGGCCTCTTTTTAGGCCGTTTTTTTTGCACCCACCAGCCGGGGCGCAGCCAGGAGGGGGGTGCACTCTGGGGGGGGGGGAGTAAGAATACTGCGTTTGTTCGTGCACCAGCACCACCACCCCGAGCGGAGGCCGGCCAGATGCATCCTTCCTGGCATGCCGGCAGTATCAGCTGCGATGCTGGAGAGGCTGCGCCTGCTCAAACATGCTGCAGCCTCTCTAGCTCCCTTAGTCTCGCTGGCTGAGTCCTCCAGCCAGCGAGACTAAGGGTGCTAGAAAGGTTGCAGAACGTTTGTGCAGGCGCAGCCTCTCCAGCATCGCAGTTGATACTGCCGGCCAGCCAGGAAGGACGCATCTGGCTGGCCACCCGGGGAGGGGGGGGGCACGATGAATGCTGTAAGATTGATGAAGAAAATCCCCCGGAGTGCACCCCCCGACTTTCGCCCCGACTTGTGTAGAGCTTGGGGGTGTGGTGTCGAGCTCCAGAGGGGTGGCAGTGCACCCCCTCCAAGCTCGACACCCCTACATCTGGGGGCCCCTGCCTCCACCCTGATGACGCCTCTGAACACCCCCCCGCTGCCGTGTCACCCCCACCCCCCGCTGTCATGTGCCCCCCGGTACGAACTGCTTGCCATCTTCTTCGGCGGCTCGGCAACTTCTAACTAGGCCAAACGCGGCGTTCTTTCCGCATGCGCACAACGCCGCTTGAAGCCTCTCTGGCCTAGTGTTAGAAGCGGCCGAGCCGCCGAGAAGATGCGAGCGGCGCGTCACTCCCTTCCTCCCGGCACGTCCCCCCAAGGGTTCCTGCCGCAGTCCTTTTGCTTGGAAGCTGGTGGGTGTTAGAGCTGGAGAGGCCCAGAGAGGCCTTGGAGTCGGCCGGCGACTTCCCCCCCCCCCAGCAAAGTTCCTTGCGGGGCAGAAGAGGGGGGAGTTCAGCTTTCTTGCTCCTTGGGAAGGAGAGGGCGCGAGGCGTCCAGTCCGGACTGGCTGCGTAGAGAAGAGGGGTGCTTGGCCCCGGGCTGGAGCTGTCGGAAGGCTCTGCCAGCCCCCTCCTGCCTTTTGCGTTGCCCTCCCCAGCTGGGCGGGCGGGCAGGCTGGTGTGGCTGTGCTGGGGCGGCAGGGGCAGCAGCAGGGCACCTTTTGGGCCAGGCGGCCGTTGGGGACGCAGGCTGTGGCTCCTTTCCCTGCATGCGGCTTCATGGTGCTGCTGTTGCGCTTGATGTGGAAAGGGGGGCTCTGTTTTGGCGGAGGGGCCAGGAGACGGGGCTTGGAAAAGGGTCCTCTGGGAAGCTCCGTGAGCGGGAGGGGAGCCCAGAGCCCCAGGATTCTGGCTCTCTCTGGGCAAGTGGAAGCCCAGCGGGCTCTGGGCTCTTCCTCTCCGGCCTTGCTGTGGCCCCAGCTGCAGAGCTTCCCTGTCCCTTCTCCAGCCCTCCCGTCTCCTGTAGGGCCCCCAGTCACCAAAGTGTCTCTTCCTGTCTCTGACTTCTCCATCAAGTGCCTCAGAGAACCTCCCCGACAGGCGCCAAGAATTTGCAGAATCCAGCTCGGATGAATGTCGCTCCAAGCAATATTGTACGGAAAAACCCCCCTTCAGCCCGGAATGGAGGCAGCGAAGCCGATGTCCAGATCCTGGAGCTCAACCAGCAGGTGTGGGGGGAGAGGGGGGGCGCGTGCTGTGGGCTGATGTTGGTCGGTCAGTCATGTTAGTTGAACCTGAAACGAATGGAAACAAAAGGGGATGTGGTTTGCCAACACTCGGAGAGGGACCCTCCTCGGCAGCAGCCAAAGTGGGGGGGGGGTGAGACTGCCGTGCTGCTGGCGTTTGACCTGGAGCAACCGGAACGGAGGAAAATGCACACAACGTCCTCCCCCACTCCCCTGGCTCTGCTTCACTTCCAGCGCATGTCACATGCAGGGCGGGGGGGTACAGGGCCCCGAGCACAATGCCTTGGGGGTGCTATGCCAGCCAAGATGACTGGAGGCAGCGGCGGGGGGGGGGAAGGTAGGCAATGTGGCCCCTTCTGCCACCGCCTGGTCACCACCCCAGCCAAGGAGCAAGGGGGCGTCGAGCAGTCACATCGCCTACCTTTTTGCCTCTGCTGTCGCCTTTTTATTTTTCAAGAGGGGGTGACATCACGACCAGGCCCCGGGTACGCCACTGGTCCCATGAAAGGTGAGCCCAGCGCTGCCCCGCCTCCTCCAGAGAGAGGCCAGAGTGCAGAGGTGGCTTTGAGCGGGGTTTGGCAGACATGCGGACATCCGCTGGACTCCGTTCCGCCTGCAGTCCGGGCAGATTGGTCCCATAGACCCGCCCCAGGACTGCAGGAGGGGGGGGAAGCGGGAGACGCCACCGAGGCCTGAGGTGCTGGCGGGCGTTTCTGCAGAGCCCTTCACGCCTGAGAGGCGCAGCAGGTTCCAGGGGAGGCCCTGCTGCACGTGGCCCAAGGGTGCTTTGCCCGCTGGGTCAGGCTGTGGCCACCTTGTTCGTTGGCTGTCGTGACACAAGCCAGCCTCTGCCGTGGTGGATCACCTCTGACAGGCAGCGTGGCGGCGTTCTGCTTCACTTGCTCATAAGGAGAGCGAGTGCAGGCGTGTGGGGGGGGGATCTGCGTTGACCACAGGGAAACGACAGCTGCAAATTTGTCAAGGTGAATCTTCCCGCCCAGCCCGGCCCGGCCCGTTGCACCCAAGGGTCCATTCTTGCTCCTTGGTCCACCCGGGTGGCCAGCCAGATGCGTCCTTCCTGGCTGGCCGGCAGTATCAACTGCATCCATTCTCTCACGGCATGCAAGGGACGAGGAGCCCAGAGCCAGGCATCGCCTTGCCGTTTCTGCCTGTTATACCAACATGGGATTGTACTGAAGCCCGAAAATAAGCTCCGAAGGGAATTGTTGCCCCCGGCTCCTTGATGGACCCGCCTCAGCCTGCAGCCTTCATCTTGTGCTAGCTGTGTCCCCAAGAGCCCTGGCTCTGTGGGGAGGGGGAGGGCAGGCTCAGGGTCTGCTGCTGCTGCTGCTAGGCCAGCCGCCTGCAGGTGAGGTCCTCCTCGGCCTCCCTCCTTGCATAGTCCCGCCCCCCCCCCACGCTTCTCCTTCCTACCACCAGTGTGAGAACCAGCTCCACAGCTCCGGATCTGGTTCTGCACAGCTCTGCACAGAATTGAGAGTACGGCCCCTTTGAACACCTTGTGAGCGGAGATGCATCGAGTTGCCCTGGCGGCTTCCCTCCCTCCTGAACAAGAAGCACACAGCTCAGAGCAGTGCAGAATCGGGACCAGGACTGGGCTGCACAATACCCAGGCACTCGGCACTGACAGCTGCTGGGCAGATTAGAAAGCAGAGCCCGGGAGGGGCAAGAGGAGAGCCTGTGCCGTTGGTCTGCATTGCAGCTGGATGTGTGCAAGCCCATGGAATTCAGTGAGCTTACTCTTAGGGAAGTGGGCAGGGTGTGATCCAGCAGGTCTGGGACACTCTTCGCGGTTGAAGGGGGCTCGAAGGGGGGTGGGGTGGCGGTGAGCAGCAGGTGGGGCCGCCCCCTCCCCAGCGGCTAACCTGCTTCCCCTCCCTCCCTCCCTCCCTCCCTCCCTCCCTGGGGCAGTTGATGGACCTGAAGCTGACGGTGGACGGGCTGGAGAAAGAGCGCGACTTCTACTTCAGCAAACTGCGGGACATCGAGCTGATCTGCCAGGAGCACGAGAGTGAGAGCAGCCCCGTCATCGCCGGCATCATTGGCATTCTCTATGCCACGGAGGTGCGGGCGGCCGGCCGGGGCGTGCCCAGCGGGGGGGGGCATGGCAAGAGCTGGGCTGCTGGGCTGGGGGCCTGTGCTGCCGCTAGCCTCTCTCACGGCTTCTCCCCACACTCTTGCAGGAAGGCTTTGCCCCCCCAGAGGACGAGGAGCTGGAGGAGCAGCATCCAGAGGACCAGGACGAATACTAGCAGTGTGCGCGCATGCACGCTTGCTCGCTCGCTCGCTGTTCCGCCATGACAGACCGCCCCACGCTCCTCACTGACCATGGACATTCAAGGTTTTGCATTGTACAGCTGCGTCCTGCACAGTCACACATTATAACAGGTTTCTACCGCCATGAGAGGCCCCTGGTGATTTCTGTAGGGTCCACAGATCCCACGGGCAGCCCACCCCGACACGGTACATAGGCACCGACAGAGAGAGGAGATCCGCGCTGTACGCTGCTGGCTGTGGTGGGGCAGGAGGCCTGGCTGGGTGCCCCAGGTGCCTCCCCCTTCCTCCTTATTTATTGATTTTTCAGTGGTCTTGGGTGCAGATGCTCCCAGTCCCTTGTATTATATTGAGAGACAAATTCTGTGTATATTTTTCCGTACTGGATTTCACTAGCACTTTGCCTGTTGTGTCCCTGCTCCTCCAGCCTCCTTTCCTGGCTTCAGAGAATTTAGGAGCCTGGAGGAGGCTGAGACCTGCACTGGAAGCTCACTCAGCAGCAGCAGCAGCAGCAGCAGCAGCAGCGGGGGGGGGGGGGGGAGAGGGGTTGAACACGTGGAATATTTATTTATTGGGGGGGATTGTAATGCTGCTGCTGCTGCTGTGAGAGTGGCTTTTCCTGCTGCTGTATCTGACATATCGAGTAGGCTTAAGGGGAGGACAAGGAGAATGGAACAGATGGTGGCGGCTTGTTCTCTTGGGGGCTTCTGCAGGGAGGCTGTGACAGCCTGGCTCTGGGTGAGTGGAAGCCTCCCCTTCGAGAACCTTTTTTTTCTTTCATTTGAGTTCCACCCACCACTGCAGGGGGGCCCAGGCCTCTACCCCCACCCCTGGTTCCAGCCCCACCGAGGTTTAGTTCAGGCTGTTCTGATGAGGTTGCCACACAGCCCCAGCCCTGACCCCATCTCCCCCCCCCCCCCGTGTGCATTGCCTGTTGGATCACAGACACTGGTGTGCAAAGCCTGCTGCATCTGTGCTGCATTTTATTTAAAATAAACTTCTGTGGTTCAAAACGTGTCCTGGTGTGTTGTGCCCGCCATCGAGCTCTGCCTCTCCCCTGCTTCCACCTGCACGGGGCGCCTAGTGGCTGTGCTGCGGGGGGGGGGCACAGAAGGGAGGTCTCTGCTCTTCCTCACTAGGCTGCCGACAGCTGGAGCAGAGGGTGGCTTCCAGCTGTGAGATGGACTGAGTGGTGTCGCTGGGGGAGGGGATAGCAGGAGGGGGAGGGAGAGTGTGTGTGTGTGTCCCCACCACTGTGCCTTCCCTCTCTCACCCTCCTGAGATGTGAAAAAGGAGGGGGGGGAACAGAGCTGGACTAGATGGGCCCTGGGCCTGACCCAGCTGCATGGCTCTTCTGGGGTTCTTACACAGACTAGAGCATCTTGTAGGAAGCTCAGTCGGGCTGTGATGGGCCTACCCAGCTTGGTACTGTCTACACTGCCTGGCGGCAGCAGCTCCCCACGGTTTGTCCATTTTTCTGTGCCCTGGCTGGAAGCTGCAGGGGTCTTCTGCCTGCCTGCCTGCCTTCAGCAGAGCGGCTTCCGCTGAGCTACATTACACACGTCGCGGAGCTTCTGATGTCATTTTTGAAGCAAGCGGAGCAGCTGCGACCGCGTACCTCAAACTGGAATCCTACTTTTGAGGTGGCGGGCTCGCAGAGCTAGGGGGCGTATTGCAGAGCTACTGCAGCCTACCAATCATAGGAGAGGGGGGAGGGTGGTTGCATGCCAATCTGAACTACCTCCGCTCCAATCACCTTCTTAAGAAGGCGGGACAACAGGTGGGAAGACACGCCCCCGCTCCCAGCGCGTAGGCAGAGGCAGCGGCAGCGGCAGAGCCTCTGCGTGTAATGTAGCTCAGCCACGGACTCCTGGCCCTTCCTGGAAGATACTGTTGTGAGCACCCAAGGGTGCTAGTGATTTCAGCTCGGGAGATTCGGTGAGCAGGCACCTGACCCAGAGGCAGGAGCGGGTACCCAAAAAGAGGAAAAGAAAACAAAGAAAAACGACAGGGTCTGCAAGGTGCAGAGGCGCCAAAAGAGCTCAAAAACCAACGTTGTAAAAAGGAAAGATCTTTTACTCAGCTAGCGAGGACACGATCATAAGACAGAAAGTGTAACACATATGATTGATACAAAAGCTTATATACATTTCAGTGTTTTCACCCAGAATCATGGAATACATTGTTTTTGGAGAATACATAATAAAGGTGGACCAACAGGAGGAAGGATCCAAGAAGTTGCACGTTGATACAGCCAATCAGATGAAGAATTGAAACTTTGCTCCAATGAGAACAGCAGCAGCAGATGTGAAATGTTAAACCAATAAAAGACAAACTTTATTAAAAGAACCAATGAAAGTGTAGTGCTTTGTGCGACTGGGGCCAATGGGGATGAGACCAGGTAGCCAATGGGAGGAAGGGTAAGGGTGCTGGGAGGCTGGGGTAATGGGATTAGGTCCCCATCCCAGGTGAGTGGGGTGTTCCGGGATTGGAAGAATGGGGTCTTTTGTGTAGCATGTTGACACAAAAGACTGAATTTCCAAATTGATAGGCAAAAGTGCCACTACAATAGGTCCCTGTCTCCCCTGGCACCAGGTATACAATTGGGGAGGTCTGAGTCTGTGCTGTCAGTCAGGAAGAGCAGGGCAAGTGATTAGATTAGCATCTGAATCAATTGTAGCCAGCCTGGGAAGGAGCAGAGTGAAGAATTACAAGTAATTTGCATGATAGACCAAACAGCTGGAAAACAATGGGTGAAGAGATGGAATCGGAGCATGCACAGAGAGACTGGCTGGGCTCAAGGAAATGATAATGGGAAGCATACAGGACAGCAGGACAGGGTGTGAGAACCGATGCAGAGAGAGAGAGACCAGCTTTTCAGATCAGGAAATGGGGCAATCCAAGCCTTCCTGGCTAATCAAGAGTTCCCAGGGTTTTTCCTCCCCCCCAACTAGCCTCCCAGGTAGTGGAGGCTATTTGGGAGCAACACAGAATGGGAGCAATGATGGTTTGCTTGGGTTATGTGCTAGTAAAATGGCTTCTTCCACTCCCTGCAGTACGGATCTATGGCAGGAGGAGCCCCCCGGGCTCACTACGTTCAACCTCTTGTCATCTCGCCGAAGGTGGGTAGAGGGACTTGAACCCCCGAAGGTGGGTAGAGGGACTTGAACCCCCGTCATTCCCGGAGCCTTCCCGATTGCCCAATGAGGATCCTCCAACTCGAACGGAGGGTTTTACCGGCTGCAAATCCATTGTACTGCTCCCAGGAGCTTGCTCACTGAGCCTGGGCAAACCCTTGCCAAGTGTCAGGATTGGGACCATTCTGCGTAGATCCCCTCCCTAGAAGAAGCCCCGTTGACCTTAGTAAGGTTCCGGACACATAACCCCCCAAGGGATCCCCGAAATAGCCATTAGTGTCCCAGAAAAGCCCACTTTCGCTGAAATAAACGCTGTAGCTTTAAGAGAGGAGCTGTCAAATGCAGGGGTTAAATAAGGCGAAAGGGCTTTCCCCGGGCTCGGAACGAGCGGCACGCGCCGGTCTCCCGGAGTTGGCCGAACGCCCAGAACCCGGTGAAGCGTGAAAGAGGATTTAACGGTCCAGTGAGTTTAAGAGGCTTTTAATAGGATTAAAGAGGCACAGAGCGAACTTTGGCTGCTGTTTGTTCTCAGGGAGGTTCCGGAGGCTCGTGGCGGATGCGTGTCTGTGAACTTTTGCCCTGAGAGACGCGTGTCCGCTGTCAAACATGGCGAAAAGGCGGAGAAAAGCCGAATTTAAAGTGCGGTTTGACAAAAAGGGCTGTATCTTCGTGATTCCTGGACCGATTTGGATGGAGTAAAAAGCAATAGGTTCCGGGGATCATGGCGGAGGACATAAAAATATATGGGGGGGTATTTCTCCTCACAACAATACTGCAGGCAGGCCCCTGCTCTCCTCCGCTCGCTTTGCAAATGCAGCGAGAGCAGGAGGTGGACAGACCGGAGCATTCTGTGCTGCCGCAGAGACGCATGCTGGGGGCGGCTGTGGAGGGGGAGGAGGAGGAGGAGGAGGGCGGCGGTAAGCGAGGCTGCAGGGGGCGGAGTGGGGCGGGGCGGGGCCAACGTTTGGTAGCCAGAGGACTTGGGCTGCTGCTGCTGGGTCCCAGTGGAGGAGTCGTGGAGCAAGGGGCAGAACCTTTCTGCTGGTGCTCTTCCATCCTGCCAGGTCTCTTCCAGGGGAGAGGAGGCATTTCTGCAGGGATCCCCCCCCCCCGGAGCACCACAATTGGCATGCCCCCCTGCTTTGGCTGGCAGAAGAAAGAGGCTGAAAGGGTGTGTCTCTGGGGCTAGCCGCTGTCCCATCACAGAGCCATTGAGACAAGGTGCCAGAGGACGCAGCTTGCCATTGGTTGTGGCGAAGATCTAGGACTGCTCCCCCAGCTGGGATCTGCTGGGGCGGATGCTGCTGTGGGTGGGACTAGGATGATGAGCCTTGAGGGAGGTACACTGGAGGTGGAAACCAGGCAGGCTGGTTGTGTATCGCAGGCATGATCCGACCACTCCGTGATACCAGGTAGAACCGAGCCGATCTCCAGCGATTCAAGCGTTGGAGCCCCGGAATGGTGTCCTATTACATGATGAATATGCAAATACAGCGCAGAGCGGGTCCGTGAAGCGCACAGCAGGGACAACGCTGTCATATGACAGCGTTGTCCCTGCTGTGCACTTCACGGACCCGCTCTGCCCTGTATTTACATATTCATCATGTAAAAGGACACCATTACGGGGCACCAACGCTAGAATCGCTGGAGATCGGCTCGGTTCAACTTTGGCAAAGCGTGTCTCGTGGAGCTTGTGGGCGGGTTCAAAGCGCAACAACAGCCACCAATCGCGCGAGAGGGGGGGGAGAGTGGTTGCATGCCAATCACAAGTTGCTCCAATCACCGCGAATGTTACAAGTCCACTGCTCTTCAGAGAGGGAAACCCCTTGCAAGGAAACCCCTTGCAACCCCTTGCACACACAGGCAAACACAGGAGGAGTAGAGAGCAAGCCGCAAGCACCGAAAAATATCCAAATTTTGAAAAATGTCATTGCAAGAGTCGCAAACCGTTCCCAGTTCATGCTGGGATGATGATATAAAATTTGTGTTGGAAGTGAGGGCAAAACGATATTTTACCCAATCACAGCTGCGCTCTCTTAAGAGGGCGGGACAGCAGGAGGGACCTGTAGGGACGACAAGCAAAGCGACGCTCCCCCTGCTCCAAGCGCCAGATCAGCGCGTACGGCGGACGGGGACATCCGCGGTCATATGTGAATCCGGCCTCAGGCTTCAGGCCGGATTCACATATGTCCCCGTCCGCCGTACGCGCTGATCAAGCGTGATCAGGCGCTTGGAGCAGGGGGAGCATCGCTTTGCTTGTCGTCCCTCCTGCTGTCCCGCCCTCTTAAGAGAGCGCAGCTGTGATTGGGTAAACACAGCCGCGCTCTGATTGGCCGAAGTCTTGTGAACTCTTGTGAACTTCTGACATTTTTCAGAATCTGAAATATTTTTCTGTGCGTCAGGCTTGCTCTCTACTCCTCCTGTGTTTGCCTGTACAGTGTGCAAGGGGTTGCAAGGGGTTTCCCTCTCTGACGAGCCTGTGTGTACCAGGGGTTGCAAGGGGTTTCCTTGCAAGGGGTTTCCATCTCTGGACTTGTAACATTCGCGGTGATTGGAGCAACTTGTGATTGGCATGCAACCACTCTCCCCCCCCCTCTCGCGCGATTGGTGGCTGTTGTTGCGCTTTGAACCCGCCCACAAGCTCCACGAGACCCGCTTTGCCAAAGTTGAACCGAGCCATCTCCAGCGATTCTAGCGTTGGTGCCCCGTAATGGTGTCCTTTTACATCATGAATATGTAAATACAGGGCAGAGCGGGTCCGTTAAGCGCACAGCAGGGACAACGCTGTCATATGTGAATCAAGGCTGATCTACACGACAGCGGAGGGGCTCCGCCGTCGCCTCTGACTGGCGCCTCCGCGCTGGAAGCAGGGGGAGTGTTTTCAAGCATGTTACCCCTCATGTTGTCCCGCCTTCCTAAGAACGCGCCGTTGTGATTGGTAGCTCTCTTCCCCCCCCTCTCTGTTATTGGTAGGCTGCAGCAGCTCCGCGAGCCACCTCCAAGCTCTGCCGTACGCCTCCAAAAAAATAGAGCACTCGACTTGGAGTACGCGGCAGTGGGGCGGAGGTTCGGCGGCTCCGCCGGATTACAAAAACGCTCCGCGACGCTGTCGTGTAGATCAGCCTTCAGGCTTCAGGCGTGGAGTCGTCTTGCGTCCTGCCTCCGCCGAGCGGGTCGGAGGAGTGTCTTCCTGCCTGTTGTCCCTCCTGTTGTCCCGCCTTCCTGTGTAAAGCGCAGCTGTGATTGGGACTCTCCTCCCCCCCTCTCATCCGATTGGTGAGCGCATAGCTTTCGGCGAAGCTACCCCTCAAAACATGGTCGGAACCATGTTTGACGCAGCGCACACGGCGTAGCATTGGGAGCACGCAAATGCTACGCAAGACTACGCAAAGCGCCCGACGCAGTGACTGGCGCGCAGGCGCAGCCACCGGAAGTTCCCCGCGTGGTGTCGCAGGCCAATGAGCTCCTTAACCTGTGGCACGTGATGTGGAGACGTGGCAGCAAGGCGTGCGCCGTAGCCTCCCGCCTTCGGGGCGGGTCCACCAGTCAGCTCCGCCTCTGGCCGGTGCGGAGGGCCAATGAGGACTGGAAGGCCGCGCAGGCGCTCTCCGTCCTTCGGCTCGCTGGTTCTCCTTCGGAAGTGGAATGGCGGCAGCGGCGACGGGGCGCTGGGAGGTGGTGCGTAAGCCCGGCCGGAGAGGGACCGGCGGCGGCGGCGGCCCCGCTGGGCGGAAAGCGCTGGGCGAAGCCAACGGCGGCCGCGGGCTGGCCCCGCCCGGTAAGCTAGGCAGCCGCGGAGCTTCCCTGGCCAGGCCGGGCGGTCAGCTGTGGTGGGGCGCAGCGGGGCCGCGCGGGCTGGAGCCTCTCTCGCTCGCACGCACGCACGCACGCACGCACCGGCCGCCTGGCCTGGCCGAGCGAGAGCGGCGGAGGCTCGAACCGGCTGGGTCGGGGGCGCGCGCGGGAGAGGAAGCCGCTCGCTCGGCCTCCTCCCCGCTGGTCCCGAGCGGCGCCTCACTGTCCCGCCTTCTGCCCACAGCTCCCCTGGCCGCTTCGGAGACCCTCTTCGAGCTGGGCTTTGAGAAGCCCGCGAAGAAGCGGAACAAAGAGCAGGTGCCGCCGCCCCCCGGGCGCCGGCAGCAGAAGCAGCAGCAGCAGCAGCACGGGCTGGCCAAGAAGCCGCCAGCCGGGGACGCGGGACTCAAGCAGGGCAAATTCCGGACACTGGAGGATGCCTTGAAGGCTGTGAGTCGGCTGCCCCCGCGGCATGAAGAGGGGCCACCTCCTGGCACAAGGCATCCAGGCTGCTGGAGCGGGTCGCTCCAGTTATGTCACCTGTTCCCAGTTTGGTGTGGAAGCAGCTGGGCTTGGCTGCAGAGCCGGCCGAGAAGGATGTGGTGGGGTGCGGGCTTGGGGCAACTCAGCCAGTGTGGGGGCCCCGGCCAAGTGTTGGTCATGGAAGCATGGGGCCAAGGGCAGCCACCCCAGTTGCTCTAGCCAAAGGGCGGCTCTACGGGGCAGAGACCAGTGCTGTGGGGCGTTTCGTAGCAACCCCATGTTGCCGCTTTCTGCTGAGGAAGAGCGCTTTGCTATCCAGCATTGCTGAAGTAGAGGAGACCCAGCCTGTATGAACAGTTCACGACGGGCTTGTTGCTTTGGGGAGGGACGGGTTGCATTCATGTGCCCTGTTGCTGCGGAGCTGCAGTGAGTTGGCTGGTGCCCACCGTGGTGGAGGGTGATGAAGATGAGCAAGCTTTGACCGCACTCAATGGAGAGAGCCTGGATGCCTTCTCTGAGTAGAGCTGAGCGCCCCAATAAGAGAGGGAAGCACAGATGGGAGGGGCCAAGGGGACTGCTTTGTTGGAGCAGACCATAACTGAACACGGGGGGGGGGGGAATACTGTACTTTGCTCATCTGTAGGAACTTTCAGAGGACTAAGATGTGTTGCTCCTTTGCTGCAAAACAGAGTCTTGTGGCACCTGAAAGATGCATTTCTTTGTCCGCTTTCATGGCCAAGAGCCCACTTCAGATGTGTGGTAACGTGGGATCTGGTGTGTGAAAAACACCTGCTCTCAGAGAGACACATGTGTCTTTGAAGTGCCACAAGATACTTTGTTTCCAGTCTTCTGGCTGTTTTGGGAGGTCTCTTCTAGTTAGCCTGTCTGGTGCTCCACATGGCTTGAGGAGGAAGTCGTCGTCTGGCAGCCCTCCCTTTACCTGTTTTGCCCTGACAGTTCTGTTCAGGTTTGCGCAGCTGCCTTTCCCACTGTCAGCAGAGCTCTGTTCAGTTCATCCAGTCCTCTGTCCCGGCAGAAGGAAAATGGCTCAGACACAGAAATCGGATGATAAAGAGTCTATTTGCAGATATGTACAAGTTACTTACTGCAGTCCTGGCTGAACTCAACATACAATGCAGAGTAGTCAGTCTTTGCCTTGACGTTCTTTGATGCATTGAGTTTGGGCTCAGAGAAAACAGCAGTGATCTAAAAGCGGAGTTTAGTAAAATGGGAACAATACAGGCTTGTGTGTGTGTGTGCATCTCCTTTGCTTCACCTTGTCCAACCAGTGACCTGGAGGTGCCTCGTCTCCTTTTCAGCGGTCTTCTGAAGTATGGAAGAAATGCATCACTCCCTTCTGCAGCCTGGGAATTGGTTTTGTGTAGGAGTGGGGAAGTGATGTTTCAGGTGTGCCTGCCCCCTTCCCCAGCCAGGCTTGCCAGAGTGGAGTGGGTAGAAGTGGGTCTGGGAGTAACATTCCAAGAGTGCTTTGACACGTTCCTTTGCCGGGTTCCCCTTTGTGCGCGAAAGGAGGGAGCTTTGGGTGGATGAGTTCCATCCTGACCTCCAAAGGAGAGGAGAGGTGGCCTCTTGGTGGGCCGGATCCAGGCCCTTGAGGCTTCTGACTGCTTGTGGAGTCTTTGGAAATACAGTTGGGCCTCAGTATCCACGGGGGTTTCATTCCCAGAACCCCCACCGTTACCGAAATCCGCAGATACCAGGGCCAACTGTAAAATCTCCCCAACCCCCCCCCAGTAAAAGTGTGGTTTCTTACTTTTTTAGATGGAAACGGCTGTGTTCTTGCTATTTCTGTGACCATGACTAAGTGAGCACTCAGACTCTTGCTTATTTATTTATTTATTTTAGAAATTTATACCCCGCCTTTTCCTATGCCGAGGCAAATGCCCAAGGCGGCTTACAACAAGTTAAAATACATAATTTAAAAACAATACATAAGGTAAATTTAAAAAACAATAAAATCCACTGGGGGTGACAATGTAGAGCAGAAAAAACAGCAAGGCAGAACATACTGAGGCACTGGGGGCAGACGACAACCCATCACCCAAACGCCAGACGAAACAAACGTTTTGAGCCCCCGCCAAAAAGTCATGAGGGAGGGGGTTGTTCTCAAATCCCTTGGCAAGGAGTTCCACAATTGTGGCACCACAGCAGAGAAGGCTCGCCCACGAGCTGCCATTCCCCTAACTTGAGACGGAGGTGGCACTCTTTTCTAGATGCTTATCCTAGTTCTTCCTTTTCCCTCCCTCCAGCTTGACCTCTCAGACCTCCAGAAGGAGCTGGATAAAAGCCTGAACATGTTCCCAGAGAATCCTTCCGTGTGGGTCAAAGACTTGGCTGGCTATCTGAACTACAAGCTTCAGGCCCCACGGAGCGACCCTACCCTCAGCCCACACCCTCACGGTCAGTGGCACCTCGGTCACCGGGGGGGGGGTTTCTGCCTTGGGGCATGGCACTTCTCTCTCAAAGGCGGCTCGCACCCCTACCTGGAAGGCGGACCTCGTGTTCTGGTCTTCAGAATTCTTTCTGCGCCACATCTGATTGGCTCAGTCAGTGAATCCTGAAGAACAACATGAGACACCTGAGTAAGTGCTATACTGATCAGCTCTCGTCAGCAAGTGCATTAGATCCTATTTGCAGCCTCTGGGCTTTAGAGGTAACCTCTCTCTCTCTCTCTCTCTCTCTCTCTCTCTCTCTCTCTGAGCGGCAACAGGATACAGACCTGTCTTGTGCTCTCTGAGGCATCTGGTGGGCCACTGTGAGATACAGGGCCCAATCCTATCCAACTTTGCAGTGCTGATTCAGCTGCAGTGCAGCCCTGAGGTAAGGGAACAAACATTCCCTTACCTCAGTGCTTCTCAATTTTTTTCTCTCATGCCCCCCCTATGAAGAAGAAAAAATTTCGCGCCCCCCCTAATATAACTAATGCAATGTAACTAATGTAAAGGGGGGCTCGTTGCAATAGTTAGTGTGTATGCTTTGCGCCACTTATCTTGATTGTAGGAGCCTCCAGCGACTATCTAGTTCACCGACGATCTCTTCCGGGGAGCAGATCGTTCCTCTGCTCCCCGGCGCAAACTCTGTAACGCGCCTAGGAGCGCTTTGCAGAGTTCACGCATGCGCAAGACGACGATGTTGCCAATCGTCGTCTTGCGCATGCGTGATTCACAGCGTGAACTCTGCAGAGCGCTCCTAGGCGCGTTACAGAGTTCGCGCCGGGGAGCAGAGGAACGATCTGCTCCCCGGAAGAGATCGTCGGTGAACTAGATAGTCGCTGGAGGCTCCTACAATCAAGATAAGTGGCGCAAAGCAGACACACTAACTATTGCAACGAGCCCCCCTTTACGGAGCCTCGCGCCCCCCCTGGGGGGCGCGCCCCACTATTTGAGAACCGCTGCCTTACCTTGAGGAAGCCTCTGTGACTGCCCTCCCCACTGCAGGATGCAGCACACGCCCCATTGGCACTGCTGCACCAGCGCTGGAAAGTTGGATAGGATTGGGCCCACAGGAAACTAAACTAGATGGACCTTTGGCCTGATCCAGCAGGTCTCCTCTGATGGTCTTATATTGGGGAGAAATTTACCAGCATTAACCTACTTCATGAATTTGTATGGTTGCACAGCTCCTTTGGAGAAGTTGTCTTGTTCTTTGGAATCCTGTGCTCCTGTTTTCTGAAGTCTGTAGAAAGAAGCTGATGTGGGCACGGTGTGAGCACTGGTGCATGGGCTTGCAAACACTAGGCCAGAGAAGTTGGGGATAATAGGGAGAGCTGTGCAAAGGGCCCCCCGGTTTCCCCGTCTCTGGAATGTGTTGGCGGCCCAGAAGCCAGCTTTAGAGAAGAGAGGCTGGCATGCTCAGGGTTTGAGGTGGCATCACCTGCATCTTGCTGGGGAAGGGCACCCCTGCCCTGAGCGTGAAGGGAGCTCAGGGCAGGAAGAGGCGTGGAGGGTGGCGGTGGGAGCGTCCTCTGGGCCGCAGACTGGCCAGGCTCCCAGCAGGCCTGTCCAGAAGGGAGAGGTGGTCTGAGCCCCTGGGGAAGGAGCTGCAGCAGCTCAGTGGCGGGCGGGCGGGCAGGCAGACCTGCTGCAGTGACAGCTGCGCAGCCTCTTGGGCCGAGCGGCTGCACGGCGAGGCACTCTTGGAGCCCTGCGTTCTGCTGCCTTTTGCCTCCACCACTGTGGGGCGCAGGTCTTGGTGGTGGTGGGCAGAGACCAGGAGCTTGGGTGGCCTTTTGAGACGGGCTGCTGCCAGTCCCACCTGGAAAGCACTCTCACTTGTGGCTGCCGCAGCGAGGCCAGTCGTTCTTGCCCAGGCCCCTGCCCTTCTTGCCTGGGTGCGGAGGAGCGGGCCCCGAGCGAGGCCTGGCTGAAAGCCCTGTCTTGGTGCTGCTCTGTTTCTGGCAACAGACTACCCCTACTGCCTGGTGAGTAAGGAGCTGCGGAGCCTCATGAAATCCCTGCTGTCCAAGGCGGTGGGCGTCCTGGAGCTCTTCTTCGACCACTGCATTTACACGATGCTGCAAGAGCTGGACAAGACTCCTGGTGAGAGCCCAGCAAAGGGCGGGGGGTGGGTTAAGGGTCCTGCCAGGGGGACTCCTGTGAAGGCGGGGGGGGGCACTTGAGCAGGGTGCCGTTTGAACGCCGGAGCTGAGCCTGGCTCAGGGCAGGCAGGGGCTGGGGTCTGAAAAGCGACCAGGGCTTCTCCTGGAGAGGAGGACCATTTCCAAACCAAGGGGGTGGCAGGTAGGGGAGAGCTCTGTTGAAGCTGGGCAGAGACCTTGCCAAATGCCAGTCGTGGCTCACAGGTGTGCCAGCCTGCCTGTGGGGTGAGGCCTCAAGGAAGCCTGCAAGAGTTTGCACCGGATCTTGCTGTGGTCCCTGGACCCTGGCAGAGCAGGGGCGGGGGAGGCAGCAGCGCAAGCCAGGATCGCCGTGCAGTCGCAGTTCCGAGAGTGGGCAGAGGGGAGGTCTGTCGGGGGCTGCAGTGGCTCGGTGAGACCCCCAGTTTAAGAGGCAGCTTGTCTTTTGGGGCACACCTTTGGGTTGGGGGGCAGCTGCCTTTGTGCCCTGCTTGAAGCGTAGAGGCTGCTCTGAATGGGTGCCCTGGGAAGGACCAGGAGAAGAATGGGTTAAAAGTCCACCTAGGCAGCAGCAGCTCCAGGCTGGTCCCACCGTTGCTGCCACGTGTGGCGCTTTGGGCACTTGATACCCCCTGCGTGGGAGCATCGCCCTACCCGTCGGCCTTCCCTTTCAGGGGAGTCACTGCACGGATATAGGATCTGCATACAGGCCGTCATGCTGGACAACCCTAAAGTCGCCACAGCCAACTTAAACAAGGTGAGCTATTGGAGGGGCCTCCTCCAGCCTGGAGCGCTCCTGCCAAAGTCTTGATGGGGCGTCTCGGCGCGCAGGATGAGCCCTCTGGTCTTGGCGGGCCTAGCGGAGGATGCGCTGAGCTCCAGGTCTTGGCTGAGAGCAGGCGGTTGTGAGCCTGGATGGGTGCCCTGCAACGACTCTTTGGCCACTCCTTTCCCACCTTCACCCGCAGGAGGACCCCCAAGTCCCGTCCCAGAAAGGGGCTTGGTAGGTGGGCTGGGGGCTATTGGAGGAGCTGCCGTGGTTTGGCATTGGGGCTGGTAGCCTGACCGCCGGGTGAGGCAGATTCTGGTGGCTGCCCTGTCTCCTGATGCTAGTGGCAGCCCCCGCACCCCTCTCTTCCTCGGGGGGCCGCGCTCGGTTCGTAGCAGTCGGCGACAGGAATGCCTGGAGCGGTCTTTGGCCTGCTCACGTCGCAGCCGGGCTTGAGGGCTGCGAGTCCCTCTGTCTCTGCCCTGGAGACTGCGGAGCCCCCGCTCCCACCGCCTGCATCCGGAGAAGAGCAGCACCTCTCTGTCCAGGTTCCTTCCCCGCCCGTCATCGAGCAGACTTGGCTTTCCTCTGCCAGAGTCATTGCAAAGAGTGCTGCGTGCTCCTGGGGTGGCGCCTCTGGGTTCGCTCTTCCTCCTGTGAATGTGGCGGTGTTGCTCAGCTCTCCTTGTGCCCCCCCCCCCCCGGCCTTCCTCTCTGTCTCGACGACCGGAAGCGATGCCGAGGCAGAGCTCCCCTGCCAAAGCTCTGCCCGGGCTGTGGGCGTGTTTCCTGCCTCCCGTGCCCCGTGGTGGCCTGTGCTGCCAGCGAGGGGAGCCTTGCAGTCCCGCCCCGGAGCTCTTTTTGCGCTGCCGTCCTCCGCTAGCCTGGTAGCAGCAGTGCTTCCTGGTTGAGGGCTGCCAGTTAGCGAGGGCCCGGCATTGTCCCCAGAGCAGCTCTGCAGCGTCTTCTCCGGCTGGGGCTCCGAGCACTCACGGTCTCTGCCTTCTTCACTCCAGTATCTCGAGCTGTTGAGGTCCCATCAGAACCGGCCAGCCAAATGCCTCACCATCATGTGGGCCTTGGGACAAGCGGGATTTTCTGACCTGACGGAAGGATTGAAAGGTGAGGACAGCACAGATGTCTCGGCGGGTTCCTGGAGGCCTCCAGGCTGGACCTGGGCAGCGGCTGGCAGAAGCCTCCGGGCAGCGTTCCGCTCGGGGCCCCTTGGCACCTAGCCGGCAAACTGGAGCTGACAAGTGCAGGTTTTGTAAGTGAGATGCTCGGTTGAAGTTTCATCGAGTCTCCTCAAAGTCCAAGAACGCTGCAGGCTGCTGAGCACAGTCATTCAACAGGGAAAGCACACGGGGCCAAAAGGCCTGGCCGCCTGCCTGCCTGCCGAGAGTATAATCCTGGCAGGCAGCTTGCCATAGAAGCAGCACTTCCAGTTCTGTCTGGTGGTTTTGTTTATTGAAAAGGCGATGCCCCACCCTCTCCTCCTGAACAAGAGCGTACAACACACGCAATAAGATCCTGGTGCCAAAAGGGGCCACAACAACCTTCAAAGCATGCAGAGGGAGGGAGGGAGCTTGGCTCAAGTCCCTGTTGGAAGGCAGCAGGGAGGGAGGGGGCTCCCGAGCTGTGGCGCCACCCCAGAGAAGGCACTCCACCCCCCCCCGCTGCTCCCCCCCACTTCAAGCAGTGGGGGGGCCCTGTCAGGGAACGAGGGGACGGGTCACCTCTTGAGAGAAGGCCGTCCTGCCCTGTGCCACAAAGGGCTTTAAAGAAAGGGGACCCCACTGGCCCTTTGGGTGCCCCCCCCAGAAATAGAGCAGTAGTCCGGGCAGCCGGAGGAGGAGCTGCATGACTGAGCCAGGTGGCGCCATGAGCCTCAGTCTGCAAGAATGGTCATTTCTGGACAGGGTCCAGATAGACTTTGCTAGATCTAGGAAGCTCTGGAGCTGTTAGGCGGACCTGTTCAGCCACCTTGCCCAGGAACGGGAGGGGAGGGGCCAAACGTTGTCCAGTGCCGTAAGGTCTAGGGAGGGAGATGGGAAGATGGGTTCGCAACCCTCCCTGTCCACTTGGCCAGACCCCTACCTACCAGGCAGAGCTAATAAGCCACACCGGGCAGGTGGGTGGGAATCCGTAGCCTCTGGAACTTGAGAAACAGACCATTGTCTGTCCACACATTCGTGAGACACTCGTCTCCTAGAATGGCCCTTCTGAGATCCTTTTCCTTGGGGAGAGGTCAGTGTGTGGGTCAGTTTTCTACTTCTGGACTGCCTGACCGTGTTTGGACTAGACCCTAACCAAGAGGTCCAACATGAGTTGGGCACGAGAGAGACAAGGCAATGGACATAACGGGAGTGGCTGCTGCACAAGCTCTTGCATGCAGAGGGAGAGAACTGGCTGCTCACGTCCCTGATCTAACACAAACCACGCTGGGCAAGCCATGGTTTGTTCTAACGACGGGTTGAACAAGCCAGGATACGGAGCCACAATGTGAGCCTAGTGCACTTCCGAGCAGTCGGCGCTAAGCTCAGCAGTCGTCCAAGAGCCAAACAACATGCTTTTCTTTTGAACTAGTGCAGTGGTTCTCAAACAGGTGGATTGAGAACCACTCAAACTCACCACAAGATCTAGAAGCATTTGCTGCCCCTTAAAGGGCGCGGCGATGGCACTTTGAGACCTGCCGCCGCGAAAGAAGGGGTATTTTCACTTACTGGGGGTCATGCAGGTCCTCCGGAGCCTTCTTACCCACCCCCCACCCCCGCCTCAGAAGAGCTTCCAGTTGTGTTTGGGAGCTACTTCCGGTTTTCAGCAAAAACTGGAAGTAGCTTCCCAGTGTGACTGGAAGCTCTTCTGAGGCATGGGGGGGGGGCTGTTGAGGGCCACAGGCTCCCCTCAACCCCAGAGGGCTGGTGTGACCCCCAGTAAGTGAGAAAATACCCTTTTTCTAGGTGGTGGGACCCCGGAAGTGCCATCGCAGAGTCTGCAACGAATTACAGGCTCCCTTACCTGTAAATGTTTGGCCTGAAACAGTGGTGGGATTGTGAGGGCTTCCAAGCTTTCAACCTCTGCGCCCCCCCCCCCCCGGGCCCCTTGGTGCACTGCAGCGAGTCCTAGTTCATTTGTCCGGATGTTGGAACCGACGTTGGTCGGAGCAGCACAGTTGCAAAAGTGGGTGTCTGGGTGCGCTGCGACCCGACTGTGACCCACCTACTGGCTGCAGGGTTAGCGACTGGCTGGGTAGCAGCAGCAGGGCTGGCACTTCTCGATTGTCTAGGTGACCCTGGCATGGAGTCCAATGGCACAGGGGGGGAGATTCTCTGGGGAGGCTCTGTGGGGACAAGGCAGGGGGCGGCAGTGTTGCTCCCAGACGCAACCGCCTCCAGCATGGGTATTTTCAATCCCTGTAAGATTCAGGGGTCTGAAGGAAACGAACTCCCCCTAGGACCCAGTGGCCGCCTTTTCTCTTTGCAGTGTGGCTCAGCATTATGCTTCCAGTGCTGGGCATCCGATCCCTCGCCCCCTATGCCGTCGCCTGCTTGGATCGCCTGCTGATGTGAGTAAGCTTTGCCAGCAGCTGCCGCCCGTGGCCCTGCTTCTGGGCTTGGCACGGCTGCTCCCAGTTTCCCGTCACCAGCATCCACCTTCCCTTCGCTCTTCCCTGGCTTTGTTTTCCCCATAGATGCCGATGTCTCCATATGTCTCCGATGTGCCCCATGAGCGGTGGGTGAGGAGGGAGGGAGTTGGGGCCTGATTCTGTCGGGCCCAAAGAGCCGGCGGCTTCCACTGCTGGACTCGGTGGGAGGCGTTGGCCCCTGTCTGCCTTGCGTGCCGAGGGGCGGAGCCTGAGCGCTCCCCCTCACAGGGGCTGGGACAAGGCTAGGCGCATTCTGCTGTCCGCTCTGGGCCGGACTCGGTCGCTGTCGCGCTTTGCGGCCTCCTGCTGTGGGTGGCTCTGGCGGTTAGTGCCAGGGTGGGGGAACGCTCTTGTCACTGCGGGCGGGGAAGCCACGGTGTGCCCAGCGCTGCGCTGTCTGCCCCTGTTGAAAGCTGAAGGGCCACACCCAAGTGTCGGGGCCTTCCGGGGAGGCCTCCTGTGGCGGGAAGCAGGAGCCTGGCCCCTAGGAAGGCGACTCTTACGGAGGGTGACTGGTGGCCAGCCTGGTGCCCGTGCTCTGGGCAGCCTGGACTGAGCGGCCTCGCTCTCTTGGCAGGATGCATCCCAACCTGACCAAAGGCTTCGGCCTGATCGGCCCCAAGGACTTCTTCCCTCTCCTGGACTTTGCCTTTGTGCCCAACAACTCTCTCTCCCCCAGGTAGGGCGTGGGGTGGCATGCTGGACATGTGAAGGGGGGAGGGCTCTCGGGGGTCTCTGATGGCCCAGCATGGCTGCTGGGATTGAGAGCCTGCCAGCAGATTGGGTCAGTGCCGGCAGGGACTCCAGCCCCCAGACCATCCTACCGCCAAGCAGCAGGGGGCCACACCAGAAAGGCCGCCGTTGCCTCGGGGACTGTGGGCGCCGAAGCAGCCCACTGGGCGTGGAGCGGTTCTCAGTGCCCGACTCGGGACTTTTGCTGCTGGCTTGACAGCAGTGACCCTCCTCCTGGCCCCCGGCTGGCTTGCTGGGCTTGGCCTCTGGCTCGCGGCGGCGGCGGCGGCGGCTCAGCCATGGCAGGAGCAGCAGGGCCTGGGCGAACGCTGCGCCAAGCCCACTCAAACCCAGCTCCTCCTGGTGGCCCCTCCTTCCCTCTCTTCGTAGTTCTCGGAGCGAGAACAGGGCCCTGTTGGGTGGGGTTCTTGCCAGAGGCATCGTTGGGGTTGGGTGGGGGGGCGCTTTTGCCACGTCGCTGCCAACATTTGGCACACAAGCACCCCTGTGTGTGTTTTTAGGCCGTATGGAGCCTGAGAGGGCGGGAGGATTGGCCCGTGCTGCCGCCAAACTGCTTTTGCGCCGCTGCCAAATTCTGGTGGGGGTGCTGCGAAAGTGACGTTGCACCCCCTGGGGTGGAGCTTTTGGCGTCATGTGGGGGGGTGTCGCGACGCCTCTGGTTCTTGCTGGGGGTTCTGCTGATGTGCTGGTGGGAAGAGTTGTTTCTCTCCCAGAACATCCGCTCTGCATATTCCTTGTCCACATCTCTCCGGCCTGAGAAGAGCCGTCCCCCTCCTGTCCCTTTGGGAAAGGGCAGCATCTCGAGCCGTGTGGAGCCCCTTCCACCCCCAGTAGCTGCAGGCCGATGGTCCTCTTGGTGTGCCAGGGCCTGGCAGCGCCCCCACAGGATGAGGGGAGCTGTGCAAGTTTTTCTGAGGTCTGCTTCCTGCCTGGTTCTGGGTGGAAGGGCCTGGGGGGCTCACGGGGCCTCTCTCTCTCTCTCCTCAGCCTGCAGGAGCAGCTTCGGCAGCTGTATCCCCGGCTGAAAGTCCTGGCCTTCGGGGCCAGGCCGGAGACCACCCTGCACGCCTGCTTCCCTTCGTTTCTCTCCAGGACCACACCTGGCTGCCCAGCTGCCATGAAGCAAGAGGTGAGGGAGCCGGGGCAGGGGCCTGGGGCACGTACTGCACCCTTGGCCAGCCTCCTGGAGGGATTGACTGAAGGGGTGGAAGCACCTCAAGATTGCCTGAGAGTTCCTGGGGCAACTTGAAGTGTTGCTCTTGAAGTGGGGGGGGGATCTTTGGTCCCCCCCCCATCCCAAACCAGCCTGCCTGTGCTCTGAGCCCGGTCTCTGCTCTGTCCCTTGCAGCTGCTCCGCTGTCTGACCGAGTGCCTCCGCCTGGACCCTCTCAGCTTCAGTGTCTGGAGGCAGCTGTACACCAAGCACCTCTCGCAGTCCAGGTGGGTCTCTTGGCATCTCCTCATTGAAAGGCTTGTCGCCCTTGGGGTTCGTGGAAAAGGGGCAGCAGAAAGGACCCTGGGGGAAGCTGGGCTGAGGACCTCCCTGGTCCCCTCCGGGCCTGCCGTCCTTGCGGAGCACTCCGGAGCGGCTCCTGCCCTGCCGTCGTACAGCCCCACGCTGCTCCAGGCGGGGGCTTGTTTTGACGTTCCCTTGGCTGAAAACCACCCTGCCGGGGTGTGGCAGGAGAGGCTGAGCCCCCCCCCCCGAAGGCAGCTGTGAGTAGCGGAAGGCAGTGCCGGCTGTGCTGTGTCCCCAGCGCTCCTGCCCTGGAAGGGGCCAGGCTCTCGCCCAGTCTGCTGGCTGATCTCTCTGCTTTGCGTTGCTTCTTCAGCCTGCTCCTGAACCACTTCCTGGAGACCTGGGACAGCACTTCCAGAAAGGTTTGTAGACTTGGGCTCCTTGGTCAGGGAAGGTGGTGCCGCTGCCACCGCCAGCCCCGGGGAGGGCAGGGCAGGGCCTTTCCGGAGCCACGGGGGAATCTTGGGATCCCCACTACAGGCGCTAGAGACCGCTCTGCTCTCCTGGTCCTGTGAACGGGACCCACTGCAAGTTCTCCAGACTAGGAGCCTCCCGAAGATGTTTTCCGGGTGTTTGGAGCAGAACAGCTGGTTTGTGGGGTGCCTGTCAAGGGTGCAGAGCAGCTTCACACACCGAAGCGGCAGGAGGAGGCAGCTGGGACCTCAACCGCTGCTGGGGAAAGGGGAAGGCAGTTGCCAGGACAGCCCTACGCATGCGCATTTGGAAGGAGGGCCTAAAACTGCATCCTTGGTCCCTGACCTTGTGCCGCATCCCTCCCCCCCAGCAGGGATCATCCAAGTACTGGGGGGGGGGGGGCTGGCTTGGTAGCTCAGCGCCGCTGCCAGGACAGTCTTCTCCCCTGCAGGCACTCTGAACCTGGGCCGCCGAAGTGATCTGTGGCTCTGGGGGGGGAGGGAGCCCTAAGCACTGCTGTTCCCCAACACAGCAGCCAGGTCTTCTAGCCTTCCTCAGCTTAGAGCTGGATGGGGGGGGAGGCGGAGGAGCGATGTTCCTTATCCCCACTCTTCTCCAGTTGCAAGCTTCTGCCCCACCTTTAATGAGGGTGGTGAGTGGCACTCAAGTGACCCGCCCGCCTTGGCATGTGACCCGCTTGTCTTTCAGGTGCGAAGATCTCTCCAGGAGACGGTTCATTTGTTCACCGTCACAAATGAGGAGCTGGCTGCGAAAGGACAGCACAGCGCCCAGGACCTGGCTGCTTGCCGAGCTGCCTGCAAGGTAACTTCCGTGCTTAGCCAGTGGGTGGGCCACGGAGAGGGGCCATGGGCTCTGCCCCACACGCTGCCGTCTCTCTCCCTGTAGAGCCTGCTGCTGAAGATGAAGGCCAGCAGGTTCCCTTGGTCCCGGCTGGTGCTGGTGCTCCTGGTGTTCACAGCAGGGTTTCTGATGCACGATATCCGGACTCGGGGCTCCTTCCAAGGTGAGGCCCTGCAGCCGGCGGGGGTCCCTGGGAGAGGGTTTCTCCGCTCCCCTCCATGGTCTCCCTCAATGGGGCCTTGTCTGTTTCCCAGCTTCTGCTTCGGCTCACGTCCTCCGCTCCTCGGGCGTCTTGTCGGCTTCTCAACAGGCCTGGAGCAAAGTGTCCCATTTCTCTGTCAAAGGCTACAGGTCAGTGACTGGCAGGGATCTGGTGGAACTAGGAGAACAAGTCACAGCCTTAAAGAGCCCCCCCCCCCCCAGCAAGCAGCTCAGTGCTTGAAAGGTGCCAGACTCCTTGAGGAGCTGATCCTCGGCTAAGCCGTTCGAATCGTAGACTGTTCAAGGTGGAGGGGACCTTGGAGGCCATCTAGTCTCGCCCCCTGCTCAGACCTCCATTCTCGGCTTGAAGCCTCCAGATGGTGTCCTTCAGCCCATCGCTTCTGGCCCTGCCCTCGGGAGCCGCAGCAAGCCAGCCCTCTCCTTCCTCGCTGTGGCAGCCCTTCAGCCGCTGGAAGATGGCTCTCGCGTAGCAAGGCGATCCCCTTGTCTCGGCCTCCGCACCTTTTATCCTGGTGCCACAGAGGACTTGGTTTCCAGGCCTTTCGTCCCCTTTGTTGCCCCAGCTGATCGGTCTGGCAGTCAAGCCGCAATATTCCAAGCGCCTGAGGGGGGACATGATTGAGACTTATAAAATTATGTATGGGATGGAGAGAGTGGATAGAGGGAAATTCTTCTCCCTCTCGCACAACACCAGAACCAGGGGACATGCACTAAAATTGAGTGGAGGGAGAGTTAGAACGGACAAAAGAAAATATTTATTTAACCAGCATGTAATTCATCTGTGGAACTCCATGCCACAGGATGTGGTGATGGCACCTGGCCTAGATGCTTTTAAAAGGGGTTTGGACAGATTCATGGAGGAAAAGACCATCACAGGTTACAAGCCATAAGCAACCTCCAGGTTTTAGAAGTGGGTTTTCTCTGTGCCAGGTGCAAGGGAGTGGCGACTGGACACAGGTATCTTGTTGTCTTGTGTGCTCCCTGAGGCATCTGGTGGGGCCACTGTGTGACACAGGAAGCTGGACTAGATCCAGGGCCTTTGGCCTGATCCAGCTGCAGGGCTCTTCTTATGTTCTTATGTACAGCCAGTTAATTTTAGAGGGGCCCCTCCCTCTCTTTGGGCAAGGTCTCATCCTGTCTCCCCCTGCAGCTGGCTGGAAGCCAACGTGCCTCTCTACTACTCGCACGCAACGACTGTGCTGGGCCCCAACCTGCAGCTGGTCTGGGCGACCGTGAAGGAAGCCGCCCTCTCCGTCTCTGAGACGTGCGCTGTTCAGCTAGCCTGGCTCACAGACGGCCTCCCCGGGCTCGTTGAATGGGTAAGGCCTGTGTTTCCTCTGGTTCCCCCCCCCCCCCAGCTGATGGGCGATGTTCCCTTGCTGCGCTGTGCAGCCTGCTATGAAGCTGGTCCCGCAAAAGAGCTCCCTGGAGCTGGGGCCCAGCTCTGCTGAAAGCAGAAGGCTGCCAGGTCTCTGCGCCGGCGAATCGCAGAGTGGGTGGGGCGGCGGCGGCGGCAGCAGCTAGCCAGTCAGCCAGCGGCCTGCTGGAGCCCTTCCCTCCCTTCTCTGCCTATTTGTTCTGCCAGCTCCAGACTCGGCTTCCGGATTCTGCACTGTACCTGGCGGAGTCCCTCAAGGAGCTGCTGCTCTTCCTCCTGCAGAACTTCCTCCTGCCAGCTGTGACCTACATCACTGCTTCGCTGGAGGGCATCTGGAAGCTGTGGGTGGGGTCCTGCCAGTGAGTATTGTTAATATTAACAACAGTATTTATATCCCACTTTTCAACAAAGTTCACAAAGCGATTTACAGACAAAATCAAATGATTAAAGGGCTCACAATCTAAAATCGAAGTACTGCCCATGCCAAGTCGGTTTTCCTCCCTGCTTGCTAGAGAGAAGCAGGACTGTAAAAATTGGGGCAGGGGAAATGGGCCCTCAAGCTAGCTTGCTCTGTGAATGGGACAGGGGTGCGCTGGAGAGAAGAGGCACAAAGCAGCCCCCAGATTGGTCCAGGAGGGGACCACCCAAAGATGGGGGAGGGAGGGACTGATGGCGGACCTGGGGAGGAGCATCTCCACTTTCATGACCTCCCCCCAATAGCTGCTGAGCTCTGGAGATGAGGGGCAGTGCTTCAGAAGCAGGCTTGGGTCATGGGCGGGGGGGGGGGGGTTGTTGTCGGAAGGCAAACCAACAGCGTAAAGCAGGGTACGAGACTTGTGCGAGGCGCTGTGTCCTGCCATGGCGCTTCTTGGGATGTCCTCCAGACGTAGCACATGGTCGGGCATTTTTGGGGGGACGCAGCGGTACCAAGAAGCCGTGAATGCTGCTAGTACTCTGAGCAGGAAACATGGTCTCTGAGGGGACTGATCAGCCCGCTCACTGGAGACCCTCTTGAGCTCCCTTTGAATTGGCCACGATGGGGGGAGTTGGGGTGCCAGACAGGCACTGAATGGGCTTGTGCCAAAGACAAGAGCCCTTGAATTGACCCTGCTTGGGGGGGGGGGCTCAGTCCATTTTTGGCTGCTGGCCCCAGCTGACCCCCCCCCCCCCCACTGGCCTAGTGGCTCATCTCAGTCTCCAAATCGCTGTTTCTCCTCCTCTCCTAGTGACGGAGGGTCGTGGGACTGCGCGAGGAGACAGCTGGCGAGCCTCGCCAGTTCCTCTTGGACATCCATCAAGGACTGGGCCTTGTCCATCATCTCTAGGCACTAGCAACTGGGCCCGGGCTGTGGCTCCTGGAGACGGTGGCCGAGTGCAGGTCTGCTCGGGCCAGAGGCAGAGCCGGTGGTGGGCGTCCCCCTTTCTTGGCTGCGCCGGTGGCGGCACTTGCGGCTTTGGGGACGGCTGTGTGCACCGTCCTAAGCAGTCGTCCCTCCGCCTGCGGGTGGAAAAGCGCCTCGGTCTCCTCCTGGATGCTGTTACCCTCAATACACTGGTTGCTGGGGTTGCGGCCCCCTCACTTCCGCACGGAGCTCTTGTTGCTGCCTCTGGGCCTGGCTAATGGGGGGGGGGGGCAGCAGCTCTCTGGCCTCCTTTTCTGCCTGAGCCAGGCTTCAGGGCCGGTGCATGCTTCGGGGGGGGGGGGGCACTGGGAGCAGGCAGTCCCCTTCCTCTGTGCTGGTGGAGATGGCAGGACTGCCTTTGCCCCTCGGGCAGGGTACGGGGGGGCATTGAAGGCCAAGGCCCAGCTCAAGAGATGAGGCCTAAGATGGGGGGGGGGGCGTACAGCCTTGTAGATCCCTGGCAGACTGAAAGAGCAGCAGCAGGACAACCCCCACTCCCAGCCCCCCCCCCCCCCCCGCGGCTATTCTCAGAATAGACTGGGCTGGGGCAAGCACAGTCCCTTTGCAGACCAACTCTTCCTGCTGCCCGGTGAATGGGGGGCAGGCTGGAAGGGCGCTCTCTTGCCCCGCCCCAAAGATCCTGTTGCTTGTGCTTTGCCCTAGTGCTCTTTTCTCCCCCATGCCCTCTTGTGTGTTCTCCACCCTGTGGGGCACTAGCCTGGCTGCTCCCCGTGCCCTGGTCAGGGGGCTGCCACTCAGCCGTTTGTCTTGTGCAATAAAGGAGACTGTATTTTGTGACCATCTCTGTCTTGCTGCCCCTTTTTACGCAGGGCAAGCCCCTTCCTTCCTTTCTTCCCATAGGCTTGCTGACTTGGACTAGCTTTTTTTTTTGCGCTGCCCCCCCTTTTAATCTGGGCTGGCAGTTTCCTCGGCTTTGGCAGTACTGCTTAAAAACAGCCGTGTCCGGGGGGGGGGGGAGGCTGCCTACCTACCTACCTCTTATGACCCTTTGCCCTCACGGTTTGCTTGACCCCAATGTGTGTTTGAAGGAAGGTAGAGTACAGGGCTAGTTTCCATTGCCCTCGCTGAGCACCGGAAAGGCGGGCATCCGATCCAGTACAAGCAACCTCCTGAGTATCTGAGCAGGTGCAGGAAGGACCTTGGGGCCCTTTCCAGTCCGTCTTCAGAGGGGTGGGTGGCGGCATAGAGCACAGGAGGCAACTTGATTCTGGGGTCCAAGTGCTTACTCTGAGCAACAGAGTGGGGGGGGGGGAGTGAGGGGAGAATATGAGTCTGAAAACAGTCTAAAACTATCATGGCCAGCACAAATATACAAAGTCTTAGGTTTAAAACCAGGAATAAAAGCCATGTGTCATAAAATTCTAATATATATATGTGTGTGTGTGTGTTTCCTTTAAAAACTGATTTAGAACGAGAGAAAAAAAGTTTAATAACACATGTTTTAAAAAACAATAAAAAAACTGATTGTAGAGTCGCTTAGGACCCATGGTTACAATAAAAATTAGGATAGAATTTGGACACAACAAATGAAGAAATATAGAGAGAAAGATAATAAGGTACAAAATGAGACATGTAAGGAGGAAAATAGGGGCTGGTTATGTTTACCTTTTATTCAAGGAACCACTCATAAAATAGCTAGGGTTTTTAATAAACCTAATATTAAAACCGTTTTTAAACCAATGATTAAGTTAGCACAACTCCTTAAGAATCCGAGACCAACTTTGGCTGCACCGGGTATATATAGTGTCCTGTGTGAATGCGGGAAGACATACATCGGAACAACTAAACTAGCGGTGGGGAACCTCTGCCCCCCGCAGCCATCCGGTCCGGCCCCCGGAGAGATTGCTGGGAGGCCGCCCAACCGGCCCACGGGTTCGCCGGGTCCGCACATCACCTCCACCTCAGCTCTTGCCCTCATCGGCGTGGTACGCATGTACGAAATGGCCACCGGCGGCCTGGTGAGAAGGTCGACGCGGCGGCCGGGGAGGACGTGCGGAGGCCCTCTCCCGGTCTCCGCAGGTGACGCGCGGACCCGGCAGCGGCTTCGGATGGTGAGCGCAGAGCCTCCGGAGGTCGATGGGGGGTGGGGGCAAAAATTAATTAATTAAATAAATAAAAGTGGCGGCGGGGGCAAAAACTAATTAAATAAATAAAAGTGGCGGCCGGCCTTATGGCTGGCCCGCAGGCAAATTTCTAATATTTAAGACTGCCCTCGCCAGGGAAAAGGTTCCCCGCCCCTGAAACGATCCATAGAGACTAGGGTCCATGAGCACAAGCGAGCGTGCAGACTTCAACATGAACACATCCGTGATTGTGGAACAGTGGAACACACCATTGACATGGGGCATTCAATTCTGCTTAAGAATACTAGGAAGCTGGTGCAAGAAACAAACTGCAA
This sequence comes from Plestiodon gilberti rubricaudatus, assembly GCA_026170595.1. Taxonomy (NCBI): domain Eukaryota; kingdom Metazoa; phylum Chordata; class Lepidosauria; order Squamata; family Scincidae; genus Plestiodon; species Plestiodon gilberti. Next base: position 681,690 of record JANXHW010000001.1, on the reverse strand, counting down.
GTTGTGGATGAACCATGAAGCGATCCAGATAACAAAGTATAAACACTTGGGTCTTCTGAACAGGCAACGGGAGATGACCTTGACAGACAAAATTTGGACTTCGGGTTTAAGAAGATCACTTCAGAGCTCTGATAATAATCAGCTGGCTACTTCAGGTCATCTGGCTAACACAAGAAAGGCTTATAACACTGGTCTAAAAATTTTTTTTCTGGCCTGGACTTTTGCAGCTGCTTTAGACTAATTTCAGGGTGCTGGTTCCAAATCTGGCATCAGTTTTTATCTATCACATCAGGTTTTTGAGATATCAAATATTGCATCAGGTTTGGCATCATGAAAATGGGGTATGCCAATAGCATAAAAACGAGATGTGATAGAGCAAATTTGAGATCAGACGTGGAATCGGCACCCTGAAATTAGTCTAAAACAGCTGCAAAAGTCCAGGCCAGAAAAAAAAATTGTAGACCAGAGTAAATTTGTTTTTCACTGATTTTATCAAATGCAATATTGGATCTCAAAAACCTGATGTGATAGACAAAAACTGGTGCCCGATTTGGAATCGGCGCCCTAAAATTACCTTAAAACCATTGGAATACCTTATGCCAGAAAAAGTGTGTTGACCAGTGTAATGGCGATGGCTTCCTCACACTTGTAACATCTTGACAGCCTGCTGGCTCTGCTTCACCTGACGAGGTCCATAGAATTGGACGAAACATAGTGGTTCCTATGTGGTGTGCAAAAGTTGGCTTGAAACTCAACATTAATAAAACGAAGATCATGGCATCTGGTCCCATCAATTCCTGGCAAATAGAAGGGGCAGAAATGGAAGCAGTAACAGATTTTACTTTTTGGGGTTCCAAGATCACTGCAGACGGAGACAGCAGCCATGAAATTAAATGACGCTTACTCCTTGGAAGGAAAGCTATGGCAAACTTAGACAGCATAATAAAAAGCAGAGATATCACCATGCCAACAAAAGTTCGTATAGTCAGGGCGATGGTGTTCCCAGTAGCAATGTATGGTTGCGAGAGTTGGACCATAAGGAAGGCTGAGCGCCGAAGAATAGATGCTTTTGAACTGTGGTGCTGGAGAAGACTCTTGAGAGTCCCTTGGACTGCTAGGAGATCAAATCAGTCAATTCTAAATGAAATCAAGCCTGACTGTTCCCTGGAAGGACAGGTACTAAGGCTGAAACTCAAATATTTTGGCCACCTAATGCGAAGAGAGGACTCTCTGGAGAAGACTCTGATGCTGGGAAAGGTTGAAGGCAAAAGGAGAAGGGGAAGGCAAAGGATGAGATGGTTAGACAGCATCACCGATGCAACGAACATGAAAATGAGCGAACTCAGGAAGATAGTGGAGGATAGGAAGGCCTGGTGGGATGTGGTTCATGGGATCACGAAGGGTCGGACACGACTTAATGACTGAACAACATGTGGTGTGTGCTTTCCTGTAAACTTCTTTATAGCTATTTTTAAAATGTGTGTTTAATTTTTTTTTCTGGTTTTAAATCAGTTTTTAAAGGAACATATATTTTTTTGAATTTTTATGACTCATGGTTTTTATTCCTGGTTTTAAACCTAAGACTTTGTATAATATGAATCTGGTTTGTGCCACCCGGGGGGGGGGGGGGGACTTGTTTCGTTTCAGTGCTGTGGGAGCCTCTGAAACTAAGGATAGCTGTGAAACCGGCGGTGCTCTGCTGCCCGATCATATTTGGGCATATTTTTATCCCATCTTTCAAATTTTAATATATTTGCTTTGAATTATTGCAACTTGCTCCAAGTGTTTGGATAAGACATCCCTTGATAATGGTCAGAGAAGAAAAACGATAGCAGAAGAAAACTCTATTGAAAAAATGTAAAGCTACGTTTTTGTTGTATAGACTTGGTGAGTCATGGCTATGAGGGGTTTTGGAAACCTGCCCATAAAGGTTCTGGAGTGCTGATAAGCCACAAGGTGGTGACGTTTGCAGATGGCGCCAACTATTCAGCCTGGTTCAAGAAGAAGCTGCTGTGCAGCGCTCCAGAACTAGGGTCCCTCTGCACTGGCGGGGCAGCGAAGGGGCAAAGGCAGCTCAGGGTCAGTAAGTGGTACATGTTGGGGGGGGGACACCCAATGTCACATGGACCCTGAGTGCATCTGAGCTGCTGGTGACAAACCAGCAATGAGATCTTTGTGTTTCAGAAAACATCCCTGAAAACACTGGCCGTGGGGGTGGGAGTGGGAAGCTGTCAAGTGTCCTGCTCCAGGGGGCAGCAGGAAAGCAACCCAGGCAGAGAGGGCTCACTCCGCTCTGCTATGGGTCCACAATAGAGGTTTTTCTTCCCCTCCCAATGCTAGAATCAGGTCAACCAAGGCTGTGGAGGGACGAGCAGGCTGCCCCCCCCCCATGAGGCAAGAGGTGGCGGCTGTTGCAATGACAGGCAGGAGACAGGGAGGCGGGCTTTGCATCTCACCTCTGCCAAGAATTCTGAGGAGGCAAATTCAGCAACCCTCAACTTCCCACCTGCAACCAGGGTAGGGCGAGGGACAAGAGTCTGTGTCAGGTGTTTAGCTATCCTCCAGTCCTCTGGCACAGTGTCCCTTCAAACAGCCAAGTTGCATATTTGTGTCAAAAGATCAGCAGCTTCATCCTTAGTTCCTTCAGAACTCTTGGGTGGATGCAGCACATAAATCTCTTACATAAATACGCACGGCAGCCAGGTAGCCAGCCTCACATGCCCAAAGATCCGGTCCACGTCCTCCACGTTGTACAAGCTGAAAAGAATCGCAAATAACAGGACTGACAGGCAGCAGGGGAACATCAGCCGATACAGTCAAGGAAGGAGGAGTCCACCTTGTGGCCGATGCAGGTGGTTTTGTCTGCAAGGTACCTTGCAAGCTGGTCAGAGGGAGCAACTGAGCTCTCCTCCCTCCCCGGGAAGGCAGGTGGAGAAAGCTCCACTGGACGGATCTGCACAGACACAGTGGTGGCAGAGGAAACAAGCCGCCTTCGCTGCTGGCAGGATGGCCACAAGTAGGCTATAACAGGAGCTCAGACCTGTCAAGAGTTTTCCACCACCGTTGCTCAAGATGTCTGCCAAGCCGTTTCGTTGCCTGCAGCTTCTTGGAGAACCAGGCGGACCCATTGGCTCTACAACGGGGCTGGGGCAGCTCTGGAGCAATCGGATGTCTTCATTCCAGAGGGCAACCAGGGCTTTGGGTGAGTCACTGGCCCTGGCAGCAGGACAATCCCCCTATGTCCTCGCAAAACCATCCGGATTTGTGGTCCCAGCATCTGTGAAATTCAGGGGCCACCGCCAGCAGGAAGTGATCTGTCCATGGCAAAGGAGGAGTGATCTCAGTCTCCTCCGCCTCCAGGTCGCCACCTACTTGCTCAGCAGGGCCTGAGACTGGCCCTGGAAGGCCACGAAAGCCCGCAGTGGGACCCAGGTAGATGCCTGAGACCCCCAGGCCAGCTCAGGCGCGGAGACTGCTGGCAGCCCCAGGGTGGGACCATAACAGCTCCCACGCGGCGAGCCTTTTTTCCAGCTGCCTAAGCCGTCTTGCAAGCCACCGTGAGCACTGGGAGCTCAGCCACATCCCAGGCGCCTTACACTAGCCAGAGACATACCGCACGCATTACAGCAGCGTCTGCAAAATCCTGGTGCGTCTTCACTTTTTAAAGTTGTGACACACCAAACACATCGGTGTGTGTCCGACGTGTTGATTCTGATTGGCCCAATGTGTTGCTCCTGCCCCGCTCCCACAACACTAAACGTGGCCTCTCATTGGCCGAAGTTCGTTCCGGTGTGTTTTAGAAGTTGATCAATCTTCGGCCAGGCCAATGAGACACAGCGTTCGGTGTTGTGGGGGCGGGACAAGAGCAACGCGTTGGGCTTATCAGAATAAACACGTCGGCTACTCCAGGATGCAACGTGGCCAGAGGCACGCGATGTGTCTCCACCTTGAACAAGCTCGCAACACAGTAGAGTTGCGTTCCAATGCAAGCAAAGTTCAACCAATTGAATTTTGACCAGTGTGTAATTGGTTTGTGGAACTCCTTGCCACAGGAGGTGGTGATGGCACCTGGCCTGGATACCTTTAAAAGGGAATTGGACAGATTTATGGAGGAAAAGTCCATCACAGCTTACAAGCCATGATGGGGATAAGCAACCTCCTGGTTGTAGGAGTAGGTTTTCTTTGTGCCAGGTGCAAGGGAGTGGCGACAGGATACAAGTATCTTTGTTGTCTTGTGCTCCCTGAGGCATCTGGTGGGGCTACTGTGTGATACAGGAAACTGGACTAGATGGGTCTTTGGCCTGATCCAGCAGCCAGGCTCTTCTTATGTTCTTATGACCGCGTTCAGCCAACAGGAAGCAGCGTTTGGTTCTGTGGGGGCAGGATGCGGAGCAACGCGTTGGTCAGTCAGAATCGAGTCTGAAAAGACTTGATTCTGATTGGCTAACAGAGAGCAGGGGGTGGGGCTTTCCTCTCCATGACTTTCAGCAGAGAATAATAATATACAGTATTTATATACTGCCTTTCTTGGTCATTGGATTTCTCCTCCGACTTTAATCCAAGGCGGTGTACATGGGCAGGCTGTCCTAACTGCCCCCTTGGGGTTTTTTTACAATATACCTGTATATAAATGTCCAATCTTTCATGAACGGCTACATTCCAGGTGGTATCCTTTTGCAGCCTGGCTTTTTTCTGCTGGCTGGCGCCTCCCACACTCGACCGACCAACGCTCTTATCTATCTCTCCTCCCGTAGGCTCTTACAGCTTTTTGTCTCTTCATAAGAGCGCACCAATTGGCTGAAACCCCCTCTAATTCGATTGGTTAAAGCAGTAGCCCCGCGTCCCCGCCCCTCAAAATCTTGGGCAAGAAACAATTCTGCTCTGCTCGAGAGCGCAGGTCTCGCCGATCTCTCATGGTGGCCACACAGCTCCGTGAGCTCCACTCGTGCGGTGTGGGCCGAGCTTCAGCGAGTGCCACTTGCTGGGGAGTAGCGGAAGGAGACTCCTTCGACCGGCTCCACCAGGGCTCCTCTTCGCTCCTTGCAGAAGGTTGTCCGACCATGGAACCTAAATGGAACCTCCATGGACGGGGCAGTCTATCACCCCAGCCCATGCCAGGCGTCGGGGGCACCATCTTCGCCCCGAAATGTTTCGGCCTTTTCCGTTCAGTGTCGATTCCCGCTCTTGAAGCTCCTCCCCCATCTGTCGGTTCACGTGCGGCTGAGAACCTGACGTCATCGCTTCCCCATAGGAAGGGGCGGAGGCGCCAGCGTCCCCTCCGGTCCCCATGGCGACCGAAGGACCGCGTCGCCATGAGCGGGTGCAGTCAGCCAATGGTGCGTCGCGTTGCTATGGAGAAGGCCCGTGAGCCAATGGTCGGCTGGCTTGCTCAGGCGGGCGGCCCGTGCCCAATAAGCGGCCGCCTTGTTGTTACCCGGGTAGCGGCCTGAGGGTAGGGCTGGCTTGGCCCGGAGCCCCTGGCGGCGGGAGCGACGGGAGCAGGTGGGTCCCTGGCGGGAGGACGGAGAGCGCGCGGGCCGCTCGCATGCAAACGAGGAAGGTGGCGGTGGCCCCGCCCCGCTCCCAGGGCCCTGAAGCGGCGGGAGGGAAGCGAGATCGAGGCGCGCCCGCCCCGCAGGGGTAGACTGCCCCCCTCCGTGGAGGCTCCATTGACGGACTCGCCTGGGGGTCCCTGCTGCTGCTGCCGCCGCCGCCGCGGCTCGTGTGCCTTCAGTGTCGCTCCCGTGACTCAGGAAGCCCACAGCCCCAGTGGCTCCCGCTCCGCGCCTTGTAGCAGCCAGTGCCGCGCGCCGGTTCGGGGCTGCGCGAAGACGGGGCGTCGTGAGCCCTCTTGGCCCGAGGGGCAGCTCGCCCCGCTCCGTGGGAAGGAAGCGGCGCTTGCCTGCGGGGGGCTCGCGCGCGCCTACCCGAAGAGGGCTTCTGTTTGCCCTGAGCCGCCTCTTGGTGCGGGGGATGAGAGCCCAGCTTCGTTATTCCGAGGCGGGAAGAACAGGCGAGGCGGCCTCCTCCTCCTCCTCGATCCACGCCCCCCCCCACCGTGCCCGAGTGGACAAAGCCCCTGTCGTATGACGGGCGGACGCCCCCTCCCTGTCTTCGTCAGCGACACACTCCCAGGCGCTCTCGGGAAGAAGGTGCTCTGTCCTGCCCCCTCGACACTTTAGTTGCCCTGCGTTTCTGCGCTTTTTCCAGGCAGGCAGGCAGCTCAATATTATTATTCGGGGGGGGGGGGGATTTTTATCCTGGCTTTCTCTCTCCAAAGGCAGGGCAACTCGCATCCACAGTCTAAAATACTGTACAGGAAGAAGCGAAAAGGATCAACTCTTTTTCCCTCCCTCCTCACAGGCAGTTGGTGTCAGTCTCAGGGCCACAGTGAGAGGACAAGAGCCCTGTCTGTCTTCTAAGCTGGCAGCAGCAGCAGCAGGATCCCAGTTTATGGTCCTTCTTGGGGTGGGCTGGTGGCCAGCACTGCACACAGATTCCAAGTGTGGCCACTGGACCGTATCAGGTCTTCACAATCCCGGCGGCAGGTGTGTTTTCAGACCCTGCAACGGCTTTTATTTTGTACTGAGTGGGTGGTGCTTGGCAAGCATTGATGTCGCCCTTCCTGCCATTGCCAAGCGCTGCACACCTACCCCGCTGTCAGTCATAGCCTCATCTTGCAGCTGCCTAAGAAGGCCATGCAGAGGTGAGTTGTGACTCGGGGGATTCCTGACCCACAGCACAACCCTAGACATGTCTACTCAGAAGTAAACCCCATTGAGTATTCCCAGGTGAGTGTATAGGATTACAGCCTCTGAGTCCCCAGGCTACACCAGAGTTGATGAATTGGTGTTTTCATTGAAGTGGTGGTGACTGACTGATTTATATGTGAAATTAGGATTATTTTGCCCCACTTACTATACCTCCATTTTGTCACATTTGCAGTTTTGTTGCCTGTTGAACAGCCACCTGTGTCAGGGGTACTGCAGCAGTTGCCCGCCCTGAGCTAGATGACGCAAACGCTGTCTGACCCTTTTGGAGCTCCTCCTCACAGGCCCTTGAGTTTTGAAGCATCCTGAATAATGTGGGTGATCCACACGCTTGGCCTCCCACTGCTCACCCTGACTCGAGTTCATTCATGAATAAATAACTAACAACAGTCCCTGGACAGACATTGAGGGACCCCAGTGCCTCTTTCCCTGTTTCCGGGCTCTAGGGATGGGTGAGTGGGCCTCGTCTAAGATCAGGCCAGCCCTTCTCAGGGGCACACAGGGGCCGCTCACTGTTTCTACTGTGTTGTCAAAACCCCTGAGTCCTCCTCTCAAATGACATGTGACTCCTGTATGGCACAGATGGCATGATGGGAAGAGTGCTGGAAGCTGACATGCACATGGGGGAGATGTGTGACATGCGCTTACCATCGTCACACATTTCCCCCATGTGTCCCGATTCTTGCCATCGATTACCACGATTCTTACCATCGTCCCGGAATCGAGCCTGGCTTCGGCCTAGATGGGGTCCGAGCAGCTCCCAAGGGTGCACTGCGGCTGCTCAATGGGCTTCCGGAACTTCCGGTCAACGATGCGACCGAAGCTGGAACCCCGTTGGGCAGCCACAGTGCACCCTTGGAAGTGGCTCAGATCCCATCTAGGCCGAAGCCAGGCTCGATTCTGGGACGATGGTAAGCCTACGCAGAATATCTTGTGCATAGCTCAGTGGAACTGCACGAAAGCAGTGGGAGATGAGGTTCAAAGTGCAACAATAGGCAGCCTTTATGGTGAGAATAAGACTGCAATAACTGGCTTCAAAAATAAAATGCAGTGCAGTCATTCCCACAAGGAGACCCTAAACGGCAGTAGTTTCCAGATAGAAGAAATCCTTACAAGGAGACAGTGGTGCACATGGAGGGGGAGAAGGATGTCAGGAAGCCAGAGGGTTGATGAACAAGGAGGTTTGCGGTCGTGGGAAGAGACCACAGAGGACAAGGAGAAAGAAATGGGGGAGCCCTGGGGTCCCAGCGACAGACCAGTGACGGACGGGCGGGCGGGCAAGGAGCGAGCCCTCAGGCCGGCCGTGAACCGTTTGTGCTGGAAGGGCTGCCCCCCCCCCACCGGACAGACAGACCCAAGTCTGACCTGGCACTGCAGGCCTAGCTGTGAAGGGGCTGCACTGATGGGACAGGGAACCACCTTGGAAAGGGCTCCCGGCGGGGCTGATCATCTTCACGCCTCCTGCCACACACTGGACAAACTACTAGGCGAAAGGGACAGAGAGCGTTCCAGGGGCTGTTGTCACTCCAGCTGCACAGGAGACACCAAAGAGAGAGGAGGGGTCTAGGGATCAGGGGGCAGGGTTCTCAACTGCATCTACTGAGGTGGGCTTGTAGCAGTTGTGTTGAAGTGCTGGGCTTGGCTACACACCAAGGCACAGCAATCTCCTGGTTCAAGGTGTTGAAGAGCCAAGCCAGGCGGGCCAGGCAGTAAGTCGCCTTGGTGGGTTGGTTGGTTCCAGGGACGGAGGCAAGGCAAGGGAGCTGAGATGGCTTTCCTTGGGGTCAGGCCAAAGGCCCACCTAGTCCCACTTCCTGCATCTCACAGTGGCCCCACCAGATGCCTCCGGCTGGGAGCACACAAGACAACCAGAGACCTGCATCCTGTCACTGCCCCTCCCTTGTACCTGGCATGCAGAGAGAGCCTACTACTAAGACCAGGAGGTGGCTTATTATCCCCATCATGGCTTGCACCCTGTGATGGATGTTTTCTTCATAAATCTGTCTAATCCCCTAGTTTTAAAGGCATCCAGGCCAGCTGCCATCAGAATGTCCTGTGGCAAGGAGTTCCGCAAATTTCTGGGTAAAGAAATATCTCCTATTGTCTGTTCTAAGTCTCCCGCCACTCAATTTGAGTGACTGTCCCCTGGTTCTGGCGTTGTGCAAGCGGGAAAAGATCTTCCCTCTATCCATGTATTCAGCCCACCGTTCTCTAATTGTATATGGCTCAATCATGTCCCTTCTCGAGGGTTCCTGCAGGTCCGGCCCACCCATGAGGTCAACTGACTTGATGGCCTCAGGCAGCGGATTGGTGGGGGCCTCTGTCCGTCTACTTGCCTCCACTGCTCCTCCTCCCCGGATTGGCAGAGGGGGACAAAGAGGAAGAGAAAATGTGGGGAGAGGAGACTGCTGAGCTAGAGCATTGGAGAGTGGGAGGAGCAGAGGCTGGCCCATCATCGGGGAAGAGGCGTGAGGAGGTCTTGGACCGGCCCTGCTGGCCTGGCATGTGCCCAGCACTGCGGGCAAGTGTACAAGACTGGCAACGCAGCAGGCGAGAGTGGAGGCCAAGCTCCTTGTCCAGACAGGCTGCAGTGGCCACCCACTGTGCCATTGGGGGGGGGGGGCACTTGCTTGAGATTGTGCTGCCTCTCTCCCAGAATCCTCCCTGTTGGCCTGCCAGTTGGAGTCTGCCTCGGCCCTGAAGGGGCAAGGTGGGGCATGGTGGAACTGGGTTTGTTGTCTTGAGCGGTGTCCTTCCTGTAGCCTTTCAGGACCATGTGGCTCTGTGGCCCAGTCTGGTGCAGCCGTCCATCAGGCCATGGCCAGGCCTGTCTCTTGGCTTTGCTTTTCTGCACGTTCTGGGGCCTTGTGAAGCCTCCAGGTTCCTTTGTTCATCTTCAGGCCCTGTTGGTTCTCAAGCCTTGTGTTGTTGTTTTTCCGGTTGTGTGTCGCAGTTCATGCCTGGGCTGCCTTGTTTTTGCAGTGCTTGGAGTGTTCCAGGCAGACACTGTACCTTGCAGGGTCAGGGATGATGGGTGTGACTGAGACCAGAAATGCGGCTCTTGCACTGCCCCCGCCCTGCGTTTGGGCCACCCGCCTTCCACAAGCATGGTGGAGAAGTTGGGTTTCCGTGGCAGTGAGGCATTGTGGGTGCAGTGATGTGATTGTTCCCTTCTGCTCCTTAGAGCCCCCCAGAGCAACTCATTGCCGAGAGGAGGATGAAACCGCTCGGCTGCCAGCGAGGTGATGATGGAGATACGCTGTGGGGGCCTCGTGTTCAGCTCCAGGTTTGATTCTGGGAACTTGGCCCATGTGGAGAAAGTAGAGCACCCGGAGGGCGACAGCGACAGCACTGCAAATGGCGGCGGCGGCGGCGGCGGCGGCGGCAGCACCTCCGCTGCCCCGGTCGTATTTGGCAGCTCCCTCCCCGTGGCAGACTATGAATTTAACGTGTGGACCAAGCCGGACTGTGGAGACACAGAATACGAGAATGGGAACAGGTGCGCTGCTGAGCCTGGCTCCTCGTCCTCCGCTGGGGCTGCGGGTGGTTGGGGGGGTGGGGTCTCTCTCCAAGAGGTGGCTCTGCTGCTGCTTCAAGGCTTCGCCACTGGCCGAAGGAGACCAGCTCAGGCCTCCGCCAGTTGTGGCTGACCTGGCTTCTTCTGGGGCTTCTTGTGCCCAGTTGCTGGCTGGTGCTAGGCAGGCCTCAGTGGCGGCTTCTGTGGGGGGCCCAGCAGCTTGCTTTTGGGGTGGGGCTGTGCATAGGGTAGGGGGGTGGCAAGCAAATGAGGGGCCAACGAGGAGCCTGGGAAAGAGAGGCTCCTTGTGGACCGCCCTCCCGTCTGACCCCCTCCTCTCCCTCCCTCCCCCCCCCCCAGATCCTGGTTTTACTTTAGTGTGAGAGGGGGAGTGCCTTGCAAGATGATCAAGATCCACATTGTGAACATGAACAAGCAGACCAAGCTCTACTCGCAGGGGATGGCCCCCCTCGTCAAGACTGTGCCCGCCCGGCCCCGCTGGGAGCGCGTCCGCGAACGGCCTGTCTTCGAGGTACCTGCCTGCTGTGTGGAGGTGGGCTGTGAACGTGGGTGAGCCCAGGCAGCGTGGATGCCTGTGGCAAGAAGAGGCGGGATCCAGGCAGGGGCGGGCGGGCGGGGAGAACGCCTTCCTCTTTCAGGGTGCCACTGAGGGGGGCGGCTCGAAGAGGGTCTCCCTGGCCTGCTTGGCACCCCGCAGGACCCGGGGTGGGGACTTCCCCTCCAGTAGAGCAACCTGGAGTTGGCCGAGTTCCAGGCTGTTCTGCTCAGTGGCCTTGACCCTCCGGGGAGAGTCTTGTCTCCCTCCCTCTGCTTGACCCCACGAGGACACAGGTCAGGGTGCCCGGCTGACGCTGGTTTGGGTGCTGGGCTTGTTCTTCCGGTGGTCATGGGGGAGAGCGAGCAAGTGGGGCTCAGGGGGCGGATGCTTGTGTGTCTCTTCCTTTCCAAAGCGGCTTCTCTGGCCTTTCGTGGCTTTGCACTTGGGCCCTGCACCAGCCGAGGGGGGGGGGGCGGGGGGCTGCTTTCCACCTGATCCTTGGAGCCACATTTTGGATCCCTTGGTGCCAGCCATGGAGTTTGGTTTCTGAGTACCGGTGGCACTTTCCCAGCCCTGCCTCCTTGCATGGCCTCTTTCCTCCCCCCCCCCCCCGGTCAGGAAGGGGCTGGCAGCAGATAGCCCCTGGGGGCCAGAAGGGGCCTGCAGCAAAGGTTCGGGGAGCCAGCTGGCAGGAAGCGTGGGAGCTGGCGCCCCCGGCCCCTCAGCCTCTCCCCTCTCTCCTGCAGATGGTGGAGGCCCAGTTTGTCCTGTCCTTTGTGCACCGCTTCCTGGACTGCCGAGGGGCCACCACCTACTTTGCCTTCTGCTACCCCTTCTCTTACACGGAGTGTCAGGACCTGCTGGCGCAGCTGGATGCCCGCTTTGCGGAGTGCAGACATTTCTCTCCGAGCAGGTGAGAGCCCCCCCCCCGTGCCAGAGGCTGCGCCCCAGTGGCCCTCCCATATCGAGAACGTCCAGCAGGCACCCGGGACCCAAGTGCCGTTGTCTCCAGAGCACATTTCGCACCCACACGCTGCTGCCGCTGTCGTGCTGGAGGTGCCCGCTGGGCCTGCCTGGACTGGCATGTTGGCAAGGACTGTCCTCTTCCGACCACAGCGCTGCTGCCCTTCGCTGCCAGCCCTGAACCCGCCTGTTCTGGAGCAGAAGTGGGACTTCTCCCGCCCTCTGCTTCCCTGCTGATGGTCCTGCGGAGAGAGCCTGTCTTGGAAAGAACTGCTCTCTCCCCAGTGTTGCCAGCAACGCATTGGGCAGGGTGGACACGGCAGCTGCTTCGGCAGGCACAGGGGGGCTCCGCCTGTTTTGTGCTGCGGAAGCAGAGTTGGCCCTGGGCTGGGGGGCCAGAAGGGGCGCTGCTGGGCAAGCTTCTCGGAAGAGGTGCAGTGGGCTCCAGCGGGGAAATCTGTGGTGCCTGCTGGGCTGATGGTGATGGGCAGCCCAGTGGCCCAGCTCCATGGCTTGTCGGGGAAGGAAGAAGGAGGCGAGGGCGAAGGTGCCCCCCCCCCCCGAACTTGATGGTGGGGGTAAGATTGCAAGTGTGGCAAAGAGTTAGCCAGGCGTGTGCCAGAGCCAGAACCACAAGCAGTTTCAGTGTGAAGGAGGAGAGAGAGAGAAGGAAACTCTGAAAAGGAAAGGGGGCGTCTGGTGGCGGGGAGAAAGGGACGTAGGGGAACCAAAGGCTCTCCAGGGGAAACGGGGGCTGGAGAGCCAGGAGGGTTGCAATAGAGGGAAGGGAAGGGAGAGGGGCTCCACAGGGGGAGCCCTTGGCGGGCCGTGAAATCGTGTCCCTCGCTGGGGTGCTGCTCGAAGGGGCCTGGAGAGGTGGGTTGGAGCTGTTGCTATGGCGGTGCAGGCAACCCGCCTGACAACGAGGCCTGGGGCTGGTCTCAGTCCTCCCAGAGGCAGCTTAAATCCAGACTCAACTCACACGCAGGAGGAAAACGGTAGCAGCATGAAGCAGGCGGGGGGGCCTCCACATGAGACGGGAAGCCGGGGGGGGGGGCTTGGTGGGTGGCTGGCGAGGCTGCGCCAAGGACCACGTTGCGTGACTGTTTCTGCTTGGTTGCCGAGAGCGAGCAGGTGCAGAAGGGCAACTTCCCTCCGGGGCTAGTCGTAGGGAGGAGAGCAGGGCAAGGGAGCTGAAGGGGCGTGTGGCGAGGTGGCCCCCCAGAGGGCGCTGGCGCAGTGGCCTCACACAGTGCAGTGGCGCAGCAGCAGCAGTTTCTCGGTTGCACCGGAGGGAGAAAGGGGGGAAACTGGCAAGAGAAGGGGGCGGTTGGCACAGGGGCTCTTGGGCAGCGGCTGGAAGGGGGATGCTTCACACACCGCCAACGCCAGGCAGCCCAAGGAGGACGGCAGAGCAAAGACAAGCAAGCGAAGGCACGGGGCCCCCGAGACCAGCGCTGAGACCTTTTCTACCCCTGGGCTCGTTTGAGGGGAGAGCTCCTTGGGGAACCCTCTCTGGGGACTGGGTGGCCCCGGCTTGCTCGGCCTCTGTCGTTTGGGGCCCCTTGCCCACCTTCGGGTATCGGGGAGGGGAAGCGGGTGTCCACGGAGGAGGTATCCCAGTGGCTGGAGGCCTTTCAGCAGAGCCTGCAGGCCTCTTCAGGCCAGTCTGGGCTGCCTGGAGCAAAGCAAGACCCTGGCCACTCTGTCAGGGGCCTGGGCAGGATCAGGTCCAAGGCCCCTTTCTGGGGCAGGGGGAGGCCTGCTGTGGCATGCGGGAGTTTCGCCTCTCGTCCTTCATGACGGGGGTGGCGCCTAAACCTGCCCTCTGCCTGCCTAGATCCGGGACCGTGTGGTGAAGGACTGGCTGAGTCTGCAGCAGGCCAGCTGCTCTTGCTGGCGCATCCTGCTGGGTGGCCATTCTGCCAAGCTAGTGCCAAGCCTGCAAACCCTCTCCTTGCTCTCCCCACGGCTTGGCCAGCCTCCCACGGGCATTGGTCCTTGCTTGTGTCCCGAGGGCTGCCCTCTTGCGTTGCGTGCTCTGGGCTGGGCTGGGGGCGTTGGGAAGGATAAACTGAGCCACATTCTGCCAACATTGTAGCACAATTAGTCGGAGGGCAGGCGCAGACTCTAGAAAGGCTGAGGGGAAGCCGCGCCCCACCGCCCACCGAACAAGGAAGTGCCCTAGAGGAGGACGCGCCAAGGGGAGAAAAGAGGAGGCCCCCGCCAGGGATGTGCCGTAAGTGGTTGCGTTGTGGATTCCCTGGCCAGGTCCAGGCGACCCCTCCCTCCCTCCCTCCCAGGGGGAGGCAGCCGCTGCCAGCCAGAGTGGGAGCCTTTCCCGCCAGCAGGGCAGCCCCAGCATGCTCTGCTCCAAGCCGTCTGCCTGCCTGCCTGCCTGCCTTTCGCCAGCCTCCCCTCCCTCTGGCCCTTGGCTTCTCCCGCCTGGAAGCCCCTGATCCTGCTGCTGCCTTGTACAGACAGGGCAGGAATAATGCTGCTGTCGTCTTGGAGGGTCTGACCTTCACTTGGGCGCTGGGTCCTGGGAACGGAAGAGGCAGCCGTGGGAAAGCAAATGGTTGGGGGGGGGGGTCCTTCCCCTTTGGGCAGGCCCTGCTGGTCTGGGAGACTGACTGCCCCCCTGGGGTGTGGTTGCTGCTGTTGCTGCGTGGGCAGAGCTGGAGGGTGGTGCTTTGGAGGAGGTGTGGACCCAGGTGGATGGGGCCTGCTGCCTGTTCTCTCTGTCTCCAGCTCCCTGGATTCCATCTACTATCATCGGGAACTGCTGTGCGACTCGCTGGACAGGCTCCGTGTGGACCTGCTCACCATCACGTCCTGCCACGGCATGCAGGAGGAGCGGGAGGCCCGGCTGGAGAAGCTGTTCCCTGACCAGAACACCCCCCGCCCACACCGCTTCGTGGGAAAGCGGGTGAGTTTGTGCGCTGGGGCCCTCCCTGGCGGAGGGGGGGAAGCTCTTGGGGTCTTGGGGTGGGTCTCCTGGTTCCTCCCGTGGGCTCCCTCGCCATCCTCTTGCTCCTTTCAAGCCCGAAATGCTCTTCTTGGGCCCCAGGTGGCCTTCAGGACCAGTTGGCTTCTGACCGCGGAGCTGAGAGGCGCTTGCTTGGCTGGCTCCAGGCAGCAGCCCGACCCAGCACTCAGGAGGAGGAGCAGCTCCCGGGCTCAGCCCCCGTTGACGTGCCCCTGCCAAGGGGCCGTCGTGTCACCTGCTTGAGGGCGGCTGCTTTGATTTGCTCTTCTGGCTGCCTTTAGAAAGTAGTAACAGAGAACATAATGGGCAGAGTCCAAATATGCCAGTCACAATATGCAACCATTATTTTTATTTATTTTATTTATTTAAAAAAATTGTAGCCCGCCTTTCTCTCAAGGGCACTCAAGGCCGCTTACAACATATTAAAATACACATGAACACATTAAAATTAATAAACACATTAAAATAATTAATTAATTAAAACAATTTAAGTTAAAATAAACAACCCCAGTGGGTCACCTGCATTTAGATGTTAAAAACCATTTGTTAAAATGTCAGCCCACCATGTCAGACATTAAAAGCAGTCCTAAATAAAAACGTCTTAAGGCCCCGCCGAAAGGCCTCTAAAGAGGGAGTCATTCTTAATTCCAGGGGGAGGGAATTCCATAATTGGGGCGCCACCGCCGAGAAGGCCCTATTCCGCGCCGCCATCCCCCTCACTTCTGTCAATGGCAGCATGGTTAACAGGGGCCCCCCTGATGACCTCAGAGTACGGGTCGGATTATAAGGAAGGAGGCGGTCCCTCAAATACCCTGGAACCGAGCCATTTAGGGCTTTAAAAGTCAAAACTAGCACTTTGAATTTTGCCCGGAAACGAACCGGCAGCCAGTGTAGCTGCCGAAGCAACGGTCCGACTGAGTCGAACTGACAGGCTCCGGCAACCACCCGGGCCTCCGCATTCTGCACTAATTGCAGTTTCCGAACAGTCTTCAAAGGCAGCCCCACGTAGAGCGCATTGCAGTAATCTAGTCTAGATGTCACTAGGGCATGGGTCACTGTGGCCAGGTCTGCACGATCCAAGTACGGTCGCAGCTGGCGCACCAACCGAAGCTGGGCAAAAGCCCCCCTGGCCACAGCCGCTACCTGGGAATCCAGGAGCAGCTGCGCATCCAGGAGAACCCCCAAGCTGCGGACCTGCTCCTTCAGAGGGAGTACAACCCCATTCAGAGCAGGACGATGATCCAGTACCTGAGTCGTAGACTTCTGGACCAGAAGAACCTCTGTCTTATCAGGATTTAATTTCAGCTTGTTAGCCCCCATCCAGCTCCCAACTGCCTCCAGACAACGATTCAGGACATTGACCGCCCCCTTGGAGTCAGGTGGAAAGGAGAGGAAGAGCTGGGTGTCATCAGCATACTGATGACTCCCTACCCCAAACCCCCGGATGACCTCTCCCAGCGGCTTCATATAGATGTTAAACAGCATGGGGGATAGAATTGACCCTTGCGGCACCCCACACCTCAAGGGCAAGGGTGCCGAACAAGCATCCCCCAGCACCACCTTCTGGGATCTATCAGCCAGGAAGGAGCGGAACCACCTCAAAACGGTGCCTCCGAGCATTACATGATTTGTAATTTGTACCAGTATTCAGAAGAAGAAGAAGAAGAAGACATTCCTGTAGACACAGAATACATTCAACAAAGAATAGCTTCTATCTCTTCCTCAACCTGAGCTCCCAAAGAAAAGACCCTCATGGCAAAGCCACTCCTGGAATACCCCCGGATACCGAAAGAGGGTGGGCAGAGCCCTGTGGTTCTTTCTCTTGTGCATGGCGCTGTATGATGCAAGAGAAGGCAGGTCCCCGCCCCAAGGGGCTCACAGTCCAAAACAGGCCACACATGAGGGAGACAGCCAGTCGAAGGGACACGGGGAAGGGCAGGTCCCTGTTTCATGTACCTGTTTCATGCAGCCAGCTAGAAGGGCTGGGGGGTGCTGCTGCCAGAGGAGCCCCTTGCGGGCCGGCGTTTCTGCAGGGGGGGGTTTCCTCCAGCGAGAACTAGTGACTGAGTGAGTGACAGCTGTCAAAAGAGCGTGGATCTCTTTGAAATCTTGATCCACCCTTGCAAACAAAAGGACTGAAGGATTGGAGCCAAGAGTGTCAAGTCAGTCCTCCAACCGCTTTTCGGATCCTACTCCAGCCTGGAATAACCGGGACACAACTCCAGTTTGTAGGAAACCGCTCTCCTGTTTCCACCAACCGCAGTCAGTCAGCTGCTGTGCGGATTCAGTCCAAGAGAAGGGCGTCCTCTGGAATTCAGGCAAGACATGCTTGCGCCCAGCCAAGGGGCTTGTCGTACCCAGGAAACACGTCGCTCAGTGCTGGTTTGCGTGACCGGCCAGAAGAAGAGGGGGAGGCATGTCTAGTCCCCACAGCTGCTCAGGATGGACCATGGTGCATCCTGCAGGCTGGCCAACAGGCAGACCTGGCTCGGCAGCTGTCGCCTCTGGACCCAACGGGGCACAACCAGGCCTTGGGCTCGCGTGTGCCACGGGGGGGGCCCTTCTTGCCGCAAGCAGCCCAGCCCTTGGCAGCCTTGCTGGCACCGACCTGCCCCTTCCCCCCAGACCTGTTCGCCTTATACATCATCGTGGCAGCAGAGAACGGCCATAAGCAACAAGGAGGCAGGCAGAGCAGAGCGTGTGGGTTCTGCAACCCCTGAGGCCTTGCAGCAGAGGGGCCCCCTCCCTCCCTCCCCCCCTGCAGAGTCCCATTCTGAGGCAAGAAGTCGCTGGCGTCAGACAAAGGGACCCTTTTCTACTAAGAAAGGGACAATACGGTCTGGCTGCACCGGGTGGTTCACTGCCTGTCCTGGAGTTTGCCAAGCAGCAGGGGCCAGTGTCTCGGAGAGGCAGGTCAGCACCCCACAGAGGAGCTGCTGCTGCTGCTGTTGCTGCCATCGCACTACTAGGCACTGCTGCCAGGCATCCTGCAGGCCTCCCTTGCGGCCTGCACGACTGGCCATATAGGGAAGGAAGGTGCTGTGTGTCCTCTTCCCCTGTTGGACAACTGCCTGTGGTTTTCGGGTCTCTTCCTTCCTGGCTGTTTCCTATGGCTTACTTACACCCCAGCTGTGATGTCAGGGTAGTATTTGGGGGGTGTCCGTCATCTGGAGGGGGGTTAGGCTGCGGTGTACATCTGCTCCTCCTTATCCCCCCAATGTCATTTTCACTCTGGGGATTTATTCCGGCGTCGGTGGGGCCTGGGGCAGCAGAACTGGGGCTCCGACGGTGGAGCTGCAGGACTTGCGCCATGTCGCCTGCCGCTCAGACGGATGTCTCCTTTGGAAGACTCCTTCCTGTTTTGCTGTTGACATGGTCTCTCCACGCTGATCGATTCCCCCGCCTCTGACTCTAATTCTTCTGGATTGCTGCTAGAGGTGCAGCGAGACCAGGCTGCCGCGCAGGCCACAGGAGCCAGCCCCACTTCCTGCTGGTTTGACCCCGGCGTCGTCGTTGCTTTGGGAAGCTGCCTGGTGGCTGTTTGTACAGGGAAATGCTGCATGAATCGATATGGCTGCCTCTGGGCTGAATGAAGCTTCTCTGGTCGTATTTCCCCAGGTTTCCCTGCTCTGCTGTAGCTTGAATGCATTCAAGCTTCTGCTTTGGTCTTCCAGTGTTAGTTTCTAGCTGCTCCTTTTCCTCTTTGTTCTTCTAGCACTTCTGACTTTATAGACCCACGATTGACGAGTCTGTTGCTTTTTTGCGTGTCTGTGTGTGTGTTTGTTCTTCCTTGTCCCTGACCCGTGTGCTGCCCTCTCTCTTTCTGTTTTGAAACAGAACCTGAAAAGCCCATCATTTAAAAATGCCCTTCCTGACTTCAGTTCTCTTGTCCTCCAGGGTCCTTTTGTCACTTTTTCTGCTTAGCTTACTATCTGTCTGAAAGAACAGGGGAAGAGTCTGCTTGCTGGATCGCCGGAGAAGCCCACCAGAGGCAACAGCACGCTCCCTCCCCAGCAGTTGGCCTTCCACAGCAGATGCTGCTGCCACATAGCCAGCGAGAGACTTCCACAGTGACTCTGCTGCCTGCTAGCTGCCGGGGAGAGACGTCTTCTCCATTGGTCAGATCCCCTTCGAAACCCCCCATGTATGTTGTGAAAGCAGCGATCATTGTATGCTGTGGCACCCAAATGCCAGAAGTCAATTCTGCCATGTTTGAAGGAGATCTCTTGCCTGCCCATTTCATGGAATGACCCTGAGGAGGAGGAGCAAAACTTCTCTCTATCCGTTTTCTCGACATTGTGCATCATAGTGGGATTCGAAGCATCCATTGTTTCTTTCAAATCCCTTCTTAGAACCTTAGAGTTGGAAGGTACTCACAAGGCCATCTAGTCCAACCCCCTGCCTGTCGCAGGACACCTCCTAGAGCATGTCCAGCAGGTGCCTGCAGAGCCTCTGCTTGAAGAGCTCCAGTGAGGAGGAATCCACCACCTCCCTCGGCAAACCGCCCTGACCGTCGAGAATGTCTTCCTGATACCCAACCGGAATCGCCCCTCTTGCAGTTTGTACCCGTTGGATCTCGTTCTACTCTCAGAGGCAGCTGAGAACGCGTTTGTTCCTTCTTCCATACGGCAGCCCTTCAGGCCTTTGAAGAGCGCTATCGTATCCCCTCTCAGCCAAACATACCAGGTCCCCTCAACCTTTCCTTGTCGTAAGGCTTGTTCTCCAGCCCGCCCTGTGCTCATCCTCGTCGCTCTTCTCTGAACCAGCTCCAGCTTGGCCGCATCTTTCCAAAAGTGCCCAGAATGGGGCACTGGACTCCAGGTGAGGTCTGACCACCCTCTGAATTCTTAAGCCCCATCTTCTCCATGAAGCCTTTGGCCCGAGACTTGAGTCCTCTTTCCCTGCTTGCTCTCAAGCTCAGTCCCTGTAACTGAAGCACTGCGTGGGCTCCCCTTGCTTACCCCTGCCCTGCCCCCTTCTGTTGTGTCAGCAACTAGAGTGTAAGCCCCCCGGGGGGGCCTGTCTTTTCACCCTACCTAAAGCGCCACGTATACTGTTGGCATTTATGCAAATAATAATAAATGTATGAAGGTCTGTCCTAGCGACACTTCACGACTTGCTCGCCTGTGTCTCTTGCTCCAAACCTCATGGCCTTTCCTTGTAAGGAAGATGCTCCAGCAGCCCACTGGTGTTTTTTCCTTGTGTGCTTCTGCACGACCCCAAGATCTCTTTCCTCATTTGTCCCCAACAGCTCAGACCTCATTGGTATGTACATGAAGCTGGGCGTTTTGCCCCAGTGTGCATCACTTGACATCACTTTTCTTGAGCATCCTTTCCCCACATGTGGGTTCATTCACCCAGTCTGGAGGAAGCCTCTTGGAACTCTTAGGAGTCCACTCAGATGCTCACCTCTTTGCGTACTTGAGCAGGAGGTGTGGTCCTGAGGTTGGACTGCCGGAAGCTAAGCAGGAGCAGCGTGTTGGAAGGGAGACAAACCGGAAATCACTGATATGCTGTTATGACCTTCGGTGGCAGAGAGGCGTCGCCGTTGCGGGCTGTGGTGAGAGAATGGGCTAGGATGTGGAGAATGTCAGTGAGAGAGCGATCACAACGGGGAAAAAAGTTCCCCTGTTCAGCATGATCTGTGGCTCGAGGCCGGTGTTCGGAAGCTAGTGAAGATGACTACACCGTGGAAGAACCATCTGGAATTGTAGGGTTCTACCGTATCTACATAGAACAATACTGTAAAGATCCTTATTGGATCGAGACAAGCCTGCCTATGTAAACCGCCTTGAGTAACCTTCAAAGAGCAATCTGAGGATAAGATACAGAAATAAACAAACACTTTGGTGCCATTTGCAGCCTTGGCTAACTTGCTCTTCACCTCCCATTTCGCAATAACCTATGAATAACTTGGACACCACGCCTGCACCACTTACTCTCGAGGCTGCGCCCCTGCCCGCCCTCCCCCACCCCTGCCCCAACTGGGGCGGGGCTCACCTGTGGCAGCCGGAGCAGGGTCCGAAGGGCAGCCAGGTGAGCGGCACTGGCCTTCTTCACACCTGCACCGCTTACTCTCGAGGTGGTGCACACGTGCACGCACAAGGCACTTTTGCGACACCTTAGGCCAGTGGCGCACACGCTCCGCTGGGCTAACTGCACAGAATTGCGACGGCAGTGTTGTTTTTGGAGCTGTGCAGGTCTGTTTGTGTCTCTGGTCTCTGGGACCCAGGCCTTCCTTGCCCAGTCTTCCTCCTGCCATCTCCTGTGTCTTGCCGGCGAGGCCTCTTTTCGTGCAGGCGCCCAGTCTCTCCGTGCCCCAGTGGCACACTGCAGCCCACGGAAGTGGAAGGCCAGCCGCTCACAGCACACGCCTGCGCGCAGTGCTTGCTCCCTGCATGTTCTTGGGGTTGGTGGCTGCCAGCTGTCAGCAAAGCAAATCACAGCAGAAAGCCTGAGTGGAAGATGATGGGTGCAAACAGTGGTGTAGCTAAGGGGGTCTGGGGGTCCGGGGCCTTGGGTACCATGCTTGGGGGGCCCGCGCAGCGGAGGAGGGGAAAAATGCAGTGTGGCGTCATTTCCAGGGTGTGATGTCACTAGGGCCCTGGGCACCAACTGACCCAGCTACGCCAAATGCCGTTGACCCAAGTTCCGGGGAGGCCTCAGGGCCCAACACTTTGAACACTCGGCAAGTGCTGTATGTTCCGAATGCTCAGTGCCGATATTATTGATCCTTCTTTAGCAAGACTTACTCTTCTCTAGATGCTTCATAATGTTACCTTTCCACCAGTTTGCCCCGGACAGAGGTTAAGTTGGTCTATCATTTTCTGAATGACTGTCAGAAATCAGTCTCGGCACCAGAGGCCTGGAAAGTAGTCCGTGTCAGACGGGTGTGTTAGAAGATCCAGCAGGAGCAGCAGGAGCAGCAGCAGCATTTCACTTTGGAGTTGCTGTTCTCCAAGGCCTCAGCTGAAGGCCCAGCCAGGGCTGTGTCGGGAGGCCCTGGAATGTCCCCTCTCTTTGAGTCAGCTCTTCAGGTTCCCTCTGGGCGCGCTAAGGCCCTGTGGGTCGTGGTGGCGGCGGCGGCGGCAAGCCACCAAGGCACACTCGGACGGAGGGGCTGGGCAGCCGTGGGGGTGGTGGTCCTGGCCTCGTGGCTGGGCAGCCTCTCCCCAAGTCTGGTGCTCCAGCCAGACACAGCCGCTCTGCCTCCCCTCCCCCTCCCCCCCCCCCCCCCGCAGGTCTTCCTTCTCAGCAGCAGGGTGCATCCTGGAGAGACGCCCTCCAGCTTTGTGTTCAACGGCTTCCTGGAGTTCATCTTGCGGGAGGAAGATCCCCGAGCCCAGATGCTCAGGCGCATGTTTGTCTTCAAACTCATCCCCATGCTGAACCCGGATGGGGTGATGCGGGGCCATTACCGGTGAGTGCCACTGCCTGAGGGGGGCAGGGGAGGGTGCTTGGCCCGAGGAGGCTAACACGGAGAGAGGAGGTGCCCCCTAGCTAGCAGGGGAATCGCCTTCCTCCCGGAGCCCCGTTTGGTCCGCCTCCTTGGACGGCAGCGTGCGGCTCGGAGGGCTCGGCCTGCGGCAGGCGTAGGGGCACCCTCCTCCCCCCCCCCGTGGCTTGGGGCGGCTCCTCTGCAGTCGCGTTCTGGCCCCAGCCACGGAGCCCCTGGTGCCTGTTTGCCCAGCCTGGCTGAGCCCCTGGCTTGTTCCCCTTTTCACAGGACAGATGCCCGCGGAGTTAACCTGAACCGCCAGTACTTGAGCCCCGATGCGGAGCTGCACCCCGCTGTGTATGGGGCCAAGGCGGTTGCGCTCTACCACCATGTCCACAGCCGTGTCCAGCCTGGCGCCCCTGACTGGCGGACGCACACCTCCCCCCTTAGCACAAAGGTGGCCAATCAGCGTTCCGTGTGCAACTGCCCCCCCCACGAGGAGGCCCCCCTTTCTGAGCGGGAAAAAGCCAACAACCTCCGTAACCGTCCCAGGGAGGCCTGCGCCCCCCCACCTCAGGGCCCCGATCCCCCGGAGGACCAGGATGCCTGCATCCTTTCGGAAGAGCTGCCCTCTGAGCACTGCCGGAGCGAAGCCAAGAGCCCGGCGCCACCGGCCCCAGAAGCCATCCCACCTCACCAGAGCGGCCTGGCCTACTATGTCGACCTGCATGGCCACGCCTCCAAGCGGGGCTGCTTCATGTATGGGAACAACATCTCGGACGAGAACCACCAGGTGAGGCCGGGGGCCTGCCAGGCAGTGGCTCCTTCTGGCTGCACAGGGGGACGTGGGCGGGCGGGCGGGCAGGGCAGGCGCCACCTCAGCACTCGCCACTGGTGCCAGGCAGACCCTGCAGCACAGCCTGTGCCTGAGGCGCTCCGACAGGTTGCTGGATGCTTTTTTCCTGACGGGGCAGCGGCCTGGGCCGCCATCTCGCCGCTGCCTTCCCGTCACGCTTCCCAGGGAGAATATGCAGCAGCCTGGAGAAACCGCCGTTGCCCGCTGGGCAGGTGCTGGCTTGGAGTTGGCCGTCCAGCGTCTGAGCTGAAGGTGGGGGGCTTAGCTGGAGGGGTTGGGGAGGCCTTTTCTTCTAGCCGTCCCAGCCTGGGTTGCCGCCGGTGCCCCTCGGAGGCCAGGTCCCTGCTAGGGCGGCTGCTTGGCGGCCTGCCTGCTGCCCTCCCCGCCACCCCCGCCTCGCTCTCTGGTTGATCCTGCAGGTTGATAACCTGCTCTTCCCGAAGCTCATCTCCTTGAACTCGGCTCACTTTGATTTCACGGGCTGCAACTTCTCAGAGAAGAACATGTACGCCAAAGACAAGCGCGACGGACAGTCCAAGGAGGGCAGCGGGCGGGTGGCCATCTACAAGGCCCTGGGCATCGTTCACAGGTATGTGCCCAGGCAGGCAGGCAGGAGGGATCTTGAGAGGCCTCCTGTCCCGGCCCCTTGCTACAAGAAGGCTGCTTGGAAGACCGTTGTGTCCCATTCCGGAAGCTGGGTGTGTTGTGCCCAATAAGCGCGTGGGCATCGTGTTTGTGTAATAGCCATAAGGAGGGATGAAGGCTGCCCGCCTGCCCGCCCGCCCGCCCGCCCGCTGCTTGGGTTGCATGTGAGTGAACCAGGGGCGAGATTCTCCCCAGGCTGCCACCTCCTTGTCTGGTGCAGCTGCAGACGGGCAGAATCCAGCCTGCTGAGGCAGCTGGCAGAAGTGGAGGCCGGAGAGCAAGAAGAGCCGTAGCCTGGACTAGGAACGGACGACCTCCACAGAGCGTCAGCATCTTCCTGCCTCTGGTTGGTTTTCCAGGAGGGGCTGGAGAGGGTCTGCAGGGGGCTCATCAGAAGAGCTCAGGCCCAGGGCCCCTCCAGCCCAGCTCCCAGCATCCCACAGCGGCCCCAGAGACCTGTCGCCCCTCCCTTGCAGCTGGCATCATCAACATCTCAATCGCTGAGAGATCCCCGCCCTGTGTGTGTGGGCGCTGGGGTCCTGCCCAGCCTCGGACGTTGTGACTGTTTCTTTGTCCCGCTCCTGCCCCTCCCTCCTGTGTCCTGGTCCTTCCTTGACAGCTGAGCCTTTGCCTCTCTTTCCCCAGCTACACCCTGGAGTGCAATTACAACACGGGGCGATCTGTCAACACCGTTCCGGCAGCCTGTCATGATGACGGGCGGGCGACCCCGCCGCCGCTCCCAGCGTTCCCCTCCAAGTACACAGTGGAGCTGTTTGAGCAGGTATCGGTGCCCCCTTGGCCCACGATGGGCTGGCTGGGCACAGAGTGGCGGGGTCAGGCGGGGGGGGGCTCTGCTGCTGCTGAAGACTCCCGTGAGCAGCCGAGCGAGGGGCACCATTAGGGCAGGGGCTGGCCAGCCAGCCACCCACCCACCCACCCCTCCCTCCCTCCCTCCCTCCCTCCCTTTGGTTTGGCCCAGCCTGCTGACCCAGTGAGCAGAACTGTGGGGCAGGGGTCTCTGGTCAGCTCTGGGATGCCCGATGCTTCCACCGCAACCCTGCGACGAGGACCCTTGGCTGGCAGGCCTCGACTAAGTCGCCGTCCCCAGGGACACTGCAGCCAGGGCCTGTCTCTGTGCCCAGCCTCTTCTGGGCTGGTAGGCTGGGGTGCTGCAGCTCTTCTTGAGAAGCACAGGAATTGGACCCCTTCGGCTGGTGGGGGGCCACAGCCTCTGTGGCAAAGGAGGGACACGACCGAGGGAAGCCTCTGGGGGGGGGGCTGTCCAGGTGGTGTCCCTATGGGACGCCTGTCGCATCATGGGGCTGCCAGAGAAGTCCTTCGCATTGCTTCAGGAGGAGAGCTTTGCAATCGGAGAGGAGGCCGGCCGGCCCTGCCTGCCCCAAGGAAAGCACAGTCTAGAAACAGCCACACGGGAGATGGCGAGAGGGTCCGGCAGGCAGGCGACCTGGAGCTTGATTGCAGTCGGATAAAGGGATAAGTGTAGCCAGGATGGTGTAGTGGTTTGGGAGTCGGACTCAGACCTGGAAGATCCAGGTTCAAATCCCCGCTCAGCCACGAAGCTTCCTGGGTGACCTTGGGCCAGTCACTATCTCTCAGCCCCACCTACCTCACAGGGTTGTTGTGAGGACAAAAAGGAGGGGAGGAAATATGTACACCACTCTGAGCTCCTTGGAGGAAGGGCGGTATAAAAATGTGAAATAAAAAAAATAAGGGCGCAGAACCAAGAGGTGGGTTTTGAGGACGGATTTGAAGCACGTGGGAGAGGAGGGAGGGAGGCTTCTCGCAGGCAGGGGGCCATCTGGTTGGGGGGAGTTCCCCAGGCAGAAGGGGCAGCAAGAGGGAGAAGGGACAGGGAGAGCAGGAGCCCTTTGGGCGCTGAGGGTGGTGGAGCCGAGGCGGGAAGGCCACGGGCAGGAGAGAAGCGGGAGGGGAGGAGGGGCCAGGAGGGCCTGGAAGGGGCCAGGAGCCGAGAGGAGCCACCGGCTCTGGCAGCTCTGCTCCTCCCCCATGCCCAGCAGCCTCCCTTGGGATGCCTTTGCCTCTCCCAAGAGACGTTTTCGGAGAGGATGTTGGCACTCCTTCCTCAGGGCCTTTGGTTCTGCGGACTTCATAAACCTCGGGAAGCTGAAAGCCGTTCGTGCCTGCAGCTCCCTCTGGCTGGGGTCTGCATTAGCCACGCCTGGGGTTGCCAGGCCTCCCACCCTGCTGGCCAGCATGTCAGCCTCTCCCGTGTTTCCACTGATGAAAGGGCAGAAGGGTGCGCAGGCATGTGCAGTCGCAAAAGGAAAGGGGGGCGCACAGCCAGAAGGGGGGGGGCGAAGCCTGGCCTCCTTGCGTTAGAGGCAGGCTTTCTGGTTCCCTCCCAAATTAACAAGGAACAGGTACAGATACTGGCGGACCCCAAAAAGAGTCCCTGCAGAGTCAGGACTAGCTGCTGCCCGAGCGCAGCAGGGCCCTTCTTTCACAGACCCCAGGGGCCCAGCCTGCCTGCCTGCTGCACATGGAGTCTGTTGGCCTCTCTCCATGCGCAGGTTGGAAGGGCCCTGGCGGTCGCGGCGCTGGACATGGCAGAATGCAACCCTTGGCCTCGGATCGTTCTCTCTGAACACAGTTGCCTGAGCAACCTGCGAGCCTGGATGCTGAAGCACGTGCGCAGTACGCGGGGCGTGGGGGGCCACTCCCGGAGGAAAGGCGCCAAAACCCCACCCAAAGGCCTCAAGTAAGCGGCTGGGCTGGGGGCAGCTGGCTGGCCTTGGCCTGAGTGGGGCATGCCAGGCGGGGGTGCGTGCTGCAGGGAAACCCACCGTAGCTTGCCACAAATCCTCCTGGCCCAGCCACAGGCAGACTGGTGGCTCCTCTGGCTGGGGGAGGCACGGCTCTTGCTAGTCTGAAGGACCCCCGGCCTCCACCTTGGCAGGCCTCGAGCACCCAGGGGCCGGCTGACCGGCCAGCAGCAGCAGCCGCCGCCGCCGCCGCCGAGTTCCTGCTGCTTCTCCAGAGCCGGCTTTCTGACCTCAGGGCCGCCCGGCAAGCAGCTACTGTTCGCCCACTCTGAGGATGAAGCACCTTGGTGGGAGGACCCAGGCCAGAGAAACGGGGGGGGGGGGGGAGGGCTGGAGGGTCCTGGCAGGGAGGGGCCCTGGGCTTGGAAGGGCGGCGGCTTCCAGCCTGTCCCGCACCCGTTTCCAGCCTGGGGGCCCAGACCTGTGCTCTTCTCGCGCTGGGTCTGGCTGAGGCCCCTGTGCAAGTTCCCTTCTCAGGCCACATGAGAGTCTCTCATCCAGACTGCAGAGGAGAATCTCAACATGTCTCTGGTGTGAGCAGGTGGCGGGGGCAGGAGTGTGGCACCGAGTCCGGGCAAGGGACCAGGCCCCAGGTTTAGACTCTCACTTGCGTGGCAGAGGGAAGATGGGCATGAATCGGTGGCATACGGGGGTGTAGTGGTTATGCCGGGGGGGGGCAGGGAGCGCGCTCTCCATGGCTGCCCTCAGCACCGCCCCTCTCTCTCTTGCCTCCCAGTGGGCTCTCGGGCTCCAGCTCGGAGAACTCCCTTTGCCGGGCCAGGAGCTTCAGCAGCGGCAGCAGCAGCAGCCAGCCGGCCGCCTCCCCTCAGCTCAAGACCTCGCCCAGCTTCACCTTCAGCTGCGCTCCCCCCGTGGGCCTGAGCCCTCCGAACAAGGCGGCGGCTGCTGCCTCAAGGGTCCTGGCACTCATGCGAGGTAAGCTGGCTGGCAGGGCCCTGCTGGGGGCAGTCCAGTGGATCTGGGAGTGGATCCGCCGCCGGAAGTGGCCGCAGCCTTGACAGAACCGTGCCACTCCCCATCCGTCACCTGTGCCTGGAAATAAAGCTGTGCAGCAGAGGCTCTGTGTGTGTGTGTGTGTGCGTGTGCCTCACTCAGCCGCAAGCCGTGCCCCACACGTCCCGCACTCTGGCTTCAGGGCTTCGTGCTGGGGAGTGTGGTTGGTGCTGCCATCCCCCGAGCGACTGGCAGGCGAGTTGCCTCCTCGTGAGGAAGCGAAAGGCGGAGCTCCCCAGCACCGGTCTTGTGGGGGTCTCTTTTCAACCCCTTCCCACTCCTGGTCCGGCTGCTATGCCGTCAGTCATGTTTCCCTCCCTCCCTCCCAAGAACATAGGGCACGGGACGTGGGAGTGTTCCACTTGATCCTCGCAACAGCCCTGTGAGGTAGGTCGGGGTGAGCAAGAACGACTAGTGCAATGAGCTTCAGAGCTGAGCAGAGATCCGAGCCTGGCTCTCCTGGGCCAAGTGGCCAGCTGTGTCCACAGGTCCCCTGCTGCCCGCCTGGTTTCCTGCCTCTAGATGCTCACAGAAAGGTGCTGCCAGGATAGGCTAGTTAATGCCACAGGTGCCTCACCCAGCTCCCTGCATTGGCTGGCATGGCTGCATTCCCCACCCACCCCTGTTGGGCAGAAACACCCCCAGGAAGCCACCTGTTCCCCCTTTGCCCCGCAGGGTCTACAAGGCCTGTGAGGAAGAAGAGAGGGCTGAGGGCAGGGGGGGCCACATGGTGCGGCCTGAGGAGGTGGACAGGACTCTTGGCAGTGCCAAGCCACCCAGCTGCCCGCCTCCCCCTCGCCTGCCATGGCTGCTGAGCTCTGCCTGGGGCGACTGGGTGAGGAGGGGGTGGTTCTAAGCTGCCTTAGGGTGATGGTCCCCCGACCCTGACCCTGTCATTCTGGGCATTTATTGGCCAGTCTCTGACCGCCTGTTTCTGGGTACGGCACTTGAGCGGGGGGGGGGGGACCAAAGTGGAGGAGTTCCTGGGCAAGTCTGGTTGTCTGGACTGAATTCTGTTTGGTTTCTGGCCAGAGAAATGGTCTTCATTGCCCCGGTTGACGACCCACCCTGGGAACTGGGCAGGGGTAATATCGCCCTACGGGTTCTGCTGGACCCCTCAGTGGCTTTTGATACCGTCCACTATGGTTTCCCGGAGCGTAGAAGGTGGTACCGGGACTCCTCCTTGAGGCCACGGCCTTTTGTCTCCCCTGTGGTGTTCAACCTCTCCTTGTCCGGTGGCTTGGGATAGGCGGCCCCGAATATGAGGAGGACACCCAGCTCTTCTCCCCGTTCCGCCTGGTTCTAGGACAGCCGTGGAGGTTCTGCGCTGCTGACTGGAGTCAGTCCTGGGCTGGAGAAGAGCAAATACTAGGTTTAAATGACATTTGGACGTGACAGGGGGGCTCTTAGGGGACTT
Organism: Plestiodon gilberti rubricaudatus; assembly: GCA_026170595.1. Taxonomy (NCBI): domain Eukaryota; kingdom Metazoa; phylum Chordata; class Lepidosauria; order Squamata; family Scincidae; genus Plestiodon; species Plestiodon gilberti. The sequence goes on along the minus strand of JANXHW010000001.1, from coordinate 652,718 downwards.
GTGACCCTGGGAGGGGGGAGGATTTGCAGCCTGTTCCGGATGAGGTAGCCCTCCCCTTGAAGGAGCAGCTTCACAGTTGGGGAACACGACTGGCCCCTGGCTTGTCCCTGGGTGCCCAGCACAGAGCCAGCCGGACCCCTCCCAAGTGGTCAGACCTAACAGTGGCTGGCCATGATGTGTGGGGCTGCCATGCAGAAAGCCGGCCCAGGGCCCCTCCTCTGCGCCATGGACTTGACGGGCGCCAGCCTGCTTCTGGCTGCCAGCCAGGGTGCTGGTTTGGGCATCTGAGCAGGAGGCGCATCCCCAGTGTGAGCTGCTCCCCCCCCAATCCACAGAGAGGGCCTTCTCTGTGGTGGCACCCGCGTGCTGAAGCGCCTGGTCTCTGGCTGGCTCCAGCTCCGTCATTGGTCCAGGGGCAGCTGAATACGTTTTGTCCCATCCAGCCTCTGGGGCTTCCGTCTTTATTGATCTGCTTTGTTTGCTTCGCTTGGTTTTGCTGTTCTGAGACTGTTTTCCTGGGGAGTTTGGCCAGTGCTGTGTCTTGTTGAATGTTCTTCTGGCCCCTTACATTTGTATTTGTATTGTCATGCCATTGTACTATTGTAGTGTGCTGTTAGTTGCCTCGAGTGCCTCCCTAGCCGGAGGGGGAAAGCACGCAATAAATGTATTTTCAATAAATAAATGGACTCAGCCAGCCTGCTCCAACGCAGCCACCCCTGGCCTTGGCAGGAGGTGGGACAAGGGCCTCGTGTCTCCCCCCTCGGCAGTTGCCGCCGCCCCTGGCCAGAGGCGCAGGAATGGGAGGGGCTGGCCAGGGGCCTTTGGCCTTACGGCCTCTGATCCGGCCCTCTGCTTGTCCCTCCGCCCAGAGCCTGGCGTCCCGGAGAAGCGGCGCCAGCAGCAGCAGCAGCAGCAGCAGCAGCCGCCGCCTTTGCTGCGAGCAGCGGCCATCAGCAGCATCCAGGCACCGCCTCCGCTCCCTCCCTCCACCAGGACGGCCTCCCGCCTCCAGCTCCCTCCCAGCCTGGGCCCCTGCTTCCTCCCGGCCACCCTCAGCATGACAGGTTGGTGCTCCGTCCTGTCCGTGGCCAAAGGGGGCGACAGTGGGGCCTGTCGGGCTGAGGCCGAGGTGTCGCCCAGCTGGGTGCTCCCAGCACAGCCACCTGTGCACTGCCGTTCAAGACAGAACGTCCCACGGCTACCGCTTACTGGCCACCAAGCAGTAGGTGCTGATCTGCATGCACAGTTGTGGCTGCAGACAGGTCCCTTGGACCCAAAGGTTCTTGGGTGACTGAAGTACCTAGTCATTGAGAGGCCACAATCAGAACAGTTAACCCCCCCCCCAAAAAAAACCCAAAAAACCCCGACCACGGTCTACTAAAGCTTCATGCTTCTTCCTCTTGTTCTAGGAATTGGCAAGTCAGGTAACTGGCTCTAGGAATGAACTTTGGATAGCAGGTTGTTCCTCCTCCTTGCCGAATCTGTTGTTTGGCCATTTTGTCCGCTCTCATACTTGTGCTGCAAGCTGGACTGGGCCTTCCTGGCTGGGAGCAGGAGGGGCTGCCCTGTGCCCTCGCCCAGCTCTGGAGAGGCCCAACGCGTCTCCTTCCACTGTAGTAGATACGAAAGACTTGCAGCAGGGCAGGGCAGCCAGGACCCTCCCCAGGAGGAGGAGGGGGGCTCCTTGGCCCTCAGCGATCGACCGCACACCAGGTCTCCTGCTGCGTCCAAGTGCTGCTGAGGCTGTGTTGCCCCCGTCCAAGGGCACTAATCCTCCCCCCTCTCGTTGGTCATGCAGGGCCTGGCTGTAACGGTCTACTTGTGGCTGCCAAGGCTAGTGCTGTAGCCACTGCCTGCCGCGGACTGCAGGAGGCGGAGCGCCCCCGAGAGGAACTAAAGCCCCCTCCACCTTCTGGTCTAGCGCTGCTGCAGGTAAAGGGGACACAGCTGAACTGGAAAAGGGCGGGGGGGCAGTCTGGGTGGGGAGCCAGTCCTCTTGTTTGCTGGACTACTCCCCACGGAGAGGCACACGCACTTGCCAGGCATGACAAGGCGAAGTCAGGCCACTCTCACCCTCCCTCCGGCCACCAAGCAACCGGTAATGTGACTCTGGGCTGCCTCCCTGAGAAAAAGCCTCCACTCCACCAGTCCCTGCTGCCTCTCAAAGGGAATTGGACAGATACGGCGGAAAAGTCTCATCACAGGTGACAAGCCAGGATGGGGAGAAGCAACCTCCTGGTTTTAGAAGTAGTGTGTCTCTAAATGCCAGGTGCCAGGGAGTGGCAGCGACAGGATGCAGGTCTCTGGTGGGGCCACTGTGAGATGCAGGCAGCTGGACTAGGTGGGCCCCCTTTGGCCTGAGCCAGCAGCCAGGCTCATCTGTGCTGAAGGTAACTTAACACCCAAGACAAGAATCTTGTGTGCAGGCAGCTCCCCAACCCAGTGTCTTTTTCTACGTGCAGAATCTCTCAAGGCATCTGAACACAGAGAAGCTACCAGAGACCCCTGGGTAATGGCTGCATGCATGCTGAGTGCAAATGTGTGTGGGGGGGGGGGCTGCTACAGAAGCTACGCAACTTTACTTCTGTGCCAGTCGCAGCATGGAAGGACTCGCTGGAGTATGCTGGGGATCGGCCACACACACACACACACACCCCCGCACAAGGGCCATGCAGCCTCTCCCCTCTCGCTGCAGCTTAGGGATGCTGGTGCCGCGGCCCAGCCGCATCCCCATCCGCAGGAGAGCTGCCGCCCAGCCCCGCCACCTGCTCAGACTTCGCAGCTGCAGCGATGACTCCTCCCTCCAGGTGTGGAAATACACCCCCAGCCAGCTGCCAGCACAGAGCTCTCTGCCAGGTATGGCGCCTGCTCCGGCCCACATTCCCTGGGTCTGAGGGGACCAGGGGGGCCAGCCCCCCTCACCTGTGTCTCCTCTCTCTGCAGAGTTCCCACTGGAAGTGCCAGAGCTGACTGTAACCGGTCAGAGGGAAGAGCCACTTTTTCTGTGCAACTCTCCCAAGGTTTTGCTGGACGAGGTACGGGCGGCAGGGGGAAGCACTGCCAAGCCAGCTGCTGCTGCAGCCCGGATCTGCAACGGCTGCCCCCCCCTTGAGCCCCTGCCCTGTAGGCGGCAGCAGCAGCAGCAGCAGCGCATTCACCGTGGCGTAGGCAGCACCCACCCTCCCCCTTGAAGCTTTGGGGCAGCACAGCCCCGCCGGAAGCCACCAGTCCTCTGAGGCGGCTCTCTCTGTTGCAGCATCTCCCAGGGCCAGCAGACTCCCCCCAGCTCACCTACCACAAGATCCTGTCTTTCTGCACTGAGGCCTGACTTGGCCGGGGGGGTACAGCAGCTGCGGCAGGCCTGTTCCAGCTCCTCAGGTGCCTCCAGCCCGCAGCATGCCAGGCACAGGCCAACTCCAACTCCCCTCTCCGTGGGGGGGAGGCCTGTGGAGACACCCTTTCTGTTGGAGGCCAAGGAATTCCCAACCCAGCCATCGCCCCACTCCTACCCCTGCCCTTTCAAGCCGAAGCTGCTCTTTGGGCCCCCGCCGCCACCACGGCCGCTAGTGCTGGCTCTGAAGCACCTCCCCAGGCAGCAGCAGGGCCCTACGCCACACTCTGCCTGCAGCCAGCTGCACAAGACACCGTAGGCCTCACCGGACACGGACCCTCTGGCTCTGCCTGCGGCTGTTTCTCTTCTCTCCCAAGGAGATGCCAACAGGTGGACTGCCAGGAACACAGGCCCAGGCCTCCCTCCTCTGACACTCGCTGCTCCACCAGCAGTACAGGAAGGCTGTCTTGGGAGTCTCTGGAAAAGGCCCATTCACAGCAAAGCCAGCCAGCCTGGCCCCACCCCAACCCTGTGGGCCATTTCTGCAGCTGTGTACATAGTTGGGTTGGTTACTGAGTGGAAGATATTTTTGAAATGGGAATGTCTTGTAACATGTTTCTATTAATAAATTTTGTTTGGCAAAAACTTGGGGGGGGGCCAATGAGCATCCTGCCTTGGCAGCTGCCTGCTGGGGCCTGGCCCAGACACACGCACAAGGAAGGCACGGGCACACAGGAACCGGGTTCTAGTCATTTATTTATGCCCAGTGGGCTTCATCCGAGAGAGCAGGAGGTGGTGGTGGCGCAGTATCTGGCAACTCCAGTCTGCCAGCAGACTCTGTTGAAAAAAGAGAGAAGGGATGAGATAGCAAGCTGGGGGGGGGGGGGGGTTTGTCCAAAGGGGTAGGAGCGCGTGTGCAGCGCACCCCCCCCTCTCCACACCTCCTTCAGTCCTCAGTTCTGGCCACCAGACAGCGAGGAGGCCAGCCAGGGGCCAAGGCCCTGCCCAGGAACCTTTCCCACCACCGGCCCCGCACCGCTGCTTGGCCGCCCCGGGCCTTACCTCTCGAGGGCCGCCTCCCCTCCAGCCCAGGCAGGGCTACTCCAGCTTCTTGGGGTTGTTAACAGCCACGTAGTGATAGAGGACGACAAGCAGGAACAGCGACACGCCCAGCATGTTGGCGAAGATGGCCAGTTGCACGTCCGTCACCATCCTGGCGGGGGCACAGAAAGGGGCCGGGGCCCGCGGGTCGGTCGCCTCCCCTGCCAGAGCGCAGCAGGCTTGGGGGGCTGGGAGGAAGGCGGGGGGGGCAATTCTGCTGAGCCGCTGCGCGGGGCCGCGCCGGAGGGAGGGAGGGAGGGCGCAGCTTCTTCTCCCCCCCCCCCGGCCGTTCCTCGCTCTCGGGGGCGGCCCAGCGCTCCGAGGCCTCTGGCGCAGCGGAGGGGGACGGCGCCCCCCTCCTCGCTTCCCCGGGACGGCGGGGCTCCCCTTCCTCACCTGGCAGCCTCTCGCTCCGTGTCACGTTGCTTCCGGTGTCCGCCGCGGGGCCTTGTGGGTGGCGAGACGAGCCATAGAGCCAGCCTGGCAAGAAGGAGTGACAGGAACCTGGACTTCCGCCCACCCACTTCTGTCTCCCCCAGCGGCGGAGAGGCGCTCTAGGAGCCGCGCGACTGCTCGCTCTGCGCTCCCTGCGGCCCCCTGGCGGCGAAGCGGGGAAGAGGAAGAGCCCGTTGTTCCGAGCCGCACGTGGGAGTTCAGCGAACCAGGCGGGCAGCAACAAACGCAGCACGTGCGACAGGGAGCCACAGAGAGAGCCAATGGCTTGTGCCTGGCCTGCCTCGTCCGCACGTTACCGTTGTCTGCCTCCCATAATGTCATGCCTCAAGAGAAGCCTAGTCCCCGCGCCGACCGCTGAAGTCAGTGGAAAATTCTGCCACATAAGTAGGCTTTAAGGCTGCTGAGCGACATTGTCCATGGCCGCGCTACGTCTGCGTCCTAGCCTCACAAACCTGTTAGAATTTTTTGAAAAGGTCAACAGGCATGTGGATGCGAGCGAACCCGTGGATATTATATATCTGGATTTTCAGAAGGCGTTTGACACGGTCCCTCATGAAAGGCTCCTGCGAAAACTCCACAGTCAGGGAATAAGAGGGCAGGTCCTCTTGTGGATTAGGAACTGGTTGAAGACCAGGAAACAGCGAGTGGGAGTCAATGGGCAATTTTCACCATGGCGAGAGGTGAAAAGCGGTGTGCCCCAAGGATCGGTCTTGGGACCGGTGCTTTTCAACTTATTCATAAATGACCTGGAGTCGGGGATAGGCAGTGAGGTGGCCAAGTTTGCGGATGACACTAAACTTTTCCGGGTGGTGAAGACCAGCAGGGATTGTGAAGAGCTCCAGAAGGATCTCTCCAAACTGGGAGAATGGGCAGCAAAATGGCAGATGCGCTTCAATGTAAGTAAGTGCAAAGTGATGCACATTGGGGCAAGAAACCAAAATTTCACATATACGCAAATGGGTTCTGAGTTGTCTGTGACGGATCAAGAGAGAGATCTTGGGGTGCTGGTGGACAGGTCGATGAAAGTGTCGACCCAGTGTGCGGCGGCTGTGAAGAAGGCCAATTCCATGCTCGGGATCATTAAAAAGGGGATTGAGAATAAAACGGCCAATATCATTCTGCCTTTGTACAAATCGGTGGTAAGGCCACATCTGGAGTATTGTGTCCAGTTCTGGTCACCACACCTCAAAAAGGATATAGTTGAATTGGAAAAGGTGCAGAAAAGAGCGACCAGAATGATTCGTGGGCTGGAGCACCTCCCTTATGAGGAAAGGCTACAGCGTTTAGGACGACATCCTGACCGGACACAGATTGTAGTTGCGTTATGGGATTAAAAGCCATGAGAAATTGCTAAAAAAGCTTTAAGTTTAAAAACATTTAGGGAAGGAGTGGGGGCAAAGCGAGGGTAGCTGCCGGGGGGGGGCACCAATCTTTCTTCCCACCAAGGAGCCTGGAGACTGGCCTGGGGCTCCCTTCCTAGGGAAGAGCGAAGGGCGGGGCAAGAGTGCTGCTGGGGCAAAGCATTCGCCTCATCCTGGGTGGAAGCCAGACGAACTGGAAGGCGGAGGGTTCTCCTGCTTCTTGTGGGGGTGCCAAAGTCTGGGCAACGCAGTGCAGGGCTGGGTCAGCCCGTCAGGGTCCAGGCAGCAGCAGGCCTCTGGCTGGAGCAATGTGCTACAGGGAAGAGAGAGACGAGCCCTTTCTGTGCCCCCTTCCTTGGGAGGCTGCAGGCGGCCGGGCTTGGCCAGGCCGTGCTCCGGTAGCAGCAGGGTGACTTGGCAACGACCTGCAGCAGGTGGGATTCCTCACGGTTCTCTGGGGCCAGGGACAGTGCCCCCCCACGCCCGCCCGCAGGCCGAACTCTAGCCCTGACCTGCAGCCGCCTGGTTCATGAGGCTGCCTCCTCAGCTGAGCACTAGGTGGCGCCAGTGTTCCCCGAATGCCTCGGCCAGGTGGTTGCCTCCACGGAGGGGCTCCTGCGGCTGCCTGCCCTGGGCGGAAATGGTGTCACTCACTTGGAGAGGGCTGGAACCAGCCAGACCTTCTCTGCTGCCCGGTGTGGCCAGCCCACCCACAAAGCGGGCGATGTGGCTTGCGCTGCGCGACAGGCTGCGGGGAGCGAGCAGCAAGCAGACTCGGGATGTGTGCGCTTCACCCCCAGCCTGCCGCAGATGGAGCCACTCCGGGTCCCTTCCCTACCCCTGACTGGCGTGGCCCCTTCCTTCCACATGGGGGCCCTTGGCAGGAACAGCAGAAGGAGGGGGGTCGCCGGGGGAGGGCAACCGACCGATCGCCACCGCTGCCACTGCCCAAAGAAGCCGCGCAGTAGTCCGTGTGAAAGCAAATTTAGAATTTAACACCATTATGTCAGACATGCATTATGGACAATTTGAAACCGATATAAAATCAGGTTTTATGAGGAAAAAATACCATTATGAGTTGCACCATATGAAGCGCATTTTGGTGGGAGTAACTCGCCGAAAGAGAAAGGACTATCATACAGAAATGTATTAATTTTTTCGCAAGGAGAATGTACAATGAATGTACAATGAAGTCAAAAGAAAAATTAATGGAAGAAGACTTTAATTGCCAATGGTTTGTATACGCTCAAATTTTGGAGAGATTTAAAGTGGATAAGAAGGCATATGGATTTGTAGAAGAAGAATCAATACTGCAGGTATAATTAAAATCTGAAGATCAGGTAATTTCAAAAATGTATAAATTGCTTTTGAAGTTCCAGACAGAAGAAGAACAGGTTAAAGAATATATGATTCATTGGGCGAAAAATGTAGGTCATATTATTTTAATGGACCAATAGGAACAATTATGGTTAAAACAGTTGAAATTTACGTTAAATGTTAATATTAAGGAAAATATGTATAAAATGATGAACCAGGGGAATGCACTAAACTAGGGGACATGCACTAAAATTGAGTAGAAGGAGAGTTAGAACGGACAAAAGAAAGTATTTCTTCACCCAGCGTGTAATTCATCTGTGGAACTCCTTGCCACAGGATGTGGTGATGGCATCTGGGCTGGATGCCTTTAAAAGGAGATTGGACAGATTTATGGCAGAAACGTCCATCACAGGTTACAAGCCATAAGCAACATCCTGGTTTTAAAAGTGGGTTTTCTCTGTGCCAGGTGCAGGGGAGTGGCAGCAGGAAACAGGTTGTCTTGTTGGCTGTGTGCTTCTTGAGGCATCTGGTTGGGACCACTGTGAGATACAGAAAGCTGGACTTGATGGGCCTTTGTCCTGATCCAGCAAGGCTGTTCTTATGTTCTTATGATGAGCGAATTAGCGACAATGTATGAGAAGGTGTCAATAGCTGATGGAAATGTAAAAAGCAAGAGGGGAGTTCTTTTCCCTCTCTCACAACACTAGAACTAGGGGACATGCACTAAAATTGAGTGGAGAGAGAGTTAGATTGGACAAAAGAAAATATTTCTTCACCCAGCGTGTAATTCATCTGTGGAACTCCTTGCCACAGGATGTGGTGATGGCACCTGGCCTAGATGCCTTTAAAAGGGGATTGGACAGATTCATGGAGGAAAAGACCATCACGGATTACAAGCCATGATGGGGATAAGCAACCTCCTGGTTTTAGTAATCTGCTATCTCTTAATGCCATATGCAAAGGAGTGGCAACAGGATACAGGTCTCTTGTTGTCTTGTTTGGCCTGCTCCAGCAGGGCTCTTCTGGTGTTCTTATGGCGATGATCTGCACCCCAATCCATGCACCACGCTCCCCCCTCCCAGTGTGTTCTGCAGTTCCTGTTTTGTTAAAGGGACCGCGCAGGACGGAGTGAAGTGAGTGGATGGGGGAGCAGATTGCTGTGGTTTGCACGGGTAGGGGTGGGTAACCTTTTTTGTGTCAAGGGCCGTTTTAATGTTAAGGCCGCCCGAAATTATTTATTTATTTATCCCCCCCCCCCCATCGGCCTACGGAGGCTCCGTGCGTCAACCCCGAAGACTGGGAGAGGGCCTCCACATGTCCTCCCTGGCCGCTGGCTCGACCCCTTCTGACCAGGCCCTCGTCAGCGATTTCACACATGCCCGATGAGGGCAAGAGGGCAAGCTCTTGCCCTCATTGGCGTTGTAAGCATGTGCGAAATCGCCAACGACAGCCTGGTCAGTAGGGGCCGAGCCAGAGGCCGAGGAGGAGGCGCCGAGCTCCTCTCCCAGCCTTCGGGCTCCGCGCGATTCAGGGGTGACGCGCGGAGCCTCCAGGGTGGCCTCCCGACAATTACTTGGGGGCTGGACCGGATGGTCTCGGGTCCGTATATGGACTGCGGGCCGGAGGTTCCCCACCCATGAACTATAGGAATAATATGACCTTCGTCACAGATGCTTTTGTTAGGGAGAACACCGTCTGTAGTCTGTTGAATGGTGTTGGATAATAAAGTCTCCGGCACTGATTGGCTGCTCTGCTAGGAAGTCATGGAATGTTTGCAAGCATTTTATCTGACAAGAGAGTGGTCAGCAATGGAGGACGTTTGTGGACAATTCTGCTTCTGCAGGGGATATGACAGGACTGCTTGGCTGGGACAACCCACACATGACTAGGCCAAGGCAAAGGGGAGAGAGAGAGAGAGAGAGAGAGAGAGAGAGAGAGAGAGAGAGAGAGAGAGAGACGCTGGGGCAGGAGAGCCCAGGCAGTGAGTGAGAAACAGAAACCTGAAGGAAGTGCAGCTGGAGAGGCAGACCTGTGGGAAAAGAAGCGGAAGATGGCCAAGGAGTGACTGCACTGCAGCCGCAGAATGCAGAGAGACGTAGAAAGATGCCAAACCTCCCACAAAAGGGGAACTGAGGAAAGGGGCACATAAAGGGTAACCCGGTGCGCCATATGAGGGCGGCCTCATGAACCAGGCGGCTGCAGGTCAGGGCTGAAGAGTTCACTGGGCCCTGCAGCAGAATCCCACCTGCCTCTCCTGGCCCTGCTTCCCGCTGCTACCGGAGCCCGGCCTGGCCAAGCCCGGCCGCCTGCAGCCTCCCAAGGAAGGGGGCACAGAAAGGGCTCGTCTCTCTCTTCCCTGTAGCACATTGCTCCAGCCAGAGGCCTGCTGCTGCCTGGACCCTGACGGGCTGACCCAGCCCTGCACTGCTGGGGGGGGGGCCACGATGGTCCAGCAGTGCTTGTCCCTGCTGCTGAGAAGCCCAAGGTGTGAAGGTGACGTCCAGACCCACTCACACCCCTGCAAGGCGGACTCAGAGCTGCTGCCGGGGGTGTGGTGGTCCCTTCTGGAGGCAGCTCTGGAATTCTTGCCCCCTCCCTCTTTTCTGTCTTTGATACCCGAAGCGGCTTCGAGGGGCAGCTCAGCACACACACACACACACACACACACACACACACTTGTGCGAACAAACAGCGGCGGCCCCTGTGTGGCCACCACGGTGTCTCCAGAAATGCAAGGGGTTGTGGGTGGCAACTCCCAAGAGGAGGGTTCCGGTGAAAGCAGCCCCCCCTCCACCACGGGAGTCATCGGAGCGGCCTGGACAGCTTGTAAGCCAGCCAGGGTGTCGGGACGGGGTGTGTGTGTGTGAGTCACACACACCCTGCAGTTTTGAACTGTGGCCACTTAGACATCTCTGGCCCTATGGAAAAATGTCTGGTCTCTTGAAGTTGTGCCGCTACAAGAGAGCCTGGATTGAGGATGCAGATCTGCTCTCAAACGCAAATGGCGCAAGGCGCGTGGGCATTGCTGACTGTGGCGGAGAGAGACCGAAGCGCTTCCCCAAATGCCATTGGTCTCGTCAGGTTGCTGTGGCTACCAGTGGGGCTAATGGCACTTCCCCAGAACCCTGGCAGTGCCCTGAGGATGTGCGGGGGGGAGACCCCCCTCGGGTCCCATGCATGCGCCCCCACCCTCAGCACGGGGCTGTCGGAGCCCTAGAGCAGCCTTGCTTTTGCAGGACAGCAGCACCAGAGAGCGCCAGCAAGGAGGCGGCGGCCCAGGAAGCCAGAGAATCCCAGCCGCATCTCAACAGAGTGATGGAGTGATTAGATGCTCTCAGGCATATATGGGGAGGTGCGTTCCCACTTATTAGCAGAGTTCCCTCCTCCACCCAGGCAGACTGCTTTGCTTAGCTAAATGAATACACACGAGGCATTGCTTTGTAGTTGCAAAAAGAAGAAGAGTTTACTCACAGTTCAGTTTGCATATATACATAGCGTCTGACCATCAATCAGAGGTACATCCTAGACTTAAGATAGAACCCCCCTAGAGCTGGGGCTCCCTGCATGGGGTTAGGCTGCAAGATGGCCGCTGGGCTGCAGGAGCAGCGATGGCATCATCTTGCTCGGTGGGCATCAAGAGAAGAAGAGACTGAGTGAGGGGCAAGAAGGAGGAAATAAAGGTCAGGGGCCACACCCCTTCCTGGAACACAGAGGGATTAGAGTAGGAGGTCTTTACATGTGACCAGGCAGTACACCACACCCCCAGTGTCCAGCAGCTAAACGCTGCCCATCCTCCAACACAGAGAAGCCCGCCTCACACACACAGGTCCAGCAGGAGCCCGTGACGCTGCGCACACCCTGCGCAAACCTGCAACCATCCCAACTGGAGGGGGGGCTGCAGTTCAGCGAGTTCTGGGAACAAAGGCCCCCCCCCCCCGCCTGAAGCCCCGGACTACCTCTGCTGCCAGTTAGTGAAGACTAGAAGACACTCTTGAGCTAGCCGGGCCAGTGTAGTCAGAGCTTGGGGCTGGCCACAGAGTGGCCACAGCAGCACAGCAGCTCCATGGCGGGCCATGCAGAAGGGCTCGGTCGGTGGTCTCTCAGGCTGCTGCAGTAATGGCACAGCCCCAAAGCCGAGCGGCCCCCGAGCATGGGCAGTCTGCACCCCCTCCCTCCGACCCACCCGTCTCGACACGAGGCAGCCGAGCGAGAGCAGAAGAGCCGCAGAGCAGCGCCCCCCCTCGTCCCCCTCCCCAGCCATGCCTCCGGGACAGCCCTGTTGGACCAGCCGCTTGGAGTCTCCCTGCACTGGCTGGCAGAGCTCTGCAAATGCTTCCGGGCCAAGAGAGCAGGCTGCTTCCGGGCCAGAATCAAACTGTCTCTTGCCTGGCATGGACTCTCTGTGGTGTGTGATTGGGGCTGACAAAGAGCAGCCTTGGCTCAAACACCAGGAGCCCCCCAAGCAAGCACCCTTGGGGGGGGGAGAATGGCAGCAGGCCTTCCACGCTGGACTTGGGGCTGCTCTCTGAAGTGCAGGCGCTGCAGCCCCCCTGCTGCCCCCCGCCTCTCCCTACCAGCAGCACCTGGTGGAGTCATCACTCCCCCACATGTCCAGCCGTAACCTGGCCTGCAAACCTGGGCCTCCAAATATGCCGAGAGGCTGCAGACCCTTTGACATTGAGAGGGTTGAACTGAGCCAGATTCCCTGGAGATTCCCTTATCTGATGCTTGTCCCCAGGACTGGTATTATTAGAGGTAGACAGCTGCTGAACGTGGAGGTTCCATTTCGCAATTAGGGATAGCCACAGCTGACAGATCTCTCTTCCTCCTACATTTGCATCACCCCCCCCCCCCGGAAAGTGGCTGTTGTCACGCCTGAATGGGGTCGGGTGAGCCGGTGTACTGTAGGAGCAAGCAAGCACCCTGCGGGTGCCCACTGAATCAGCCTCAGGAGCGAGCCCTTGCTGGGAAGAGGGGCTCTCTCCCTCCCGGCAGCCAGTGACTTGCTAGGCCAGCCAGGGGCTGGAAGGGGACAGAGGAGGGGGAGCCAGCCCAGCCCCCTCCTTCCTAGGGGCCGGCTCCCCCCCCCCGGCTCTTCTGCTGACTCAGCTCCGCCAGTCCGCGCTCCCGACAGAGGGCTGGCAAGACGGGACTGGAAGCCAGGGGAGGGAGGGAGATGGGAAGACGGGAAGGAGAAGCCTGGCCACCGGGAGGGGGCGCAAGGGGGGCAGCCAGCCGCCCTTGCTGGAGGGCCCTTTGGCGAGGGCAGCTGCCGGGCGTGGGTGGGTCGGGGTTGCCCTTCCAGGGATGGAAGCAGCTTGTCCCTGTTCTGAGAGTCCAGTCACAGGGAGGGAGGGAGGGAGGGAGGAAGCACCTGGGCCGGGGCCCCCACCCTGCTGCATGTGTTGTGGTTGCGAGCCGGGAAGAGCTGCTCCCTCCTGCCTGCTGCCCTTGACCCTCCGCTTCCTTCCTTGGGGGGGGGGAGCATGTGAGAGGGAGGGAGGGGCTCTGACCGAGGGAGGGGGGGCAGAGCTGCTTGCTGGGCGGCAGGGGCACAGGAGGACCCTGGTTGCCCCAGAAAGCAAGGAGAACAACCACCACCCTTGGGGACTGAAGGCAAGAAGGGTGCAAGAACTGCTCCCCAGGCAGCAAGACTGCCCCCTGGAGGTGTCATCTGTGCAGCAACTCCACAGACTGAGACTCGCCCCACTGCTGTCCCCACCACACCTGTGGAACCTGCTGCTGCTGCTGCTGCTGTTCTTGGGTTGTGTCTCCTCCTCCCTCCCAATCAGTGGCCCAGGAGTTTGCTTGCCCATGATGAAGAACGTGGGGAAGCCCGGCGTTTCCCACAGCCGCCCCTGGGAAGCCCCCCGGCAGGCAGGAGGTGGAGGGAGCCAGCCCCCCATTGCTGCTCCCGCCCCACAGCAGGCATTCAGAGGCCAGCGCGACTGGTGGCCCCCGACGAGGCACCTCGCTCTCTGGCCCTCCATTAATTTGAGCAGCAGCCCCCCCCCTTGTCAAGCCAGTGGCCTCCCCCACATCCTGTGGTTCCCAATTCCTCATTCCTCACGATTTCTTTCTGAGCTGCTTTTCCACTTCAAACAGCCCAGTCCTACTCAGAAGTAAGTCCTGTTGTTCAGTTCGTGGAACTTACTGCCACACCAGTGTTCATAGCATTGTAGCCCAAGCAGCAGAGAGAGTCTCAGCACAAAGAATAAGAAGAGCAACTGAACTGCAGGCCCACGATCCTCACGGCTCTCCTGAAACAAGGCGAGCAGCTACCATGTTTCCCCGAAAACAAGACAGTGACTTATATTAATTTTTGCTCCAAAAATGCAGTAGGTCTTATTTTCAGGGAGGTCTTATTTTCCCAACCTGTGGTGCGACCCCCCCGGCACCTCCTGAGACCCCCCCCGGCACTTACTTTGACCGATTAAAGCTTCATTCTTTCCCGAGGGTGCAAGGCTCTGGAAGGCCTGCACTTGAGTCCTCCACCATAGAGACGACGTGCTAGCAAGGCCTGCAAGGAGGCTGCAACCTTGCAGAGTCTCTCTAGCATGTCATCTCAATAGTGGAGGACTCCAGTGCAGGTCTTCCAGGCCTTGCAGAAGCCTTGCACCCTCGGGAAAGAATGAAACTTAAATCGGTCAAAGTAAGTGCCGGGGGGGGGGGTCGCGTCCATATGGCTGATGATCCTAGCTAGGTCTTACTTTCGGGGAGGACTTATATTGACAAGTGCCAGCAAAAATCATGCAAAAATGATGGTAGGTCTTACTTTCAGGGGAGGTCTTATTTTTGGGAAAACAGGGTAGTAAAAGCCACAGCGCGCGCACACACCCCAACCGCAGTGGGGAGGTGGCGGAGGCGCTGAAGCCGGAAAGGGCTCGGACCTTCACTGGCACCTCGCGGGAGGGAGGGCCTGCTGGGAAGGGCAGCATCCGCCCCCTGGCTAGCCCGCCACCTCCCCGTGGCTCAGGTGGAGCCTGGCGTCTGGGGAAGAGGGGCCTCCCTCGGAGGCAGATCTGGAGGAGAAGGCCGGAGGCCCGGGCGGGGGGGGGGGGAAAGGTTCTCTTGGTTCTGCGACAAACTGTGACAAACGGGAAGCAGCCGGTGCAGCTCTGCCAACCTCATCAAGGACCCTGCAAACTGTCCAAAGCCGAGCCAAGAGACCCCAAGAGCGACGTGTGGGGCAGTCTCCAGAGCATAGGCAACGGACCTGGGAGTCAGTCCGCTCTCCGGCAGGGAGCTGGAGAATCCGCTGAGATTGAACCAACCCAACCCCTACAGCCATGCCTGCTGCATCCGGGAAGGAGAGCCTGCCTTGCAGGGGCAGCCCAAGACATGACCAGGGCCGGAGGAGGAGGCGGAGCCTAGTGCTGCCCCCCCCCCCATACTGGCAATGGCCCAGCTGCTGCGCTGCTGCTCCTCAGCTGTCTTTGGAAAAGGAGGGGGCGCGGAAGAGAGCGTGTGGTGCCCCCCTCGCCTTGCCCCCCCCACGCTCCTGTCCTTTGCACCCCCCCTTCTGCTCCATCCGCCTCTTCCTTTTACAGTCCGGGGAAGAAAGGAAGCAGCAAAGGAGGGTGGGTGGCTCCACACCAATCTGCTGCCTGAGGCATCTGCCTCCGTCGGCCACATGGATGAGCCGGTCCGCACCCTCGCATGACTTCTCATCCAAAGGCAGACCCCAGACCCTGCCAGGGCAGCATTGGGGTCATGCCAATACCTCCCCCTCCCCAGTGGAGGCTAAAGGCCGAAGCACACTGCTGGGCGCGTTCTGCGTGCGGCGCGTGGGGTGCGAGAAACGCAGCAAAAGTTGAGAATTCTCCAAGGGAAGCATCAACGCAAACGTGTTGGGTTTATTTTAATATTTCTTGAACCTTAGGGGGTTCAAATATGCAGAGTTTGCAAACGAAGAATACCTTATTGTTATTTAACCAGTAGAGTTAATGCCAGCACCCAGGCTAGCTAGCTATCATTAGCTTGAAATGAGAGACGGAGTCTGAGGCTTGTATAGTAGAAAAGAAAAGTAGTTTTACTTACAGATAAGCAGTCATAGGTTACATTCATCTAGTTATGACTAGAGGTACACTTATACATAAAGTGGTCAGTATGCCCCTACAGCTGGCACACCCATGTGGAGAAGATGGCTTCCAGGCGGGGAGCCTGGAGAAACACGTCCTCCCCCTTGTAGGCAGATGCGAAGAAGAGAGAGACCCATGTGGTCAGAGAGAGGATGTTGAGAAAGGTCAGGGTCACACCCCTTCCAGGTCAGACAGGAGGAGTCAGGTGAAGGTCCTTGCAGGTGACCAAAACACACACCACCCTCCCAGGTCCTAGCAGCCAAATACTGCTTATCTTCAACAAAACGGACCTCTGTGCAGTTCCTGGCGGCTCTTGGCATTCCGGCCGGAGGCAAGTCCCACTGGAAGAATGTTGGCGCAGCCGGCCGCAACGGGCTGCACGCACCCAGAATGCGCCCGGTGTGCTTCTGCCTTTGGAGCGCACCGCAGCCGCATGTTCGGCAGTGTCCTTTCCTCCTCGCCATTTCAAAGTGACCACGACTGGCTCCAGCAGCAGGCCCAGCCAGCCCCTCCCACTGGCCAGGTGCTGCTACAGGCGAATCCTGTCTGCTTTTCCCCATCTACACGAAACCCCAGGTGAGGCTCACCCAGAGACGGGGCGGACACAGTTCTCGCACCTTTCCGTCTTTTGATCCTGGGCAGGCAGGCCGGGGAAGTTCGGAACTAGGGCTTAGGGTGTGGCTTCGCATTCCTCCAGGGTAGGCAGACTGAAGCTTCATTCAGACAAGACTTAGCAAGTACTGTTGCCATTCTGGGTTTGAATGTCTCTTGTGGAAAGGCGGCTATAAATTACATCCCTAAACAAACCATTGGGAAATCCCTCTAGCCTAGGCAGGGGCACACACAGGGTCCATGAGAGGGGGGTCAAGGAGGTAAATTGTACCTGGGCCCAGGGTCAAAAAGGGGGCCCAGGAGCTAAAGGAGGGGCCCTAGAAATTTCCTGGGATCTCAGCTGGCCTCATGGAGAGTGAAAGATGGAGGGTGGGCCAACCAAGAGGCCAGGTCTACTGCGCAGGTAGACCTGGGCGCCACATCGGGAAACCTGGTGGACCTGGGCTCTGGAGACGTTTCCAGCCGTTACTCCCTCCCCCTGCCCCATTTTGCCCCCTCCCCTTTTGAGAAGGGGCCCAAAACAAACTTTGTACCCCCTGATAAAATTCCTCTGTCTCAGAGGCCCTGGGCGCACAGCCTTTGGACTGAGGAGGACTGGGGCCTGGAGGAGGAAACCCTCGCTCTCTCTGCTCCTGTGCAGGCCGCAAATGTTGCTCCAGCCCAGGACTGCCTGAGGCGGCTGGGGGGGGGGGAGAGGGTCTCTCCAGCACCTGCCACAAGTTGGGACTGGACCGGAGGGAGGCTTTCTGCATGCCAAGCCCGCCGCGTCCTCCCCAGCAAGCCGTGCGTGTGTTGCAAGAAAAGCCCTGGAGCCGACCTTGCCCAGATGGCAGGCACCCTTCTTTCCAGGCAGCTGGGGCCCCCAGCTCACTGACCCTTCTTTGTTTAGTTTGAGATGGACAACTGAGGGTCACCAAGCGCGCGGCAGCCTGGAGACCCTGGCTGTTGCCTTAGAGAGGGGCTTCTAGACCCCATGGACCCCAGAACACCTCCCACTCCCTTTCATGCCCCACTCCCCACCTCGCCAGTGACCACGAGCCCACGTGCTGAACTCCCAGTCACCCCGAATCAGTGTCTCGAGGCTGCTGGCCAGGGATGTGGATCAAGTCTCTGGGTCCAAGTCTCGAGTCCCAAGTCTTTGCCTCAAGTCCAGAGTCTTTGGTTGCGAGTCCCTATCGGTTTAATGGGGAAAATGGGTTTAAACCTGAATAAAATTCGACTTGTTGTAAAAGGCTCCAAGTCTCGAGTCGAGACCGAGTCCATAGGCTCCAGTCTACATCACTGCTGCTGGCCAAGACACAACAAGAGGCCCCTTCCAGGCATCTAGCATTGTGCGTGTGCGCCATGGATGGGGGGAGGAAGCCGTTTCTAGGTTCAGTTGAGCAGAGCAGGACTGCCTGGGTGCTGAACTGGAAGAACTCCAAATGCTGAGATGGCTTCAGTTCCATTTGGGGGGCGGGGAGGTTGTGGAGTAGCAACTTATGCCCCCTGGAGGAGAAAGCTCCCCCCCTCCAGCCAGTCATGACCAGTGGAGATGGGTCAGGCCCCGCTCCAGCCTTTTGCCAATAAAGTGCCATTGAACTGCGTTCTGGGGGGGAGTGGCTGCCCCCCCCCCCGCCTTGCAGATGCTTTCGCCATAAAAGGGAAAGTGGCTTGACTGGACTGGGAAGGAGCTGCCAGAGCTAATGGGAGACAGTCGGGCGTGGGGGTTGTGGTGAAGGGGTGGGGAACAGGAGTCTCTGTTTTTGCAAAGAGTGGGGGGGAGGCATTCGCACAAAACAGACCCATCGCCTGCCTGCCTGCCTGCCTGCCTGCGCCTCTCCCTCTCTCACACACAAAGCCATTCTCAGCCAAGGCGCGATCCCAGCACTATGGATCACAGAGGAGGGGGAAGTAAGCCCCAAATAAGAGCACCCCACACCCAGCAAGGCCTCTGCCCTCCTCCAGAACCCCCTGCCCACAACCGGAGGACGGAGTTGACCCCAGCAGCAGCAGCCCACGTGCTGGTGATGTGTGGCCCTACTGATGCAGTGGGGTGGAGGCACTCTGCCCCCCTCATCCACTGGGACGCAGGGAGCCTGGGAGCCGCCTCTCGCCCCTGGGGGGCCACCACGGTGCCCACCGGGCCCTCCTGTTATCATCAGGAGGCGATGCAGGGGGGGGGGGCTGGTCAGAGGCCGTAGGTAGGGGTGCCCCCTTGTTCCGCCAGAGCCTGGGGCTCTCTGACACTTCCCGCGCCGGCGGCGACGAGTGTGCTTGGGCCACTTCCGGAGCGGCAAGGCGGGCGGGCGACTCTGGGCGCGCAGCCAGTGGCCACCGCTCAGCGCGGCGAGTAGTACCCAGAGAGGGCAGCATCGGGATGGGGCTGCTGAGCAGCAGGAGAGACAGACCAGAGGGCTGCTGTGCTGCTGGGCAGTTGATCAGGCGGGCGGGCGGCCCCTCAACGCCCGAGGAGTGCCAGAGACTGGCCTCCCCCCCCCCCCTAGCAGCAGCATAGGAGACGGTTCCTCCTTTTATCCCACTCCTGCATCTCGACAGGCAGAGCCAGAGGGTGCCCCACCACCACCTGGCCACCCAGAACAGCACCCACCACTGGGGGGGGGGGGGAGGACTGACTGACTGGCAGCACTAACCCTCTTCTCAGTCTCTGCGAGTAAAGTGGCAGCTGCTGCCTCGGCTCCAGGCAAGATATTTGGAAGCAGCTAAAAATAGCACAGAGAGACAGACAGACAGACGCACCCACCCACCCACCTCCGGGGAGGGGGGGCTCCGTTTGAGTGTGTGGGCTGGAGCTCTCCCAGCAGTGTTCCCGCCACTTCAGGCGCAAGCACGCCCCCCCCCCCCCACCGTCCTGCTTCAATATCATCTTTGCCTGCCTTGTTCAAGTACTGGAAGAAAAAACATCTTTGCCTTCTTTAGGAAAAGGCGGATGGGGAGGGAGAGGAGCAGGAGGAGAGGCAGCAGACCCCCCCCACCCCACCCCTCCATTGTAACTTGAGCCGCTCTGGCACCCAACGGAACCCCATGTGGGGGCGTTGAGGTTTGCCTTGGCTGCAAATACCGCGTGCCCCCAGAAGATGGGAGTGGGGAGGTCCGTTTCTGCCCCCCCCCCGGCCCCTGCATCAACAGCAGCAGTTGCTGTGGCCTCGTATTGTACCCCCACTACGAGCCCCCCCCCCGTGCGAGAGGGGGCTGCCTGCTACAAGTCCCCCTGGCCGCCAAATCCCCTCCCTTCCCTCGCCAGGCCGGCCGGGATCTGTCAAGAGACACCCGACAAACTGCAGACCACAACAGCCCGGGCGGAGGCGGAGGCCAGGCTGGAGCCGGGGAGGCGGGGACGGGGGGGGGAGGCCGCCTGGAGGCGCATCACCGTAGGAGCCCCTTGGAAAGTCCCGCCGCCCGGCACAGGGCGAAAGCGAGGCTGGCTGGCTCTGCGGAGGGGGGGGGTCTCTCCTGCTGGCCGCTGAGTGTGTAGGGTGTAGTGTGAATCACCCCTGAGCGCCGCCCTTGCCTGCCTGCCTGTGCTTGAGAGGCGGCCAGCCCAGCTCATCCCCAAGAAGGGGGTCTTTCGCCAGTTGCTGCATCCCTCCGGGTGTCCGGATGTAGCAGCCCCTCCCTCCGCCCGCCCGGGCGGCAGAGTTCTGGAGGAAGCCAGCAGTGGCTTCCTTTTGTCAGGACTGGGCCAGGGCTCTGGGCGGCAGCTGCGTACGGTGTGGCGGCAGCAGCAGCAGGCCAAGGTGCAGGCCCTGAGCGGAGGCAGGCACAGGAGAGGAGGACCCCCTTCCCAGCCCCAGAGCAGAGAGAGGCCCTTCCCCTCTTGCTCAGCTCTAGGCTCCAGCTGGGCCCAGGGGGCGAAAGATCAGAGAGAAGCCTGAGACAGGACACAACCCCTTGTCTGTGGAACTCCTTGCCACAGGATGTGGTGATGGCCCCTGGCCTAGATGCCGTTAAAAGGGCATTGGATAGAATCATGGAGGAAAAGACCAGCACAGGTTACAAGCCATAAGCAACCTCCTGGTTTTAGAAGTAGGCTATCTCTTCATGCCAGATGCAAGGGAGTGGCAACGGGATACAGGTCTCTTGTTGCCTTGTGTGCCCCCTGAGGCATCTGGTGGGGCCACTGTGTGATGCAGGAAGCAGCTGGACTAGGTGGGCATTTCTTTGGCCTGATCCAGCAGCCGGGCTCTTCTCGGCCTTTGTGACTGTGTGGCGCTGCTGCTGCTGCTGCCCCTCCTTGGAGGTAGCCGGGGCATCACTGCTGGCAGCCATCCCGGCAGTGGGCAGGATGCGGCCCTGCAGCTGCCTGGCCCTTCAAAAGAGGCACAGGCTGGGGCAGGAGGGTGCAGAGCAAAACCCCAGCTGTGGGGCAAGTCAGCCACTCCTGTGTGCAGTGGGGAGACTCACAAGACAAGCAGTATCTGCAGGTATCTGTGCTTGGAAGAGTGGTGCAGGCTAAGCAACGAAACAGCCCCCCCCCCACACACATTTGGAAAGCCTTGGGCCACTCCAGAGGGAGCCCCTGAGGTGGCAGACAGGCTGCCTCCCTCCCTCCCTCCCTCTCTCTAAGAGGCCATTGTATGATCATCACTCTGGAGGGGGCCACCCATGCATGTGGCCCCTCCAGGTTCAGCAGCCATGTGTCCCTGAACACACCTGCAGTAGGAGAGAGTGGCCGGAACTAGGGGGGTTCACAGAACCACTGAATGTCAGGGTTGCTCTACCCCCCCCCCACGCTGTAAGACTTACAGCATGGGGGGGTAGTAAGATGACTAGCAGCTCTTTGGGACGGAGCAGGTGGGGGGGAGAGATCACTAAGGGAAGGATAGCGTCTGGTCACCTGGAAGACCTTTTCCCTTGACCTCTCTGCGTCTAAAGGGAGGGGCGTGGCCCCTTGACCATGCTTCTTCATGCTTTCTCACACTCTTCCTATCCTGACTCCAAGGTGGATGGATGGACGTGTGCCATGTGGGCTCTGACCCGGGCGGCCATCTTCCAGCACACTACCATGCAGGAGGCCCCAGCCGTAGGGGGGCTTCGTCTTAAGTTAGAACTGAACCTCTGATCTGAATCAGATGCTGTGTATATGAGCTGAACTGTGAGTAAACGTCCTCTTTTTGCAACTTAACTCAGCATATGCCTCGTGTGTTTATTTAGCTAATAGCAGCCTGCTTGGGTGTAAGAGGGAACAAACTCTGCTAAGAATCTCCTAGATAACCTCCCAAATAGAGGTTCTCCCAACACATAGAACCACTGAATGTCAGGGTTGCTCAGCATGGGGGGGGGGGGTTAGTAAGATGACTAGCAGCTCTTTGGGACAGAGCAGGTGGGGGGGGAGAGATCACTAAGGGAAGGATAGCTGGGGGGCACAAAGTGCTGCATCTGTGTGGCTGGGGGGCTGGCATTCTCTTGTGGAGCCCCAGGCTGCAGCAGTGAGCATTTCGCCTCTGCAGGTGGGGCGACTGGGGGGGGGGAGAAAATGTCAAACAATTTACTCTTTATTTGGCAGGGCAGGAAATGACCAGGTCCATGGGGGGGGGGGTTGATTAGGGACTGGGGTGGCTGCAAAGCTCATGAGGCCCACAGCTGAGCACTCAAGCCAGGCTGTGTGTGTGTCCCTCCTCTCAGAGTCTTCCTCCACCCCACAACCCGGGCCTCCAGCCAGGCCCCCCTTCCAAGAGCGTGCAAACAGTGGACTCCTGGCCAGGACGTCCTGCAGACGGAGGCATCAGTTAACACGTGTCACAGGCTGGTCTGACAAGGTACGTGCAGGGGGGGGGCAGTCCCACTCAGTTTGTGCACGAAGAAAAGCTTGGGTGAAGAGCCAGGACACCTGGGTCCCCTGAACTCAGGCCTAAGGATGGAGGGGGGGGGTTGTCTGTGTGCGGGGCTTCCTGTCTGCCACTGCCTTCAATGCGAAACCTCAGTGTACTGAAAAGATGCCTCTCTGAGCATGTCAAGAGTACATTTCCTCCTCCCTTCATGCATACAGGCCAGGCTATTTTGCTAGTTTGTAATCCAAATCCCCATTTTTTTTTAACAAATGGCCAGGCACGGGCCAATTAATTATAGCATTGTTGTGGTATTTATCTTCTTTATATATAAAAAATGTCAGTTGCATTTTTTACATGGGTTAAAAAAACTAATCTTTGTAAAACTGCACCCCTCTGAAGTTTGTGCCCTAGGCGGCTGCCTAGTTGACCTAATCAGAACCTCAGAAGAGCCCTGCTGGATCAGGCCAAGGGCCCATCCAGTCCAGCTTCCTGTATCACACAGTGGCCCCACCAGATGCCTCCGGGTGGGAGCACACAAGACAACAAGAGACCTGTATCCTGTCGCCACTCCCTTGCATCTGGCATAAAGGGATAGCCTACTAATAAAACCAGGAGGTTGCATATACCCATCATGACCTGTAACCTGTGATGGACTTTTCTTCCATAATCCACTTTGAAAGGCAACTAGGCCAGGTGCCATTCACCACATTCTGTGGCAAGGAGTTCCACAGATTAAGTATATGCTGGGTAAAGAAATATTCTCTTTTGTCCATTCTAACTCTCCTGTTACTCAATTTTAGAGGATGTCCCCTCATGAGGGAGAATTTCCCTCTATCCACTCTCTCCATCCCATGCATAATTCTATACGTCTCAATCATTTCCCCTCTCAGGCGCCTTTTATCATTCTAGACTGAAGAGCCCCAAACACTGTAGCCTTTCCTCAGAAGGGAGATGCCCCAGCTCCCTAATAATTTTGGTCACTCTTTTCTGCACCTTTTCCAGTTCCACTATATCCTTTTTGAGGTGTGGTGACCAGAACTGGACACAATACTCCAGATGTGGCCTTACCATCGATTTGTACAAAGGCAGAATGATATTGGCCGTTTTATTCTCAATCCCTTTTTTAATTATCCCAAGCATGGAATTGGCCTTCTTCACAGCCGCCGCACACTGGGTCGACACTTTCATCGACCTGTCCACCAGCACCCCAAGATCTCTCTCCTGATCCGTCATAGACAGCTCAGAACCCATGAGCGTTGTAGGTGAAGTTTTGATTTCTTGCCCCAATGTGCATCACTTTGCACTTACTTACATTGAAGGGCATCTACCATTTTGCTGCTTAAGGAACTCAAAAATGAAGTTGCTGATATCTTGACAAAAATATGCAACTTGTCCCTTAAAATGGCCACTGTGCCAGAGGATTGGAGTATAGCTAATGTCACGCCAATCTTTAAAAAAGGAAGGAGGGGGGACCCGGGAAACTACAGGCCGGTCAGCCTAACCTCTGTTCCAGGGAAGATGGTGGAAAGTCTCATTAAGGATAAAATCTTAAAATACATAGAAGAACAAGCTCTGCTGAGGGAGAGTCAGCATGGCTTCTGCAAGGGGAAGTCTTGCCTCACAAACCTGTTAGAATTTTTTGAAAAGGTCAACAGGCATGTGGATGCGAGCGAACCCGTGGATATTATATATCTGGATTTTCAGAAGGCGTTTGACACGGTCCCTCATGAAAGGCTCCTGAGAAAACTCCACAGTCAGGGAATAAGAGGGCAGGTCCTCTTGTGGATTAGGAACTCGTTGAAGACCAGGAAACAGCGAGTGGGAGTCAATGGGCAATTTTCACAGTGGCGAGAGGTGAAAAGCGGTGTGCCCCAAGGATCGGTCTTGGGACCGGTGCTTTTCAACTTATTCATAAATGACCTGGAGTTGGGGAGAAGCAGCGAGGTGCAGTGGGGTCCCTATGGTGTCACCCGGTGCAGTCTGCAAAAAACCCCCCCCCCCCCGCACCACCATAGGGAAAACATATAGTGGGCATAACGGAAACCTGGTGGAATGCGGAGAACATGTGGGATACTGCGATCCCAGGGGAGATGGATGAAAGGGGCCTTGCTGTACACGTCTGCGTGGATGTCCTTCACAATGGTGTGCCCAAGCCCCCACCCCCTTACTCCCCCTCGTGTGCGTCACTTCTGTTCAGCACCGCACTCGCCTTCAGCGCTCCTGTTCTTTCACTTCTACTGCCCACACACTTGACGCTGTACAAAGAATGGAGGCAAGTCCCTGCCTGGAGGGTCTTACAGTCTGGCGATATCAACACAAGAGGGGAACTACAGAGGAAGCCTAGGGAAGCGGAGGAGGCAGGGCAAGGACAGGCACTGGCAAAGTTTGCCCTAGCGACCTTTTTCCAATGGGCCCACCTGGCTTCCTACAATTGACCCAGAGGAGCAGCCACCCCCATCCCCCGCAGACTTCTTGCGCGGAGCCTGTTCAGATGTCATCGTCACGCATGAAGAATGACCGCATGAAGTTGGGGAGGTGGAGCCTCTCGCAGGCACGTGACCACATATGAACCAACCCCGTCCCCAACCCTGACTGCCTGGCGCCCGCTGCTCTCCACTGCCCTCTTGCAAATCACATGTATCCCAACAGAGCTGGGGTGTGTTGCATGGTGAAGCCCCCCCCCCCGGGTCGGAGGGAGTCCATCCCTCCAGGACTAAGGCCACCCCTATGGTCAGAGCAGCTGGCAGTGGGATTAGCCCTGGCCGGCGGCAGCAGGAGTCCCACCATGCCATGGGTGGCGTGGCGACAGCAGCAGCGGCAGGCAGCAGGCCATCCTCTTACCAGCTTGCCTGACTATGGGCCTGCTCCAGACAGACTGGAAGGAATAACACGCACAGCCCCAGCAGGCTCCAGCCCATACGCCAGCATGGCCCCCATCTCCTTCCTCCATGTAGCCTTTGGAGAGGGCTGAGGATGACTGTACGCCAGCTCTGGACCTCTGCATGCCAGCCAGGTGCCAGGGAGTGGCAGTGACAGGATGCAAGTCTCTGGTTGTTTTGTGTGTGCTCCCACCCTGAGACACGGGGGGGGGGGGCACTGAGATACAGGAAGCTGGTGGACTAGACGGACCTTTGGCCTGATGATGAGGTTCTTATGTTCCGTGTGGCGGGGGGTGGGCGACATCGAGGACACAACAACATCAGTGTGCGTGTGTAGGCGCTGGGGCTGGACACAGAAGGAGGGTTTCCAAATGGGCTATGGTGGTGGTGGGGCAAATCCCCACCAGAGCCTTCCCATGCCATCAGCCAGCCTTTCCTCCCCCGTCCCAGGGCCCACCGCCATGTGGATTGCCTGCCTCCCTCCCTCCCTCCCTCCCTTCTTGGCATGGTCCTCCGTGCGTGGGGACTGGCCATGCTGGGGTCCTTGGGGCAAGTGGGTGGCGGTACAGGAAGCCCAGCAGGGGGTGGCCAAACCCGGTACCCTGCTGAAGACTGGCCGGCGGGCAGCAGCCGGGATGAGGAGAAGCGCAAGAATAAAGCCTGCCTGGCCTGAGGCGCGTCGCCCGCTCCTCCGCCCTGGGGAGTTGCAGACAGACAGACAGACCGCCTGCTGGCTGGGCCTGTGGCCAGTGACGTGGGGAGGACCGTGGCCCGCCCGCCCGCCCGCCCGCCCTTAGATTCTGAGGGCGAGGAAGGGTGCCCGGCCTGCGGAAAGCCTTGTGCGCCCTGGCGCCGCCCCTGCCTGGCGGGTGCGGGGGGGGGGCGTGCATGTGGCCAGCTGCCCCGGCGCACAGTGCCCTCCTCCCTCAGTAGCAGAGCCGTGCTGCTGCTGCTGCTGCTGCTGCTGCTGCGCCTGTGGGCCACGCTGGCTCGGCGCCTGGCCCCTCGTCTTGCAGCGCTCCCATTCCTCTTTCTTTCCTCCCCCCTTGACTGTTCCCGTCCCGACTGTAATGAGAAGCAGATGCGAGCAGCGCAAGCCCGGCCTGGGGGGAGGGGGCGCAAGCAAGGCAGGACCTGCACTTCCAGAAGAGGCCCCCCCCCCCACGCGCACACACACACACACCACAGTGGCTGGCGGAGGGGGACGTGCGAAGGGCCAAGGCCAGCCCAGGGGTGAGGAAGCCCAGGATGGGGCAGGCCGGCGGAGGGAGTAGGGAGCTGCTGGGGCCCAGGGCTGCCAGGCAGGAAGTCAGGGGGGAGTGAGCGAGGCAACAGGCAGCGCTGGGAAGTTTGCAAAGCTGTCAGCAGCGTGCAGAAGAGGGAGCGCTGCTGCTGCTGCTGCTGCTGCTGCTGCTGCTAGACTAGCAAAGCTCCCTCCCTCCCTCCCTCCGCTGTGTCCCGCAGGCGAAGGCTTCAGGGAGAGGGCCAGGAGGCAGGCAGGCAGGCAGGCAGGCAGAGGGGGCAAGGAAAGGAAGGGAGGAGGAAGGAAGGGCTTCTTCTTGCCCCTGGCGGCAGCGGCATCTCTCGGGGCATGAGGGCCCAGACCATGCGCAGCTGAGCGGGCCAGAAGAGAGAGCAAGCGGGCGGCACTGGGATGGCGGCCACAGCGTGGGTCTGCTGCGTCTGGTGGAGCCTGCTGGCCAGGCAGGCCTGGGGCATGAACTACCCTCCCAGGTACAGCCTGTACACAGCAGCGGGGGCTGGCCTGCCCTTCGCCCAGCAGCTCCAGGGCACAGCACAGGCCCCCCACGCCGGCGCCCGGGTTGCCAGCCGCCACAGGTAAGAAGAAGGGCGCGTCACCATCGGAACGGGGTTGGGGGCCCGGGCACCTCCTAGGAAGGGGGCTGCCTGGACGGAGTCATGGAGAGCCAGGCTGGGCCGGGCAGCCGGAAGCCACGAGCGGAGCCAGGCTGCCGAGCCAAAGGCTGGTGGGTGGCTGGCACTGGAGGAGAGCGGGCAGCCGGGCGGCCAGGAAGGGGAGGGCAGGCAGGGCTTCTCCCCCCCCCCCGCCTGGCGACTGTGTGCCGATTCACGTGGCTGCGCGGAGGTTAGAGAGGTCATTGGCATTGCTTAGCAGCAGCAGTGGCGCAAAGCACAGCAAGGCCCAGGTGGGCCCAGGTAGGCCGGAGCCAGGTGTGGACCGGAACCAGGGGCTGCAGACCTGGTCATGTGGGCCCGCCTGATGCTGCCAGGACAACCCGCCTCGCTGGGGCCAGGGCTCCCCCCTACAGAGGGAAGACAGGGGGGCAGAGTGAGACGACACTGTGGAAGGGGCTCTGGCTGGGGCTAGGAGCTGAGCGGGCCTGCCAGCCTGGTGCCTCCAGAAGAGCCCCTTCCTGTTTCTGGGTGTGCATGTCCAATGCTGTCGTCGTCATGCTCTGTGCAGCTCGGTGGGGTGTGGAAGAGGAGGCAGGCACCCCCTGGGGAGGACGCTGGGGCAGGGGGCTTTCTTACTGGTGTGGGGGCAGGCGGGCGGGCGGGGGAGCTGAAGAAAGGCTGCTGGGGTTTGGATGGGTGCCCGGTCTGCGCGGAGGGAAGGCGCTTGGGGCAGCCAGTCAGCCGGCCAGAGGCCTGTCTGGCAGGGAGGGAGGGAGGCACATGGCCCAGCTGCAGCCACATCAGCACAGAGTGAGAAGAGCAGCCGTATTATGGGGAGACGGTGAGGGAGGGGGTTCAAAAAGCCTGGATAAGAGGTGCCCTTGTAGAGAAAGGGGCTGGGGGGGGGGAAACCTGCCACAACAGGCCAAGTTGGCCAGAAGCCCCTTCTGTGCCTCCACCCCATACCTTTTAACGCTCCTGGACTTTCCCCCACAGATCTCCGCCAGGGATTTCCTAGCCAGGCCCCCCCTCATGGGCTGATTTTGCTGGGAGTGGGCAGGGAGCCCCCCACCCACTGGAGGGGGTCACTTAGACAGCCATTAGATTTCTGGGTGGCTCTTTGGCCAAAGCAGGCAAAATCCAGCACCCAAAAAGCCGTCTCAGGCCAGAGTAGCGGCTCAAAATCTTGTCGAAAGGATGGATTCCAACTCCCTTGCCGGCAAACACACACACACACACACACACACACACACACACACACACACACACACACCCGGGGAAAGAGGGCCTCGCATTCGCTCCCAGCGCCGGAGAAGCTGCCTGGCCCAGTAAGAAGACTTGGCGCCTGTGTGGCAGGTGCTGAGCACTTCTCACACCTGGCCTGGATGTGGGCCTTCCAACAGCCTGGAAAGCCCAGAGTGTCAGTATCCCCACTGTGCAGATGAGAAGACTGAGGCTTAGAGGGAGCGGCTTGCCGGAGGAAGTGCCTGGTGGTTTGTAGCACAGGCTCTTAGCCACTAGGCTGCCCCAGCTCTTTCAGCCGGAGTGGCACTTCACCCTCTCACTCCCTTGAGCCCCAGACAGATGTGTGTTGAGAGCTGCTTGTGATCACTCAGGCCAGGGTGCAGAAGGGGCCTCGGCACATGCGCAGAGGGACAAGCAACTCTAGAGCTGAGCCCTGCCTCGCATGAGCTGCCTTGGAAGAGGGATTTCCGGTGCGGCAGGGGAGGTTACAGGGGGACTCAGCAATGATTAACCCTGTTGCTGGCTCAGTCCAGTCTCAGCCAGGATTTGCTGGAGGCAGCTTCTGACCTTTGGGCTGACCTGTTCCCAGGCCAGATGCCCCCTGACGTTCTGGTCAGGGGGCCCTGTACTCCCCAGGCAGGCAGAGATGAAAATGAACCTGAGCCCCACTTCTGCCGGCTGTAGAGTGCACTGCAGTGTGCCAACCCTGGTTTTAAAAACTCAGCCTACTTTCAGGAGAAGCAGAAGGCGAGGGTTTCCTGCTATAACAGGGGGTGGACTAAATGACCTTGTGGGTTCCTTCCACCACTATGATTCTCTGATTGCTCAAGACCCTGAGCCTGACGTGGCCATACCCAGACCCTGGGGAGGGTGGGGGGCTTCCTGGGTTCCCACCTGGGCTCAGGGCTCTTGCCAGCCGCTCCAAGCAAACTCTTCTTGGTCTACCACCAGCCCAACTCCAGTTCCCCCAGGAAGGATTAGCAGCGAGCACACCCTACACCCCATGGGAACCCCCCTGCAGGCCCAAATGCCAGAACCACACTGAGGCTTCTGTGGGGCTCCAGCGGCCTGCCCTCCTTAGACCCCCAGCAGCGAGGAGTTCCGCAAGGGAAAACTGGGGGCTGCTGCTTCTTCAAGATGTCCTGGGGTGGGACGGGTGTCAGAGACCCCCAAGCGGGTTTGCCAGGCAGTTGTGGCCCCCCCCCCATGGGTCCCTTTTTCTTCACTTGTGGCTGGAGGCAGCAGGCCTGATACTGAGTGGCGTTTGTGCTGAGGTGTGCGAAGTGTGCGTGGCCACAAACCTGTCTGCCACAAACCAGGCCTTGAGGGTTCCTTCTGTCAGCATCATAAGCCCCCCCCCCCCGGCTTTGTCGCATCTCTCAGTTGTCCTATTAGCTCTCATCAAACAGGTGCTGCAGACAGTTCAAGAACCTGCTGCAGCTCGACTGACCTGGGCTGAGGGTTCACACAATGAGCAAGAAACTCCCTTCCGTGTTCTGAAAACGTCCGTCCCTCCAGCAGCCGCCAGGACCCCACGAAGATTGCAGGGCTTGGACTTCTCACACCCACCGCCATTCCGTTCACAGACACGCACTCCGTGCTGGAAGGCAACAGGACAGAGGGGCCTTTTTCGGAACGTGGGGCTGGGCCCCTGCAGAAGACTCTGCCTTGCCCCCTCTGTGCACCCCCTCTAGAGACCCCGCTCCCAGGCTTTCCCACCACCTGCCAGAAGAGCCACATCGACCCGCTCCAAGGGTCACCAGAGATGCAAACGTCCGTCTGGGCCAGAGACACGCAGTGCCGGGGGGCCGGTGAGGCAGAACTGCCCTGCTGGAGTCCTCGGAAGATCGCTGCAGCCTAACCCGGTGGTAGCCTGCGCACCCCCCCTGCACCTGAGTAAGCAGGCGGAATGTGTGCGTGATCGCCCGGCTCGGCTGCGGCGCCCATCTGCTAAGGACTCTGTCGGGGGGGCGGTTCTGCCGCCCTGGCCACACCCCTGCACCACGCGCCCCTGGTTTGGTCTGGGATCAGAAGATTCTCTCCAGGCAGAATATGACAAAAGAAACCCCCAGGCAACTGGGCTGGGCCCCACTCTGCCCCCTCATGTATTTGGGGAGGCACCTGCAGGCAGGCAAGAAGACCACAGGAAGGGGGCAGGGGAGTGCCTGGCTGGAAACGGCCCAGGCTCAGGGGCCCAACCAAAGGGGCCCCTGCAAGTGATCTTAATGACTGGTGGGGCACAGAGTGGGGCAGGACCAGATATGAAGCTCAGGCCTCTCAGCCCAAATATGCCGAGTAGCCTCTGGATTCTCAGGGTGTATGTGACCAGAACGGGCTCTGCACATGCTCAGAGGAACTCTCTCTGGGCTAAGCCTTGGCATTGGCTCTGCAGGTTCTGGAACTGAGACCTGGCTCCTTTCATCCTGGACTAGTCTGACCCTTTCCGCACCACTCCCTCCTCCGCCTGGAATGTGGGCCTCTCCAGGTGTGGGGTCTGGAAGGGACAGAACTAGACCTGGGCTCCAGCAGTGGTTGAGGGGCGGGGCGGTTCTGCTGCTGAGCCCCACGTTTTCTCCCGCCCCCCTGCAGGAACTGGTGTGCCTATGTGGTGTCGCGCAGCATGAGCTGTGTGGTGGAGGACGGCGTCGACACGTACGTGAAACCGGATTACCAGCCCTGTGTCTGGGGGCAGCACCACTGCCCCCGTGGCGTTGTCACGTGAGTGTGGGGCCGCCCGGCAGGTGAAAGGGACGGGACCGGCTGCTGCCCCGGGGACTGGGGTGCAAGCAGCGACAGGAGGAAGCGGGGAGGAGGACCAAGCTGGCGGGGGGGGGCACTGGTGGGGCAGCCAAGGGTTAGAGCCAGCCAGGCTTTGCTGCTGGCCGCCTGCTTTATTACTGCTTGGGTGGGGCCCAGCCTGGGTCATGGCCCCTTTGGGCAGCAGCTGGAAGGGAGAAACCGGATGCCTGTGGCGACCAGCTGCGGTGCCAAAGGGAGCCAGATGGAAAGGGGCTGACTGCCCCCTGGTGGGGTTCGCCGGCACTGCAGAGAGAGAGGGCACGTGGTTTAGCCAGCCTTGGAGGGAGCAGGGAGGGCCTGGCCTTCTCCAGGGTGCTGATTACACCAAAGGCAAATCACCCAGGGTCTGTACTGCCCCCCCCCCTTAGACTTTTCAGAGCTTGCAGCCTCGGAGAGCGCCCCCTTGCATTTGGAGAGGGCAACCTTCCTGGTGAGTCCGAGTGAAGAGCGGAGTTGCGAGGAGGGAGGTGCAGCTGGGCAGGGTGGTCCTGATTTGGCCGCTAGGGGGCCACCTGCCTCAGCCTCCAGGCCAATTAAGCACAAGGGCCGGCTAGGGAGCCCCTGGCAAGCAATTCCCTGCTAACTGGGCAAGAGGCACTTGTTCAATGGCTGCTCCTCTTCTATTTAGCAGGCAGGGGGAGAGCGACTGCCCCCCTTTCACCCAGCACAGTGTCTTTTCTGGTGTCTGTTGCTGGTGGTGTTCTGCATCGTTTTTAGATTGTGAGCCCTTTTGGGACAGGGTGCCATTGAATCATTTGATTTTGTCTGTAAACCGCTTTGTGAACTTTTTGTTGAAAAGCGGTATATAAATACTGTTAAATAATAATAATAATAATTAATAATAATTTGTCCAGAAACAGCTGCCAGGGACACGCCCTGGCTGCCCCCTACGTTTTCTGGCCCTGGGCCCAAAGGGTACCCAGCAGCAGCCCACCCCTCGAATAGGACGACAGCAGAGCAGGGGTGGGTGGAGAGGGAGAGAGAGCTCCAGTTCTGAGCTTGCCAACAACCAGGAGACTGTTTCCATCCCCTGCAAAGAAAGGCCGTTTTGGTGGTGCGAGTCCCGGGATGGGATCAGGGAGCCTCCAGGCTGGCAGGGGGTCAGGGGTTCCTTCTCCTTCTGTCCGAGTGAAGCGGATCCTTGGGGACCTTTCCAGGCCGGTTTTCAAGCAGGGGTTGGGACAGCACTGCCGTGGTCACCGTGATGGATGTCCTGCTGTGCCAGGGAGTGGGGTTCCCTTGCTCCTGCCGGACCTCTGAGCCATGGGCACCGTCTGCCGTGCCGACGGGAGCAGCTGGCAGGATCTGGCAGGAGCAGCAGGACAGGAGGCTGGTGCTGCAGCGGTTCCAGCCTCCCGGCAGGTCATGCTGAGGGAGCTGCTGCTCCAGCCCACAGCCCCTGCCTTCCCCCTCCCACTACTACTACTGCTGCTACGGCGACTGTTGTTGTTCATGTGTATCCTGCTGCCTTTCTCCCCTGCTGGAGCCCTAGTCAGCCCCCGGGGGCTCCCAGGTGGTCTCCCCGCCAGGCCCGGCCTTCACGTTAGCTGGGCCCTGTGGCCCCTCGTCTTGCTGCAAATACCAGCCGCTTCTTGTCCTTCCAACTGGCAGGTACCGGAGCTTTCTGCGCCCCCGCTACAAAGTCGCCTATAAAACGGTGTCGGACCTGGAGTGGCGTTGCTGTCCTGGCTACACAGGCGACGACTGTGCCGAAGGTGGGGTGCCGCTCACCACTGCCCGGCCCCAGCCTCAACCTCAGCCTGGTCGACCCAACCTGTCTGGCTTCAGCAACACACTCAGTGGCCTTGGTGGAGAAGGTAGGAAGGGTGTGGAGAGAGAGGTGGCCTTTGCCTTCGCCACTTTGCACCCGCCGCAGCCCCGCCTCCTGTGCTTGAGCCCCTCCTGCCACGAGGGGAAGGGGGATGCCCACCTAGCAGACCCACTGTGTGGCCCAGTGGGGGTGGGTGGGGAGAGGAAGTGGGGATACGGGCAGTCGAACCGCAACGAGGCCCTGGACTCTTCGGCCTCTGCTGCCTGGAGAGGAAGCTTGTGGCCACCGTCTCCCTGGGTGGCCACCAGGCCCGCTTGCAGCATGTCCAGCGTCCGGCACCCACAACCCTCCACCCCAAATCCAGAGCCTGTGTGAGGGTAGATGAGCTGATGCAAGGGAGGGCGCAGCTGGGGGAGCAGCAGATGCAGAGAAGAAGAGGGCAGCGTGGCCTCCTCTTCCAGGCCGGAGAGGGCTCCCGCTGCCCGCCTCCGCCTTGGGCCGCCCCAGGGAGGGAGGGGCTGCGCTGCCAGACTCCTGCCTGTAACCTGATGCGGCAAAGACGGCCGCCTGCCGCTGGTCACCCGGCCTGTTTAGAGGCAGTGTGCCCTGAAGACACACCGGGGGGGGGGGCAGGTTCAGCCGCTGTAAGGGCCAGACTACGCCTTGCGCCAGGCTTGTCATAAACAGGTGTGCTCAGCCCCAGAAGCGTACCTGTGTCGACAGCGAGCAGGCGAGAGATGTGGGTGTGGGGACCACGACGTGCTCTTTTGAACAGCTTCCTCCTGCGCACCCAAAGCGGCTGTATCGGGTGAGGGTGCTGAGCTAGCAGGGCCACCCCTGCTCTGCCCTCAGAAGGGCTCAAGTCACCTGCTGGCCGGGCAGCACCCCTGAGGGTGACTGGCAACGAGCCTGGGGGGCCCTGTCAATCAGTGAGTGCTGGGCTAGGTGGCCCCATCGCACCCTCCCGCCTCCCCCTGGTCTGGCCAACCTCTATGCTGCTCCCCTTGGCTCGCCAGGCCCCTTGCACAGAGTGTGGCTGCCGCCGCCACCCTGCCGTGACCCTGCTGGGTGCAGAAAGAAAGCAGGGCTCCCTTGAGCAGGCGGGCGGGCCGCTGAGTGAAGCGGCCCAAACCTGCTGCCAGCCTGGGGAGCCAAACGCTCTAGCAGGGCAGGCTTAGCCTCTTGATTCCCCGTCCCCGGGGGGGGGGGCTGGGGCTGTGAGGCCTCGTGGCCGCCTCCCCTCCCTGGTGCAGCGTCTCCCTTGTCTCCTCCCAGGGCCCAGGGACTCGGAGAAGGTGCGGCAGCTGGAAGGGAAGGTGCAGACCCTCAGCAAGCAGCTGCAGGACCTGCAGGCCACCGTGCAGACCGGCAGCAGCAAGCTCGCGGAGGACCTGCGCCGGGCAGTCGAGGCCGCCTTGAATGGGAAGCAGCCAGCAGACGCCGCCGCTGCGCACCCCGAGATGAAAGAGACCCTCAACGAGATCCAGCGCCACCTGCAGCGCCTGGACAACCGCATCTCCAACCACGAGAACGGCCAGGGCCCTGAGAGCGGCGGAGCGGGTCTTCGTGGCGAGGTCTTGCAGGAGGCTGAACGGCGCTTGCAGGAGTCCTGCTCTTCCTGCCTGGTGGGGGTGGAGGGGCTGCGGCGGCAGCAGGCCGAGGACCGCGAGCGGATGCGGGCCCTGGAGAAGCTGCTCGCCTCTGTGGACCAGCGGCAGCGGGAGGCTGTGGACACCGTCCAGCAGCAGGTGGGCAGGCTGGCCGGGCAGCTGCTTCCCAAGGACTGCTGTCCGCAGCTGGAAGGCCGGCTGGGCGAACTGCAGCAGCGCCTGGATCTCGTCGCCACCGGTGGGCACCCTGGAGGCCAGAGGCCGCCCCCTCCTCCCTGGAGCGTGGACAGGCGCATGTCGGAGATGGAGAGCCGCGTCAACACCACGCAGCGCGGCCTGGAGGAGCACTTCCTGGACCTGCAGGTCCTGCTGGCGGGAGCGGACGAGCGGCTCCGCCGGGCCGAGGGGCAGCTGGAGTTCTTCTTCTCCCGCCTGAACGACTTCCAGAGCCATGTCAACCGGGCCCTGGCCAACCTGTCCCGGGACGTTGGCGGGCTGAAGGACAGCAGCCTGCAGCAGCAAGGGACTCTGGAGCGGGTGCAGGGGGCCGTGCACACCTGCACCCAGATCTGCACCCCAGCCAGCGGCAACCAGGACTCCCAGATCAGCAGCATCCTGAGCGACCTGGAGCGGCGGGTGCTGGACAATGAGGCCCAGCTGCGGCTGCAGGGCTCCGCCCTCCACCGGCTGGACCTTTCTGGCCCGCTGCGGGACCTGCATGGCCTGGTGAGGGCCAACAGCGAAGCCCTGGGCAAGCTGGCTGGAGAGGTGGGGGAGCTGGAGAGGCGGCTGGGGGCCTCCCTGGGCAGCGGGCCGCCCACAGACTGGGCGCTGTCCACCAATTACACCAACGTGCGCTTGAACCAACTGGAGAAGGAGCTCAAGGCGCTGGAAGGCCACACCTGTGGCCGGAGCTGCGCTCAGCTGCAGGGGGAGGTGGGGCAGCTGCGGGAGCACGTGGAGGCCTGCCAGGCGGCCTGCCAGCCAGAGCTGGGCAAGGAGCCGGCGGAGGCCCCCAAGCCCTTGGACGGCTTCAGCGTGACTGGTGGCAGCTCCAGCGTCCACCTGCAGTCCTTGCAAGGGGAGCTGTCGGACGTGATCCTGAGCTTCAGCTCTCTCAACGAGACGCTGGCGGGGCTGCGGGCCACCGTGGAGAAGCAGCACACAGACATCCAGGAGCTGGGCACCACCAAGGACCGCATCATCGCGGAGATCAACCGCGTGCAGCAGGAGGTGACGGAGCACCTGGGCGAGAGTGAGGAGCGCTTCCAGGGCCTGGGCCGCGAGATCCAGCACTTTGGCGGCAGCCTGCAGGCAGAGGTGTCTGGCTGTCGGCGCGCCTCTGGGGGCCTGGCGGAGCGGCTGGCCAAGCTGGAGGGCACCTGCGAGCGGCTAGACGAGGTGGCGGGGAGCCTGCGCAAGATCAAGGAGGGGCTGGACAAGCACGTCTCCGCCCTGTGGGGCTGCCTCCAGGAGGTGAACGGGACCCTGCGCACCCACGGGGCGCTGCTGGACAAGATCCACGGCAGCCAGCTGGGCACCATCCATCGCCGCCTCAGCACCCTCAATGGCTCCCTCCAGACCCTGCAGGGGCAGCTCCACGGCCTCACCGTGCAGGACCTCTCAGGTACCGCCGCTGCTGCTGCTGCTGCTGGGGGGCAGCTCTGGGTCTCCGCTCTTTTTGTCTAACTCTTCTACCCCTTCCCAGGGCCTCCCGGACTCCCAGGACCAGAGGGCCCTATGGGGAGACAGGGTCCTCCGGGCCCCTTTGGGCCCCCCGGAAAGGATGGAAGGACTGGCTCCGTGGGGCCCCCAGGTGAGGCGCTGGCCAGGTGCATAGGCAGAAGGGTCTCTACCTCTCCGAACTATTTCCTGCCCCAGTCCCTCATTTCCCTCCCCACGTGGGTGCCAGGGAGAGGGGGGCTTTGGGAAGGGCTCTGGAGGAGCCTCCACAGGGCGTCCAGCCCTGGGGGTGAGCAGGCAGTAGCAGCTTCTCCTAGTGCCGAGGCTGCAGCCCTGCGAAGGGAAGCAACTCGCCCCCCCCCCCCGCTTCCTCAGTGTGTGCACAACAGGGCTCACTGCCTGGTGACGGGTCCCGCCAGGAAGCGCAGTGTCTGCCCACCTTGGCAATGGCAGCCCCTTCTGGGCCGGGCCAAGAGTAAGGTGGACCCAACCATGGGCAGCTGGGGGGGGCAGTTCCCCCAACTGCAGGGTGCTGCTGCTTGAGCCCCCCCCCCTCCGTGCTAGTCATCAGGCTCTCTTCTCTTGCAGGTCTCCCTGGAGAACAAGGTAATGACCGCTGGCATAGTCTGTGGGGGGGGGGGGAGCTGCGAGGGAAGAAGTATTGCTGCTCTCCCTTGTGGCCAGACAGAGACCCTGGAACAGCAGGGAAGACGGGGCCTGTCTGGGACTGAGGGCGGAAGCGCCCCCCCCCCCCCCCGGTTCTGTGTGTAGCCGGCACCCGGCTTCTCCCGTTTTGTAATATTCCAGGTGAAGGAGAGAGCCGAGCATATTTGCCAGAGCAGTCAGGAAGGGGCCGAGTGCCGGGTGAGGTCTGTCTCTGGGCTGTGTTTCCCCGTTAGGGCGCGCACTCACGCACCCCCCTGCTGCAGCAGCAGCTCCAAGCCAGTGGTCTGCAGAGCTGAGGGCTGCTCCTGGTGCTGCCCTCCTGCCCAGACCGGAAACCCTCTCGCACAGGCCAGCCAGGGACCCTCAGCTGACTGCATTGGCTTCCCTCGGATTCATGCCCTTGTTTTTTCACAAATGCCACTGCCGCCTTCCACAGAAACAGAAAGCCGCACTGGAAGCGCCCAAACCTGTATTTGTCATTTCCAAAAGCACCGGGAGGGTAGGGGGTGTCAATCGCCTTCTCCTCGCAGGGACCCCCTCCCCAGCGTCCCAACTGGCCCTTTTCTGCCTTCCGTGGAGTCGCCAGGGCAGCAAGCGACAGTGGCCCATGCGGGGGGGGGGGGGGAGGAAGCCCAGAAGTGGGGAGGGCACTTCTGGCAGAGTCCTGCTAACCTGCCTCCGCCTCCTCCTCTGGTAGGTCTGCCGGGTCCAGCAGGAATGACGCTCAAAGTTGCCTTCACAGCAGCGCTGACCTCCCGGCACGTGGAAACGGGAACCATCCCTTTCGACAGAGTGCTGGTGAACGACGGCCACTTCTATGACCCGGAGACAGGTCAGTGGGCTGAGTTGGCCCTGAGATGTGGCTCCCATGTCCTCCCCTGTGTGCCAAGCCCTGAGCCCTATGGATGGGGAGGGCTAGACGTGGCCAGGTGGCCTCGTGTCTTCTCGGAGGGCACGGGGGCAGCAACCTGGAACTGCCAAGCTCTGTGGGGTGGGGTGGGGAGGGCTGGCTGGAGCGGCCCAGGCCCAGGCCTCCCTGCAGCAGCCTTGCAGGCCCCTCTCGGAAGAACTGAGCCTGTGGTGGGGTGGGGGGAGCCAGCCTGCCTCTTAGCCTCTCCTACAGATGTGCCTTTCCTCCTCCCTCCCTCCCTGCAGGGATCTTCACGGCTCCGGTTTCCGGCCGCTACCTGGTCAGCGCCGTCCTGACTGGGCACCGGGGCGAGAAGATTGAGGCCGTGCTGTCTCGCTCCAACCAGGCCATCGCCCGTAGTGACTCCGCTGGCTTCCAGCCCGAAGGCCTTGAGAACAAGCCTGTGGCGGACAGCCAGCCCAGCACGGGGGCGGTGGCAGTCTTTGCCCTCGTCGTCCCCATGGAGGCCGAGGAGACCCTGTGTGTGGATCTGGTCTCTGGCCGGCTGGCTCGCTCTCCAGACGAGCCCCAGACCGTCTTCAGTGCTGCTTTGCTCTACGAGGAGGGGGTCGGGGGGGGCTAGGTGCTTTCTGGGCTGGGGGGAAAGGGAGTGAAGAGGAGTCCCCTCTCAGGGCCCCAGGAGGGTCTTCTGGAGTGTAGGCCTCCAGCTCAGCTCGTGGCGGCCTGAGTGAGGAGGAGCGAGTCCTTTGGCGCTGCTGCTGCTGTCCCCTCACCCTTCCAGCACCTCCCCCCCCCGCCAGAAGCCGAGCACGAGACAGGCAGAGACTGGGGGGGGGGGCCTTCCAGGCACTGCTAGCTGAGGGCTGTGGGAGCCACCCCCCCCCCCCCGGCAATCTCTGTGCTCGCTGTCCTGTCAGTCCCCCAGGTGTAGGGTTCAGAGGGGTGAAGACTAGACTGTGCATGCAGGCCAGCCACGGGACTGGGAGAGGCTGAGAGAGAGGGGGGGTCTTTTCTGTTATTTATCTGTGTCTGTCATGCCCCGGAGAAGCCACGCCACCCTCCCTCGCCAGCCAGCCAGCTTCCTGCCCTGCTCACGCTTCACGGCTGGGACTGCCGCAGAGCTGCTCAACGGCCAGGCCAGGCCCACCAGAAGTGCCACCCCCCTCAGGAGCCAGCCAACACCCCCAGGCTGCTGCCAAGAGACA
Organism: Plestiodon gilberti rubricaudatus; assembly: GCA_026170595.1. Taxonomy (NCBI): domain Eukaryota; kingdom Metazoa; phylum Chordata; class Lepidosauria; order Squamata; family Scincidae; genus Plestiodon; species Plestiodon gilberti. The sequence goes on along the minus strand of JANXHW010000001.1, from coordinate 614,081 downwards.
CCCTCCTCCTCAGCACTCTTCTCCAGTGCAAGCCGGGAGAAGCGGTGGCCGGCAGAGGCAGCGGCGGTGGGTGGGTGCCCAGAGCCCGTCTCGGGAGCTTTCCCCCGTGGCCGTACTGTGTCGTGGCCGTACTGTGTCGTGGCCAAACTGCTCTAGTTACAATGACTGAATAAAGAGAGACAACTTTTTTTAAACCCCCCCCGTGGTGCTGCCGCCTCCTTGTGTGTGTCTGCTCATTCCTTGCAGCTTCCCGCGACCCCCTCCCACCTCCACCTGTGACACAAGCAGAAGGCAGAGGCCGTTGCCTGGAGGAGCTGAAGAAGAAGGATGGATGTGCCCAAATGGCTGGACACATTGCTGGGCCTCTGGCGCCATTTTCGGCGGGGGGGCAAAGGCATTGTCTGGGGGCAGCAGCGGAGGCCCTCTCCCTGCAGGCAGTGGGGAGACCAGGCTGGCGGGTCACAAACGCTGTTTCTTCACCCTATTTTTAGGGGTAATTTCCTGCCCCAGGAGCACAGCAGTGTGCAGGTCTAGGGGACATTTTCACTGACTTGCTTGGGGCAAGCCATCCCCCATGTAAAAGGCCGGACCGTTAACCATTTCCATCCTGGGAGCAAAAATGTGCCCGGGTTCATGACACCAGAAATGAATTGGTTGTCCCCTTGAGGTAGCTCTGGAATAGCTATATATACACGTATGTTCTAGATAAAGCTCTGCTGTAGCAGGCAGCCATGCCACGGGGGGGGGGGGGGGAGCGATCGGACAGCCCGCAGAAGGTAAGTCATCATATAACCTCTTGATTTTATGCCAATAAAGATCTATCATTATTTATCTGTCTACCTCTGGTAAGCTGTCTGATCAACTATGGGTAGGGGCAATAACGAAATAAAAACATATAACACCACTTTCAGCAATTTTATTTTGGAAAACACAATTTCCGATGGCCTCTACCTATGGGTCTCGGACCTACACCGGCCATTTTGCTGGTGTATGTCCAAGGCCAGGAAAGGGGCAGGGAGGCTTGGGAAAGGCCGGGGGTCAGGTCTGGCGCAGGCCGGTACCACCAAGATCCACCCCTCCCGACCACGCCATGCCTCTGCCGGCAACTTACCAGCGCCGACGGAGGCCTCTGGAGAGTGCCGCACCGCTGCCCGTTGGAGGCAGCGGCCAGGAAGCGCGCAAGCAGCGGACCCGCTTCCACACCGCCGTAAAGTGCCTTGTGCGGCTGGGATGCTAGTTCCAGCAGTGCAGGGCCTCGATAGGATTGGGGCCCAAGTTTCATGAGCTGCTGCCTGTCATGTCTCTGCCCCGGTTCTTTATGTTACCCCAAAGACAGGCCTGCTGCCCCCCCCCCTCAAACCCAAGCGTTGTGTGACAGGGTGGCCCAAAGCTGGGAATGGAAGGACGGGGTCTGGTGTCATTCGATGCACACTTTCCTGGGAGTAAGCCACTGAAATCACTAGGAGTTCTTTCTGAGTAGACATGCATAGGACTACACGGGGGGGGGGATTGTGTGTGCTTCTGCTGAGGGGTGTACAGTGTACGACATCTACTGTCTTTACAGTCAAACATACAGTAATTAGATTGCCTGAGGATTACCTCACCAACCAAAAAGCCTCTTTTTTTCCTCCAGTTTCTGAACGGGGGAAATCAGAGTTTATGTGGCATTTAAAAGGGAAAAGTCCAAAGAGGGCCACAAGGTGCAAGACGTCATTTTGGCCCTTTGAAGAGAAAGGGCTCAGCTGGGAAGCCGACGGGCCAATCCGTTGGCCAGCAGCCATGACTTCCACGGCTGGTGGTTCCAAAGACAGTTTGTGGCTGACCCATAGCTCAGGATGTCAGAGAGCCAGCCCTGCTGTTATGGCTGGATCTCCCCCCACCCTTTTCTTCTTTCTTTTCATAGAATCATAGAGTGGGAAGGGACCCACAAGGCCATCTAGTCCAGCCCTCCGCCTGTAGCAAGAAATCCTCCTAGAGCAAGGGTTCTCAACCCCAGCGAAGTACCACCTCTGGCACCACTTTCCTGCTGCGTACCACCAAACGTTACTGGTAATGACATCATCGCCAGCAGAGGTGTTGCCAGGGGGGCCCCTGGGCAACAAGACTGCCATATCAGTGGCACATCAGCGGAGGCGGTGAGGGAGAAAGGCGGCGACGGAGGCCTAAGGAGCATCCCTGCGGGTGGGCGGCGGCGAGAAGGCATGTGCCCGCCCCCCAGGTACCTTTTTGCGCCACTGGTGCCATTTTGGGGGGTGGGCCGGTGAAGTCACTTCCGGTCGGTGATGTCACGGGGATTGATTTTTTTGCTGCTCCCCCCCCCCCCCGCAGGGTGTTCATACGCCACTGATTGCCAGTTTCTTCCAAGTTTTTGGAGTAGAGTGACACCTTGCTGGTCAAAATCCCTGATTCTTTAAGGACTCTGGGCGTTGCTGCAATGTGCAGAACTGAGGGTAGGCTAAATTATTAGGGGTACCTGGGTGATAAATGTGTTACTTGGGTCGTGAATGGGAAGAGAATTCTTCCTAATCAGGAAAGATGTCGGTAAACAGTGGCTTCAAAGGGTTGCCAGCCAAAATACAAATGCACACTGGGCAGAAGGCATGAGTGCCAGGGGGGTGTCTGGCATAAGGACATAAGAAGAGCCTGGCTGCTGGATCAGGCCAAAGAAATGCCCATCTAGTCCAAATGCAGGTACAATATACAGCTGAAGGTATAATATACAGCATTCACGGAGGGCAATTAGAACATGTGAGATGCATGAAAGGGTGACGAAGTCGCACTTGACGGATGCCAAGCTTAGGCTGTCCTTGCAACAAGACTCCCCCCCCCCTCCAGCCAGCAGGAGCCTGGAGACACATCCAAGACCTGGGGGGTGGGGGGAATCAGACACCCAGAGGAACGCAGACCAGCCCCCCCCCCCCCCCGCCAGCACAGAGACTGCAGGTGTGTCCAGGCTGTTCCCTGACAAGCTATTCCCAGCACTGAGTAGCACAAGGTCGGGTGGCAAGACCTGTCCCCCTCACAGCGACATCATCACCAGTCCCCGTTTCACCAAGAGAGCAGGAGGGACACACAGGCAGGGGTCTGGAGGGGGCAGGTAGGCAGGCAGCCGGGAAATAAGGCCATGGCCCCCCCACCAGGCGCGTCAGGTGGGGGGGAGGAAGAGGACACTGGGGCCACGCTGGCCTCGAAGCAGGGGTGCCAAATGCCCGTCCGGTCTGCAGGGAAGGGGAGCAGGCCTCCTGCAGGCCTTTCCAGGGCTCCATCTTGGGGGCCTCCAGCAGAACCAGCAGCTCAGAAATCTTCATCCCAGCCAGAGAATTCCTCCTCGGGCAGCTGCCCCGAAACAGAGAACCGCTTGAAGTTGGCATAGGGGGCGCCCTGGAGGAGGAGGAAGAAGAAGAAGAACTGGGGAGCTGGGGCAGTAGTTTCCGCGAGCTGCCAGTACCGTAAGGGTGTGTGTGTGTGTGTGTGTGTGTTTCCATCCCAATTCCTACCTGCTTGAGCAGCACCAGAGTGGGGGCCTCAATCTGACGCAGTGCCAGCTTCTTCCAGGAGAGGGCGCTGAACCACCTGTAGGATAGAGGCAATGCATGGTGAGCAGAGAGGCGCAGCAGACTGGCCAGGAGGCAAAACCCATCCGGCCGAGGATCTGGCCCCTTTCCAGTCTGGCGTTCAGCCAGGGGCGGGTTCGGCCCCTGAGAGCTGTGTCTCCATGGGTTCTGCCTGTCGGCAGCATTCAATGCCATCAGCCCCCTAGTGTCCTTCTGGGTCGCCGGGGTGGGGACGGCCTGCTGCAGTGGCTCTGATCCTTCCTGGCGGGCCTGATCCAGAAGGCGGTGCTGGGGGCTCCTGCCCATGGCCAGGCCAGTGGCTTGCAGGGAGCGGTTTGGGGGCCTGCTCCCGTACCGTCATGCGTAAGGCTGCCTCCTGCAACCCTAGAAGAAGCACTCTTCTGGACACAAGTACTACGTAGGTACACATAGGGTTGCGCCGGCAATTTCGTTGTTCTCGGCCAATGGGTTGTGTTTTCCACCTGCGGGGGGCCTGGGGAGCCTTTGCTGCTGCTCCCTCCGCCCCAGCGGCCGTCTCCCTCCCTCCCTCCCTGCAGAGCACATACCTGTGCTTCCGGATGCCCCGGATTCCACTGCTGGTGTTGCCCAGTCGCTGCCCTGGTCGGCGCCTGCGCAGTGAGGGAGTGGGGAGAAGAGGGTCCACGTTATTCCCCCTGCAAGTGCCCACTGCCACTTCATTGGCAGGCCCTGGAGCAGCAGCTGGCGTTGCCCGCGACTCCTGCTTCGGCTTGGCCCCAACAAGCAAGCCCAGGGCAGAGGAGGCGCGACGCGCCACGACCCTCCATGACCCCACACGCACAGACAGCATTCCCCCAGCGGGGTGCACCTGCAAAGCTTGGCCACAAGAGAGCAGGCAGCCTCGCTCACAAAGACGGGGAAGGAGAGGACGCCGTCCATGATCCTGCTGTAGATCTTCTGGGGCTCAGCACTGTGGAAGGGGGGTCTGGCGAGGAAGAGGAGGGAGAAGAAGAAGAAGAAGAAGAAGTCAATGCCACACTGGGGTCAGGAATGGGGCATGGCATGGGGGACGCACCTCTGCTGCTTTAGAGCCAGGAAGACACCCCCCCCACACCCCCACTTTCCAGTGGCGTAATGGCAAGTTCTGAAGTGCAGGAGCTCCTCATACCCAGCCGTGGCCCACTAAGACTGTACAGCAAAAACTCAATCTTAAACGTCTTCATTTGTATGTTTTCTTCTGCTGCCACTTATTTCTATTTTGGAACTTATTGAGATGTATTTTTCAATTAAGTATGCTTCATCCCAAACTCTTGAAGTGGGCTGCAATAGTTTAAAACAAATTAATAAAAATTGAAAAGTGGCATAAGAATATTCCAAATACTAAATATAAAGTATATTACAGTATAACCCCCTGCATATTTACTCAGAAGTTCCACTAGCTTCTAGTGCCTGTGTCTTATAGGGTTCCTCATTCAATGAAATGGAACAAAGAATCATTTTCTTTGGGGAGAAAAGGCATATGATCCAGGCATATCTTCTCCCCTCTTTCATCCATCCACCCCCCTCCGCCCAATCCGTCTAGGGCAGGGATCTCCTGACGCCTGAGGCAGCAGGCCAAATGCTGCCCCCCTTCTCTGACGATGTGCCAGCCTCTGCTCCCCCCGCTCTCCAGTGCTCCAGCTCAGCCCTCCCCTCCCCACTTCCTCTTCCTCTCTGTCCCCCTCTTCCTTTTCCAATCCAGGAGCAGCAGCAGGAGGCGCAGTGGACAGAGATGCCCCACCCCCAATCTGCTGCCGGTTTCACTTGGCCACTTGGATGGGACGGCCCTGATCTGAGGGCAGGTCAGACTGGCCCTTAGGCACCTTTCTCAGTTTGCCTCCTGTGAGTCTTCTCAGCTCAGGTCTTTCAAAGGCAGCCCCTGAGCACACCTGCTCCTGCTGACTGTAGGGCGGCCCCAGCGCGCTGCTCCCACCCGCTTGCCTGGCCCCCCTTGACGGCCCCGTCCAGTTGCTCCTCCTCCTCCATGCACCATGACAGAATCCCTACGCACTGACGTAGGGCATTGCCCCGCTACTGAGGGGGCCTCCTGGCAGTGGCCACTGATTGGCCCCTCCCACCCCTGCGGAACGGGCGCTCTTCCCAAGCCCGCCGCTGCTGCCGTCTTCTGCAGGTGGGGAGAGAAACACCCGCTGGCGGGGGGAGGTCAGGTGGGTCACCTTCTCTCCTGCCCAACTGCTCCAGGGGAATGGCCCATAGCAACTGGGGACAGGAGGCCCCAGCACCTCTCTCGCCATTCACAGGGCGCAGCCTCCCCTTCCCTCTCCGTGCCCTGGTGCCCACCACCTGCTACGAGGCCCCAGGAATTGGGGGGGGCACCCTATTGCTGCTGTGCTAGGAGGGGGAGGGGCCTCACCGTCCTACAAGCATCTCAAAGATCAGCACCCCGAGTGTCCAGAAGTCCACTGCGTAGTCGTGGCCTTCATGGCGCAGGATCTCCGGGGCCAGGTATTCGGGGGTCCCACAGAAGGAGTAGGTCTTCTCCCCACGCCTCAACGCTTTGGCAAAGCCAAAGTCCACCTGCCAAGCAAGAGGGGAGTGGGAGAGAGGGGAGGGCAGCACCCCCCCCCACTAACGCCAGGGCAGACACGGAGAAGCCTGGCCAAGGAGGGGGACGCGCCGTCAATCAGCGTGCCCCTTGAGGGTGCCCTGGCGAATGCACCCACCGCTGCCAGCCCCCACCCCATCCCACCCCCTGTACAGCAGAGCTATCCTGGAGGAGGCATCTCTTTTCCTGAGGGCGTCATGGGCACCGGGAGGGGGGGGAGGTCCAGAGCATCTTTTAAATGTGGGACACTTGAAGAGCAAAGAGTGCCTCTGGGCATGTTCAGAGTCTGTTCTCCCTTCCCACCACCCCACCCACAGTTGGGGTCCGAGTTCCGATCCCAACCATGTGCTTGCAAGGCGGCTGGCTGGGGGCCCCAGGACCTCTCTCTCCCCTTCCCAGAGCTGGAGCTACCAGCTTGACGTAGCCCTTGGCGTCCAGCATCAGGTTCTCCGGCTTCAGGTCCCGGTACACGATGCCCAGGCGGGTGTGTAGGTAGTCCAGCGCCTCAACCACACAGGCGGAGCAGAAGACGGCTGTCGGCTCCGAGAAGCAGCGTCTGTGGCGGGACACAACAGGGTGATTATGGGCAAACGCCCTCAGCCACTCAGGACGGACAGCCTGGCTGCAGCGTCACCCGTTCTCCCCCCCAACACTGCCTCAAAGGTCAGGTGTGGGGGAGCCCCCCCCACACTCCTGGTCCGTTGCTGGAGCGTGTCCTCCATGCTGGGGGGGGTGGGGCTTCTATGGGCCAAGAAGCGGGGGGGCTGGGGTTCACAGCCGGCGCTTTTCCAAAGTTCCACTCTTGGCCCAGAGCCCCCCATGACGGCTCTTTCCCCCAGCCTTCCGGCCAAGCTCACAACACTGCTGGCATTTTCTGCCCCACACCCTACCAGCCCCCCACAGCTGCCTCTCCGTACACCTCACGCAGTTTGGCCCACAGCTCGCCTCCTTGGCAAAACTCCAGCAGCAGGTAGACGTGCCGACTGTCCCGGAAGGTCCCAAAGAGCCTGGAGGAGGGAGGGAGGGAGGGAGTGAGCCTGCCTGCTGGCCAACAGGGGGCACTGCTGCCCTTCAGACCCTCTTGCCCTAGCCAGCCCACCCAGACTCAGGCGGTGCCAGTCCCAACCCAGGACGCACAAGCCAGCCCGGGGGCACCTGTCTGCAGAGCCAGCCCCCAAGGGAGGGGCACCGCCTCTCATCTTCAGCTCCTGGGCACCGGCGAGGCTCCACAGGCAGGCAGGCAGGCAGGCGGCAGGCAGGCAGGCAGCAGGCAGGCAGCCTTTGGATGGAAGAGCACCAGAAAGCCCTGAGGCGGCTTCCAGTTGGACGTCCTCCGGGTGGGCCTAGCTTCCTGCTTCCAACCACATGCCCCCCCCCGGGAAGTCCCACTCTGCCACGGGGGGGGGGGAATGTTAGTTAACCCTCCCTCTGAAACCCCGGGGAGTCTCTCGCAGGCAGGGGGACAGGCTGCATTCAGCTCCCTGCTGCTGCTGCTTCCAGCCCTGAACTGTCCACCCACCCCAGCCCCTTTGCAAGAGATGGGGACTTTTCCCCCTCTTTCCCCTGAAGATGTGGGCTAGGACCTGGGAGGCCACCCCCTGCAGGCCCCACTTTTAAAGCAGGCCCAGTCAAGCCTCGTGACCTGGACAGTGGGGGCGACGGACGGGAGCTTCCCTCCCTGAGGGTCAGCTCGGTCCCTGCTGCTGGTTTAAGGAGGCGCCTTGTTGAAAGAGCCTCCCTGGCCCGGAGCCGTCGGCCACGGATCGTGGGGATTGTTGTCACCCAGTGTGGCACCTGCCATTCCTGGGGCTTGTGCTGTCCTGGACCCGGGCGTTCCGGATGAGACAGACTGGTTAGCTGGAGGATCTTTTCCGGTTTGACTTCTGACCTGGTCTGGCTGGGGATGGAATGGAGACCACCTGGGCACCTTCGCGGGCAATCTGTGCTGGGAGAGGGCCAGGGAGGGCAGAGCCACCGGGATTTTTCTGGTCAGCAGCCGCCCTTTTGAACCATCTGGACTGACCAAGGACGGGGGGGGGCACCTTATATAGGTGGTTTCGGGAAGGGAGAGTGCAGCAGGAGGCGATGGGGGACTTGGCCACTGGGGTGCCGCCAGGCTCCCTCTGGTCCCTGATGCCTTTTCACATCTCCATGTGAAGCCACGTTGACCTCTGGAGGTTTGGGCAGAGGTGTGGTCTGTGCTGGAGCGCAGGTGTAGTGTCGCCTGCAGGACACTGGGGGGCAGCGCGTTGCCCAGGAGGCCGCCTGTCTCAGACAGGTGCCCTCTTCCAAAGGTGGCTAACACCCGTGCGGCGGCCAGCAATGTGCCTGCTTGTGACGTGCGAGTCAAGGGTTTTTCATGGGAACCTTTGGGCTGAGCAGGAAGCTAGTGGGGAGCCATCAGGAAAAGTGGCTTCTGCTGTAGGACTCCATCTACTGCTGCCGAATCCACACTCGCAGGCAGACCCCCCCCCCTTTCCAAGAGGTTCTGATAGGGCCACCAGCCCAGTGCAGAGCCCAGGCTAGGCTTTGGGGGTTTTCTCCCCCCCTCCACTGGAACACGAGTGTCGTTTGCTTGCTTGTTTTTCCTTTACAACCAGACCTTCATCCTGCCCAAACACAGGCTGCATCCCGGCTATGCTGAGGCAGGTGAGCCAGAGACAGCCCTGGCCGGCCGCGAACCAACCACTGGAGACGTGTTTCCCCATGGCGATGGGGGGGGGGGCAGTCCAAGGAAGGAAGGCAGACCACTGTTGCCTTCTCCTCAGCAGCAAAAATGTGGCGCACGCACCAAGCACACTGATGCGCAGTGTTGGTACATGACCTTCATGGACCATGGCACATAGAGCCAGTCGGACTGCTGTCCGACAAAAGACAGGACCTCCTGACGAGGCCACTCTCACGGGGTCGCATCCAGAGACGGCGAGCGGGGATGAAACTCGTGGACTCCTGCATGTGACGTTGCGAGGGGGAGCCAGAAAGGGAGTCTGTCTGCAGGAGGCGGGGGCAACGTCTAGTCCGGGGCAGACAACTCAGGGGGTCTGTCTGAGACCTGGTCTGTCTGACGCCCCCAGGCAGGGGGACCGGCTCTGGGAGCCTGCATCACCCACGGAGACGGACATGCTGGGGGGGGGGGGGTCCGGCCAATCCAATCTGCCAGCAGAAGCGGATGTGACTTTCCGCCAGCAAGCGCAACAGCTGGCAGGCAGCGAGAGCCCCCCCCCAGCTGTGTGGTAACAGCCCCAGGATGCCCCCTCCCTCTCTCAGCCTTAACCTGCCTGGTCCAGTTCCTTTGCTGCCATGACCACTGACCCGATGCTCTGGCCTCCGCAGGGGGGGGGACCCCGGGAAGGTGGGGGCTCTTGCCATGCATCCGGCAGAGGGGATCTCCAAGGCGACCCCCCCCCCCACTGCCTGGCCTGGCAGTGCTTGCCACGTTTTCATTCTGGAATATGAGTGAGTAGTGGGGAGGAAGGAGGGTGCAGGGCCCCTGCCTCCCCACCACCCCCAGGCCAGGCAGGCGCCCACACTGCCCCCTCCAGCTGAGGAAGCCTGTGGCCGTGGCTGGGATTCCCGCCTCTGCCGGATTTTCTGTGTTGATCTGGTGGCCACTTGGCACTTCTCCAGATCACCTCGTGACGCTGTCCGGTTTGTGTTGCTCTTGCAAACCACCCTGCGCCCCACGGAGACGGGTAGGCGGCAGCAGATACCGCTCTTTCCCAGTGAAGGTCGAAGGGCAGCCTTTCCGAACGTGGACTAGTCTGGGCCAGCCCGTTCCTAGCCACAATCCAGGCCGTGCGCTGAGGATGGCTTCTTCCGCCCGGGGGGGGGGGCAGCCATGGCCTCCAGGACACAGCCTGCTCCCCTTTCTGGCTCCCCGGCAAGCTGGGGGAGAGGGACCTCCCCTTTCTGCCCTGGCCCCGCCCACCTGACGATGAAGGGTGAGCGGCTTTCCTGCAGCACCTTCTTCTCCATCAGGACGTGCTCTTGCTGCTGCTTGCGTACCACGTGGTCCTTCCGGAGCCGTTTGAGGGCAAGGAAGTGGTCCTGACCCCCCTCCACACAACGAACCTGGGGGGGGGGGGAAGAAGGCAGCACAAGTGGTGGTCCCTCCAGCCAGACCGGGAGGGCAGGGAAGAGTCTGCACGCTCAGCCATTCTCCACCCTGGCGGGGGAGTGGCGGACTGGGGGAAGGACAAAAAGGGGGTGGGACGGGGGTGCAGACGTGGCCGTCATCCCGGCTGGGCATCTGAGGTCACGGCTGGACAGCTGCTGCTGACAGCAGCCCGGGGGGGGGGGCTGAGAAGTCTGAAACTTGGCAAACAACAGACTGGTCTGAGGCTTCCAAGACCAAGCCCCCCCCCTGCCCGCCCCCCCCCATCCTGCTCTGGTGACATCTTGGCATGTTTCCTGTGTAGCCCTTTCTGCCAAACTCTCCCTGACACCCCCTTCTGGGACCTCAAAGCATCCGGAAAAACGCCTCCCTTCTTTTGCCTGCCCTGCGATGCAGAAGCAGGGCTTCTGGGCCCACACAACACCGTGGGAAACTGAGGCAGGACCAAGGCGGGCTGCATTGGCCACGAGGAGGACACGTAGGAGGAGGGAAATGGAAGTGAGGGTTCTGCAGCGGGGTGGCAGCCAGCGACCCACCCCCCACCCCAGGTGCCACCCCAGGTGCCTCCCCTCCCCAGTTCTTACCAGTTCAACGGTGCCAAAGCCACCGGTCCCCAGGAGCACTGGTCTCCCTCGGTGCTCCCCCTCCTCATAGAAAACAGGCAGCAGATCCTGAAGCCGCAGGGGGGCTGGAGGCCCCTGGAGGAATGAGCCCCTGCAGGGCCAGAGAAAGGGGAGGCAAAGCTGGAGCAGGCCTCTCTTTGCACACGGCCGGCTGTCTTGCTCTCCTGAGGGCAGACCGCCCAGCAGTCCCCAGACCCACTCCCACAACAGGAGGACAGCCTCTGGCAGCTACGGAACTGAGCTGTGAACCAGGGCTTCCCAGAACAAAGCTTCGCTCATAGGGGGACCTTTGGCAAGCAAGCCCCTCCCTCTCAGCCTCAATCTTACCAGCTGTGACATGGGGACACGGCTGTTTTTGTTGGGAAATTGGGCAACTTCCGTATGCTGGACACTGGAGGGGGTGTCTGTGTTGGTTGATCACCTAAGTACCTAGGTAGACCCTCTTGTCTTTGACCCCTCATTGTCTTAAGGAAGGGGCGTGGCCCCAAACCCAGTTTCCTTCTTCTTCACCCTTCTCTCACTCTCTTCTGCATCTGACCACTGACCAGGGAAGACGTGGCAAGCTGCCCTCCAGCAGCCCAGCGCCATCTTTCCAGCATGCCTCCACGCAGAGAGCCCTAGCTTTAGGAGGGTTCTGTCCTTTCAGGTTTAGTGTATCCTCTGATGTGAATCAGACGTTGTAGATATGAATGAAAACTGTAAGTAAACTTCTTTTTGCAACTTCAATCAACTATGCCTAGTGTGTTTTCTCTAGCCAAGTAAAGCTAAGCAAGTCTGCCACGTGGGTGGGGAGTAAGACAGAGTAAAGGAGAAGGGAATGGAGCGACTAATAGCTACCCCCCCTAAGGGAATTCCAACAGTTTTAAGGCTGGGTGGCCCTCCCTCCCTGAGCGCTGGCTCTTTGCTGTCACGTCTGAACCCCCCCCCCCGCCTGCGGAGCCCAGCATCTCCAGCAGGGGCCTAAAAGGAGGGAGAGGGAGGCAGAGTCTGACTGGGGGGCAGGTGCTGCCAGGGCGGAAGGAGGGCTGCCCTGAACAGCTGGCTGCTGCTGCTGCTGCTGCTGCCGCCCGCACCACAGCAGGGACCCCAACGCTGCCCACTTGCCACCCCCCCCCAGTGACGATGCTGATACTAACCGCCGGGGCTCAGGGAGAGGAGGGGCTTCCTGCACCGCCACGTCCCTGCAGGGAAAGAAAGACCGCATGAGCAGAGAAGCCCTCCCCTCGGGTTCTCCACTGGCCCCAGAGGCCCCTCCCCATTTCAACCCACCCCATTCTGGCTAAAAGCTGGTGAACTCATTCCCACAGCCTCTTCACCCCGTCACCCCGGGGGGGGGATGCAGTGGGGGGGGGGGCGCAGGAAGATGCCTCAGATACAGCCTGGGAATGCAAAATGTGGCAGGCACTGTTCTGCGCTTATCAGGATTCCCACAAGGACCCCTGGCGAGAGGATCCCCCCAGGGCTGAAGGGGAAAGAAAGGACCCTCCCTGGGGAGCAGGTCCCAAGGGAAATGAAGACACCCCCCCAGGCAGGAAGATGCCCCTCCTTTCAGCTCCACAGGGTGGTCCACCAGCTCCTGCCTGGAAGACTGGGGAAGGCTGCGGGCAAGACAGACAGGGGCCGCTGCCCTGGTTCTGCTTAAAGCCAAGTTCTGCAGAGAGAAAGACCCCAAACAGCCTGCCGTGCCCCCCCGTCCAGGGGCGTGGTGGCGGCGGAGAGGACCATGAGCAGCCGGGTGGGGCAGGGCAGGGTGGGGGGCAGAGAGAGGCAGCCTCCTGGTCAGGATCAGAAGAAGGAAACGCCAAGCAAGTAGCCCCCTTGGAATGTCACTGGGATGGGGCAGGGGGGCAGGGAGGGGCGTCTTAGTGGATCCCAAAGCGGAGGGTTGTGGCTCCTCTGCACCTAGGACCATAACATGGGGCCTGGCTTGGGGGGAGGTCCTTTCTATGAGAGGCAGGACCGCCGGTGCCCTGGCAGCTCTAATCAGAAGCCCCCCCCCCAATACTTACTGCTCACGAGCACACATTGGGCTCAACTCCTGGAAGTCTCTAAAAGGGGAAACAAGGGCTGTTAGCAGAGACCTAGACTGACTGGGGAACCACCTGGCCTCCCACCCATCACCCTCCCCTCCCCTGGAATGGGGGTGAGAACCCCCCCCTCATCAAAGCCAGGGCTGGGGATCAGGACAAGCGAGCATTTCTGACCCACGGTGGGAACCCTGGGCCTCAACACCTGGAGAAGTTCCAGACCAACTGGCCTTTGTCTCTACGGGGAAGCGGCTTTGGCAGGGCGGGGGGGGGGGCAGTTTTGAGCGGCTTCCCCTCCTCCCCAGGGTTCTGCAAAGATAAACAGACACCAGGAACCCTGCAGGAGAAAAAAGAGCTGGGGAGGGGCTTCTCTGCCTGCTCTCCCCATCAGTTTGGGAGCCTGCCACAACCTGCCCTTTAAACGACGCATTGTGCCGCACCCAGAAATGAGAGGCCACTAAAATATGCTGATGATGACCACCCGGAAGGCCACGTTTGCAGCAGGCACTTTATGTGTCTTTTTCTTGTCCAGACAACTAGTTTTTGAGAGAGGCGAAGGCCATTTGAAAGCAGAATCAGTGCTGTGAACGACTCTGTGCAAACAGGTTTGGCAGGTTTTACTTTTGCTTCCACAACCTGTTGGACAGGGAGGACCGTGGCCATTCCACAAGGAAGGTTTCCGCGGCCACTTTCAGCCCACCCGGAAACGACTGTCTGTCTCTGGTCTCTGCTGACTGACTTTGGCCTTCCACAAGCCTAAGACAAAGCAGGGGGCTCTCTGACGTGCCGAGCCAGGCCAGGGTTAGGGCTGCCCACCCCGCCTGGGGGCAGAGGCCCTCCCTTCCTCCCTCTAGGCTGCAAGCCAAACAGGGTCCTTCCTTCCTTCCCCTCTCTCTGCCCGCCCTGGGATTTCCTCGGAGACGTTCCATGCCCGCAGAGCAAGGCCTCCTCCACCGCCAAGCCGCTTCTTTGGGTGGCTGAAGCAGGGACAGACTTGCAGCAGGTGGGGGCATGAAGCAGTGAGAAGCGGGGGGGGGGGCGCAAGGGCCAGGAAAGACGGGGGCTGCTGGAGGCTTGTTTTACGTCTTCTGCTGCGATGGGAAGCGTGGCGACTGCTCACTGCCCTGGTCCAGCCTGGCCCGCTGGGTGGTGGAGGGTCCAACGCCTCCTCAGACCCCACCAGGCACCCACCGTCTGGCAGGAGGCTGCTCTAAGACCTCTTTGGATCCTGTCCACCTTGGCAATGAATTCCAATTGCCACTACTCGGGGGCAACGGCAAGTTCTACTGACTGTCTGTTGCGATCCTTTCCAGTCTTGGTTCAGGTCACCTGGGGAAGTGACCTGTGACAGAAGCTGGGTTCTTCTGCCGGACCTTGGTGGCCTCTTTTACCCTCCGCCGTGGCAGTCACCTGGACCACCTGCCTGGGATGAGATGGGGGGGGCACCATTCTGCAATGGCTCTGTGCTGACTATTCCAGAAAATGGTGCTGGGGGCTGTGGCTTAGGCCCTGGCCATTGGCCCAGGGTTCCATGCTGTGCTGCCCTATGCCATGTAATATCTCTCTGCAGCCAGTAGGAGCATCACCCAAGCGTGCGTTTGGGGTACACGGTCATCACTATGCTGGCAACATCCAATTTGGTCCCTGCTAACTGGGCTCGAACTGTCCTGCTTCAACCCAGCTGGGAATTCCCTCCTGCCAGGAGAGGCGGCGGCTGGAGTCTTCCTCCTCGCGCTTTCTCTTTTCGAGGTCCTGAGCTCCTTTGGGACAGGGAAGCAGCGTGTCATGGCTTTGGCGCTGTTTGCGCAGCTTCGCGTGGTCCTCGTTACCACCCAGTGGTGCGTGTTCTGCCACCTGGGCGTCGGGGCTCCCAGCTGCCCTTTGCTTGGTGGCGCACTGGAGTCCTTTGCCTCTCTGCTGCTAGCAGGTCTCTAGCCAGGGTACTGGCAGAACGTGGGCTCAGCTCGGCTCGCTCCCATGGCTCTGAGGGAGCTCTCCGCCCCCTCGAGACGGAGGCAGGGCCAGCGGTCGCCTTGAAGGGGCTATCTAGCCAGAGGTCCTGCCCAGCGGTTCTGCTCTCCCTGCCAAGGCAAGACTTGGGTCCAGGGAGCAAGTGAACGTCCCGCCCTCTGGCTCTCCCTTGCCCCCCTTTTCCCCATGCTAGAAGGGGGTGCCCCTTGGCTTGACTTACTCTTTGGCCACGGCAATGCAGGTGACCTCGTTCTGGGCCCGGCAGCTGGCGGTCCGACGGATGTTGCTGCGCACGCAGAGAAGACAGGCAGGGTAGACCAACGCCAGGGTAGACCAACTCCCCTTCCCCCTGCCCCTGCCCCACCCAGCTGCAGGACCTGAGGGTCCTCTCCCCGCGTGCCCCTGGGAGACTCCAGGACGGCCTTCCGGGGGTCTCCTGGTTCTCTTCCCAGCTTCCTCCCCAGTTCCTGCGCTGAGGAAGGGATGCTGGCAGCCCCAGGCCCAGCGCTCTTGGCCAGATTCATGGAGGAAAAGACCAGCACAGGTTACAAGCCATAAGCAACCTCCTGGCTTTGGAAGTGGGTTTTCTCTGTGCCAGGTGCAGGGGAGTGGCAGCGGGAAACAGGTTATCTTGTGCTCTCTGAGGCATCTGGTGGGGCCACTGTGTGATGCAGGAAGCTGGACTAGATGGGCATTTCTTTGGCCTGATCCAGCAGGGCTCTTCTTATGTTCTTAAGCCTTTGGGGCAGCCGGCCAGAACTCTGCACTTACCGGATGAGGGAGAGCTCCCCAAAGTGGTCTCCGGCCTTCAGCACTCGGATGGGCTCCTCCTGCCCCTCCACGTTCCTGGTCACCTCAACCTGTGGGGGCAGGGAGGGAAGGAGGGCTAGGCAGCCAGGGAGAAGGGAGCCGGGGACCCCTGCCCCGCAGCCTGGGACAGTCTGACCCCCATTGAATAAAAGAGACCCCTGCCCCGCTGGACACCCTCATTGCCATGCAGCTCACCACCACCTGCAAGTGGCGGGAAGTGGAGATCCTGCTGGGTGCCCTTTGCAACTCACACCAGAACCTGCCCCAGGACGGACAGGAGGTCAGATGTCCTGGGAGCCTCTGCTGGGCAGACCAAAAGTCCTGCGTTCAGTTCCTGGAAGCGCCCCAGCCCAGTTTATCCCCCCCCCCAGGTAAGAGGTGATGAGATGGGTGAGAATTCTGGGCAAGATGGTTCCAAAAGAATCTGACTGGGTGTCAGGAGGGGGCAGCCAAAGTTCTTTGCCCAGTGGGTTGAGAACCTAGGTGGGGGTCAGAGGCCAGCTTCCAGTGGCTGCCTGCACCCATGCTCTTTGACGCCCTAAGGGTCACCAATCGCCAGCCCCTCCCTTCCGAGAGAGAGAGTGATATATACGCATGTTGGTGGTGGAGTGCAGAGGGCCTTGGGGGTTTGGTCAGAGTGGGGGTGCGTTTGTGAGAGGGGAGTGGTTCACCTTGGCCTTGGTGAGAGGGAGGCCAAAGAGTGTGAGTGGGGACCTCTGCCCCTGTGCGAGGGGGCAAGGCAGGGGTGTGGGGTTAGAGGTGACAGGGAGGCAGGGGCTGCTCGGATGGGGGGTGTATGGGTGTAGGTAGAGTTTGTAGACAGTGTTGATAGCGGTTGTGGTGGTTGAGAGCTGTGTGGCCGCAGGGGAGATCTTAAGATTTGTGTGTTGGAAGTGGGCTCCGCTGAAGGCCTTTGCGTTTGACACCTGGAGGGAGGGAGTCCAGGTGCCAGAAGGTGGTGCTGGGGGATGCTTGTTCGGCACCCTGGCCTTTGCCACAAGGGTCGGCTCTATCCTCCATGCTGTTTAATAGCTATATGAAGCTGCTGGGAGGTCATCTGGAGCTTTGGGTAGGGAGCCATCAATATGCTGATGACACCCAGCTCTTTCTCTCCTTTCTACCCGATTCCAAGGGGCGTTCCTGAATCATTGTCTGGAGGCAGTTGGGAGCTGGATGTGGGCGAACAAGCTGAAACGAAATCCTGATAAGACAGAGGTTCTCCTGGTTTGGAAGTCATCGATTCAGGTATTGGACTATCGCCCTGCTCTGAA
Organism: Plestiodon gilberti rubricaudatus; assembly: GCA_026170595.1. Taxonomy (NCBI): domain Eukaryota; kingdom Metazoa; phylum Chordata; class Lepidosauria; order Squamata; family Scincidae; genus Plestiodon; species Plestiodon gilberti. Next base: position 597,127 of record JANXHW010000001.1, on the reverse strand, counting down.
TGGGGCTCTACTCCCTTTGAAGGAGCAGGTCCGCAGCTTGGGGGTTCTCCTGGATGCGCAGCTGCTCCTGGATTCCCAGGTGGCGGCTGTGGCCAGGGGGGCTTTTGCCCAGCTTCGGCTGGTGCGCCAGCTGCAACCATATTTGGATTGTACTTGGAACCATGCTGTAATGCAGTGGTTCCTAAACGTTTTAGCACCGGGACCCACTTTTTAAAATGACACTCTATTGGGACCCACCTTGCTTTATGAGACTTTAAAAAAGGTGATCTAGAAAAATAATAATATATTTATTTATTTACAAGTAATATTTATCTATTTCCAAAAAACTCAATCCATTTCTCATAATGAGGCAGGCCTAAAGAATAGCCGCAAGGTTTGAGGGGCGTAGTTATGTGACCCAGCCTTCACCTGCCCCCACTACCTATCATCGACAGACTTGGGGAACAAAAGATTTTTTTTAAATCTTAAAACATTTTATCTCAAACATTTATCTCCCTATATTTACACAAGCTTGCAAACTGCAGGAGCTCAGCTCTTTGAAGGGCAATTGGCAGCGAACTGATTTTTGAATAGCCTCAGGGCTTGAGGCAATTACTAGTGACATCTAGATTAGATTACTGCAATGCAATTCTATGTGGGGCTGCCTTTGAAGACTGTCTGGACTAGTGCAGAATGCGTTACTGGGGCTCATCGATTTGACTCAGTCAGGGCCATTGCTTTGGCAGCTACATTGGCAGCCGGTTTGTTTCTGGGCACAATTCAAGATGCTAGTTTTGGTTTTTAAAGCCCTTTGCGGCTCGGGACCAGAGTATTTGAAGGACCACCTCCTTCCTTATAATCCGACCCATCCTCTGAGGTCATTGGGGGCCCCTGTTAACTGTGCCACCACTGCTGGAGGGAGATGGCGGTGAGGAATAGGGCCTTCCCAGTGGTGGCACCCCAATTATGGAATTTCCTCCCCCGGGAATTAAGAACAGCTCCCTCCCTGGAGACCTCCTGGCGGGGCCTCAAGCTCTTTTTATTTTGATTGGCGTTTGATTGCTGACAGGATGGGCTGGCTTTTTTTAATTCAATGCAAACTTTAAGTGACCCATTGGCATTTCTTTGGTTTTAATTGTTTTAATTGTTTTTGAACTATTTTAACATTGTTTTAATTCTGTAAGCCACCTTGGTTGTCCTGTCGGGAGAAATTCTTTAAATCAATCAATCCACTGCCAGCTTGCTTGCTGAGTCCAGCTATGAGAGAGGGCAGTGGTTAGAGGCCTTCCTGGCAGATGCATCTCTGACTCGGATGCCTTGACCCCTGCGCCCACGCTAGGGGAAGAGTGGTTGGGAGCGCTCGGGGGTGGGAGGGAAGCTCCGCCTACTCTCAGAGACACCCCCTGACTGTTCATTCTTTGCATACATCACAGAAGCTGCGACTGAGCAGGTAAGGCCCACCTGTCCGCTGAGGATGAAGAAAAAGGTTCGCCCCTCATCTCCTTCCTGGATAATAACTTCATTGTGAGTAAAAGTGCGCTGCAGAGACAGACAGACAGACAGACAGACAGACAGACAGACAGACGCTTGAATGCAAAGGCCTAAGCAGACCGGGGTGGGTGGGGTCTCTCTCCTGGCCCGGACACTCCGTGTTCTGCAGGCTGCAGAGGGCCCTGATTGTGGGACCCCCACCCCCACCCCACTCGCCTCTGCCGCAGAGGGAAGCAGGGGCGCACGTCAGTGTTCACGGTTACCTCCTCCGCAGAGTCCAGCAACTGAGAAAGGGCCGCGTCTGACAGGCCCTTCAGAGGTTTCACCCTGGGGGAGGCAGAGAGACAGTGAGAGAGCAGTTCTGGGTCGTTCTAGCAGAGAAGTGCTGGGGCTCAAGCTTGCCTGTGGGAAGTCCCAGCCTCATCCCACCCACCCCCTTGTTTATCAGTGGTGAGGGAATGCAGTCTGAACATGCTCTGGGGAACTCTCTTCCTCCTCCCTCTTCTTCACCTAATGATTTGTTTCAGGGCTGGCACCCATCTAGGTGGTCTCTCCGTCAGACTGTTTTTCCCTCCTGGCTTATTTTGGGTCCCACCCCATTCTCTGCTTCCTTCCTTCCCCCCAAACACCCAGCAATCGCCGTTTTGGGACTTACAGTAAGGGAAGTAAGAGGGAGGGCGTCTCACATTTTGTGGCCAACATCTCGTCCCCACTGGCCCCGAGAAGGGTTCCCTGCTCCCCCCACTCACCCTCGCAAGCCACTGAGCACCTCGGCACGCCGCCGCTTGGCGTTCTCAGTGACGACCGTGCGGTAGGTCTGCCGGTCAATGGCCCAGAGCTGCACAGGGGTGAGTGCTGGGGAGGAAGAGGGAGAGGCTGCTGTTAGTCCCAGGGTCCTCGCCCCAGCCTCCTCCCTGCCAGTGCGGAGCAGTGCAAAAGAGGGGCACGCCTGCACTGTATTCCTGCTGGAGAATGTGGGCCGAATAATTGCTTCCCCCCCCCCATGTGCTGCACATCTCAGGAAGCACAGCCATCCCCCGGCGTCCTGTCATCAGTGTGCACGAGGAGGAGGGGGCTTCAGAAAGGACCGACGTGGGTGGCTCGCCTCGCCTGCCATTAGCTCGGAGAAACGCTCTTGTGCAGCTACACACAGCTTGCAAATCCTGCAACATGTTGGGATTTCAGAACTCGCTCAATGAGGTACCAAAGTTTTACTCTGGTACCAAAGCAAGAAAGCCTTTGAAGGAATGGGAAAAGGCTCCAGTACCGGCGGGGCACATTCGGCACACACCAACCACCGCTGGCGGAGAGAGAGCATGGGGAGAAAGCCGAGAACGCAGCTCCTGCTGCTGCTGCTGCCTCTCTTCAATAGGTGCCGTGAGTCGGAGGATGATGCAGTTGCACCATTGCCATAGCAACAGGGCCAGGGACGCCCCGGCCCCAACAGGCAGCCTGACTCACAAGGCCCAACTGCTGGGCAGGCGCGGGGGAGGCGGAAGCACAGCTGCCTCCCACCCACCCCGCCCCGTCACCCCTAAGGGGGCAGAAGTGCCTGCATGCCACTGGTAGGCACGGTCCCAGCTTGGCCCTTAACGCAGAGGGGCAGGTCCATTGTGGGGGGGGGGGGCAGTGGCGAGCTGTGTACTGCTGTCTCCTCAGGTTCTTCGCCTAATTAGTTTAGAGGAGTGGAAATATTTCCCTGCCATTCAATGTTGTGAGTATCTGCTTTCAAAGGATTGCCTGCAATTCCAGAGGGGCAGCCATCCTTGTCTTTTGTGGCAGAGCCTGCGAGCGCCTGGAAGTCTAACAAACACGGTGAGCACAAAAGCTCCGGCCCGGATACATTTCTTCCTTTTCTTGTTCTGGCATCATTTTGCTCTTATTTTCTGGAGAATGCACAAGGCTCTGAGGGCAGGCGCTCCACTCCCCGTGCCCCGCCCCGCCCCACTGCACGCCCTGCCCAGGTCTTAGCTGAGGGACCTGGACGGAGAAAGAACTTCCACGGCTTCTAGAGAGGGGGAGGCCTGGTGTGCTTGTCTTGTGTGGCGAGGGGGGGTGGGCGCGAGCAGGCATGGACGGCCCTTCCAGGGACTCCCAGGCTTAGCAGCCTCTGGTGGTGCCGGGGTGGGAAGAGTCCACACGCACGCGCCCTTACCTGTGACGGTGGCTGTGCGCGGACAGTTGTACAAGACGGCCAGCTCCCCAAACAGGTCGCCAGGGAGCAGCAGGCGGAGCTGGCGGCCCTTCTGTGTCACACTGAGCTCACCCTCTGCAACACAAGAACACAACACTTGTGTGTCGGCACCATCGGCAAGCTTGTCACTCACACAGCGCAATCCTATCCAACTTACACCACCGGTGTAACCAGCGGTGCAGCGAGAACAGGAGGCCCCAGAACGGAAAGGGCATTCAAATCCCCTCCAAAGGGGGATTCAAAGGGAATTTAAATCTCCCCTCCAAAGCCTCCCGCCCTGCCCTCCCCCGCTGGTTACACCGGTGGTGTAAGTGGGATAGGATTGCGCTGACAGACAGACTGGGCTTCTGGAGGTCCCCACCGCCTGGGGAATGGTTTAAGACGGGGCTCCGACCCATCCTTGGAGGAAGAGGGGCCAACCACTCTAGCTATCCGCCGTCATGATGGCCAAGTGGACCCTCATTCTGGGGGGCGACGACTGGCGCTCTCTCACCCCTCCCCAGCCGTTCCAGCACATTCAGACCCCAGGCGAAAGGTCTGGCTGGCTTCCCTCTCCTCCAGAAGGGTCTGCGCTGCTGCTGCCATCCTGATTGGAGCTGCGCAGAGCCAGAGCCATGCAGGGCAGGCAAAAGTCTGGAACTGGGCTGGGGCTCACTGTTGAGACAGCGAGGGGACCTTTACCAGCTGACCCAGGGGCTGGAAAACACGACATGTCTTCCTGGCTTCTGCAAGGCCTGGGTCCCACATCCCCAGTAGCGCCCACTAGGAGCCATGTCATTGCAAGCAGCAACAGCTGCATCATATGGCAATGAATCTCACAGGTTAACAAAGTGTTGTGGGAAGGAACAATGCAGCAGCAAAGCTGCCAAAGAGCAACAGCTGAGATACAAAAGATGCGGTAGCACCTCGGAGGCCAACTGGGCGGATGACTTGGTGGCCCCCAGGCTCTTGAGAGTGACGCTTGGGGCAGTGCGTCCTTCATAGCAGGCATGGGAAACCGTTCAGGTCCCAGGGCAGTGAGGGATACCTAACCAGAGCTGGATCTGATGAGAGGGACACGACTACCAAGTGGGAAGGGAAAGCAGTTTGCACATGCTCAATGGCATTTGCTCCTACCTGCTATATGAATCCCCCTGTCCATTGAGGTCAGCAGCCAGGGACCCAACCTTTGCAGAGGGATCATCAAGGGGGCTTGAGAGCAGGGCCTTCCCCGCAAGATGCGGACTTTGGCAGCGCTGCCATGCATGTGTGTTGGGACCCCGGCTGAGCCTGCTTGGTGCCTGGGAGCCACCACTGGCGAGGGAGAAGGGCGGTGGCAGTGCCCAGGCAGGGCGTGGGGCGTCCCAGCTGCAGTGCTGAGCCTGACTCGCCTTTAGCTCAGATCTCAGAGGAAGGCTGTGGGCCTCCTCCTCCTCGGGGGGGGGCGCGAAAAGGAGGCTGCTGGCAGCCTTTGTGCTCCTTGTTGCAAAGGTCAGGCTGGGAGCTGGTGGCCCTCCCTCCGCACCATCCAAATACCCCGAGCCCTCGGCCGCGGCCTCACTTGCTCAGATGCTGCCAATCAAGCAGCAACAGGCCACCCCCCACCTCGCCCACTCACCAGCCACAATGTACATGGTGTGCCCATCGTCGCCCTCTGCCACGACGGTGTCGCCAGGCTGGTGCTGCTGGGCGGCAAAGGTCTCCACCAGGGGCTGGCTCTGCCCATCGCCCAGGCCTCGGAGGAGCTCGTTGCGCTTCACTGCCTCCAGGATCAGGCTAGCATCCCTGGGGGAAAGGAGGGGGGTTACGGCCCGCCCACCCTACGAAGAGACCCTCCCTGACCCCACCCAGAGTCACACGCAGCAGGCAGAGCATGCAACGGCCAGCACCGGACCCGACAAGGGGTTACCTGGGGGACTTGGGGACGCATGGGGCCTGCCAGCCCTCTTTGCTCAACAGCGGCTCAGGGACGATGGGCGGCTCCCGACTGCCCCTCCGGGCCTCCTCCACAGGGGACTGATCCCGCGCACTCTCCGCCGCCGAGGGCCCTGGAGTCCCATCTACAGCAAGAGAAAGAGAGTTGTCTGAGACTGGCGGCCACAGCACACCACCCCTCTGGTCCTCTAGTCTCACCCCAAACTTGGCATTTGCTCCCCCAAAGAGGCCCATAGTCCCTCCCCAGTTGGGCCTTGTATTTTCCCCAGACAGGCCAGAGAATCCCATCACTCTTTCTGAAGCCGCAATTTTCTCCATGAAGGGGAGCCCAGGGGTGGTGGGCAGTGTGGGGCAGCAGGGGTATCTAGGCGTGATGTCCCCCCCCCGTCTGAACAGAGAAAGGCTTCTGGCCAGTTTCCACCCCCAACAGACTCCCTCCCAGGCAGGAAGCCGAAGCTTTTCTTGTCACTGTAGTTGGGGAAACGGTCCTGCCCAAACTTCTCCAGCAGGGGCCCCTGCCAGGGTGGAGTCTAGCAGTGGGGGGGTCCCAGTTGAAACCTGTAGGACTGCCAGGCACGCACATAAACCATTTGTGGGTGATGATGGCGGTACATGACTGAACCAAAACAGGGAGGGGGCGGGGCACTCTGTCCAAGAACACAGCAGCAAAGTCTCTGCCCGAAGCAGCTTCCAGTCTAGAGCATCACGTGGCTGACCCGCGAGACGCGGACTCCAGCAGGCAGCAGCAGCAGCAGCATCCCCCGAGCCAGGCTGGGCGCGCTCCGCGGGTGGGGAAGTTCTCCTGCGCAAGGGCCGCTCAGCAGCAGCGCCAGCCTGGGTGAGTCTGGGGTCTGCCTTGCCCAGGGTGGGACCTCTCTCGGGCTGGCCCGGCGCCGCCTTCTCCTCACCTGGCGCCGGCGGCAGCGCCACGCTCTCCAGAAAGTCCTTCTCCTCCTGCAGGCGCAGCTCTCGCAGCCGAAGGTCCATCTGCCCGGGCACGCCTGGGGTCAGGCGGCGGCGGCGGCGGCGCGAAGGGCTCCTCCTCCTCCTCGAGCCTGGCAGCGACAGAGCAGGGAGAGTCACGGCGGGCTCGCTCGGGATCCCTCTCCTTCCCGGCCCGCAGACCAAGCCTTCCCCCCAGCCCGGCCCAGCAGCCCCCCTGCCTCGCCTCGCCCGCGCCGTCACCTGGAGCCGAAGCACTGGACGGTGGTGCGGACGTCGGAGCCCGCTCTAGTCTGCGCGCCGCTCCGGCTGCTGAGTGAGGGGCTGCTGCCGGGGAGGGAGGGAGTGAGTCAGCCCGGCTCTCGGGGGTGGGTGGGTGGGTGGGTGGGCAGGTGGGCGTGCCCAGAGGCTCGGGCAGGGCTACTCTCCGCTCCCTGCCCCGGCGCCCCCCCCCGCAGGATGCCAGCGCGTGTTCCTAGGCAACCAGCCGCTTCGAAGGATCTTCCCAGAGCAGCGGCGGGGGGGGGGGCAAATCCTTTGGGGCTGGGGGAGGCGTGTATCCTGGCAAGTCCCACCCAGGGGGACCACCAGTGAAGCCAGACCGCCCACCCCCCGCGGTGCTTTGCCCCCTGTACGCCACGCTTGCCCGGCTAGAAAGACACGTGGTGGAGACGCTCGGAGGAAGAAGCCAGCGGAGGGAGGCAGGGAGGGCAGCAGCCCCGTCTGAAGACGCCTCGCTCGCACGGCTCTCTGCCCTCTGCCCGCAAGGAGGCGGGAGGGAGGTACCCGTCGTCGGCACCTGTGTTGCCCACGTGCCACACGCGCCGTTGTGACTGGCCAGCTCGCTGGCCTTGGTCGGCAGCCAGCTCGCCCAGGGGCGGGCAGGCACTGCAGGGCTCCAGGAAGACGGAGAGAGTCGGGCACAGGACAGTGCCTCTGGGCATGTACAGAATCATGCGTCCCTCACACAGCTAGGACGGAGGAGCCACAGGGGCGGCAAGGCTCCCTTGAGGCCCAGCAGGCAGCGAGCATGGCATAAGGGGGGCCCGCGCCTGAGGGCTCTTGGTTGCCCAGCCCGGCTGGCCAGCCCAGTTTAACTGGGACCGCCGGGACCCAGGGAACTTTGGGGGCAGCAGCGGCTGGCTGTCTCTCTGGGCACTGCTGCTGCTCTCTGCAAGGTGGCCAGGGAGCCCCTCTTCTCCGTTCGGGGGGCAGGGCTACTTCCCACCCTGGCGCCCCTCAAAGCATCCCTGTTTGGCCCTGCGACTCCCTGGCTTGCCTGTTCAGATGCTGGCCTCCGCCCTGGACCTTGGCAAATTCACAGAAGCCCCCTGCCCTGGGTGACTCCACGGGGCCAGTCACCGTCTCTCAGCCCTACCCCTTCATGGAGCCACTGTGGCAATAAAAATGTGGGGGCCCAGAATTCCAGCCAGGCCACCCTAAGTTGCTTGGCAATCAGAATTGGGCGGCGGCACCTGCTGTGACCATGGCTGACAGGCCTGAACCCTCCAGGAGAGGGCGACAGGCGGCATCCCAAGCAGGAAGCGGACTTCCCCGTCTTTTCCAGGGAAAACACACAGCTGCCTGCCTGCCTGCCAGAGTTGGGGGGGGGGGGCTGCAAGGCACACTCTCTGCCCTCCCTGAGGGACCAGGGCTGGGGAGGCTGCACTGGCCCGAGTCCCAGGCGTGTGGTTACTCAGCTGGTTGCGATTACAAGCTAATGTGCAGTCTGTACATGCTCAAGGATACTCTGCTTTCCATTCCACAGATTCCAGAGCGGAGCCCTGGCTCTGAAGACAAGCTCCAGACAACGTTTTTCCTCCATCTAAACTCTGGACATGCCGGTGAGTGAAATGAGTAAATCCCCCAACAGGCATCTGAGAACACAAAGGCAATGACAGGGACGCAAAAGCAACACAGACCCACAGCTGCTGCAGAAAGCGTGGCCTCAGTGGCCTCAGCGGCCTCAGCGCCTCTATCCGGTTCGCGAGGGAGCCTGTGTGGTAAACTGAATGCACCCCAACCCCCTGCTTCAAGGCCTGGGTCCCCAGAACCTGCCTCCCCCCCCCCGCCAGCTTGCACCCAGCGGTCTACACTGGCTAGAAATGTCGCCTGCCACCAGCCCCCTTCTTTTCTTCCCTCTGCCCCCCTCCACCATAACCAGACCTGCCCCTTGTGGCGTTCCATTGCGGCTGAGCTGTGGGTGATGATGATGATGATGATATGCCCCAAGGGTCCCCTGGCTTCTGCCAGCCGCACCCTTCCAGCTCTCTGTTACACATTAACCCAGGCACTGCTGTGTCCTCCTTCCTGCTCTCCCCCCCCCCCCATGGCTCTCCAGATTAAAGAGCCTTGGAATTGCCGTCTCCTTTGCTCCCCGACAGGAAGGAAGGAAAGGAGGTGGAAGAGTCCTGCATGCAACAGCCTTTAGCTGGAAACAATCCAGGTCGCTGCAAAAGGAGGAAGGGGCTCTGCACTGCCAGGTGCAAAGATGGGGGGGGGCATAGGAGGCAGCAGCTGACACTGGGGGAGGAGGAGGGGGGGCTCCTGACACCCTACCCCCTTCAGAAGTGTGCCTCACACTCAGTGCAGTGGCTGCTGGCAACCAGAACACTCCCCCCCCCCCATGCATGCTGCAAGCGGCCCTGTGCAAAGCCACCTTTGCCTTCTGCTCCACAGTGTCCCAGGGCTGGCGGGAGAAACAAGGGAGGGAGGGGCTGGATCATGTGAGCCTGCCTGCCTGCCTGCCTGTCACACAGAGTAGACAACAAGCCTGTGGTCTTCCCCGGGGGCACCCTGGAGCAGCACAGCCTGGCTCTGGCAGTGGCATGATGACTTGCCAGACGCCCACACACAGGGGGGCGGGGCCTCTCCACGGCGTCTTCAGGAGAAAGGGAGGGAAATGTGTGTGCCAACACAAGGCCATCTGACCTCGTTCACACATTCATTTCCCCTGTTTCCTTGGTGTGGGACCCGGCCTGGGTGGCTTTGGGAACCAGAACACTCGCCCCACGCTGTGAGCTCCTGGGCAAGTACAGAGTTGCTGCTGCTGCTGCTGCCGGGACAAAAGAAAAATTCGGATGGAAACTCTTGGAAAAGCAGCTGGTGAATTCAGGCATTCAGGTGAAACGTTCCTGGTGGGTTTGTCCACAAACATGTCCCAAGCGGTGTTGGTGAGGCGGGTGATGGCCTGACCTTGCACTGTGACTGGCAGGAATGCTGCCCACTGGCCTCTCGCATGCCCCCGGGCTGGCAGCACCATGCGAGGGGGAGGCGGAAGGGGAAAGAGGCAGCAGGATGGAAGCTGAGGGAGGGGCACAGTCCCCCGAGCAGTCCTCGTACACAACAAGCCCCCCCCCCCGGAAATGAACAGATGTGGGGCAAGGCCATGATGGCTTCAGTGAGGCCTGTGTAAGGAGACCTTCCCAATAGGCTGCGACCCATAAGAGCATCAGAAGAAGATCCTGGCTGCTGGATCAGGCCAAAGGGCAAGGCCAGCTGCCTCAATCTCACAGTGGCCCCACCAGAGGCCTCAGGGAGCACACAACAAGAGACCCGTATCCAGTCGCCCCTCCCTTGCACCTGACATACAGAGATAGCCTATTACTAAGACCAGGAGGTTGCTTATCCCCATCATGGCTTGTAACCTGTGATGGACTTTTCCTCCACAAATCTGTCCAATCCCCTTTTAAAGGCATCTAGATGGTGTTCCCAGTAGCAATGTACAGTATGGTTGCGAGAGTTGGACCATAAGGAAGGCTGAGCGCCGAAGAATAGATGCTTTTGAACTGTGGTGCTGGAGAAGACTCCTGAGAGTCCCTTGGACTGCTAGGAGATCAAATCAGTCAATCCTAAATGAAATCAACCCTGACTGTTCACTGGAATGACAGGTACTGAGGCTGAAACTCAAATATTTGGGCCACCTAATGCGAAGAGAGGAGTCTCTGGAGAAGACTCTGATGCTGGGAAAGATTGAAGGCAAAAGGAGAAGGGGAAGGCAAAGGATGAGATGATTAGACAGCATCACCGATGCAACGAACATGAAAATGAGCGAACTCAGGAAGATAGTGGAGGACAGGAAGGCCTGGCGGGATGTGGTTCATGGGATCACGAAGGGTCGGACACGACTTAACAACTGAACAACAACAAGGCCAGGTGCCATCACCACATCCTGTGGCAAGGAGTTCCACAAACCAATTACACGCTGGGTAAAGAAATATTTTCTTTTGTCTGTTTTAATACTCCCTCCACTCAATTTGAGCGGATGTCCACTAGTTCTAGTGTTGTGTGAGAGGGAAAATAACTTCTCTCTATCCACTCCATCCTGTGCATAATTTTATATGTCTCAATCATGTCCCCCCTCAGACGCCTTTTTTCTAGACTGAAGAGCCCCAAACGCTATAGCCTTTCCCCATAAGGGAGATGCCCCAGCCCACTAATCATTTTGGTCGCTCTCTTCTGCACCCAGAGGCGTCGCTCCGGTGGGGTGGTACCATAAGTTGCACCCCGTCCTAGTCCCGTTTACCAAGCCAGCAGGAGGCGGCCCCGCCCCCTCACCGTCGAACCCATTCTGTGCGGAGAAAGCAGCAGGAAAGTGATTCCGACAGCGAGGGGGCGGGGCCGCCTCCTGCTCGCTCAGTAAAGGGACTCCGACCGAGCGAAAACTTACAGCCCCGCCCCTACCGGAGCGACACCTCTGTTTGCTGCCCATTTTCCCAGTCTGGAGATATCCTTCTGGAGCTCTTCAGATAAATTAAATGAGTTATTTGCATCTGTCTTCACAGCAGAAGACCTTGGGCAGATACCACTGCCTGAACAGACCACTTCTTGGGAAGGGTGACCAAAGAATTGTCAGTAAAGGTTAAGAGATAGGACATTTCAGAACTTATTGACCAATTAAAGCTTAACAAGTCACCAGGCCCAGATGGCATCCACCCAAGAGTTCTTAAGGAAGTCAAGTGTAAAATGACTGATCTTCTGACTAAAATATGCAACTTGTCCCTTAAAACAGCCACTGTGCCAGAGGATTGGAGGATAGCTAATGTCAGGCCAATCTTTAAAAAAGGAAAGAGAGGGGACCCGGGAAACTAACATTTGTTCCAGGTGAGATGGTGGAAAGTCTCATCAAGGATAAAATCTTGGAACATACAGAAGAACAAGCTTTGCTGAGGGAGAATCTGCATGGCTTAGGATAAGTCTTGCCTCACTAATCCTTTAGAGTTCTTTGAAAAGGTCAACAGTGATAAAGTGAAAATAGATCAGGAATTTGAAAACCATTATGTGAGACATATGCCTCTGGAAAAACCCTTCTTTGCCTGAAATCTTGGGCAGCCACTGTCAGTCGGAGAGATCCCATAATGGTTGCAACATTCTAATGAACCAGGTGCACTTTTTAATGCCATGTTTTGACTCTTGCCTGTGAAGGAGGTTCCTACTACAGGTGGGCCCCCATATCCACGGATTCACTATCCATGGTTTCAGTTATCCACGGATCGCGGGGACCCCCCCAGTAGCATCGCGGGGGTTGGTGCGGTGGGCCCCAGGGCGGGGACCGGATGTGGCGGCAAAGGGGTGCGCTTACCTCCGGGATGCATTCCCTCCGCTGCGGTCGTCCTAAAGCTGGGGCCTCCCACCCGCCCTGGAGCTGCTTCGGCTCCAAAATAGGTTGAAAAACGGCGGGGGGGGGGATGACTGAAGCCGCGCTGGGCATGCGCGCATCATCACACTGGGCGTGCGCCGACGAATCACATGGGGGCGTGGCGTCAGCGCCCCCCCCCCCAGGCTTTTACTTTTTTCCCAGTAAGCTTTCTTTCTTCCTTAAAGAAACAGGAGAAGCAGCCTCTGGCTGCTTATTGCAGGCAAGTAGAACGAGACTAAGTCCTAGAGAGGCTCTGCAAGGTTTCTGTTAACTTACTCTCGTTCTACTTGCCTGCAATAAGCAGCCAGGCTGCTTCTCCTGTTTCTTTAAGGAAGAAACGAAGTTTACTGGGAACAAAGTAAAAGCCTGGGGGGGGGGGTCCCCACGATCCGTGGATAACTGAAACCGTGGATATGGGGGCCCACCTGTATTATGTTGGGTGGATATGTATGCTGGATAGGTGGTATGTCCCATATGGTTTGGCTTACAATAAGAACATAAGAAGAGCCCTGCTGGATCAGGCCAAAAGTCCATCTAGTCCAGCTTCCTGTATCACACAGTGGCTCCACCAGATGCCTCAGGGAGCACAAGACAACAAGATAACCTGTTTCCCGTTGTCACTCCCTTGTACCTGGCACAGAGAAAAACCACTTCTAAAACCAGGAGGTTGCTTATGGCTTGTAACCTGTGATGGTCTTTTCCTCCATGAATCTGTCCAAACCCCTTTTAAAGGCATCTAGGCCAGGTGCCATCACCACATCCTGTGGCAAGGAGTTCCACAGATGAATTACACGCTGGGTAAAGAAATATTTTCTTTTGTCCGTTCTAACTCTTCCTCCACTCAATTTTAGTGCATGTCCCCTGGTTCTGGTGTTGTGCGAGAGGGAGAAGAATTTCCCTCTATCCACTCTCTCCATCCTATGCATAATTTTATACGTCTCAATCATGTCCCCCCTCAGGCGCCTTTTTTCTAGACTGAAAAGCCCCAGACGCTGTAGCCTTTCTTCATAAGGGGGGAGCTCCAGCCCACGAATCAATCTGGTCGCTCGTTTCTGCACCTTTTCCAATTCAACTATATCCTTTTTGAGGTGTGGTGACCAAAATATTTCTTCACCCAGCGTGTAATTCATCTGTGTAACTCCTTGCCACAGGATGTGGCAATAGTGTAACTAGGGTGGAGCGCGTGGTTCAGTCGAAGTCTCCGAGTTGGGCCGGCCCCCTCAACTGGGAGAGCCGGCTCGGGGACGTCCTCCCCGGCTTTTCCCTCAGTAACAGTCTGAGCATGCGCGAAAAGAACGGTGTAAATACCGTTCTCGCGCGGGCCTTCCTTAGAAGGCCCCGGGCAGCCGGCCGGGGAGGACGTCCCCAAGCCGGCTCTCCCAATTGAGGGGGTGCCTGTCGGGCACCCGGAGCGGCGACCCAGGTCGCCCCCTCCGGAGCGCAGCGCCCCGCCCTCCGGAGCGCGCCACGGCCTGTTGGCCTTGAACTAGGCGCCAGAAGAGGCTGTTACGCCGCTGGGATGTGGTGATGGCACCTGGCCTGGATGCCTTTAAAAGAGGATTGGACAGATTCATGGAGGAAAAGACCATCACAGGTTACAAGCCATAAGCAACCTCCTGGTTTTGGAAGTGGGTTTTCTCTGTGCCAGGTGCAGGGGAGTGGCAGCAGGAAACAGGTTATCTTGTTGTCTTGTGCTCCCTGAGGCATCTGGTGGGGCCACTGTGTGATACAGGAAGCTGGACTAGATGGGCCTTGGGCCTGATCCAGCTGCAGGGCTCTTCTGATGTTCTTATGTTCACACATCAGAAAGCAAAGCAGCCCCCCCAGCACAAACACCATGGAAGAAACTGGGCCAGACAGACACAGAGGCTCTGGCCCAGCTGAACAGGATCTAGGACAGTGATGGCAAACCATTTGGGCTTGGTGTTGTGTCCACATTTTTGAAAATGCCTAACTTGACTCTGCTGGTGTGTCGCCCCCCCCCCAATAAATTTTAATAGTACTTTGACTATTGCTACTTTTACTAGTAATTTTGAATTGAACTGAACTGAAAACAACTATAGAACACATTGCATTTTATTTAACATCAATTAGTGACTTTTTTTGTTGCTGAGTTTTACTAGATAATAATTTGAAAGAGGTCTGCCAAAATCCCTGCCCTAAATGTTCAAAACAAGCCTATAGAACCTGCGAAAATGTAAGGTGTGTTGGGGTCCTGGGGGAAATGCTGGCGTGTCACCCAAGATGACCTTGTGTGTCACATGCGACACGCATGTCATAGGTTCGCCATCACGGGCCTAGGAGCTGCAGGCTGAACAAGAGAGACCACCCTAGCTGTGGAAATGGAAAGAAGAGAGAGAGCCGTATATTCTGCAAGACTTGCTGGGCAGTAACCTTCAGGGCCGGGGGGGGGGGAGCAAGGGAAAAATTTTGCCCGGGCCCAGGAGGGGGGCTGGAAGTGTTCTTATTTGCAGGAGGTGCACTCTGCACGCGCACTTACTCTGTAGCAAAAAAATGGATGTTTGCTGAAGGCAGCGCTCGCTGGCTCCGATGACGAAGACCTGGTCCTGGGCTCCAAGTCCCACGAGGCAAAGCGGCGCAGCGCTACTAGGGGGGGGGCTGTGCACTGTGAGGGAGGGGCATGAGCTCTGTCCCTGGCTTGCTGGGCTTTCTGGCATTCTGGCCCTAAATATTTGAAAAAACAGTTTGTGGGGCAAGTTGCAATGCATGACTGGACTAACAAAGGCTAGGCTGGCCTGGGTAGGTTTATTTGCCTATCAAACAGTTTGCAAGTGGGAGATAGCATTCGCTCTGAACAAAAGGAGACAGACACCCTCATGAATTCTTAGCATAAACAAAGATATTCAAATTAAATGTGCTTTCTTATCTCTGATCCTTTGTTTGTTTGTTTGTTTGTTTGTTTGTTTGTTTGTTTGAAGGCTGCCATGCCACCCCCACCCCCTTCAGGCTGGATCCACCCTGGCTGTCGCTGCCACCACCCCTGCTCCAATTTTGCCTGCTGCCCCATTGCTGCCCTGTCACCGCCCCTTTTTGCCCCTCCCCCCTTTGGGAAGGGGCCCAAAAGAAACTTTGTACCCTCTGATAAAATTCCTCTCCGAGGCTCTCTGGTAACCTTCAGCTGAGTGCTCAGAGGGTTAGGCCCTCCACTCTGGGGCTTGAGGTATCCGGAGGGGCTGCTGAAGGGCTATTCAGAGACTGTGTGCTGGGCTGTCGCACACCAGCCGGGCTCCACTGGACCAGGGGCACAAAGCCAACGTCCTGGCCCCTCCCTAGAGGAGTGACGGGTGAGGGCAGCGGCGGGGGCAGGTGGACTCCTTAGAGCAGGGCGAGGGAGGACAGAAGGACCCACCCAGGAGAAAGAGGAGCCCTCCAGGAGGTGCCCTGCTGCCTAAAATCGCAGCAGGGTTGGCGTGCCGTGCAGTCCTTGGCCAGAGGTCCGCCAGCATTCCTGCCATGTCGACACAACGTCCATCGTCTCCTAAGCCTGTCCAGCACAAAGGGCGAGGGGGAAACAAGAGCCCAGGCAACGCCACACTGGCATAGCGCCACCCACCAGCGTCTGCTGACGCCCCGCCGGCACAGGTCACCAATCATGGAGCAGTGGCTCGCCGTCCACAGGGGCTCCTGGCCCAGCTGCAACTGGAGCCCAAGGACTAGGAGCCCGGAGCGCAGAGAGGCCTCTCCCCCCTGGGGCCGAGTCCCCCCCTGGGGCCGGCTGAGGTGAGAAACAAGTAGGGGAGGAAGAAGACAGGATCTCTGTCTCGTGACCAAGAGACAGACAACCAGTCAGGGACCAGGCCACCATTTTATGGCACAGCCTGGAAGGTGGAAAGAGGCACAGGTAGGGTTGCCAACCCCCCCTCCTGCTAGTGGGGCTGTTGTGCCATTGCACGTTATTCAACAGACAGGCAGCCAAGTTAAGAAGGGTCACCTAGGTCTGGCTGGCTGCACCGGTTGGTTCACTGTCTGTTGTGGAGTTAGCAAAGACTCACTGGAGCAAGTAGGTCAGTAGTCTGACTGGGTGGCGGCAGCGGCAGCGGCAGCAGCAGCTGGGTTCACACTGGTCACTGCAGGCAGGCTGTGGGCATCTGCTGGGGTCTGGGTGGTGTCTTTGCCCATAGGACAGTGGAGGGGGGGCACTGTGGCTCAGAGCACTGGGGGCTCCACTGGAACTCTGAGAAATGACTGCCCCCCCCACCCCGTGGCAATCAGTGGTGCAGGTGAGTCCTGAGAAAAGCAAAAGGGCTCCAGATGACGAGGAGCGTTTGGCCTGCGGTGGCGGCAACAGGTCCTCGGAGTCCCTGGGGGGATTCAGTGCTAGTTCCATCCTGCTGCTCTCAGGTGCTACAAAAGGCAGCAGCAGGGATGGTGAGGCAGGCAGTGGACCGCAAAGAGTCGTCGTTGGATGATGATAGGGAAGAAGGGGCCCCAGAATTTGCCAGGTGGGGGGCAGAGACGGAGATGCAGCCTCAGCCTGGGGTCCCGTCCCCTCCTCTGCTCCCCTGAGTGGGGCGCATTGCCCTTGCTTCTCCTGTGGGGTGCTGGAGCGAAGAAGAAGGGTCCACTTGGGTGGGCCTTTGCGTGTGGAGTCTTCCTTCCTGGGACAGAGTCTCTGCTGCAACAAAGATTCTGAGAAGACGAGTGTGCGTTAACCAGCCATATATGTTGCGAGGGCAGCAAGCTGTCTGAGCAAAGTGCCCTTTCCCCAAAGTTCCCATGTCTGCCTGGCATGGACCATGCCACCTGAGTCCTGGTCTCCCTGGCAGGGGCGTTACTACAGGGGTTGCTGTGTTGTGATTGGCTGCTAGTGCCGTCTGTATCCTGTGCCCCTCTGTAGGAAAGTAGGCGGAGTGCCAGAAGGTGAGATTGCTTCTCATGGTTTTTTAAATGCATACTCATAGGAACAGACCCGTGCTAGTCTGGGCACATGACGGATGCGCAGGAGGACAAGAGAAATCAAAAGGAAAAGAGATGGCAAACATACATAAGAACATCAGAAGAGCCTTGCTGGATCAGGCCCAGGGCCCAAATAGTCCAGCTTCCTGTATCTCACAGTGGCCCCACCAGATGCCTCAGGGAGCACGCAGCCTTGTTGGCTGTTGACTTCGGGCATTTGCATAAGATAACCTGTTTCCCGTTGACACTCCCTTGCACCTGGCACAGAGAAAACCCACTTCTAAAGCCAGGAGGTTGGCTTATGGCTTGTAACCTGTGATGGTCTTTTCCTCCATGAATTTATCCAAACCCCTTTTAAAGGCATCTAGGCCAGGTACCATCACCACATCCTGTGGCAAGGAGTTCCACAGATGAATTACATGCTGGGAGAAGAAATATTCACCGCAGCTGCTCCTGGATTCCCAGGTGGCGGCTGTGGCCAGGGGGGCCTTTGCCCAGCTTCGGCTGGTGCGCCAGCTGCAACCATACTTGGATCGTGCAGACCTGACCACGGTGATCCATGCCACGGTGACGTCACGATTAGATTATTGTAACGCGCTTTACGTGGGGCTGCCCTTGAACACCGTTCAGAAACTGCAATTAGTGCAGAATGCGGCGGCCGCTCCTCCAACTGGCTGCCGATTCGTTTCCGGGCCCAATTCAAAGTGCTAGTTTTGACCTTTAAAGCCCTATACGGCTTGGGACCAGGATATCATATCTGAGAGACCGCCTACTTCTATATATTCCGGCTCGTCCCCTTAGGTCATCAGAGACTGCCCTTTTGCGGGTACCGTCGCCCAGGGAGGTGTGAGGGGCGGCGGCCAGAAATAGGGCCTTCTCAGTAGTGGCACCAACTTTATGGAACTCCCTCCCTTTTGATTTACGAACTGCTCCCTCCTTGAACACTTTCCGGTGAGGCCTAAAAATCTTCCTGTTCAAGGAAGCCTTCTGAGCCCTGCCTTTTTTTTTAACATCCTGCTGGTACAGCTGGGACACTGCTGCTTTTTATGCTCTTGTTTTAATTGTAATGATGATCTTTTTAAATTAATTTTTAGATGTTTTATTAATTTCGTTAACTGTTTTTTACTGTTTTAAAATGTGACTTGTGTATTGGATTTGTTGTATTGTATTTCCTTTTTTGTTGTAAGCCGCCTTGGGTCCCTTCGGGGAGAAAGGCGGGGTAAAAATAGTAAAAATAAATAAGTAAATAAATATTTCCTTTTGTCCGTTCCAACTCTCCCTCCCCTCAGTTTTAGTGCATGTCCCCTGGTTCTGGTGTTGTGCGAGAGGGAGAAGAAACGCCAGGGATTGTTCCCGTCTGTCACCTGCAAATCACTGACTCTGGGGAGCAGCTCGTTTGGACCGCACCTCATTCTGCAGGGGTCAGAGAGAAGCAAAGGACCAGCCTCCCTCTCTCCCTGCCACAGAGAACCAGCTCCTCGCTCGGTCAAGACGAGGGCTCAACGACTTCGTGTTACAGACCACCCTGGGCTGGCTGCTCAGTCACAAGGTGCCTGCTGCTGAGAGACAAGACAAGTGAGCAGAGGTACGAGGAGGAGTCTGCCAGCCAGCCAGCCAGCCAACCAGCCAGGGGCTTTTCTGCAAAGCCAAGATTTATTTGCACTCTTCTTCTGATCCCTAGCAAAGCAACTGTTGCGCTTTCCAGTCTTCTCAAGCCTGCCTGCGACGGATGACAGGCAGGCTGAGGCTGCGACTGTCAAGAGGGCAAGTTGCAAAGTAGATAAAATGGCATCTTTTAATAGGTCGGTCGGTGTCAGTTCAGTGACGCTGGCAGTGGCAGGCTCCGACTCGACGCTGTCAGCTTGCTGAGCCCGCGCCCGGCGGCACCCCAGGCCTGGCAGCAGGCCCGTGCAACGGTAGGCGGCGGGCGGGCAGGCGGGCTGCGCAAGGCGCTGCAGGGGAAGCGAGCGGGCGCGTCCCCCGGGAGCAGGCGGGCCCCGCCGATTAGCATGCTGCCGCCGGGGAGCCAATCGGAGCGGGTCCGTCGTGCGCCTCGGCCAATGGGCGCAGGGAGTGGCCGGGACTCGGTGCGCGGAGGCGCGAGCCGCCGCAGAGCTGCAGCGACTGGCGCCGGGGCTATGGCGGAGAGGCCGATCCTGTGCGTCGGCCTCGTGTGCCTGGATATCATCAGCGTGGTGGAGCGCTACCCGGCGGAGGACACGGACACCAGGTAGCGCCGCCGCCGCCGCCCCAGCCTCGGCTGGCGCTTCCCGGGCCGGCCTCTTGCTCGGGCGGACGTTCGTCCCGGTCCCGCCCGCCGCGCCCCCTGCCCCAGAGAGAGGCGGCGGCGGCAGCAGCTCTTCTGCGGGTTCTGGGCTGACTCTGAGCAGACTGAGGCCGGGCTGTGTCGTCCCTGCAGGTGTTTGTCGCAGCGCTGGCAACGAGGCGGGAATGCCTCCAACACCTGCACGGTCCTGGCCTTGCTGGGCGCCCCGTGCGCTTTCATGGGCTCGCTGGCTCCCGGCAGTGCTGCAGAGTAAGTGCCAGAGCGGCTGAGCGGGCAAGGGCCCGCCCGGGGAGGAAAGGGGGCTACGGGGCTGCAGGACTCGCCCAGTCTCGCTCCCCGGCGTGCCCCACCGAGCGAGCTGGTTCCTTGCAGGGAACGGAACACTTGCTGTCATCGGAGGACTGACGCTCGGTCGGCTTGGAGCAGAGATGGCAGGCAGGCAGGGAGCTTGCGGGTGCGCGGGGTGGATGCCGGGCAACTTGCTAGCGGGTCGCTGCCCTAAAGGAGGAGTTGAAGAAGAAGCCGGATCTTTTCTCGGCCTCCGAGAGGGATTTTATCAGGGGGTACAAAGTTTCTTTTGGGCCCCTTCTCAAAGGGGGAGGGGGCAACGGCCCGAGAAGTCTCCAGAGCTCAGGTCTACCAGGCTTCCCAATACGGTATCCAGGTCTACCTGCCTGGTGGACGTGGTCTCCCCGGTGGCCCCACTACCTCTGTCTTTCACTCTCCATGAGGCCAGCTGAGAAATTTCTGGGGCCCCTCCTTTGGCTTTTCTGGGCCCCCTTTTTGACCCTGGGCCCAAGTACAATTTACCCCCCTTTACCCCCCCCCATGGGCCCTGCTCAGCAGAGAGGCAGTGGGGGCTTCTTCTGCCTCCTGCTCCATCCCTGCAGAAACAGAAAGGCCCCCCACCCCGCCCCAGGCACTAATGTTCTCTGCCTGCCTGCCTGCCTGCCTGTGTAGCTTTGTCCGTGAAGATTTCCAGCGCTACAGAGTGGACCTGACCCACGTGGCCGCGCACCCGGCATGCGCCTTGCCCATCTCGGTGGTGATCAGCAGCTCGAGCGCAGGCACGCGCACCATTCTCCATGCTGCAAGGTGCGTTGGGACTAGAAGAAAGTTCCCTGCTGCTGGGCACTCTAACCCCTCTTCTTCTTCTTCTCCTCCTCTCCCTTGGCCTGAAGATTCATCTTGTCCGATTTCCAGCGCTGCGGCGTGGATGTCACCAGCTTGGTCTGGCAGAGCCGGGGGGAGATGCCGTGCGCCTGCTGCCTCGTCAACCAGCGCAATGGCTCTCGGACAGTCACTCTTTATGACACGTAAGGCCTGGCCTGGCTGCCGCCTCTGTTCCCCCTACCAGTGGGTGGCGCCAGAGGGCCACAGCTGACCCTGTAGGCTGGAGATGGGCCTGCTCCAGCAACTCCCCTGCTCTGCCTGCCAGCCAGCCGCTGACTCCCTGGGATGTGCCGGGGGGGGGGGGGACACACACGACACACCAGTGCTTCAGCAGAGTTGTGCTTCTCTTGCTACCACTCCAGTTGGAGTGCGGAGGGAGGGAGAGCATGGCTCCCTCGCCCCAGTCTGAGCCCCCTTTTGAGTCGGTCTGTGTCCCGCCTAAGAGCGCCTTCCCTTCCCAAGGAGCGGCAACTGCTGTGGAGGTAGCCAGCTGGTCTCGCCTCCACGTTAAGGACAGCTACAGTTCCAGGTCAAGGAAACACAAATTCTGCACCAAGAACTGCAGAGTCCTGTGACCTCAATAAGTTATGTGCATCGGGCAGATTTCGCACCAAGAGCTTCTCAGCATCATTGAATCTGCCCTTCAGAAACAAACAAGCTGCTTTGCATGATGTTCTCTGCTAGTAATAGAGAGGGGCGGGAAGGGGCTCTGTAGGAACTGAAGCTCCCTCCCCACTGACCTACAGGAGAGAAGAACCGCAAAAGGGACAGGCTGCTGGATCAGGCCCAGGGCCCATCTAGTCCAGCTTCCTGCATCTCACAGTGGCCCCACTAGAGGCCTCAGGGAGCACTCAAGAAGACAACATGATACCCGTATATTCTTGCCACTCCCTTGCACCTGGCATTCAGAGAGAAGCTCTCTCTAAAACCCAGAGGTTGCATCCAGTCGCCATGACTTGTCACCTGTGATGGACTTTTCCTCCATAAATCTGTCCAATCCCCTTTTCAAGGCATCTAGACCAGGTGCCACTGCAACGTCCACTGGCAAGGAGTTCCATGGATTGATTGCACACTGGGTAATGAAATATTTCCTGGGCTAGAAGCTGGGCTAGAAGCTGGGCTAGAAGGGCCCTTGGCCTGATCCAGCAGCCGGGCTCTTCTTAGGTTGGGATGCAGGAGCAAATTGGCAGGCCTCCGTAGCTACGTTGGGGGAGAGATCCAACCACACGTAGGGCGGCCTTGTTGCATGCAGGTTTTCCCCTTTGGAATTCACGGCTTCTCCCCCATTTGTGCCTGACGTGTGGAATTGCAGCCACTAACTCAGCAGCGTGGATATTTACTGCCACAGCATCGCTGCTCATGAGCTTCCTTATGCGAGGAGATGGCAGCAAGGGCAGAGGGGATGCGCCCCTTCATGAAGACCCCTCCCCCCATCCGTCCCTGGCAGAGCTTGTGTGGCAAGCAAAGTGTCCTGCAGCCTGGCTTGGGATCCCTTGCCCAAAGAAGCTGGCATCTTAGACGGTCCGGAGGAGTGTTTGCCAAGGAGGGCAGGGGGCTCCTGCCTCTTTGGAGGTGCTGCTTTTCTCTGCCGTGCGGCATGATGACGTTTCCTCTTCTGCACAGCTGCGAAAAGCTCCCTTGTCTCTTGCTTCTGCACTTCAACAGAGCGGGGGCCTCGGGGGGGGGGCAGAGACGCTGGGAATGTGGAGCCAGGAGTTGGGGCTTTGGTGCTGACGTAAGCGGAACAGTTTCTAGTGGTTTCTAGCTTCCTGGCCCTTCCTTTGCCAGAGGCGGGCAGAGTACAAAAAAGGGAGGGAGGGTCCTGTGGGGCGCACTCTGTTGCTCGCTCCCTCCTTCTGTCACTAGATGGATAGTTAAGACTGGTGGTGCTTCGTCTTGCTGGCCATGCTGCTGTCTTGGAAGGGGCCCCCCCTCCCGTCCCTTGCGGCACGCGGCGCAGCTGGCCAGAGCCCCACCTGCTGCAGGTCTCCTGGCCACAGAGTAGGCGCTGAAGGCAGGTCCTGCCTGCTCACTGCTGCCCCCCTTCGACAAATGGGAAGAGCAGAGTCTGGCTGGGGCAGCAGGGCGTCAGTCACTCCCTCAAGCTGACCTCCAGCAGCCCTGTCAGCAAACTCTTTCCAAGCACAAAGTGAGGTTACACAGGGAAAAAAGGAAATAAAATTGCCTGAAACTCCCCGCTCGCTCTTGAGATTAAATCCTGAAGCGACATGTGGACAAAACGCAGAGCAAAGCCAGGACTTCCAGAAAGGTTGCCTGAGGGGCTCCATTCCGTGTGTGTGTGTGGGGGGGCTCCATTCCTGTGAGTGAGTGACAACAGACAGGCGGGCCTGGCCCAGAGCAGAGGATGGCTTGAGCAGGCCGGAAGGGGAAGGGGCTGCCTGAGGCAGGGTGTCCCCACAACTGGTCCAGAGTGGCGCCACCCAGTGGCAGGGAAACAGCCCTGCACCGTCAATCAGGAACTCCTCCCCAGCAAATCTTTGGGAGATTCACCCGTTAATTCAGCCAACTGCAGCCAATCATCTGAGCGAATGCTGGTGCCAATCATCCTTCCTTTCTTGGGACTTACATGGCTCCTGCCGCCTGCAGTCCCAGTTTGATTGACTCGCCGACTGATGGGAAGCTGCAGCTGCAGCAGCAGCCTCCAGTGAAGCAGCTGGATCTGTGGAGCGGGCGGGGGCGGGGGCTTTTGCCTTGGAACTGGCTCTAAGGGAGGAGAAAGGAGGGCTGGGGAAGGGCCGCCCCCCTCTTGAGTGGTGCTCCCTTCTCGCCCCCTTCCCAAAGGGCTTTGGAAGGCCAGGCCTGGTTAATGATTCTCAGGGGCCGTGGACAGGCCGTGGCTCTGCGGCCTTTGCTCTGGGGGCAGCTGCTGCACCTCCTGTGGAACACCTGTTAATTATTGAAACGATCCCCTTTTCCAGGGTAAAGTTCAGTCCCCCACGGAAAGAAGTGACTATTAACCCTTTGCATAAGGAGTACCACAAACTGTGGCCCAGGGGCTCCCAGCCCAGTGCTCAGCTCCTGACTCCGAGTTCAGCCCTCAGGCTTCATGAAGTGAAGGAGCAGCTGCATCGGGCAGCCCAGGAGGGTCTGTCTTGTCCAGCCCCCCCCCCGTGCCCACCAGATGCCTCTGGGAAGCCCAGAAGCCGAAGAGGAAGGGCAGCACCCTGCTGCCCAGAGCCTGAGATTCAGAGATGGGGCTGTGGCGATTCCATCCCTTGCTCTTGTGAGGCCGCCCTCGGGCAGGGCACCAATGCAGCAGCCCCCCAACTGGTATCCAGACCCCTCCTCCTGCTGTGGGAAGGGGTGGGGTCTTGCACCTCCCATCCCCCTCATGGACGCTTGTTCCTCGTCTTTCTTCCCCCCGCCACAGCAACCTTCCAGATGTGACCGCTGCTGATTTTGATCAGGTCAACCTGTCGCAGTACAAGTGGATCCACTGGGAGGTGAGTGAGCCAGGCCGTCTGCTTCTGTGGCAGGCTCCATGGGCACCCGTCTGCCCATCTGTGGCTGCTGTCGGGCATTGCGTGCTCCCCACTGGATGCCCCACGGCCCACACTTGGCCTCTACCTCCTGCTCCTATTTCTGCTCTGTCCTCGCCCCCCCCCCGCTCCCCTGCCTTCAGTAGTGCCGCCCCCTCCATCTTCAGGATCTTGTGCCAATTCCAAAGCCACTGTTCTCAAAGTCTGCCCCCCCTCCACATTGGCAGTTTGGGGGTGCTTGATTGATTGATGAGAGTACTTAAAAATGGCCTTTCAGGACCAGTGTCTCCAGCAGTATGCGATATAAAGCTACAGGAATCAAATCATAAAGCACATTGACTAAGATTTTCATGGTCACCATCCATAAGAACAGAACCAATGCGACCGGGTTAAAAACCGTGTTCCTTAAAAACATTGCTCCCTTCTTTACGCTGTGCCCGCTGTCTGGCAGGCGTCTTCCGAAGCTAAACACCAACTCCACCAAGTAATACCTAACTTGTAATACCTAGAGCAGGCCAAGAAGTTAGGTATTACTTGGTGGGGTTGGTGTTTAGCTTCTGAAGACGCCTGCCAGACAGCGGGCACAGCGTAAAGAAGGGAGCAATGTTTTTAACTCAATAACTGATAACGTTGCTTCCGTTCTTATAAAACATAAAGCAGTTAAGAGCCCCAGTACAGTAAAGCCAAGATCAAGAACTGAGAGCGCAGAGCAGGAAGTGTGGTCGGATCCAGCCTCCAAAAGCAGACAGGAGGAGGAAGGATCTTCAGCTGCTTCAGAAAGCAGGTTGACCGAGAAGGAGTCACACAGCCCTCCGGGGGGGGGGGCGGCCCAAGGGCCTGGGGGCTAGGACAGAAAAGACCCTGCGCCTCATGGAAGCCAACCTGCCCTCCACTCAAGAGGGCTTTCCTCGCAGCACGTCTCTGTGGAGTTCGGAGGGGAGGGGAGGGGAGAGGTGTCCTTTCGTCACCCAGACCGCTCGGGGCTTCTTGGGTCAAAACCAGACCACGACTGAGCTTGAAGCTGGGTTGGGGGCCAGTTCAGATGACTGGTCAGGACTAACACAAGGAGGCAGATCAGGCCTGTCAAACGCCAGGTGGCTGAATTCCTCACTGGCTGCAGAGCTTCCAGACTGTCTTCAAGGGCAGCCCCACAGGCAGAGGGCATTTTGTCAGTCTAGCCCCAGCTGTCTTCCAAGGGGGAGGCTGACAGCGGTGAGGTCTCCTAGCAGGAACAGCTGCTGATCACAGAGGACACAGCCATTGCCTGGGGTTTCCGGAGTGGGGCCAGATCCGGATGCGCTGCTCTGCTGCTGCCCGGCTAAGATTGGCCTCTGTCCCAGGGCAGGAATGCCTCGGAGCAGGTGAAGATGCTGCAGCGGGTGGAGGAGCACAACCGAACCTGCCCTGCAGCTCAGCGAGTGGCCACGTCTGTGGAGGTGGAGAAACCGCGCCCGGATCTCTACCAGCTCTTTGGCTACGGAGATGTGGTAGGGGGCCTTGGAAGGGTGGGCCAGTCAGGTGTGAAGGGGGTGTCCACAACTGGCTCCTGAACAGAGCGGCAGAAGCCCGCGTTAAGGGCCAACACCCCTCCCCAACTCAGAAGACCTCCCTGGAAAGACATCCCCTGCTGCACGGGAGCAGGCTGTAGCAGCTGCATGGCCTGCAGAGGGGCTGGGGGGAAGACAGGCGAGGCCTTGCCAGGGAGTGGAGGCCAGCCTGACCTGTCTGCCTGGGAGGAGTCGGCAAGGGGGTGCTGGGTGGCCTTCCTAGGACCAGGAGAGCAGCAGTGGAGAACAGCCCGCACTGAGTGCCTCACTGAGTGCCATGGTGCACAGTGGCCAGAGCAGGGCTGTGGGCCCGGGCAGCTCCCCCCTCCCCCCATGTGCGCGTTTGGGACGGGCCAGCTAGGGGGGCGAAAGCAACCCCCTTCAGGAAGAGTTTGCCAACAAGCATTTGGGGGGGCCCTTTGTTTGGTGGGGGGGCCAGCAGGGCTCCTGGGGATGAGGACACGCCCCGCCCTCGGTGGCCTCTGAAGCCACCTGACCAGCCACGCCAGGCGAGCCACGGTGCCTTTGTCCCTCTTCTCCTCCAGGTGTTTGTCAGCAAAGATGTGGCCAGGGATTTGGGCTTCTGCTCAGCCCCGGAGGCTGTGAAGGGGCTCCATGGGCGTGTGAAGCCAGGGTAGGTGGGGGGGCCCAGGGAGGGCTATGAAGGGTGTGGGGCGTTGGGCTGCAGAGGCGGGAGGCCGCCGGACAGCCCCCCCCCCGGTCAGCGGCTCCGGAGTCATCTCTGGATCTCTCACCTCAACTTGAGCTGCTGCCTCCCTGCCCTTTCTGGGAGGGGGGATGAAGAGGGTGCCCCCCAGAACAGGACTTCCTCTGCCCACAGCTTTTGTTCTTGTCATCTCCCCACCACAAGGCCACACAAGCTCAGCTTGCCCCAGCCTCCCTCATGGGGGGGGGGGGAGTATTCAGGGCATGTTCTTGGTGCCACATCATCCGTCCTGGGGGCCAAGGACTCAGCGGGGGGGAGGCTGTGCAGGTGAGGGTACTCCTGCGACCCCCCTTGTCCTGCAGACCCCATCCCTGGCTGTTCCTTTTCCAGAGCCACCTTGATCTGTGCTTGGGCCGAGTGTGGGGCAGATGCCATGGGGGCAGACGGGCTGCTGGTGCATGCGGACGCCTTCCCCCCCGCCACTGTGGTGGACACTCTGGGGGCTGGAGATACGTTCAATGCTGCTGTGATTTTGGCCCTAAGCAGGGGTGAGTCCCTCCCTCCCTCCTCCATTTCTCTCGCACAAACTGGAGTGGGACCGCAAGAAGGCCGCCTGCTCCCGGCCTGGCTGCGCTGCTCTGCCTGGGCACGGCGTTGACGCCCCGCTTTCTGTGACAGGGGGGGCCCTTCCCGAAGCACTGCGCTATGGGTGCCAGGTGGCTGGCCGGAAGTGTGGCATGCAGGGCTACGACGGGATCGTGTGAGCTGCACACCGGAGGCTGTGGCCGGGGCGCCCACTGCTGCGCTGCCCTCACCCAGGAGGCGGGCCTGCAGTGCCCAGCTGGAGTGGGGGGGCAGCCTGGCCCCGGTCCTATGGGTGCTGCGCCTGGCTGGCCCCAAGGCCCGGGCGGGGGGGGCACCTTTGCCTTTGTCCCCTCTGGGATCCAAGCCCAATAAAGCACTTCAACCTGCAGATTGCCCCCGCCTTTCAATGCCTGTTCCATGGGGGGTGGGGGGCAGCCGCTTCCTCTTTGCTGGGTGCCTGCCGCTGGGGGCTCCCTTGTCCCGTGGGGAGCAACCCCCCCCCCAGCGAAGACTCCTTGAACTCGACCACGTCCCCGGCCTTGGGGGACAGAAGCACCATCCAATGAAAGAGCTGTTATTGGCAGGGGGGAGAAAGGGGTGTGCACAGTTCAGCAGGCTGGGAGCGAGGCACTCTGGCTGGGGGAGAGGAGAAGGGTGCTCCTGGCCTGAGCAGGGTGGAGGGGCTGGATGATGGCTCCTGCGAGGGGGGGGGGGCTCACCTGCTTGCCCTTTGGCAGTGGAAGAGTTTCTTCTTTGGGGGGTGGGCCAAGGGAGGGGGCCTCCTGTGGTCTGATAACGTCCTGGTGGCCCCCAGCCAGCCTCCCTTCCCGTCCTTGGCCCAAGGCTCCTCCCGAGCAAAGCGTGTTTTAGTCTCCCGACCAGGTGACATCTCAGCCCCTTGTCCCAGGGTGTCCTCCAGGTGTGCCTCCAGGTGTGCCTCCGCCCTGCCCCACTCTTCCTGAAAAGTCTCCAGCGCAGCTGGGGCCTCTGCTGTGCTTGGCTGGCCAGGGGGGGGGCAGAGGGCCCAGCAGTCCCTCTCCGCCTGGCTCTGGGAGTGCACACTGCATGCTTCCATGTTCTCCACGAGGGATGGCAAAAAGGCCGGGGGGGGGGGGGCTGGCCCTGGCAGGCAGCAAGCAGCAGCTCCGAGGGCTCCAACAGCCGTCCTGGTTCGAGTCCTGCGCCTCCATCATCAGCACCACTTGTGGTAGGAAACGGCCGTCAAGGCAGCGTGGTCGTTGCTGACAAAGAAAGACTCCCGGGCTGCAGCAGCTGCCTTGCAAGCACGACACACCCTTCTTTTAAGGCTCTGCAGCACACTCCTGCATCCGTAGTAAAAACAAAGACTCACGAATTTGGTTTAGAAGGGAGGCGACAAACTAGGGGACATCCACTCAAATTGAGTGGAGGGAGGATTAAAACAGACAAAAGAAAATATTTCTTTACCCAGCGTGTAATTGGTTTGTGGAACTCCTTGCCACGGGATGTGGTGATGGCACCTGGCCTGGATGCCTTTAAAAGGGGATTGGACAGATTTACGGAGGAAAAGTCCATCACAGGTTACAAGCCATAAGCAACCTCCTGGTTTTAGAAGTGGGTTTTCTCTGTGCCAGGTGCAAGGGAGTGGTGACTGGATACAAGTATCTTCTTGTCTTGTGCTCCCTGAGGCATCTGGTGGGGCCACTGTGTGATACAGGAAACTGGACTAGATGGGCCTTTGGCCTGATCCAGCAGGGCTCTTCTTATGTTCTTATGACAAACGCCTGACCAACAGCAATCCCAGGACAAGCCGGGCCTGGTTGAGTCCAAGCCCTGCCGGGCCACAAGCCTCACTTGGGGCCCTGCAGGAGACCCTGCTTGCAGAACCCTAGTCCCCCGAGGGCTCGAGCAGATCCATTCACAGGCCTGCCCAAGAGGTCTTCACAGGTGGGAAGACAACAGCGAGTTGCCACTTTCTCAGCAGTTGGATGGGGGGGGGGGACCCTGTCTCAGGCTGGATTCACACTACACAAATCCCGGCGCAGAGGCCCCTGCCTCTGCGCACAGAGCTGGTCGGAAGGAGTGTCTTCCTGCCTGTTGTCCCTCCTGCTGTCCCGCCTTCTTAAGAAAGTGCACCTTACAGATTGGAAGTAGTTCTGATTGGCATGCAACCACTCTCCCCCCCTCTCATCCGATTGGTGGCTGCAGTAGCTCCGCGAACCCGCCCCCTCAAAAGATGGGTTTCCCCATCTTGTACGCTGGAGATCGCAGCTGCTCCGCTTGCTTCCGAAATGCTGTCAATGAGCTCCGCGCATCTCCGTAATGCGCTGGAATTTGTGTAGTGTGAATCCAGCCTCAGGCCGGATTCACGCTACACGAATCCAGGCGCGGATGCCTCTGCGCTTGGAGCTGGGGAGTGTCTTCCCGCCTGTTGTCCCTCCTACTGTCCCTCCTTCTTAAGAAAGCGCAGCTGTGATTGGGTAAACACAAAGGCGCTCTGATTGGCCGATTGACCTTGCAGCCTCGCTGTAACCTTCTTTGACCCTGCGCCTTTTCCTCTCGTCAAATTTCAAATATAGGAAGTTTGGTGCCCTCCTTGCTCTCTCTTCTGTGCTCCTCCCGCGCTCCTATTTTGAGTATTTCCTGCCATTCTGGTTTTCTCTCTCCTGGTCCTGTGTTTTCCCAGACTTCCTCTGGGAATAAACTTCCTCCGCGATTGGAGGTAGTTCTGATTGGCATGCAACCACTCTCCTCCCCCTCTCATGCGATTGGGGGCTGCAGTCGCTCCACGAACCCGCCCCCTCAAAAGATGGGTTTCCCCATCTTGTACAAGGCAGAGCGCAGCTGCTCCGCTTGATTCCGAAACGCTGTCCAGCAAGCCCAGCATTCCGTTTCCGACGGCCTTCACTGAGTGGGCGGCGGCATCCCGGGGAGGGGACAGTCGCTCGGCACCCGCTCGCAGGCGCGCAACACGCCCCCCCCCCTGGATCGGTCTCTGCTGCAGGAGAACAACGGGCAGGTCGGACCACGTCAGCTGCAGCGGGGAGGGGGAGAAAGCGGCGCATCAGCCGGCCAGCGCGGCCTGCTGGCCTCCAGTGGGCTTGCTTGGGGAGCTGTTCCGAGTGGCAGCAGCATCGATCTCCCACCCGTCCTGGCGGCCTCGACGGCAGTCCTCGGAAGCGTCTCCCTTCTCGTTCTCGGCTCCCGCAAAGCGCTGCTCTCTGCCTTTGCCACCCGTCCAGGCTAGAGCCCCTGTATTAGTGCCCGCCGGCCGGCCCAGTCCAGGCGGATTTGGCCGCGGGCAGAGGGCGGAGGTTCGGCCCGGCCCGGCGCAGCGCAGTCCGCGGCCCGAAAAGGACGGGGTTCCCCGCCACGCACCGGGCCAGGGCCGCTTTCCTGGCTTCCTTCGTCGCTGCTCCTGGTTGGTGCCCCCAGCCGCAGTGGCGGGGAGGCGGTGCTGGCGGTCCCGCCCCGCCAAGGGACCCGAGACTTCCGCTTCCCTGCCGCCGCGTGCGACCCAAACGTGCCGAAGGGAAGGCACGCGGTGACTTCCGCCGCTTCATCGCCGTTGCGATGAACAGAAACTTGTGGACTTTTCCGCAGAAAAAAGACTTTTGTGCTGGTGGTGAATAACGTGGCTGGCGGGCAGCGAGAGTGGCGCAAGCAAAGCTGCACTTCCGCGAAAGAAGCGTGGAACCTGGCTGGGGGCGAATGGGATGGAAGCGGAGTGCATGCATGCCCGTCCCAAAGATGGCGGGACGCAGGCGACCTGCCCCACACAAAGAGGACTGCCCTGGGTGGGTGGGTGGGGCTTGCGCCGTCGTGCTCGCCTTGCTTGCTGCAGCACCGCCTGCTTGGCCTGCCTGCGTCCGGGCTGGATCCACGGACCGACGGACGTCCAAGATGATGTTGGGGCTCTCGCTGCTGCTGGGCTTCAGCACCGCTTTGCTCGCCTACTATTGGGCGCGCGTCCCCAAGGTCAGCGCTGGGAGGCTTCGACGGGGCGGGGGGGGGGCTTTGGGCGAGGTTAGCTGCGAGGAAAGGTGTCTTTTCTCTGTGGCGCTGGACGGAAAGGGGTTCTATCTTCTGACCCCAGCAGGCCTGGCGCTCCTCCTCCGGCCGCCGATTCAAGCAGGACCAGGAGCCACCGTGGAAGTTGAGACGGGATCGGGCTGCAGCCTGTAGTCTCTCTCCCGCACGCCCCTCGGTCCCCGGACGTCTTTTGCACCAGCCTTGAGGAACACACACTCGCTGCTGCTGCGGAGCCTGCGCAGAGTTCTTCAGGCCGGCGGGCGCTGGTCCCCAGGGGGGCACGTGGCTGCTCTTGTTGAAGAGACTCACTGGGCTCCGCTTCTGGCACGTTGACTCTTGGGGGTGGTGGGCCGACCACCCTCTGCCTCCCTATGTGGGGGCACAAGGGGCTGCTTCGGCTTGTTCTCTGTTCCTCCCTCCTGCGCCCACTTGGCACCAGGTGCCTGCTGTCGAATGCCTTGTTGCCCACAGGGGGTGACATTTCTTTAAAAATAAGCAATGCTGAGGTTTTGCAGAAAGCCTTTAAAGAAGTCAGAAGTCACTGCACATACTCAGAGGTGACCCTTTTTTTTTTAGTCAATCACCTTTTCAGGCTGATCTCTGTCCTGGAAAACAGGTTTTGGAGCTCTGGCTGGGTGTGTAGCAGAGCAGTAATTAGCTGCCCTCGTCGATACTTCTTCTCGCCTCCCACTGACCACTCCTGTTTACTTCTCCTTTGGGCTTTGAAGCCTGGACTCGCCCTGGCAAAGGGCTGCTGCTGCTGCTGCTGCGCTTGTGTGGTCCTGGTCCTCTCTGGAGAGAGAGAGAGACGCAGCTGCTTCTCCTAAATTAGTGGTGCCCAGAAATCTTGCGGTTTGGCATACAGCTGATGATGTCTCCTTGGAAACAAGAGAATGGGCATGTTTACATGCTGCCCATGCCATGCACTGTCCTGTTTGCCACACCTGCTGCCCGCCTAGGGCATTCTTGGGCACACATGCCCCTTTGCAGTGCAGCTGGCTCAGTGGGAGAGATTGTAGCTCAGTGCTGGAGCAGTAGGTGCTGGGGTTCAGGCCCTGGCAGCATTGCCAGGTGCAGCCGGGAAAAAGACCCCTCTCAGCCTCTGCCAATCAGCGCAGACCATACTGAGCTGGCAGACACCCCCCCCCAGCATGCCTGAGGTAGTACCGCCTGCCCGCCCACCCGCCTCGTTCTGCCCCTGCATGTCTTTGCTTCTTGACAAGTTTCTGTGCCGCCTTTCGATCCCACTCAAGGTGGTTTGCAGAATTAAAATTCTCTATAAGACAATCCAGCAAAATATCAGCAATATAAATGTAACCAGTCTATAAAATGCAAAGCAAGAAACCAGCAGCAGGTAGACGAAAAGGCAAAAGAACCTGGCAGGGCAACTTGTCCCTCTGGCCCCGGAAGGTGAGGGCCACACGCCTGCTGCCGAGGGACCGCAAGGCGGCTGTCTCCACACACTGGCTCAGCCGGGGGGGGGGGCTCTTTAGGATCTTGCGTGAAAAGGCAGAACTGCATGGGGGGGGAGGCAGCCTGACCACCGATCACGATGGGGTGGGGGTATTTATTTGTGGGTTGGGTTCTGAAAGCCCCAGAATGGCAGCCCCGCCCACTGCCCCCTGAGAAAGGGGTTTTGGTCTGTGGCTGATGATCCTGGTATCTCTGTGCCGTGACTTGGTCTTGGGGAGGGTGAAGCAGCAGGATCTACATCCTGCGACTGGCATCGGGCACTCGGCGTGGCAGGTGGTCGCAGCCTTGTCAAGAGGCCCACGAGCGACTAGTCCAGCACAAGTCTTCTTTGCCTGCCTGCCTGCCTGCCCTCCTGTAGACCTGAGGCTCCTCATGGATGCCCTCCAGCCTCCAAAGGCTCTCGGGGCGCTTCCAGCTTGCCGGGGGGGGGCTGGCCCCCCGTCTGCCTGCAGCTTCAGTCCCAGGAGGCCCTGTGGAGTATTTGGCGCCTCCTTGGGGCTGGGTCCCAGTGCTCCTGCTCTCTCCCCCTGCAGCGCCCCCTGCTGGTGGCTTGTCAGCCATTCTGCGCCTTCCTGGAGAAGCATTGCCCCATCGTGAGCGAGACTTTCTACCCGACGCCGTGGTGCTTTGAGGGTCGGCTCCAGACGATCGTCCGTGTCTTCCTCAAGTCCCGCCCACGCATCTCCTACCGCAGGTGGGTCTGAGGCGCGGAGTGTGGGAGGGAAGGGGGCTAGCACCAGCCCGGGGAGCAGTCATTGGCCCTTCCCTGGCTGCACTAGCCCTTCTCGAGTCGGGGGCGGACGCCCCCTTGCCCTTCCAGTTGGCCACAGTGCCACCTGCCTCAGCTCCCTCTCTGCCCCCTCCCTCCAGCCAGGTGCTGCGGACGGCAGACGGGGGGCAGCTGCTGCTGGACTGGGCGGAGGACAGGGGGAGTGTGTGCGACTCGGACCCAGAGAGCTGCCCCGTTGTCCTCTTTCTGCCCGGCCTGACAGGCAACAGCCAAGAGACCTACATCTTGCACATGGTACACAGCACCCTGCAACAGGGCTACAGGTGAGAGAGCAGGGGGGGGCATTGGGGGCTCAGGCCTGGTGCCCGCAGAGCACCTCTGACAGGATGTCTAACTACACAAATCTCTCCCTGGGTGGAGGGAGAGGAAAACCTCCTAGTCCTGGTCCACATTAGCGAGTGGAGAAGTCAGGGCAATGCTGCTGCCCCTCCAGAAGGGCCGGCCCCTGGGTGGCTCACGCTCCTCCCTCTCGCTCTAGGGCTGTTGTGTTCAATAACCGGGGCTGCAAAGGAGAGGAATTGCTGGTGAGTGCTGCCCCCCCCCCCGCATGATTGTGTGAAGAGGGGGGGCTTTTCCATTTCTGGGCCAGGTAGTCCGTGCCTGCAGTGGCCCACTGGGCTTGTGCCCCAGACTGGGCAGCGCTTCCCCCAGGGAGAACAGCTGCTGGGTGCCCCCCACCCCACCCCTGCTTGCCTCTTTCTTTCAGACCCCCAGGGCTTTCTGCGCAAACAGCACTGAGGACCTGGAGCTGGTCGTGAGCTGCATCAAGAGCCAGTTCCCTCGGGCACCACTGATGGCTGTTGGCGTCTCGCTGGGCGGGTGAGGCTCAGGCTGGGTAAAGGCTTATGGGCACAGAGAGGGAAGGGGGGCTCTGTCGAGGGGGGGCCTGGCGAGGAACGGAAAAGATGGCCTGGCCTGACCTGCTGTTGGTTCCCAGAGGCCATGGGTCTTGCTTCTGGGCCTTAGAGCCATTCTAAGGGGGAAATGGGGGGGGGGGTGGTGGCGGCGGCGGCGGCAGCAGCAACCAGGGGGCCAAGGCCAGTGCTCTCCCCCAGCTGGCTTTTTCCTCCTCCTGGCAGGATCCTGGTGCTGAACTACCTGGGGCGAAAGGGCCAGGACACCGGGCTGGCGGCTGCCATGACGTTCTCAGTCAGCTGGGACTCTTTTAAGACCATCGCCTCCCTCGAGAGGCCCTTGAACCTGGTGCTCTTCAACCAGCGCCTCACAGCCAACTTGCGACAGCTCATCCAACGGTCTGTGCGCACGGCCGGGGGGGGGGGGTTGACTTGAGACGGGCACCTGCCCCTCAGCTGTCCTCTTGAGACCTCAGGAAATGCCCCCACTGATTTCCCACCCTGTTTCCAGGCACAAGAAGGTCATTGCTGAAAAGGTGGACGTGGACCATGTCCTGAAGGTACCAGCTCCTTTCCCCCCCCCCCCCGTCTTGCTTGCAACGCATTAATGCTTGTGTGCAATGACACCCCCCACCCACCTACCCCAATCTTTTCAGGCTCGAAGTATCCGGGAGTTTGATGAGCGCTACACAGCCGTTGCTTTCGGCTACAACTCGTGCGAGGAGTACTACCAGGCAGCCAGCCCGTGCGGGAAGGTGCGGAGCATTCGCGTGCCAGTGCTGTGCCTCAACGCCTCAGACGACCCCTTCTCTCCTCCACAGGGTGAGGCCCGCTGCTCCTGCCCCTGTGCGCACTGCTCCCTGCTGCGGAGCGTGTCCTAACTGGCGGTGTGGCTCTCTTGCAGGCCTGCCCCTGGAAGCGGCCCGTTGTGTGCCTGCGCTGGCCCTGCTGGTGACGGCACGGGGGGGTCACATTGGCTTCCTGGAGGGCCTCCTCCCCCGCCACAGGAGCTACATGGACCGTGTCTTCGCCCAGTTCGTGGCCGCCGTCTTCAAGCACCCGGAGGAGCTGGAGGCTGCCATGGTGGCGGCGGCAGCAGCAGATGATGCTGGCCAAGAGCGGGCAAGCCAGGCTGCGTCTTCCTGAGCGGGGAGGGGCCAGGTGCTGGCCCACGTGGTGCTGCGGATGGAGAACGGATGGAGGCAGATTCTTGCAATACAAGCTTGTTTTTTCAGGGAAGTGGCTCGCGGCTGTTTCGTTGTAAGCAGAAAAGGAGCTGCAGGTGCCCCTCCGACAAGGGGGGCTCTCCTGGCCCGACCCTGCTTGCGTAGGGGGAGAGCAGCTCTTGCTCCTGTCAAAGCCCCCCAGGCCCAGAGCCTGTGTCAGGCTGCGCCTGCGAGGAAAGCAAGGGGGAGAGATGGTTTGTCCAGTCGGCACCCTCTTCCAAGCCTTGCTTCCTGCCTGCTCAAGGCAAACAAGGGGAGAGCAGGGAGGGGGCACTCCTCGGCCGAGCACTGCCTTGAAACCCAACACCACAGAAGCGAGGGGGGGTGCCAGGACACCCACCCACCCAGGAGCAGCTGCGTCTCTTGCCTGGGCCAGTGTGCCCTGCAAAGGGGGGGCATTTCCAGTCTGCAAGACAGGCAGAGAAGGACCCCACAAGTGCCTGGCACATGGTCCCCGCAGGAGGGTTGCAGCCGACGTCAGGAGAACAGTCCTTAAGCTGTACAGCTTCCTTCCAGGGAGAGCTGGGGGTGGTGGTGTTTCCCTCCCCTCCCAGGAGGGGCCATGCGTCTTGCGCAACAAGCGGGAGGGCTGCTGCGTCCTCAGCTGAAATAAGGTTCCAGTGTCTATTTCTTCTACCTTGCGAAGGGCTGCCCCCGCAAACGGCCCTGGGGTGTTTGCCCCAGATGGTGCAAGTGCTGCCCTGGGGAAAACAGGCTGGTCATTTGTTCAAAGGCCCCAGGCTACGAGGGGGAGGAGCAGAGGTGAGAATAAATCCCCCAGGCCAGCCAGGGGCGAGCTATTGCTGCTGGCACTCTGGAGCCGTTGGTAGGAGTGGGCCACAGCTCCCAAAACAGGGAGTTTGGGCAAGAGCAGGGTACTGGACAGCCCCTCTCAGGCTGCAGGCAAAGGTTCATGCAAACCAATGCTGGGGGGCAGGGGGTGGAGTCCCATCCCATGGGGAAAAACCTGCGAACCGTCAGAGCTGGGGGGGGGGGTGAGGACCTCCTGGGCCCACTCCTGCAGCTTGCTGGTGCTGCCCCTCCCGGACACGCCCCCGCCTTTTCGCTCTGGACAAGGACTCTCCCCTCCAGGTCTGGCAGTCAAGGGCACCTCCTCCATCGCACGAGAGAGGGAGAAGCGTCCAACAAGGAGATCTTGCTCCAGCGTCCCGTTTAATCGTTGCAGCAGCAGCAGCAGCCAGGCCACAGCGGTGGGGCTGCACCAGACTGGAATGTGCAACACAAGAGTCAAAGATAGAGAAGGTGCAGCGTCCCCTGCTGGGGGGGGGGGGAGGGCAGGCTCAGGCCCAGGACTTCATCCCCAGCCCACAGTAACAGGGCCCTGGTTTCCAGTCTCCCCCAGAGGGAGCTCAGAGCCATGGTCCAAACTTTCCTGGAGGAGCCGGGTCCGGTCAGAGGAGGCCTGGGAACGCCAGCTGCAGCAGCAGAACGGTGCCCACAGTCAGCCCAGCGCAGAGCAGCAGCAGCAACCAGATGGGGAAGCTCCCTGTGTGTGGGGGGGGGGAGAAGAGCTGCGTGAAGGCCAGCCCAGGCCGCCCCCCGCATGCTCCATGCCGGCCCCCACATGCTCCCCCAGCCCAGGACCTACGTCTGCAGGGGAGCTGGTGCAGGCGGCAGCGACTGTCCACAGCGACGCTCAGCAAGGCCGCCTCGTTGTCCTTCAGCAGTTCTGGGGTCTCGGGGAGGAAGGCCAGAGCCGTGACCACGATGCCGTGCGCCTCCCGCACGTAGTACAGCCTCTGCGGGGGTGGCGACAGGGGCGTCTCTCAAGAGGAGCCTGGCAGTGGCAGCCCTGGGAAGTCCGCTCTTCTTCCAACCGCCCCCCCCCCCCCAGCGTGCCTGCCCAGTCTTCTGGAGTCCAGGCACTCCCCCACCCCCTCCCCCGGGGCCTTAATTTGCCATTCCACCTCCTGGCCCTAGCCCACCACACTGGGTCCAGCTCCCCTAGCGCCAGCAGGATGCAGCCAGGAGCCCCAAGACCTCCCAACGTGGCTGCAACCCAGACGAGCCCTCGCCAGGCTTCGGAGGACGTGGGAGACACGTACCTGCAAGGAGAAGGCCACCAAGACGGCCACGGAGCCTGTCACTGTGCCCAGCCCCAGGAAAGTGCCTGCCTCGCTGCAAGGGGAGACAAAGAGCAGTGAGCTTTGGCCACAGGAACTGCCCTCCCTCCTTCCTCGCTCGGAAGGACCCAGGCTGCTCTCCAGCCAGGGCAGAGAAGGATTCCCGTCTGCAACCCTGGTCTTGGTGCTGCTGCTGCTGCCGGCCTGTGTGGACAACCCTGAGCTGGGCAGACCAAGCGCCTGGGGCTGAGCAGGTGCCTGCTGCCCGTCTCTGGCCACTTCCTCCAACCTGCGATGAGCAGGTTGATGCCTGCAAGAAGAAGGGGGCAGGCAGCTGGAGGTGGGCTTTGCTGCTGGAAAGACAAGGGGACAGGGTTTCCCTGCCCTCCCCAGGCAGTGAGGAAGAGCTCCCCCTCCAGCCCCCTCCGTCCCTGGTCCTACCTGACAGAGAGGCAGGAGATGACTTCGTTGCCACAGGGCCGGGTGAGCAGGGGCAGGAAACTCTGCCCATCCCACTTGGTGATGTAGCAGGGGGGCGGGCGCCGCTCTCGCTTGTAGGGGATCTGCACCGTGTAGAGCCGCAGTGCTTTGGCCTGGTCCTCCACTGCCCCAAACCTGCACCCAAAGGGGACGGCGTCAGAGGGGCCCCCCGGGCAGAAGATACGTGTGCAGGGTCCAGGTCACCCTCCCAGCCACCCCTGTGACCTGCAGGCCTGGTAGCGATAGGCTTGATCTGGGATGCCGGGAAGGTTCTCGTTCCAGCGCAGCCCCATCACCCTCTGGTCCCTCTGCCACACGCAGCACTGGAAGTCCCGCCCGACCGTCACCACCTGCGCAATCACAAGATGGCAGTTCAAACAGCAACCAAAGGACCCTGACCCCCGTTCCCTTCCCCAAGGTGTTGCCCCGTATTCTTTATTTTTCTTTCCATTCCTGGTTATGTTATGTCCTTACACCATAATAAAGGACAATATGGACTCTGACACCAAGTAACACTACCAGTTTCATTCAGTATGCAAGGGGGCCGTTTTCCCAGAACCTCTATGCACAAAATGGAGCGCTATGGGGGCAAGTCTGGACAAGGACTCCAGGGACAATACAAGCTGCGTCCGTACCTTGTTATCAGGACTCAGGGCAATGTCCTCAATCTCCCCATTGTGAGCCCGGAACTCCAGAGCTTTCTTCATGCTGGGAAACTGCAGAAAGGGAGAGAGAGCGAGAGAAGCGGAACATGGCCTGCGGAAGGAAGGCGCAGGGGGAAGGGAAGGGCGCCTGCCAGCCACTCTCTCTGGCCCCACTATGCGCCCCTGTCGCTCGTGCCTGCAGCATCGCGGCGGGTCTCCTACCTCCCACACCCGCAGGAATCCGTCCACGCCGCCTGTGGCCAGGAGCGTGTGGTCGTCACTGAAGCACACGGCCTTCTGCAGGGCATCGGGGCTGGTGTCCGTCTGGACGCAGTGGAGCGTCTCCACCGTCACCTCACTCGCCTCCCTGCGCGTGTCGCCGGCGCTGCCACCGGGAGGGGGGCCCTTGCGTCGCCGGGGCCCCTTCTCCCCGCCGCCACCTGCAGGTCCCACAAAACTGCTGGGGGGCGGCAGGCAGGCATGTCTGCCCCGCCAGTCCCAGGCCCCTTTCCCTGCGGGGGGGGGGGTCCGCTCCGCTGAGCACAGACGCTGCAGGGGGAGGGAGCGGAGGGGGGCTGCTGCCAGGGGCGCGCGCGGAGCCTCACCTGCCTTCCCGGGGGCGCGCTGCAGCTCCTCCTCGCCGCCGCCAGCGCCCTGGTGCAGGCGGAAGCGGAGGATGTGGCAGGCGGCGTCCTGCCCGGCCGCGATGAGGTCCCCCGCCAGTGCCAGGGTCATGGTGGCGCGCGTCTCTGTGTCGTGGGCGTGCAGCAGGGAGGCGGACAGGGCGCCCCCGCCCCACTCCAGGCGCAAGAAGTGCTGCGCAGAGAAGAAGAGCAAGCGGAGAACTGCAGCGGCGGAGGCGGCGACCCCCGCCCGCCCGCCCGTCCGCCCGCCCGCCGCGACCCCCGCCCGCCTCTTACCAGGCCGTTGCGGATGCCCGTCTTGGCAGCGCCGCCGCCCCCCGCAACCAGCGCCAGGCCAGCTTCACGGTGCAGCCGCAGGGCGTAGAGCGGGAAGGGGGCGCGGTAGAGCTCTGGGGGCCGGGGCGGCATGGCGAGCGACACGAACCCGGCTCTCCCGCTCTCGCACCTCCACCGGCCCCTTCCCGGTGACGGTCCTAGCTGGGCATGCGCGCTTCTCGGCACACGTCGGCACTGAGCCCGGCTGGCCCGCGCGCCATCTTCCCGAAGGGCAGAAGCCGGCCGAGAGGCGGGCACTTCCGGAGGCACTCCGCAGAAAGGCCGTCTTTTGCCAGGAGGAGGGCGGGGCGCTCTCGGAGCATGCGTAGTTCGACACAGGGGGCGCCTCCGCGGGGGCTTGTCCTCTTCGTGCCCCGCGGAGGGAGTGGAAAGGCTGGCGGCCGGAGGAGCAGGTTCTCCCCGCGAGTTGGGTGCCGAAGGGCGGCGGGGAGCAGGGCGCTCAGTCCCGGGAGGGAGTCCTCTCCGCTCGCGGGGGAGATCGGCGCTCGAAGCCGTCCGGCAGGGGGTGGGCGTCCAGCGGCAGCGGCGGGCAAGAAGGGGCGGACCGGCGGCGGGGGCTTCGCGTCGCTGCTGCTTCTGGAAACCAGCGTAGGCTGCAGCAGGGCAAACGAGACTTGGCTCCCGCAGGGGAGCGCTGCATGGAAGGGCAGGGTCAGGGTGGCACTGGCAGCTGCTGGCTCGCCGGCGGTGGGGCCGGGCAAGTGTCGTCTCGTCCGGTAAGAATGTGTACCCCCCCTGCCTGCACCGCCCTCTCTCAGGGTCCAGCTTTGTTATACGTCAAAGTACCTGATGGGGGAGGGTCTGGCAGGGGAGGAGAAATGTCTGCACTGTACATTGAAAAACAGTTTAACTGTGGTTATTTCCTCCCAAGGAGCCCTGGGAATCATAGTTGCTGCTGTTAGAACCTTGCCCCAAAGAGCTTACAATCTAGGAAATCGACGCAATGGACTGGGGCTGGGAGGAATGAAGGTGGGGTAAACATATGCAGCTGTTTCAGTTGGGTCCGTGCACTTAATCTTAGAGTAGGGCCTGGGGTGCCAAAGGCTTTGCAGAAAGGTTGGGTTTGGAGGAGGGAGGTTGACAGTAAGTAGGAGAGGAGGCATTCGTCCCCAGGCAGGAGGGGCAGCAAGAGAGAAGGGATGGAGCTGTTGGAGGAAGCAGGAGCCCTTCGGAGGGCTGACGGTGGTGGTGGAGCCGAGGAGCAAGCCAGGGCAGGGGGCGAGGAGGGGCTGGAAGGCCAGGGCCAGGAGCTCCTGCTGCACCCAGGAGCAGGGAAAATGAGGAGGGGGCCTGGCCTGGCCTGGGTCAAGTGTTGGATGGAGGCGAGGGAGTTACGACAGTAAGCGAGGAAGCTTGCTTGCTTGCTTTTTTATTTAAAATATATCTACACACTTTTGTCTCCTCTAAGAGACCACAAGGCAGCTTGCACCTTTCAGTAAAACAATTTAAAACAGCAACCATCAATTAAAACAATACAGCAGAGCAGCGAGCAAACAGACAGGCGGGTGAGAGGAAGTTTGGCAACAGGAAGACTCTCAGAAGGAGTCCCATTTGTCGATGGACCAGGAGACACTGCTGGGGGGGGGGGCTCACTCTTGGCCCTTTGACATACCTGTGAAACACACCTGCCTGGCGGAGGGAGGTAGCGCTGGGTATGAGGTCACCCAGGGCTTGGGAGTCGCCGTGGAGAACCAGGAGAGGGCTGGTCTGTGCTTGTGGCAGGGGGGGGGGGATTGGTCAGCCAGCACTTTCCCCTCCCCAGTTGACTTGGTCCCATTGGAATTGCCCTTGCCCTGGAAATCCCTCCCCCCCCCCCGTAGGCTCTGGGGGCACTTGCAGGTTTGGGGATTCTCTTCTCTCTTGCAGATGTGGCCCCCAGGGCCCTATGTGGGCTCCTGGGCTGGAGCCTTGGCTGCCCCTGGCTGGTGCCCCAATCCGGCCAGCCCTATGGCACTGGCCTTGCCTGTCTCTGCCCATGGCAGCATCCCTGGCTGTCAGCTGCCCCACAGTCTCTCCCCTCCCCCCCCCCACATCGTGGAAAAGGTTTTGGGAATAGTCCTGGGCTGCTCCGGCACGGAGGAGGGCAGCGGCTGCAGCGCTTGGCCTCTGAGAAAGGGTCTGAGGCCAAGGGTCAGCTCCATAAGCCGCTTGGGCTTGGCCTAGAGCCTGCGCCTGAGCAGGAGGGAGGGAGGGCTCCTCCAGGTGCAGGCCGAGCCATCGCCCCAGCCCACCGGTGGCTAGCTCCCAGGGCGACTGCTCCCACGCTAGATGGCAGGGCTGTTCGGCCCTGTCCTGTCCCAGGCCGCTGGGTCACGCTGCAGGAGGCCTGGACAGTCCAGAACTGTTGCTGGAGTGACAATGCAGGGCAGATGGGGGGGGGGCCCTTCAGGCAAAGGCAGTTTGGGGCCAACCAGCACTGCCCATGATGGAGTTGGCGGGGGGGGTGGAGCTATGGGGTTGAGGTCCATCAGGCAAAAGAAGAGGGAAAGATCTGCTGGGCTGATTAGGGCTGCCCCCCCCTCACTGAGGAGCAGTCAAGCCTGGCCGAACTCACCCACTGTGGACCCATTTGTCCAGCATATTTCTGGCTGGGGCCTGTGTCCCCTTCGCTGCCCTGCTAAAATTATGCTGGTGGAGGCACCTCAGAAGGGGGGTAGGGCAAAGGAGCTCTGCTGTGCGCGTGCAAGAGGGGTCTGCTGAGACTGTCTGCATTCGCACTAGTGACCTGATGTGGGGGCATTTGATATGACTGGCCAGAGTGTTCTGGGCCACCTTTCCAGCATGGGGGTGGGGTGGGGGGCTGTTTTACAGGGCAGGAGGTCCCAGGTGGTGGTTGTGCTGGGAGTCTGTGGCTCTACCCGTTGGACTTCACAGCCCCATGGGGCCCCATCTTGTCTCCAGCCCTTGGTAACAGGCACGGCTGGGGCTGCCTGTGCTACCCACCAGCTGAGGACATCCAACCCCCCCCCCCCCGTTCTAGGGAAGCGGAGGGGTGGGGCAGAAGTGGATCTGGGCTAACAGTGGCTGCTGGTCAGGCAGCAGGGGGGTCAACTTGGATTGGGGTGTGCAGCCTGTTCTGGGTGGGGCAAAGGTCCTCTTGGCAGGTCAGGTTGGCAGCTGATGGCTTGGCCAGGCCTTTCACTGGAGTCTGCCACCCCCACCCCCACCCCCCGCTGAGATATATTGTTTCCCTGCAGTATTCAGATTCCACCCTTGAGCCAGAAATATTACAGGACTAAAATCATAACAGAAACAGCAAAGTCCTCGCCAGATAAGAGAACGCTGGCAGCAGCC
Source organism: Plestiodon gilberti rubricaudatus (assembly GCA_026170595.1). Lineage (NCBI taxonomy): Eukaryota > Metazoa > Chordata > Lepidosauria > Squamata > Scincidae > Plestiodon > Plestiodon gilberti. Next base: position 554,457 of record JANXHW010000001.1, on the reverse strand, counting down.
TTGAGACAGGACCGGGTTGGGGTGGTTGGAGGCGGCCGGGCCGGGAGGCGAGTGCTCCTTGCACCCTCCTCTCTGTGTGCCGGGAGAACCTGGAGACTCCCAGCACCTTTCAGCTGCTCCCCTCCGCCACCTATTGCCCCTTGGTTCAAGGAGACGGGCTGCATCGCTGCAAGGAACGGAGCGCACAGCCCCACACCCCTCGGGGTTGTGCCTGCGGTGATCTGTGGGCAGGGAGGGCTCACCCACAGTGTGGTATGTCGCTGTGATCTCTGTAAAAGGCAGTTAGCTGTGGGGCTGCTGCAAGGGGGCAGGGCAAGTGGTGGACAATCTCCCCCCTCACAGCGCAGCAGAGTCAAGGTTAGGTGGGTGCCCAAAGGACAGAGAGGTCTAAATATCGATGGATGTGAGTGGGGTGAATGTGCCAAATATGCGCTGGGGCTTCCGCTCACTGGGTGGGCAAGAGTGGCTGCAGCATCGCAGTTGCCTCTTGTGGCCGAGCAGCACCAGAAAGAGGCTGTCGCTTTCACACCTGCAGCTGTAGCCCAGAGAGGCTGGTGCACTGAGTCCGGCCCGCCAAAAGCCAGGGGCAGCAACTGGCAGTGTGTCTTGAATCTTAGGGGCAGCAGCAGCAGGAGGAGGAGGGTTGCCGTCACCCCCATGGACCTCCTCCTGGCCTGCTGCTACTGGGCTTCCATGCAGAGGCAGAGCCAGGTCTAGCACACCTGGGAGACCTGGCCTCGCGGAGAGCAGCAACGGAGGCTGGGGAGACCTGGGCTCTGCCTTCAGGAAGCCCGGGAGACCTGGCTCTGGAGACCTGGCCAGCTGCAGCTAGTAGGGCAAAAGCCGTGGCTGGGTAGACCTGGCCTCCAGTGCTCCTCGTGTCATCACTATCGCAGTCTGTGACCCCAGTGCAGGGCAGCCATCATCCAGCGCCCGCCTGCTGGGGCAGCAGCTCCGACCCCAGGAGTCGTTCTTGCCAGGGCACACTCTTTTGCCCAGAGGCCGCTGGGCTGGTGCAGGACCTTCCTGCGGACAATTCTGGCACAAGGGGACCCCTGCTCCCCCCAAAAACAGCCACCTGTGGCAGGACATTCACTGGCTGGTGTGCTTCAGGGGCTGAGCACAAACACCACACACACACACACACACCCCGGAAGGCAAGGGGAGAATGTCATGCGGGGGGGGGGGGGGAAGCAGCAAAATTTTCCTCTTCCAGGGCAGAAGAGCTGCCATAGGTCCTTGAGGGTGGGCAGACACACCTGTCCCCCCTCACATTTTAGATCTTGTCCACAGGGCTGGGGGGGGGGGAGGAGGACAGGCACAGGCTGCCCCAGGCACAAAACTAGCAGCAGCAACCACAGGAGTTTTTACTTAACAGCAGCAGCAGCAACACTGAGAAAGACCAGGGAACAGACAACTTCTCACAGACCCACCGTACAAAAACAGAGAGGAAGGGGCAGCACCGTCCACCCAAGCGGAAGGAGGCCGGCCTGTCCTCTGAGGGCCGGGCCGGTGGAATGTGGAAACGACTGTGGCCCCCCCAGACCCCCTGCGCGGCGGAGTCTGGACCAGGGCCCTGCAGTCAAGGAGATCCAATCTGGGACCCTGGGGGAGGAGACTGGACTGGAGTGCAGAGCAGGGGGGGCTCCACTGCCAGACTTCTTTGGCAAGGCAAGCTGGACCCCCGAAGCGGGCAGTCTAGAGCCCTCCAGGCATTGAAGGGAGGGGGCAGGAGGCCCGTGTCCCACCAGGCTTGGCACAGCCGGAGTGCGCTCAGAGCAGCAGGGCCCCCGGCCGCCCTGGTCAGCCAAGTTGAGAGGGGGAGGGGCCAGCACTGCCGCCCAGACAGGTCGTTGCAGACGCGCCCCTGCCAGCTCAGAGCGCCGTCTCGCGCAGAATGTAGGCATGAGTTCCAGCAGGCCGGGCAAATCCCTCACCCCCCGTTGTTTCTGCTCCCTCCGTGTTGTCGCTCCCCAAGGGCAGGCCCTCCGGTTGTCCATTCAGCAGCCCGTTGCTGGGTTTCTCCATGGGCAGCGAGGCGGGCTCCGAGCAGCTTCCCGCCTAGCATCAGGCAGACAGAGCGGTCAAGCGCGGCCTTCCAGGCCACAGCCCCCCCCCCCACACCCCAGCTTGGATCCACTGCCCCACGCTTACCCTCCCCCCCGGCCACTTCAGCATGCCCAGCCTTAGTGGCACGCACTTCCCCTCCCCTTTATTTGTGCACAATTAACCCCAGTCTATACCCCCCGCTTCCATCCAGAGAGCCTGCATGCACAAGAGCCCAGCTGAACCCCCTGGCAGCCTCTGCAGGGACAACTGCTGCCTGCAGCCTTAGGGAGCCTCTGCTGCCAGTGGGGGGGGGGGGGAAAAGACGGGACCCAGCAGCAGGACACCTTCACATGTTCCACAAAGGCCGCCTCTGTGCCCCAGTCCCTGTGTGGAGGGCCTGCTTGGCACTCAGCAGGTGGGGCTGACAAGCGGGTTGTGGGGGGGGGGGGTCAGGAGGTGGACACCTGGGTCTGGAGGAGGCCCAGAGGTGGCCGTGGAAGGAAGATGCCCCAATTGGGGGGGGGGAGCCTGGCCATGTTGTCTGGGCTGCTGCCGCCCCCCCCCCGAGCAGTCTCCTGCGGAGAAGGGGGCCGCCAGGAGCAGCAGCAGAGGCTCAGCAGGCCCCACTGGCCCCCAGCTGAGGACAGGGGACTAGCAGCCGGAAGATGCCCAAACAAGGAGTCAGAGACGCTGGCTGGCTGGCTGGCCGGCCTCACAGAGGGCTCAGAGTGCAGCCGCCTTTCATTCAGCACGATGTGGGCTGTGCCCCCCCTGTGCTTGGCTCGGGGGGGGGGGTCCTCAGGCCCGACTCCCGCTCTCACCTCTGCAGGGTCAGGGACTCCACAGCGCAGCTTGTTCCGGTACCTGACAGGCAAGCAGCACAAGAGGCGTGGGAGCACGGGGAAGATGGTGTGGGGGTTCACATCCTCCCCACGCATGGGGCCTGTGGGGCAGGGGAGAGAAGGCAGCATTACTGGGAGGGAGGGGCCTAGGCAAGGAGGGCAGCCCTACACTGGCACTTGGCACCATCCCCTGAACAGGAGACGGCTCCGGATCGCGCCAGAGACCCCTCAAGCCACGCTACGGCATGCCACGCCCCTAACGCCACCCCCCCCCCTTCAGAGGAGGCCACTAAATTGCAGGGCTGGCCTGACCCATCCTGTTGCATTTTGATACAGCCCCTGTAGACACTGTTTGGAGCAGGGCAGCCAGGATTTGGCTGAAATCGAGGATGGTGGATTTCAGGAAAGGTTCCTGTCGTTTCCCCCCAGAATTCCAGTCCCGAGTCCACTAGTACGCGACTCTTGTGGTGGGCGCAATGGCAGCGCGCTCTGGGGTGCCCATGATTGCCCAAGCCTGTCTCTGCCATGAGCCCCCCAATGCAAAACGCCCCCACCCCCACTGTGCTGTTTCCCCCTCGAACGACTTGGCACATACCTGTGAGCCAACTGACCAGGAGCCCCACAAGAATGACAGTAGTCGAGTTATGCGCACTGTACCACATGTAGGACAAGTTGTAGAATTTCTGCAGGCCTGTGGCCCTGGAGTGAGGAACAGAAAGAACGAGTCACGAGGGGCGGCGGCTGCCTGCACTCCTGGAGCCAGGCAGAATCGGCCTCTGCATGAGACGGAGGGCATTGGGGGAGGCGTCTAGCAATGGCTCCAAGAGAGGGCTGCTTGGGGGCTGGTCAGAGGCCCAGGGCCACCAGGGGAAGTAGCAGCCCATTCAGCAGGGCTCTTCTTTCATGTTAAGGCACAATTCCCCCCCCCTCCCCGCTGAAGTCCTGGGCTCCACCCATCAGGAGGACCTCACTCCTGCTTCTTGGTTCTCACCCCGCCCCTCCTCCTCTCCAGAAGATGCCTCCTTTACAGAAAATGCACTGAGCTCTTCCATCTCTGCAGAAAAACACTCTGGACAGGGACACCGGGCCCTGCTCCCGTTCCCCAGGCAGAAGGGGGGGGCGTTGTCGCTGCCCCACTCATGGCCTAGCGGGCTCAGAGCGCGAACAGGAGCCCTCTCACGGCTGGCTGCTGCTTCGCTGACATTCTCCTGTTGGCTACAATGTTTAGAACCCCCCTGCGCAGCAGACAAGCCTTCCTAACGCTGTCCGCCAGACCTCGAGGGGCGCTAGGCTGGCAGAGGGGGGCTCCTGCAGGCCACCTGGCTGAGGCAGCATGGCACAGCCCTGTGTGTGTGTGTGTGGGGGGGGCTCTTCACTGCACCTGCGCTCTCTCTGGGCTTCACCACAGTTCTTGGCTGACAAAATGCAGCCAAGAAGGAGCAGATGTGGGAACTAAGGTACATCCTGGGTTCAAGAGGGATTCCCGAGAAGAGACAGAACAACAAATTCCCCTCTATGCCGAGGAAAAAAGCCTCACACTTGCCCCATCAGGATTAAGCACCCATCAAGACCCCCCCCCCAAACAGAGTTCAACAGTGGAAGTCAAAGGGCCGCCTTGCCTCTATGGGGGCTCCACGGGCATCTGGGGTGTGCTTTATATAGGTAAAGGTGACCCCTGACAAGTCCAGTCGTGTCTGACTCTAGGGTGTGGAACCCATCCCCATTTCAAAGCCGAAGAGCCAGCGTTGTCCGAAGACGCCTCCGTGGTCATGTGGCCGGCCTGACTCTCCTTGCCGCAGCGCGTAGCATGCGGCTGGAACACGGACCGCTATTTACCTTCCCGCAAGCGGTACCTATTTATCTACTCGCATTAACATGCTTTGGAACTGCTAGGTTGGCAGGAGCTGGCCAAGCAACGAGCGCTCACCCCGTCGCGGATTCGAACTGCCGACCTTTCGATCGACAGCTCATGGTTCAGCGGTTTAACCCACTGCGCCACCCGGCACCTGGATGCTATTGTGTGTTTGGACAGGGGTAGAATAAGAACATCAGAAGAGCCCACCTAGTCCAACTTCCTGTATCTCACAGTCACTCAGGGAGCACACAGACAAGATAACCTGTTTCCTGTTGCCACTCCCTTGCATCTGGCATTCAGGGATAGGCTCCCTCTAAAGCTCGGAGGTTGCTTGTCCCCATCCTGGCTTTTAACCTGTGATGGACTTTTCCTCCATAAATCTGTCCAACCCCCTTTGAAAGGCCTCCAGGCCAGGTGCCATCACCACATCCTGTGACCCACTGCATCCCATCCAGCTCTCAGGGTCAAGGCAGAAGCTGAAGAGGGGTTTGCAGAAGGATCCCCCAGATGGGGGTTCTTGGTCGGCCTCAGTCCGCTCCCCTCCCTCGCAAAGCCAGGCAGGACCCTGCAGAGTCGCACATCCATGTTGGCGCTTTGCAACCATCCCGACGGGGACGCAGCACTCTAGAGAGGGACTTTCCGCTCCTGGGTGCCAAGCGAGAGTTGCTCCCTTCCTGCCAGCCAGCTGGCCTTCCTCCCTCCACCGGCGCTGCCTTCCTCCTCCTCCTCCTCTCTCGCCTTTACCTCTGGGGGCTTCTGGTCGACGTCAGCGGCGTTGTCATGATGGCTGCTGTCAGGTTCCCATCCAGGGGGGGGATGGTGGTCCTGGGGGGTGCAGACACCATGCTCCCAATGCCCACCCAAAATGCCATGGCTAGCCCAGCAGCCAAGCCGGCCACAGCGCCCTGAGGAGAGGAGGGAGGAGAGAGAGGGTCAGGTCTCGCCCCATACAGAGCAGCTCCAGCAGCCCCAGCCAGGGAAGGTCTGGGGCAGGTGGACACAGAAAGGGGGCGGGGCTGTGGACTGCTAAAGTCTCCCCCGCAGCAGCCCTGCCTCCCTCCTGGCAACGTTGCTGCAGCTCTCTTTGCCCGGGGGGGGGGGGTAGGCAGAAGCGGAGAAGGGAAACGAGGTGTGTGGCCCCAGCCCCCCATTCCTAGCCGCCTCCCTGTTTGGACACAGCCAAAGGCATGAGGGACCTCAAAGTGCCCAAGAAGCAGGCCCCAACACACACACCCCCAAACCCAGAGCAGGGACGAGGGCCCAGGAAGCCCCCAGGGGCAGCAACACTCACCACCGAGTTGGCACAAGGGAAGAACATGCCCAGGCAGAAGAGTCCCAGCAGCGGCCCCCCCACCATGCCGAAGATGCTGATGGCAGCCTGCAGCGGGCAAGAGGGAGGAGGAGGTGTCACCGGGGGGGCGGGCGCTGCTGCCTATTTTTCAAGACACCTGAAGTGCATCCTGCTTCTGGTGTCTCCAGTCCGCATCGCCAGGCAGCGACAGCCCCCCCCTAGTCCGAGGGGTCGGCTTCCCTTCATTGGACAACTGGTTATATCTGCATCGGAACAAAACCATCAAAAAGGATTTCCTTCTGTGGCACAGCAGAGGCACCTGCAAAGGGGTGGGGGTGCGACCGGAGAAAGCCGTTGCATCTGGAGCACCCTCCAAGGGGGCAGAACCCCCACTCCTGGCAGGCGCCACCTCGGCTGCCCTCTCAGCGCCAAGCAAAGACCCGTCCCAGCCTGCCGCCAGGGCCGTTGGAGCTGCCCTGGGCAGCACTGCATTGCTTGTGCGCCATCACCGAGGAGCCCAAACTGGCAGACAGGAGCCAAAGAACTGCCCAGCCTGGAGGAAGAAGGAGCCCAGTCGAGATCAGGGGAGTTGCTTGGCCCTTTCGCCCAAGACAGCGGAGAAAGAAGCCTCCGAGGAAGACAACGGAGGGGGAGCAACAGCCGGCGGGCGAGGAAGAGGCCGAGGAGGAAGGCCAGGGGAGCAACAAAAACAGGAAGAGAAAGGCATCAGGAGGGGCCGTGCAGGAGGCGGCAAAGGGCCGGGGGGGCAGAAAGGCCCCCCCTTTCTTCACTGAGAACAGCCACTGCTAGAGGCCGGGAGTGAGAGGGTGTTGCTAATGGCCAGAGGCTGGTGAGCCCCACCTGCCCCGCCAGGCCTTCTGGGGCAGCCTGCAGTGGGGCTCACGATCACAAATCCCCGGGAGCTCTCACCTGCAGGCAGCGCAGCCGTCCTGCTTGCACGGCATGCCAAGGGCTGCACGACGACGGCTGTCCTGGGGCTGGAGACAAGGAGGCTGCTCTGCGAGCGTGGAAAGGGGCTGGACCAGAGGCTGTGGGGGCCGACACTGCTGGACCGCTCAGAGGGGGAACAAGGGCAAGAGCAGTCCCTGCCACCTGTCTTGGCCTCAGCGGGGGGGGGGGGGAGAGGCCCCTGGGTCTAACTACGGGTCCAAAATCCTAGTGCCGCGCTGAAGTTCCCTGGTCACCAGCTCAGGTCCCAAAGCAGCTTTCTTCCTGGCCCCAGGGCAAAGTGCTGGCGAGCGGGGTCCTGCAGGCCGTTACTCCAGGGTGCCCCTCTGGGTGCTCAACCTGCTCCCTAATGCCCATCTTGCTCACTGGGCTTCAAACAGTCCTTCCCGGTCAGGGCCACCCAGGGCTGCGCTGGGATCCCGGACACGGGCCCCCTTCGGTGGCAGAAGCTGCCACGTTCTCCCTCTGCGTACCTGGAGCATTGGACCCATCTTGGAGGAGACGTAAGCCATACACAGGCAGAGGAGCCCGTAGCCCAGAGCTGAGGAGAGAAGCGGGGTCAGAGGAGGGAGGGAGGGGGTCTCTGCACTGCCCCCCACCCTGCCAGCCTCCCAGGGGGCAACTCACCTAGCAACTTGGAGTAGAGGGTGGCCCGACCCTCAGGAATGCTGGCCACGTAAGGGCGGATCAGGTCCTCCAGGGTGACGGTGGCCAAAGAGCTGAAGGCCGAGGAGATGGTGCTGCCCAAACAAGAAAGCAGGGAGTGAGTTCAGGAGCCCCTCCAGCCGCCGCCCGCCTGGCCCTGGGCCATAAGAACATCAGAAGAGCCCTGCAGCTGGATCAGGCCAAAGGCCCATCCAGTCCAGCTTCCTGTATCACACAGTGGCCCCACCAGATGCCTCAGGGAGCACACAAGACAACAAGAGACCTTTATCCTGTCGCCACTCCCTTGCACCTGGCACAGAGAAAACCCACTTCTAAAACCTGGAGGTTGCTTATGGCTTGTAACCTGTGATGGTCTTTTCCTCCATGAATCTGTCCAAACACCTTTTAAAAGGCATCTAGGCCAGGTGCCATCACCACATCCTGTGGCAAGGGCCGATGGGGAAGGGGGAGAGTTCACCTGAGGGAGCCGCTGAAGAGGCAAGCCACAAACAGACCTGGGAGGCCAGGCACGTCCTGCAGTACGTCCATCACAAAGTAGAGCACCATCTACAGAGCGGAAGCGGAAAGACCAACGATGGTCAGCAAGCCGAGGCGGAACCGACACAGTCTGGGGCTGATCCAGACGAGCCGACAGTTTCAGAGGGGGAAGGCAGCTCCAGGGCGATTTGCCCCTCTCCCCTCCCGAGGACCTGGGGAGCCCGTCATGCCAGGAGCGAGGGTGAGCCTGTTGCAGGTGGACCAACACAGACCCAGCTACTAGGGCCAGAACCGTGCCCAATGCCCAGCGGCGATGCACCAGCAGGAGGGCAGGGCTTGCCCTTGTGGCAGGAGAGGTCTGGAAGGAGTCGGCAACGGTGCTGCTATCGTTTCCCTCAACGGAATGCCCGTCACCTCCATCAATTCTGAGCAACGGACAGCAAGCTCTCTTCCTGGCAGGGGCTTTGTTCAAAGAATGGAAACTGAGAAAGGACGACTGGAGAGCGTCCACAGGGGAGCACAATACTACTAAAACAAGAAGTGTGATAGAGGGCAACTGAACACCAAGCAGATTACTGTACAACTTGGAAACACAGTTGGGAAATGGGGAAGAATGACTGGAGGCAGTTCAAGAAGATTTGGATCAACTGAGAGGCAGAGGGAGCTGTGGTCCAACAAGCAGGGGCGAAGGCAATACGAGTTCAGGAAAGGAAGGAGAACAGAGAATTTTGTTCCCCTCATTCAAGATGAGAGGATAGAGAACGTTCTGAGAAAGAAAACTGTCACTTTGAGGGAACTGCCAGAGAAGAGAGATCTTTTGAATTTTCGGGAAGAACCAAGTCGAGAGTGAATATGAATATGTACATATGTAGAGAGTGAAGAACCTGTTGATTTAGAATGTGGCACTAGGATAAATTCGGAGGCTCTAGAGAAGCCGAGAGAAAAGAGGCCCCTGGCTTGACAGAGTGAGGAAGCCGCAGCACCGGTAGCCAGAAGGCTGGGGGGTGGGTGGGTGGGTGTGTAAATAAAGGCCCCATAACGTTATTTGTGAACCATGAAGTAAAAAACAATGCAGGCAGAAGAGGAAGGGAGAAAATGTGCAAAAGAGAGCCAAGGCTGAAGAGAGCGGAGTGGGGGGTCGTCGTCCCCTCACCAAAATAAAAGATATATTCCTGGAAACCAATCACTGGTTAGTTCAATTGTCTAAGGAATATGTCTCGCTTGGTGAACTCAGTTCATTAATGATGCAGACATTTCTATAATTTAGGAAGCGCACTTAGGGAGGGAGCAGTTTGCGTTAATAGTGCAATATATTCCGTTGTAGCCGACAACAAAAACGCCTTACAATGAAGGTGGCTTGTAAAGGAGTTCTTCCGTCGTGTCTACGGACATCCCAGGAGGCAGGTGAGCCAGGCCAGGCCGTGCCGGGGTGTGTGTGTGTGTGTGTTTCCCCTCGCACTCCACACAGCCTCCTGCCAGAGCTCTGCCGCATCCAGCCAGCCCTGCTCCCCCCCCCCCGGGCCCGGCAGGGGCAGGTCTCCACCCCAGCTGGCAGAAGCCCCGGTAGAGTCTGAGGAGCTGCAAACCTGGTCAGGGGAGGCGCTGTGCTGCTCCGGGGACAAGGGCTGCTCCTGATAGTAGGCGAACATGACCAGGCCGGTGAGGCAGCTGAGGCAGAGCACGATCTGCTGGCAGGGGAACACGGCGTAGCAGGAGCTGCAGCAAGCAAGCAAGGAGGGGGCGTCACCTCCCCTCACAGACCCCCCTGCCCCACCTCAGGAGTGGGTGCGTGGAGCGCCCAGCACTGTGTCCAGCATCCCCCCCCCCTGCTCACACTCACAGGACGGCCTGTTGCTCCGAGCGGGAGCTCAGGTACCGCTGCACCTGGGCCTGGTTCACCCCATAGAGAGACAGCATCATGAAGACGCCCCCAAAGGCCAGGGTCCAGAAGGTGTGGCGCTCGTAAGGGTCGGGGTTCAGGCTGCGGAGGAGGAAACAACTCAGTGGCTCCCATGCTCCCCCACCTGGCACCCCACCGCGAGGAGACTCAGAAGGCCAGAAGCCTCACCTCACCCGGGGGGGGGGCAGGGGAGGAGCCCGCCCAGCCCCAGACTTACTCGATGCCCGACACCTTGCCCTGGTCAGCTGCCAGCTGCCAGACACGACCCATCCCGCCAACCTTGATAGTGCCCACCACGATCACAGCCACCTGTCCTGCAAACATGACGAACGTCTGGAACACATCTGTCCAAATCACAGCTTTCAGGCCACCCTGCAGGGAGAAGGAGGGCGGGGAGAGCCAATTCCGAGTGCCTGGCACTGTGAGGGGGGGGCAGAGCAGTCGTGTCACAAGGGCTGCTCCGCCCTGCCGTCCATGCGGAGAATGGGGCGAGGGAGCCGTGGTTCCAAACCCGACTTGGAGCTCCAGAAGCACCGGGGGGGGGGGGGGGAGGAGGCACAGCACAGGAGTCTCTTATGGCGCCTGTAGACATGGGGCTGAGATCAAGCGTCCCTCACCCCCACGGAGCACTTACCAGGGTGGTGTACAGGGTGCAGACCAGGCCGATGGTCAGCACTGCTACCCAGAGGTCAAAGTTTGTCACTGCAACCAAGAACAAACGCTCAGGGAAGGGCCAGCTTCCTGGCACACGCCCAGGACGTCATCCTGCACCAACCAGTATTTGTCCTCCTTGGAAGAGCCGATCCCCTCTGCCATGCTATGGGACCGTCTTCTCTGCTCCCGGACAGCCTGGTCTCCCGCCCTGGGCCCCTGACACTCACCTGCGTTAAGAGCCAGTGCAGGGGCATAGAGGACAACCCCCATATACACCACCTGTAGGGGGAAGGCAGACCTCCGTTGGTGGAACACCAAGCAAGCACCCCACGTTGGAACTCCCCGTCTCCAGGGCTGCTCCCACCACGACCCCCAGATCTCTCTCCTGGCTTGTCACCAGCCGCTCAGCCCCCACCAGCATAAACGTGAAGTGGGGGGGGGGTTGGCCAGAGGGTTAAATATTATTTTGCTTTATTACATTTTTATCCTGCTTTTCCTCCAAGCAAAGAGCAGCGTCTGTGCCCCCACTTTTACTCACAACAGCCTTGTGAGGTAGGCTAGGCTGAGAGCACAACTTGCCCAATGTCACTCACTGAGCTTCACAGCCAAGTGGGGATTTCTTCATTTTAAAACAGATTTCCCAGCGTGTCTGAACTTAAAAACCAGAGTGGATTGGGATCCTGCTCTTCCAGAGCGAGTGATGAAGGGGGGGGGGGGAATGAAGCAGCAGGAAAAACAGGCTGATGGCCCGAGACGGTCGGGGCAGGAGTTCAGTGGGAGTCACGGGAACCCAAGAAGGGAGCAGAGGGAGCTCCTGTGACAAAGAGGACGGGGGAAGGGAATCGAGGCAGGCGAGCCTTCAAGCCGTGGGGGGGGGGGAGAAGCTGAACGCAAACTGGCACGCGGAGCAGGAGGGGACCGCGGCTCTTCGGAGGGGGGCCATTTCTGTACTCACCATCTGGAAGATGAAGGTGGCGGTCCCGCATATCCGCACGACCTTGTTGAAACGCAGCTCCAGGTACTGTGGGGAGGGGGGAACAAAGAGATGCGGTCACGAGAGATGCTGTGGCACCTCCGAAGCTGGGGCTTGGGTTGGCCTGTGTGCCTTTCCAGGCTGACAGCTGCCCACACTGAGCCCCATTTGGAGAAGGTCTTCTGGAGCCCTCCAGGATCTGCTTTTGGGGGATCGATTCTCCGGACACGGCCTCCCTACCACAGCATCAAAGTCTGACCGGGGGGGGGGGGCAGTGGCACGTCAGGAGCAGCACAGATCACTCCAATGACACCCACCCTGTCTAGACAAAAAAAGGAGCAGGGCTGGGGCAGGAGAGGGTTAACTATTATTTTGCTTTATGACATTTTATCCTGCTTTTCCTCCAAGCAAACAGCAGCGTCTGTGCCCCCACTTTTACTCACAACAGCCTTGTGAGGTAGGCTAGGCTGAGAGAGCACAATTTGCCCAACTGAATCAGAAGAACCAGAACTGAACCCCTAACCACAAAGACTGGCTTGAAATAGCAGTCCAATGTATCAGGCACGTATCTGGCAACCGCAAGATTAAAATGCTTTATGTTCCTCTTTTTTATTATTAAGACTATGTATGTAGCGCTTTTCAACAACAACAACAGGTTCACAAAGCAGTTTTGTTGTTGTTGTTCAGTCGTTAAGTCGTGTCCGACCCTTCGTGATCCCATGTTCAGTCGTTAAGTCGTGTCCGACCCTTCGTGATCCCATGAACCATATCCCGCCAGGCCTTCCTGTCCTCCACTATCTTCCTGAGTTCGCTCATTTTCATGTTCGTTGCATCCGTGATGCTGTCTAACCATCTCATCCTTGGCCTTCCCCTTCTCCTTTTGCCTTCAATCTTTCCCAGCATCGGAGTCTTCTCCAGAGAGTCCTCTCTTCGCATTAGGTGGCCAAAATATTTGAGTTTCAGCCTTAGTACCTGTCCTTCCAGGGAACAGTCAGGGTTGATTTCATTTAGGATTGACTGATTTGATCTCCTAGCAGTCCAAGGGACTCTCAGGAGTCTTCTCCAGCACCACAGTTCAAAAGCATCTATTCTTCGGCGCTCAGCCTTCCTTATGGTCCAACTCTCGCAACCATACATTGCTACTGGGAACACCATCGCCCTGACTATGCGAACTTTTGTTGGCATGGTGATATCTCTGCTTTTTATTATGCTGTCTAAGTTTGCCATAGCTTTCCTTTCCAAGGAGTAAACGTCTTTTAATTTCATGGCTGCTGTCTCCGTCTGCAGTGATCTTGGAGCCCAAAAAAGTAAAATCTGTTACTGCTTCCATTTCTACCCCTTCTATTTGCCAGGAATTGATGGGACCAGATGCCATGATCTTAGTTTTATTAATGTTGAGTTTCAAGCCAACTTTTGCACTCTCCTCTTTCACTCTCATCAAGAGGCTCTTTAGTTCTTCTTCACTTTCTGCCATTAGGGTGGTATCGTCTGCGTATCTGAGGTTGTTGATATTTCTCCCGGCAATCTTGATTCCGGCTTGCGATTCATTCAGCCCTGCATTTCTCATCATGTACTCTGCATATAAGTTAAATAGGCAGGGTGACAATATACAGCCTTGCCGGACTCCCTTCCCAATTTTGAACCAGTCGGTTGTTCCATGGCCGGTCCGAACTGTTGCTTCTTGACCCGCATACAGGTTTCTCAGGAGACAGGTAAGGTGGTCTGGTACCCCCATCTCTTTAAGAATTTGCCACAGTTTGTTGTGATCCACACAATCAAAGGCTTTTGCGTAGTCAATGAAGCAGAAGTAGGTGTTTTTTTGGAACTCTCGTGCTTTCTCCATGATCCAGCGCATGTTGGCAATTTGATCTCTAGCAGTTTACAGAGTGTGAAAGCAGTTTACAGAGTGTGAAAGACATGGCCTTTTTCCCTGACTCCATTTTAGTTGCCTGACTCCATCTTGCAGGCCTGAGTAGAAAATTTACAGCTCTGATGTCTTGAATCACTTGAGCAGTTAGACAGCTGCTGGTAAGCTAGCTAATTAGTGCAAGCCTGAGAATGGGACCCGTTATCTCAGACTGATAAGTATGGCCAGTTTGTCATTCCGGGCTGGTGGATCCTGGTACTCGTCAAGGACATCTTAATTGCAAACTATGTGCACCTGAGATTTATGGTTGGGAGGGTGACTTGGACTTGGTGACTTGCACTGATGTCAGGGCCTAGAAACTTCGGTCCGTGGAAGCTTTTGATTGGCTATTTCCCAGTTACTGGGCAGAAGAGAACCAAAGTTTACTTAAGGGATGCCACCTTTTGTTCTGAGAGAGTTCTGGGCGAGCAGAGGCGTTGTGCAGTTGACCGTTGAACATCTCCAGTATGGAGCCATGTCCTATTCACGCTTATTGGGACGGATAGCTTAACATCTCCACCTTGTCCGTGCTATGAGAGCCTATTGGTGAGTGTTAGGGCCAGTAAGTTTTAGGAGATAGCTTTATTTGTTTTATGTCTGTATGTCTTGTACCTTATGCCTTTAAAGCCTTATAAAGATTTGAATGCCTTCTAATATGTAACTTTAATTTACTTTAATAAAACCAAAATATATTTTACAGGCTTGTGTGTCTGTGTTGAGTACAAGGGGAAACGGAATTCTACCCAGCCTGCCTAGCTGCTTGGTTCACTACTACCAGTGCTACCAGTACTTACCTTTTTAAGACTCTGAGGTTTGAGTCTGGTTCTCCTGTTGGACGGAGGGGCCAGCCTTGCAAGCACTGAGGTTTTAGCCTAGAGACCCCAGCTTTCCCTGGAGCTGTGGGCCTGGCGTACCAGGGTGGTGGCAGCTGATCTACCCTTGGGTTGTTGCCCAAGCTAAGGATATTCGGTTTCTCTGATTTAGTCACTCCTGCTGGAGCTAAGTCAGGCGGAACTGAGTAGGTAAACTTGTACTTGTCGATTTGGTTTGATTCGGTTAAGATCGTGGGGATCCGATTCTTTGGAGTTGTTTTGCCCTGAGAATCCGGACCCCCTGACAGTAACTGGGGGGGCCTGTTTCATGCTTGTGCCAAAGCCAGTCTGGTTCTCCCTTTAGTAAAACACCTTTAAGAACTATAGGCCTGCCTGTTCTGACTGTAATTACATCTTAACAGGAGGGACTGTGTGGTAATCAGAGGGCTGACGCCGCCTTGGTGCTCTGGTGGGCTAAGTTGACCAGGGGGGCGTTTGGCCGACGTTACCCGAGTGGGGTTCAGGGGTGAGCCTCTGGTCCTCCCGGGTATCACACAGAGTAAGTCACATAACTAAATGGCTCCCTGACCCCCTCACAATCTAAAAAGGTGCAGAAGCCACACCAGCAGCAGCCACCAGAAAAGACGCCAGGCTGGGCTGGGGAGGGACAGGCGCTCTCCCCTGCTCAGTAGGACAGGCAGGCCAGCGCATCAGAACATCAGAAGAGTCCTGCTGGATCAGGCCAAAGGCCCATCCAGTCCAGCTTCCTGTATCACACAGTGGCCCCACCAGATGCCTCAGGGAGCACAAGATAACCTGTTTCTCGTCACTCCCCTGCCCCTGGCACAGAGAAAACCTACTTCTAAAGCCAGGAGGTTGCTTATCCCCATTATGGCTTGTAACCTGTGATGGATTTTTCCTCCATAAATCTGTCCAATCCCCTGTTAGGCATCTAGGCCAGGTGCCATCACCACTTCCTGTGGCAAGGAGTTCCACAGATGAATGGGTGAAGAAATATTTTCTTTTGTCTGTTCTAACTCTCCCTCCACTCAATTTTAGTGGATGTCCCCTAGTTCTAGTGCTATGCGAGAGGGAAAAGAACTGGACCAAGGGCCTCCTTGCCAGTGTGCAGGGTTTTATCCTGCTGAAAGTATTTTGCTTGCAAAAAGTCTTAAAAATTCTACAATCAAGTTTGAGAGAAATACTGTATTTTGTCCCATGTTAAACAGGTTTCTTATTTTATAAAGTTGCACTGCAAGCAAAGCGATTGATGTTGTTCTGCATGGAACGTGGCCAAGCTGGGTCTGAACCATTTTCCAAGTCTGTGTCAGAACCAGAGAATTCAAATAACCCCCCAGTGAACTGAACTGGGGCTAATCGCACAATTGTAATAGTTCAACACTCCAGATCACCGATGGGAATTGCCAGGAAAAGGAGGGAAAACAGCAAATGGACATATTGTTAGAAGAGGATATTGAGCATGCTTTTTATGCCATTCAAGCCAACTGACCTCTACAATAAGGGAAAAGCTGGAACTGGTTAAAAAAACAGTCAACTGGGACACGGAGGCGGGGGGGGGGGGAGAAGATGCCAATGATCTGCAGAAATGGATCAAAGTCCTTAGGATTTGAATAACTGGGGCTTTTTCGCTCAGAAAAAAGGAAAAGATTAGCAGGAAAGACCCATAGGAGAGGGTTAGAAAAACAAGACACAGAGAAAGCCAAGAGGGAAAGTTATTCAGACTCTGAAGACGTAGAAAGCATTGCATCCTAACCTACAGAGCTGCGATGGTTCTAAGCCAGAGGTTCTCAACCTGTGGTACGCATACCCCTGGGGGTACGCGGGATGTCTCCGTTATCAGCTGTTGCGATGGAGGCAGCTGATAAGGGGGAGCGCAAAAACGGGGAAATTGCAGGCGTTAGCTTCCCTTACCTTGAATCCCAGCTGCAGCTAGCACCGGCAATTTCCCCGTTTTTCCCGGGCTGCGGCGCAGCTGGGCGGGTTCTCCCGCTCGCACCGCAATCCGGAGGGTAAAGCTACAGCCCTTCTGAATTGGCAGGGCTGTAGCTTTACCTTCCAGGTTGCGGCGAGAGTGGGAGACCCCGCCCGGCTGCACCGCAACCCGGGAAAAACGGGCTTTTCGCTGGGGGGGGGTTGTACTCTCGCGGGTGGGGTGCATTTTTGGGGGGTCTAGGGGTATGCGGACTTTGGGGGCCGCGTAAGGGGTACGCGGGCTCCCAAAGGTTGAGAAAACTGAGGCATCTGGTGGGGCCACTGTGTGATACAGGAAGCTGGACTAGATGGGCCTTTGGCCTGATCCAGCAGGGCTCTTCTGATGTTCTTATGTTCTTAAACCCTGTTCTAAGCAAATTAGTCAGACGACGGCTATGTGAATGTATGTAATCAATAAATGACAACAGGAACGTATCCCATTAGCTATTGTACCTCGTCGTGTCCTGCTGCTTTGCCGAGCAGAGTGGGGGTGTCGCGGGGGGGGGGCTTTCCTTCCCTTACAGATGGCTGAAGAGTGGGGTGGCCGGAGCCTGGCGCCCAGGAGAGAAGAGCAACGGGAAGGCGGAGGAGGAAGCCGAGGGTGGGCGAAGGACACGCGCTCTGCCTGGGCCAAGTGCCAAGGAGGCGGCTCATGGACGCGGCCAACGTGCGCAAGCAGAGCGTAACCCGCCAAAGAGAGACCAGGCGGGCGGTGCTCAGCCAGACCGAGGACCATCGCGGGTGGGGGCCTGCAGGGGTCAGGACTGAGTGGCCCAAGCTTTGGCCTCCGCAGGCACACATTTGTATAGATCCATCTGCATTAAAAACAGGCTCTACACTGTACCAAGTTTGTCTTTTAAAGCGACAACCTGAATTCTCGGAAGAGAGACCTGCTTGCCAATCTCCCTGCTCAGAGGCAGAATTTTAAACTAGAAAGACCCTTTGCATCGATCTTTGACTTTCTTCCTCCTGAACCACTTTGTGGAGTGGCAAGGAGAGGCGCCCCCCCCACACACACACACCCCTGCCCTTTGGGCCATTTCCTCCATACAGCCGCTAGGGATGCCCCAGAGAGGAACCGCGAGGCCTGTGCCTTGTCTGTAGCACCCCCCGGCCAGCCCTCCCCAGCCCCCCCCAGGCACAGCCCAAGGCCCCCACTCACCTCATAGGTGCTGGTCAGGCGCAGGCGGTAGAAGAGGGGGATGAAGATGTGAGCTGGGATGAGGAGCCCCAGGAAGTAGGAGCAGCCCAGGAACCAGTACTCGGTCCCAAAGCGGTAGATCTCGGAGGGGACGCCCAGGATGGCCACTGCCGACTGGAAGGTGGCAAGTAGCGAGAGGGCCACGGGCAGAAAGCTCATGCTGCGATTGGCCAGCAGGAACTCCTGCACGGTGCGCTGCTTCCCGCCACTCAGCGCGTAGAACAGCCCAATGCCTGCGGAGAACACCAGCAGCAGCACAAAAATGACGTAATCGGCCACTCCAAACTTCATGGCCCCCATGACACAGCTGCTGCAGGCGGCGGCGGCGCCGCCAGCCGGTCAGGAGAGCTGCGCTGCCCCGTTACCAGCTCTGGCCCATCACCAGCCTTCCAGGGCACTGCCCATTACTGACGAAGCAGACTTCCACTGGGCTGCTGCAGCCGTTCAGTCCGTCTCCGGCAAAGCTGGCTCCGGCTCATCCCCAGAGTGCCACGCCGGTGCCCGGCATCGTGAGGCCTGCCTTGGCTGCTGTGCCCAGAAGTGCCAACCTGGAAAAGAGAGGAAGCGGCAGTGAGCGGCTGGGCTAGGCCCTGGCATGCCCAAGCGGCCCCCAAGGCCAGGAGCGCCAGCCAGCCAGCCAGAGCTCTGGCCTTCACTCCGCCGCCACTAATCTCCGCCGCGTCTCAAGGACTGGGAGTCAGGAGCAGCAGCAGCGTCGTCGTCTTATTGACCCAGCAAGCGCTGGCAGGGCCCCAAGTGGGGAGTGTCTGCCAGCAAGCAGGCCCTGAGCAAGTCCCCAGCGGGACCGGGCTGGGGAGCAAGCTCCACCCATCCCTGCACAGCAGCTGCCTGCCTGCCTGCCTGCCTGCCTGCGGGAGGACTTTGAGACAAGCCGGCTCTGCTGCCGGGAGGGCAGAAGGGGCAGGGTCCAGGCCAAAGAACACAGCCATGGCAGCCCCACAGCAGCCCCATGCCGAGGGCTCAGCATGCGGTGCCGCTACAGCGGCGGCAACTCCCTGTCGCTGGCGGAGCCCTGAGAGCAGCCGGCGAGGCGCCTTCTCGCAAACAAGACTGCCGGATGCCTGGACCGTACTGGCCGCCTCCTCCTCCTTGGCTGCAATGGGGGCTCACGGAGAGGGGCCCCAGCTCAGGAGCAGAGCCTGCAGAAGGGCTGGAGAGGGCCGGTCCCTGGCAGGGAAGATCCTGCGCTGAACGCCTCTGCTGCCAGTCAGTGTCGGCGATGCAGAGCTGCTAGAGGGACCCGGAGCGGTCGGACTCCGCAGCAGGCAGCTTGCTCATGTCAGGGCATGCTGGGCTGGGCTTAGGCGCAGGCCTTTTCAACCCCAGGCAGAATGCGCTCCGCAGGTGCCCCGGGACACCCTCTGCCTCCGAGGTTCACCCAAGCCTGCCCTGCCCTGCTGTGTGGACTGACACTGGTGGCTCCGGAGGCAGACGGATGCCTGGGGCGGTGGAGCAGGGAGACAATGACAGGGCCATTCAACCAAAGCACAGAGAGCAGAGGGAGGGAGGGAGGAAGGGCCCCCCCTCCGGGAGACCCTACGGCTGGTGACAAAGAGGCCTCTCAGGCAGCAGCACCCTGGGTGCCAATGGAGGGTGCAAGACCAGAGTCCCCAGAGGTGCCTTGCAAAAGCACAGAGCAGCATTCATCACAGGCAGAGCGGAAAACCAGCAACCCGTGTGCCTGCTGCAGGCCTCAAGTTCGGCCATGGAGAGAAACCAGTCGCATAGGAAACAAAGCCACCAGAAAATGGCAAGGACTGAAAGGAAATAGACCTGGCCAGGGCAAGCCCCCCCCCCCCAGCATGGGAGCCCTGTACAATGCGCCTAGTAGGCCATGCCCAGGCACTAAGGAGGGGAGGGTCCCGAGGAGCCCTCCTCGCTCTGCGCTGCACCGGAAGCAGCCATGTAGGCCCCAGATCCCTGGGCCAACTTGCTCCTTGAACCCCAAGGACCAAAGAGCTGGGCTGCCCACCCTGCCTCCTCCACCCCACATGTGGGAGAAGATCCGGCACTGGGTGATGGAGCCAAGCGTTGGCACGGACTGCTGAGGGAGGAGGGCACTGCCAGGCTGCCTGCTCTGGAAAACCCGGAAGAGGGCCACTGAGGCTCTCTGTCTTCTGGAAGGGAAGCAGCCCTGTCAGCCTCTGGAAGGGCAGCAACGCTGCAGGGAGCAGCAGCGCCCCCCTCAGGGGAAGCTTGGTCAATACAGCCCACTTTGTTCGAGATCCTCAGGGGGCAGGCAGAGAGAAACCGATGCCAAAGTCAACTGGCCAGCCTTCCAGGGGCTGCTAGGAGGGCCTCTGTTGTCCTGGACCCGTCATGATGGACAAGCCAAGAAAAAGAAGGCGCGCACGCACGCACATGCACGCACCCTTCACAGTGCTTGGGCAGAGCCAAAAGCAAAGGCCAGCAGCAGACTTCAGGCCTGTTATTATTCCTCCCTCCCATCCAGGCACAGCCAGCATTTCCCGAGAGCTGCAAGACAAGGTCAAGGCTGAAGCACAGAGCGGACAGCGTCTCCTGCTCAGCAGCTGGGTAGCAGCCTGGATCCGAGGCATCCAGCAGCAGCAGCAGCGCCGCCGGTGGCGCCAAGACCCGGCTGCCCAGCCTGCAGAGCGAGCTGGCCAAGGGCTTTGCTTCGGCAGAGCAGCTCCACTCCGGGAAAGCTTCCCTTCATCATTCGCCCCGCTGCTCAGGAAACCTCTGCTGAGAGACCACAGCAAAACAGGAGGGTGGGAAGAAGGGGTGGGAGAGGCAGCCGGCCCTGGCCAGATGGGGTGTGGGGAACTAGGGGGAACCCTGGCTGCTTCTGGAGGGAGGGGGGCTTACAGTGCAGTTGCTCTTGGCACTGGGCATCTCCTGCACATAGTTCCCAGGATTAAGGCATTGCTAGACTTTGCTAGGGCTTGCCCAGCCTCAGCAAGGGTGGGGGGAGAAATACAGGACTGCAAGCCGGGGGGGGGGAGGGGTGACAACCCAGAAAGCCCACAGCCTTCCCTCCAGTGGCATCAGCCCTGGCCAGAACCCAAGGGCGCTTCTCCCCCCCCCCCCAACGACCCGCAGGAAGGTCCTGTTGCTTCGTTGCTAACCCCTCGATGCCCAGGGAAGAGTTGGCTGCCAGGTGGCTCCCGGGGCGAGAAGCCCTGGAGGAGGCCGCTCTCCAGCAGGCGGCCACCAAATGGTTAACTCCCCTCACACAGCCATTGGAGGGGGGGGGACACCTGCTCTAAGCCTGAGCAAATCAGGCAAATAAGGCCTGCAAATCAGCGACATTGGGAGGTGGTGGCTGAAACTTTGCCCAGCAGGTGCCCAACAAGGCAGCAAACGTTACATGCAACTTATCTGCATCTGGAAGAACACCACCACGGGGAGGGCAGGAGACCCCCCCACCCCACCCCCCTCTTGTTATTCAGTGCATTTGAAGATTTCTGCCCTTTGCCCAAAGACATCCGAGTGGTGCTTCAGTCTCACAACCGCGCAGAGAGAGAGAGAGAGAGAGAGAGAGAGAGAGAGCGGCAGGCCTTTGGGGAGGAGGGGGCTGTGATTCATTCCAGGCCAAGCCAGGCCATCACATGAGCAGCCAGGAGCCCCTTTTCATTCACATTGAAAGTAACTCTGGGGGGGAGGGGTTTCCATTCTTACCAGTCCCAACTAGGGCTCTGGCCCAGAAACAGCACCAGGTCTCAGTCACGGCTCCCCTGCCCTGCCCAGCAGCCCCCTCTGGCCAAGCCCAGCCCCTCCGCCCCACTACAGATCCCCATTCTTGCCCAGGTTTAGCCAGAACTAACCTGTACCAGCAGCAGCAGCTGCTGCATAATTCTGGGTGGAAGACAGGAAAGGGCCAGGAGCCCAGTTTGCTCTCCTTCCCCCCCCCCCCCACCAAGTCAGAACAGTTCAGCAGTCTCAGCCCTTACGCGGTTGGCCACCTCCCTTTGTATGGCCAGTAGCCCTAAAGCTAGTGTGGGATAGGGGCTAGCGCACTGAAGTAGAGCTATGAAGCTTGACTCGGCTGTGTCTACCTCACAGGGCTGTTGCGAGGGTGCAACCTTCTACACTCCCATAAGAAGATAAGAAGAGCCCTGCTGGATCAGGCCAAAAGCCCATCTAGTCCAGCTTCCTGTGTCACACAGTGGCCCCACCAGATGCCTCAGGGAGCACACGAGACAACAAGATACCTGTGTCCAGTCGCCACTCCCTTGCACCTGGCACAGAGAAAACCCACTTCTAAAACCAGGAGGTTGCTTATGGCTTGTAACCTGTGATGGTCTTTTCCTCCATGAATCTGTCCAAACCCCTTTTAAAGGCATCTAGGCCAGGTGCCATCACCACATCCTGTGGCAAGGAGTTCCACAGATAAGGCCAAGATGCCCTGAGCATCTTGCATGAAGAGCAGCATAAAACTCTAACCAATAGCAATTCTGTGTGTTGGCAGCTGCAGGGCTCCTCCCCCCCATGCCGAGAGCAGCAGCAGTTTAATTTTCTTCATGGCTGCCTAGCACCACATTGTCCTGCTAACAACTGAGATGGGGGGGGGGGGGCTGCATTGTATGCAACTTCTGTGCATATGGGGCAGGGCCCCAAGCTTTGGGGCTCCCATGCATGAGAGGGTCCCACCTCACTTTTAAAGAGAGCTTAAAATCCCTCCCAAGTGTGCTCTTCTGATGCTGCTGCAAAATACTTAGAACTTTGCTTTGCCTAGTTTCTAACCGGTCTGCCGTTTCTGTTTTGTCCACGTTGCCTTTGGGGCCGCGGGCAAAAAAAGGTGGGATGGAAATGGAGAAGGAAACAAATTATGGCCTGTCGGGGCCACAGAAGGAGGTGGCAAGTTCAGAAGGTTTTTGAACTTCAGACCCTGGCTCCTCCTGTCCTGGGTGAGGCAAGGATGTCAGCTGCAGCAGGCTGGCTGGCCGGCCGGCCGGCACACGCGCAGCACCCCTGCCGGAACGGAAGGACCCCCTCGGGGCAGCAGGCAGACGACCGGCGTGCTGCTGGCCTGCCCTCACCCAAGAACACGCACGCGGCGGCGCCTGCCTGCTGCCGTTCTTCTTCTCCGGCAGATGAAGACAGGGCGGCGGGCGCTGCCTGCTCCCGAGTCGGCCCATGAGGCCGGCCGGGGTTCCAGGGTCAGCACCGTCCTAGCCGCTCCCCGGCCGGGCTTTCAAGCAGAGAGAGATGCGTCTTTCTTTCCCCCGCAGCCCTGCTTGTCAGAGGCTGAACCGACGGCGGCCCGGCCCCTTCAGGAGCTCGAGAGGCTTCCAGCCAGCCTGACCTTTGCTTCGCTCGCTTGGGACAAGCAGCCGAGTCTCCGCCAGGGCCGGACTGGATCCCGCCGCGTGCAGGGGCTGAGAGGCAGAGAGGCAAGGGTGCTCCTGAGCACGTGCAGCCTTTCTTGCCTGGTGCGCGCGGCGTCCGAAGCTCGCCGGCCCACCACTCACCGGGGAGGAGGGAGGGTCCCGAGCCAGTCTCTCTGCAGCCCGCCGGGCGCCCACGTGCTTGTGCCGCCGCCGCCGCCGCCCTGACATTCCCAAGGGCAGGCACCGCCCCCGGCCCGGCGCGCTCCGATGACGACAAGAGCCGGGCATGACGCCGCCTGCCGCCCTTTCCACGCCTGGCAACTCCTGCCCGAGACGCGAGCAGGGGCGCCCCCGCTGGCCGGCGGAGGGAGAACGCCCGCGCGGGACTCGTCCCCAGCCTGCCGCAGGACCCGGTCACCGGAGGCGATGCCGGCTCCCCACCCGTAGAGTGTGGCGCCCTTCCTTCCGCCCGCTCTGTGCCTCTGTCTCTGGAAGGGACGTAAGTAATTCAGAAACTCTGTGCTGAACATGAGAGGACAGCATGGTGCACTGCACACCCTCCTTAAACAACTGATACAACAATAAAAAGCTTCACCTGATCACGCGTGTTGCCACTCTGTTAGCAGACCGGGCGGCTCCCTGCTCCCCATCCAAGTTGTTTCTGACCTCAGCTGGCCTCAGGCTCAGGGTGGAACTTTGCAGGGGAGGGGGTCCTGACTTCTCCCAGGGAAGCCCTGCGTGGGGGTATCGGGGGTAGCGTTGCCCAGAACACTGCCTGATGCCATCTGGGGTCCGCCACCTCTGCAGCACAAAAAACAAAACCGCAACAAACGCCCTGACTGACCCATGCTCTCCCTCCTTGCACCCTGCCATGAAACCCGGAAGTGTGAGACTTCCAGTTTTGTTTGCAGGGACAGCATGAACTCTGGTGCGGACCGGACCTTGTAAATGAAACCCAAAGCCCGGCATTTCTAGGTGCAGCAGCAGCAGCAGCAGCAGCAGCACACAAGGACCACCGTGACTTAAGCCTGATTCACATATGACAGCGTTGTCCCTGCTGTGCGCTTAACGGACCCGCTCTGCCCTGTATTTACATATTCATGATGTAAAAGGACACCATTACGGGGCACCAACGCTAGAATCGCTGGAGATCGGCTCGGTTCAACTTTGGCAAAGCGTGTCTCGTGGAGCTTGTGGGCGGGTTCAAAGCGCAACAACAGCCACCAATCGCGCGAGAGGGGGGGAGAGTGGTTGCATGCCAATCACAAGTTGCTCCAATCACCGCGAATGTTACAAGTCCAGAGATGGAAACCCCTTGCAAGGAAACCCCTTGCAACCCCTGGTACACACAGGCTCGTCAGAGAGGGAAACCCCTTGCAACCCCTTGCACACTGTACAGGCAAACACAGGAGGAGTAGAGAGCAAGCCTGACGCACAGAAAAATATTTCAGATTCTGAAAAATGTCAGAAGTTCACAAGAGTTCACAAGACTTCGGCCAATCAGAGCGCGGCTGTGTTTACCCAATCACAGCTGCGCTCTCTTAAGAGGGCGGGACAGCAGGAGGGACGACAAGCAAAGCGACGCTCCCCCTGCTCCAAGCGTAGAGAGCAGCGCCAGATCAGTGCGTGCGGCGGACGGGACACCCGCATTCATATGTGAATCCGGCTTTAGGAGGGGAACGATCTGCTTGCTGGAGTGACTGAGCGCAGCTTGGATTGGCAGCAGGTTGGAGGGAGGAGGTGGTGGCAGCAGACCTGGGTGGGGTGAACATGACCCCGAGTCCGTCACCCCCTCAGACCCCTCGCAATATGCTGCCAAAGCAGCGGCGGCAGGACCCCAACGCCGCCACCCGTCGACACCTCCTCATGTCACTTCGGGTCCCGACACAATTACAAGCAAGCAACAAGTGGGCCGGGCGCATATATTGAGATACTGTGTGCTCCTTGTGCAGCTTCTTCCGTTGCAGAAGTGCAGGACTTCTGGCTTGAGTGGAAGGGACTGTGCACATGATGAAGGCGCTCCTTCCTTCCCATCCCGTGATGCCCCCGCCCCTGCACATCAAGCCCGAAGTCCTGCACTTCCGTGTTTGAAGAAACAGAGCAAGGAGCGAGGTGAGGAGTGGGCAGCGCACTTTTAGGGGCCAAGGTGTGTGGGGGGAGCCTCTCGCATTCACAATGGGGTGTACAAGTACCAGTGGCTTGTGATTTTTTTGTTGGTCACCCATAAAACGTGGTGCCAATGCTTCCGATTGGCACAATCTTCTCTTGACATCTCCGATTATTCAAGCATGGACTTCGTAATCAATTCATTGGTGTTTCGAACTTTTTATGTGGACTCGAGGGTCCATTACCTTATTCCTGTCATCCTCCATCTTCAATGGTTTGGGAGTCGGACTCAGACCTGGAAGATCCAGGTTCAAATCCCCGCTCAGCCACAAAGCTTCCTGGGTGACCTTGGGCCAGTCACTATCTCTCAGCCCCACCTACCTCACAGGGTTGTTGTGAGGACAAAAAGGAGGGGAGGAAATATGTACACACCACTCTGAGCTCCTTGGAGGAAGGGCGGTAGAAAAATAAATAAATACCACCGTTGCATTTCCTTTACCATCCGGGAGAACGATCATAGACTCATCCTTGTTTAGTTCCTTTATAGCTCTACATTCACCCACAGTAAAATTATCTTTGGGGGGGGGTGTTTGCATTTCCCCCCTGCTTTTGTTTCGCCAATTTCTGCGGTGCTTCTGCGCCGGCTGCCTCTCCAGCAGCTCCTCCTCCTCTCCCAGCCCCTCCTGATGTGCTGTGTTTTGTTGCTGACCAAAATGTACGGCACGGATGGTGGTTGTCGTGCGACTTTCGCCGGTATTGACAGAAGTTGCTGCGCTTCTGCGGTTTCCGAGCCGCCTGGAGTGGCTCTTATTGCGGGAGGAGAAAGGTGGGTGGGGGTGTTCTTGGCCGCCGCGTCTTCGGCTCCGCCTCCCGGGGAAAGGCGGGGCTGCGCGGCAACAGGCAGCAGCATCATGGCCGCGCCCGGCCTGGGGCTGTTCCTCCTCCTGTGCTTGGTGGCCGCCGCCGCCGCCGCCTCTGGCGGGTCTCAGTCGTCCGGGGCTCCTTCCTCCACCTTGCGCGTCTGCGGCGACGGCTGCTGCGCAGGCTCGGCGCGGGCGGGCTCGGCGGTAGCAGCCCTGTGCGCCTCCCGGTCGGGCGCCGTCCTGCAGGGCCGCTGCTGCTTGGACGCGGAGCCGGCGCAGGGGGCCGTCGCCGTGGCCGGGTGAGTCTGTGCCGAGGGCGGGCTAGGCTAGCGCCTCTGCCTGCCGGAGGAGAATCCCTGCTCGCTCGCCCTCGGGCTCCACGGCAGGCCGAGCCCAGTCCCGCACTCCCAGCGCGTGCGTTCCGGGATCGCGGCCGGGCGGCTGCCCGCCGTAGTATGACGGCGTGGGAGCTCTGCTGCGGGGGGGGGGCGCGTCTCCGAGCCGCCCAGTTCCCTGCTGCTCGCCTTTCTCGGCCCTGCGGAGTCTGAGATGACCCCCCACCACGCACACACACACGCACGCACACGCACCCCTTCTTGCGACACGATTGGGAGGCCGCGTGCGTCTGCAAACCTCCCGCCGCGGGGGGCTGAAGAAGCAGGGCTCTTCGTTCTTCTCCCTCTCCGACCAGTTGTCGGGAAGTGGGACCCCGAGCCCCGCGGGCTGATGCTGCTGTTGCTCCTCCCCCTCTAGGCTGGATTGGGGGAACTGCTCGCTGCATCAGCTTTGTCTCGGCTTCCGGGAGGCCAGCGCCGCCGTCATCGTGTGAGTCTGCCCGCCCCCCCCGCCCGCCCGCCCGCTGTTTGGGCTGGCTGTGATTGCCCAAGTCCTGCTGAGCCAGCGGCCGGGCTGCTTGGCTTGCGCAGTGAGAAAGACAGGCAGCTGGGGGGGCTCGGCCCGAAGGCATCCAGTAGACGGGGCTGGAACCTGGGTGGCGGCGGCGGCGGCGGCGGTTCCGGGTTGTGCGAGTTCCTTCTCTCCTTGCTCCAGTGCCTGCCTGGGTGCTGCTGCTGCTGCTGCTGCCAATTGGGTGGAGGCCGGGTGCCACCTTTGTGGGCTGCTGTTGCTTCTCCTGCCGCTGAACTGGGCACAGCCGGAAGGTCGGATGCTCTTGCCTGTAGAGTTGGGCAGCCAGACCTCATCACGCCAACCCTTGGGTGGGGGCGCTGGCAGGACTGGTGTGCTGTCGCCCTCATCTCCTTCTTCCCTTCCTTAACGCAGCGACCTGACGGACAATCCGCTGCTGGAGCCCCTCCCTGAGGAGGCCTTTCGAGGGTTCACCCGTCTGCAGATGCTGTGAGTAGTACTGAGGCCAGAGGTGCCCTGGTGTGGGAGGGGGGAGCTGCTCCTGCCTGCAGGCCCTGGCCAGCGATGATCTTGTCGGGCCCTGAGACCACGGCTGGCTGGCTGGCTGGCTGGCTGGCTGGCCGGCCTTAAGAGGACCGGATGATTCCTCACGAGGAGGAGCACAGTGCAGGCCAGTCCCGCTTTTCCAAGCATCTGGCCCAGGGCGGGCCCTGGATTGTGGCTTCTTGCCTGACTTTGATGGAACAACTTGCCTCTCTCTGGCCACCTCAGAGCTCTGCCAGAAGACCTGGAGTGCCCTGGAGGGGGCCGGGCGTGGAGCGACATCGCCGTCCGAGAGCACAGCCGGATCTGCCAAGGCCCCAGGAACCCCTGCAATGGCTCGGGGGGAGCACTTGGTATGGGGCAGCGGGTAGGGGCTTGCTTGCATGCTGGGGTTCTGGGGTAGCCTGAGGGGGGGCAAGGGAGGGCATCCTTTTGTGGGGGGTGTCATCCTGGCACTGGACAGAGGCTGCTCGAGTTCCGCAGTTCACCCCCAGCAGCACGAAGCAACGCCTGGCAGGCCTGCACCCACACGCCGGGCACCTCTGGCCGAACCCCACCCACCCAGGGTGTATCGGAATAATGCCTTGAAACTGGGCACTGGCTGGGCTCTTCCATCCTGAGTGGAGCTGTTTTGCCTCCCTGGGGAGCCCCTTGTCCCCGAGGAGCACCTGCTTGTGTAGGGCGGCAGCAGCAGCAGGGTGATGGAGCTGATGGTCCGAGGCGGCAGGTTTGGGGTGCCGATCAAGAGCAGCAGCAGCAGCAGCAGCAGAGAGCCAGAGGCAGGTCTGTTCCATGGGACACGATCCACTGGGACGTTTTCCTGTACAGGCCTCCTCAAATGAACAGGAGCTGTGCCCGAGAACTTGCAGAAGGGAAAACAAAGTCCGGCACCAGGAGACGCCCCCGACCCGTCCGTGCTCCAGCTGAACCAGTGCTTTGCTGGCATGATTGGAGAGGGGCCCCAGCCAGGGCCCCCTGCAGAAGCAGAGAGGCTCTGGGGAGACCGTCGAGGGTCTCTGGGACTGGCCCCAGGAGGAATCTGTCCCAGGCCGAAGGAAATAAAGGGGGGCAATTACACCAGAGACGACAAGGGGGTAGTCAGAGGAGAGGCGCAGCCAGTGGCCCTTTGGGTCCAGCTAGTTGAGACGCTGATTAGCCCGCCTTGTGCTTCGTATCTCTTCCTCTTTTTTAAGAACAGCTGGGGAAATCCAGATGGGGCCACAGCATGGGGTACCTTAACTCTGCCCCTTGAGATGGATCCCGCCCGCGCCGCCCCCCCCCCCACTGTTTAATGAGAAACGAGATGAAACACTTGCATTCTTGGCACACGCTCCAAGTCTCCTCCAGTCTGGCAGCCCAGGCCTGCCTGCCTGCCTGCCTTCTCCCCCGCCCAAAGCCTTGTCAAAACAGGCTGCGCTGCATGATGGGAGGAGACCTCAATTGCCAATGGGTCTCCTCGGACCTGGTCAGCTGGTGCAAGTTGCACTCCCTGCTCCCCCACCCTGTTCCATCCACTTAGCAATGATGCCAGGGCTCCTCTCGCCACTGTGCACAGAGGTCTCCCTGCTGCAGCCTGGAAGTGCGCTGTTCCATGTGCTTCCAGAATGGCACTTACGACGCCATACAGCTCGTTCTGCCGCCAGAATGCTAGTTCCAGTGGTGTTGGTTCCGCCGCCGGTTAGCATTGGGCCCAGTGCTCCAATGCCAAGGGCGATGTGGTGAGTGAGCCCTGGAAAGTAAGGGCGCTCCCTTCTCCCTCCCTTTCTCCACAGCGTGGCTGTGCCCAGAGGACTCGCTTTGTGTTCCTGGCGGGCCGGGCCTGCCCCAGTGCCTGTGCGCAGATCCATACCATGGCTACAAATGTCTGCGTCAGGTGAGTGGGTCTGGAGGGTGGGGAGCAGGCTTGGTGCTCCACTGGTGGGCGGCAGGGCTTCTGCCCTCCAGTGTCTGTGCACTGGAGGGGGGGGGGGAGAGGGAGCCCCTCCCTGGTCGCACAGCTGAGTGGGAGGAGCAGAGTGGGAGGTCCTCCTTTCAGGGGCCCCTGTAACTGCGATAGCAGCATTCCGGGCCTGGAAGGCCGCCTCCAGCCGCCAGATGCTAGAGCTGGGTAATGGGGTCGGCCAGGAGGCAGCTGGTTGGCCCCTGGCAGCAGCCGGGGAGCTGAGCAGGAGAGACCTGGGGCGGGGGCTGACTCAGCAGGGGACGGCACGAGTCTTCTCTCTTCTCGCCTTGCAGGGCACCTTCCCTTACCTGCCGTTCTGCGGGACATTAGCAGTGGTCACTGCTGCCCTCTCCGCCCTGTTCTGGCTCACCCAGAGGCGCAAGGCCAAGAGCTCGTAGCAGCCTCTCCCTCCTCCCGGCGTCTTCTGCTGCCTCCCTTCGCCTTTCCCACGCTGTAGCCTCAGACGGGGGCTGGTGGACCTGGGCGGGACAAGGCCAAAGTGGCCCCCCGAGGTCCGGATGGTGTTTGTCAGGGCAGAGCTCCAGCACCTGCTGTGCCTGTGTGTGTGTGTGTGTGTGTGTGTGTGTGTGACCAGAGCACAGTCTGGTGGGGCTCAGCTCAGCATCAGGGTGTGGGGGGGGGAGGAGATCCGTGTCTCCCCTTTGGATTGTGTGTAATAAAGCAAGCACAACTCAGCCAGCCTGTGGGGTGTGTGTGAAGAGAGACTCTCGCTATAGGTGGAGCTCAGCCCATCCTTGGACCCTTTCGCTAGAGATCCGAGGTGCCTGGATTGTTCTGGAGCTGGAAGGAGCCGGCCTGAGGCTTCCCGGACCCCCTTCTCCTTGTGCTGCGGAAGCGGAGAGGCTGCAGCCTGGCAGCCCACCTGGAGGCCCGCCTTTCCCAGCCAAGGGCCAAGGCCTTTGGGATCTAGGAGCCCCACAGCACCCTACACACCCCAGTGCACCAACCTGATCCTGCGAACCCCAGTGGTCTCTGCTCCTGCCGGCCCGATTCAAGGACAATGGGAGGGAGGGAGGTGGAGAGAAAGCTTGTGCTGTCCATTGAACCGTGCCTGGGAAGGGACGGTTAGGAAGAGAGACCAGAGCGTTCCTGCCTTGATCTGTCAAGAAGGCTTCTGAGCACCCAGATTTCAGGGATCCCAGCTGGAGAGTTGACAAGAAGCCCAGAGTCGGTCTCAAGGGGTGTCTGGACTCCAATTCAAGCAAGCAGGCAGTCAGAGAGGGAGAGGCAGTGAGCGAGCTTGGAGGTGCGGGGGGGGGGGGGGCGCTCTGGCTAAAGACAACAACTGTAGCGGAAATGCAGACAGCTTATTGGCTTAGGGCAGCGGTGCCCAAACTTACCAGGCACGTGCCTCCCTCCCTTCCTTCCACTGGTGCCAGTCGCAGAACCCAGAAGTAACTGTGATGACGCGTTGATGCGTGACGTGATTGGCACTGCCGGGTTCTGCAACCAGGAAGCGACGCTAAAATGAAACATAAGGAAGTCAAGGACCCCCCCCCCCAAAAAAAAAACGCAGCCCGCAGAGCCTCTACTCTGCAGCCTGTCATAATAAGAACTTAAGAAGAGCCTGGCTGCTGGATCAGGCCAAAGGCCCATCTAGTCCAGCTTCCTGTATCACACAGTGGCCCCACCAGATGCCTCAGGGAGCACACAAGACAACAAGATAACCTGTTTCCCGTTGACACTCCCTTGCACCTGGCACAGAGAGAACCTACTTCTAAAACCAGGAGGTTGCTTATGGCTTGTAACCTGTGATGGTCTTTTCCTCCATGAATCTGTCCAAACCCCTTTTAAAGGCATCCAGGCCAGGTGCCATCACCACATCCTGTGGCAAGGAGTTCCACAGATGAAAGAAATATTTTCTTTTGTCTGTTCTAACTCTCCCTCCACTCAATTTGAGTGCATGTCCCCTGGTTCTGGTGTTGTGCGAGAGGGAGAAGAATTTCCCTCTATCCACTCTCTCCATCCCATGCATAATTTTATAAGTCTCAATCATGTCCCCCCTCAGGCGCCTTTTTTCTAGGCTGAAAAGCCCCAGACGCTGTAGCCTTTCCTCATAAGGGAGGTGCTCCAGCCCACGAATCATTCTGGTTGCTCTTTTCTGCACCTCTTCCAATTCAACTATATCCTTTTTGAGGTGTGGTGACCAGAACTGGACACAATACTCCAGATGTGGCCTTACCATCGATTTGTACAAAGGCATAATGATATTGGCTGTTTTATTCTCAATCCCTTTTCTAATGATCCCGAGCATGGAATTGGCCTTCTTCACAGCCGCCGCACACTGGGTCGACACTTTCATCGACCTGTCCACCAGCACCCAAAGATCCGTCACAGACAACTCAGAACCCATTAGCGTATATGTGAAATTTTGGTTTCTTGCCCCAATGTGCATCACTTTGCACTTACTTACGTTGAAGCGCATCTGCCATTTTGCTGCCCATTCTTCTCCCAGTTTGGAAAGATCCTTCTGGAGCTCTTCACAATCCCTGCTGGTCTTCACCACCGGAAAAGTTTAGTGTCACCTGCAAACTTGGCTGCCTCGCTGCTTATCCCCAACTCCAGGTCATTTATGAACAGGTTGAAAAGCACCGGTCCCAAGACCGATCCTTGGGGCACACCGCTTTTCACCTCTCGCCATGGTGAAAATTGCCCATTGATTCCCACTCGCTGTTTCCTGGTCTTCAACCAGTTCCTAATCCACAAGAGGACCTGCCCACTTATTCCCTGACTGTGGAGTTTTCTCAGGAGCCTTTCATGAGAGACATGTCAAATGTCTTCTGAAAATCCAGATATATAATATCCACGGGTTCGCTCGCATCCACATGCCTGTTGACTTTTTCAAAAAATTCTAAAAGGTTTGTGAGGCAAGACTTCGCTTTGCAGAAGCCATGCTGAGTCTCCCAGCAAAGCTTGTTCTTCTATGTGTTTTAAGATTTTATCCTTAATGAGACTTTCCACCATCTTCCCTGGAACAGATGTTAGGCTGACCGGCCTGTAGTTTCCCGGGTCCCCCCTCCTTCCTTTTTTAAAGATTGGCATGACATTAGCTATCCTCCAATCCTCTGGCACAGTGGCCGTTTTAAGGGACAAGTTGCATATTTTGGTCAAGAGGTCAGCAACTTCATTCTTGAGTTCAGAACTCTTGGGTGGATGCCATCCGGGCCTGGTGATTTATTGATCTTTATTTTGTCAATTAAGTCTGAGACGTCTTCTCTTTTAATCTCTATTTGACTTAATTCTTTAGTCAGGGGAGACCGTTCCGGCAGCGGTATTTGCCCGAGGTCTTCTGCTGTGAAGACAGATGCAAAGAACTCGTTTAATTTCTCTGCAGTCTCCAACTCCCCTTTTATCACCCCTTTCTCTCCTTCACCTTCCAGCGGACCAACCGTTTCCCTGGCAGGTTTCCTGCTTCTAACATATTTGAAGAAGCTTTTATTATTCCCTTTTATGTTGCCTGCCATACGTTCCTCAAAGTCCTGCTTGGCCTCCCGTATCATCTTTTTACATTTCTTTTGCCACAGTTTGTGCTCCTGTTTATTTTCCTCATTAGGGCAAGACTTCCATTTAGGGAAGGAAGCTTCCTTTCCTTTTACAGCCTCCTTAACTGTGCTTGTTAGCCATGCCGGCACCCTCCTGGACTTAGTCGAGCCCTTCCTCCTTTGTGGGATACGCTCCCGCTGGGCCTCTATGACTGTTGTTTTAAACAGCCTCCATGCACTCTGGAGCGATTGGACTCTTTTTACCTTCCCTTTCTGCTTTTTTTTAACTAGTCTTCTCATTTTGGGGAAGTCTGCCCTGCGGAAGTCAAGGGTTTTTGTGTCAGATTTGCTGGGCACTCTCCCCCCGACATGCATGGCGAAACAGATCGCAGCATGGTCACTGTTCCCCAACGGTTCGGTAACATTTACCTCCCTGACCAGATCTTGAGTGCCACACAATATCAAGTCCAGAGTCACCTGTCCTCTGGTCGGTTCCGTGACAAGCTGCTCTAAGGCACAGTCATTTAACATATCCAGAAATCCAGTCTCTCTTTCATGACCTGAGCATGAATTGACCCAGTCGATGTGAGGATAATTGAAGTCCACCATGACTACAACCCTGTCTCTCATTGACACCTCCCTGATTTGCTTCCTCATTTCAAGATCCCCTTCAGGTTTTTGATCTGGAGGACGGTAGCATGCCCCTACTATTACATCACTCTTTGAGCCTGGTAATCTAACCCACAGTGATTCTACGGAGGAGTCAGAGCCCCCCTCCAGCTCTACTCTGGTGGATTCTACCCCCTCTTTGACATAGATGGCCACCCCACCTCCAACACGCCCCTCTCTGTCCCTCGTATAGAGTTTATATCCTGGAATTGCAGTATCCCACTGGTTCTCCGCATTCCACCAGGTTTCTGTTATACCTACTATATCAATGTTTTCTCTAGCCACCAAACATTCCAGTTCTCCCATCTTTGCCCGTAGACTTCGGGCATATGCATAAAAGCACTTTTATACCAGGTCCCCCAAAAAGGGGCTGCATGTTTGCACCTTTATCCCTGCAGCCTTCTGTCCTGCTAGACTGACTGTCATAAGAACATAAGAACATAAGAAGAGCCCTGCTGGATCAGGCCAAAAGCCCATCTAGTCCAGCTTCCTGTGTCACACAGTGGCCCCACCAGATGCCTCAGAGAGCACACAAGACAACAAGATAACCTGTGTCCAGTCGCCACTCCCTTGCACCTGGCACAGAGAAAACCCACTTCTAAAAACCAGGAGGTTGCTTATGGCTTGTAACCTGTGATGGTCTTTTCCTCCATGAATCTGTCCAAACCCCTTTTAAAGGCATCTAGGCCAGATGCCATCACCACATCCTGTGGCAAGGAGTTCCACAGATGAATTACACGCTGGGTAAAGAAATATTTTCTTTTGTCTGTTCTAACTCTCCCTCCACTCAATTTTAGTGCATGTCCCCTGGTTCTGGTGTTGTGCGAGAGGGAGAAGAATTTCCGTCTATCCACTCTCTCCATCCCATGCATAACTTTATAAGTCTCAATCATGTCCCCCCTCAGGCGCCTTTTTTCTAGGCTGAAAAGCCCCAGACGCTGTAGCCTTTCCTCGTAAGGGAGGTGCTCCAGCCCACGAATCATTCTGGTCGCTCTTTTCTGCACCTTTTCCAATTCAACTATATCCTTTTTGAGGTGTGGTGACCAGAACTGGACACAATACTCCAGATGTGGCCTTACCATCGATTTGTACAAAGGCATAATGATATTGGCCGTTTTATTCTCAATCCCTTTTTTAATGATCCCAAGCATGGAATTGGCCTTCTTCACAGCCGCCGCACATGGGGTCGACACTTTCATCGACCTGTCCACCAGCACCCCAAGATCTCTCTCTTGATCTGTCACAGACAGCTCAGAACCCATTAGCGTATATGTGAAATTTTGGTTTCTTGCCCCAATGTGCATCACTTTGCACTTACTTACATTGAAGCGCATCTGCCATTTTGCTGCCCATTCTCCCAGTTTGGAGAGGTCCTTCTGGAGCTCTTCACAATCCCTGCTGGTCTTCACCACCCGGAAAAGTTTAGTGTCATCTGCAAACTTGGCCACCTCACTGCCTATCCCCAACTCCAGGTCATTTATGAACAAGTTGAAAAGCACTGGTCCCAAGACCGATCCTTGGGGCACACCGCTTTTCACCTCTCGCCACTGTGAAAATTGCCCATTGACTCCCACTCGCTGTTTCCTGGTCTTCAACCAGTTCCTAATCCACAAGAGGACCTGCCCTCTTATTCCCTGACTGTGGAGTTTTCTCAGGAGCTTTTCATGAGGGACCGTGTCAAACGCCTTCTGAAAATCCAGATATATAATATCCACGGGTTCGCTCGCATCCACATGCCTGTTGACCTTTTCAAAAAATTCTAACAGGTTTGTGAGGCAAGACTTCCCCTTGCAGAAGCCATGCTGACTCTCCCTCAGCAGAGCTTGTTCTTCTATGTATTTTAAGATTTTATCCTTAATGAGACTTTCCACCATCTTCCCTGGAACAGATGTTAGGCTGACCGGCCTGTAGTTTCCCGAGTCCCCCCTCCTTCCTTTTTTAAAGATTGGCGTGACAATGTCATGTCCCATCACGCTACCACTCCCAATTCTTACTCTGTTATTACTTGACTGTTCCCCATCCTCTGCACCCTCATTCCCTAGGGATGAGGAGTTCCAAACCGGATGCCCCTCGGCTCCTGTTGGCTTTGCCCCAGGAGTCAGTTTAAAAGCTGCTCTGCCACCTTCTTAATGTTACGCGCCAGCAGTCTGGTTCTGTTTTGGTTCAAGTGAAGCCCGTCCCTCTTGTACAGGCCCGGCTTGTCCCAAAACGTTCCCCAGTGCCTAACAAACCTAAACCCCTCCTCCTGACACCAGTGTCTCATCCATGCATTGAGACCCCTGAGCTCCGCCTGCCTAGCTGGCCCTGCGCGTGGAACAGGTAGCACTTCCGAGAACGCTACCTTTGGGGTCCTGGATTTGAGCTTCCTACCTAGCATCCTAAATTTGGCCTCCAGGACTGCCCGGCTACATTTCCCCACGTCGGTGGTGCCAACATGCCCCGCAACCGCTACACTCTCTACCAGCCTATCTAGACGAGAGGTGAAAGTCACAGTTGCGCTGCTGGTTGGTGTGCATCCCGTGACGCCCCTGGCGGTTTGTCGCAGCTCCCCTGGGAGCTGCAGTGCACAGTTTGGGAAACGCTGGCTTAGGGGGAGAGACAGCCAGTCAGGGACCGCTGCTGAAGGCACTTCTGGCGCAGGCCTATTCAGACGCCGTACTGACGCTGTACAGGTGTCGGCACAACATCCATTGTATCCTAAGCTCCCCGGGCAATGCCAGCATGAGGGCCAAAGACCAGGCCTGTCCTGCCAGAGCAACGCTGGCGCAGCTCTTCCCAGCAGCCATTGTGGAAACGTCGACACCGCCTGTTACCCATGGAGCAACGGCCTGACAGCAGTGCATCATCTTCTTGAAGGTGGCGCCATCCATCATGTGACATCTGTGTGTCATTGGTTTGGTGTCCAGACAGTCACCACATCCAGTCAGTCCCAACACTGGCTGCCAGGCTGGGGGCAGGTGCAGGGCCGATGGAGGACCAG
The DNA here is from genome assembly GCA_026170595.1 of Plestiodon gilberti rubricaudatus. Classification (NCBI taxonomy): domain Eukaryota; kingdom Metazoa; phylum Chordata; class Lepidosauria; order Squamata; family Scincidae; genus Plestiodon; species Plestiodon gilberti. Next base: position 518,082 of record JANXHW010000001.1, on the reverse strand, counting down.
TGCTGGGGGGCCAACCTTCCCCCCCCCGCCAGCCACTAGGAATGAACAAGGCAGACCTTTGCTGAGAACTCTACGCACACACACACACACACCATGACACAAGGATGCCACAGGAGTCTCAGTGGCATTAGTAAAGGCAAAGAACTGCTAGGGACCCCTGTGCCCAGGGTTCGAGTCCCTCCTCCCACCCATACGAACACATTGTACGCCCAAGAGCACAGCACATCTTGAAAGAGCGCTCCCCTGGAAGAGGGCAGTGGCCTGCTACAAACACACAAGCCCCTCCGTGGCAGCCGCCTGAGTCCTGGGGCCAGACTGTACAGCCAGCTGGAAGGAAGCCTTTTGCCAGGGGAGCTTCTACAGCACTCCAGCCAGTAGCTCACTTCACAAGGGCACAGGCTGGTTGCCAGGTGAGACGGGTTCAAGCCCTGCCAAAGGAGTTGCCCACACCAGCAAGGCACTCGACTTCTGCATGACTGGCCAGAAACACCCCTGGCAGCGACAGAAGAAGACTGAGAAGCAGGTCTTGAACCCACACTGGCCACGTGAAGTTCGGATGGAGCCGTGTTGATTTCTGACTCCATCTTGGGCATCCTGTTTGTCTCAGCAAGTTATCTGGTTCCCAGAGACCCAGCTGGTGGAGGTGAGAACTTCTTATTGTGCCACGGTGAGGAAACCAAACCCTTTGTTGGCATAACACACACAAACAGTAAAACCTCCACAACAAAAAATCACAACCCAATCAACCCCTCAAAAGGCATATCAGATAATAGTCTAAAAAAAGGGGCTTGATATAACACAGTACATAAGTAGAACACCAACCACAGCCAATACCCACCTGCATGTCATCATTTCACCTCTCCTCTGGATAACAGAATTAATATATCGGACTACCATCTTAGCTAGCTCTTTATTGGACCCTTTTAAGAGAGAGTGAATTTTTTCTGAGCCGGACTGGTCAGCCAAGTTCAAGAAAAGATGGTGATGTAAACGCAAATCCTGATTCCAAACACACTGTGCAAGCGTTTGCTGCAAGAATTCAATAGCCCGAGTCACATGCACACTCTCTCTTCTCCACCGCTGTCCCGCTATATCTGCCGCTCAAAACGTTAGAGGGAATAACTTTACACCTTGCCATAGTAAAAAGGCTTCGATCCTGAGGATACTCCAGGAAATACAGATAGTCTGGTCTCTGACCGTATACGAACGGTCAGTGAAAGTAACCCTTCTGGGAGGGTCATGCGGACTTGCCTTCCTATAGGGCAACGGAGCCGTCACTCAAAGCACCCCCCCAAAAAAACCCCTACTTAAGCTAAGGGGGTGTTGCCTCTCTTCTTGGAGCTTGTTTGCTTTCCATGCTTCACTTTGTGATGAACTTCCAGCATGGACACTTCCAGCCTTCCCCAGCAACAGGTGGGCAAGAAAACCAGCTTGTCTCTTAGCTGGGCTCAGAAGCCTGGAGGCAAACAGTGAGCGTTGGGAAATGTATTTGTCTTTCTTATTTTATTCCTGTAAGTCTGCTCTTATTCCTGTCATGTCTTTAAGTGCCTTCTTAAATCTATGTCTGAATAGATATTTAAAATAAACCAATTCTATTTCAGCTAAGTGTCATCACAGAGCACTGGGAACTTGAGTCACTAAATCCGGCCTGACCGCTTGACCTTGCTACCGCAGCCTGAACTGGTTTAGCAGAGCCTTGTGACCTGGCTCCCTCCTGCTGAGGAAGACCGGGATCCCAATGTGCTGTATTGCCTAGAGACCCTCAGGGTCCTGGGACTGGGTGGTCTGGCGTTTAGCCCAGGTGGTGGTAGCCTGCCGCATCAGGGAGCCTTCCCTGCTCATTTGTCCCCGTACTCTTAATCGGGTTGATTTGGCTAAGAACTGTAGCCCTGACTCTTTGGCAGTTCCATCTCCCTAACAGCCAGCATTGCAGAGTAACGGAGAACTGATTTCTTGGCTACCCTGTTTTTGCCTGTGTGGGGCCAGGGCGGTTCAAACACACGACCCAGCAGGACCCCCCTCTCCAGTTTGAGAGTGCAAAGGGTGCCGGTCGTGACGACAGCAGGCCATTCATTCCTCCAAGCTGATGCTGATGATAAGCAGCCAGCAGCCAGCCACAGCAGGAGACGGGCAAAGAGCACCTTGTCTGGCTTTCCTTGCGTCACCGCAGACAGCAGCAGCAGGCACACCTGGCTGGGACTGGGAGGCAGGCAGGCTGCAGCGCATGGACCTAGCTGCAGAGGGAGCTGTGCCTGGGCCAATCCCTGGGCTGGCATGGGACACTGCTACTGTCGTTGCACCGGCGTCCACGGAGAGATGCTGGCTGGCATACCTTGAAGGTCTCGGAGTGGGCTGTAAACGACAGGCTGCCAGGCCAGGCCGCATGCATGGAGGAGGGTGCTGCGGGCAGGGCCCATGGGAAGAGGCTCTGGAAAACCTCTGGGAGCGAAGCGAGAGGCAGCAGCACGACGCCTCCTTCCTCACTCCGAGCCAGGCTAAGGAGAAACACAGACGGGGCAAGCCGGAGAGACACTGGTTCTCTCCCTTCCAAAGCTGGAGGCCGCTGGGACGAAGAGACAGGAGAGGCCCCAAGGGCCAGTCAGAGTGTGGGTGGCGCTGCTGGAGCCTTTCCAGTGACATGCAGCAGCAGGGTTCAACTCAAGAGCGAGGGGGCCCGACATGCAGAGGCGCAGCTGAGGTGAAGGACACGCCTCCCACAGGTACCACAGAGGACAAGGCAAAAATGCTGCCCCCCAGAGTCCTGCAGGCGGCACTGCAGCTCTATGCTAGCACGAGGGCCACTGGTTCTGCACTGCCAGGCACAGCCCTGGGAGGGGGGGGGTGGATTTTCCCAACAGACCCCAGGCATGTGGCCAGCAGGACCAAATGTTTGCTGTCTGTTACTGCTTGAAAACTGATTTGAAAGCTTGTTCTTAGGTTAAAGTGGGGGGGGGGGGGCAGGAGACCCGCCTGTCTCAGTACTCCCCCATGAAAAGAGCTCCCGGCACATAGAACAAAAAAACAGCACAGGGTTAGGGTTTGGCTCTTGATTAGAAGGTTTGTATCAAACATTGCAAAGTGATGCTTCAGTCTGTGGATCTCTCATTTAGTGCCTGGGCACACACTGAGCATGCCAGTAACTGATGGCCAGGGTGAGTACCATGTAGACATACATGCCACCTGAGGCCTTGGTATAAGGAGAAGGCCTATAAGGAGCTATAAGGAGCATAAGGAATGCTGTGCAGGTAAGCTTTTCTCCAGGCACCCTGTTGTCTAGGCAAAGCCAGTCTTCCTTTGTTAGCCTAGGCGTGGCCACGACCAGCAGGCTGCTCGTCATACGAACATCAGAAAAAATGATTACTGGGCTGGGGCACCTCCCTTAGGAGGAAAGGCTACCGCGTTTGGGGCTCTTCAGTCTAGAAAAAAGGCATCTGAACCCTGTAGCAGTGCAGTGGCCCCTTCTGTTGCTCTTTCTCCTCTTCCAAGGCTAAGGAGCAGACAAAAGTGGAAAGTTGGCCAGTAGAGTGGTGGGCTAGAGAGTAGAATGTGGGAGCACTGAGCAGGGAGCAAAGTAGCACGTGGTATGTACGTGGCAGGGATTGGGGTGATGATTTGCTACACCGCGCCAGGAAGAGCCCACGGGCAGCAGCGGCAGCAGGATAGTTTCCCGGCCCTGAAAGTCAGCCGCCGCCCACTGTACCGTAGTGGCACTCAAGATCTGGTCAGAGAGGTAAATGTTACCGAACCGTTGGGGAACAGTGACCATGCTGCGATCTGTTTCGCCATGCATGTCGGAGGGAGAGTGCCGAGCAAATCTGACACGAAACCCCTTGACTTCCAAAGGGCAGACTTCCCCAAAATGAGGAGATTCATAAATGACCTGGAGTCGGGGATAGGCAGTGAGGTGGCCAAGTTTGCAGATGACACTAAACTTTTCTGGGTGGTGAAGACCAGCAAGGATTGTGAAGAGCTCCAGAAGGATCTCTCCAAACTGGGAGAATGGGCAGCAAAATGGCAGATGCGCTTCAATGTAAGTAAGTGCAAAGTGATGCACGTTGGGGCAAGAAACCAAAATTTCACATATACGCTAATGGGTTCTGAGTTGTCTGTGACGGATCAAGAGAGAGATCTTGGGGTGCTGGTGGACAGGTCGATGAAAGTGTCGACCCAGTGTGCGGCGGCTGTGAAGAAGGCCAATTCCATGCTCGGGATCATTAAAAAAGGGACTGAGAAAAAAACAGCCAATATCATTATGCCTTTGTACAAATCGATGGTAAGGCCAATTCTGGAGTATTGTGTCCAGTTCTGGTCACCACACCTCAAAAAGGATATAGTTGAATTGGAAAAGGTGCAGAAAAGAGCGACCAGAATGATTCGTGGGCTGGAGCACCTCCCTTATGAGGAAAGGCTACAGTGTTTGGGGCTTTTCAGCCTAGAAAAAAGGCGCCTGAGGGGGGACATTATTGAGACTTATAAAATTATGCATGGGATGGAGAGAGTGGATAGAGGGAAATTCTTCTCTCTCTCGCACAACACCAGAACCAGGGGACATGCACTAAAATTGAGTGGAGGGAGAGTTAGAACAGACAAAAGAAAATATTTCTTTACCCAGTGAGTAATTCATCTGTGGAACTCCTTGCCACGGGATGTGGTGATGGCACCTGGCCTAGATGCCTTTAAAAGGGGTTTTAACGCTCATTTTGGAGCCAAACGGACACAGGGGAGGGCGGGCAGGCCCAGCTCCGCCGCCAAACTGTAAGTGGGGGGGTTGCGCGTCACCCCCTGGCGGCCCCCGCGCTTCCCCCTGTCGACAAGCCATAAGCAACCTCCTGGTTTTAGAAGTGGGTTTTCTCTGTGCCAGGTGCAGGGGACTGTCAACGGGAAACAGGTTGTCTTGTTGTCTTGTGTGCTCCCTGAGGCATCTGGTGGGGCCACTGTGTGATACAGGAAGCTGGACTAGATCCAGGGCCTTGGGCCTGATCCAGCAGCTGGGCTCTTCCTATGTTCTTACGTAGTAGGTGCCTCCAGCAAGCGAGGCTGCCTGGTGCACGTGCATGCGGGCGGGCGGGCGGGGGTCGCCTGCCTCTGTGGGGCTGCTCTGTGCGTCCCCTGCACCTTCCACCATCTTTCTTTCCGGGCTCCTGGAACACGCCCCGGCCCCGCATCCCCGTGGCAGTGACAGCAGCGGGGCTCTCCGAGCTGCCGGAGTCTGCTCGCCGCGGCGCGGCTGGTTGCTGCAGGGGCGTTTGTGCGACGGCGGTTCTGCGCTCCTCGTCGCTCCGAGGGCTCTTCCCTCCCGGGCACGCCCCCTGTGGGTCACTTCCTTGCGCGGCGCGGCTCCGCCTCCTCCTCTTCCTCCGGCGCCGCTCAGCCCCTCCGCCACCGCCGCCGCCGCCCTCCGCCTGCACGTGCACCGAGCCAGCGAGCCAGCTCCGGCCCGGCCATGGCCAGCCTGGTGCTGGAGGATGGGACCGTGCTACGCGGGCGCCCCTTCGGGGCCACGGGGACCGCCGCGGCAGGGGAAGTGGGTGAGTGGCCGCTGGGGAAGGGAAGATCCTCCTCGGCGGCGGCGGCGGCGGCAGCAGCAGCAAGAGGAGGATTCTCCTCCGGCGGGCGCCATGAGGCCCCCAGTTCTCGCGACTGACAGCGCCGCACTCAGCCTGGGCTGGCACTGGCGGCTCGGGTAGCGTCTGCACTCCTGCAGCGTGTGAAGTGCTACCAGCCGAGAGTGCCTCTGAGCATGTGCTGCCTGCCTTCCCCAGAAGGCTGAGCTTGTCGATCGGGCTCCCCCCCTCCCTTGGAGGGCTATCGCTGAGTCCTCCGAAGGCATAGCGGGCTGGCGTTGCAGCCACGCGTTCCCGGCAGCCTCGGCAGAGGCAGCAGGCAGGCGGGAACGTCGAGGAGTGCTGTGTGTGTCCTCCAAAGACCTGCCCGGTTACGCCCCCGGCCCGGCTGCCCCTTGAGGCGCCACTTTGGGCATTCTCCCCGGCTGCCAAGGCAGGACTGGCTGAATCCTTCGCTTCCGGCCAGGTCTTGCCTTCCAGACACCCCAATTCCTGGTTTGTGTCCTGTTAGTTAGGGGCTGGCAGCAGCCCCCCCCCCCCTTTCAACCAGGTGTCTCAAGGACTGACTCGCTTTGTGCTTGCGTCCACTCCTGAATCCTGTTGATCCGGAGGTGGGCAGGTAGAAGCAAGGCTTGCCCTGAAAGAAGACCAGGCCCTTTCCTGATGGGGGGGGGTGTGTGCACCAAAAGCTGCAAGAGCCCTGCCCTGTCCAGAGCTGCCTGGGCAACCCGCCCAGTCCTGCCGCCGGTGCTGGGCTCTGGGTGAGACAGCAGTGCTGCTGTCCTGGCTGGTGGAGGCGCTCCGGCCATTGTAGGGGGCTCAGCCCCACGTGGCCTCGGGGAGGGAGGGGTGTGCTGATGCAGCACTGAATTTCCTTTGCCCCCTTGCTGCCCCCGCCCACTGAGGCTCATGGGGGCAAAGGAAAACCACCCTGCTGCGGAGCTTGCTCTTGGGGGGGGGCATAGCATGGGGGTGTCCCGGGCCTGTCTGTGCCACGTGGGGCTGACGTGGCCTCTGCCTTCTCTTTGGGGCTGCAGTCTTCCAGACAGGCATGGTGGGTTATCCCGAGGCGCTGACAGACCCCTCCTACAAATCCCAGATCCTGGTGCTGACGTACCCGCTCGTTGGGAACTACGGCGTCCCTCCAGACCAGGTGGACCACTTCGGCCTCAGCCAGGTGAGTGTGGGGTTCAGGGAGGAGCCGCCTTGCCCTTGGTGCCCGCCTGGCACTGGAGCGGTCCTGGATGCTGCTGTGCCGTCCTCCTCTCTCCCTCCTGCTCTGCGGTCTCCCCTGCCGGCATCTAGACTGTACGTCCTTGGCGGCAGGGAGCCCACGGCCAGAACGGCCCTCCGCCTTGATGGCGCTGTATCAAGACAGACCTGCACGGCTCGGCTCTGGCAGGAGGAGGGGTCTGCTTGCCTGGAGAAGTGAGCCAGGGCGGGCCTGGGACGCTTTCAGGCCAGGCAGGGGATGCTTTGGCTTCCCGGCTGTGCCTGGACCCACACAGCTGGGCAGCAGCATTAAGACCGACGTTGCGTGTTTCCCTTGCGCACCTGGCCCTTCCCAGGCAGTCGGGGGTGGTGGTGTGTGTGCTGGCGTTCTGCGCCAGGCCCTGGGAAGTGTTTCTGACCTGGAGAGACGCGGGCGGCCCATTTCTGCCAGGCGCAGCTCACGGTCTGTCCTGAGGCCTCTGGCCTTGGGCTGGTGGCACGTGTGTGTGTGTGTGTGTGTGGGGAGATCCTGTCCCTCTCTGTCCCCCACCTTTCTAGAGGTGCTGCTTTGGGGGCGGCTCAGGCAGGTGTGCACCACGCGGAGGGAGGGAGGGAGGGTCTCCTGCTAGCAGCCAGCAGGGCCCCATCTGAAGGGCAGTGAGGTGTGAGGCTGTGTGCGTGCATGTGTGACCCCCCTTTCTCTCCTGCAGTGGTTTGAGTCCAGCCGCATCCACCTGGCTGCCCTCGTGGTAGGCGAATGCTCCCGCAGGCCCAGCCACTGGAGTGCCACGCGCTCCCTTGACCAGTGGCTGCAGGAAAACGGGATTCCTGGCCTGGAAGGTATGTGGTGCCCAGCAGAGGGGCTTGTGGGGGCCGTACTGCAGGAGGGGAGCCTCGAACCCTGGGGGGCGGGCGGGCAGTGCCCTGCGCCCTCTCTGCTGCCAGCCTTGCACTGGGGGGCTGTTGGAGGAGGGTTGGGTTGGGGGCACCTCGTCCTGTGGCTTCTGGAGTCTGGGGTGGGGTCACGTCATGTGAGCAGACAGCCCCCCCTCCCAGCACCGAAATGGCTTGCAGGGTTGGTGGGAGCCTTGGGTGGACCCTGGGGGTGAGAGCGTTTGGCCAGGCGTGCTCTGGGCGCGATGATGGGGCCCGTTGGCGCTTGGTGCCTTGCACCTCCGGTCCGTGCAGTGAGGACTGTGTGTGTCTGCCTCACGCAGCTGGGGGGGGGGTTCCACCTGCATACTCGGTGGCGTAACTGGGCAACGCCTTCCCTGGTGCCAGCTGGCAGCTTGCCATGGTGGGTGTGGAGCAGCCCACAGTGAGCGGGCCCCTCTGTGGCGTACTGTCACGCGCTGAGGAGCCTCTCGCCCCACAGCTGTACCCGAGTGGGGCAAATCCCCCTTTCCTAGCCGCCTGATCGGGCAAGCGGATGGCGGGTCGCTTGTGTGCTGCTTGGCTGCCTGCACCCTGTGTTGGGGGGGTGCAAAGGGTGCTTTGGGGGTTATCGTTGCATGTGTGTGGGTGGGGTGGGGAGCTTGCTGGGAGGGCAGGAAGGGTTGGGGGCAGGGCGGGAGTTGCTTGTCTCTCCCTCAAGGCTGGTGCTCGTTTGTGCTCGACCTGCAGGAGTGGACACGCGAGCGCTGACCAAGAGAATCCGGGAAAAGGGGACCTTGCTGGGCAGACTGGTCTTGGATGGTGCCCCTAGCCCACACCTGCCCTTTGAGGACCCCAGCAAGAGGCACCTGGTGAAGGAAGTCTCGGTGCAGGTCGGTGGGAACTGTGGACTTTGGAGGTGGTGTGTTGGGGGGGGGTGTCTGAGAGAGTCTGGCCCATGAACGGCAGCACTGGCCAAACGGTTTCCCCCACTCTGTGCCAAGAACTGGGGTCTAGTTGCAGGGCGTGGGTGGAAGGCCCAGGCCAGCTGATGGGGAGGGGGGCCTATTCTGCTCCACACACCTGAGCTCTTGTCTCCCCCACCTCGAGTAGGAACCCCAGGTGTTTAACCCCAGTGGATCAGTGCGGATCACAGTGGTGGACTGTGGCCTGAAGCACAACCAGATCCGGTGCTTGTGCGCGCGGGGTGCAGCTGTGACTGTGGTGCCTTGGGATCACCCCCTGGATGATGCAGGTGAGCGGGGGGGGGGAGGCGGGAGGATGGGTGGGCAGGACCCTCCCCCAGCTCTGGACTGGGAAGCTGCCTCTGCCCGGAGGGTGCTGGGGGTTCTGGAGGGGAGGGGCCCGTGCCCTTCTGACGCCCTCTCTTCCGCCCAGAATTTGACGGGCTGTTTGTCAGCAACGGCCCGGGAGACCCGCTGCTCTGCCAAGCCACCGTTGCCAACTTGCGTCGTGTTCTGGAGCTGTCAGCCCCGAAGCCCATCTTTGGAATCTGTCTGGGCCACCAGCTGCTGGCCTTGGCCATTGGGGCCCAGACCTACAAGATGAAGTGAGTTAAAAAAAAAACTGACCGCTGAGTTCGCCAGGCACTTTGCAGATCAGATCGCTCAGATTTGCCGCGACTTGGACTCTGGTTTACCCGTTCCGGAAGTTGTCCCTACGGCATCTGTCAATTCCACCATTATGGTTTCTTTTCACCTTATACGGCCCGAGGATGTGGATCGGGTCCTCTGGAGTTTGAGGCTGTCTTCCTGCCTCTTGACCCTAGTCCAGCTTGGCTAATATGACCTGCTTGGGCCAGTCTGGCTGACTGGGTGGAACCCATTGTGAATTCATCCTTGCGGGAGGGAACGATGCCTAGCATTTTGAAGACCACAGTTGTGCGCCCCCTCCTGAAAAACCATCTCTGGATCCCACCAATTTAAATAACTATCAACCGGTTTCCAATCTTCCTTTCTTGGGGAAGGCGATTGAGCGGGTGGTGGCCTCTCAGCTCCAGGGGATCCTGGATGAGAAGGGGTATCTGGGCCCCTTTTCAGTCCGGCTTCAGGCGGGGCTTTGGGACGGAGACAGCCTTGGTCGCCCTGCTGGATGATCTTCGCCCAGGACTGGACAGGGGGAGTGCATCCCTGCTGGTCCTTTTGGACCTCTCGGCGGCTTTCGATACCATCGACCATGGTATCTTTCTGGGTCGGCTGGGACTAGGGGGCACTGCCTTGCAGTGGTTCCGTTCCTACTTGGCTGACAGGTCCCAGATGGTGATGCTGGGAGACACCTGTTCGGCGCTCTGCCCTTTACAGTGTGGGGTGCCACAGGGTTCTATTCTGTCTCCCATGCTTTTGAACATCTTCATGAAACCGTTGGGGGAGATCATCTGGGGTTTTGGAGTGGGGCATCACCAATATGCTGACGACACCCAGCACTATTCTCACCGTCTTGCTATGGAAGTCTTGGAGCGCTGTCTGGAGGCGGTTGGAATCTGGATGAGGGCCACCAGGCTGAGATTGAATCCAGAAAAGATCGAACCCCCTGGTCAGGAAATCTTCGACGCAAATACTGCGTCATCTGCCCACTCTGAATGGGGTGGCACTCCCCCTGCAGGAACGGGGGCGCAGTTTGGGAGTACTTCTGGATTCACAGCTCTTCCTGGAAACCCAGGTGGCAGCTGTGGCCAGGGGTGCGTTTGCTCAGCTTCGGCCGTACTTGAGTCGATCGGTCCTGACCACGGTGGTCCATGCCTTAGTAACTTCAAGACTGGATTACTGTAATGCTCTCTATGTGGGGCTGCCCTTGAAGACTGCTTGGAAGCTGCAATTAGTGCAGAATGCGGAGGCCCGGGTGGTCGCTGGAGCTAGGCGATTTGACTCTGTTGAACCGCTGCTTCAGAGGCTGCACTGGCTGCCCATTTGTTTCCGGGCCCAATTCAAGGTGCTGGTTTTGACCCGTAAAGCCCTTCATAGTTCGGGTCCAGGATATCTGAGGGACCGCCTTCTCCCATACATTCCGGCCCGCCCTCTTTGGTCATCTGAGGGGGCTCTCCTGCTGCGAGTGTCCCCTCTATCTCAGGTTAAGGGAATGGCAGCATGTGGGCGAGCCTTCTCTGTTGTGGTGCCACAATTATGGAATGCCTTGCCAGGGGAATTAAGAACTCCCTCATGGCTTTTCGTTAAGGGCTCAAAAGTTTCATCTCTCATTTGGGTGATCGGTTGATGTCTGACTTCTGGGTCTCAAGATGTTTTGCTCCGCTGCTTCTCTGCTCTATATTGTCGCCCCCCCCCCTCAGTGGATTTTATTGTTTTTAATTTATTTATTGTTTTATTGTTTTATTTTTATAAGCCGCCTTGGGCATTTGCTTTGGCATTGGATAAGGCGGGGTATATACATTTTTTAAATGAATCTGCAAAGCTTTCCCTTTGAGACCCTTTGAGTCTTCCATGCGCATCTTGTGCCTTTCTGATTGCGACGCCCTGCTGCTTTCATAGGGTCTCTAGAGAATTGCATTGCGTTCTGTTGTGCTCTCGTAGCTGTGCATCTTTTGTAAGCTGCTTTGAGCTTGTTCAGGAAAATGGGCTGAAAGCCTGTGGCCGAGGTGGGGGAGGCTTCTTCCCGAGGGTTGTGCTGGGGCAGGTTCTCCACCACTCCCCAATCTGTGCCATCCTTCGATCCCCTCTTAGGTACGGGAACCGTGGGCACAACCAGCCTTGCCTCCACGAGGGATCCCAGCGCTGCTTCATCACCTCCCAGAACCACGGCTTTGCAGTGGACGCCGCGAGTCTGCCAGCCGGCTGGAGACCCCTCTTCACCAATGCCAACGACCACTCCAACGAGGGCCTCGTGCACGACTCGAAGCCCTTCTTCAGGTGGGAGCATCCTTGGGCGCGGGAGGGGCTCTCGTGGGCCGGCTCAAGTGGGAGGAGCCTGTTTGTGTGGCTGCTGACGTGGCTGTGGTTTCTTCTCCCGCCCAGTGTTCAGTTCCACCCAGAGCACAACGCCGGCCCCATGGACCTGGAGTGTCTCTTTGATGTCTTCCTGGAGACGGTGCAGAGCGCAGCTGATGGAGGGCAGAGTCCCAAGACAGGTGTGGGCGCTGGGGTGGGGCTGGTCTGGAGGGCCTGCATCTGGGTCCCCTGCAAGGCTTTGGCCTGCCTCTTTCCTGGCTGGGTTGAGGCTTTGCAGAGATACCCAGCTGACACTGTGTGTGTGTGTGTGTGTCTTTTCCCAGTGCATGAGCGGCTGCAGAGCCACCTGGGATGTGCAGACGCCCCGCCTGCTAGCCAGGTGCCCCGTCCGCACAAGGTGCTGATCTTGGGCTCCGGAGGTCTCTCCATAGGGCAGGCGGGGGAGTTTGACTACTCTGGCTCCCAGGTGAGTGGAATTAAAGGGGGTGGGTTGGGGTAGCGTGGGGTGTGACTGTTGGGAAGGGGAGGAGTTTGGGCTTGGAAGGGTGGGGGTGGGGGCACTTGGAGGGGGTGCCCTTGGGGAGCATAGAATCCTGGGTTGGCGTGTGCAAGTGGCTGATCTTCGGGGCCGCTGAGAGCGACCTCTGCAGGGCTCCACCGGTTGCCCCCGAGGGCGTGTGGGGGGGTGTTCTCTTTCCCGCCCGCACGGGGGCTCCCAGGTTCCCCCAAGCATCTTCTGGAGACGATAAGCCAGAAGCACCTGCTGAGCGTCTGCATGATGCGTGTTTGAGAGGGTTCCTTGGACTGACTACTGAACCCGCCTTCTGCCTCGGCAGGCCGTGAAGGCCCTGAAGGAGGAGAACATCCAGACGGTGCTGATCAACCCCAACATTGCCACTGTGCAGACCTCCAAAGGCCTGGCGGACAGGGTCTACTTCTTGCCCATCACGCTGGACTACGTCACCCAGGTGGGCTCTGCTGCTGCTGCCGCCGCCGCCTCGGGCGAGGGGCCTGCTAGGCTCCCCCCTTGGGGCCTGGATTTGGGGCAGCAGGACAGAGCCTGATGCTGGTGCTCCCTCCCTGCCGCCCCCAGGCAGGCAGGCTCCCTTTGCTCTCTCTGTTGGACAGACAGTGGTCTTGTGAGCTGCAAGGGAGCCCCTCTGGCTGTCGCTCTGCAGGGACCCTGCAGTCACCCCTGGCTTGGACCGAGAGCTCTTTTCTGAGGTCCTTTGGAAGGAGGAGCTCGTGTCAAACCACCCCCACCCCCCGCTTCTGCATCCCGCCGCAGGAAGGGTTATGTTGACCGTTGCCAAGACTTGGGGTGGAAGAGAGAAAAGTCACGTTTGCTTCTCCTCCAAGGATCCATGAATGCGTCTGCCCCAGAGGAGGGAGGGGCACATTTTCTTCCGCCACTCCCCCCCCCCGTGTCCTGACCTTCCCTCGCTTGGGAGGGGGCCGCTTGGCTCCAGCTGCTCTGCCGCCTGCCGAAATGGTTTGCGGGGCGCAACATGGCCAGTCAACCTTCCTCCCCTTTGATGCACGCAGGTTGTTGGCTGGCCAGGGGAGGGACTTGTCCCGCTTGGCTCCTCCCTGGCGTTTGTGATAGAGCTGCAAGTGGTGGGGGGGCTGGGTGTCCAGGCACTGACCGCACGCTGCCCTCTTGGGGAAGCAGGAGCCGGGCGAGGGGTGTCCTCAGCCCTCCCGTAGCCATAGTGCCCCTCTCTTCCCTTTCGGGCAGGTTATCAAGAACGAGCGGCCAGATGGGATCCTGCTGACCTTTGGAGGCCAAACAGCCCTGAACTGTGGGGTGGAGCTGACCAAGGCTGGTGTGCTGGAGCGCTACCGAGTGCGCGTGCTGGGCACCCCTGTGGCCTCCATTGAGATGACCGAGGACCGCAAGGTCTTTGTGGAGAAGATGGAAGAGATTGGGGAGCACGTGGCGCCCAGCGAGGCAGCCTGCTCCCTCGAACAGGTACGAGGCGGCTGTGGCGGCTTCTCCCCCCCCTTCTGCTGGGAAGCCCACGGTGCTGCCGACAGAGTGATGGCCAGACCAGACCTGCTCCGCCTCCAGCGCAGTGGCTGCCGGGGGGGGGGGGGCTTCAGAGCGATGCGCAGGCCAGCTTGGTCGGGGGCTCCTGGGCTTGGACTCTGAGCACTGCTGGGGGGGGGCCAGGGGAGGGCTTTATGGAAGACCCTTCAGCAGCCTGCCGCCTTCACGGGCTGGGGGGGGCTCTTCCCCCCTGGAAGGGTTGCCTGGCTTTGTCGTGTGGAGCCCAGAGCCTGCTGTCGCCCCCTCGGCGCTGGCTCCTGGAATGGGACCCCTGATGCTGCTGGGGTCTGCCACCGCGGAGAGGGTGGTCTCCTGATGCTGCCGCCTTCCCCTCCTTTCCCTGCACAGGCCCAGGCAGCAGCTGAACGCCTAGGCTACCCCGTGCTCATGCGCTCGGCGTATGCGCTGGGCGGCCTGGGCTCTGGCTTTGCCAACGGCCAGGAGGAGCTGGCGGCACTGGTGAGCCAGGCGCTTGCGCACACGTCGCAGGTGCTGGTCGACAAATCCCTCAAAGGCTGGAAGGAGATAGAGTACGAGGTGGTGCGCGACGCCTATGACAACTGCGTGACGGTAAGCTCCTGGTGTGTTGCGGGGGTGGCTCCGGGCCAGTGGGTGGGACGCAGCTTCCCTGCCTCTCTGAATGGAGGAGCCGAAGGCCTCCTGAGAGCCGGCTCCTCCGGGAGGCGAGGCGGGCCAGGCCCCCATCTGTAGCCGGGGGGGGCCTCAGCCGCCCACGCACTCTCCTCTCCAGCCAGGGTGTCCTGGCCTGTTCTTGCCCTATTTGGAGGAGTCCCAAGCAGGAGGGTGAGTTGGCACACCGTTAACTAGCCCTTCGCTAGTTCATCATCTGCAGGAAGGGTCCGACCTAGGCCAACCTGCAGCTCTTCCGTGGGTTTTCCACCCGTAGGGGATTTGTGCCCACGCGCTCCCCGCAGAATCCACACCGGTCCCTCTGCCAGTCGTCCTTCGGCAGGCTTCTGTGTCTGCCTGGATCCCAGCGGCACTCGCCAGCTAAAGCCCCCCCCTCGGGGCTTTGCCCTTCCGAGGACAGGAAACTTCCTGGTTCAGGCATATAATGGGATTTCCCACCCCGGTTTTCAGAGGGGAAAGGAGGCAGCTGCGTTTTAAAGTCAGAAACCCAGGTTCTGCTGGTCTCTTCTTCAACCCAGGAAGTGGAGTTCCCCTGGGAGGAAACATCTTTGGTTCTGAGCACAAAAAGTTCCCCAGAGTTCATCAAGGTTTATTTTTTGTGACAGATGGGTGGTTTCCCGTTCTGAACCAGGGGAAGGAGATGTGGGGTATCCCTGCAAGCCCCTAACCAGACCAGTCACTGCCCCCTGGCACATTCAGTCACATTGAGTCATAGAGGCTGGCCAAGCACCCCTCGGCCTCCTTCCCCACACTTGACGTTTTTGGGACTTCCGCAAGTGCAAGGACTTGTCATCGGGGAGTGTGGCCAAGGGACGTGTTGTGAAAACTGCACATTCCACATGCACCAATTTAATATTTCTTTGCCCAGTGTGCAGTTAATCTGTGGAACTCCTTGCCACAAGATGTGGTGATGGCACCTGGCCTAGATGTCTTTTAAAAGGGGATTGGACAGATTAATGGAGGAAAAGTCCACCACAGGTTACAAGCCATGATGACTGTATGTAGCCTCTGGGTTTCAGAGGTTACCTATCTCTGAACGCTGGTTGCAAGGGAGTGGGGAAACAGACGGCCAGAGGGAGGTGGAAGGAGAGCGAATGGAGACGGGAGCGAGGAGGCACACTGGGGGGACTGGGAAACTGTGGCAAGGGAGAAGGAGCAGGACCGGGAGCGCAAGCACGGGGGGGGGGGGTGGCGGGCCCAAGGCAGGCAGAGTGGAAAAGGCGAGAGGCCAGGCCGTGATGGAGGAAAAGGGGGGGGGAAGTGCCCGGCTGGGCAAAGGACAAGAGGGGGAGTTTGGGAGGCCGGAAAGAGGGGAATGTAGCTCTGAAGGGGGGGGTGAGGGTGGACGTGCGAGGCACAGAGGGGATTGGGAGTCGGGCTGAGTGGAAAAGGGACAAGGAGGCAGCTGGCGCAACAAGGCTGGGGCACCCCCCCCAAGGGCCCCGACTTCCCTCCAGGCATGTTTTGAGGGATGCTGAGGCCCAGTGTGTAATTGAGGGGTACTGCAGGCCCCGAGGGCTGGTTCCCATCAGCTGAGGCCAAAGAACTCCATCTGCAAAGAGATACAGGGCGGGGGGGGGGGGGAAGTGCAGGAAGACAGGGTGGACAGTGGGGAAAAGGGGGTGCTGGAAGGAGGATTCTGGGGCAACGAGAGACTGTGAATACCTGAACAAGCCCCTCCCAAGCCCCATCCTCTGGCTGTGAGTCTGTTGTTTGTTTTCTCCACGAGCAGAGCCTGTTCCGCCCTCAGCCCTGCGTTGTTGTTGGCGGGGTCCCCCCGTTTCCCCCATGGTTGGTGGGGGAGCTGCTCCTGGGTGTCGAAGAAAGGCGTGCTTGTCCTGGAATGCCCAGAACGGCCATCTTCCCCCCCCCCCTTCACCAGGGACCCTGTGGTGCGCCCGTGTCCTCCAGCTCCTCAAGTGCAGCGGAACTGCTCCACCTTCCTGGAAGTTTTGGCAAGAGTTGCCTGGCTGCCTCCCCCCCCCCCCCCGCAAGTACCTGTGTGGACGTTCCGTTACTAACACCTTCCCGCTCAGATGCGTTCGAATGCTTATGAGCATCTTGGCAGGTCTGCCGTCTTCCCGCCCCTGACATTTTTACCCAATGCTCTTCCCTGAAGGTCTGTTTATAACAGAGGTTGTCTTCTGCTCAGTAGCACGATCTGAATGGTACGAATGTGCCCTTGGCTCGCCTGGAGCTGGGGCACTGGTTCATAGACTGTGGAGGTCATCTAGTCCAACCCCTGCTCAGCGCAGGCAGCGGGAGGGGAGGGCAGCGGGAGGGGCATCCCTGCCTAGACGGGCCTGGGGAATGCAGCCCTCCCTCTCCTGCCCTCTCCTGCCCAGGTGTGCAACATGGAGAACCTGGATCCGCTGGGCATCCACACCGGGGAGTCTATCGTCGTGGCCCCCAGCCAGACGCTCAATGACCGAGAGTACAACCTCCTGCGCACCACAGCCATCAAGGTGGTCCGGCACCTGGGCATTGTGGGCGAGTGCAACATCCAGTATGCTCTGAGCCCCGAGTCTGAGCAGGTGAGAGAAGCCTTTCGGGGTGCAGTGATAGGCCTGCGCACAGGACCCCTCTCGGGAGGCGGTGCGGCGCATGCCAGTAGCCGGAGCTCCGCCGCTGCTTCTGCTGCTTCTGCTGCTCCTGGAAACAGGTGGCGATTCCTTGCATTGCTCCCTGTGCCTGGAGGAGGAGGGGGGGCCCTCTGATGCATCCCCCCACCCCCACCCCCTTCTCTCTTGCCTGTCTGTCTCTCCTGCTGCAGTACTACATCATAGAGGTGAACGCCCGGCTCTCGCGGAGTTCTGCACTGGCAAGCAAGGCCACAGGGTATCCCTTGGCCTACGTGGCTGCCAAGCTGGCGTTGGGCATCCCGCTGCCCATCCTCAGGTAAGAGCTGCACTCCTGGGGTGCCATGCTCTGCACGGTCCAGGGAGGGAGGGAGGGAGGGAGGGAGGGGCCTGCTTCTCACTGCCTCTCAGTGGATCGGACGGCACTTCAGGGAAATGCTTCTGCCTCAGTCTCGTTGTTTCCCTTGAAAGATGTTGGGGCTGTGGCTTAAAAAAAATCCTTGGGTGGAGTATTGCCCAACAGTCCCCCCCCTTTTGTTTGGCGTGGTGGTCCTCAGGTCCTGCCCTTTAAGGAGAGCCCACCCAGTTCTTAGACCTTGGCTGTTTTGGCCCGTGATGCGCTGGTGTGTGTTCACACTCCTCCACGCCACCGCTGACGTGTCCCCTTCGGGGCTCCTCTGCCTCGCCTGCCACAGGGCCAGCAGCAAGGAGGAGGCACGTGCCCTTCCATGCCATCTCTCTGATGTCACTTGGCCCTGGCAAAGGTGGGGAGGGTTTGCTGCAAAATCCAGATGCTCTTTAAATTCCGGGTGACGGTGGGAGGCGAGGGGTTTGAAGGGAAGTGGATCGGGGCGAAGGGGAACGTCGTCCAGAAGCCAGCGCTCGGTCAGGAAACAAGCTGAGCTAGGCTGTGATCCTGTGCGTGCTTACCTGGGAGTAAGCCCTGTTGAGTGCAGTAGGACAGACATGCCCAGGAGCACCCACAGCGTGCAATTCATCAAGGGCACCTGGCCTTGGTGCCTTTAAAAGGGGTTTGGACAGATTCATGGAGGAAAAGACCAGCACAGGTTACAAGCCATAAGCAACCTCCTGGTTTTAGAAGTAGGTTTTCTCTGTGCCAGGTGCAAGGGAGTGTCAACGGGAAACAGGTTATCTTGTTGTCTTGTGCTCCCTGAGGCATCTGGTGGGGCCAGTGTGCGATACAGGAAGCTGGACTAGATCCAGCAAGGTTCTTCTTATGCACCCCTCACCTGGTCTCCTCCAGTGCAGAGACGCCGGCCCCAGTCACGACTCTCTGCAGGAGAACTTGCCACTGCTGTCAGGCCTGGGGGGGGGGGATGCTGCTCATGCTGCTGGCCGGCTGGGGAGCTGCCTTGCCTCCCTCTCACTGGCCTGAGCTTTTTCTGCCCCTCCCTTGCCCCAGGAATTCGGTCACCAATTCCACCACGGCCTGTTTTGAGCCCAGCCTGGACTACTGCGTGGTCAAGATTCCTCGCTGGGACCTCAGCAAGTTTCTGCGGGTCACCACGAGGATTGGCAGCTCCATGAAGAGCGTGGGTGAGTAGCAAGCGAGAGTGGTTCAGGAGGGGGCTGGAGCCCCTTTGCCCCCTGCCGCGTAGAAGCTCGATACCGGGACCCTTGGCATACTGCTCACCGGGGGGGGGGGGAGCGGGATGGATCGGTCTGCCCTGTGCCTCTGGAGGTGGCCTGCCCTTCTCGGTGGTCAGGGGGCCTGGGATCCGCACGTCCGCCCCCGTCGACTGCTGCTTTCTCCCGCAGGGGAGGTCATGGCCATCGGGCGGAGCTTTGAGGAGGCCTTCCAGAAGGCCCTTCGCATGGTGGATGAAAACTGCCTGGGCTTTGACCACACCGTGAAGCCGGCCTCCGACATGGTAGGCTTTCCTGGGTGGGTAGGGAGGAGCAAATTCTCGGCCAGCCCTGGGCCTGGGGCCTCCGGCTCTGACCTGCTGATCCGTCCCTCCTCACCCAGGAGCTGGAGACGCCCACTGACAAGCGGATCTTTGTGTTGGCGGCCGCCTTGCGCGCCGGCTACTCCATTGAGCGCCTGTACGAGCTCACCAAGATTGACCGCTGGTTCCTGCACAAGATGAAGAACATCACGGACCACGCCTTGCTCCTGGAGTCGTACCGCCAGGCGGAGCCGGGTGCCATGCCATCTGCCGTGCTCAAGCTGGCCAAGCAGCTGGGCTTCTCGGACAAGCAGGTGGCACAGGCCGTGCTTAGGTACTTCACAGGGCTGGAAGTGACCGAAAGGCGAGGCGGCTTGTGGCCCACTGCGCGCACACGCACACCCCCGGACGAACGCAGATGGGCCGCTTGGTCCGGACCTGCAGCTGGAAGCACAGAGCAAGGACGTTGCCTGCTGCGCAGCACCAAGAGGGTGTGGGGCCGGGGGCGGGGGGAGCGATCGGTATCGCAAGAACAGTGGCGGTTCAGGTGAGAGAAGCCCTGGAGCCGGGGCCGGGCTGTCGACCCGTCTGCGTGCCCGCGGGAGCTCAGCCCCTGAGCAGCTCTCGCTTCCCGCTGCGCACTGTCTCTGGCTGGCTGCACTGGCCCAGGGTCTCTTCGGAGCTGTCGTCTTCCTGGCCCTGGGTGGGGCCCGGTCTGCCCTGACTCCGCCCCCGCTTCCTCCCTCGCTCGCAGCACGGAACTGGCCGTGAGGAAGATGCGCCACGACCTGAAGATCCTGCCCGTGGTGAAGCAGATCGACACTGTGGCAGCCGAGTGGCCGGCCCAGACCAACTACCTCTACCTGAGCTACAATGGCTGCGAGCACGACCTGGCCTTCCGCGAGCCGCACGTCATGGTCATCGGCTCCGGCGTCTATCGCATCGGCAGCAGTGTTGAGTTCGACTGGTGTGCTGTGGGGTGTATCCAGGAGCTGCGCAAGGTGAGAGTTTGGATGTTGGGACTTCCACCACTCGGCATCGCGTTGGCTGGAGCTCGGCGAACCAGCCTTGTGGCACGGTGTTGCCTGTGTGCGCCGCAAAGAGGTGGCATCTGGAGGGGCCCGGCTGCCCCGTGCTGCGTCGGGCCTTCGGCTGCTCCCGTCCAGTGCGGTTGACCCCGGCTGGTGGTGGCTCCCCAGGTGGGAACTTCCTTCTGGTGGGAACGTGTCCACGCCCAAGCTGGAGATGCTGCTGGGGCGGGAGCTGGGAGGCCCTTCTGCATGCACAGCGCAGGCGGCTCTGCCCTGAGCATGGGCTGGACCGGCCCACTTCTGGGGGAGGGGGCTTGTGGTGGCGGTCTGGACCAGGACGGCGTCTGTGTGGCCGGTAGCAGAGAACGGCGTCTGATGGCAACTGCCTCCCCCCCCCCCGCAGATGGGCTACAAAACAATCATGGTGAACTACAACCCGGAGACGGTCAGCACGGACTACGACATGTGCGACCGCCTCTACTTTGACGAGATGTCCTTTGAGGTGGGTCTTGCGTGGTTGTCGGGGGTGGATGTTTTCGAGAGAGGGAACTCTGCCAGTCGAGTGGCTTTGCCAAGATGGATCAAGCACCCTGTGAAGACTGTCTCCCTGCGAGCGGGGGGCACCTTCTCTCTGCCCCGTGGGGTGGAGTATCTACAGGAGTCGCTTGCACTTAGGAATCCACTTCAGCGGCTGAAGTTCACCCCCCCCCCGTAGGGCCTTTGGTCCGCCACCGCTTGGTCCTGCCCCCCCCCCCCTTCTTGCAGCCCAAAGAGGCCGGCTGTGAGTCACGGCTCTCCAAGCCTTCTTGGGTTGGGGAACACGATCCTGGCCGTCCCACTTCCGGGTAGTGATGCACTAGCCCCACTCCTGGACTTGGTTTAAGTGCAGTGATTCTCTGCTCACAACTCGCCAGAACGCTTAAAGAGTTTATTAAGAGAGAGCAGGAAGCCCTCGGAAGCTAAGAGGCATAATGAAGAGGCATAATGACGCACAGTCGGGAAAACAAGGAAGCCGGCTGGCCCAAACTCCGCTTGGCGGGAACGTCAGCCAGGCATTGCAGCATCTCATCTCAGCCGATGGAAGGGAAGCACCCAGAGGAGGAGGGTCCAGACCCCCAGCGCACACACACGCGAGTGCACACACACACACACACACACACACACGCCAACCGTCGGTGTCGAGACACACACAGGACCGGGCTCGTCCCTTTTTCTATCCCCTCTAGCCAGTCATAAAACGGGTGATGCAATATGACTTCATGCCTGTCTCCCGACCCATAGAAAAAAACCGGACCGACCTCCCTCTGGCTCCCTTCTTTGACTAAACATGGCTGCTGCTGTGGCAGCCACCCTCCTGTCCCGGAGAAAGAAGACCGGCCAAGCTGCTAGGAAAGCGTACGGCCCCTGCTGCCTTGGCCATCCGAGCCGCTTCCCCTTCCCCTAGCAGCCCCAGGGTACAAGCATTTCAAAGCCAGATTGAAAGCCGCATTTGCTCTCGGGGGCCCCCCCCCAGTGTCAGCATGACGTGTTGTTCCCCCCCCCCATCCCCTTTCTGCTCTCGACAGGTGGTGATGGATATCTATGAGCTGGAGAATCCCGAGGGCGTCATTCTGTCCATGGGGGGGCAGCTCCCCAATAACATTGCCATGGCGCTGCACCGCCAGCAGTGCCGGATTCTGGGCACCTCCCCGGAGGCGATTGACTCTGCCGAAAACCGCTTCAAGTTCTCCCGCCTGCTGGACACCATCGGCATCAGCCAGCCCCTGTGGAAGGAGCTGTCGGACATGGAGGTGAGGGCGTGGGTCCTCCTTGGCACTGACGTGTGTGGGGGGCAACCCTCGGCTCTCCAAGCCGATTCGCTGTGGGGTGCCCTCTGCCTGTCATGATGAACAGGTTCGCAGAGCTGGGGCCGGTCTTTGCCCCCTCGGCCCGGTCGCAGGCCTGCATGTCGGGTGGCTCCTCGGCTGCCCGCAGCGTTGTGGATCCTGCCTCCGAGGGTGGGTATCCAAGGAACTGCTCGCCTGCCCCGGGTGCAGCACTCCCTGCGCCCTGTTGACGCCTGCCCCTGTGTCTGCCCCGCAGTCAGCCAAGCAGTTCTGCTGCAAAGTCGGATACCCCTGTGTGGTGCGTCCCTCGTACGTGCTCAGCGGTGCTGCCATGAACGTGGCCTACACAGACAGCGACCTGGAGAAGTTCCTTAGCAACGCAGTTGCCGTCTCCAAGGAGCAGCCGGTCGTCATCTCCAAGTTCATCCAGGAGGCCAAGGTGGGTGGAGCTGGTGTTGCCAGATCCCATCTCGGATGGAACCCATCAGCGTATCAGTGAGGTTTGGATTTCGTGCCCCAATTTCATGCATCACTTGACACTTCCTTACATTGAAGCGCATCTGCCATTTTGCTGCCCATTCTCCCAGTTTGGAGAGATCCTTCTGGAGCTCTTCACAATCCCTGCTGGTCTTCACCACCCGGAAAAGTTTAGTGTCGTCTGCAAACTTGGCCACCTCACTGCCTATCCCTGACTCTGGGTCGTTGATGAGCAAGTTGAAGAGCACCACTGGTCCCCAGAGCCAGCAGCCTGTGTTCTAGAATCGTCTTGACCGGGACGACCATCCCTCTGGAAGGACTGAAGTTGCTGTAGGGACTTGCCAGAAGTGCCCTGCTCCTACCCGCAAGAAGGAGCAGAAGGGGCAAGCCTGGGAAGCCGTGGCGAGGGAAGCCGTGGCCGACTTGCTGTGTCGTTGAAGGGCCTCTGTGGGCCCCGTGTCCCCTGACAGTGGGGGATGCGTGTGCCCTCTCCTCAAGAGGGCACACGTCTCTGAGCAAGACGCAGAGGACCCCACCTTGAATGGAGCAGGGCTCCTGCCCAACCCTCTGAGCTTGGGGGCAGCGTGCAGGGGAGGGGCGGTCACGGAGAGGGTTTGGGAGGGGCAAGGGCCAGCACACTGCACTGGCTGCTAGGGATCCTTCTCGGAAAGGCAGCTGCCGGCTTGTGTCTGGGGGCTTTGTGGTGTTCACGGCTCCCCGGTTCGCATGGGTGCTGGGTCCCGAGAGAGGCGGGCCGGGGGGGGCTTCTTCCAGCTCCCCTTGATGCTCTTGTCCCTCCCTGCCTCCCAACAGGAGATTGACGTGGATGCTGTTGCCTGCGATGGGCAGGTGGTGGCCATAGCCATCTCGGAGCACGTGGAGAACGCTGGCGTGCATTCGGGAGATGCCACCCTGGTGACGCCGCCGCAGGACATCACCCCCAAGACGCTGGAGCGGATCAAGGCCATTGTGCACGCCATTGGGCAGGAGCTGCAAGTGACGGGACCCTTCAACCTCCAGCTGATTGCCAAGGTAGAGGGGCAGGCAGGGAGGCCCTGCTGCGAACTGGCCGCTGGGCCTTGCAAGGCCTCCCCTTTCCCCTTTGTTAACACGCACCGGGAATTCGACTTTCCAGCATGTATAAGAAAGCGTGCACAGATTCGTGCTCCGCTCCCCAACTCCCATTCACGATCGAAACCGAGTAATAACAACAGGAGGTGATAAAAGGGGGGAGGGGGGATCTGGAGAAACCCAGTGAGCCAGAGCATACGTGCCCCTCCTCCTCTTACAGTGGTTGAGGAGCTACCACGCAGGGTTGTTGGCAAATGCTCGATTGTTGGTATCTAGAACTGGCCTGGGCTGCTGTGGGCTGGCAGCTCCTGTGCTCCTGCTGGGGCGGGCAGGGAGGCGGGCGCTGCTGGCTGGCTGCCCACCCACCCGAGGTGCCCAGCTGGCCACTGTGCTTCTCCCTGCAGTACGACCAGCTGAAGGTGATTGAGTGCAACGTGCGCGTCTCTCGCTCCTTCCCCTTTGTCTCCAAAACTCTGGGTGTGGACCTGGTGGCGCTGGCCACGCAAGTGATCATGGGCGAAGAAGTGGAGCCTGTGGGACTCATGGCAGGCACTGGCATTGTTGGCGTCAAGGTGGGTGTTTGGAGGCAGGGAAAGAGGGAGGTTCCAGGTTGTGTGCCTAGGTGGGGGGGGCTGAAGACCCTCACCCATCTCTTCCTTGTTCGTGGAGCAGCCACTCTAGGGGCTAAGATGACAAAAGAAAACAACAGCAACAACACGCTCTCCCTCTCCTTGTGCAGGTGCCCCAGTTCTCGTTCTCGCGGCTGGCAGGGGCAGACGTCGTGCTGGGGGTGGAGATGACCAGCACAGGTGAGGTGGCCTGCTTTGGGGAGAACCGTTGCGAGGCCTACCTGAAAGCCATGCTGAGCACCGGGTTCAAGATTCCCAAGAAGAATATCCTGCTGACCATTGGGAGTTACAAGGTGAGCTGTGAGTGGGGTGGGAGGGAGTGCACAGGTGCTGCTGCTGCTGCTGCTGCGTGGCGCATGAGAGGAGGGGGGCCATCTGTACTGACGGGGAGCACACCCTCTCTGCAAGCCCACGCAACCACCCCAAAAGGGCAAGTGGAGGCTGGCCACGCCCGCCCTTCCCCCCCCTGGGGGGAGGAGGTTTGCTTCCAGGGGAGGCAGGGGCCTGAGACTCTGCTTTCCCCTGGCTTTTTCTGGGGTTTTCTACGCATAGAGGGCGCATAGCTCCCCTTCCATCAGACAGGCCGCTGCCACAGCTGTGTTTATGGAAAAAGTCAACACTCCAAGTTCTATTCCTTGGCTATGAACAACTTGCTTGTCTGGCTACCTGTGTAACGTGGTCTAGCGGAGTCGTGTACCTTCCTGACCAAACTGAACTCCGAAATGTTGACCGTGAGACTGTAGGGCCCGGGGGTAGTGGAGTCAAGTGTCCTGGGGTGGTGGAAATGTTTCTCCAGCTCTCCGGTAGTGTTGGGGTCTGGTAAACGCCAGTGACTTCCCGGGGGGGGGGGGGCTGAGCCTCCCAATGAGCTCCTGTGCTCTCATTTCAGCCAGTGGAGGGGAGACCAGGTCTGTGGATGGGGGGGGGGGGGAGGTGAATGGAGGGTATGTAGAGAAGCAGAGGCTGCAGGGGCCAGCTGGGGGAGATGCGAGTGTGTCCAAGGAGCAGACGTCTTCGGGCTGTTGGAGCAGACCACCCAGCGGGCTCTCGGAGGAGGAGAGAGGCGAGATCACAATGGGGGGTGTGCTTATTGCCAGTGGTATGGCAGCCAACAGGATTCATTCAAAGCTGGATGGATTTCTGAGCCCCTCGTCGAGCAGACCCTCTCAGGCTCCCCCCCCCCCACAGCATATCTGGCTAGCGGTGTGCGCACGGCCTCGAGTCCTGCCCTGTCGATGTACCTGTCTTGGAGCTGGCCTCTGTTCCTTGGGTGGCAGCCAGCAGGTCAATGTGGAAGCCAAAGCTTGGGCCACTCAGTCCTGACCCCTGCAGGCCCCCGCCCGCGATGGTCCTCGGTCTGGCTGAGCACCGCCCGCCTGGTCTCTCTTTGGCGGGTTACGCTCTGCTTGCGCACGTTGGCCGCGTCCATGAGCCGCCTCCTTGGCACTTGGCCCAGGCAGAGCGCGTGTCCTTCACCCACCCTCGGCTTCCTCCTCCGCCTTCCCGTTGCTCTTCTCTCCTGGGCGCCAGGCTCCGGCCACCCCACTCTTCAGCCATCTGTAAGGGAAGGAAGGAAAGCCCCCCCCCCCGCGACACCCCCGCTCTGCTCGGCAAAGCAGCAGGACGGGTTGGTGGGTTTGCGTACAGCTGCTCGGAATCGGCATGGTTTTTTTAATTCCCTTTCAGAACAAGAGTGAGCTCCTGCCCACGGTGCGTACCCTGGAAGGCCTTGGCTACAACCTCTATGCCAGCTTGGGTACTGCTGACTTCTACACAGAGCATGGCATCAAGGTGGGCATGGACGGGCAGGGGGCGGGCACGCTGGAGAAGCGTTGGCTTGCACTTCGCTGCAAGTGCTGCTTGCGTTTGGGGTTGAGGTGGGTCCGCGGCGGCTGTAAGAGTGTCCAAAGGGGGAGAGTTTCCAAAGCCCCAGGACTGTACGGCTGAGCTGTGGCTCCGTGGCCCTTGCTGGCTTCCTCCGGGGTCTTCCTCAATACCCGCCTTCCCTGTGAGACCTTTGGCCCTCAGCCTTGTGGCAGCTGAGCCGGAGTCCTGTCCACGGACTGTCTGCAGCTGCCCCTCCGTCGCTCCCCCCCTCGTGGCTGTTTCTCGACCACGAGCCTCTTGGGCAGGGAGTTCTCTTCTGCTGCAAGCACCACGTACTACACCGGTAATTGTGCTGCTGCTGCTGCTGATACAGCACGTGGTGCAAGAGTGCAGTGGTAGATCGGGCCCCCTGTCGCTGCCGCCAGCAAGTGGCGCCCCCCCCCCCCGAGAGCAGGCGCCTCTCCTGCCTTGTGGCCGTTTGGCGGCTTGTCTGACCTGGCGTGCGCATGAAGCGGCCTTGTGCACAGTCGGGCCACAGAGGTCCCACCTACCTTGAGGGGCCTCGCCCAGCCCTACCTGGGGATGTGTCATTGCTGGGAAGGAAATCCCATTGACAGCGTGGGGGGGGGGGGCTCTTCTGTGGCAGGTGATGGCTGTGGACTGGCACTTTGAAGAAGCGGAGGGCAGCGAGACGCCGGGCAAAGAGACCCAGCAGCGCAGCATTCTGGAGTACTTGGCCGAGAATCACTTTGACTTGGTGATCAACCTGTCCATGCGCAACTCAGGCGGGCGCCGGCTCTCCTCCTTTGTCACCAAGGGGTACCGCACCCGGCGCCTGGCTGTCGACTACTCGGTGCCCCTCATCATTGACATCAAGTGCACCAAGCTCTTTGTGGAGGTGGGGATGGGGACCCGCCGCAGGTGGGAGAACGCAGCACCCTGGCTTCAGGCTCGGAAGTCTTCCCGGTGCAGGGGGGATGCGGCCCCCGCCCTCTGGACACGGCTTAAGTGACCTTTCCCCGCTTCTCCCTCAGGCCCTGGGCCAGATTGGGGGAGCCCCTCCTTTGAAGATGCATGTGGACTGCATGACCTCGCAGAAACTCATCCGCCTGCCGGGTAGGTCAAGGGGTTGGGTGGTGGCCTGGCGCTCCTTTGACCTCACCTGGGCCCAGCTTGGCCAGTCGTCCCCCCCGCCCCCCCGCTGTCTGGCTCCAGGAGCTCAGCTTGCTATGCTTGAGGTCTGGGTGGGGAGAACCCGCTTGGGCATCGGGCCAGGGTGGAGTGGCGTCCATCTGCTGCCCACGCATGCCCTCTCTCGCTGGGCTGCGGCCTGTCCCCGGGCCAAGGGCTGGCACACCTGCCAAGAAGCGCCTGGGCTTGGCGAGCAGCCGTTGTGTGGCAACGTCCTCCGGATTTAGCTGTCCCCTTCGCTGCCCTCCAAGTGGGTTGTTGGAGATAGTAGCAGCTGGAGAGGAATGAGGAATGAAGAAGTCCCAGGGAAAGCGCAAGGGACTCGCCCCCCCCCCCCCCAGTACCCTGGCTTCTCCCCCACTCTGAAACGTTCCAGCTTCACAATATCCTGAGAGACTTGCTTACTCCTAACAGTGTCTGTCTCTCTTTCTCTCTCTCTCTCTCACTCACACACACACATGTCTATCACAGCCCCCCCCCCGCCCGCCCCTGCAGGTGAGACTGCTACAGCGGAATCCCAAAGCCGGGGGGGGGGGGCTGAGTTGGCCTGTGGTCCAGGGTAAGATCCGGCTGGCCAAGTCTTGCTGTTGACCAGACTGGCAAGAAGCAGCAGCAGCAGCAGCGCCTACAGCCCGCGGGGGGCGGGGGATCGGTGCCTCTGCCGCCTCCCCCACTGCCCTGTGCTTCTCCCACTGCCGTCCGCTCTCTGAACAGCAGTGCCGGCAACTCTTCCCCACTCCTTCAAAGGGGGCTGTTGGTGGGGAGCCAGCCACAGACTCCTCGCCGTCCAGACGAACTGGGAACCTCCGTCTTCCATGTGCCCAAACAGTCCACGTGATCCAAATGCCCTTTGGTTGTCCACATGGGTGCTGCAGCCCCCCCCCCCCGCTGTCCTGTTTCCTGTTGGGAGGGTATCCAGGGGT
Organism: Plestiodon gilberti rubricaudatus; assembly: GCA_026170595.1. NCBI lineage: Eukaryota > Metazoa > Chordata > Lepidosauria > Squamata > Scincidae > Plestiodon > Plestiodon gilberti. Next base: position 490,348 of record JANXHW010000001.1, on the reverse strand, counting down.
TGCGTTGAAGCGGTAGGGAGGCTGGTTGGTGTGGGTGACTTGCCTGCAGCCTGCGGAGCCGGCCAGAGCCATGGGTCAGATTGGCTCCGATGCGAAGCAGAGGCCACTCGGGAGCAAGCGGCTTGGCAGGCGTCCCGGGTGGCGGTGCCCCAAAACCCGCGAGGAATCGGACCGAGGGCAAGTCGGGGCCCCTGGCGAGGACCTGCTCTGGGGCTGTGATGGTCTTTCCTCTGCCTCCATCGCGTCTGCAGCGAGTTGCCCTGCAGGCCTGGGTTGTGCGGGGTCTGCGCCCTCTTGAGCCCTCTAGCTGAGGAGAGGGACTTGGGGGCTCCCTGTGACCGGCTTGCTAGACGCCTGGCGGACAAAATCGATGTGCTGCGGCGCCCATCGTGCTCTGGGCTGTCGTCACACCTGCCAGTGGTCTGGGGGGGGGGGAAGTCTACCTGCTTGCCCTCCTGGACCCTTGCCCAACTTGGCTTATCAGATCTGCCGGGGGACTGACAGGGGGAAGGGAGGGGGTGCTTTTGGCAGTGGGTTCTCCCCTCCTGAGAAGGCCCCCCAGACCTTCCCGTCCTGGAGAACTCCTGGCCAGCCTCCTGCCCCGTTTCTGGGCGAGGTGACTGAGCAGGTCGTGGCCTCCCAGCTCCAGCTGAATGAAGTGGGTTTTCCGGGCTTTCCCTGTCCCGGCTTTAGGCCTAGCTTAGGACACAGAAATCGCTCTGGTCGCCTAGCGGGTGATCTATACTAGGACTGGACAGGGAAGGCGCCTCCAGCCCTCTTGGAATTCTCCGTGGCTTTCGACACCACCGACCATGGCAGCCTTTTGGGACGGGTGGCTAGTTTGGAGTCAGGGACCTTTGCTGTGGCTCTGCTCCTTTCTGAGTGGGAGGTCTCGGGGGGGGGGCTTCTGCTGGTTTCCCTGACCTGTGATGTAAGCAGGGTTTAACCTTGTCTCCTGTGGGGCACAATGTCTACATGAAGCCCCTGAGGGGAGAGATCATCCAGAGTTTGGATGTTGGCTGTCACGAATATGCAGTTGCACCCAACTCTCTCTCTCTCTCTCTCTCTCTCTCTCGCCCAGTGCTGAGCAGCTATGGAAGCCCTTAGCTGTTGACTGAGGTCAGTGGGAGTAGCTGAAGGCAAGCGCAGCCTTCTCCATGGCGGCCCCTGCAGTGAGGGAACTGAGAACGGAGCCCTCCCTGTTGGCCTCCTTGCAGGAGCGCAAGACTTTCTTTCAGAGTGCCTTTGCTCCTTCCTGATGTTGGCTGCCTTCAGCTCTTTGGGTGTTGACTTTTTATACTTAGGATTTCATTGTGGCTAATTTTGATTACCATCCACCTTGGTGCATTTTTTAGGAAGAAACGAGGGGAGATTTTACAGGTTTAAATAAATTTACAGGTGCATATTTGCTTGCTTGTGTGTGTGTGTGTATGTATGACATAAATAAGCAAACAAGCCCGTCGTGGTCGCATGCTCTTTTTTTTTTTTACATTTCAGCAAATGCATTTCTAAGAAATGTGGGGTGTGAAGAGGACCATGAAGTGACATCTCCTACGCAGCAGCGGGAGTGATCTCGGCTTTGTAGTGCCCCTGGGGTAGCTGGAAGGAAGAGCCCCCCCCCCGACCCTCACTGTTGCCCCTCTCTTCTAGGGCTGATTGATGTGCACGTGCACCTGCGAGAACCGGGGGCCACCCACAAGGAGGACTTTGCGTCTGGCACGGCTGCCGCACTGGCCGGAGGCGTCACCCTGGTCTGCGCCATGCCCAACACGTGCCCTGCCGTGGTTGACGCCAGCTCCTTTGCCCTGGCGCAGAAGGTGAAGACTGGTGGGAGTTGGGAAGCTGGGAGAGGAGACCTGCTGGCGCACGCGGGGCTTTCCTAGGGGGCTGCACAGCGGAGCGTGGCCAGGCCTCTCTGCCCATGGGCCTCTCCATCTTGCAAAGACTACTAGGCCAGAGGTTCTCAACCTGTGGTACGGGTACCCCTAGGGGTATGCGGACCTCTTGCTGGGGGTACGCCAAGCCCTGCCCCTTATCCAGAAATGACGGGCACGTGGGGGCGGGGCCTGCATCGCGTTGACGCGCCCCACCCCGCCCAATTTGCGCCCCTCGCCCGTTTTCGACTCATTTTGGAGCCGACCGGGCTCCAGGGAGGGCCGATCCAGCGCGGCGCTTCCGTCGGTGAGTTCTCCGCGCACGACCCCTGCCCGCCTGAGCGCCTGGAGCTCCTGCTCCACGCGCTCCACCGTAGTTCCGCCGCTGCCCTTATCTGCCCCATCAGCAGTTAATTAACTGTTAATTAACATGGATTTTAAATTTTAATTGTTTTTGGAGCCCTTCTGTCTCTCTGATTTTGGTTTTGGGCTTATTTTTGTACTTTGGAAAATGTACTTTGGTGTGGTGGGGGAGGGAGGAGCTGATTTTGGGAAGTGTGACTTGGAGGAAAAAAAGAGATCCTTGCATATCTCTCTCACAGAGTTAAATAAGACATTTTTCACATTTAAAATTTTTAGTACTTATTTAATGATTAATTACCTAATTAATTAATTGATTAATCCAGTTAATTAGCAGTTAATTAGCAGGGGGAACTTCAGAAAATTGGACCATGATAGGGGGTACCTGGGCCTCCAAAGGTTGAGAACCCCTGTACTAGGCCAAAGGAGGTTCTGTCCCCAAAAGGTCACATAACATAAGAACATAAGTAGAGCCCTGCAGCTGGATCAGGCCCAAGGCCCATCTAGTCCAGCTTCCTGTATCACACAGTGGCCCCACCAGATGCTTCAGGAAGCACAAGACAACAAGATAACCTGTTTCTACTTCTGATCAGGGGAGCCATTCTGCGAGAAGCACCTGCTGCTGCTGCAGCCCTGGGGGGGGGGGGACACTGGATGTGCCGTTGGGGGGCGGGACGTGGGCTCCATTTGGGGCCTGCTGCAGTCTTCTGGCCACAGACTCGCCATGGAGTCCGGCTTTTACTTTGGGGGCCGACCAGTCCTTGCCCGAGACTTCTGGATTGGATTTCTAAAACGGCATGCCTTCAGACCCCTCCTACCCCTGAGTGCGTGCAGCCCCCGCCCCAGAGGGGGTCAGCAGGGCAGCTGCATTGTGCATGACTTTCTTATGAAGAGTATTGGAGACACTAGCTGGGAGGGTGGCTGGAGTGCGAAAAAAGAGCCGCCACAGGTCCCAGCTTGGTGTGGGGTGAGACGTGGCGGCTCAAGGAGGTGCAAGGCTGAGCCTCCCTGTTTCCCTCCAGGCAGCGGAGGCTGGTGCCCGCTGCGATTTTGCGCTCTACGTGGGAGCCGCCTCCGACAACGCCGGCTCGCTGGCGCCTGTGGCTGGGGCTGCTGCTGGCTTGAAGATGTACCTGAACGATACCTTCTCCAACCTCAAGATGGACAACGTGTCTCTGTGGATGGAGGTGGGTGCCATGGAAGGGAAGCCAGGGGCTGCTGTCCCTTTCTGGGGGGGTGGCAGGCTGTCGGTAGGCCTCTGGCCGGCGCCCTTCCCCATGTTACCAGTGGCCCAGCAGGACTTCCTCTCCCTGTCCGTGAAATGGGTGCATAGTTCTTCTCCTCCTCCCCCTGCAGCACTTTGAAAAGTGGCCCAAGCACCTTCCGATTGTGGCACATGCTGAGAAGCAGACCGTGGCTGCAGTGCTGCTCGTGGCGCAGCTCTACCAGCGGCCTGTTCACGTCTGCCACGTAGCCCGCAAGGAGGAGGTGAGAGTGCTTCAAGGATTGGGCCCTGTGGCCTAGCTTGATGGAGAAAGCGCAGTGGGCGGGGGGGCCTTCTTGAGAAGTCTTGGAGCTGCTCCCCCCCCCGGATGAGGGAGGCCTTGTGTGCGCTTCGCGAAGTGATGCGGAGATGAGTCGCACGCTGGCTCCCGTCTTTCTCTAGATCCTGATTATCAAGGCCGCCAAGCAGAAGGGCATTGAGGTGACGTGTGAGGTGGCCCCTCATCACCTCTTCTTGTGCCAAGAGGACCTGGGGCGCCTGGGAGAGGGCCGGAGCCAGGTGCGGCCCAGGCTGGGCACCCGGGAGGACATGGAGGCCCTGTGGGAGAACCTGGACACCATCGACTGCTTTGCCACAGACCATGGTGAGGGGTGGGGCGGGGGTGGGGGTGGGTGTCTTCCTGCCTTTCAGCTGCTAGAAGCAAGACCACGGGGGGCGGGGGGGGCGGTGGCAGCTCAGGAGTGTGAAGTGTCTGTTTGCCAAGCCCAGTGCCTCATCGTAGCGGATGGAGGGAGAGTTGCAGTGTGGGGCTGCTGCCTTCTCTACTGTTTCTTCTTCTGCCCGCCCGCCCGCCCCACACAGCTCCCCACACGCTGGAAGAGAAGCTTGGGAAGGACCCCCCCCCGGGCTTCCCTGGCCTGGAGACGATCCTGCCGCTCTTGCTGACCGCCGTTTCGGAGGGGCGCCTGACCGTGGAAGACATTGTCAAGCGCCTATACGAGAACCCCCAGCGCATCTTTGGGCTCCCTGTGCAGGAGGACACCTACATCGAGGTGAGGCCCCAGGAGGAGTTGCAGGAGCTGCCGAAGGGGGGCTCGGGGGGGGGTCTGCAGCCATCGCTCAGCCGTCTCTCTCTTCTGTCCCCTTTGTCTCCTGGACACCCAGAGAAGTCGCTGAGTGCCAGGGAAGAACCTCTTGCCCTCGGATGGTGGGCACAAGCGCCCCCTGCTGGCGCTGGGCACTCTCAAAGGGGCTTCTCCTGGCAGGTGGATCTGGAGCAGGAGTGGCTGGTGCCCACCCACATGGCCTTCAGCAAGTCTCGGTGGACGCCCTTCGAAGGGATGCGCGTGAAAGGGACCGTGCGGCGTGTGGTGCTCCGTGGGGAGGTGGCCTATATTGACGGGCAGGCAAGTGTGTGTTTTCGGGGGGGGGGAGGGAAAACTTCTGGGCTGTGGCACTCTGCCACCCTGCGTTGGCAGTGCGGGTGACCTTGCTGCGTCTTGCAGGTTCTTGTGCCCCCAGGCTATGGGCAGGATGTGCGAAAGTGGCACTCAGCACCCGCCAAGGAGGTCCTGAAGGTAGGTGCCGGCGCCATTCCTGGACTGTTTCCGCGGGCACACGGGTCTCGCAAGCTTCCTCAAGGGGGCACTGAATGAACGAGCTGGGGAGGAGGGCGGTTGAAGGAAAGAGTCCTGGGGGCAGGGGGGCTGCTGCCCCTCTCTGCCGCTTGTCCACTCTTCCCGTTTTTGCAGACGCCCGAGCGCCCCCGCCCCACGTTGCACCCGGTGTTAGAGTCCTTGCGTGGCCGATCTTCCAGTCCCCGGCGAGCAGGTCCTGTGGGGGACGGACGATTCCACTTGCCCCCCCGCATTCACCGTGCCTCAGACCCTGGGCTGCCAGGTGATACTCAGTGGGGCAAGCAAGCAGCCTGTGAGGAGGGGGGGCCTGGGGTCCTTTGTGGCATTGCCCCTGTCTGTCTGTCTGTCTGTCTGACCTCTGGTCTTTTTCCCTTTCCTCTCGGCAGCTGAAGACCTCAGGGAAAAAGCTGTTGTCAAGAAGGCAACAGAAGCAGGTGACACCCCCTCCCCTCCCCTCCCCCCAAATATGTGCTTGATGCAAACCCCCCCCCCCCCGCTGGTGTTGGAAGAAGCCAGCTGCAGGGGAGGGAGGAGTGTGCCCTTGTCTGACTCCAGGTTGGGGGGGGCAGCACCAGTGTCATGGGCCACTTTCAGTGGGGCTGGAGAGAGGCAGCTGCTGGTCCAGGGTTCTGCAGGGGCAGTGGAGCTCCAAAGAGTTTAAAAGCAGGTGGGGGGGAGCCCCCTGCCGAGAAGGGGGGGAGGAGCCGCTGTGCGCACAGCTGGTGCCAGTGGGGAGAGGCGCAGCCGTCTCGGCCGGGGGTGGCGGCCTGCTGGTGCAGCTCCTTCTCTCTTTTCTCCCACAGACCTGGCCCTGATACAGGACGGCCCGCTGTTCCTGGCAGGCCCCTTACCCAGACAGGCCTCTCCTCAGAGTCTGCCACACCCCCAGACCTCTCCGCTGCTTCACCCCCTCGTCGGGCAGCACGTGCTGTCGGCCAAGCAGTTCACCAAGGGCCAGGTACCTGCCTAGTGGTCTCCCCCCCCCCCCTCGTTGTGCCCCTCTGTTTTCTGTGATCTTAGCAGGAGGGCATCTGGGGCTGTAGGAGCGGCCTCCCCCCCCCCCCACTGAGCGCCCCTCTTCTCTTGCTGCAGATGTCACACCTGTTCAACATTGCACACAACCTGCGCATGTTGGTGCAAAAGGAGCGGAGCATCGACATCCTCAAGGTGAGGAAGGAGCTGGGGGGGGATCTGCGGCGGGGACGGACGGACAGTAACGCTGACTTGGGACTGCTGCGGACTCTTTCCTGCAGGGGAAGGTGATGGCCTCCATGTTCTACGAGGCGAGCACGCGGACCAGCAGCTCCTTTGCCGCGGCCATGTTCCGCCTGGGGGGCGCGGTCCTGGGCTTCTCCGAAGCCACCTCGTCCTGCCAGAAGGGGGAGTCGCTGGCTGACTCGGTCCAGACCATGAGCTGCTACGCAGATGTCCTTGTGCTGAGGCACCCCCAGCCAGGGGCCGTGGAGGTGAGGCGGGGGGGGGCCACGTGTGCTGGTGGCTGCAGGGGGGGGCCCTGCCGCGGGGTCTGAGCCCCTGACCACAGTGCACTCACTGAACTGGGCCCAGCAGCCCACTGAAACGTCTTTGAAACGAACAGTGTCTTTCAGAATGTGGGGCGTTAGGGGCAGATTTCAGGGGCCCTGTTTCTTGGCCTTTTGGTTGGTTTCTGTGTTGTGACCCAGGCTGCTCCTTCTCTGTTTTTTCCAGATTGTGAGCCGTTGAGGACAGGGATCTTTGTGCTTTCCCCCCCCCCCCCCCTGTGTTAAAGTGCCATGTATACAGATAGATAGATAAACAATATGGGGGCAGACCCGGCTGTGAATCGATGATGACTAAACACTGCAGCCAGGCCGCTAGCTGGCCAGAGGTGGTTCTTCAGACACAAGGTTGTGCCTTGATTCTGCCCCAAGCAAAACCTGGATTCTTCTAGATTAGTCAACTGATTTGCAGGCTTTGGCAAAGAACTGTGCAGTGCTCGGGCCCCCCAGGACCTGCTTCTGTCCATTCCTGCCCCAGACATGAAGGCTTGACTCTGCTTTGAAAAACTGCGCTTTGGGGGCGGAGCTCAGTGCGACAGGTGCCAGCTTCCCCCCCCCCCCCACGGCCATTCTGGCTTCAGGGTGGACAGGTGCCATTTTTGGGTTTAAACCTTTGGAAGGCACTTTGAGCATCACTGCTCGTGTCTCTTGTTCGTTTGGCAGGCAGCGTGCAAACTCCCAGGGCCCACAGCTCGCTGGCAGCAGCGCATGCAGAAGGCGCCCTGGGCAGTCTCTGGCGGCCAGGCCCAAGGCCCTCTGGGAGGAGGTGATGGCGGGAAAGAGACGCTTCAGTCTGGGCCAACTGGGCCCAGAGGAACCTCGGCTCTGACGGTGTGCCAGGCCCGTTTGTCACGGAGAGGGCTGGGGCTCGTTTCCACCGCAGCAGCCACCCCCCTCCCCGCAGCAATGCAGGGCCGTATGCACTTGGGCAGGGTAGAAGCTGGCGTAGGCTCACCATGCCCTCACTCCTTGCATGGCCTTGGGCAAGGCACGCTCTCCCGGCTTAAGAACATAAGAACATAAGAAGAGCCCTGCTGGATCAGGCCAAAAGCCCATCTAGTCCAGCTTCCTGTGTCACACAGTGGCCCCACCAGATGCCTCAGGGAGCACAAGACAACAAGATAACCTGTTTCCCATTGACACTCTGGCACAGAGAAAACCCACTTCTAAAAACCAGGAGGTTGCTTAACCTGTTTCCCGTTGCACCTGGCACAGAGAAAACCCACTTCTAAAAACCAGGAGGTTGCTTATGGCTTGTAACCTGTGATAGTCTTTTCCTCCATGAATCTGTCCAAACCCCTTTTAAAGGCATCTAGGCCAGATGCCATCACCACATCCTGTGGCAAGGAGTTCCACAGATGAATTACATGCTGGGTAAAGAAATATTTTCTTTTGTCTGTTCTAACTCTCCCTCCACTCAATTTTAGTACATGTCCCCTGGTTCTGGTGTTGTGCGAGAGGGAGAAGAATTTCCCTCTATCCACTCTCTCCATCCCATGCATAATTTTATAAGTCTCAATCATGTCCCCCCTCAGGTGCCTTTTTTCTAGGCTGAAAAGCCCCAGACGCTGTAGCCTTTCCTCATAAGGGAGGTGCTCCAGCCCACGAATCATTCTGGTCACTCTTTTCTGCACCTTTTCCAATTCAACTATATCCTTTTTGAGGTGTGGTGACCAGAACTGGACCCAATACTCCAGATGTGGCCTTACCATCGATTTGTACAAAGGCAGAATGATATTGGCCGTTTTATTCTCAATCCCTTTTTAAATGATCCCGAGCATGGAATTGGCCTTCTTCACAGCCGCCGCACACTGGGTCGACACTTTCATCGACCTGTCCACCAGCACTCCAAGATCTCTCTCTTGATCCGTCACGGATAACTCAAAACCCATTAGCGTATATGTGAAATTTTGGTTTCTTGCCCCAATGTGCATCACTTTGCACTTACTTACAATGAAGCGCATCTGCCATTTTGCTGCCCATTCTCCCAGTTTGGAGAGATCCTTCTGGAGCTCTTCACAATCCCTGCTGGTCTTCACCACCCGGAAAAGTTTAGTGTCATCTGCAAACTTGGCCACCTCACTGCCTATCCCCGACTCCAGGTCATTTATGAATAAGTTGAAAAGCACCGGTCCCAAGACCGATCCTTGGGGCACACCGCTTTTCACCTCTCGCCACTGTGAAAATTGCCCATTGACTCCCACTCGCTGTTTCCTGGTCTTCAACCAGTTCCTAATTGCTAACTAGGAACTAGGCTTGCTAACTAGGGCTGCTTGTCGTGGTCTACCTGGCTGGCTGGCTGCAAGGGCAAACTCCGCTGACGCCCTCTGTTCATGCCTTCCCCCCCCCTCTTGTGCCATTGACCAGCTGGCCGCCAAGCACTGCCGCAAACCAGTGATTAATGCGGGCGACGGGGTTGGGGAGCACCCTACGCAGGCCCTGCTGGACATCTTCACCATCCGCGAAGAGCTGGGCACTGTCAACGGCATGACGGTAAAAGGCGCTTGGGGCAGCAGCAGGGGATTCCAGCCCCCCCCCCTCGATGTGGGTTGGGACATGCTGGGGGTGTAGGCTGTTCACGGTCGCCTCCCTTTCCCCAGATAACCATGGTGGGTGACCTGAAGCACGGACGCACTGTGCACTCCTTGGCTCGTCTCCTGACTCTGTACCGTGTCAGCTTGCGCTACGTCACTCCACGCAACCTGCGCATGCCGTCCGACATCTTCCACTTCGTGGCCTCCAAGGGGATCAAGCAGGTGAGTAGTGGCCACGGGGGGGGGCAGAGTTCTGGCTCCCCCCCCTCCCTGGCCCCCATGTCTGCTGACGGCTCTCTTCCGCCCTTCTCAGGAAGAGTTTGAGAACATTGAGGAGGCCCTACCCGAGACCGATGTGCTCTACGTGACCCGCATTCAGAAGGAGCGCTTTGCCTCTGCCCAGGAGTACGAGGCTGTGAGTACCGGCCGGGCCCAAGCTGGCCGCTTGGAGAACTGCTTCCCAAAGATGACGTCGCGATGATGGCGTCCAGACTCGCCAACGGGCATAGAGGGGGGGAGTGTTGCTCTCGGGGGGGGGGACAAGAGAGCCAACTGTGCTGTACTCCCCTGTAGTTCAAGGTTGCTCAGGCTGGAGCAGCTCCTGCCCTGAGCCCAGTACCATCCGTGGCTCCGGTGGGGGTGGGTGGCGGCTGCAGGGCTGCTGCGCTCCCAAGCCAAGTACCTTCCCAACAGAGCGACTGCTGGATAATTCTGCTGGAGGGGTCTTTCTCGGCATGTGGGCCTTTCCCCCAATTACTGCCCCCCACCCATGGGGGTCTTGGTGTTCGGCATGCACACTTCCGTTTACTTTCAAATGGTATCCTGTCTCTACCGGGAGGGAGGTCCGCTTAGTAGGGAAGAGGCTGCAGAAACTTGGGGGAGCCAGCATTTGCCTTGGCAGGCGCGCGGGAGGCTGCTGCTCTGCTGCCTTGGGAAGGAGGGGGTGGAAGGGAGGCTGCTGCTCCTCCTTCCCTCCCTCTGAGGAGCCTAACAGTCTTCCCTGTCCCCCCCTCAGTGTTTTGGGCAATTCATCCTGACCCCTCACATCATGACCAGGGCCAAGAAGAAGATGGTGGTGATGCACCCCCTGCCCCGTGTCAACGAGATCAGGTGTGGAAGGGCTGGGCAGCCGTAGAGGCCTGAGGACACTCCCCCTCCCCGGCGGGGGACCAGCTAGGCAGGGGGCTGGCCCAGGCACCCTACCACCTTGTGGGGCCAGAAGTCCTTGTGTGCCCCCCCTCCCTTTATCCCTGGCGTGCAGAACCAGCACCCTTGCTTGCGGGGAGTGGTGCTACTCCTGCAGAAGACTGCAGTGGAGCTGGGGGCGGGGAAGACCCAAGCACTGACCCCCCCCTCTCTTTCCAGCGTGGAGGTGGACACGGACCCCCGCGCAGCCTACTTCCGGCAGGCGGAGAACGGCATGTACATCCGCATGGCGCTGCTGGCCACGGTGCTGGGACGCTACTGACCGGGGCGCCCGCCGGCCCCCCCGTAGGCCCGTGGCGGCTGGTGCGGGGGGAGCCGGGGCGCCCCCTCCCCCGCTGTACAACATTCCGCTTTTCTACCCTCCTTGTGCTTTTTCAAAATAAAGGACTCACTTGTAGCCGCTGCTCTCATTGGTTGGGGCTGGGGGCGGGCCGGGTTGCTCCCGTGACGGCGCCCGCGTCATCTCCGCTGCCGATGGCGGCTTTGTGGAGGGGCTGCCGGGGGCTGGTGACGCGGCACCCCTGGAAGGCGCAGATCCTCGTGGCCGGTGAGCGCGGGGGGGGGGGGGGAGAGGCTGTGCCGGCCGAGCGCGTGGACGCCGCTGCTGCTGCTACACGCGCGGGGCGCGCCTGGCCGGGGGGGGGCCGCCACCCTCCCGCGCTTCGCTCGTCTCTGCCGGCAACGGAAGCAGAAGGGCCCCAGGACTCCTGGAAAGCGTCGCTGAGCCCAGCCAGACAGGCGATCCTAGGCGCGCAGGGCGCTGCTTGCTTGCCCCCGAGCCCCGCTGCTGCTCCCGGGCTCCCGCCCTCGAGGGCGGGGGCTCCCGGCGTCTGGCTTTTTCGGCCATGGTCGGGTGGCGCTGACCGCGCTTCCGAAAAACGCGCTCTGCTGCTCTGGATCGTTGCATCATGGGGCTGACTGGGGAACCGATAGGTAAGATGATGAGCTGGCCTGGGAGGCGTAGGGCTTTCGGATTCCTCTGGAGAACGAGGGCGGGAGGCTCGAGTCTTGCGCAGCCCTCCCTCTGAGGCTTGGTTGGCAGTGATGCACGAGGCAGGGCCTTCTCAGAGGCAGCCCCCCCCCCATGGTCGCCTCGTTCCACCTGCAGCTTCCACCTTCCCTGCCAGCCTTGAGTGGAGCTTGAACATCTGGCGGTTTCAGTGCGCTTCGACTAAGTTGGCTTGATTGACTTGTCATCCTTCGGCATGTTTTGTTTCAAGCGTCTTATTGTATCTTTGTTTTTAATTGAAGCGGCCAGCTGCCTTGACTCCCGCAAAGGGAGGAAGGCAGAGTGTGTCTTTTCATCATAACCAACACCTTGCCTTGAGCCCAGAAACAAATTGGTAGACCTGTACGCTTCCTGAGGAACTGATGGGATGCAATCCCCCCCCCCCGCCACGTTTTGTACTCGTTTTCCAAGTGGTTTTGTGAGCAGGCGCCGCACATAGAGCCCATTCCAGGAGTCCGACCCAGAGGCCACCAGAACATGAGTCACTACAGCCGGGTCGGACCTCTCCGGTCAAGCCTGCAGTTGGCCAGTCGGGCAAAGTGGATGCAGGGGTTGCTGGTCGCTGGGGCTGTCTGGGCCATTCTCCAGGAGAAGCCGCCTCTGATCCAGGAGCATCCATGGGGGGGCACCCCTGTCGAGGACAGTCTGGTCACCCAGCTGGCAGCTCCTCTGCCTTGTCGTCGGGGTCGAGTCTCCGCTTGTTCTCCCCTGTCCAGTCCCACTGCCAACCTCAGTCCAGGGTTCCTGCTTGGCGGCGGCAGCAGCAGTTTCGTGTAGCGAGCTGACGGTTGGCGCTGACTGACGGTTGGCGCCAGTGGCCCTGTCCGACCCTTGAGTGACAGCCGCGCTGGCCTAGAAACCCACCCCCTGACAAGCACTCCACGGGTGCTGGGGCAACACTGGGAAAATGGTGCATCAGCTCGAACACCAGTCTGCTGCCAGCACAAATCTGCTGGGGGGGAGAAGGCAAAACGGAGGAGATTGGCGTGAGAGGGACGGGAGGGAGTTGGCGTGTGCGAGATTTCAGCCCCCTTCAGACAATGGTCGTGCCCTGACACCCGCAAAGCACCACACCAAGGACAGAGCCGGCGCAGGCAGGAGTGACCCCCCCAGGAAATGAGGGGGAAGCCGCGGGAAATGGCACCTCCCCCACCCACTTTCCTGCAACACGGCGTAAGGAGCAGTCTACCTTTGGCGGCCCACCACATACCACACAACACCCACCCTAGTCACTCTGGAAGCCCCTGCCAGGGAGACTACCGCTCAGGCTATACCGCTCTGGTCTCTCAAAGGGGAACTACTTTGGGGGGGGGGGGTGAAAGGGCCACTTGGCACACAAAGGGGCCCTTTGCTCACACAATCTCTTGTCTCCCACCCACAACGTGTAGGGGGGGCAAAGTAGTTTAAGTCTTGTCTACTCAGACGTCTTATTGCAGGTACTCTGCCCCAGGAGGAGGGCTCCATAGACTGACACCCCCCCCAAGTGGAACCTCCCCCCGCACAGGGGAAGCGAGCACAAGCCTTTTCACACTCACACACACACTACCATCCCTTCCTCTTGCAACAGCTCAGAGCTGAGAGTCTTTGCTCCCTTGCAGGGACTCCAACCACTGCTACTGCTGGCCAAACACTCATCGCAGCCGTGCTTGTTTTTCAGGACTGCACCATTGCCACAGGGAGTTGAACAATGGTCGTCCCCCCCCCGCCCCCAGAGAGGGAAGGGTACTGTCCCGAGCCACTGTGCTCTCGCCCCCGCCCCCCCAACAGGGCAGGACTGCATGTACACCCTGGTGGCATCTCTCACAAACACCGAGGGTACATCTCAAGCCAGAGAACAGGTGTGGTTGATGCTGTTATCAAGTCCTTGTTACTCTCAATATATTTTTCCTCGCTCCCCACAGGCAGCTGTCCCACAGGTGTCCCACACTGTGCAGACCTGCAGTGACCAGTGAGAGCCAAGCTGCTGCTGACCTGCTTGTTCCAGGCAGGCAGGCAGGCAGGCCCCTGTGTGGCTTTGCAAAGTCCACGGCAGACAGCGAACCAACTGGTGCAGCTAGATCTCAGAGGCACCTGTTTACTTGGCTGTCTGCTGGATCACTTGCAGTGGAACAGCAGCCCAGCTGGGAGGAGGCGGTTGGCAACCCCGCCTGTGTGTGTCCTTCTCTTGCAGAGGCTGCTCTGCCACTGATAAACCCTTTGCCTGGATCACATCTCTTGGGATCCTTTCTGCCCACCTTCCTTGTTTCTCACCTTAGCTGCCCTCAGGGTGGGATTCTGCCAGGGGGGGCTCTCGGCTCTGATTCATTTATTTATACCCTGCCTTTCTCCCACAGTCAGGGCACTCTTAAGCCCGTGACACACGGCCCGCATGGCGACACGGCGCGGTGCAAGGAGTTTGGTGTGCCTTGCTTTCTTGTACTTTGCGCAGGAGAGCTGTGTTGCCGTGCGACAGAACTTCGCCCAATCAGAGGGTGCGTTCAGTGCAGTGGGCCAGGCTGCGAATTGAAGCGGTCGGCCAATCAGAATCGAGTCTGAAAAGACTGGCTTCTGATTAGCTGAAAGGCTGAGATGAGAGTTGACGGAGAGAGCGATTCCAGGCCAGTATAGACGGGAAGTGGTGCGGTGTGAAGCAAAAGTCGGCTTCGTTTCACCTGGCTTCACGCTGCACCGTGCCGCGGCGTCGCAGGCTTTTGGGTCTGCAGCATCCTCATTCCGTGACCCTTTGTGCTCTGACGCTCCTCGGTGATCACGGGTGGCATTTCCTCGAAGCTGAGCCGCCACGCAGCTCTTCTTCGTTAAAGACGTTTTGCTAGATTTCACACTTTGAAACTGGGAAATCCAATAAACGTTTTGAGGGGAAAAAGCTGAAACTTAATTCAGATGAGAAAGGGGTGCTGCAGCCAGTGCTTGACGGGATTGTAGAAAGTGCATGTAGGCAGCTTGGTCGTATCCAGACTGGACTTCTGCAGTGCACTTTTCCATGGGGCTGCCCTTGAAGACCGTTTGGAAACTTCAGCCAGTGCAAAACAGCCGAGCAGCAGGCTGTTGACAGGCGTGAGCTGCTTGGAACGTATCCTGCCTGTCCAGCTGCAATGCCTGCCCATTTCTTTCTGGACCAAATTCAAGGTGCTGGTTATCACCCCTGCCATCTGGGGCCACTGCTTGGAGGACTGTGGTGCCCATAGGAGCCTACCCACTGATGCAAATTTGGCTGGCAGAGCCTTTTTGGTAGTGGCACTGTGCCTGTGGAGCGATTTGCCCAAGAAGGTCTGCTAGGGCCTCTCCCCCCCCCCCCCCATATTGTCATCCTAAAAAGGCAAAGCCTCCTGCCTGGCTTTGAATGGGTTTTATCTGCTAGGTGTTTTACTGGCGAGGTGGCTTCTTTCGCTGCTCACTGGGCTTTCTTGTTTCCGCTGGAGTTGGGAAGATCTTTGTAGACGGCTGGTGTCTGTGTTCTTTATCTGTCCATTTTAGATAGTTTTGTGTTTTCTGCAGGTTTTATTTGGAAAAGCAGTGCTGAACATAGACATAGACTCAATGACAATAATATCTCATGCAGGTTGTTTAGCGTCTGCTGTGAGCTGCTTTTCAGTTTTCTTGGAACATAAAAGGAGCAGGTGAGCAGGTGGAGTGAGTGACGAGTGGGGATGCCTGAGGAAGCCTGTCTAGCTGCAGCTGGCCTCTGGCACAGGCATGTGGGACACCCCTCACCAGCAAGCCTGGGAACAGCCCCCTGCAAGCCAGGCCCCCTCCCCCCTCCCTCTGTCTTGCCCTGGGACCCGCTGGCTGAGCAGTAGCTCCCTGTGTGGATGTCCTGCCCCAAATAGGTTCTGGAGCAGCTCTGCAGGAGCCCCGAACCACATCTTCCCGCACCACCTTCCTCGGCTTTCCTGCTGGGCCAGACTGTTGCAGGACAGTCCCTCGGCCCTGCGGAATCCGCTTGCCAGCTGTCAGGGTGGTGGGAGAGCAGAGTTGGCAAGTTCCATGTGGGTGAAGTCATCGTGCAGAGACTCCGTGGCGCTGCCAGCCCAGTGCCTGGCTGCATCCCCTTGCACTTGGCAGGCCTCCCAGCTGCGTCACTCAGGTGCCCCAGTAGAGGGAGTGGAGCGGGGGGGGGCTTTGCCTTTGCCACTGTGGCGTCATCCCCCGCAAGCGAGTGGGGAGCCAAGCCAGCTCCTCCGGAGGGAGGGGGCGCCTGTGACACTGCGCCCCAAGAGGCAGCTTGTGGACGGGAGCATCCGTTGGCTTTCTGCCGACTCTCCAGTTCGGGGACAGGACAACCCTCCTCTGCCAGCCCTGGGGTCCCTCCTCTTTAGTGGGGACTCTGAGCTGATGGCCCTTGACGTTGGGGGGGCTTCCTGCCAGGCACCAGGCCCCCCTGGGTTTCTGCCAACCAAGTGCTAGCTGGAAACGATGCCTGCTTCTTTCCCGCTGGGCAGCCGCCCTGGTGTGCTCAGACCTTCTGGGGCTGCTGAGGGTCAAAGAAGAGGGGACACTAAATGCTGCTTGTTCCTGTGCCAGAGCCCCTGTCGGGGTGCTGATCTAGGCTGGGCTGCTGCTGTTGACTATACAAGGACACGTTTTCACATCATTTGGGCTGGTCTGGCCCGGTTAAGGACAGAGCACATCAGCCCCCTAACTGACTGGCAGCTTGGAGCGCCTGGGGGAGCTGGAGGCAGGGCTTGGTAGGCCGCTCCCGCTGGAAGGGAGGGGGGCGAGGGAGACTGGCAGCGCTTTCCGGCACAGGGCTGTGGCTGGCTAGACTGTGCTCAAGGGCAGGAGGCTTGACGTCAGGGGACGGGGCAGAGACGCTTGGGGGCCGCCGTGGAACCAAGCGCTCAGCTAGACCTCCGTGCAGAGTCGCACACACCCAGCCAAGATTTGACTCTGGAGCGGCACAGTGGGCAGCTCTCTCATACCAAGTGCTGGTCTGAAAAGGGGCCCCTTGATGGGGGGGCACTCTTCTTCCTGGGCAGGTGGGCTTCAAGAAATGTGTCTCCACCCTAGGAAGCTGAAGGAAAGGTCAACGTTTGTCTTCCACATTATGCTTCCACAAGACATTTTTTTTTTTTTTGCATCTGTAAACTCCCCCCAGGCGACAGGTAGGAATGTGTGCCATGCCGCCCGCCCGCCCGCCATTTTTGTTTCCTGCTAGTCATTTTGTTCCCCGACCTCCAGGCCCCGCAGCCCCTTGGCATTGGGCGCACCCCAGGGCACAGCTGTGATGTGGACTGACGGCCGGGCAGCAGACCCCAGGGGGTGCTGCTGCTCTTCCTGTGGTGGGGCGGGTGCGCGTGGCAGGCTGCCAGTCCTGCTGGCGCAGGAAGGTTTCCTCAGAGGGAATATTCCTGGGTGCCACCTGCCTGCGGCCTCTGTTCTGCTGACCTTGCAGGGCTGGCGCTACCAGGAAGCATGCAGTGGGCTGTGAGCCAGTTCCTGGGGATGTGGCGTCCTGCCGCCTTTCCTCTTGACGGTCCCCCTCAAGCGGCCCCCAGTGCCACAGCGTGGCGCTGCTCAAACCTTGTGCTAAACAGTGCGGCAGTATGTGAAGCAGGGGCGTCACTAGGGGGGTGCGGCCCAGCCCAGGTGTCACCCCATGGAGGGGTGACCCCAAAATGATCCTCTGCTCTGTTGGTTACTGGTGGGATCCCTGCCACAACTCTCAGGAGGCCTCCGCAGCGCACCCTGCGACCTCGCCCCAGGCGTCACCCCTGATGTGAAGGGCCCTTGTGGGCACCAGCAGCCCCTCCCCCCTCCCTGGAGGTGAGCATGGACTTCGCAAACGTGGCTTTGCAGCTCTGGGAGCCAGCTTTGGTGGCGTTTGCCACGTTGGTTGGGTGCCATGGCAAACTCTGGCTTTCCGTGCACCAGGAGGTGAGTGGCGGAGTTGTGCCACACAGCAGGAGTGGGCGCTGAGCACCAGGTGCTGTGCTCACGGCAGCCCAGAGTTGGGCTTGAAGTCAGAGCAGCAGCGTGCTCTTTAAGGGGGGCTAAACTGAGGCGAAGAAGCCACGGCCTTCTTCGGTGGTCTTCGGGGGGGAGTCTGGATCCTTGGGGACGGCAAAGCGCCCTTGGTGGTCTTCATGGAGGGCAGTCGGGCTCCAGACACTCAGCCGTGTCCAAGAGAAAGAGACTCCACAGGAGCCCACGCCAGTCAATCCCGGTTCCACGGGGCCGAGGAGGAGCGTGGCACTTTGTGGGGCAGCAGCTGGCTCAGTCCTGCTCCCGAGGGTGCTGCCCTTGGAGTGGGCAGGCTCCAGGCGGGATCTCTGAACCAGAATATTGGCTTTGAACAGGGACCCTGGTGGGTGCCGGAGATGTGGTCTCTCAGCAAGTGGTGGAGAGGAGAGGGCTGGCCGAGCACAGTGGTCGGCGGACCCTGAAGATGATGGCCATCGGCTTCTGCTTCGTGGTGAGTCAGGAGGGGGAGGCACTGCAGGATGCACTGCTCCCCCCCTGGTGGCTTTTCCTGGTGACTCCGCCCCCCTTTGGTCCCTTCTGGCTCAGGTGGGGGAGTCAAAGACCCCAAGTCCAACACTGCCGTGAGGCTGGCACACGTTCTGTGCTGGCTCCTGGGGAAGCCTGGCCCAGGTGGCCCATCTGCCAGTACACCTAGCCTTGTGCGGTGTGTGTTGTGGAGGGGAGGGGGAGCTTAGCCACTGGTGTACAGTGCTGATGAGGTGGGTCCCAACTGGCCCACTGACCACATCAGACCAGTGGTGGGGCAAAAACATTCCTTTGCATGTCGAAAACTAGCCTACCAGGGAGATGGGTTCAAGCTTAGCCACTTCCTTGAGGTGTTAGCCTTCTGTGTGTGAGGAATTCCCCCCCCCCTCAGCCATCAGTCACATGAGTCCCCCCTGCACTCCAAAGTGGTACAGCCCAGGCCCTTTTTTTCAGCCCCGTCTTTCTTGCCTATCAGGGCACCTCACTATAAATACAACGACCATCAAAACACAATCCAGCAAAAACAACAAATAATTAAACAAGCTGCACCAAATCCCAACCCAGCCCCACGATGGACCGGCCCGAATGTCTGAATACTCGAAAGAGAAGCATTTCGGCCTGCTCGGGTTCACAAGTGCACCCGTTGACACCCACTGCTCAGCCCCACAGTGGGTGTAAGGGAAGGGCCCCCACCCCTGCCCTTCCATCGAGGCGGAAGCAGACTAGGCGCTGCCTCTGGAGGCTGCATCTCAGAATCGCGGCTTGTTCTGCCCCGGCACCCTTGACCGTTGCCGCCTGCTGCTGTCCCCCCTTCCCTGCAGGGCCCGGTGATTGGAGGTTGGTACCGGGTGCTGGACCGTCTGGTGCTGGGCAGGAGCAGAGCAGCTGCGCTCCAGAAGATGCTGCTGGATCAGGTCAGGAACGCGGCAGCTTGCATGGGCGGGCAGAGCCAGGCGCCAGCTGTGCTGGGGTGGCAGCAGCCCTCCCTCGAGCCCTGTGTGTGGGTCGGCTCTGCCAGGGGCCCACCCAGACATGGGGCCGTAGGGTCCTGGGGGGGGGCAGTGCTGGATTCCTGGGCTGCAGCGGGGCCCCTCCCGCCTGGTTCCTTGGCGCCAGTGTGTCCCTGCTCAACCCCCTCTTTCTTCCAGGCTGGCTTTGCCCCCTGCTTCCTGGCCTCTTTCCTGGCCGTGGCAGGGGCCCTCAACGGCTTGTCCCTGGAGGAGAACTGGAGCAAGATCAGGCAGGTGAGTGGCCTCTCCTGAAGCCCCCCCCCCACGCAGGGGTGCAGAGGGCTGGTGGGAGGCTGCAGGGGGCCGGCTGCTGCGTTGGAAGCGCCCATCAGCTCGGCCAGGACTGGCTGGCAGCGGCAGAGAAGGGTTGTCCCCTCCCACCACCTGTTGCCTAAGCTGGTGCTGAGCACCGAGGCTGCAGGGCCCTTCGGTATGAGAGGCTGGGCCTCAGCCCCTGAGCCAAGGACCCTCCCTCAGACGCAAGCCTGGAGAAAACTGCTCCTGCAGAAGCTGTGCATGAGGGCGGGGCCCCCGTTGAGTCGCCATGTTGACTCCCCCCCCATGGCTGGCTGCTGTCGCAGGCGTTGCTGTCCTGCCTGTTGTCCAGCAACGTCCACAGGCGCCTGAGTCACCCAGGGCCGCCTTGGCCAACCGCACGCACACCTGCGCCCCCTCAGGATGCGCCAACAGTCAGGCGTCCTTGCGAGACGAGGCGTTTGGCCTCCCCCCCCCCCCGTCCTGCTCAGAGCCCCTGTTCTTGTTTGCCAAGCAGAGACGAAGCGTGAGAATGCGACTCCCCAGAGAGGAGCGCCTTTATCCTGATCTGAAGGCGCTGGGACCCCACCTTTCTTGCCCCCCGCTTGGCCAAGGCAGCTTACACAGCAGTGTGACTAAGCCACAGCAATGCAAAACAAAGGGGAAGGAAGGGAGGAAGGGAGGGAGGGAGGAAGGAAGGAAGGAAGGAAGGAAGGAAGGAAGGAAGGAAGGGAGGGGGCCTCGTGGCCAGGATGCCAAACTGAGGCCGACCCACGAAGCCACCGCCATCATGGGCCGTCCGACTCGATCTAGCTCTTGGGCGGGTGGGGGGTCTTTCCCACCCTGCCTGGAGATGCTGCCATGAAATTGAGACCTCCGGGGGGGGGGGCTCTGCCACCGCATTCCAGCTCCCAAGGTAATTAGCTGTAGTATCCACCTGAGCGGAGGGCCTGAGCTAAGCGGCTTGGGGAGGCCTGGGCCAGGGGGGGCTGTTCCACAGCAGCCCCCACGTCCCCTGACGCCACGTCCTTCTGCTGCTCTCTTGCAGGACTACTGTGATGCCCTTGTCACCAACTACTATGTGAGTGGCTCTCCTCTCCCCCCCCCCTCTCAGGGCAGCAGCTGAGTTGGGCATGTGCTCAACTGCCTTCCCCCCCCTTTCACTTCTGTCTCTCTCACTTCAGATCTGGCCCGCTGTGCAAGTAGCCAACTTCTACTTCATCCCCTTGAACTACAGGTAGGAGCCGCCGTCTGCCATTTCAGGCCAAGCTAAGCCCCCCCCCCCACACACGCCCCTAAACGTGGTCTGTACTGGTAGCAGTGCTGTCCCTGCCTGGGCCAGAGCCCCTCCCTTAAGAACCTCAGCCCTGCTGGATCAGGCCAAAGGTCCAGCTTCCTGTATCTCACAGTAGCCCCACCAGATGCCTCAGGCTGGGAGCACACAAGACAACAAGAGACTTGGATCCTGTCGCCACTCCCTTGCCTCTGGCATTAAGAA
This sequence comes from Plestiodon gilberti rubricaudatus, assembly GCA_026170595.1. Classification (NCBI taxonomy): domain Eukaryota; kingdom Metazoa; phylum Chordata; class Lepidosauria; order Squamata; family Scincidae; genus Plestiodon; species Plestiodon gilberti. The sequence goes on along the minus strand of JANXHW010000001.1, from coordinate 469,755 downwards.
TTAGCCTACTACTAAGACCAGGAGGTTGCATATACTCATCATGGCTTGTAACCTGTGATGGACTTTTCCTCCATAAAACTGTCCAGCCCCCTTTTAAAGGCATCCAGGCCAGATGCCATCACCACATCCTGTGGCAAGGAGTTCCACAGATTAATTCCCATTAATTCCCTTCCTCTTTGCCTCCCTCCAGGCTGGCTGTTGTCCAGTGTGTTGCCATTGTCTGGAATGCCTATCTCTCTTGGAAGACCAACCAAATACGACCTGGCGCTGTGGAGAGGCTGGGCCCTTCGTAACAGCCGCCTGCCTGGCGCAGTGTGTCGCCGTCTGCAGTGCTTCCGGCCTTCCAGGCACCTGCTGCCAGCCAGCTTGTCACTCTGCAGGCTGGAGGTCCCCCAGCCCCATTGCCCCTCCTGCAAAGAGTCTCGGGGCCAGTTTCCTCCTCCTCCTCTCTGCAGCACCTGCCTGTACCCATAGGTGGTTGTCTGGGGCAAGTGGCAAGGTGGCCACTCTCTGCTCAGACAGGGGCACAATAGGTGCCCTCCTCCCTTGCTGGGCAATTGTGGTTGGGGGGGGGGTTGTGAGAAGCAGCCTGGGTCCTATGGGTAGGCTGTTGTCAGGCTGTTTTGTGCCCTAGGCAAGGCTAACAGCTTGCACACACACACACACACACCCCAAAAATTGCCGACTTCAGTTTTAATGAGACTTTATAATTATATTCCATAGCACTATTGTGGCATTTAACTTACAATAAAAAATATAAATTGTGAGTTTCATTGTCTACAAAAATTTAAAAAACAAATGGGTCTAAAATTGCCCCCCTCTAGTCTGAGGTCTGTGCTCCAGGGTTGCCTCCTTGGCTGGACGATCGCACCGGCAGCCCTTGAACCACCCAGTTTCAGTGCTCAGTCTCAGGCATTTGCTCAGCTGGTGCCATTTACTGAGGAAAATTGGCCCCCGGAAGGACTCCCCCCCCCGCCCCTGCTTCCGGGCTCATCAGAGCTTTGAAGAAACTACCCCAAGATGGGGCACTGCTGCGGTCACGAACTTTGCTGGCAGTGGAGAGCCTCCATGTTCTCACGCAGTCTAGCTCTGCTGCATGGGCCGGGCCAGGCCAGGCCAGGCGCTGCGAGAAGGCTGCTGCCGCTGCTGCCTTCTCCTCTTGGGGCAGCATTTGGCCAGCGGCCTGGAGTCGCTGGCATTCGGTGAAGGAAGCGGGGGATGCAGCAATCATCGCCTTGGCAGAAGTGTCGTCCTCCTCCCTGTTTCTCTGCTCTGGGGGGCGGGCGGGTGGCCGGCCGGGGGGGGGGGCGCGCCTTACGTCCGGCAGCGCTGAGGCCCACCCAGAGTCTAGGATCGCTCTCCCGAGTCCCGCCCAAGAAGCCGAGGCCGGCCGGCCTGGGAGGACTAGCCTGCCAGGCGGGCAGCAGCGACAGCGAGCAGCACTGACTGACTGCACGGAGGAACCAAGGCTGGGGAGACCGTGCCCCTCCTGTCCCGGGAGGGCGCCCTGCTGGGGCGCAGCCGGCTTGCAGGAGAGACGGCGGGCGGGCGGCCAATCAGCGCGCTCCCCGGCCCTGCCTGGCTGGTGTTTGCCCAAGAGCGACGCGGTCGCCGGCTGGCGGCTGTTTGCTTTGCTGGCCGCCGGCGGCTCGGGGTCGCCGCGCTGAGCCAGCCAGGCCCTTCCCTTCCTGGCTGGCAGTCCACCCCAGCTCCTGCCCTCGTCAGAGGCGGCCGGGTGACTTGGGCGCCACATCCAGCGGGGGCGTAAGACCCGCTCGCTGCTCGAGCTCCGGCCTGGAAGCCCAGCAGCCAATGGAAGGCGACCTGGGGGCCGGCCGGGGGCCGCACAGTGCCCGCGCCTCCCTCCCCCTGCTCTTTCTCCGCAGGCAGCGCCTGTCTCCCGTGCCGTGGCCGCCTGCGCAGTTCTTCGGCACCCACCCTGGGGCCAGCCTGCCTCAGTTGCCTCCAGCACCCCACCCCATTGAAACGCCCTCTGGAGATTCTGGTCCGCTCCCAGCTCCCTCCAGCACCACAAGCGCTTCCTTCTGCCCCTCCGTCCTCTCCTCCCTACCTGCACTCCTCCGCCCTTGCGGAAGAAAGACTCCTCCTCCCCCCTCACACTCCCCCGTTTCGCCTTGTGATCGCATCGGGGCAGGGACCTGCCTGCTGTTTCTGTGTAGAGCCCCACGCACGCATGCTGATGGCGCTAAGGTCTTGGTCAGGGCCGGTCTCCTCCTGGGGCGGGGGCGGCCCTTTGCTTCACGTTTCCTTTGCAGCTGCGGCGCTCTCGGCCAGACCCCCCCCCCGCCGCCGCCGCCGCCGCCGCCGGGGGAGTCCCGCTACCCACGAGCCCCCAACTGAGCAACATGAGGCCCCTGCCCTGACCCGGGGTGTTCTGAGGCACAAGGCCCGCCTGCTGCACTTTTAGGACCACAGCAGCCAGCCAGTGTGGCTGCCCCGGACACAGAGGTCCTTTCTGTTGGAAATAAGCAGCTTTCCTCTGCGGGACACTGGGCGGCAGTGTGTGTGATCTGGTCACCTGAAAGACCTTTCACCTGGCCCTCTCCTTGATCCCTGGAAGGGGCGTGGCCCCTTGACCCCATTTCCTACTTCCTCTTTGCAGCCTCGTGTTCTCTCTCTCTTCTCCTGACTTCAAGGTGGAAGGTTGTGTCATGCTGGGCTCTGCCCAGCGGACATCTTCCAAGCATACCTCGTGCAAAGGGGCCCCAGCTGTAGGGGGGGGGGCTCCAGTCTTAAGTTAGAGTAACTCTGGTCATAACCAGAAGCTGTACATATGAACTGAACCGTGAGTAAACTTTCTTTTTTTATAACCTTACCAGCTTCTGCCTCCGTGTGTCTGTTAGCAATCTAGCCTGGGTTTTGGGATAATTCCGTTTTTACCATAGGACAAGGTTTCTTCCGCTATTGCTCTGCTACTAAAATCCTCCTTGCTCCAAGACTTTCTCCAGACCCTGTGGCCCCCACTCCCTGCAAGCTGCAACTGCTTTTAGCAGATTTGATGAGGAGCAGGTTTATGGCTACAACCAGAAACAGGGCCTTCTCAGTAGTGGCACCAACCTTATGGAATTCCCTCCCCTTTGACTTACGAACTGCTCCCTCCTTGGACACTTTCCGGCAAGGCCTAAAAACCTTCTTGTTCAAAGAAGCCTTCTGAGTCCTTGCCTTTTTTTAACATTCTGCTGGTACAGGTGGGGCGCTGCTGGTTTTATGATCTGTTAAATCAATTTTTAGATGTTTTTATTAGTTTTTGTTAACTGTTTTTTATTGTTTTGAAACTATGTATGTATTTTTTTGGTATTGTATTTTTCTCTGTTGTAAGCCACCTTGGGTCCCTTTGGGGAGAAAGGCGGGATAGAAATATTGTAAATAAATAAATAAAATAAATAAACCTACAAGCAGTTTGGTGATCCAAAAGAGTGCAGCGCATGCAAAGCTCGAACCAGCCGCCTCCATCCGAGCTATACCGGAGCCGCCTAGAGGAAAGACACGTCCTGGCTTGCGGGCGGCCTCAGAGGAGGGTGGGGTGGGGATGTCCGTGGCAGCACGTGCGTCACTGGAGCGTGGCGGGGGGCAGACCACCTGGGGGTGACGCACGCACTCGCACGCATCACCTCCGCTCCAGGAGAACGCCTCGGAGCGTCCATAAGAACATAAGAAGAGCCCTGCTGGATCAGGCCAAAAGCCCATCTAGTCCAGCTTCCTGTGTCACACAGTGGCCCCACCAGATGCCTCAGGGAGCACACGAGACAACAAGATACCTGTGTCCAGTCGCCACTCCCTTGCACCTGGCACAGAGAAAACCCACAAAAAAAAAAAAAAAAACAGGAGGTTGCTTATGGCTTGTAACCTGTGATGGTCTTTTCCTCCATGAATTTGTCCAAACCCCTTTTAAAGGCATCTAGGCTAGGTGCCATCACCACAACCTGTGGCAAGGAGTTCCACAGATGAATCACACGCTGGGTAAAGAAATATTTTCTTTTGTCTGTTCTAACTCTCCCTCCACTCAATTTTAGTGCGTGTCCCCTGGTTCTGGTGTTGTGCGAGAGGGAGAAGAATTTCCCTCTATCCACTCTCTCCATCCCATGCATAATTTTATAAGTCTCAATCATGTCCCCCCTCAGGCGCCTTTTTTCTAGGCTGAAAAGCCCCAGACGCTGTAGCCTTTCCTCGTAAGGGAGGTGCTCCAGCCCACAAATCATTCTGGTCGCTCTTTTCTGCACCTTTTCCAATTCAACTATATCCTTTTTGAGGCGTGGTGACCAGAACTGGACACAATACTCCAGATGTGGCCTCACCATCGATTTGTACAAAGGCATAATGATATTGGCCGTTTTATTCTCAATCCCCTTTTTAATGATCCCGAGCATGGAATTGGCCTTCTTCACAGCCGCCGCACACTGGGTCGACACTTTCATCGACCTGTCCACCAGCACCCCAAGATCTCTCTCTTCATCCGTCACAGACAACTCAGAACCCATTAGCGTATATGTGAAATTTTGGTTTCTTGCCCCAATGTGCATCACTTTGCACTTACTTACATTGAAGCGCATCTGCCATTTTGCTGCCCATTCTCCCAGTTTGGAGAGATCCTTCTGGAGCTCTTCACAATCCCTGCTGGTCTTCACCACCCGGAAAAGTTTAGTGTCATCTGCAAACTTGGCCACCTCGCTGCTCATCCCCAACTCCAGGTCATTTATGAATAAGTTGAAAAGCACCGGTCCCAAGACGGATCCTTGGGGCACACCGCTTTTCACCTCTCGCCATTGTGAAAATTGCCCATTGACTCCCACTCGCTGTTTCCTGGTCTTCAACCAGTTCCTAATCCACAAGAGGACCTGCCCTCTTATTCCCTGACTGTGGAGTTTTCTCAGGAGCCTTTCATGAGGGACCGTGTCAAACGCCTTCTGAAAATCCAGATATATAATATCCACGGGTTCGCTTGAATCCACATGCCTGTTGACCTTTTCAAAAAATTCTAACAGGTTTGTGAGGCAAGACTTCCCCTTGCAGAAGCCATGCTGACTCTCCCTCAGCAGAGCTTGTTCTTCTATGTCATGGTGGTCCAACGCGTGGCCCGCGGGTTGCATGCGGCCCCCGAAGGCCTCTGCTGTGGCCCCCAGCTGCTCTTGGAGCTCCCCTCCCTCGCAGTCACCCACGCTCCCCTGATGATCGGAAAGGCGGTCGGGAGCCGACCGCCTTTTCGATCTTCAGGGGAGCGTGGGCGGGGCATGCTAGACAGTGGGGTGGGGCATGCATCAGTCATTATTATTAATTAATTAATAATTTAATTTATTGTGCGGCCCCTGGGTTTCATGTCAAAGTTTGCATGCGGCCCTCGAGGTACGAAACGTTGGACCACCCTGTTCTATGTATTTTATCCTTAATGAGACTTTCCACCATCTTCCCTGGAACAGATGTTAGGCTGACCGGCCTGTAGTTTCCCGGGTCGCCCCTCCTTCCTTTTTTAAAGATTGGCGTGACATTAGCTATCCTCCAATCCTCTGGCACAGTGGCCGTTTTAAGGGACAAGTTGCATATTTTGGTCAAGAGGTCAGCAACTTCATTCTTGAGTTCCTTCAGAACTCTTGGGTGGATGCCATCCGGGCCTGGTGATTTATTGATCTTTATTTTGTCAATTAAGTCTGAGACGTCTTCTCTTTTAACCTCTATTTGACTTAATTCTTTAGTCAGGGGAGACCGTTCGGGCAGCGGTATTTGCCCGAGGTCTTCTGCCGTGAAGACAGATGCAAAGAACTCATTTAATTTCTCTGCAGTCTCCAAGTCCCCTTTTATCACCCCTTTCCGCCATTTATTAGGTTTTTCACGCCTGTACAGAACGTTTCTGAGGGCAAAAGGGCAGCCCTTTGCCCTCAGAAACGTACTGCGCATGCGCGAAAAACCTAAAAAATCACAGATTGATGCATTGGGCTTTCGTCAGAAGGCCCAGGACAGCCGGCCGTAGAGGATGTCTCCGGAGCCGGCAGCAGCGGGGGTAAGATGGCGGCGCGGCAAATTGGGGTATGTGCAGGGAGTCAGGGGGTCATTAGGGCGGCGCGCGCGCCCTAGTGACACCACTGCGGGTGTGGCAGCCTGCGGTCCCTTCCTGAATATGTGCTCCAAGAGCAAGAGGCAGAGTCCTTGAATTTACTGGATCAAACGGGTATAGAGCCATGGCAAAAAAGTTTTAAAATGGTACCAATAAAAACAAAAAAGAGACAGAGTGTTGCAAGAACCTGGGCAGCTGTCCACCCTCGACTGGATCTCCACCCACCTGGCCTCGGGCTAGCTAGTGGGCCTTTGCAAGGTCTCACAGAGAAAGGGGGAGGGGCTTTCCCAGCCTCCATGGCTGAGCAGCTCCTGTCTTGTACCAGTGACTCAGAGAACTGGAGGAGTCAGTAGCCTCTGTTCTACGCCGGAGCGCTACCTCTTGCTCTAGCCCCAGAAGGATGCGGTCACAGAGCACGAGATCTTGTTGGCTGTGCGCTCCCTGACAATGAACATGACAATGAGCGAACATTGACATCCACGAACATGACAATGAGCGAACTCAGGAAGATAGTGGAGGACAGGAAGGCCTGGCGGGATATGGTTCATGGGATCACGAAGGGTCGGACACGACTTAACGACTGAACAACAACAACAAGTGCGCTCCCTGAGGCATCTGTTGGGGCCACTGTGTGATACAGGAAGCTGGACTAGATGGGCTTTTGGCCTGATCCAGCAGGGCTCTTCTTATGTTATGTTCACGGCGAACGCCTCCTTCCGGGACAAAGATGGTTCTTCTTGGCTTTCGTGTATGGCCCGGAGAGCCCGGGGTGGGACTGGGCTCTATATAAAGCGCGGCTGGGCTCTATATACCTGCGCGGCCTGCGGGGTTTCTGGAGCCAGAGAACTCTCTCCGCTTCAGTACCATGGAGAGCAGCGCCGCCTCTTGGCCGCCGACTAGCGAGCTGCCCGAAGTTCTTCCTGGGCCGGCTGCACTGTTTGGCCCACCTCCCCGCGCCTCTCGTGGCTGGCAGGCGAGCTCTGCGGTCGCTGCCATGCAAAACAGCGTGCAAGCAAGCAAGCCGGCCAGGTTGGGCCGCCCGGCTGGCCCACCCAATTCCCTCCCGACCCAAGTTGCGAGGGCCCCTGGGCCCCTGCACCTCGCCGGCGCGGGCCTTTCGGGTTCACTCACAGAGGCGGTGGTGGCCAAGCGTCCTCCAGGGCTGGGCAGGGGGTGGTTCAGGTAGAGGGGGGGGGGCTCCAGCGCAGCCCAGTCCCTCCCTCGGCGCTGCCGGTGTGTGCCAGAGCAGGCGCTTCTGCTACAAGCTGTTGCCTTTTGGTCTCGATGCTGGTGGTGGATACAGTGGGCAGAGGAGGGGGTTTGCAGAGGCCCAGCAGGAGTGAGAGCACATGTTTTGCGTGCAGACGCCCTCGGGTTCAAGCCGCCGGCTCTCAGGCTGCCTCGCTGAAAGACACCTCGACCGCCTGGGAGAGTTGTTACGGCCAGCCGGGATGGCGTCGATACCAGGAGGCTAGAGGGCCGCCAACTGGGCTGACTCAGGAGAAAGCAATTTCCTGACAACCGGGGTCCTCAACAGCCAGGGCCCGTGCCGGTTCAGGCTACTGCACTTGTCGCGGGAGGCTCATCGCTCGCAGCCCCAGACTGAGCGGAAACGCGAGGTTAGAGTTGAGAAAAGATTGTCCGGGACAGGAGACCCTTTCCCACGCTCTACACTACAGTTACAGCGATTCCGAGGCAGAAGTTTCAGGAGCCGGCAAAATGCCGAAAGAGAGCCAATACCTACGGCCACCTCATCTGTCTGCCTGCTGTGGCTCTAGGGGGTGGTGGTGGTGGTTTGAAATGGGGGGGGAGGGCAAGCGACTCTTGTGGAGGTGAGGCACGTACTAGGATACCCCAGACCTGGTCGCCAGTGAGCCCAGGCACGCCCCCTCCCCGCGAACCCCCCCCTCTCGCTTGCTAGCCTTTCCCCGAGTCTGTAGCGGCCCCCTCTCAAGGCTACTCAGCCGGTGCGCCGAACTTCAGCACCCCAACAGAGGCCCACCTCCCAAAGGAGCTGCGGGAGGGGGTCGGGATGCGCGAGGAGGAAAGCGGAGCGGGTATTGGGGTTCAGCCGAGCCGCTGACCCCAGCTGGCCTGGCTCTGCAAAGAGCGCCCCTGCTGCTCCCGGCCCCTCGCCAGCTCCAGTCCCAGGAGGGTCCTGGGGGGGGGGCGCCGCCTGCTCCATCGGCAATCAGTCCATGTCCCGTGCTGACGTCAATGGATCTCCCGGTCTGGCTCTATATAAAGATCCCGCCAGCGGCTCCGCGCGCACCTTCCTTCCAGACCAGGCAAGGACGTTTCGTGGTGAGTTACTTACTTCCCGCTGTCGCAGGGCTGAGGCAGGGAGGGGCGGGCCAAGTACAGCCTCCTTCCCCCACGGAATACTGCGTCGCCCCCTACCGGCATCAGGGTCCAGAAACTGCGGAGAGAGGGAAGTGGGGCGGGGGGGGCGGAGTCCCCGCGCCAGGGAGCACCCTCTGCAGATACCCTGGCCCAGGGGGGTACGGGAGCTGGACTTGGCAGGACTCCTCACAGCTGCTGCCCGGCCAGGAGAGAAGGGGGAGCAGCCAGGGACTGATCTGCTGGCGTCCGTCGGGGCGGGCAGCGGCCAAGTCTGTCCCTGCATCGTCGTCCATCCTCCTCCTCACCCCTGTTTCTCTCCCTACTAGGCTTGGTCCGCCGCCCCAGCATGAGGCGGGTACCGCAGCACATCCTGCTGGTGGCCTGGCTGCTGCTGGTCTCCAGGGCGGCTCTAGGAGCCAGCCCAGCTGCGAACCTCGACAGCAGCTCAGAGAAGGGCTTGAGGCTGCGGCTGCGGCTGCTACTCCTGGGGGAGGACCCCGCTGCCTGGTGGCCCCTCCCGCCCCCTCTGCCTGCTCCTGGGTCCGACGTGGCTGCCTCGCCCCCGCTGGTGCGCTTCCTGCACCGGACGGGCCCGACGTGGGAGCTGCGCCACCGCCTGGCCGACCTGGGCCAGCGCCTGAAACGCAACGATCCACCGCTCTCGATCGACCTCACCTTCTACCTCCTCCGCCAGATGATGGAGATCTCCCGGGCACAGAGCCAGCAGGCCCAGGCCGAGCAGAACCGCCTCCTCTTCGACTCGGTGGGCAAATGAAGCCGGCCGGCCAGACAGGGAAGCGGCGGGCGGCGCCCTCCAGTCTACCAGCCCTCCAGTCTACCAGCCCGCCACTGCAGCTTCTGTCCGAGCCCTGCTTGCCCAAAGGAAGCGCCTCAGGCGCGGCCGGAGCAGACGAAACGGGACTCTCGTCGTCACGTGTGAACTAGAACCTCTTGGGAGCCAAGCCGCTTCCAGTGTGCAAGGCTGGGCTGGGCTGCGCTGTGGGGAGAGGAGGGAGGGGCTCAGAAATGGCGGGCTGGCCTGGGGAGGCTGCAGCGCCCTGGGGTCCTGGAGCCGCCAGGGGCTGGGGGTGGGCGGCGGGACAGAGCCCTGAGCTGAGCTGTCAGAGGGAAGCCGCCTCGTGGGCGTGAGGAGGGACCTGGGCAAACCGAGCGCAGACCGGGTTGAACCCGACAGAAGGCTGGAGTCGAATGCAATAAAGGCACTCTTAGCTGCAACGCCGCTCTCTCTCAGCCGTCGTCGAGGAGTGGAGAATTTCACACGTAACGCCGCCGCTGGGTATTCCTCTGAACAGCGTCGGTCGGGAAATCCTTTCCCAGCCAGGAGCGGGGGGCGGGGGCCGGCGGCGCCCCTCTACCGCGTGTTTCGCTCTCGCCTGGCTCGGAGAGGAGACCCCTGGACTGGTGTCCGCCATGGCCGCTTCAGGGACGGGAACAGGTCGACTCTTTCCTCTCTCGCTCGCCTGCCGACAGGAGCTGGCTGGGGGTAACTGGAGTCCAGAAATCCTGGACCTGAAAGGGGGTCGCCTCTCAGAGCCGCCTTCGCCGGCGGGACCATCAGGACCACGGACAGCGACACGGCCTCCGAACACGTCCCCCCCCCTTGCTTTCAGTTCAGACCCACGTGGCTCCTCTTGAGAAGCACCCTCCCCCTCTGGTTATTGTATGCATGAGGAGGTCTTGTTCGGAGAAGACCTGCGCAGCCACCTTGACATGCAAGCCGCGCAGACTTTGAGCCTTAGTTGCCCCTCACCAGCAGGTGGGGGAGGGGCAAGAGGGGGTGGGTGGCGGCGGCCGAGACTTGTCTGCAGAAACGTTTCCCCTTGGCAGCCAGTTCACCCCCGGCGCAGAGCAGGCTTCGCGTGTGGGCACCAACCTTCCCCCCCCCCAAGCCCAGAGCTTCCCGGGCCCTTGGCTGGAGCAGCTGGAGGAAGGTGGCCCAGAGTGCCACGGACCTAGGCCAAGCCTCGCCCACCCCACCCTGCGGCCCTCCTGCTTGCCCCCTCCAGCCTTGGAGCCCTCGGCGCATCCGCTGCCCGGCACGCTGCGAGGACTCAAGGAGCGCCCTCCCGGCTCACCTCTCTCGCCGCCACCACGGCTTGCTCGCCTCCGGTCCTGGTGTACTTTCCCCACTGCGCTCAGGGCTCCCCTGGGCTCAGCAGCCCGGCCAGCCGCGCTCGCTGGCCACACGCAGATCACATGCAGCATGCGGAACGAAGTCGCTTGTTTGAGGGGTGGGGATACCTCATCATCCCGTGGCCAACCAAGCCCGCCAAGAGCGGGTTGCCAGCAATGCATGGGGGCTCCGGGCAGACGGTGAAACACGCAGCCTCGAGTAGAGCAGAGGTGTCACTTTTTAAGCGTCACCAGGGCAAGAACTCATCGCGTCACCCCCATAATGGGCATCACCTGCGCCCGCCCCTCACCCCGCTCCCTCATCATCTCCCCCCCCTGCTATTTTTGCCTTCAAAGCTTGAGTTTTTTTTAAAAGTTTAAGAAAACACCCACCCAGAGCCTGAGCTGGCTTTTACTGAGAAGAGATGGGAAGAGGTAAAGCGCAGAGGCGTCACTCGGGTTGGTGTCACCCAGTTCGAGAGCTCAGCGCGTCACCCCCATGCTGGACCCCAGAGGTGAACAAGGCTGGGCTGAGCTGGGTGCGACACAAGAGGCCCATCAGGCAGGCAGGAGGATGGATTTCGACAGATGACTCCTGGTCAGTGGTGTCACTAGGGTTGGTGTCACCCGGTCCGGTAACTCATGGTGTCACCCTCATTAACTGTATTTATTTTAATATATAACAGTACAGGTCACCCCACAAATCAGTAACCAACTCAGCTCTCCGAACAGTCAGTCTCATTGGTCTGAGTTAAGGAAATCCACTTTTTGTTACATAAGGCAGTTGTGTTTTCTGTTTCGGGTTACTTGGCCATAAGGTTTGATGATCCTCTTGTGGATTAGGAACTGGTTGAAGACCAGGAAACAGCGAGTGGGAATCAATGGGCAATTTTCACCATGGCGAGAGGTGAAAAGTGGTGCGCCCCAAGGATCGGTCTTGGGACCGGTGCTTTTCAACTTATTCATAAATGACCTGGAGTCGGGGATAGGCAGTGAGGTGGCCAAGTTTGCAGATGACACTAAACTTTTCCGGGTGGTGAAGACCAGCAGGGATTGTGAAGAGCTCCAGAAGGACCTCTCCAAACTGGGAGAATGGGCAGCAAAATGGCAGATGCGCTTCAATGTAAGTAAGTGCAAAGTGATGCACATTGGGGCAAGAAACCAAAATTTCACATATACGCTAATGGGTTCTGAGTTGTCTGTGATGGCTCAAGAGAGAGATCTTGGGGTGCTGGTGGACAGGTCGATGAAAGTGTCGACCCAGTGTGAGGCAGCTGTGAAGAAGGCCAATTCCATGCTCGGGATCATTAAAAAAGGGAGAATAAAACGGCCAATATCATTATGCCTTTGTACAAATCGATGGTAAGGCCACATCTGGAGTATTGTGTCCAGTTCTGGTCACCACACCTCAAAAAGGATATATATAGTTGAATTGGAAAAGGTGCAGAAAAGAGCGACCAGAATGATTCGTGGGCTGGAGCACCTCCCTTATGATGGAGATATTCTATAATCCGCTTCCCCTCTTTACACCCACGGCAGACTGCTAGCTAGGCCATAAGGTTTGATGATAGAATACAGATAATTCACGCATTGAATGACATGATCCATCATCATGCTATATGTCATGATGGTATTATTTGCAGAAATAGAGCAGAATTTTGGCTTTGGCTGTTACCCAGCCAGAGGACTTCTTCCTATCTCCTTCTAGTGGCACTGGGCTTCCTCTGCCCCAGGGCCACATGTGGGAGGGGTGAGTGAGGACACCTCCGTGGCTGGAGGTGGGCTCCTTCTCTCTGCCTGCTGCCTAAGGCTGGAGGTGGGGCCAAGCAGCCAGGTTCTTCCCCAACTCAAAGCTGCACAAGGAGGAGGAGCAGACCCGTCCCCTTCTTCCCACAGGCCAGTTTTTCCAGGCAGCAGGGCTCCAGGACAGTCCACGGCAGTCTTCTGAAGGGGGGTCGGGTTGGGAAAGGGGAGCAGCGCGTTGGGAGGCGTTCCGCCGAAGAGTGCTGGGGGCTGGGGGGGGAGCTGCTCCGGTGGGCTGACTTGAGGGCTCACTGCCGACCTGCCGGGAGACAAGAGAGGGCTGCTCAGAATGGAGACCTGTGAAGAATCGTGGACAGCTGGCATCGCCCGGAGGAAGGGCCATCTGGTCCGACCCCTTGCCCAGGGCAGGCAACTGCCACGGCACAGCCAGCATCCCTGACCGAGGACCGCCAAGGAGGGAGGGAGGGAAGGCCCACCCACACCACCACACCAGGCTGTGCAGGGAGCCGCTCTCCCAGGCAGCGACTTGCTGAGGTCCGCTGCTTCCCTGCTGCAGGTTCAACCCACTGGTCCTGGTCCTGCCCTGGGGAGTCCTCCCTTCTTCTGTGTGGCAGCCCAGCCCCCCTTCTTCAGGCACTGGGGGGGGGCATGCACATGCATATTAGTACACCTCTCGCCCTCCAGTGAAAATGCAGACAGGAAGCCAAACCCTGGACCCAGGTAACCCAGCATTGCCTGAGAGGAGGAGTGGGGGGGGGGCAGTGGGGGTTGACTTTCCCAGCTCTGTTCCCTGCGGGGGGGGGGGTGCTGCTCCTTGCCAGGGATTGAGCCTGGGATCTTCTGCATGCAGAGCGGTGTCCTGCCCTGCCCATGCTGGGGCCCTCTTGGGGCTCCCCCCTGGCGATGGACCAGTCTAGCCATCTGGATCCAGAATGCCAAGACTCCTGCACCCCACCCCCCCTGCTGGACGTGAGACCTGCCTGGCCAGACAACTCAGGTCCTCCTTGGGCAACAGGCCTGCTTTGGAGTGTTGGATATGAGCAGTATTTGGTTGCTAGGACCTTGGAGGGCAGTGGGTGTGTTCCGGTCACCTGCAAGGACCTTCACCTGGCCCCTCCTGTCTGACCTGGAAGGGGCGTGACCCTGACCTTTCCCAACATCCTCTCTCTGACCACATGGGTTCTCTCTCTTCGCATCTGACTCTACATGGGGAAGGATGTGCTTTCCTGGGCTCCTAGCCTGGAAGCCATTTTCCCCACATGGGTGTGCCAGCTATAGGGGCACACTGTCCGCTCTATGTAATAGTGTACCTCTAGTCATAACTAGATGAATGTAAACTATGAATACTGAACTGTAAGTAAAACTACTTTTTCTTTTTACTATACAAGCCTCAGACTCCGTGTCTCATTTCAATGGTAATGATAGCTAGCTAGCCTGGGTGCTGGGATAACTCTACTGGTTAAATAACAATAAGGTCTTCTTCCGTTTGCAAACTCTGCATATTTGAACCCCCTAAGGTTTATGAAATAATATAATAACCCCCAACAGGGAGGAGGGACCAAAGGCAGTCGGAGTCAGTCCGTGCCGCTGGGAGATGGGATTCGCTGCTGCGTTGTGACGCTGCTGACCTGTTCTCCAGTCTTGAGCTCTCTCCCGCTCTGTTCCCTGCAGCCCCCCCCCCAGGCCAGAGCCAGCCACCCCCTGCCCAGCACACACACACCCCCTGCCGCTTCTGGCTCTGACTCACCTTCAGGGGCTTCAGGGGCTTCTGGCTTCTGCCCCCTCCGAGGCTCTTCCTCTCCTGTGGCATCGGCACCTTCCAGACCCACTCCTTCCAGCTCAGCCTCCTCCCCAGCAACCTCTGAGGGGGGAAAGGACCTGGCTTCACTTGTCCTGAATCAACTGAATCTATTTCACTGGGTGACCCCGATCGCCTTACCTGCAGAAGCCCCCCCCCCCCCGGGGCCCTGGTCACTTCCAGTGATAAACTGCTAGGAAACATCTCAGTCTGACGCCACCCCAGAAGGACACTGCCAGAGTGGGGGGCACCGGGGGGGCGGCGGCGGCTGGGCCAAGGGACGGGTGCAGTGCAGAACCAGGGACCTGGAGGAGGCCTTGCAGGCTGGGGCTGGCTGCAGTGCAGGGAGTCCAGGGTGTCGGCGTCGGCTGCAACATCCCCAGCAGGCAGGGGGCTGCCGGGCCGCTGCTGGAAGGGGCCTCCCCCTCTCCTGCCCCAGGAACTGGTTCCATCGTCACCCTGCTCTTCCTGCTGAGGAATGTCGCCCGTGTTCAACCCCATCTACCTTCCTAGAAGAAGTTCAGCTGGCCCACTGGGGGGGCTCCATGCGCTCCTGAGTTTTTGAGAGGGGAACCAAAACTGCACCCAGCCTTCTCTCCAAACATGACTGCAGATGAGCAGCCCCACTTCCAGGCCCAGCCAGCCTTCTTGGCAGACCCCAGGATCTTTTTCCTGGTCAGTCACTCACTGCCAATTCAGTGCCCAGCAGTGGGGGGGGGGGCATAGCTGAGGGACAGAAGGAGGTCCCGGGTTCAACCCCGGCAGTATCGCCAGGCAGGGTTGGGGAAGCCCCTTCTCTGCCCCCTCTGGAGACCCCTGCCAGACCATCTGGACCGGTCGCTGAGCTTCATTGACGCACCAGGGGCTGCTTCCATGGGAAGGTAGGCTCTCCCCCCCCTTCACATTTCACACACTTCCCAGCTGCGTAGTTCAGAGAGAGATCTGGCGCTCTTTGCAGTCTACCTGTGTCTTCCCCAGGCAGAGTCATTTGGTGCCACCCTGAAACGTGGTCACTTCACTGCCCGCCCAGCCCTCCACACGGTTCCCTCTACGCTGCTGTTTAGGTGGCTGCGCAGCGCAGAGTGCTTGGCGATGCCACCGTCGTCACTGGGCCGGTGGAGTTGGGGCTCGGATTCCAGCGGTGGGGCTGCTGTGCAGGGAAGGCAGGAAGGCTGCTCCGGGCGCCAGCTAATGCAGCGACAACTTCAGCAGCAGCAGCAGCAGCAGCCCTGAGAAATACCCTGCCTCCTTCAGGGACCCACTTTGCAGACACATCCTGTGCACACACCCTGGAGGCAGAGCTGGGAAAAGCAGCCACACAACCCTGCTCCAGCCCCATCCAGTGGGCCCTGGAGATGCCCCCCCCCACCATGTGGAGCTGGCCTCCTCCAGCTTCTCCCTCCCTCTTGCCCCAGAGACAGCCCCCCCTCATCTTCCTAGTGCTGAAGCTGCCAGCTGGATTGTCTGTTTTCTTCCCCTGCTGTCCCCCTCCCCACCACGTTGGGTACTGGGAGGCCAGGACGGAGTGGGAGCTCTAAATAGGGCTACCAACTGTAACTGAAGCTGTTCCTGGAGACACCCCCCCCCGGCCCCGCCCTCCGCACATGATGTAACGGCTTGTAGCCATCTCTTAATTAAAATCTCCAAACTGCTTTCAGTGGCTGCCTGACGACTGATGCTGATTTCAGGCGATTCCAGGCCGCTTCTGGCCCCAGGAGTTACATCTGACCCTGAGTGGCAGGCAGGCAGGTAGCCCGGGGGGAGCCGGGGCTCTCCCAGCAGCTAGCAGCCATCTCCGGACCCACCGCCTTCTCTCGCCTGACCTGTCTGGAATCCGATGGTTCTCAGCATGTCAGCCACATGGTCCACGTTGAGAGAGAACCGGTCCATGTTTTCGTAGCCAGGCTCTGGGCGGGTGTTCATGGACACCTTGGACATGTCCGTGATCCTGTTGGACGAATGGAGACACTGCAGAGAGAGGCGCCTGCTCAGTGGAAGGTCTGGGCTGGGATCTGCAGGAGGACGGGGGAGAGCTGCTGTGCAACGGGGAGAGCTGCTGTGCAACGGGGAGAGCTGCTGTGCAAACAGCCGTCCCCTTCCCAAGCAGGAACGCGGCATGAACCAGTCTCTGCTCTTGGCCCCTCCCAGGCTGCGGGGGACAGAAGAGCCCAAGCATTCTTTGGAGCCCCCCTGCCCTGCTTTGAGAGGTGGGGCTTGGTCTAGAGCAGGTCTGCTTTCTGCCACCAAGGGCCCCGCAGCCCTCCGCCTGCTGTGCTCGGCAAGCAAGAGTCCTGCCACCGCCTCGGCTGGCATTAGTCTCCCACAGGCCTGGCGGGGGCCCCGTGGCCCTGGCTGGTGGGTCTGGCTGACTGGCAATGACTGGTCCTTCTTTGGAGTCCGTCCTCTCGTTTGGGGACTTCCAGCTGCGACATGAGTTCTGCGAGCGACACATCAGCCTGTGCATAGTGTCTAACCCGGCAAGGCATTGGAAGTTGTGACCTTTGACCCCCTCCGTGGCTTGGGAAGAGTTGGCTTGGGGAGGGACGGGCTCTCCCCACATGAATCTCCTGCCCCCTTGTCAACCTCTGAGGGCCCGCTCACTCCCTGAAGCAGGGTGGGTGGCGGGCATGTGACAGGCCAGGCTCCTCCTCCTCACGTGCAGAGGCCAGATTGAGGGCGGGGCCTGTTTGGCGGGGCCTGTTGGGCTCCCTTGTTCTTGGGCTTTCCTTGACTTGGGAAGACTTGTCTGTTTCCACCAGTGATTTCCTGCCCCTGAGGCTGTTTCATTTTCCCTTGGCCCCCTGGAGCTGCAGTCATTGATTAGCTGCTGTATTATGTTGCCTGGGTTGTTTGTGATGCTTTATTGTTTTTTTAGACTGACTATCCATTTTGTTAGACTGACTATCCATTTTGTATGTGATTATTATTGCACTGCATTTATGATATGTTGTGAGTTGCCCTGAGGGTCACTTAGGGGGTAGAAAGGAGGGACAAAAATCCCCCAGAGAGAAGAGTTGGCTTCTAGAATCCGGAGCACTCTTTGGTCCAGATACACGCCCCACTTCCCTTGCCGAAAACGCTTTGTTCTGCAGGAGGACCAAAGTGCATGCAAGCAAAGCACGTCAATCCTGAGGCCAGAGGGCACTGCTGCCACTGCCACTGCCACTGCCGCTGCCGCCACGCCGCGTGGCACGGGAGCGGGTGGAGGAGGAGAGGAAGGTCCTTGAACCGTGGACCCGGCCCAGGCTTACAAACAGCACTCTTGCAGGGTCAGAGGACAGAGCATGGATGAGTGAGTTTGGGGTGTGTGTGAAGCTTGAGTGGGGGTCTGCTCCCCACCATCCTTTTGCCCGCACCTATGGCACCGGGGGGGGGGGAGTTGTGTAGGTCACCCCACGCCTTACTCACTTTTTAATCAGCTCCTTTGATTGCTGTGGGAAAAGAAGCAGAGGGGGGGTCTCAGTCTCGGCGCCCCATGGCAGATGGCAAGGCTTTGCTGCCCTGTCCCCCTGCAGGCCCAGACTCCCCCCCCCCAGCTGCAAGATTTGGTGCAGGCCCAATCCCCCTCCCTCCCCAGCACAGACCAGCCGGGCCTGGGCTCCTCTGTGGGCCCCCCCACACCTGCAGGTAAACAGCCATCTGGGGCTCCTCCATGGACTGGATGGCGGACTCCACCAGCTTCGCGGAGACCTCGAGGTGGTCCCCGTACTGGCGGATGAGCCCCCGCACCCGCTGGACCTTCTCCTCCTGCTCCTGCCCGACCTCCTGCAGCAGCTCCTTCTTCCGCTCCTCCAGGATGCTGTACAAGGAGTCAAAGCGGAGGCAGAGGTGCTGCTTCTGCCGGCGCCCATTATCCTGCAGCAGGGGAAGCAGAGGGGGGGGGGGAGGGAGGCATCATCGGTGGGGGGGGGGGGTCCCGGTTGGTCTAACCTGTTGCCAGCTGGCTGCCCTGAGGCCCGGCGCCAGCTGCCCACGAGAAGCCACGCCTCCTGGCTCCAGGGGATCCTGCACTTGGAGTGCAGCGGCCCCACTCCGCTCTTTCCCTTCGTAACTCTGTATGATGGCCGGGGGGGGGGGGGGAGCTTAGAACCCTTTGCCGCCAACTCTCCAAGCAGCCAGTCAGTGAGTGAGTGTCGCAGAGCCCCGCCCTCCTCCTCTGCTCCAGCTTCTCATTGGACACAACTGGAGGAGGCTGGCCAGCCCCGGAGAGAGAGGTGAGGAGGAGGCGGCGGCCAAAGGGTCCCTACTCCAGCCCGACTCCTCACCTCAATGGTCTTGCAGATCTCCTCCATCTGGGTGATGATTGCCTGGATACGGTCATTCCCGGCCACCAGCATGGCGATGCCATCGCTCAGCTCCCCCTGCAGACAGGAGAGCCGGAGTTCACGCCTCACGGAGTTCATGGCGATGCCATCGCTCAGTCTCCCCCCCCCCCCCGCCTGCTGCCGCTGCTTTCCACTCTGAGAGAGAGAGAGAGAGAATGGCTGGGCTTCCAGCTGGAAGGGGTGGCCCCCTAGGGCCAAACGCAAGCAGCCTCCTCCTCTCTTTCAGGCGCACTCGGGTGGGGTGGGGGCAGGCCGGGCGGGAGGCCGTGGCTGGGGTTGCAGTTCGGCACTGGGCCGCCAGGGGGAGAAAGTGAGGCTGCTGCAGAACCCCCCACCCTCCTGCCCAGTCTCACCCCCGGGTTCCTCGACAGCTGCAGTAGGTCGTCAGCAGCCCAAAGGATTCCCACCCACCCACATTGCTCTTCTTCTCCACCCCTTGTATCCTGGTAGTGCTGCTACTCCTACTCGTGATGGTGGACAGCGCTCCACGCCCAGCAGCCCCCTTTCTTTCCCATCCGGAAACTGGCCCTGGCCAGGATTTCAGAGGCTTCATTCTGCAGCCATTGGCAGCAGGGCAGTTTCCCTTGTGGGGCCACAAGGCAGCAGGGCGGCGGGGCAGAGAGTGTGGGGCAAGTGGGGGCTGCAAAAAGAGGCAGGCAGGCAGGCAGGCAGGCAGGGTCTCTTCCCACCCCATATACCTTCTGGCGCTTGTAGATGTTGGTCAGGGGAGCCACTTCGCAGTCCTTGTGGGCCCCAAAGACTTTGCACATGGAGCAGGTGGGGGTCTCGCAGCTCAGGCAGTAGATGTTGATCTTCTCCTCCTCGTGCTCCTCGCACATCAGCTGCTGCTCTGCCTTGGCGGCATGGAGAGGGCTGCTGGGAGCACAAGGGAGAGAGAGGGACACCGGCTAAGGGCCCACGCCCAGCAGGAGGACCACCCAAACCCTCAGCGCCAATACGAGTGCCCAGGGTGCCATCCGGGGGGGGGGTCCAGTACAGCTGGGATTTGCCTAACCTGGTGCCAGCCAAGGCTTCTTCCTCCCCTGACAGAGCACTAACCTCCCCCCCCCCTGAACTGGAATGGCACTTCATCGAGCACCACATCGAGCAAGAGCAGGATTTGGCCACTCATCCAGAAGACAGCACACTGACCAGCTGAGTTTGGGTTTCAAAGATATGCTCAAGACAAACAGTGTCGACAGACAGGAGGAACTCTCAGAAAGGGGGAGGGAGTTGTTGCTGAGCAGCTCTTCAGTCCCGTCCCCCATGAACTTCCTTGCCCCTCTTTTTGGCTAGCAAAAAGCACAACAGGTTTTGTGGAACAAGAAGACCAACAGGACACTGGGCTGAAACGTTTGGCCTTCTTCCCCTGGCATGTGGTTGGGTTGCCTGGCTGGGGCAAACGTCAGGGGCACTTGAATGGAACACTCACCAAGGAGAGGAGAGCTCCGGGCACAGACCATTACAAAACCCAAGAAGGGGTCAGGTCACCCCCTGTCTCAGCCCCTTCCGAGAAACCGCCCACCCCCAGCCTTGTGGTTCTCCAGCATCCTGCTGGTGGCCCATGTGCTCCGTGGGAGCCACCGAGAGGGGGCCTGTTGCTTCCCGTCCTGCGGTGGGCAAAACACTGCAAGAGAGACACTGCCAGCAAAGAAAAGGAGCTGGCTGCTGGCCTGAAGAGGGGGGTTGGTCTGCCGCCACCTCCAGAGCCCTCTCCGCCCAGGCGGCATGGAGGATTGGAAGCCCACTGCTCCGCTGCCCCTTCTCTGCAGCAAGAAGAGCCATGGGAAAGCTGCTGGCGTGCAGCGTCAGTTGGCCCCCTCCTGCGATGACGTCACGGCTTCATGCAAATGACGCCACGGCTGAGGCCGGGCTCTGCCTGGTCCTGGCCCGGCGGCCCCTGAGTAGACGACCTCCCCTTGGTCAGGGATGTGGCCGGGCTTGAGAAAAAGTCCTTCCTCCAGGCTGACTCTCCCCTGCTGGCTCATCAGGGCCCCGAGGCGAAGCTTGTTCCGTGGCAGGCAGCAGCAGAAGGCTGCACAGACACAGCACCCTGGGCCACGCCACCCCCAGTGGCCACACGAGGCAGGGAAGGGGTGGGAAGGGGAAGCAGAGTATCAAGCAGCAACCCTGGGGGTGGATGCAGAATGGGGGGGGGCTCAGCAACCAACTGGTGGGTGAGGTGGGCCTTTGGGGAGGAAAGGGGCAGGTTCAAGATGGGGAGCTCGCGATTCGAAGGGGGGGGTCTCTGGATGCAGGCACACTTGTTGCCATGCGGCCCCCCCAGGTCTCCGACACCATTGCACGGCCTTCCCTTGCCCCAACCCCACTGCTTACCGAGAGGATTCCTGCTTGTAGATGTCAATTATATTTTCCACCAGAAGGTTGCGCTGCAGACCATACACACCGTGGCGGTCCAGCACCACTTCGTGCCTGCAGGATGGGCACCGGAACCGGCCTCCTGAGGCCACTGACGTGGACCCTCTTGACTGCCACAGAGGGTTGGAGGCCTAGGGAAGAGGTGGGGGTGGGGGGTCACTAGGGCAGGACTGCCGGCGGCGGCACCAAAGGCCCAACCCCCCCCCCCCGCCTTCAGTCGGGGCTGAAGGGAAGTTCTGTCCCTAGTTCCTCGGCCTCCAGGCAGAACGAGACCAGGCTGGGCTACCGACGAGCTGCTCCGAGACCTGCCAGCAGCAGCCCTGCTGGACTGCCCTTCTCTCCCTCCTCCGACCAGTGTGCTGCTACTGGAGGGAGGGCGCTGAGCTCCCTTGCCAGCCTTGCACGAGGAGGGAGGCCAGGCCAGCGTGTCCCAAACGTTTTTGACCTGCGGCTCCCCATGACATGATGCTGTGGATGCCTGCTGCCAATTGGCATGGCACTGTTTTCCATGGCACTTTCCGCGGCTCCTCCCAGCTTGGGAACCACTGCACTAGTAGGTGTGTCCCTCCCTGCCCAGATCTCTTTACACGATGAGAAGAAGAGATACTACTCAGCAGTGGACTCTCAAAACGAGATACACAGTAAGCAGAGAACATCCGGTCAAAACAGGATCATCCATGGTGCCAAAAATATTGCCCCAGAAGAGACAGGGAACCAAAGGGAGCCAAGAGGCCCCAGCATTGCAGCAGGGCCACAGGGGCCTTTCTGAAGTGAGGGGGGGGGGGTGTTCTTGCATGCTTCTTGATGACTGGGAGAGAATTGGAGGGGGGATCTTGGAGGGGGGAGCTCAAAGAGCAGGGGCCAGAGGAGCGCAGAAGTCCCGGCCCCCCCACCCCTGGACAGGCAGGCTCTCCTGAGATGAGGAACACACCACACGGCTTCCCAAGAGAACTCAAGCACAAGGAGGCTTACGCGGGGGGGGGGAAGGACCCCTTCGGGGGGGGAGAAATTCATCCGCCAGTATGGTCTGGTCTTGGGAAGACCCAGCCTGGGCACATCATGAGCTCTCAAAGGCCAGCTGGTGTGACGTCCGTTCCCCCCCCCCCCCAGGTCCACTCAGGCTGGATGGTTTAGGGCTTTTCTTGGCAGATGATGTAACCTGAGCTGACTGCGAGGGACACCCAGGCGGAAGCGGCATCTCCTTGAGCAGGGGGGGGGCACAGGACAGGGGCCTCAGGGATCCCAAGACCAGGCAGGGGAGGGCCCCGGCACCCAGCGAAACCCAGGCATGCTTGGGCCTTGCCATGGGGGGGGGGTTCCGCTCCGGCACCTACTTCCAGTGACGCTGGAAATAAAGGTGAGCATCACGCGGGCCTAGATGGATTGTGTGTGATGAGTCTGACTGCTTCACACAGAGAGAGCATGAAGTCTAGAGGTTTGGCATGTGGAGAAGAGGGATAGGGGGTGAAGTTCTAGCACAGGGTATGAACATTGTGTATTATTCTGAGAAAGGAAGTGGAATTTTTCTCCCATTTTCTTGTATTCAATGTTTGTCTCCCTTGGTTTTAAGCCTGGCACTTCTGGAGCCAGCGACACAGGTCTGTTTTCCATTTTCGTAAATGAGTTTCTTAGATGCTTTCCTTTTCCAGTTTTTGTCTTGAGTCGTTTCCCCTTTCTCTTTAAGAATTTGCTTCCCCATCAGGGCCTGAGACCTGCTTTTCACTGTTAGGCTTTTTTGGGGGTGTGGATTATAGTGGAGGACCCCTGCTATCTGCGGATTCCACATCCGCGGATTTGTCTCAACGCGGATATGGGAGTCCACTGTAAAATGTCTAAAAACTGGTAAAAAGTGGTTTCCTTACCTTTCAGATGCAAAGCACTGCATGTTCTTCCTTTAACAAGCTTAAATTGACCACGGTGGTCCACGCCTTAGTGACCTCAAGACTGGATTACTGTAACGCGCTCTACGTGGGGCTGCCCTTGAAGACGGTTCGGAAGCTGCAATTAGTGCAGAATGCGGCGGCCCGGGTGGTCGCTGGAGCTAGGCGGTTTGACTCTGTTGAGCCGCTGCTTCAGCGGCTGCACTGGCTGCCCATTCGTTTCCGAGCCCAATTCAAGGTGCTGGTAATGACCTTCAAAGCCCTTCACGGTTTGGGTCCAGGATATCTGAGGGATCGCCTTCTCCCATACATTCCGGCCTGCTCTCTTAGGTCATCTGAGGGGGCTCTCCTGCGAGTGCCACCTCTATCGCAAGTTAGGGGAGTGGCAACACGTGGGCGAGCCTTCTCTGCTGTGGCGCCACAACTGTGGAACTCCCTGCCAGGGGATCTGAGAACCACCCCCTCCCTCATGACTTTTCGGCGAGGGCTCAAAACGTTTTTGTTTCGTCTAGCGTTTGGGTGATGGGTTGTCGTCTGCCTCCTGTGTCTCAAGATGCTCTGCCATGCTGCTTTTGTGCTCCATACTGTTGCCCCCCCAGTGGATTTTATTGTTTTTAAATTAAGTGTGTATTGTTTTTAACTTATTTCTGTATTTTAAACTATGTTTTTTAATTTTTGTTGTAAGCCGCCTTGGGCATTTGCCTCGGCATAGGATAAGGCGGGGTATAATTTTTTAAAATAAATAAATAAATAAATTGTGCTCTGCAAGCCTCTTCTGAGTCGTGCAACTCCCTCTCCCCAAATAGTTCTCGAATGCATTGCAATACATTCTGGGGCGATCTTGGGAGAAGGGAGGGGGGAATCATGTTACCTGGAAGAGGCTTCCAGAGCAGGATTTAAGCATGTTAAAGGAAGAACATGCTGCGGTGCTTTGCATCTGAAAGGAAAGAAAACCACTTTTTTTACAATCCCCCCCCTTTAGACGTTTTTAGGCTGGGCCCGCTATATGTGGATTTCAGTATCTGCAGGGGTTCCGGGAACAGAATCCCTGCTGATACTGAGGGCCAGCTATTCAAGAGGATTTTCCTCCAACTCCATCAATCAGTTACAGGAAGTTCAAGCAAGTCTGGTAACTACCAGTGAGATTTACAGCACAATACTATGCAAGTCTACTCAGAAGTAAGTCCCATTAATGAGACTTACTCCCAGGTATGTATATGCATAGGATCGCAGCTCTATTGCCCAATCCAAAGTCAGTCCAATATTGGCATGACACCCATGGCGCCAATCACCCCGTCCTCCCAGCCCCAATGCTGGCAGCCAGGGGGGCGGGGCAAGAGAGTGGCCACCCCTGGAGGGATCCCCCCCCCCCGCCTGCCAGCCACTAAGAATGAGCAACACAACAACAGGCACCCTGCCAACCTTGGGAGACGGCCGCAGGAGACACACACATGACCCGACTCAAGGATGCCACAGCAACCCCCCCCCCCCACCTCCTGGGGCAGAATCCCTGCAATGAGAGTTGTGAGAGGACACGGTTGATACAACGTCTTGCCAGGGATGATGTGCGGGACGTGAGGCTGTTTGTGCAACGTGCCCCCTCTGTGCGCCAGGTGCCCTGGCTCCCGTCCCCAAAAGTGCCCCTTTGGGAGGCCAGAGAGGCGTAGTAGCCCCCTGCCGTGCGTCTGGTCATCTGAGCGGCAGTCTCCCTGGCAGGGGCTTCGGTGCTGGGGTGGGTGTGCAGAGATCTTTCCTGTCGTAGGAAAGTGGGTGGGGCGGGGGGGGAGGAGGTGCTGTTTCCCCCTCCCTGTTGTTCCCAATGGGGTTATTCCTACTTATGCCAGCTCTGTCACTGGCGTAGCATTTCTCCAGCGTCGGGGCATGTCTGTTGTCTGAAAGGGGGGGGTAGGGTATGCAGTACGTCGACTCTGCCTTGTGCCTCCGACGTCTCTCCCATGTCACGCCCCAATCCGTGTTTTGGCTTCTCCACCAGCAGAGTTGAAGAAGTCTAAGTGGCGCTTTCCCTCCCGGTGTCACGCTGGCTGGCATCCGTGGCGCATCTGTCAGTGGGCTTCTACACTGGTGGGGCTGTCGCTGCGCCGGTGGACGTGGATCTACGCTGACGCATCTTGAGGTTAGGACTGGGCTGTAAACCCGCCCCTGGAGCAGCATGGGCGGGGTGGTGGTGGCTTCATAGGGATGGTTTACACAGCCCAGTCCTTTTCACCCAGCAGTTAATCTGTGGAACTCCTTGCCACAGGCTGTGGTGATGGTACCTGGTCTGGACGCCTTTAAAAGGGGATTGGATAGATTAAAATGAACAAAGGTGCAGCTGGTTGCTGGAGGGAGTGTGGCTTGCAGTGCTAGATGAACTAGTTCAACCCTTGAGCACCCCCAGTACAGGGCATGGGGGGCCACACAGCGGTGCCACTGCCAGCCAGAAGGTGCCTGAGAAAGAAGGGGAGCCAGACCCCTCGCCACTGCCTCGCTCCTTCCTAGGAGGGCCTGTTCAGGGAATAGCCCCCCCCCCTTCTGGCCCACAGTATTATTCCTAGCCTTTGTCAGGACCCCCTTACATGCTCACTAGAAGAGAGAGGCCAATTCTGACTGGCAGCTTAGCCTCTGGCCTTTGCTTTTGATACCGGGGGGGGGGGGCTTGTTGATAGGGCCCCTGAGCAAGCGCAGAGTGCGTTTCTGTTGCCTCCAAGTAACTGCAGAGACTCTCTGTGAACCAAAGATTCAAGGTAACAAATTCCAGAGCCCCAAGCAGCCCCTCCCTCTTGCTAGAGATGAAGCCCTGGAAAAACCCAGTTCCCTTGGGAGGAGCCTCCAGGCTGGGCTGCTCTGGGGGGGGGGCCCTGGGGTCTCCCAGCCAGCATAGATCCTTTTTCAGCACCCAACCAAACGTTGACCCCCACACAACAAGGAACAGGGGCAGGGCACAAGACCAAGCCTAACTTTGCAACCCCCACCCCCCGTTTTCCATTCCTCTTCAGTTCTGTTTCCCTTCTGTGTTCTTTCCTCCCCAGGTCTTCTGCATCCATATTTGGGGTAGACACTAAGATGGGGGGTGGGGGGCAAAGCATTGTTTAGGCTTAGCAGAGGCCTGAGAGGACAAGAGAGTCTCTTGCCCAGCGTCATTGTCCTAGTTCTGCAGAAGCTCTTTGTTCCGACAGCCCGTGTCTTCGGGGTACAGGAGCAGCTTCCCTCCGAGCCTCTGGTCACCCCGCTACCCTGACAGCAGCCACAGCAGGCTTCCAACAGCCATGCTGGGAACGGGCCCCAAGGCCCAACACCCCACTACAGGTCTGTTTGAGCCAGGATGGGGCAGCACCGCCAGCCTGCTGTCCCGGCAGGCTGTCAACGTGGGGCTGGCTCCTTCCTTGGGCGAAACCCTCAGCCCCTTCCCGAAGGTCACAAGGCCACCCACTCCCGCGCCTGGCTTGTCAGATGCTCGGGGCAGGACGGTGCTGTATAGAAAAAGCTGGAGAAGTGGGGGGGCCTGTCCCGCACCTCCAAGCAGCACCCTTGCCTGCGATTGACGAGCCCGCCCCGCCCGCTCACCTGGAAGATGTCACTGGCACACTTCCGGCAGAGGTTGTGCTGGCAGGGCAGGATGACCACCGGCTTGGTGAACATCTCCAGGCAGATGGGGCAGATCAGCTGCTTCTCCAGGGTGTCCATGCTCTGCGAGGTTCCCAGCATTGGCTTGAAGCCCACTGCAAAGTTCATTCCCGCGGCACCAGTGCTGACCCCACACACACCAGTGGGTCGATGGCCTGGCCTTGGCCGCACTCCTCTGGCTCCCTTCAATGCGCTCTCTCTCGCTCTGGCTCCCAAAGGCTTCGGCTGCTCTGGAGTCTGGTGGACCGTCCGCCCCTGTCCTGGGCCCACAAGGCTATTTTTAGGGGCAGGCCTGGGTCACATGATCCCATGGAATCTCAGCTTCCATTTTTGTCCTGGCGTGGGGGGGGGGAGGACAGCAGCTGTCAGCAACATCGGGTGATGCTTAGTCACTATTCCCCAACAGGGTGATGAGACGACACCTTCCGAAGATGGCTGGGGGGGGGGGGGTGAAGACTGGCTAGTGGGGCGTCCCAGCAGCAAGAGCATGTGGGTCTTCACGGCCTTAAACCACAGATCCAGCCCTCTTTTTTCCACATTCTGAATCAGAGCTCAGCCGTGTAAGCAGCTCTCTCTTTTTCAAACTGGATTTCAATGTTGGAAACACCAAGACTGCATTCAAAAAATGAAAACATTGGGAGTGACTTTTGGAGTACAGCAAGGGAGGGCTTCACATTGTGTAGTAGGGAACACAAGCGTGCGTGTGTGCGTGCTTCATGTGGGCAACTGTTTGGAAGTTTCAACCAATGCAGCTGTAGGAGAAATATGGGGTGGGGGTGTTTGTGCCTCTAGGGCAGTGATGGTGAACCATTTGGGCTTGGTGTGTCAAAAGTTTTGAAGATGCCTAACTTGACCCTGCTGGTGTGTTGCCCCCCTCCTTACTTTTAATAGTACTTTGACTATTGCTACTTTTAATAGTAATTTTGAATTGAATTGAACTGAAAACAAATATTGCATTTTATTGAAACTACAATACATTGCATTACTGAAAACTACGGTACATTGCATTTTATTTAACATCAATTAGCTACTTTTTTGTTGCTGAGTTTTACTAGATAATAAAAGAGGTCTTCCAAAGATCTCTGCCCTAAATGTTCAAGACAAGCCTGTAAAACGTTTACAAAAATGTAAGGTGTGTCGGGGCCCTGGGGGAAATGCTGGCGTGTCACCCAAAATGACACACGTGTCATAGGTTCGCCATCAGGGCTCTAGGGCCTAGGCCAGTGATGGCAAACCATTTGGGGTTCGTGAGTCAAAATTTTTGAAAATGCCTAACTTGACTCTGCTGGTGTGTCTCCCCCCCCCCCCATAACTTTTAATAGTACTTTGACTATTGCTACTTTTAAAAGCAATTTTGAATTGAACTGAAAACTATAGAACACATTGCATTTTATTGAACATCAATTAGTGACTTTTTTTGTTGCTGAGTTTTACTAGATAATAATTGGAAAGAGGTCTGCCAAAATCCCTGTCCTAAACGTTCAAGAGAAGCCTGTAAAACCTGCGAAAGTTTAAGGTGTGTTGGGGCCCTGGGGAAAACACTGACGTGTCACCCAAAATGACCTCGCGTGTCATAGGTTCGCCATCACGGGCCTAGGCAATGGTTGGAAGATAAGCACTCCCCAAACCCAGATAGCACAACAACCGCCTGATTCTCACCGTGTTTAGAAACGCTGGCCCTCTGCATCCTCTGCTGGCAACATTTAGTTGTTCTAAGAACTCTGGCCTTTCGAATAAACCCTAACCCTAACCCAGTGCTTCTCAATTTTTTTCTCTCATGCCCCCCCCTATGAAGAAGAAAAAATTTCGCGCCCCCCTAATATAACTAATGCAATGTAACTAATGTAAAGGGGGGCTCGTTGCAATAGTTAGTGTGTCTGCTTTGCGCCACTTATCTTGATTGTAGGAGCCTCCAGCGACGATCTAGTTCACCGACAATCTCTTCCGGGGAGCAGATCGTTCCTCTGCTCTCCGGCGCGAACTCTGTAACGCGCCTAGGAGCGCTTTGCAGAGTTCACGCATGCGCAAGACGACGATGTTGCCAATCGTCGTCTTGCGCATGCGTGATTCACAGCGTGAACTCTGCAGAGCGCTCCTAGGCGCGTTACAGAGTTCGCGCCGGGGAGCAGAGGAACGATCTGCTCCCCGGAAGAGATCGTCGATGAACTAGATCGTCGCTGGTCGGAGGCTCCTACAATCAAGATAAGTGGCGCAAAGCAGACACACTAACTATTGCAACGAGCCCCCCTTTACGGAGCCTCGCGCCCCCCCGGGGGGCGCGCCCCACTATTTGAGAACCGCTGCCCTAACCCAATATGCAGTGTGGCAAACAACACATTTCACATCAAAACCCCCCCCCCACACACACCTTAAGAAGAGCCCGGCTGCTGGATCCGGGCCCATCTAGTCCAGCTCCCTGTATCTCACAGGGGCCATGCCCAGCTTCCCAGGCCTCAGAAGGGCTCCATAAGGCACTTCTGGTTTTCGGCAAAAAACAGACATGTCATTTGGAGGCCTCCAGGACACTCCCTGGAGGTGTGGTACTCCCTGGAGTACCCCTGGGGCCCCCTTAGCTACGGCAGAGCTGCTGGATCTGGCTAAAGGCCCCTCTACTCCAGCTTCCTGTATCTCACAGTGGTCCCACCAGATGCCTCAGGGAGCATGCAAGACAACAAGATACCTGTATCCTTTCATCCCCCCCCCCCCTGCATCTGGCGTTCAGAGATAGCCTACCTCTAAAACCCAGAGGTTGCATATAGTCGTCATGGCTTGTAACCTGTGGACTTTTCCTCCATCAATCTGTCCAAACCCTGTTTAAAGGCATCCAGGCCAGGTGCCAACACAAACATCCTGTGGCAAGGAGTTCCACAGGTTAACCATGTGCTGAGTAATTTATACCAGTAAGCCTGATATTTGCATGTTTTGTGTAATTGGCTAGCTGTAGTAACCGATGTGATCATGTACGAGGAGCACTGGTACTATGCTGGTACAGATATAATACATGTTTCACACAGGGAAGGAACCATATACAGCACCCTGAGGTCCTTGGAGGAAAGAGCCGGACCTGCAGTTGTGTCCCACCCTGCTTCTAAATTCTGCTGTGTCCTTGCTTGGCTGCACCAGAACCTCTCCACCCTCCTCCCATAGGAGTCTGGACCAGATGCCCCTCCCCAGGGGTCCGTCTAATGCTGCTTTCAGTTACACCCCGAGTATGCGCTTGGGCACTCCGGGCTGGCCTGGTTCTCAGCCTGCCCGCAAGCAGGTGTGTGGCAGAGGTTGGGTGCGCCTGCGTGCTCGTCCTTGTCCTGTGGTGAACAGAGCGGAGATCCACGGCGGGGGGGGGGGGGGCTTTGCACAGCCTGCTGCTCTGGGCAGGGGGTGGGGTGACCCTTGCCCAGAGAGCTGGCCAAGACAGCAGGAGCGACTCCCAAAAGGGTCCGCAGCACAGACTTGTACGGGGGGCGGCGGCGGCGGGGGTCATCGTGGCAGCCGTTCCCTCGGGCCCCTGCTGGTGAGGAACGTGCTGCCTCCACGGCTGCCTCCAGGGTGCTCCCCTCCTCAAGATCATCACCACAGAGCGCTCAGGGCAAACGTGACATGTTTAGCGACAGTGAACCGCATTTGCCATGTGGGGGCCTATCCCCCCCCCCCCCGGAGAGGTCCTTCTGGGGCGCTTCAGTCTTGCCTTGGTTTTCAGCAGCCTAAATCATCAGCAAACTTCGCCACCACCGCACTGTTTACCCCCAAACCCAGATCAATTATGAACAAACTACCCTTCTTCCTTCCTCTGCGAGAATGTTCTTGCTGTTACCTGCCTCCGGCTCATCCAGAGAGCTGTCCTCTCATTCCACCACTGCGCAGCTGACCCAGGAGCCGTTGGTGCGGGACTCTCTCCAAAGCTTTGTCACCGTCCAAGCTGCCGACGACGTCCATTGGATTCCCTCCATCACTCACATGCCTGTGGACCCTCCCAAGAGCTCTAGGAGGCGAGTCCTTTACCGAAACCGGGCGACTTCTTGGAAATGCTTCACCATTTTATTTGTAAGGATGCCTTCCATTCGTTGACTCAGAAGAGACAGGAAGTGGCCCAGCTTATACTGGATCCCTTTTTAAATAGCCTGACACGGGTCAGCTGTCAGCCCCTCTGAAAACTAGACAGGAATGGAACAACGAACCCGTCCCTCTGGCCTGCAATGGACTCCTGTGGCTGGCAAAGGAACACAGGCCCTCTTTGGCTCCCTGACCCAAGAGCTGCAGAGGACTCCGCCTGGGGGACTTTCAGCATGCAAAACAAAAGGCTGCGTGTGCCCCCTCCCCCTGCAGGGGGACGGCGTGAAGATCAAGCAGATGCCCCCCCTACCAGTAAAAGAGCCCAGGCCACCCCAACAGCCAGCAGGGCAGACTTCTCGGGGCCTGCAGGACCCCCCCCCCCCCCCGGCCTGGAAGTCGACAGCAGAAGAGTCTCTCGTTCCTTTATAAGTCTTTAATTTTGCTGATAAAACCCTGACAAAAGTTCTCCTCACAGTGTGAAAAACCAGACTTTCCCCTGGCTGCTCCACAGAACGGGAGACAAGGGAGCAGAGACGCCTGGCTCCCAGCTGAAGCAGCACACCTGCGGGCGGGAGGGAGGGCCAGGCCCGGACAGCCTGCCGCCACCTTCACATGCAGTTTGGCACCACCAGTGCCCAGAGCAGGACTGGGCAGCATTCGCTCCAGGGGAGGCACCCCAGGGGGGGAGGGAGGCCGGCAGGCCACACTCCCTTCTCCCACCTCCGTGGGAGGGGGGAGAGCCGGCCCCTGCTTCCTACCGACACCCACCCACCCACCCACCCCAGAGGAGGAAGGACACTGGCCAGGAACTGGAGAGCCCCTCCGGCCACTTGCAGGGCTGGTCGGCTCTCTTCAGCCCAGCATCACGCTCATCTCCTCCACTGAGCCCAGCGTCCGGCGAGGTCTGGGCTGGGCCGAGGTTGCAGTCCCTGAGTTCTACGTTGCTGTCCAACGGCAGGGGGGAAAAGGTGCCGAGATAGTTATTGGAGGCAAGAGCCCCAGGACATCTCAGTTCAGGGGGGGGGGCTCCGAGGGCCCAGAGTTGAGGCGTCGGCCTCATTCAGTAACCTGGGCCCAGGGTGGTCTCTGGAACGGCTGCAGAAGTTGGGGACTGTGCTGTGACTGGCATCCAGAACCCTAATAATGGGGAGAGAAAGACAGGGTGAGCTGGGCTGGGCTGGGCTGGCAGAAGCCCACCAGGCTGCCTGAGCAAGGAGCGGGCCGAGTACAGGACTCAAGTCGCCACGCTGGCAGCTGGGGGCAGAGCAGAGTAGGCCCTGCCATCCCAGGGGGCTTCTCCAGAGCAGAGCAGCACCGGGCCCCCACTCACTCCTGCAGCCGCTGCCTGAAAGGAAGACACGGTCCCAGCCACACGCCCTTGCTGGAGAGCCAGCGGCACCATGCAACACCCGGGAAACGACGAGAGCCCCGTGCCAGCGCCGGGCCGACCCAACCTGCCCCCCGTCCGTCCTTTGCTCCTCACCGGACCACTGCACGGCCTCAGGGAGCGCCTGTGCAAACATGCTCTCAAGCTACAATCCTGAGAGAGGGGGTCGGGTCTTGGGGTCTGCCCCCCCCCCACAGACCACTGGTGTCCCACACCTGCTTGGTGTGGAGCTGGTCTGCATCCCAGCCAGTGGTCTGCCATGCTCCAGATGGGTGCAGGTTGCTGAGCAGCTCCACTTGAAACTGGAAGAAGGGGCAAGACTTCCTAGCAGACCCTAAAGCACTTAACACAGCAATCGTGCCCCCCCCCCAAGACAAGGGGTCCCGCTCAGCTTACGGGGTCAGGGCTTGGAAGACCGGGTCTGCTCTGTGCTGTGCAGTGAGGCGCTGGGGGTGGGCTGCATCTGGATGGGACCTGAGGAGGAGAAACAAAGCCAGTGCCAGAGGGGGGCCAAAGTCAGCTCAAGACAGAATCCGAGAAGGGTCAAGCTGGACTAGATGACCTCCTAGCCCCCCTTCCAACCACCTGCTCAGTGCGAGCGACTGCTACAACCTCCCTGGCAGCCTCTTCCTGAACCCTTGAAGGACGGAGAGCCCCCGAGGCCGGGGTTCTTGCAGTCAGGAAATTCCCCCTCATGTCTCGCCTGAGTCTGCTCCTGTGGCTTCGACCCCTAGCTCTAGCCCTACCCTCCTGGGCCCCATTCCCCGCCCCACTCCAGCTTCTGCAATATGTAAAAGTTCATATTTGCCTTCCCAGGTCCCGTCTCAGGCATTCACGCTTGCCCTGTTTCCCATTCTCAGTGGAAGTCTCCTTTGTTCCTACTACGTGAAACAGCCTCAGGGAGGGAGACTGGCCACTGGCTTGGGTGCGTTTTGGCAACCTCTCCGGCCTGTCCCAGACATGCAGGACAGGTCATATCCCGTCGGCACACTGCAGCCGTTGTCCCTCTCAGGAGGGAAGCCCCCCACCGCCTCCCTCCTTGGGAGGGAGACGGGGTTCCTGCCATCCATGGGCGAGGGGGTCTCTTCCTCCCTGGTTCGCAGACATGGGGCGGCGGTGGCGGCAGCAATACTTGTGCAGACAGGCAGCTCCCTCCACTGGCTGCTCCGCTCGGCAGGCGCTTTCAATGGGGCCTCCTCCTCCTCCTCAGCAGCCAGCCCTCCTCCTTTCAAGGACAGGGTCGTCTGCCTTGTCCAAGAACTCCTCATCCTGCCTAGCGAGTCGTTGTGTGGAAAGCCAGGCCGCCTCCCGCCCTTCTCCAACTGGCACTTGCCCCCGGTGCGGTCCGTGCCCTCCTCCAGCAGGACCACGAGGAGGTGGCCAGTACCCTTCTCTTGGGGCTACAGACACACACACCCCTCCCCGCTTGTTTTCTGTGGACTCAGGGCTGCAGCCGATCTTGGCTGCCAGCAGCTGCGCCCCCAGACTCCCCTGCCCAGCCTCTCCCCCCCAGCTCATGTGCCCCTCCAGGGGCCAGAAATCACAGGGTGCGGGCACTGGGGAGGAGCGTCACCAGACCACCGCCCCAATTCTCACCTCCATCTTCGGCACGGATCTGGGCCTCCAGGTCTTCGGGGTTGACGTACTTGTAGGACTCCTCCTCCTCAGGAGGGCGGCACTTCCCACAACAGAAGCAGCAGCAGCAGCAGCAACAGCAGCAGGTGAGGAGGCTGCAGCACACCATCAGCGGCTGGAGACAGGGGAGAGGCCAACAACTCAGCAGGCAGCCGAGGCCACGCCCCCCCCAGGTCCACCGGGCTGGGCCCCCACCTACCTTAAACCACCACTTGGCCATCAGGAAGTAGTACTTGACACTCTCCTCGCCAAACTGCTCCGAGACGTAGAGGCCCATGGAGCCATATTCGTCATAGATCCGCCGCTTTGCCTCGTCG
This sequence comes from Plestiodon gilberti rubricaudatus, assembly GCA_026170595.1. Classification (NCBI taxonomy): domain Eukaryota; kingdom Metazoa; phylum Chordata; class Lepidosauria; order Squamata; family Scincidae; genus Plestiodon; species Plestiodon gilberti. The sequence goes on along the minus strand of JANXHW010000001.1, from coordinate 436,053 downwards.
CCCAGGGTGGTGTTGGCATTGTTGATCTCCTTGAACTTCTCGGCAGCCTCTGGGTTATCGGGGTTCTTGTCTGGGTGGTACTTCAGAGCCAGCTTTCTGAGTGGGGAAGGAGAGGAAACACTCTTCCTTCCACCCCGCACCAGACACCTGCAGTGCCCCAATTCAGACCAACCCTTTCCAGGCCCATCTCCTGCTGGCACCCGCCTGGGCCGGCCCCAGTGCTCAGGAGCCCGCCTCAAGTGGAGGATGGGGGGACAGCTGGGGGGGCACGTCCCACTGCGGGCACAAGGCCATTCCTCCTTGCTCTCCTGCAGAGAAGGGGAGGCCACAGGGCTGGAGAAGGAGGAGGGGCTCTGCCACCCTCACAGTCCTCTTCTCCCCCACTTCCCTTCCAAGTGGGAGGACAACTGCTGAGAATGGGGCCTGCTCTGTCCTCCAGTAGCTCCACCACCACCACAACCCTCTTTCGGATTCTCTTCTTCTAAACAGGCTGGGAGGGTCTCGGTCTTTGGCTCTCTCTGCCTGCCCAGCCTTTCAGAGAGCTGGGGAAAGGGTGGGATGCCATGGCCGTGGGGACGAGGTGGGGCAGACGTGCAGAGCAGCAAGGCCAGCCCAGCTCAGTGGCAGCAGCCCCCAACCAAGCGGCACGTGGCAGGGGATGAGGGGAAGAGGCGCCACTGCCGGCAGACAAGCCCAGGCTGGAGGGAATGACAGTCTGACTCGGGGTCGGGCTGCGACCCCCTCTTCACACAAGCACGACTCCGGCAGCAGGACATGCAACACAGGGAAACTATTTCTCTGCCCTAGAAAACGTTCTCCCAGGGGTCCAGAAATCCAGACGTCTGGGCATGGAGGGCTCATCGTAAACTCCATGGGGAACTGGACCCCCCCCCCCCGGGGAGCATTTCATCTCCGCTGATGGGTGGGCAGGCAGGCTGTAAGCCAGAGTGGCTTGAACCGGGCGCTCCCTGAGGGGGCCAGGCAGGAAAGGTGGGTCAAGACAAGCTCGGTCCTGTGACTCATCTCATGCAGTACACAAGGGGAGCCTTTCTTGTCTGTCTCTGCTCATCACGGGGAGGGGCAAAGCAGACGCCAGGCAGCCTCCAAGCTTCCCAGAGCCCCTCCACTGCCCAGACCCTCTCAGGCAGCAGCAGCAGCAGCTCTCAGCGCTGGCGGCTTCTCTTTTCTCAACCTGACAGACAGGAGCCCCTCCTCAAGAAAGACCCACCTTGGCACGACCCCCTTGTCTACACCAGATTACGACTGGCAGCGCAATCCTACCTAAACCCCTGCACGGCGATGCTAAGGTGCTGGTGCGGGCTACGCTGCATCCTGCGGGGGATTTTCGGCTGCTGGAGGTCTCCTCGGGGTCAAGGGAATTTGTCCCCTTGTCCTGGGGTAAGCCCCAGCAGGTCAACCCGGACCTGCGCCAGCGACAGTCTGCATTGATCCGTGCAGTGGATCAGGCCCAGGAAGGGGAGTTGGATACAGTGCACCAACCCCGTCCTGCCCCTGCCCCGTTCAACACCCTCCACAGCACTGGACTGACCTGCTCCAGCGGACTGCCAGCCTTCCAGTCGGCACACCTGGCCTTGTGTGGTTGCAAAGTGCGAGACGGTGCTTTCACCCTCCCTGTGTTGCCTCTACAGCAGCTGCTCCAAAGTCCCCACCACCACTTTTGTCTTGGACAGCAAAAATACTGGAGGGGCAATTTTGTGTGCAGGTGCTCCCCCCCCCCCACCTCACTGAGGTGTCAGCAGCAGCTTCTGCTCCGTTACAAGCACTACATTACAAACCCGTGCGAGCCATATGTGATGCCTCTCGCTCCTTGACGCCAGAAACACAGTCACCACAGCTCCAGCAGAGGAATGCAGGGCTGGAAAAGGGCAACCAGGGGGGCTGGCTGGGACACCTTCCTTAGGAGGAGAGGCAACAGTAGCCCGGGCTTGTCAGCTCGCAAAGAAGTGGAGGGAGGGCAGGGACAGGACTGAGGCTGCAATCCTATGCACATTTTCCTGGGAGTAAGCCCCATTGAACACAAGAGAACTTGCATTACATGCATGCATCCATGCATAGGATTGCACTGCCAGACTTGCAAAATGATGCATTCCCCCCCCCCCCCCCCGTCTAGGACCAGGCGAGGTCATCCAATAACACTGACTGGCAGGAGGCTCAGGATGGCCAAAGAGAGGGGCTTCTCACAGAGCACAATTCATGTGTGGAACTCATTGCCACAAGATGCTATGCTGTCCACTAGCTTGGGTGGCTATCAAAGGAAACTGGGCAAAATCCATGGAGGTCTATGGACAGTCCTAGTCAGGACAGCTACACGCGATCTTCAGGTTCAGCAGCAGTCGGCCTCCCAATCCTGGTTGCAGCAGGGGAGCAATGGCAGGAGAGGGGCAGGACTTCCTCTCCTGCTGCTGGAGGGCTTCCCACTGGGCCAGCTGGTGGGCCACTCACTGCAGGAAAGAAGAGGCTGAACTGGCCCAGTGGGCTCCGAGGCCAGTCTGGGCAGCAGACCTTTTCAAGCCACCTAGTTCCTCTGGGGAGCTCCTTCACTTCACTCCTGCAGAAAGTTTCTGCACAATGTCCCGTACATCCCCGCACACAGCAAAGGTTTGGGGCCGAGAGCAGAGGCAGGGGCAAGGAATGAGTTAACAGTTGTGGTGGGTGTGGTTTTTTGTGCAACACACAAATGCAACGGGACAGAGAAAGTCCCTCTCTTTCACACCCACCCCAGCTTGAGACAGTGCCTGCAATGCCAGCGGGGCTGTTGGAGAGGTGGGCCAGGGAGCGAGGGAGGGGCGGGCGGGCGGGCGACAAGGGTCTGGGCCGGGCCAGGGAGTCTCACGGGGCGAAGCCAAGGGGGCGCAGCGAGAGAAGCGTGGGGCCGAGAACAGAGCCCGAGGGACCCCAACCGGGGGGGGCTCCCCCCCCGTCCTGAAGGCAGCTTAGGCAGTAAGAGTCTCACGGGGCGAAGCCAAGAAGGGAGTCGAGCAGCAGCACCGACGACGAGGAAGCCGAGAAGAAGAGGGGCCCCGGCGGCGGCGGGGCAGTGAAGAAGAAGACCCTCTTCCGAGGGCGGGCGGGCGGGCGGGCGGGCGGGCGGGGAGGAGCACCGGGGCCGAGCAGCGAGCGCGGCCGGGAAGCGCCGTGGCCGGTGGGTGGGTGGGTGGGTGGGTGGGGCGGCGAAGGGCCCCCCGCCTGCTGCCTACCTGTAGGCCTTCTTGACGTCCTCCGCGGAGGCTCCCTTCTCCAGCCCCAGCACGCGGTACAGGCTCTCCCCGGCGCGCGACATCTTCCGCTGCGGCCGCCCCGCCTCCGCCATGGCGCCCTAGGTCGGTCAAGCAAGCGGCACACAAGCAGGAGGGTCAGCGCCGCCGGGCGACCGCGGGGACGGGGGGGGGGGGGCGGCGGCATCGCGGGGGACGGGACGCCGCCGCCCTGTAGGGCCCGCCCGGGACTGAGGCCTCCCCGTCCGGGCCGCCCTGGGCAAGCCGGGCGCCCTGCAGCCCCTCCCGCCGAGCCCCCTCCCGCGTGACGTCGCCCGCAGCCCCCGCGCCCTCCACCAACCGGCGTCGTCTCTCGGCCGCTTCCTGGAGAGCCCCGCAAGACGCGGCTCCGAGTGCGCAGGCGCCGAAGTGCTCCTCCCTATCCGCATGCGCAGTGGTGCCACCAAGCGCCGTAGAAAAGGACCCGGGCGGCCAGCGCCACTTCCGGGCTCGGGGGGGGGGCGGGGCGCGTAGCCACGGACCGGGGGCGCGTGGGAAGGCGGCGGCGGCGAGGTTTCACGATGCCCATCAAGGGTGCAGCACAACCAAGCCCAACGCCTGGACCCCTTTACCCCGCCAGCATCTAACGCAGCCGTTGAAAGCAAAGCAGCCTCTGGTTCGTTCAGCCGCGAAGAGCGCGGCGCCCCGTCGGGCTGGGAATTGTTGTTCTTATGAATTGTGACGACGGCGACGATGGCTCGTCTTTCTTCTTGGAGGAAACACTCCTCGTCTTGGCAGTTGAGGTCAGCGGCGCCACGTCTCCCAGCGAGACAGACAGGACAGGGGGCGGCGGACTTGATGCGGCTTGGATCCATCCACCTCGTCGCCCCCAAGAGGGGGGGAACGTCACCAGCTGCCCTTCGCAGAAGGCAGCCCCCCCTTCACGCCTTGCATTGCAATAGGGCTGCACTCACTCGCTCAAGCTCTGGTCCACTGGTGTCACGAGGTCTGCTGTCACCCGGTGCAGTAACTCATGGTGCCACCCCATTAACTTTATTATTTTAACATATAACAGGCCAGGTCACCCAACAAATCAGTAACCAACAAAAACCCATGGCCAGCTTGAGGACACTCACCTAACTGAATAAGAGCCCTAGTTAATAAAACTAAGATCATAGCATCTGGTCCCATCAATTCCTGGCAAATAGAAGGGGCAGAAATGGAAGCAGTAACAGATTTTACTTTTTGGGGCTCCAAGATCACTGCAGACAGAGACAGCAGCCATGAAATTAGAAGAAGACGCTTTACTCCTTGGAAGGAAAGCTATGGCAAACTTAGACAGCATAATAAAAAGCAGAGATATCACCATGCCAACAAAAGTTCGTATTGTCAGGGCGATGGTGTTCCCAGTAGCAATGTATGGTTGCGAGAGTTGGACCATAAGGAAGGCTGAGCGCCGAAGAATAGATGCTTTCGAACTGTGGTGCTGGAGAAGACTCCTGAGAGTCCCTTGGACTGCTAGGAGATCAAATCAGTCAATCCTAAATGAAATCAACCCTGACTGTTCACTGGAATGACAGGTACTGAGGCTGAAACTCAAATATTTGGGCCACCTAAGTTCCCAAATTGGGAGGCGCGGCTCTTAAGGGAGTTGCAGAAACCAGCCAGGGGAGCCGTGGAGTACCACGGAATCTTCTCGGAAAACAGTGCAATGCCAATTAGCAGGCACCAACATAAATGGAGAGCCGCAGGTTGAAAAAGTTTGGGAAACACTGTGCTAATGAGTTCTGAGCTATCTGTGACAGATCAGGAGAGAGATCTGTCAATGAAAGTGTTGACCCAGTGTGTGGCGGCTGTGAAGAAGGCCAACTCCATGCTTGGGATCATTAAAAAAGGATTGAGAATAAAATGGCCGATATTATGCCATTGTACAAATCGATGGTAAGGCCACATCTGGAGTATTGCATCCAGTTCTGGTCACCGCATCTCAAAAAGGATATAGTGGAACTGGAAAAGGTGCAGAAGAGAGCAACCAAAATGATTAGTGGGCTGGGGCATCTCCCTTATAAGGAAAGACTACAGCGTTTGGGGCTCTTCAGTATAGAAAAAAGGCGCCTGAGTGGGGACATGATTGAGATGTATAAAATTATGCATGGGATAGAGAAAGAGGATAGAGGGAAGTTCTTTTCCCTCTCGCACAATACCAGAACCAGGAGACATCCACTAAATTTAGAAGCGGGGGAATTAGAAAAAAGAAAATATTTCTCTAACCAGTTTGTTGAACTCCATGCCACAGGATGTGGTGATGGCACCTGGCCTAGATGCCTTTCAAAGGGGATTAGACAGATTCATGGAGGAAAAGTCCATCACAGGTTACAAGCCATGATGGGGATAAGCAATCTCCTGGTCTTTAATGCCCGATGCAAGGGAGTAGCGACAGGATACAGGTACCTTGTTGACTTGTATGCTCCTTGAGGCCTCTGGTGGGGCCACTGTGAGTTGCAGGAAGCTGGACTAGGTGGGCTCTTAGCCCTTGGCCTGATCCAGCAGCCAGGCTCTTCTGAGGTTCTGATGTTAACACATGGCACCCCTGGGTGCCGTGACCCCACCATCAGCAGAATGACAATGCCCCCACTGTGGCCAGGCCCAAAGCGAGCCAATTCATCCACACTGACATACACACAAAGCTGGTGTGTGTGTGTGTGTGTGTGTGTAGCACCTGCCCGCTCCACCCAAGCCCTTGCTTGCTCTTGGCCAGCAGACAGACATTCTCCCTCTCTCTGCCTGTCACTTCCTGCAGCTGGGCAAGCTGGCTGGGTCCACAACCCTGCAGCACAGAAGCAACAGTGCGTGGAGGAGAGCGAGCTTCAGCCAGGGTGGTGGTGGGCAGAAGTAGCCGGCCATTGGAAGGCGAAGGCCAGAGATAAGCCAGACTGTGAGGGCCGTCACGTCACCACCTGGAATGAAGACGTTCTATGAAAGATTAGGACTTTGTATTGTAAACCTCCCTTCCGGGGTTAGAATTGCCTGCCTACGTACACTGCCTTGAATTAAAAGTCAGAGGAGAAATCCGATGACCAAGAACGGCAGTATATAAGTGCCATTATTATTATTATTGCTGCCACAGTGAACAACACTGGCAGCTGGGTAGGGAGCTAACAGGTCAGCCAGGCAATGCTAAGGGAGACGGGGGGTGCCCATGGCCCCTGCAACAGTCCCCCTGCACCACTCCGACACCATGGCCCTCCTCCCCGTCTCCTCCAGCGGGGGAGCACAGTCAGGCCTTGAAGCTGTGGCCTCTTGTCCATGGGCCCCCTGGCGCAGGGGTCACCCATGGAAGGCACAGGAGATGCTCCGCCCCCGCGAACCACCACCCAGAAAAGCAACATGCGAGTCGCTCAAGGTCTTTATTCTCGTGTACAGAAGCAAGGACGGCCGCCATGTACAGTACTGAGAAAGAGCAGGCGGTGGGGGCAGGCCAGCCCCACGTCCAGACCCACCCAGCCACCTGCACAGAGGGTCCGGGTGTGCTCCCGCCCCGCCCCGCCCCGCCCCGCGGCAATGCGGCGGTTAAGGGCAGCAGCGGCACACAGGTCTGGCGCCGTTGCCTCTGGTGTGCGGTCCCCTCTTGCCTCCCTCTGTGGTCTGTGGTCCTGACCGGGCCTGTGCAGCCCTTCCTTTGCTCCCGCCTCCCAGACAGCCCAGAGCCAAGCCCAGAGGCTTGCTTCCAGGGCTGGTTCCCGCAAGCAGCATTCCTGCTGTAGGGCAGCAGTGCTGGCTGAAGCCAAGTCACAGCGGGTGCTTGTGCGGCGAGGAAAGGGCTGGAATCGAGCCAGCCCTACTGGGACTGAGAGGGGTCAGGAGTTTGGAGGGAGCAGCAGGCCCCAGCTGCTGCAGAGGAGGTGCAAGTCAGCTGGGCGCCCCCAAGAGGCAAGGCCCTGCCCTGCAGGGACCAGCTCAGCAGTCCAGGCTGTCGCTCTCGGGCCAGGACACGCTGCCATCAGTGCCAAAGTACCTGTCGCCAAAGTTACCTGGGAGAGAAAAGCACCGTGAGCGCACTGGCCAGAAGCACAGCCAAGGAAGCAGCAGGCCCCCCCAGGACGGTCGCCCGTCTCCCCAGGACGTCTGCTGCCTCCCTCCATCTGAAAGATGCCGCCAGGCCTGGCTGGCCAGCGTGCACACCTCCCAGCCCCCCCCCCCCCGCGGGCCTGCTTACCAATGCCAGGGATGATGTGGAAGTCCTCGTTGACCCTCTTGTCCACAGCCGTGGTGATGATGTGCACGCGTGGAAAGGCATAGGCCACGGAATGAACCCCCATCTCAGCCATCAGCAGCGAGAGCAGGAAGATCTTGTCCTCCTGCACATCATGGTCCTGGGGAAGAGCAGGCAGGTGGAAGCCCTCAAACTCATCGTGGTGGCCTGACCACACACAGCCACGCAGCCCCCAACCTTGGGAGACGCTCAGTCCCTCCTGCCTGCCTGCCTTCACACACAGCCCAGATCCCCCCCGCCCCGCCCGAAACAGGGTCACCACCTACCAGCAACACCCGCACCGCCATCATGGCAGCAGCCCCTGTGGAGACCGTGCTGTCCATCAGGATGACATAGTCCTCACTGATCTCCTTCGGGAGCCGGAGGTAGTGCAGCTGGGCAGAGGAGGGAGGGAGGGAGGGACAGAGACCACGTGACCCTCTCGCACTAGCTGCAGGATGCCCGCCTCCCTCCCCCTAGACCCGGTCCCCCCTCTCCACCTCTGGCTCCCCTGTGTCATGGTTGGTCTGGATGAGGATTTTGCCCAGACGGATGTCCTTGCACACAGCGGTGAGGGCTTGCTCCATGGTCTCGCCCGCGCGTAGAATGGAGACGCCAGTGATCTGGGCAGGGAGAAAGCAGCGGCCATGTCTCGGTGGGCAAGCCTCGTTCAGCTCCGGGCACGCATGCACGCAAGCCCCCCCCCGCCCCCGCGCAAGGCTCTCTGGTGTCCAAACTCCATGTGCCAGCTCCCCCAGGCCCCATCTCCAGCAATGCAGCAGCAGGCTGGGCCCTTCCGTCAGGCCAGCCTCTCTCTGTCCAGCCCGTGCCCGGCTCTCGCTCCGCCCGGCTCCCCACAGAGCCCAAGGCAACAGGGACGACAGCTCAGCAGACAGAGGAGACCGGACTGTGGGGCTGGGGAGGCCCCCCTCCCTCGCAGACGGAGCAACCCTGGGCCTGCCTTGCTCGCTCGCTCGCTCGCTCGCAGCTTCAGACCACCCAGGGAAGGGGGGGCCTCACCCGCTGCCTGTGGAAGCGCTTGCCCTCGTAAACCGTCCCCTGCGGCGTCTCGACGGTCACCGGCTGGAAAGTCAAAGAGGGAGCAGCAGGTATGGCGAAGAAGGGACTGAAGGAGGCGGGAGCCGCTGCTGGAGCCGCCGCCGGGGGGGCAGGCCAAGAGTCCCTCGAGGCCCCCAGAGCGGCTGGGCCCAGGCAGGGACGGGGGGGGGCGGGCCCAGACCTTGAGCGGCAAGAAGGACAGGGCGTGCTCAATCAGGAGGCGCATCAGGCGCTTGGAGTAGAAGATGAACTCGTCCCTGCTGGTCTCCTTGTTCCTGTGGGGCCAGCAGAGGGGTCAGACTGGCTGGGGCCCGGGGGGGGCGTCCCTGAGTACCAATCTGCCCATTCCCTCCTGGCGGCCCAAGCGAGGAGGCTGCCTCCCACGGACGGGACCCCAGCCCAGCCCGTACCTGATGATGGTGTGCATCCCGCGGACCTGGGGTGTGCTCTGCAGGACGCTCAGGGTCTTGGGCAGGGGCTGCCCCTGGTGGGCCGAGGCCAAGGTCGCTCTGTGCAAGGGGGGGTGCGAGGAAGAGGCAGGGTCATCCACCGGCCCAAGGCGACAGCAGCCCTGCATGCACGACACCCCCTCCTGCCCCCTCCCCCCCTCCCAGGGGCAAAGTAGGCTCTCGGGCCCCCTGGCAGCAGGATCCGCTCCGACAGTGCTGGCAGCCTGAATTCCCCCCCCCCCCCAAGGGCACCTGGCCAGGTTCGTCCTCCTCCTCACCACCACCGGGACGGAACGGAGATGGGAGGGCTTGACCGCCTCCGCTGCGTCCGTCTGGCACTCCTAGGCTGCTCACAGGGGGAGGGGGGCTGGTGCCTTTGGCCACAGGTCAGGCACACCTCTGTCCTTCGTCCCCCTCCCCCACACTGATGCCTGGAAAGAGACCTTGGCCCTGCCCAGCCCCCTCCCACGCCAAGCACCACACATGGGGAGGGGAAGGAGAGCAAGCGTCCTCACGTCTGCCAGCGCAGCTCCCTCTGGTGGAGACGCCAAGGCTCGGCACGGACAGAAGAGAGACAGACAGACAGACAGACAGAGGGCATTAGGAGGGGCAAGGAGGGAGCCACCGCCTGCCACAGACACACTAAAGCAGGGGGAATAGCTGGGACCCCAAGATCGCACTGCTCGCCACCTGCAGCTGAGAAGCCACCCCACAAGCCCCCTTTCTGGACCCCACTGGGAGGAGCGCCAGCCGGTACAGTCCCCGCAGCAGGCAGGCCAGCTCCCCTTCCACGTGGGGAAGGAAGAAGCAGGGACTGCCTGGCAGGCCTCCTTCCTCCCAGGAGCAGCTTGGACACCCAGTGCAAGCTCCCCTGGCCCAAGGAAGGCAGGCAGGCGGGCAGTGCTGCCCAGTCCGCAGAGAGAGCAAGCCCTTGTCCAGCAGACAGCATTTGGAATGTGTCAGGCCAGGACACCAGCTTCGCCCAAGGGACAACTGCTGCATGAAGCCGCCCAGCCCCTACCCTTCTGGTACTTCTTCCAAGCCATCCTGGAAGGGACCCCCCCCCCCCCCCCGGTGCTCCAGAACAGGCCAGCAGCCCCATCTCCACCCCTACCCCAGCTGCTCTCCCAGTGGCCGGCTAGCTGTGTGGCAGGGAAAAGGAGAGGAAGGGGGGAGAGGAGGGGGTCTCGCTCTGCCCCTTGCGGGCTGCCGTCATACCTGACCGTGATTTCACGCTGGGCGGTGGCAGGAGAGGAAGCCAAGTCACGCCACGAGGCAGCGGGTGGTGGGAAGAAACACAGGAGAGCCCGTCACTGCACACGGCCAGCTCTCCCCCAGGCCCAGGACACCAGCCCCGGGGCTCCCCACACACCCCGCCCCACTGCTCGTGGGCTCAAAGGCGGCATCAGAGCAAGGAGAATGCTCCCATCCAGGAGCGGGGGCACAAAGTGCGCTCAGTGCCACTGGAGTTGGCTGGCAGACGCAGTCGGGAGCGCTGGCCTGGGAGGTCTAGCAGGCCTTGGCCAGCAGGGGAAGGTGGGACAGGGAGAGCGAGGGCAGCAGAGACCTTTCTTCCCTCCCCAAAGCCACCGCCCCCCCAGCTCACCTTCTCCAGCTGGCTGTGCACATGCTGAACAATCAGGTCCAGAGCCACAAAGTTCTCCCCACCTGGAGGAGGAGGAAGAGGAGGACAGTCAGCCAGTCACCTGCCTGCTCCAAAGGGGGGGGGTGAATCTGGTGCTGGCGTTTTCCGGCTGGGGAACCTCCCCCCCCCCCCAGACACACAGTGACAGAGGCCAACAGGCGATGGCACTTCACTTCCCCTCCTCCCGACAGCGAGAAGACAACACACAACTAGCCAGGAGAGGAGGTTCTGCTTGCGATACCAATCAACGGGAGGAAGCGATGTCAACACATCAAAAAGTTCCAGTTGAGGAACCTGAACTCGAGGTTCACCTTGAGCAAAATGCAAAGGACGCCACCCGCCACTGGGGGCGGAGAAGCTCCACCCTGGCTCGCTTTCATCCAGTCCAGCAGAGAGCCCTGCACAACCAGCCGCTCCAGGGAACGCGGCCCCTGGGCCCGGGGGAGGGGGGGCTGCTCCTTGCTCTGCCAATTGGCACCAGGTGCCAGGTCCAGCGTGCGTGGCCCCTCGCACGGATCCCCCTGGAGGAGCTGGCCAGCACCCCCTCCCCTCACAGCAAGCAAAGGAGAAGCCTCGGGCTCCAGCCCCTGGCCCCCCTCACCTCGGGGCACAACAATGTCTGCTGCTTGCACCGTGGGCTCGATGTACTGCTCAAACGCTGGCTTCACAAACTTGCTGTACTGCTTGAGGACGCCGACCACGTCCCGTCCCCGCGCCACGATGTCCCGCTTCAGCCGCCGCACCAGCCGGATGTCCGAGTCGGTGTCCACAAACACTTTCATGTCCAAGAGCTGAGGGGGAAAAGTGCAGGCTCAGTCTCTGCTTTGCCCCATCTGGCCCTCGATCCAGGTCACAAGCCCACCACCCAGGCACATCCCCTGAACAGCCGCTACCCTCTCTTGTCTCCAACTTCAGCACAGCTCAATACCTGGAGAAGCTCCTTATTGGCAAATGCCAGAATTCCTTCAAACACAATGACATTGGCCCCATAGACGGTTTTCTGCAGAGAGGGGAGAAAGGATGTGTCGGTGGGGGGGGGGCATTGAAGAGCAGGAAGGTGCTCTCCCTCACCCAGACAAGGACAGCCCAAAGACGCTCTGCTCCTAGCTGTAGGACGACGTCCTGCTTCTCGGGCACCGATACACAGCTCCAACCCCCCCCCCCTCACCTATGACAGAGAGCCAACTCTTTCGAGACACCTTACCCTGCAGAAGTGCAGGATTATGAAGATACCCCCAGAAGGTATCAGGGAGGCCGGCCAGCCTCCGAGAGCAGGAGGCACAAAGAGAGCCGGCTGCTGACAGTTAATGAGATTTTTTGTTGCTCTGCTCAGAAAGCAGCCACCTTTCTGCATCACAAATCGTCACCGTCTTAGCGCTATGCACACACACACAGTCCATCTTCACAGCAGAAGAGCTCAGGCAAATCTCACTGCCTGAACAGCCCCTCCTGACCAAAGCATCACGTCAAATAGAGGTTAAAAGAGAAGACATTATTTCAGAACATATTGAAAAATTAAAGATTAACAAGTCACCAGGCCCAGATGGCATCCACCCAAGAGTTCTGAAGGAACTCAAGAATGAATTTCGTGATCTTCTGACTAAAATATGCAACGTGTCCCTTAAAATGGGACAATGTGCCAGAGGATTGGAAGACAGCTAACATCACGCCAATCTTAAGGAGGGAGAGGGGACCTGGGAAATTATAGGCCAGTCAGCCTAACATCTGTTCCAGGTAAGATGGTAGAAAGCCTGATCAAGGTTAAATCTTAAAACACACAGAAGAACAAGCTTTGATAAGGGAGAATCAGCATGGCTTCTGCAAGGGGAAGTTTTGCCTCACAAATTCTTTTAGAATTCTTTGAAAAGGTCAACAGGCATGTGGATGCAAGCAAACCCGTTGCTATACAGTATCTGGATTTTAAGAAAGCGTTTGACACAGTCCCTCACCAAAGGCTCACCAAAGTGATTGTGACGAGCTCCAGAAGGATCTCTCCAAACTGGGAGAATGGGCAGCAAAATGGCAGATGTGCTTCAATGTGTAAAGTAATGCACTTGGGCAAGAAATCAAAATTTCAGGTATATGAATAGGTTCTGAGCTGTCTGTGATGGATCAGGAGAGATCTTGGGGTGCTGGGGGACACCTCAATGAAAGTGTGGATCCAGCGTGCAGCGGCTGTGAAGAAGGCCAATTCCATGATTGGGATACCGTATTTTTCGCTCCATAACACGTACCGGACCATAGGACACATGGGTATTTTGGAGCTAAAAATAAGGGGGGGATGTCTTTCTTTTAACAGTTTTCCGGCCACTTGGCCACTTACCTGGTTGTTGTTTTGCATCTCCAATCTTCGTGTGCCCCAGCTCACAGTCGCGTTCGGTGCATGCGCTAAGTTCCCAGGCGCTGGACTCGACCAGGAAGCCCTGAGCAAACATTGCAGTAACTGCGATGTTTGCGCCTGCGCGAAGTTCCCAGGCACTGGACGCGACCAGGAAGCCCTGCGCTAACATCGCAGTTACTGCGATGTTTACACAGGGCTTCCTGGTCGCGTCCAGCGCCTGGGAACTTAGCGCATGCGCTGAACGCGACTGTGAGCTGGGGCACACGAAGATTGGAGCTGCAAAACAACAACCAGGTAAGCGGCCAAGTGGCCGGAAAACTGTTAAAAGACAGACATTTTTGACAGCATTCGGTCCATAAGACGCACAGACATTTCCCCCTATTGGGGGGGTGCATCTTATAGAGCGAAAAATACGGTAATTTAAAAAGGGATTGAGAATAAAATGACCACTATTATGCCACTGTACAAATCAATGGTAAGTTCACATCTGGAGTATTGCATTCAGTTCAGGTCGCCACATCTCAAGAAGGATATAGTGGAACTGGAAAAGGTGCAGAAGTGAGTGACCAATATGATTAGTGGGTTGGGGCACCACTGTTATGAAGAAAGGCTACAATGTCTAACATAAGAGCCCTACTGGATCAGGCCAAAGGTCCATCTAGTCCAGCTTCCTGTATCTCACAATGGCCCACCAGATGCCTCAGAGATTACTCAAGACAACAAGATACCCGTATTCTGTTGCCACTCCCTTGCATCTGGCATTCAGAGATAGCCTATTACTAAGACCAGAAGGCTGCTTATGCCCATCATGGCTTGTAACCTGTGATGGACTTTTCCTCCATAAATCTTTCCAATCCCCTTTGAAAAGCATCTAGGCCAGTTGCCATCACCACATCCTGTGGCAAGGAGTTCCACAGATTAATTACATGCTGGGTAAAGAAATATTTTCTTTTGTCTCTTCTAATTCTCCCGACAAGTTTTAGTGGATGTCCCCAAGTTCTGGTGTTGTGTGAGAGCGAAAAGAACTTCTCTCTATCCACTCTCTCCATCCCATGCATAATTTTATATGTCTCAATCATGTCCCCCCTCAGGCACTTTTTAAAGAGCCCCAAACACTGTAGCCTTTCCTCGTAAGGGAGATGCCCCAGCCCACTAATCATTTTGGCTGCTCTCTTCTGCACCTTTTCCAGTTCCACGATATCCTTTTTGAGATGCGGTGACTAGAACTGGATGCAATACTCCAGATGTGGCCTTACCATCGATTTGTACAATGGCATAATAATATTGGCCATTTTATTCTCAATCCACCTTTTAATAATCCCGAGTATGAAATTGGCCTTCTTCACAGCCACTGCACACTGGGTCGACACTTTCATCGACCTGTCCACCAGCACCTCATGATGTCTCTCCTGATCTGTCACAGACAGCTCAGAACCCATTAGCGTGTATGTGAAGTTTTGATTTCTTGCCCCAATGTGCATCACTTTGCACTTACTTACATTGAAGTGCATCTGCCATTTTGCTGCCCATTCTCCCAGTTTGGAGAGATCCTTCACAAATCCCCAGTTTGGAGAGATCCTTCTCTTCACAATCCCTGCTGGTCTTCATCATCCGGAAAAGTGTTTGGGGCTCTTCAGTCTATCTGCCTCCTGCTGCTGTTCGAGAGCAGCTTTGTGGGCTGGCCAGTGTCTCGTTGAGGCTGGCTGCCTCTCCCTCCCTCCTCTTTTGTCCCTGCCCTGGACGTTTCTGGCCAGTGATGCACAAGGGGGAGTGCACTGCTGGCAAGGGCAAGGTGCTCTTGTGACTTGCACCAGGGCGCCTTTCAGCTGGGGGTCTCAGAGGCCATCGGCCATCGAGAGACTTGCGAGTTGAGTTCACATGCCTGCCCTCTTCCGACCTTTGTTCTGCTGCAGCCCAAAAGGTCTTTCTTGGAAGACGGCTGGCAAATTGAACCTGGGGTGAGTGCTTGGAATTCCTAGCAGTTCTCTGGCTTTGCCACCTTGTGGTCTGTGTTACAGACGCTCCTGTAGGGAGTGGAGGTGCTGTGGCACGTGTGTCACTGGGGCATCTCCCCATGATTGGTGAGGACGACCGTGCTCCTTCCTAGGGGCTGCTGGGGGAGGGGTCACCCCATCAGTGGCCTGCCCCCCTGTTCCTGCCAGGTTCTCTCTGGCCATTTCCAGTGGGGCTGGAGAGGCATGATGATGAGTGACTCCTGGCACGTCGTCGAGCCAGTGTCAGGCCGACACCCCACGGCTGGTGGGCTGTGTCTGTCGGGGTTTCTGTGGTCGCTGGCGGTCTTACTGAGAGGGCTGCACCAGCATGGAGTCGCTGGGACTCTTGTTGCCCTGCCCCCGGTGCTAACTGGGCTTAGGTTACAATAGCCATCACGCCAATGTACCCGCAACGTCGGTGCAAAAGAGCTCCCATCCTGAAGATGTCTGCCACTGCCCTCCATCCAGCAACTGCCACAGAGGCCACGACAACTTTTCAGATACGTTTCCGCACGCTCCTGTTGTGGGGTGGGGCTGCAGCTCAGCCCCTGCTTTGCCAGCAGAAGGCCCCCCTCTTGATCCCATCGGACAGCTGCTACTGCCACCACCAGTGAAGGCAGACAGTGCTGAGGAAGAGGGTCCCAGGCCAGGGTGCGGCTCAGTAGAAGAGAGCGCTCCTTCTCCCCAACACTGGCTCTTGGAAACAGGGCGGGGGGGAATGCCCCCCACTGCAGGAAGTGTTCCTCTCCCACCTTACGCTCCTCCTCCGCCAACTCTCTTCCCACAAGTGGTGCCACCCAACCCAGTCCCACCCTCCCTCGCAAGTCCAAACCCTGCAGGATGCATGCTGGCACCTCTGGTGGGGGTAGCAGCTTCCTTCTCTTTGGGGAGAGGGACGCAACAAGCCACAGAGATGGGGGGGGGGGAAATCCTGCTTCTTCCCGGGCCCAGCTGACATACCCACTCCTTGCGCCTGCTGTGCGTGGTGAAGTCATAGACGGGCACTTTCACACTCTTGCCCTCCTTGAGCTTCCGCAGGACGCTGATCAGCAGGTCGAAGTCGAAGGCATCCGGGTGATCGAAGTTGTACTCGTTCTGGGCCGCCTGCTGCTGCTGCTCCTTGTTCAGCACCTGGGAGAGCGCCAGAGGGCAGGGCAGCAGGGCAGAGCAGGGCCCGGCCACTCCTCTCCCGCTCCCGCGCCGGAAGGAGCAGCGCGCCGCAGCAGCAGCCAGGGCCGGCGAGCTCACCTTGTAGAAGCTGTCCATGGAGAGCAGCACCACCCAGGGCACGTCCAGCGCTTCGATGATCTTGTTGGCCACCGTGGTCTTGCCGGACGCGCTGCCGCCGCACAGGCCTACCGGAGGAGGGAAGGAAGCCGACAGTCTGCACTCCCGCGCCCAGCCCCGCCGCGAGGGGGGGGCGAGGGGGCGGGCGGCTGGCTGGCTGGCTCACCGATGACGAAGGCCTCCTTGAACGGGGTGCCGGCCTCGTTGTACCAGGGCGGCCGGCCGGCCGTGTAGATGGTGCGCTTGCTGGTGCGCAGCAGCGGCGGCTCCGTCTTGGACTGGCTGGTGGTCCTCTTGCGCGGGGACAGCGCCGAGCAGCGGTGGCGGCGGCGGGGCGGGCCGAGCAGCAGCAGCGCCTCCAGCGCCGCCTCCTCCTCCGGGCTCCCGCTGCGGGCGAGAGGCGGGCGGGGTCAGGGCGGGCTGCCGGGCACTGCTGGCTGGCTGGGTGGGTCGGCCCGCCCGCCCGCCGGTCTGACTGTCTCCCCCCTCCCTCACCCACCTGCCCCGTCTCGCCGCAGCCTCGGCCGCAGCAGCGCCTCCGCCGCCCGAATCCGCCATCTTCCGGGCTCTCCCGCCACGCTCCGCCTGCAGCCGCGGAGCCTGCCGGGTAGGGGCCGCCTGCGCAGCTGCGTTGCAGACTTCATCGCTGCCACCTTCCCTGCGAAACTACAATTCCCGACGGGCACCGCGGTAGCCAGTCAGCTAGCTCCGCTTTTCGCCGATCTGCGCCTTCTCCGTCGCGGACTAGCAAAGACAGCGGTCAGCGGGGGGCGGCGGAATGCTCGCGGGCAGGAAGCCTGCCCGAGCCGCATCCTTCTCAGACTGCGGGAGCCTCCCAGGACCGGGGCTTGCCAGACGCGTGAGCTTGATAGCTCCGCCCCCGCAGCCGCTTCGGAGCAGTGTGAAGGGTGTTGGAACTGGAGCAAAGTTGCCTGCAGGACTAGTCTGGACTGGAGGCTGGTGTGCTGCTGTCCGGTCACCTGAGACCATCTACCTGTACTCTCGGTGGCTCTTGCAGGAGGTGGGGGGGCGCTTGACTATTTCCGCCCTCCCCTCCTTCTCAGGCCTCCCTTGATCTCCAGACACCAGAGGAGAAGGACGTCCGTGGGAGATGTGCTCTCTAACGCAGCAGCAGCAACCCGCCCTCCCCCCTTCGCATTCAGAGGGATCGTCAGCTCCAGGGTTCTCGGTTCCCAAGTATTAGGGCCTCAAGTATTTCTTTAGAAACTTAACCAAGCCTCAGCTTCTGCGTGTGTTTTATTGATAGCAACTAGCCTGGGTGGCGGGACACGACACATCCTTTTACCATAGGAAGGGGGGGGGGGCTTTCGCTACTTTCCCCTCCCCCTTCCAGTAGGTTATGGGCGCAGTCTGCGAAGTCAATGGCCCTAGCTAACCTGGAAGTTGTGGGATTTTTGTTTTGTTTTTTTGCATTTTGAGACATATACAATTGTGTGGGGTAGAGAGTGGAGGAAGTTCTTTTCCCTGTTGCACAAATGACACCACCACCACCAGAATCACCACCACCAGAATGAGTGGCAGGAGAGTTAGAACGGTCCAAAGAAACTATTTCTTTACCCAACGTGTAATTAACCTGTGTAATTAACCTGTAACCTGTGTAAAAAAAACGTGTAATTAACGTGTAATTAGCCCCTTCATGGATCATTGCCTTGTCGTGGCGAAGGGGCTTGCGTAACTCAATGAAGCCATGAGCTATGCCGTGCAGGGACACCCAAGACGGACAGGTCGTAGCAGAGAGTTCTGACTAAAAGTGATCCACTGGAGAAGGAAATGGCAACCCACTCCAGTAACCTTGCCAAGAAAATCCCATGAACAGTACCAAAAGGCTAAAAGATATGACGCCGGAAGATGAGACCCTCAGGTCGGAAGGTGTCCAATATGCTACTGAGGAAGAGCGGAGGACTATTCCAAGTAGACCCAGAAAGAATGAAGCGGTTGGGCCAAAGCCAATAGGACGTCCAGCTGTGGATGTGTCTGAGGTTGAAAGGAAAATCCAATGCTGCAAGGAGCAATACTGCTTAGGAACATGGAATGTGAGGTCTATGAATCAAGGCAAGCTGGATGTGGTCAAAAATGAGATGATAAGATTGAACATTGACATCTTGGGAATCAGCGAACTAAAATGGACGAGCATGGGCGAATTTGTCAGGTGACCATCATATCTACTACTGTGGGCATGAATCCCTTAGAAGAAATGGAGTAGCCCTCATAGTCAATAAAAGAGTGGGAAAGGCAGTACTGGGGTGCAACCTCAAAAACGACAATGATTTCAGTTCGAATCCAAGGCAAACCATTCAACATTACAGTAATCCAAGTGTATGCCCCAACCACTGATGCCGAAGAAGATGAAGTTGACCGGTTCTATGAAGACCTGCAACACCTTCTAGAACTAGCACCCAAAAAAGATGTCCTTTACATCATAGGAGACTGGAATGCTAAAGTAGGAAATCAAGAAATAAACGGAACAACAGGCAAGTTTGGCCTTGGAGCGCAAAATGAAGCAGGGCAAAGGCTAACGGAGTCCTGTCAAGAGAACACGCTGGTCATAGCAAACACTCTTTTCCAACAACACAAGAGGCGACTCTACACATGGACATCACCAGATGGTCAATACCGAAACCAGATAGATATGTGCTTTGCAGCCAAAGATGGAGAAGCTCTATACAATCAGTAAAAACAAGACCTGGAGCTGACTGTGGCTCAGATCATGAGCTTCTTATTGCAAAATTCAGGCTTAAACTGAAGAATGTAGGGAATACCACTAGACCAGTCAGATATGACCTAAACCATATCCCTTATGAGTATACAGTGGAGGTGAAGAATAGATTTAGGGCATTAGACCTGGTAGACAGAGTGCCTGAAGAACTATGGACGGAAGTTCGTAACATTGTACAGGAGGCAGCAACGAAAACCATCCCAAAGAAAAAGAAATGCAAGAAAGCAAAGTGGCTGTCAGATGAGGCTTTACAAATAGCTGTGGAAAGAAGGAATGCGAAAAGCAAGGGTGAAAGGGAAAGATATAAACAACTGAATGCAGAGTTCCAGAGAATAGCAAGGAGAGATAAGAAGGCCTTCTTAAATGAACAATGCAAGGAAATCGAGGAAAACAACAGAATGGGGAGGACTAGAGATCTCTTCAAGAAAATTGGAGATATCAAGGGAATGTTTTGTGCAAAGATGGGCACGATAAAGGACAAAAAAGGCAGAGACCTAACAGAAGCAGAAGAGATTAAGAAGAGATGGCAAGAATACACAGAAGAACTATACAAGAAAGATCTTAATGTTCCTGATGACCATGCTGGTGTGGTCACTGACCCAGAGCCGGACATCCTAGAGAGTGAAGTCAAGTGGGCCTTAGGTAGCATTACTAACAACAAAGCTAGCGGAGATGATAATATCCCAGCTGAGCTACTTAAAATCCTAAATGATGATGCTGTGAAAGTGCTGCACTCAATATGCCAACAAATTTGGAAAACTCAGCAGTGGCCAAAGGATTGGAAAAGGTCAGTTTACGTTCCAATTCCAAAGAAGGGCAGTGCCAAAGAGTGTTCAAACTATCGCACAATTGCACTCATTTCACATGCTATCAAGGTTATGTTCAAAATCCTACAAGCTAGGCTTCAGCAGTATGTGGACCAAGAACTACCAGACGTACAAGCTGGGTTTCGAAGAGGCAGAGGAACTAGAGATCAAATTGCCAACATGCGCTGGATCATGGAGAAAGCACGAGAGTTCCAAAAAAAACACCTACTTCTGCTTCATTGACTATGCAAAAGCCTTTGCTTGTGTGGATCACAACAAACTGTGGCAAATTCTTAAAGAGACGGGGATACCAGACCACCTTACCTGTCTCCTGAGAAACCTGTATGCGGGTCAAGAAGCAACAGTTCGAACCGGCCATGGAACAACTGATTGGTTCAAAATTGGGAAGGGAGTACGGCAAGGCTGTATATTGTCACCCTGCTTATTTAACTTATATGCAGAGTACATTATGAGAAATGCAGGGCTGAATGAATCGCAAGCCGGAATCAAGATTGCCAGGAGAAACATCAACAACCTCAGATATGCAGACGATACCACCCTAATGGCAGAAAGTGAAGAAGAACTAAAGAGCCTCTTGATGAGAGTGAAAGAGGAGAGTGCAAAAGTTGGCTTGAAACTCAACATTAATAAAACTAAGATCATGGCATCTGGTCCCATCAATTCCTGGCAAATAGAAGGGGCAGAAATGGAAGCAGTAACAGATTTTACTTTTTTGGGTTCCAAGATCACTGCAGACGGAGACAGCAGCCATGAAATTAAAAGACGCTTACTCCTTGGAAGGAAAGCTATGGCAAATTTAGATAGCATAGTAAAAAGCAGAGATATCACCATACCAACAAAAGTTCGTATAGTCAGGGCGATGGTGTTCCCAGTAGCAATGTATGGTTGCGAGAGTTGGACCATAAGGAAGGCTGAGCTTAGATGCTTCAGTTCAAAAGAATAGATGCTTTTGAACTGTGGTGCTAGAGAAGACTCCTGAGAGTCCCTTGGACTGCTAGGAGATCAAATCAGTCAATCCTAAATGAAATCAACCCTGACTGTTGTTAGGGGGTTTTCTGCACAGCTGCCTTTCATCGGTTGTCAGCAGAGTTATTCAGTCCATCCAGTCCCGGCAGAAGGAAAACGACTCAGACACGTAAATCAGGTGATAAGAGTCTATTTACAGATATGTACAAGTAACTTGCAGCAGTCCTTGCTGAAGTATGCATACAAATAGAGTAGTCAGTCTTTCCAGGTCCAAATCACAGAATTGAGCAGCAGAGTAATGGCATAACAATCAGGAATTGGATGCGAATTATGGTAAGGCAAGGTAGGACTTTTATACTTCTGTCCACCAATCATCTTGTGCATTACGTCATCTCCCACCTGTGGATCACGTCATCACATTGCATCAGCTTCTGAGCAGAGTCAGCATGACACAGCAGTTTCACTTTCTATTCTAACTGCATTGCTTCTCTGTTCTGGCTTGTAAATTCATCAGGTTCATTTTCAAACCTCAACACCCCTCCTATTTACAACAGAACTAGACAGATCACATAGCCACTAGACCAAGTTTCTCTACATGTTTCTTGTGCCTTTCTGCGCACAAGGGTTTGGTCATGATATCGGCTACATTCTCCTCGGATGGGCAATAAATCAGCTCAATGAGCTTATCTCTCACTGCCTCCCTTACACGGCAGTATTTTATGTCAACATGCTTGCTTCTGGTTTTAACTCTTTCACTACGTGCCATTTCAATACATGATTGGCTATCCTCCAATACAAGAATTGGCTGTTTTACAAAAATACACAAATCTCTTAACAATTGTGCAAACCATTCAACTTCGGAACACATTTCTGATAGAGCCGCAAATTCTGCTTCAGCAGTTGACACAGCAACTGAAGTTTGTTTTCTGGATTTCCATCCCACGAGGGCATCTCCAAACTTAATTATTAGCCCTGAAATAGGTTTCCTATCTTGAACACTGTTTCCCCAATCACTGTCCACGTAACATTTTAATACCATAGGCTCAGAGGGACTTAATACAAGACATTGATCCATTGTTCCTTTCAGGTATCTTAATACACGTTTTATGCCAAGCCAGTCTCTTTGTGTAGGCTGGACAGTATACCTGCTCAAAATATTTACAGCATTCCCTATATCTGGCCTTGACCACTGGGCTAGATATAGTAGACTCCCTATGGCAGATTGGTACATTTCTTGATCACACAGAGTCATGACTTCATCATCTGCATCTACCTTTTGATAATCAATGGTCATGGGAGTTAGTACACTTTTACAATTTTCCATGTCATACTTTCTGAGCAGTTGTTCAATTTTCTTTCTTTGACTTAGAGCATACCCTTTGCCCTCTACTTTGCTAATTTCTACTCCTAAGTAGCTTTTTATTTCGCCTAGATCTTTTAGTTTAAACTCTTGGTTGAGCTGCTTTGCAAATGCTTTTATTTTGGTGTTATCCTTTGCTATAAGACACAGGTCGTCAACGAAAGCCAAGAGTAACACCTGCTCATTTCCACATTTCTTTATGTACAGGCATGGGTCAGCTAGGCTACCCTTGAATCCTAGTTTCTTTAATGCAGAGTCCAGACACATATTCCAGTTTCTGGCAGACTGCTTTAACCCATAAATTGCCTTGTTCAATGTATACACTCTGCCTGCTTCATTTGATTGATACCCTGGGGCTTCCAGCATATAAACTTCTTCACTTAGATTAGCATTCAGAAAAGCAGTTGTAATATCAAAATGGTGCACATTACATTCTCCTGCAGCAGCCAATGTTAATGCCAATCTCAAAGTTTCACCCCTAAGGGTGGGTGCAAACACTTCATCATAACTGAGATGTTGTACTTGCGTAAAACCCTGTGCCACTAATCTTGCCTTATATCTGGTGTCTCCATTAGCTAAGGCTTTCTTCTTAAATACCCACTTGCACCCCACAGCTCTCTGTCCTTCTGGCAACTTAACTGGAGTAAACACATCATGGGCGTGCATGGCTTGCATTTCTTCATGCATGGCCTCTCTCCACTTTTCTTGCTCAGGTTTTGGGAGCTGCAACACTTCCTGGTAATTTTGGGGTTCGTGGTGTACATAGCACACCTTCACTTCACTGGGTGTGTATCTCTGTGGTGGCACTCCCTTATTGGCTCTCTCTGACCTACGTGGTGTGACTGGCTCATCCTTCACTGGACCTTCTGGGGTTGATTCTGCTCCATCGCTCTCTGCATCCTGGGCTTTTTGTGGCCTTGGCAATGTCTCAGGCTGGCTTAAACTAGGTAGAACAACCTCAGAAGTGCCGTGTAGCCTTGCCCAGTTCTCATGCTCACAGAAGTTGGCAGATCAAGAGATAATTATCTTATTGTTCTGATCAACAAATCTGTACCCTTTGGTATTTGGCTGATACCCCACAAATGTTAATTTTCGTGCTTTTGCCTGTCCCTTTCTTCTAATGCTCTTGGGAACATGAACCCATGCTGAACATCCAAAAACCTTTAAATGGGATAGGGATGGGCGTTTTCCATACAGCAGGAAATAGGGATTTTCGTTAATAGCTGAACTCCACAGCCTATTAACTAAATAATTTGCCGTCAATATCGCTTCTCCCCAATATCCTTTTGTTAGCCCTGAGTCAATTAACAGGGAATCTTTCATAGGTTGCAACACGCCATTCCGGCGCTCAGCAACACCATTCTCCGCAGGGGAATAAGGATTTGTCAGTCTATGGGTAATGCCCCTCCTATTTAGCCACTGCTGGAGACTTCCAGTCATGAAGTCTCCACCTCTGTCCGTCTGCAAAGCAGAAACTTTTGTATCGTAACGTCTTTCTATGAAACTTACAAAGATTTTAAATTGTTCACATACATCACTCTTATGTTTTAACAGGTAACAAAAACAGAATCTTGAATAATCATCAACGAGAACCAAAAGAAATTTGGCGCCCCCTAGGGTGGCGTTCAGAGGGCCAATAATGTCTGCATGGACTAACTGAAAGCATCTCTCAGACACCCTGTTACTCTTCTTGCTCACAGGATATGCCTTTGACTTTGATACTTTGCAGGTAGTGCAGTCCAGAAAATTCTGGCACGTTTTTACATTAACACCTGTTGCTACCTTGGGCAATTTCTCCACTACTTTGAAGTTTGCATGACCCAGTCTTCTGTGCCACAAATGTACACACTGGTCATGGTAAGGCTTGTTACTTGTTGCAGCCTGTGCTGCAATGCCCCCTAACTTGGGCTGCATCACATACAGATTATTTTGCAGCTTGCCCTCAGCACATATATTACCATTTGTTCTTATTTGGCATTTTCCTTTTGCAAACATAATCTCATACCCATTGTGGTCTAGACTGGACACACTGAGCAAGTTATAATCTAAGTCTGGGACACATAGCATAGTTACATTTTCATTAAGGCATGGCACAAACACAGATCCTTTTCCTGCAATTTTAGCACAATTTCCATTTGCCAAGCTTACGTGTTCACGGCCGGCAGGTCCCAGAGAAGAAAATAGTTCTGGGTCATTTGCTATGTGTTCACTTGCCCCACTGTCCAGCAGCCACATGTCTCTGGAACTCTTCTCAGATGCTTTGACCACAGAGATCTGGGCAGCGCTTTTCCTCTGGGCTGGTCTCTCTTTGCCTTTTGCCTTTTTCCGGACACCACAGTCACGTTGCAAATGCGAACTGGAACCGCACTTGTAGCAGCGCCTTACTGCATACACTTCCTCCTCATCTGCTGGGCAAGTTGCTTGTGACAGAGTCCCTCTCTGCCTGGGCACGGGATCATCCCTGGAAGGACAGGTACTAAGGCTGAAACTCAAATATTTTGGACACCTAATGCGAAGAGAGAACTCTCTGGAGAAGACTCTGATGCTGGGAAAAATTGAAGGCAAAAGGAGAAGGGGAAGGCCAAGGATGAGATGGTTAGACAGCGTCACCGATGCAACGAACATGAAAATGAGCGAACTCAGGAAGATAGTGGAGGACAGGAAGGCCTGGCGGGATATGGTTCATGGGATCACGAAGGGTCGGACACGGCTTAACGACTGAACAACAACAATTAACCTGTGGAACCTCCACAGGATATTGTGATGGCGCCTGATCTAGATGCTTTTCGGGGTGGGGCGTGTTGGATATGAGCAGTATTTGGCTGCTAGGACCTTGGAGGGCAGTGGGTGTGTTCCGGTCACCTGCAAGGACCTTCACCTGGCCCCTCCTGTCTGACCTGGAAGGGGCGTGACCCTCACCTTTCCCAACATCCTCTCTCTGACCACATGGGTTCTCTCTCTTCGCATCTGACTCTACATGGGGAAGGACGTGCTTTCCTGGGCTCCTTGCCTGGAAGCCATTTTCCCCACATGGGTGTGCCAGCTATAGGGGCATACCGTCTGCTCTGTGTAATAGTGTACCTCTAGTCATAACTAGATGAATGTAAACTATGAATGCTGATCTGTAAGTAAAACTACTTTTCTTTTTTACTATACAAGCCTCAGACTCCGTGTCTCATTTCAATGGTAATGATAGCTAGCTAGCCTGGGTGCTGGGATAACTCTACTGGTTAAATAAATATAAGGTCTTCTTCCGTTTGCAAACTCTGCATATTTGAACCCCCTAAGGTTTATGAAATAATATAATAACCCCCAACAGGGCGGGTGGGGATTGGACAGACTTATGGAGAAAAGTCCAAATGTCCAGTTGTTGTATGTCGGCGGCGCTTGAGCTGGGCACGCTCCAGTCCTCCTCCATCTCTCCCTCCCTCTCCACTGCCGTAGCCAGCAGTTCCTCCTCCTCTCGGAAGGGAGCCAGGCCGGGGTCGTCCTCCCAGCTCAAACGAACCCTCTCCTCACGCAGACCAAGAAATACTGGTGGTGCCCCAGTCAATAAAGGCACCCCGCCGCTCTGCCTGCCCCCTCCTCCCCTTTCTCCACTCTCAGTGTCCTGCGAAAGAAGGAGCCAAAGGGGCCTCGAAGGACGCAACACACAAAGAAAGGCCGTGGGTGGAGAGAAGTGCGACCATCGTTTATGTCAGCAGCAATAATGGATGAAAATACAGTCTTCTTCTTTCTTGACTGAACATATATTATAGGCTGTCATCCTATTCCTGTGCACACCCTATGCACGTATCGTGGGACTTGCCTCTGAGTACACACGCATCGGATTGAGCAGCTGTGACCTATCACCCTGTAGACAGCCAAGACACCTCCATCTTTGCTCCAGCCAAAACAAATAGAATCAAATTTCCTGAGAAGGTCGTCTAGTTCAGCAGTTTCTTGCTGGAGTCCAGGGAGCCTTCCAGGGTTCCGATGGACGGAGGGCAACAGGGAGGGAGGGCCCGGCCTCTGGGGTAGTCGGGCTCTCTCTCCTGGGGTCGCAGCTGTAGCGCAGGTGAGGTGCCTGCCTCCCTGCCCCCTCCCTCCATGCCGGGCCTCTAGACAGCCCGCCGCTGGTCCCAATCCTTGCAGCTGATCCCGCCTTGCCACCCCTGCTGCTGGTGACACATGTCAAGCAGAGAGGGGGGAGAGGGGGGTCCATTTGGTCTGTGATCTCCTGCGCTTTGCTTGCCCTAAGAAAGAGGTCGCAAGGAGGACTTCCGGCTAGGAGGACATGGCTGGCTGACAACTCCGCCGATCGCTCTGTAATGACGGAGTACATCTGATGGACTTAATTACTCTACCCCTGGATTAAAAGGGAGTACGAAGAGATAAACCACATTGCTTTCAACCGCCCCCCTTCTGACACTTCAAGGCAAAGGCTCTGAAGTTTTGGATTCTTGGCGAAAAAGCGGGATTACCAACATCGCTCGAGCCGCAGATGAATCGCAAGTCAAGCCACCTCCGACATGCTTTGCTTTACTTAGGCAAGAGGCGTAGAAATGATTTATGAGTTGAAGAAATTAGCCGAGATAAGAGTTAACGTTAAAAATAATATGTTGCGATAAGGCGAACTGAACATTCGAAAGTGAAAGTTGGAAAGACGAAGTTAAAGTTTTTAAGTGGTGAGTTTTATTGATTTTTTTCTGTACTTATGGAAGATTAAAACCGTAAGAAGGTTTTTTTTAAATAGACTATTCTGGCAAGAGAAAATTGTTTGGGATTTTTGTTGTTGACATTCCTGACATTTTTGCTAAAAGAATATGAGCCCTTCCGTGTCAGAGTTCGTGGATCTTGGCAATTAATCTTTCTGTTTCACGTCGTCGACCGCAGAAGTTTTTTATATTACCTCTTTTATTTATTTATTTTTAAGAGAAGAGAGATTGGCACCTGGTGAAAAATTTGCAACATGACTACACAATTGGAGTATTGTTTTAAAAAATAGGAACAGAGATTCAATGCAAAAATGACAATTTTGCAGGGAAATCTTCAGAACATGAATGCAGAACTGAAACAAGCAGTGAAGGAAAAGGATGAATTACAAGGAATAAACGATGGAAATGATGGAATACATGATGGAATGATGGAAGTACAGGAAGATAAAGAGAAAGACAATGATAAAGAGAAAGATTTAGTGGAAGAGACTGTAGCAGAGGAAGTACCAAGAGTTAAACCAAGTCTTGAGATAGAGAAGCAGAGTACTTTACTAAAAAAGGTCCTGAAGATTGTCTTTCGGGAGAGGAATATAGAAGACGTGAATGATCCTGTGGAAAAAATTGCAAAGTGGATACAATTCAAAAAACAAGGGATTTTCGGGAAAGATTTAAAGATGAAGAAGAGGAAGAAGAAGAAGAAGAGGAAGAAGAAGGAGGAGGAGGAAAGGGAGGGATGGAAGGGGTAATGGCAAACTGTCAAAATTAAAAAGGGATTATAATTTTTTTATTTTTTTGTGGGGAATATTACTGGAGTTAATGTTATAGAGAAAGAAAAAAATGTTTTATTATAAAAAACAAATAAGATATGACTGTTTTTAAGAAACATATAAAGAGTGATGGAAAATGTTTGATGATGGAAAATTAACAAATTTGAAGACAAAAAATGGGGTGACTTAATAAATTTAAAATATTTGAAGTGGAAGTTGAGACTTTTAGATGATAAAGGAAAAGTTAGTTAACCCTTTTGTGAATAAAAGAAAAATAATGTTTTATTATTTGAAAAGACTTAAATAAGATGTGATTTGTTTTCAAGAATCTTATATAAAAAGGGGATACAGATTTTTTTTTAAAACAGAAAAATTTGGAAGGTTTTTATTTTAATACATTTGGAGAAAAATGGGGTGGCTTTATATATTAAAATATTTGAAGTGTGAATTAAGATTTTTAGATGATAAAGGAAAAGTTAGTTAATCTTCTTGTGAATATTTAGATACCACTTATAGATTCTTTAAGAGAGAGAGAGAGAGAGAGAGAGAGAGAAGGAGTGATGATGAATAGTATATTAGAGATATAGGCTTAGTTAGATATTATAAGTAGAAAATATATAATACTATACAAGTAGGATTTACTGCTTCGCGCTTGCTGTAATCTTTTGTAGTATGTTGTATTGTTTTGTTTTATTTTGTTTTGTTTGGTAGTTTATTAATAAAAATTAAATATATGATAAAAAAAAAGAAAGAGGTCGCAAGGCGAGAGCGTCCCTCGGCCAAGGGGCCAGGATGGATGTATTGGAATAACCTAATGGGAGATTATCACTTCCTAAAAAGAACAGAGCAGACAGGCACTGGAAGCCTTTTTGCCCCCCTCCCACCCCCAGCTGGCCCGCTGGCTCTGCCTGCCTGCCTCCTGCCTTCTCCAAGCACCCTGATCCGGCTCACGAAGATCCCGGAAAAAAGCCCCCCCCCTCCTACAGTCTGTGAAGACGGCAGGCAGGCAGGCAGGCAGCAGCTGAAAGTGGGCCCTCCACACAACCCCCCGGGCCCCACGAGGTGGTGGGGCCTGATGGAGGAGAGAGGCTGCCTCTGGCCTGGCTGTGCTGCAGAGCCTCCGGCTCCTCCTCCGGGCTTTCTTCTGGCACCGGGCGGGCCCTTGCCCCGCCCGCCCGCCCCGCTTGCCCCCTGGGATCGGCCTCCCGCCTGCTAACTGACTTGCGAGCGAGGTTGGGCTCGCCTCTCTCCTGAAGCCTCTTGTCGCCTCCCAGCCTCGAGCAGCCGGCAGCGAGGACTCCAAGGAGGATGGCTCTTTCCAAAGGGGCTCCCTCCCTCCGGTCGGTGGCAACAGTCGGCAAATGAGAGTTGGGGCATACTGCGCCTTGCCTTGGAGGTTCCACGTTTGTTGTCCCCAGCGCTCTCGTGAAGACTCCCTCCAAGTCTTGGCTGACCTGACGTGGAAGCACGGGGTGGGTGGGTGGGTGGGGCGAGTTTCTGGCCTCTCGGTGGTCCGGAGGTTGACATTTCCAAGCTCTGGAACGGGAAAGGGGCCAGGGGCGTCGACAGGGAGTAGTAGTAGTAGTAGTAGTAGTAGTAGTAGTAGTAGTAGTAGTAGTAGTAGTAAATCACCAAGAACAACCAAGCAAAGATTCTCTGAGACTTCAGATTACAGACAAACATCTAGAACGTCAGATAAAACAGTAGTTGATAAAAAGAAAAATCAAATTTGGATCATTGATATTGCACTCCCAGGAGACAGTAAAACTGAAGATAAAGAACATAAGAAGATCACAAGATATCAAGACCTGCAAGTAGAACTTGGGAGAAGAAGGTCAATGTTTTGCTAATTCTCATTGGAACCCTTGGAGCAGTGCCTAGCAGTCTGAAGAAACACCTTGAAATTCTGGCTTTGAGCAAATTGCACCAGCTCAGCTCTAGAAAACAACGTTGCTTGGAATGGCAAGAATCCGATGATGATGATGATGATGATGATCTCTCTGTGATTCTCAGGAGCTTGGCTAGATCCCAAATTGCAGAATATAACCAGCCCAGCATAGGCTGTGATGAAGTATCATCATCACCATCATCTTCTATAATAACAACAACAATAACAATAACAATAACAACAGTAGCGTGGCTCATTGAACAACTTGTTGGTCAACTACTAGGAACACTGAATGTTATACGGCGCTATCTCACCAGTTCTTAAACTCTGGAATAGAGTTCGAACTAGTGAGCACACAAAAACCCCAGTCCAAACATTTGGTGGGCTGTGACACCACTGATAGTAGTAGTAGTAGTAGTAGTAGTAGTAGTAGTAGTAGTAGTAGTAGTAGTAGTGAGTGCTTTAGGTGCCATACAAAATCTTGGAGCATTGAGGATTTTTAATAGCAGAGTGATTGCAGAAGAAACCTTTTCCTATGGTAAAAACGGAATTATCCCAAACACCCAGGCTAGCTTGCTATCAGTAAAAGAAACACACGAAGGCAGAGGCTTGTATAGTTATAGAAAAAACAAGTTTACTCACGGTTCAGTTTCATTTGTACAGCATCTGGTTTTGACCAGAGTTATTCTAAACTTAGGAACAGCATACCCCTAGAGCTGGGACGCTGTGCATGGTAGTTTGCAGGCAAGATGGCTCCCGGGTTATGGAGGAGCCCAGGCAAAGCACACCTTACTACCTTGGAGTCTGGAACAGAGAGAAGGAACACATGGCCAAGAAGAGGAAGGAGGAAAAGTTCAAGAGCCACGCCCCTTCCAGGGCACAGAGAGGACCAGGTGAAAGGTCTTTTCAGGTGACCAGATCATACACACTGCCCCCCAGTGCTCAACAGACAAGGGCTGCCCAATTTCCAAAACGAAAGACCTTGGGAAAACACTTCTACACCTTAGGTGTAAATGAAATTACTACAGATGAGGTGCAAAAGGCAGCTCTACTGCACATATTTTGAGGAAGAAATACCTCTAGATATTCTAGTCCTTGGGAAGGACTCCATCTTTAGAAAACAGCCGCCGCCGCCGCCACCACCACCAGGTGGGCTGTATCTAACCATCATAAAATCGTTTTTAACTGGTCCTTGTAGAACTTGGATTCCAAACTCCTCAGCATCTTCCTTGCTCTTCTCTGAATCTGCCCCAGTTTATCGATGTCCTTAAAATGTGGTGCCCAAACTGGGCGCAAAATTCCCGAACTAGTGCAGAGCAGAGCTGCTACGTCTTCCCCTGATCTGGACTCTGCCTCTGCAAATGCAGCCCAGCCTCCCTCCAGTTGCCTTTTTGGCAGCCGCATCATACTGCTGGGCTCTTGTTCAACTTGTGGCCCAAAAAGACACACGGAGACCTTTTTCACACACGTGGTCCTGCCATGGCAGGTTTCCCCCATCCTGTACTTGTGCCTCTGACTTTTACATTTGTCTCCTTTGAATTTCACCTGCTCGGGAAGGGTCCACAGGCTGAGCCCCTCAAGACCATTTGGAATCCTACTTCGGTCTTCCAGGCAATCCAGGGTGTTGGCTCTCGCTCTCGCTCTCCCCCCCCCCCCATGCTTTGTGTCATGTGCAGGTTTAATAAGCATCCCCCGCCCCCATCCAGATCACTTATAAAACCGCTGAACCGATCAAGACAGAGCGGGGGGGGAGGCTCTACTCGCCGCCTCCTGCTCCGCGCCGTTTAATAGCAGCCACTGGGAATGGTGGCTCAGCCAACTTGGAAGCCCTAGCAGCAGCAGCAGCAGCAGCAGCAGCAGCAGCGCCGCCGCCGCCGCCGCCTCTAGCTCACCTTTCTTTTACCACCTTATCCACAAGGATATCACCGGAGACTTTCCCGCCGTCAGACGCCTTCCTGAAGTCTAGGTACGTACAGGACGGCCATGGAGTTCAAGGTCAACCAACTAGGCTAGTCACTCTGTAAATCAAAATCCATTCTTTTTTCGCAGGAAAAAGTCTCTGGATGTTTCCGAGCCCCCCACAAGTGCTTGTTTGGGGATAAGGAAAGCCCTGATTCGCCACCAGCCCCACCTCGCCAGAAAGGTGGTCTACCTTTTATGTTCTTCGTTTACGGTAGTGATAGGCGCATTCAACAAAACACTCTAAAAGTGGTGTATTTATGTATTTAAAAGCTATATATATATCCCGCCTTTCCCTCCACACATGTGAGAAGTCCAATAAATTTCGTCCCGATTCAAATACTGTACCCGGACGACGTCTGAATTCTAGCTTTTCCACACCAGTCGACCTCCAGATGGAAACGTCCCTTCCTTCCAGCACACTCTGCTTAACCGCCTTCGGGCAGCGCTTTCTAGTCTAGTCCTCCGGGAATCCGCTGGCTTAACTCTGGGCGGGATTTTCTTCACGCATCTTCACAGGCTCTCTTTCTTGCCTACGGAACCTCCTGCCACAGGAAGTAGCTCTTCCTGTCTGTCTACATGCGCCGGAGTGCAGCAGACTTCTCTCCTTGCCGACATCTCTCTTTCAACAGGACTGAGCCAGGGAGGAAGAAGGAGGGACTGCCAGCCAGCCAGCCTCCCCCCACAAGGCCGCCGCTTTCCCTCCCTCGCCCCCTGCCCTGCTGCAGGCACAGCACACAGTCATTTGGTTTGCACCGTGGAGGCCGCCGCCGCCGCCGCTGCATGTTTCCCTCTGAAGGACCGGCGCTGTGTCCCAGGGAGGCAGCCCCTGCTTCCTGCCCTCCTCCCCACTCCGTCCAATACGCCGAGCGTCGTTTTTCTCAAGATCCGGGCCGCAGCGACACCACAGGAGGGCCGGACTAGCAAGAAGGTCCATGGGTCCTTGAGCCGCCGGCCGGAAGGGCAGGATGAACACGAAGGAAAGCAAACGCCCAGGCTCCGCGGGTCCGCGCATACGGGGCTCCTTTGGAGTTGGGCAACCAACCAGCTTCTGCGCATCGCTTCGTCCAGGGCGGCTGCCGAAGTGATAGCCCAGCCCAGGGCCCTGCTTGCCATTCGCTGCAGCAGCGGGGGCATCAAGAGAGCCTGTTTGGCGGACGGAACTGGCCACGACGGGACGGGAAAGAAAGAGCCCTCCCCCCCTTCTTCTTTCTGGTCGCGCGAACAAAGGGGGCAATAGTAGGGCATCCCTCCCAGTGCCCCTGCCCGCCGGACTCCCTCCGCCGGCAAATCGGGGGCGGAGGCAGGAGAGCGAGGTGGGTCGTGCTAGTGGTGGCCACTGACTGGACTGCTGAGCAACTGCGAACGCTCCCAAGGCGCCTGGCTATGGAGGGCCGCCCTGCCGTGGAGCAAGCCAGGAGAGCTTCCAGCCCCGTCCCCGGGCTTGGCTTCCAGAGCGCCGGGCAGCAGCGACGCTTCTCCTGCGGAAGATTCCGCCTGTCTCGCTCGCCCCGGCTTGCCCCAGTGCTGCTGTCGCGATTGCCTCTGCTGCCGTAGTAGCCATTGCAACAGCCCGGCATCCGCCCGGCAGGTGGCGGCTTGCAGCCCCCTAAGCTCAGCACCGACAGAGGAGGAGGGATGGCGGGAGAAGGTGGCCACTGGCCTGACCTTCGTGGCTCTTTGGCAGGTTCCTCGGAGTCCGGACGACGGCCCAGGAGGGTCCGCCAAGCGTAGCATCGCTCTTGCCAGCCGCCGCCTTGCCCGGCCACTGCCAGGCCAGGCCGTCGCGGGGATCGGACTAGCGAATCCCTCTCTGGCTCTGGGGTTGGTGGCAAAGGAACAGGGAGGCGCATTGCGCCCTGGATACGCGAGCGGGCAGGTGGGGACGGGGGACGCCGGGACCCCCTGCTCCGCTTTGGCTCCCTCGTTTTCTGAGGCTACGACGGGGCGGGAATCCATGGGGGGGGGGGTAGAGCGGTGGGGGCGGGGTGGCCGGTTGTCTGCAGGGGGCGGGGCCTGTGAGGGGCGGGGCCAACCTCAGTCCCTCCTCACCACCCACCTGTGTCTTCCCGGACCCGGCGACGGCGGCTGCAGCGCCGGCAGCAACAACAGCCAGAGGAACCTGTCGCCCGCCGCCGACCCCATGGAGAGCGTCGGCTAAGGGTCGCCCGGATCTTGCTGGGTCCAGTCTTCGCCCTAGAGCCAGCCGTCCCTTCCTGTCTCCACGCGATGGAGCCCCCCTCTGAGACCGCCCGTTTAGTGGGGACAACTGGCGGCAGCCTCCGCTCCAGCAGCCTCCGCCTCAAGAGGTAAGGAGCGACCCCGCGCAGCAGCCCCTCCCTCCGCCATCAGGCGGAGTCTTCCGCGGGCACTGGAAGCTCCGTCCCACCGACTTCTTTTTCGGCTACCCCAGTACCGACGCCTCGCTCCGGGCGAAGCCTCCATCGGCGCTGGCCTTCCTCGACGGCTCCTCCTCTCCTGGCTCTCGCCTGGCTCTAGCACCGGGACCACTTTCTCCCGCCCGGCCTGGGGCCTCGCAGCCTCTGCTCCTCAGTCCTACCCGTAGCAGGGGCCCCTCGGATCGGATGCCCCCCCCCCCCCGCTGCCCCGCACCGCTAACTACCTGGGCTGCAGCTTTCACCCTCTGCAGGGACTGCCGGGGGTGTCGCGCGCGCTGTTGCCCCTCCTTCTGCAGCCCGAGAAGTGGTCTACGTCCACCACACACCCCCCATTCCAATGAACGTTTCGATTCGAGCCCCTCCACGGAGCGGCGGGAAGGAGGCGCATAACAGGCGGTGGGAGGAGGGGGGCAAATGGTCCAGACAGGCTGTGCGTGGAGTGGGATGGGGGGCTGAGAGGCGGGGACGCCCCTCCTTCCTTCTTCCTCGTGCGGGGGCTCATGTGCTGGGGGGATCTGACAGGCTGTCCGGACCCTCCCAGGCTACAGAGCTCGCTTTTCTCAGCTGTCAAGACTGTCAATGGGGGGGGGGGGGAATGCAACAACAATGTTGGGCGTGGGGGGGCACTTCAGGTCTTCCGCCGGCGGTCTTGCTCTGTGTGCCTCCTCCCTCCCTCCCTCCCTCCCGCAGCGGGTGTGTGCATTACGGTTGCCTTTGAGGTGAGACCGTTTTGAAGCTTGGGTGTTTGCCCCAGGGAATTCAGAGGGGCTTTTCCTTGCGGGGGGGGGCTGGCTGCAGTAGTATTCCCCCCCCCCCCGCGCCGGTCACTGCACCAAAAGGCCTCGATGGAGCTGACTGGAGCCCGCAGTGGGATGTGAGGCCCGCCGGCCCGCCCGCCTGTGGGTGGTGGTGCGCGCAAGAACCGCGGGCGGCCCCATAAACCAGCCCCCCCATGGGGGGACCCATCCCTGGTCCCCTGCCCACAGAGCCTCTCGTGCCTGCCGGTGGTGAGGCGTGTCTTGAACGCAGGCCCGGCCGGGCCGCTCTCCACTAGGAGGACCTTGGCTGGCACGGAGGCTCTGCATGATGCTCCAGGGCGCAGGGAGGGAGGAAACCTGGCTGGAACCGGCCTGCGTTGGGGGGGGGGGGGGCGTGTGGCCTCGCCAGGCGGCCAGATTTGCCCTCCGGACCTGGGGGGGGGTTGTCTGGCCCCCTCTACATCCTCCGCTGTCCGATGTGCCCCTTTGGCAGGCGAAGGGGTTGGCCGGCCCGCCCGCCCGCCCCCACATCCCTGCTGGGTGCCAAGGACAGCTGAGGGGTGGGCTGGGGAAGCTGCTGCTGCCTCTTTGTGGCTGGGATTTCAGGAGGGAGGCAGGCAGGCAGGCAGGCTCCGGAACCAAGCTTATGGCTCCTCCTGCTGCCTCCCCAGCCCAGCCCATCAATCCTTCTGATCACCCAGGCCTGGCCCGGGAGATAAGCCCTGAAGGTCACAGCAGGGGTCAGTTGCCCTGGCAAGGAAACAGGCTGTCTTCTGCTGCCACCCGCCAGCTCGGGACGACGACTCACTGGGAAGGTGGGAGGACGACGGGCAGCATGATGAGGGGAATGCTGCTACCCTGCCCACCCTGGAGCCTGGGAGAGGGGGGCCGTCCCGAAAGTGCTTGTCGCCTGCAGGCGAAGCAAGTCTCTCTCTCTCTCCTTTCCACCTTTGGAGCCGCGTTAACGCCTCCGCGGCCAGGGACGCCATTCGTTTGCACCACCAACCAACCAGGGCATTCACCATTTTCTCCCAGCCCACAGGTGTACACATTTCACTCCTGTGTTGCGTAGACACCCTTAGGTAAAAATGCCTTAGGAAGCTGGGGGGGGGGGTCTCTTTGTCCGCTGGCCTTTCTGCTCACCTGCGGAGTAGAGCTGCGGAGGCTGCTGGAGCCCGCTTTGGCCTCCCCGGGACAGGCAGGCTGTCAGGGGTGTGCCTGCCTTGCCTCCCAGCAGGCTGCCCCAGTGCTGCGCCCCTGCCTGGGGAGGAAGTCTCCTCTGGGCAGCAGCTGGGCCTGCCCCTGGGCCAGAAGCGGCCCCGCAGGCTCGCCCCTCGGTCAGCGCCCAGCGCTTCCTCCCCAACAACGATAGCCAGCTGGAGGCCTCTGTGCGCTCGCAGCCAGCAGCGACCTGAAAACCCCAACACGACCGACAGCCCTCTCCAGGTCACCCTCTTCCCCAGCCACTTAAACTCTTGGCCTGTTTGGCACCACATCTCAAGGCGGCAGGCAGTTCCACAGGTTAACGCCGCCATGTCGTGAACCTCTTGCCAGTGTACGTCACTGGGTAGGCTTACCATATCCAAAGGGGGACAGGGTGCCTACACCTTTAAGTTAAAGTTAAGTTAAAGGCTTTAACCATTGTAAAAAAAGGAAATTAGGGCAGGTGCAGTTCGTAATGGAAGGGTCCAACAAGCTGCACCTGCCCAAATTCCCTCTTTTTACAATGGTTAAAGGTGTAGGCACCCTGTCCCCCTTTGGATATGGTAAGCCTATCACTGGGTGACCCGGGGCTGAGTGAACATCTCTGACGACCCCTGCCCGGCCGCTCCTTAGCAATCTGGAGCGTCACCTCCCGCCCGCTTCTGCGGTTCTCGCGCTCTTTCGAACCTGCAAAATGGACACGAGGAGGGAGACGTGCGACAGGCAGCACGTGGTCCATGGACACTTGTGAAGCGCGTTGCAAACGAAACTCGGGTGGGATCCTGAGAAAGAGGCAGCCACAGCCCCCCCCCTAGCCTTTTAGGCGGGGGAGTCTGAATTCAGGGGGGGGTATCTGAGGAAGGAGGCGGGGCGGTCGGCTCGGTCCCCTGCAGGTGGCGGGGTTGCCCGTGAGCCTCTCCCCCCCCCGCCGACATTTTCGCTGCAGCCCCAAACGTGCGGACGAGAGTTTTCCTAGCTCTTGTGTATGGGGGGGGGGGGAGCTCAGTCTCTTTGCTCCTACATAAGTGTAGACAAGCAAGGAGGGGAGGGGCTGGGTGGTCCTCCCCCACCTCACCCTGACAGAAACCAAAGTGAGTGCAGACGTGGCTGAGAGTGGGACTCCTTTGTGGTGGTGCTGGGCTGCTTCCCCCCCCCCCCCAGCAACAGAGCTGTGTCCCCTGGGCACACGCGTGCATTTGGGGGCGTTGGATGCTCCCGCTGCCTGCTGTCAAATGTGCAGAAGCTACTAAGGGGGCTGGTCTGCTACAGCGGGGGAGGGGGCCGAGCCTGTGTGCTGAAGTAGGGGTGGATTTCGCGGACGCCAGTGACAGAGGAAGCAGCAGCGCGTGGGGGCGGAGGGGGGCTGGCGGGGCGGGGGGGACATGCTGTTCTGCAGTCTGCAATAAACGGAGCCATTTGGGAAGCGCCCAGGCATGAAATAACCGAGCCCTCGAGGAGGAGGAGGAGGAGGAGGAGGAGGAGGAGGGCTGCGAGCTTCTGGAGCAGACGGGGGGCCTGGCTCATGCCTAGAGTCCCTGGCTCTGCTGAATTGCCTCCGCCGCTCACTCCTGCGATGGCAGGAGGCTGTGCCCAAGCTGTGATTCCCGCGCCCCGGCCCAGGGGCTCCAGATCCCCGCCCCGCTGCCCGTTCTCCGGCCGGTCCGTCGCCTGCAACACCAGTGGGATGGACCTGGCGAAGGGCCCCAGCCAGCGCCCCTCCTCCTGCTCGAAGGCTTCCGGGCTTCCGATCCTGCCCTCCCTCCGCACCTTCACCCGCCTTCATCAGAGCAGCCCAACAAGGCAGGAGGGGGCTCCTCCGCTCGGCTGGGGACCTGGTGGCTCGCTCGGGGGCGGAGGGATTTGAGCCCAGCACCAGTCTGATCTCCTTCCTCCCCCCCGCTCCAGGCTCACGGCCTTCTGTGTATCCGCTGCTGCCCGCCCGCGAAACCTCGTCTCACGCTGCCTGCCGGACAAGCTGTCTTGGCAGAGCCAAAGGCCGTAGCCCGCAGCGGAGCGAAACGACTTCACACCCCCAGGACTCGGTAGTCGCCAAATCCTCCCGGTGGCCTTCCTTCCCCGTGGCCTCAGTCCACGTCCATGGATAGCTGAACCTGGCCAGTGCTTAGCGGATAGCGGGCGGGCAGGTCGCCGCAAGCTCCGCTGCTCTCCGGCCCGACGATCCTGCGGTGCGGCGACGCTGCTGCCTGGAGAGGGTGGCGGCCAAATCCTGCCTGCTCCTGCGCCCCGTCCTTGAGCGGCTTTCCTGTCGCCGCCTCGAGCCTTGCGAAGAACCACCACCACACCGAAAGGGGGCCGGGAGGGAGGTCAACTTCGGCCGCGGCCGCTGCGCACCCTTTGGGGGCTCGCGTGGATCTGACGGTGGCGCGAGTGTCCAGTCTGTCGACCACCGCGATGCTGCACGCTGCCGTGAAAGTCCACAACCCAGCTGAAAAGGACGCGTGTTCCCACCCCATCGTCCTGGCCCGGTCCACGTGTTTGTGCCCCCCCCCCATCTCAGGCCCTTCGGGCCTCGGCTGCTCCCTTGTGGAAGCCAGTCAGTCCTGCTGAGCACCAGCTACCCTCGGCCCAGCAGGCGCTGGGGACTCCTGGAAACGGCGCGCGTGGTGTTACTTTGCGTGTAGTAGTAGCCACCCACGTGTGCTCAGGCAGGCGGCCCGGCCCGGCACAAGGCCTCTTCCGGCCGACAGAGAGAGCCTTCTTCCGCTTGGCAGAGGGGGTCTGGCTGGCCACGCTTTCCTGCTGCTGGCAAGCCAGCCAAAGGCGGCTTCGCTTGAAGATCGGCCCTGCTGGCCTCCCTGGCTTGGGAGTCGGGGCCCGTCCGGGCGGCCGGCGGGCTCTCTGCCTCTGCTCCTGCCTGCCTGCCTGCCTGCCTGCCGCCGCGGTCTGCCTGCCCCGGGCCGCCGCGTTGCACGTGCGTTTGCAGCTGGGCCAGAGGGCGGCGCGACGATTCTCTGGGGTCCCACTTCCAAAGCCAGGAGGTGTTTATGGCTTGTAACCCGTGATGGTCTTTTCCTCCATGAATCTGTCCAAACCCCTTTTAAAGGCATCTAGGCCAGGTGCCATCACCACATCCTGTGGCAAGGAGTTCCACAGATGAATTACACGCTGGGTAAAGAAATATTTTCTTTTGTCCGTTCTAACTCTCCCTCCACTCAATTTTAGTGCATGTCCCCTGGTTCTGGTGTTGTGCGAGAGGGAGAAGAATTTCCCTCTATCCACTCTCTCCATCCCATGCATAATTTTATAAGTCTCAATCATGTCCCCCCTCAGGCGCCTTTTTTCTAGGCTGAAAAGCCCCAGACGCTGTAGCCTTTCCTCATAAGGGAGGTGCTCCAGCCCACGAATCATTCTGGTCGCTCTTTTCTGCACCTTTTCCAATTCAGCTACAGTGGTGCCTCGCAAGACAAAATTAATTCATTCCGTGAGTCATGTTGTCTTGCGAATAATTTTGTCTTGCGAGTCACCTCCCCTGCCGTGCTATTTACTTAAGTATTTACAGTACTCACAGTTCCCAGAGCTCCGCTCTAGTAATGCACACCGTTTCTGGAAGGGAAGGGAAGTTTTATCTCTGCTTTGCCTTTATCTCTGCTGGTGTTAGCTATTTGTCGGGTGATAATCGGTGTGGCCTCGGGCTGTACTGTTTGCAGTCTGCTAACCCTCTTGAATACTTTAACATTTGAATAGATTGTGGCTTTAGGAGCTGAGTGTTCCACAAGAGGAAATTGTTTTTGCAAGAAAATTTGTCTTGCGAGTCACCAAAAAACTTGCAAAATGCTTTTGTCTTGCGAGTTTTTTGTTGTGCGAGGCATTTGTCTTGTGAGGCATCACTGTATATCCTTTTTGAGGTGTGGTGACCAGAACTGGACACAATACTCCAGATGTGGCCTTACCATAAATTTGTACAAAGGCATAATGATATTGGCCATTTTATTCTCAATCCCTTTTCTAATGATCCCGAGCATGGAATTGGCCTTCTTCACAGCCGCCGCACACTGGGTCGACACTTTCATCGACCTGTCCACCAGCACCCCAAGATCTCTCTCTTGATCCGTCACAGACAACTCAGAACCCATTAGCGTATATGTGAAATTTTGGTTTCTTGCCCCAATGTGCATCACTTTGCACTTACTTACATTGAAGCGCATCTGCCATTTTGCTGCCCATTCTCCCAGTTTGGAGAGATCCTTCTGGAGCTCTTCACAATCCCTGCTGGTCTTCACCACCCGGAAAAGTTTAGTGTCATCTGCAAACTTGGCCACCTCACTGCCTATCCCCGACTCCAGGTCATTTATGAATAAGTTGAAAAGCACCGGTCCCAAGACTGATCCTTGGGGCATTAATAATACATTTATACAGTGTCTGGTTCCTTATTAAATAAGATGTAACAGTAAAACTATTGCAGAGCTAACTAAGACATATCTTGCTTCCTCTGAAGCTTTTCCATACCCCGGAACTGCCAAGATTGATTAACAGGTTGAAACCAACTCGCTTACGAACAGAGGGCATTGAACCCCTTGTGGCTCCGTCCTGCAGGCGATGTCGCTCCTCCTCCTTCCAACACACCTTCTCGATGTTGGGAGAACCTCTATTTGGGAGGTTATCTAGGAGATTCTTAGCAGAGTTTGTTCCCTCTTACACCCAAGCAGGCTGCTATTAGCTAAATAAACACACGAGGCATATGCTGAGTTAAGTTGCAAAAAGAGGAAGTTTACTCACAGTTCAGCTCATATACACAGC
Source organism: Plestiodon gilberti rubricaudatus (assembly GCA_026170595.1). Taxonomy (NCBI): domain Eukaryota; kingdom Metazoa; phylum Chordata; class Lepidosauria; order Squamata; family Scincidae; genus Plestiodon; species Plestiodon gilberti. The sequence continues at coordinate 395,492 of JANXHW010000001.1, read as the reverse complement.
ATCTGATTAAGATCAGAGGTTCAGTTCTAACTTAAGACGAAGCCCCCCTACGGCTGGGGCCTCCTGCATGGTAGTGTGCTCGCATCATGGCCGCCATTCATCAGAGCTCAGGCATGCCACGTCCTCTCTCGTGGGCATCAGGAGAAGGAAGAAAGGAACACATGGGAGAAGGAGAAGGAGGAAATGGGGTCTGGGGCCACACCCTTTCCTTTGGAACACAAAGGGGTCAGGTAACAGGTCTTTTCAGGTGACCGGCTGACACATCGCCCCCCAGTGCTCAGCAGACGAACGCTGCCCATCTCCAACACTCGACCTCTGATGTAGGAGCTGACTACGAGATGCACTCCTACTGCCAAACTTGGAAACCTGTCCCTTGGCAAAGACTTGGCCGTGATGTCTGCTATCACACCCTTGGTTGGACAATAATCTATCCAAGCCCTTGCATGAGCAGGTCAGCACAAAAGGATGTTTAATATCGTCGTCGATATGGTTTACAGTGCGTGAACTATGGCCCTCCCTCCCTCTGCTAGTTTGATACTACCGCTCTCTCTGGTTCTCTTCTCTGAGCCATATCAGCTGCTTTTGTTGTTCAGTCGTTAAGTCGTGTCCGACCCTTCGTGATCCCATGAACCATATCCCGCCAGGCCTTCCTATCCTCCACTATCTTCCTGAGTTCGCTCATTTTCATGTTCGTTGCATCGGTGATGCTGTCTAACCATCTCATCCTTGGCCTTCCCCTTCTCCTTTTGCCTTCAGTCTTTCCCAGCATCAGAGTCTTCTCCAGAGAGTCCTCTCTTCGCATTAGGTGGCCAAAATATTTGAGTTTCAGCCTTAGTACCTGTCCTTCCAGGGAACAGTCAGGCGTGATTTCATTTAGGATTGACTGATTTGATCTCCTAGCAGTCCAAGGGACTCTCAGGAGTCTTCTCCAGCACCACAGTTCAAAAGCATCTATTCTTCGGCGCTCAGCCTTCCTTATGGTCCAGCTCTCGCAACCATACATTGCTACTGGGAACACCATCGCCCTGACTATACGAACTTTTGTTGGTATGGTGATATCTCTGCTTTTTATTATGCTATCTAAATTTGCCATAGCTTTCCTTCCAAGGAGTAAGCGTCTTTTAATTTCATGGCTGCTGTCTCCGTCTGCAGTGATCTTGGAACCCAAAAAAGTAAAATCTGTTACTGCTTCCATTTCTGCCCCTTCTATTTGCCAGGAATTGATGGGACCCGATGCCATGATCTTAGTTTTATTAATGTTGAGTTTCAAGCCAACTTTTGCACTCTCCTCTTTCACTCTCATCAAGAGGCTCTTTAGTTCTTCTTCACTTTCTGCCATTAGAGTGGTATCGTCTGCATATCTGAGGTTGTTGATGTTTCTCCCGGCAATCTTGATTCCGGCTTGCGATTCATTCAGCCCTGCATTTCTCATAATGTACTCTGCATATAAGTTAAATAGGCAGGGTGACAATATACAGCCTTGCCGTACTCCCTTCCCAATTTTGAACCAATCAGTTGTTCCATGGCCGGTTCGAACTGTTGCTTCTTGACCCGCATACAGGTTTCTCAGGAGACAGATAAGGTGGTCTGGTATCCCCATCTCTTTAAGAACTTGCCACAGCTTGTTGTGATCCACACAATCAAAGGCTTTTGCGTAGTCAATGAAGCAGAAGTAGGTGTTTTTTTGGAACTCTCGGGCTTTCTCCATGATCCAGCGCATGTTGGCAATTTGATCTCTAGTTCCTCTGCCTCTTCGAAACCCAGCTTGTACATCCGGTAGTTCTCGGTCCACGTGCTGCTGAAGCCTAGCTTGTAGGATTTTGAGCATAACCTTGCTAGCATGTGAAATGAGTGCAATTGTGCGATAGTTTGAACACTCTTTGGCACTGCCCTTCTTTGGAATTGGAACGTAAACTGACCTTTTCCAATCCTTTGGCCACTGCTGAGTTTTCCAAATTTGTTGGCATATTGAGTGCAGCACTTTCACAGCATCATCATTTAGGATTTTAAGTAGCTCAGCTGGGATATTATCATCTCCGCTAGCTTTGTTGTTAGTAATGCTATCTAAGGCCCACTTGACTTCGCTCTCTAGGATGTCTGGCTCTGGGTCAGTGACCACACCAGCGTGGTCATCAGGAACATTAAGATCTTTCTTGTATAGTTCTTCTGTGTATTCTTGCCATCTCTTCTTAATCTCTTCTGCTTCTGTCAGGTCTCTGCCTTTTTTATCCTTTATCATGCCCATCTTTGCACAAAATGTTCCCTTGATATCTCCAATTTTCTTGAAGAGATCTCTAGTCCTCCCCATTCTGTTGTTTTCCTCGATTTCCTTGCATTGTTCATTTAAGAAGGCCTTCTTATCTCTCCTTGCTATTCTCTGGAAATCTGCATTCAGTTGTTTATATCTTTCCCTATCACCTTTGCTTTTCGCATTCCTTCTTTCCACAGCTATTTGTAAAGCCTCATCTGACAGCCACTTTGCTTTCTTGCATTTCTTTTTCTTTGGATGGTTTTAGTTGCTGCCTCCTGTACAATGTTACGAACTTCCGTCCATAGTTCTTCAGACACTCTGTCTACCAGGTCTAATGCCCTAAATCTATTCTTCACCTCCACTGTATACTCATAAGGGATATGGTTTAGGTCATATCTGACTGGTCTAGTGGTGTTCCCTACATTCTTCAGTTTAAGCCTGAATTTTGCAATAAGAAGCTCATGATCTGAGCCACAGTCAGCTCCAGGTCTTGTTTTTACTGATTGTATAGAGCTTCTCCATCTTTGGCTGCAAAGCACATAATCTATCTGGTTTCGGTATTGACCATCTGGTGATGTCCAGGTGTAGAGTCGCCTCTTGTGTTGTTGGAAAAGAGTGTTTGCTATGACCAGCGTGTTCTCTTGACAGAACTCCGTTAGCCTTTGCGCTGCTTCATTTTGCGCTCCAAGGCCAAACTTGCCTGTTGTTCCGTTTATTTCTTGATTTCCTACTTTAGCATTCCAGTCTCCTATGATGTAAAGGACATCTTTTTTGGGTGTTAGTTCTAGAAGGTGTTGTAGGTCTTCATAGAACCGGTTAACTTCATCTTCTTCGGCATCAGTGGTTGGGGCATACACTTGGATTACTGTAATGTTGAATGGTTTGCCTTGGATTCGAACTGAAATCATTCTGTCGTTTTTGAGGTTGCACCCCAGTACTGCCTTTCCCACTCTTTTATTGACTATGAGGGCTACTCCATTTCTTCTAAGGGATTCATGCCCACAGTAGTAGATATGATGGTCACCTGAATTAAATTCGCCCATGCCCGTCCATTTTAGTTCGCTGATTCCCAAGATGTCAATGTTCAATCTTATCATCTCATCTTTGACCACATCCAGCTTGCCTTGATTCATAGACCTCACATTCCATGTTCCTAAGCAATATTGCTCCTTGCAGCATTGGATTTTCCTTTCAACCTCAGACACATCCACAGCTGGACGTCCTATTGGCTTTGGCCCAGCCGCTTCACTCTTTCTGGGTCTACTTGGAATAGTCCTCCGCTCTTCCTCAGTAGCATATTGGACACCTTCCGACCTGAGGGGCTCATCTTCCGGCGTCATATCTTGTAGCCTTTTGGAACTGTTCATGGGATTTTCTTGGCAAGGTTACTGGAGTGGGTTGCCATTTCCTTCTCCAGTGGATCACTTTTAGTCAGAACTCTCTGCTACGACCTGTCCGTCTTGGGTGTCCCTGCACGGCATAGCTCATGGCTTCATTGAGTTACGCAAGCCCCTTCGCCACGACAAGGCAATGATCCATGAAGGGGTGAACATATCAGGGGTGAGCATATCAGCTGCTGGGTTTCCTCTATTCCCATCATGTCCTCCAACAGTTGACAAAGCCATTTTGTTTCTCTGCATGCCTCTGTCACGGAGACATACATAGGGTACTACTCTGCCTCGGTAGTGGGCAAAGCAACAACAGTGACCTGCTTTTTGCTTGCCCCAACGAATTGCTCCGTTCCCAGACATCCCATACAGCGAACGAACCGGGGGGTGACTTTGCTGAAGCGCCATCTGCACATCTCCTGCCTGGGGGCTGCGGCTGCCGAAGCAAGATCTCCCGCATGAACCGGGAGATCTTTTCTAGGCGGCCGTCGGGGAGGGAGGGCCCGCACTGCCCCCATCATGCCTTCATTGCCCTGCCCGTGAGCTTTCCGTAGGGGTGGGGCTGGGAGGCTGGGTTGACCCCTGCCCTGGCCTGAACTTGCAGGACCTGGAGGATGATGCAGGGAGGGAGGGTGCTCCTCCGCTTTGGATCTTGTGTGCTGCTTCGGCGTTCATCGGGAAACGGGGCTAGACTTGTGCTTATTATAGGTGGCAGCAGGTCCAGACGTGCGCCTCCTACCTGTTGGAGATGGGCAGCGTTCGGCTGCTGGACACTGGGGGACAGTGTGTCATCTGGTCACCTGAAATACCTTTTTACCTTGACCTCTCTGTGTTCTAAGGAAGGGGCGTGGCTCCCTGACTCTATTTCCTCCTTCTCCTACCCTTCTTCGCTCTCTTCTTCTTCTGACTGCCAATGAGGTAAGATGTGCCAGGCTGAGCTCTCCTGCCCAGCGACCATCTTACAGCACACCTCATGCAGGGAGTGCCAGCTGAAGGGGCGCTCCATCCTAAGTTACAGTAACCTCTGGTCTTAACCAGATGCTGTATATATGAACTGAACCGCGAGTAAAGTATTTCTTTGCAACTTCACTCAGCCTATGCCTCGTGTGTTTATTTAGCTTATAGCAGTCTGCCTGGGTGTAAGAGGAAACAAAACTCAAATAACCCCAATAGGTTATGGGCCCAGTCCACGCAAACGCTGCGCATAAAGAATCAACTCTAATCGGAGAGAGAGAGAGAGAGAGAGAGAGAGAGAGAGAGAGAGAGAGAGAGAGAGATTTTCCCCACCCATTTTAAGAAGGCTAGACTTGCTTAAAAGCTAATGATGGCAGCAGCAAGGCTGAGAATAGGAGATGCGGCTGTGATGAAGCTAGACCCCAAGGCTTTCCAGGACTGGAAACGCATGATAGAAGGGGAAATAAAGATGAATAAAGTCTTCTTTGTGTTGAGTCAAAAACGGCCAACGGAAGATAGCACAGCCAAAGCAATTGAGGAATGGGATTATGCAGATGATACAGCTTGGCCAACCTCTGGTAACATCCCTGCTCTGAGGGGTGGTGCTATAGCTCAGTGGGAGAGCCCCCACCACTTTGCATGTGGAGAGACCCACCCAAGGTCAGCATGCCCCTACTATTACATCACTCTTTGAGCCTGGTAATCTAACCCACAGTGATTCTATGGAGGAGTCAGAGCCCCCCTCCAGCTCTACTCTGGTAGATTCTACCCCCTCTTTGACATAGATGGCCACCCCACCTCCAACACGCCCCTCTCTGTCCCTCCTATAGAGTTTATATCCTGGAATTGCAGTATCCCAGTGGTTCTCCGCATTCCACCAGGTTTCTGTTATACCTACTATGTCAATGTTTTCCCTAGCCACCAAACATTCCAGTTCTCCCATCTTTGCCCGTAGGCTTCATGCATTTGCATAAAAGCACTTATATACCTGGTCCCCCAAGAAGGGCTGCATGTTTGCACCTTTATCCCTGCAGCCTTCTGTCCTGCTAGACTGGCTGTCATGTCCCATCACGCTACCACTCCTAATTCTTATTCTGTTATTACTTGACTGTTCCCAATCCTCTGCACCCTCATTCCCTAAAGATGAGGAGTTCCGAACCGGATGCCCCTCGGCTCCTGTTGGCTTTCCCCCAGGAGTCAGTTTAAAAGCTGCTCTGCCACCTTCTTACGCGCCAGCAGTCTGGTTCCGTTTTGGTTCAAGCGAAGCCCGTCCCTCTTGTACAGGCCCGGCTTGTCCCAAAACGTTCCCCAGTGCCTAACAAACTTAAACCCCTCCTCCTGACACCAGTGTCTCATCCACGCATTGAGACCCCTGAGCTCCGCCTGCCTAGCTGGCCCTGCGCGTGGAACAGGTAGCACTTCTGAGAACGCTACCTTTGGGGTCCTGGATTTGAGCTTCCTACCTAGCAACCTAAATTTGTTCTCCAGGACCGCCCGGCTACATTTCCCCACGTCGTTGGTGCCAACATGCACCACAACCGCTACCTCCTCCCCAGCACTCTCTACCAGCCTATCTAGACAAGAGGTGATGTCCGCAACCTTCACACCAGGCAGGCAAGTCACCATGCGGTCCTCACATCCATCACAGACCCCCCTCTCTATGTTCCTGACTATAGAGTCACCCACGACAAGAAGCCCCCTTCCCCAGAGGAGTATCCATAGTGCGACTGGATACAGGCCCATCACCTGAAGAAGGGGTCCCCACTGTGGGATTGTTTCCCTCTTTTCCAGAGCGACGTCCTCCAGCCCTCAGACTCCCTTTCCTGGCAGCTGAGGAGCTGGCCAACTGAGGGTGGGACGCCACCTCCACGTCCCTAGAAGTCTCACCCTGGTTCCTCTCTACCTGTCTCTGCTTCTCCAGGTCAGCAACCGTGGCTTCAAGGGAGCGAACCCGTTCCCTGAGAGCCTGGAGCTCTTTGCACCGAGCACACACCCATGACTTGTGCCCAAGAGGCAGATAGTCATACATGTGACACTCAGTGCAAAACACTGGATAGCCCCCACCCTTCTGCTGGTTGTCTGACTGCATAGCTTTTGAGTGTAAGTTATGGATTTATCAAAGTTTGGGTACCTTAATGTTGTTGGAGCTCTCCTCTCTTCAAGGAAAGTGCCGGGCAGTGTGTGGGGCCTGGCTTCCTCGCCCCGCTGCTTAACTCGCTGTGTCTTTTTTACCTTGCCACTTTGTCCCAGTAAGGCTGCTCCTGAAAGGGCTCACTTGCAAACCAGCCCCAGATTTAAACTGTTGTGTAGCTCCTCCCCCTGCCTACCTGAAAGTTTGAAAAGACTGGCCTCTAAGGGTGGGGCCTGATGGGATTTGCGGGCAGGAATTCCTGTTGCTATGGTTCCTGAGCCACCTTAATTTACATCTGGCCTACTATACACTTAAAGTTTTAAATTCTGCTTAAGTTTAACTCTGCTTAAGGTGTAGTTTAAATTCTGCTTAAGTTTAACTCTGCTTAAGGTGTCGTTTAGCTTGCTTTCTCCCCTTCTTTTAGCCTCCTCCTGTTTTGTTTTGGGCTCCTACTCTAAAGTAGACTCAGGTCTCTGCCCTGGGCTTTTACTCTTGAGTAAACTCTGGTTTTACTCAGAGTAGACCTGTTTAGATTTGGACTGCAATTCTCTTTAGAATCAGCTCCCAGGCTTGTCCAGTTTCTGCCCCTGTCTTTTAGATAGGTGCTTGTTTGTTTATTTGAATCTATTTAATTTCCCCACCAAGCTTCTGTGCCTGTGTCCTAGCTACTGGACCTTAAAATTCCCCTCCTCGGGTTATATTTAGTTCTACTTAGCTAGGCTTAGTTCTATCTTAAGTTTAAGGTAGCTTAAGGTAGCTTTAACCAAGTCCTTTACAGTTAATGGTAAATTAAAGTTAGACAAAGCTGCACAACTGAGAGAGTTCCCTTACTTTCTCATCGCCCAGCTGCTTAACTCGCTGTGTCTTCTTTTACCTTGGCACTTTGTCCCAGTGAGGCACTTAGTCCCAGAGAGGCCACTCACTGCTCCTGAAAGGGCTCACTCCGACAGGAGCTGGGGAGCCGACAGGAACTGGGCAGCAGCTGGTTCAGGCCAAAGCACCCCCAAAAGTCGAGGCTGTAAAAGATCATTCAGACAGACCAAGTGGTACCAGCCGTACTTTCTAGGACACGTGTAAACATGTGCACATGGGGGAAATCTACTAATTGTGTGGGGATTCAGCACAGTGGCCAGTGAAATGATGTAGAGAGAAGAGGGAGACACGGTTAGAGGTGTAATAATAAGGCATTTTACTATATCTGCTAAGAAAGCATTTCTATTGTGGAGGTAATAATACACGAAGGTCAATAATAGAAGGCAATGCAAAGTGTCTACAATCCCTCACACAACAAGGCCCTAAATTTATGGCCCAATCCAAGCAGGGGGCTCTGTCAGGGGAACTAGTGTTCTGGCGACAGTTGACGTGGTACGTACACGGCATTGTGAAAGCTGTGCTGGAAGCATGCAGAGCTGCACATTTCCAGGCCACCGCAAGAATCCTAAACTCACACACACACCATTCTCACAAAGCAGGAAGGAACCACCATAGGCAAGAGGGGGCTTTGTGGATGTCCCCAAACCAGAGGCGCTTGGGTGGAGCCGTTCATCTGCATACCTCCCCCAGGCTTTGTGGCAGGCAGAGGGCGGCCGAGAGAGGCGCTCACCGCAAGGAGCCCAGTGGCGAGCAAGCCTGCGCTCCTCGCCAGCGTGCTGAAGAGGGACAGACAACGGAAGGAGAACCCTTCCGCAGCAGTGGTGTGGATGACGATGATGTGCAAGGCTTGCGCTAGGCTGGGTTGTCTCTTCTGGCCTGAAGTCACTGAGGATGGATGACACTTGTAGCGAGGCAAACTGGTGGCATTGCCGGAAGAGAAGGCAAGAGGACTACAGGAGCAAATTTCGACCCTTGGCCAAATCAAAGCAGCTGACACGACCCACGCTGAACTTCTCCAAAGCAGGGGACAACAGGAGAAGAAGGAGGCTAGGAAGAAAGACCTCTACAGGGAAGAGGGTGGCTGTCAGGAGCAGGAGAATCAGAGGGCCGCACTGGTCCTAGCTCAGATACTGGTATGTCTGAAGACCCCTTTTGGAGATACCAACAGCTGATGGAACCAGGCAGTAAGGGGGAATCTCAGCGCTGCAAGGGACGGAGGAGAAAGGTGGTGGAGGAGGAAGAGGAGGGTTCCCTGCTGAGGGGTGTGGAGGCTGGGCTTGCTCGTGAGGTGTGCTGTCTCCCTGGGGCCAGGATCCAGGATGCGATTGAGAGACCGCCAAAGCTGGCCAAACGCGCAGATCGCTATCCCTTCCTGCTCATCCACGTAGCATTATGTGGATGAGCAGGTTATGAGGAGGAGGGGGGACTCATTCTGGAATGATACCGAATGAACACACCAGCAGTCTCCGGGCTGCGATGAGGCTTGGGGCCTGGTGCTGCAGGGACTCTGGCGCCCTTCCTTCTGGGAGGGTTGTTTCCATGCCCACCACGTACCCAGGGTGGCTGTCCCTCCGCTTGCCTGGCCACGCGGAGACGGTGCGGCAGGCCAGCGCATCAACGCTTCCTGGGGCTGACTCCACTTCCGGGTTCTGACATCCTCTCAGTCTGTTTGCAGACTCTCCCCAGCACACCTTTCCTGGCCTCCCCCCAGAGAAGGGGCCTGCAGCCGCAGAGATGCCCGTGGACCTGGAGATGGCGCTCCCATGCCGCCGGGTCCCCCACTGCCACCCAGGACCCGGCTCCCCCAGCCAGGGCCAGCAGAAGCGGCAGGCGCAGCGGAAGCTCAGCATCGCCTGTGTGGTCTGCTTCCTCTTCATGATCGGAGAGGTCATAGGTCAGTGCTGTGCCTGGAAGGGAATGTGGGGGCTCTTTCGCCTGACCCCTGTGTCCCCCCCCCCCGAGCAGGCAAGCATGCATGGGCACCAGCAGAGAGCCACGGTGATTGATGGTGGGGAGAGGAGCGGAGGAGCTGGAGTCCTGGAAGGCCCAGCTGAACCTTACCGTCCGTGGTTTCCCTCTCAGCTCAGGGGACCAGACTCCCCAAGAAAGACCCCTCCCTTCAAACTCCACAGAATTCGCCACATTTCGCCATCACTGTATTAGTCTCCCACCCTGAAGAACTCGGGGGCATGCAGGGGTGGGTCAGCCCATTTTCTCCTCACAAGCTGAGAGACTGGCAGCCCAATCCTCCTATGGCGATGCAGCGGTGGAAGGGAGGCCCCCCTCTGCTCGCTGCAGCCCCCTCGCTGCAGGGGAGATTGGGCTGCTGGAGGCCTCCCGGGGGAAGGGTTCGGTCAGGAACAAACCGTAATAGGTCAGGGAGGCCCCAGCAGCCGCGATGGGTCAACTCAGACCTGCACCAATGATATCGCTGGTGCAAGTTTGCGTTGACCAGCGCAGGCGGATCGAGCCCGGAAAGGGGGGGGTTGGATTCAGCTGGTGCCGCTGCTGCCAGGCCTGCACTGCCCACCTCCACCCGCCCCCTCCCAGGCCTGATCCGCCCTCCCCCCAGGCTGGTCCCCTCTGGGCCTCCCGGCTCTGCTCCTGCTGGCTCTGCCCCAGCTCTGCCAGAAACCCTCCCCCCGCTGCAGAGCCCCCGCCGCCCGCCTCTCCCTGAGGCCTTTCTGCTTCCTTTGCAGGGGGATACTTGGCACACAGCCTGGCGATCATGACGGACGCGGCCCACCTGCTCACGGACATGGGCAGCATGGGCGTCAGCCTCTTCTCCCTCTGGGTCTCCACTCGCCCAGCCACCAAGACCTTGAGCTTTGGCTGGCACCGCTCAGGTACGTTTGCTCGCGCTCCCCCCCCATATCAGACTGGCAGACCTGCTGTCCAACCCAGCAGCCTCCCACCCAGCCCCACAACAAAGAGCCCCCCTGTTGCCCCCCCCCGGAGTCCCTCCCAATCAGCAGTCCGGTGCCTGGCAGGCAGCCTGGCGTCTGTCCCTGCAGGTGGACACAGCTCCGGCGAAGCTGACGCACCTCTGAAATGACAAGGAAGCGAACTTTCCTCCCGGGAGGCACCGGGGCAGCTGATGTTGCCCTGGCTGGCGCCTGTGGGGGACGATGGCCCCCCCCCCGGTGAGAGCAGCCTGTGACCGAAGCTCAGAGCAGCTCAAGGAACGCAGGGAGGAGTTATGTCAGCCCCCCCCGCCCCCGTTGGGGAGGAGCCCCAGAGGCCTGGCCTTCCAGACCTCCTGGCAGGCCCGAATAGACAGTCTATGCAACCCACGTGCCCCAGGGCAGAGGAAGGCTGGCAGGCGAGCTGGGCCCACGCTGCTGCTGCTGCTGCTGCTGAGATGAGAGAGGTCCCCTCCCTCCCCATTGCTCCAGCACAGTGTGGGGGTTCAGCAGCAGCAGCAGCAGCTGTGCCTCCTCCACCCCACGTTGGGAGAAGGGAAGGGCCAGAGCCTCCGAGCCAAAACAGCCTCCTGGGCAAGGGAAGCCACTGCCGCTGCTGCCGCTGCTGCCGCTGGCCTGCTGGCTCCACGCAGGGCACTGAGGGCCACCCGATGGACTTGACAGCTGGGTGGAGGCTCAACAGAGGGCCCCCCCCCCAGCCCATCGCCTGCTGCTGCTTCCCTTCACTGCTCTGGAGAAACGAGCCAACCATCTCTCGGGACTGCCTGGCACGAGGGCAGCTGCCCTGGCCAGCGCCAGAGCCACGCAGTGCCCCTCAAACTAGCTGAGCAGCCCAGTAAAAGCTGCTTGCCCAACCAGCTGGACCTGTTGGGAGCGGGGCTGGGGTGCCTGCCCTGCTCTGCCCTCCTGAGCGGCTGAGGGGGGGCAGTCAGTGGTGGTTCCGGCAAGGGGGTGGGGTGTCTTGAACTCCTGACTGACTGGCAGCTGCCTCTCCCAGAGACCCTGGGTGCCCTGGTGTCTGTCCTGTCCATCTGGGTCGTCACGGGGGTGCTGGTGTACCTGGCCTCCGCCCGCATCGTCAGCAACGATTACGAGATCGACGCCTCCGCCATGCTGGGCACCTCGGCCTGTGCTGTAGGAGTGAACATCATGTAAGCAGCGGGTGATGGCGGGGGGGGGGCCTGCTGGCTGCATACCACAGACAGGCAGACATGGCTGGGGGTGGCGGGGGGAGACCAGGCGTCCCCCGCAACAGGCCGAGAGGCCCTCTTTCTCCTGCCTCTGGCTTTGCAAAGGTGAAGGAAGCCGGGCGGTCTGGAGGGCTCCGTGCCCAGAGGCAGCCTGCTGGGGGGGGGGGGAAATCCCAGCTGCTGCGCAGGGAGCAGGTCTACTCTGGCGGCTTCCTGCATGTTAAGGCTGGTGCCTGCTGGGATCAGACCAGACGGATCTTCCTCACCTGCGCAGAGGCTTTTCTACAGCCCCCCCCCCCCCCGCAGCTGCTGCGACAGAACAGCCCCGCCGCCGCCGCGGGGGTTGTTGCCCTGAAGGCCAACCATGCTGCGCAGGCAGGCAGTTTCGGGGTGGGAGAGACAGACGGCAGCGCGGCTGAGCCTGGAGCCGAGGCCACAGGCCAAGCTGCAGGGAGGCGGCGGGGGGGTCTGTCCTTGGAGGGAAGGGAGGGGGGCAGCAGCCTCCCCCATGACTTGAGCAGGCCGCCGGCAGTGCCCACGGAGCGCCTCCAGCAGCCGGCCCCGCTTCAGGCTGCGAGCCTCTGGCCCCCTTCTCTAGCCCCCCCTGTAGTGCGTGCCTCGCCTCCACCTCAGCACCGTTGACGACCCGCCTGCATCCCTCCGCCGGGGTGGGCATCCTGCCGCGCCGCACACAGGGGGAGGAGGACGGAAAGCCACCTTGCCCTGGGCCCGCCGGTGCGTCGAAGGAGCGGTGCCGTCCTCGTCCCCGCTGGGCCTTGAGCGCTGGAGGGGACAGTGGCCAGACGACCTCGGCTTTGGTGGGGCTGCGGCCCGGGGGGGGGGGGACCTAGCATATGGGCTCGCTCGCTGTGGGCGGGAAGCCTCACGCTCTTGTGGCTCTCCCCAGCATGGCCTACCTCCTGCACCAGTCGGGCTCCCCGCCGCACAGCCACGGCCTGGGCCCGGGGGGCTACGAGCGGCTCGGCGAGAGCCCCTGCGGACCCCCGCTCCCCACCTCCAGCAATACCAGCGTCCGCGCGGCCTTCGTGCATGTGGTGGGCGACCTGCTCCAAAGCCTGGGCGTCTTCGTGGCTGCCACCGTTATCTACTTCAAGGTAAGGGGCCAGGGGGGGTCACCGTCCCCGCCCCATGACTCCCCCCCCGGGTGGCTGAGGCCGAAGTCAGCGGCACCTCCTCCTGTCCTGCTCTCTGCAGCCCCAGTACAAGATCGCGGATCCCATCAGCACCTTCCTCTTCTCCGTCTTCGTGCTGGGCTCCACCCTGACCGTCCTCCGCGATGTCGTCCGGGTGCTCATGGAAGGTGAGCGGGCGAGGGTGGGAAGCCTGGTGGGCGGGCACCTGCTGCCCGCCGAGTCCGCCCGTGATAGGCACCGCCTGTCGGGCTGGCAGCGGCTTGCTTGCCTCGGCTTCTGGCAGGCAGAGGGTTTTCCAGCCAACCCTGCCGCTGCGGGGGTGGAACCTGGCGCCTTTGGCAGGTGCGTGCGTGCGGCTAGTCTGCTGCTGCCCCGGAACCGCCGCAGGCTGGTCCACCACCAGTGTGGCTGGAAAGCAAGGCGGTGCTGCTGCTGCGGCTGCCCTGGTAGCGTCTCTGTCGCTCGGTAGGAAAAGGGAGAAGGACTGAACTCGGATCTCAGGGCAGGAGGCTGGCTTGTGCGCCCAGGCCAGCCACGGGGGTGGGGGGTGGGCTATGCCAGTGAATGGCAGTTGGAGCAGCAGGCAGGGAAACTACTTCAGGCTCAGATCTCTGGGAGGAAACAGGACCGAGAGTCCCTTCAAAGGGTGATACAACGACAGCCGTTTCTCTGATAATAGCAGAATGGGGACACGCCCAGTACAAGTGTCTTCCAACAACCCTCTAAGGTGGCTCAATATGATTATCCCCCTACTGCAGCTGAGCTGGGGAAGAGTGAGGCTGAGCAAAGGGACTCGCTTGCCCAAGGCCACTGAACCAGGGGAGTCCTGCTGCTGATCTGTACCTCAGGTTCTCCACCACCAGCACGACTAGCCCACCATTTCTGTGACTAGTGGTGGGTGTGTTCTAAATAACCACAGATGGTATTATTTCTGTCTGTGTTCCTACTATGATGCCAGGTCTGTAGCCAAAGTCGGACTGTCACAGACAAAAGGAAGGTCCCTACGTGGCGATCATTGCCCAGAGGAAACGAATGCAAACGTTCCTCCAGACCAAAATGGTAAGGGGGCAGCAAAGCCCCCAAACCCATTCAAGGAGGCTGCATGGCCCCCCTGACTCCCTCGCTTCACCCCCCCTCCTCAGGGCCTAGCAAGGGTCCAGCAAGCCAGTCTGCCTTCTGAGAGGGGGGGTGTGCCTCTCACCCTGCAGCACTGAGAGAGGGGAGGGAGGGCTGCTGCCAGCCCCAGCCCCCCCCTCAGGGAGCAGCAGAAGACCCGCGGCATGCACATGCACCATCTTGCCCAGGAGGCCCCCCTCCTGGACTGACACACACAGGCCCCCAGCCCACTCCCCACTGAGCAGACCCCTTGCCGGAGGAAGGGGCAAGAGGCCCTTGCGGTTCTTTGGGTCCTTTGCAGGGTGTCAGGTGTCCCTCTTCTTCCCCTCCTCCCTTCCAGTGGCTGTCTGCTGTCTGTCCGGCACCTTTTTAGATTGTGAGCCCCTTTGGGACAGGGTGGGAGCCAGTTAGTGATTTGATTTTTCTCTCTAAACCACTTTGTAAACTTGTTTTGTGTATACATTCTTAACCACCACCATGGTGGCGGCGGCTGCCCTGGAACCCTGGTGAGGGGAGGGGCAGCAGCCCCAGTAGATGCCCACGGAAGGAAGGAAGCAGCAGGAGGGGGGGGAGCCAGATTTGGTCTGGAGAAGAAGGCCTGCATGCTGCTGCCCCTTGAAACAAGGCCGAGTGGAGGGGGGGGAGAGAGAGTGGACAGAGTTCTTGCACAGTGAGGCAGGAAGGCTGGAAGGGGGGGGGCAGCGTGAAGGGCAGAGACCAGCGGAGGGCGAACAAAAGGAAGGCGCCCCAGGTGAAAAGAAGCCCAGGCAGCCTTAGTGTTGGAGAACCTCGATGTCGAGGGGTTTTGTAGCAGAGCAACAGCGGAAGACCCCTCCTCTCCTGTGGGTGGTCTGTCACAAGGGTGATCCCAACCAGCCAGGCTGGAAAAGAACGACCCGAACCCGTCTGGGTTTGACCTAAAGACGGACGAAGGGCACCAAGGGGGGGGGGGGCCGCGGTTGCTGCAGTTTTCCCCCAGCTGCAGACAGTCAGCGGCTTTCCGCCCCCTGCCGTGGTGCCGCCTCCTCCTCTTTCAAACTGCCACCGCAACAACCATGTCCACCAGGCTTGGGCCTGACAGCGACATTCAGATATCTTCTTGACAAGAAGTCTCAAGTCACAGTGCCGCTTTTAACCCTTCCCTGGCTGCAACTGCATTTGAACCCGAGAAGAAGTCCTGCAGCTGGCCCAGCACCCTGTGCCCTACGGTGGCCACCAGCCCACAAGCAGGGGGGAGAGAGAGAGGGGCAGGCCCCTCTCCCGCCATTGCTCGCCGAGACAGACCGGCATCGCTCGGGACCCCCCTTGCTAGTGGCCATCAAAACACCAACGGCTCGGTGGGAAGCAGGAGGAGCAGCCATGGATAGCGACGGCCCTTTTCTCTTCTGGCAGCTGCTCTGGGAGTCTTGTCGCCTGAAGAGTTGGGTACTGATATCATGAACAAACAGACCTGCAGGTAGCGTTTGTTGGGGTTTTCCTAACTTGCCCGAACCGTAGCTAGCGAGTTCAAATAAGCAGCGTAGCAGCGCCAGGAAGCCTATTCCTATCACCAGCAGAGTTATCCCAGCACCCAGGCTAGCAAGCTATCAATAAGGGTAAAAGAGACACGGAGGCAGAGGCTTGTATGGTAAAAAAGAAAAAGAGTTTACTTACAGTTCAGTATCATATTCTACATTCATCTGGTTATGACCAGAGGTACACTAATACATGAAGCGGACAGTATGCCCCTAAAGCTGGCACACCAATACAGGGCAAACGATGGCTTCCAGGCTGGAGCCTAGAAACACACAACCTTCTTCCATGGAGTCTGAAGAGAAGAGAGCCACCGCATGGCAGGGAAAGAGGAAGTTGGGAAAAGGTCAGGGTCACGCCCCTTCCAGGGCATAGAGAAGGGCCAGGTGAAAGGTCCTTGCAGGTGACCGGAACACACACTGCCCTCCAGTGTCCTTGCAGACAAACGCTGCTTAAATCCCAACAGCACTGTGACTAGTAGCCTCCATGAGTTTGCCAACCCAGACCCCTTGTCAAGCCCACTGTCCTCCATGAGTTTGCCAACCCAGACCCCTTGTCAAGCCATCCTAGCTAGTGGCCATCATGTCTTGTGGCAATGAGTTCCACAGACTGTGTGCAGTGTGAAGCAGTATCTCCTTTTGTCTGCCCTAAATCTCTTGCCAGTCATTTTCACTGGGTGACCCAGCCTGCTTCTAGTATTGTGAGAGGAAGGGAAATGTCTCCCTCCACACCATACATATTTTTAAAAGTCTGGATCGTGCCCCCCCCCAATGGCCTTTTTGACAAGCTGAAAAGCCCCCAATGCCATAGCCCTTTCCTTCCTTGTAGGAACGGTGTTCCAGCCCTCTGAAGATTTTGGTTGCTAAAACGATTTTAGGTTTTCATGGCCCTCAATAATTCTTGAATTTACTGGAACAAACGGGTATAGAGCCATGGCAAAAAAGTTTTAAAATGGTACCAATAAAAAACGAGGAGACTAAGTGCAACTTAAAAGTAGTAGTTTAAAATATAGAATATTAAAAACACCTGAAATAACACCGTTAAAAATTAAAACCATCAAATTTGGTTTTTCCAAATTCATCAACCATTCATCAACCAAATTTGATGGTTTTAATTTTTAACGGTGTTATTTTAGGTGTTAATGTGTGTCTGTTTTTAATATTCTATATTTTAAACTACTACTTTTAAGTTGCACTTAGTCTCCTCGTTTTTTATTGGTACCATTTTAAAACTTTTTTGCCATGGCTCTATACCCGTTTGTTCCAGTAAATTCAAGAATTTTGGTTGCTGTCTTTTGCGCCTTGTGTAGCTCTGCAAAATTCTTTTTGAGGGGGGGGGCAACCAGAACTGGGTACCGTATTCCAAATGTGGCTGCACCGCAGGTCTACATAGGGTACTATAAATATTAGCAGTCTTATTCTCAAGTCCTTTCCCTGATGACCCCAACCATGAAATTGGCCTTCTGCACAGCTGCCGCCCACCATGGCCCCCAGACCGTGTTCCTGGTTTATCAGTCACCAACAGCTCACGCACCATCCATGTAGATGTGAAGAAGTTGGGCTATTTTGTCCCAGTGGGCATCATTTTACACTTATCCAGGGGCAGCCCGTCCACAAGGTGAGGTGAGGTGGGTTGCATCAAGAGCAGGAGACGGCAGGGGGGACAAGAGGGTGTTGGATTCGTGGTGCCTGTCCGTCCCCTGCTGTGGCCGCCGTCGCCTCTGTCCAGCCCACCACTGACGATGCTCCCTGCGCGGTGTCTTCAAATGCAGAAAGGTGGGAGGGACTTCTGGCTTGATTTACTGTCCAAGGATCACCAGCAGCCCCCCAGTTCTGTCATGGAAGACAGCGCGGCGTGAAGAGGGCAGCGGGTGGCATGTGGGGTCCTGACACTGAACCACATTTGCTATTTGGTTGCCAGCTGACACTATCCAAGAATTCTAGCTGGTCAGTGAGGTAGGACTTGTCTTGGCAGAAACCATACTGGTTCTCCTTTGGTGTGGCTCATACTTCTATATTTGGACGGCCCAATCCTAACAAGGGCCTGTGCTGACGGAACACGCATTCCACCAGCATGCGCTGTCGCAAAAGCACTGTTCAGTGCTTTGCGACAGTGCAAGGCCCAGGCACACCACGACGGAAAGGGTGGAGCCTTCCCACTGGCGCCGGCAGTCGTAGAGCGGCCCACTGGAGCAGGTAAGTCCAGCACGGGGGGGGGGGGAGGAAGGGGGTTGACTGGGATGGTGGAGGGCAGAGCGAGGTGGTGATGGGGCGGGGGTGGGCGGGCTGGACCTGGGAGGGGGCGGGATTGATAGCACTGGGGTGCACTGTATCCAAACTGCCTTCCGGGGCCTGATCCATTTGCATGGATGAACACGGACTTGCGCCAGCGATATTGCTGGCACAGGTCCAAGTTGACTCATTGCTGCTGCTGGGGCTTACCCCAAGGCAAGGGGACAAATGTCCCCTTACCCTGAGACCTCCAGCAGCCAAAAATCCCCCACGGGATGCAGCGTACCCCGCGCCGGCCCGGTGCCACTGCATGGCCATGCAGGGGTTTACGTTGGATTGGGCTTCTCATACCTTTAGCTGAATTGTTTTCCACCAGTTTACCCAAAACAGACATTAAACTGGCCAGCCTGTAATTGCCCGAATCCCTCCTCCATCACTTTTAAACTATCATTTTTTTTTGTTGGTTGCCTTCCAGTTCTCTGGCACAGAAGTTGATTTAAGGGATAAGTGACATCTTTTCATTAGAAGATGAGCCACCCTGCTCAGGGCTTCAGAACAAACAGCACTCTGCCTGTGGCCGTGAGGACCCCTCTGCCTGGCGCCCTGTGTCTAGTTCTGCACTCGGCACAGAGCAACACAAGGCGTTGTACCCAGCGTGTAATTCATCTGTGGAACTCCTTGCCACAGGATGTGGTGATGGCACCTGGCCTAGATGCCTTTAAAAGGGGTTTGGACAGATTCATGGAGGAAAAGACCATCACAGGTTACAAGCCATAAGCAACCTCCTGGTTTTAGAAGTAGGTTTTCTCTGTGCCAGGTGCAAGGGAGTGGCGACTGGACACAGGTTATCTTGTTGTCTTGTGCTCCCTGAGGCATCTGGTGGGGCCACTGTGTGATACAGGAAGCTGGACTAGATCTGCTTTTGGCCTGATCCAGCAGGGCTCTTCTTATGTTCTTATAAGGCGTCTCCCCCCCGCCAAGAAGACCCCCCATGCCAGACAGCCACAACCCGCAGTCTAATCCCTTGGAGGTGCAGAAGGAGTCTGTTCTGCCCATGTGTGGTTTTTGCTCAAGACATTCCAGTTCACGACACCTCCAGGGCTGGGGGTTTTAAGCCTCAAAGGATGCTCTGGTTCATCCACGCAACACCAGGAGACAGCCCCCCCCCCCACCAGAGACCCCAGCACTGCATTGTGTACTTCCCTGCCAGTCCCAGTCAGAATCAGCTCTCTGTGGACATGGCTTTCAGCTCGAGAAAGTGTGCCCGCCGCCTCCTTCCCCGGCCAATGAGGAGGCATTCCCCATCAGGGATTGTTTGGCCCTGGGGCTGGAGGGGCCTTCCGGGGTCCCCCTCTCTTACATGGTGGCCAAGGAGGAGGTTGTCAGTGGTTTGGGGAGTCAGAGGGGGTGCTGGAGGAGATTCTCTTGAGCAAGTGCCATTTCTCTCTCCCCCCCCCCCCTTCTTCCAGGTGCACCGCGGGGTGTGGAGTTCCACGCAGTGAAGGAAGTGCTACTTTCTGTCCAAGGGGTGAAGGATACCCACAACCTGCACCTTTGGGCTCTGACCCTCAGCCATCATATGGTGGCCGTGCACGTAGCTACTGGTGAGTCACCCCCTCCCCGAGAGGAAGGGCAGCGGGCTGGCGGAAGTCCGCATGCACGGCGGTATGCGCGCGGGGGGGGGGCTTGCAGGCTGGCAGGGATCCCAGTCCTCTCCTCTCCATGAGGGCATCGTTTTAACCTGGTGGGGGGGGGGCAGCGGCGGCAGCCTTTTTCCCCCAACATAAACAGTCAAGTGGTCCATGTGGGGGAAGCCACCTGGCACAGCCCCCTCTTTTTACTCCCCCCCCCCGAGGCCCACAGCAGCAGCTTCAGCGGAAGGGCAGCCGATCCTTGCCTGAAGGGCTGCAAGCCGGTGCAGACCATCTTGAGGGCGCAGGGCCCCCCCCCCGACTCCATCCTAGCGTGCTGCTCCCACCCTGAGATCCAGGAAGTGGACCCAGCAGCCGGGCTCTGCTGAGGGTCTTAAGGGAGCTTCCCCTGTCCCTCTGCTCTGCTGCCCCCCACAGGGGTCGGTCCCTTTTGTCCAGTGCTGGAGCCAGGCCAGGGCCCTTCGTCCCGCCACGGGTCCGAGTGATGAGCCACATGTGCCCTGACAAAAGGGCTGCTGCCGGCCTGGGCGCTGCGGAACACAGCTGGCCCAGCAGCCACAGTCTGTTTCTGGAAGGGGAAAAGGGGAGAGGCGGCTTGCCAGCAGGCAGGGCTTCCACACCACCTGACCCTTCCCTTCCCCCCCCCCCCCAGAGTCTGGTGCCGACCCAGAAGTGGTGCTGCAGGAGGCCACAGCACTTCTACAGAGCAAGTTTGGCTTCGTCTCTTGCACCATCCAGGTGGAGCGCTACCGGGACGAGATGGCTGCATGCTGCCGGTGCCAGGACCCCCGGGACTGAGCCGCCTGCTGCTGCTGCTGCTGCTGCTAGAGGCTCCAGCCACCCCTCCCTTCCACTGCCAATCCGAGGAAGAGCTGCCCCCTCCCCAGCCAGGCACCCCCTTGACCAAGCCTCTGCCAGGGCAGGCGAGGTGGAGCAGAGCCTGGGGGGGGGGGGTTGAGCCTCTGCTCTGCAGCCCTTTCCCTTGTGCATTTTCAGGTCACATTCCAGGCAGGTGGGGGCTCCCCAGCCCCCTCTCAGCTTCGCCATTTGCCTAAGTGTCTTTGATGTGCAAGCCTCGCTCCACCAGTTGGGGATACACCAGAGCCAGCCTGGCCGAGCCAGCCTCCCTCGGCCAGTACCTGCTGCCACTGCCGCCTCCGGCCAAGAGGCTGGGGCAGCCCTGCTGGGGCTCCGCGGCTCCAGACCAAGCCTTTCATTGCGGCCACATCTCGGTTGTAGCACGCAAACTTTCACCAGCATGGATGGGAGGTGGGTGTGTTGGGGGAATTGGTCTCACTCCCCCCCCCCCGACTCATGATTTAAGGCACTCAAGGGGCATTTCATCGCTTGAGAGAGGGGCTCACACCAGATCCTTGCATGGTGCCGTGGAGCAGAAGCAGCCGGCCATCAACCACCAACCGCTGCCCAACTCACTCAGCGGCCTCTGAAGGCCCACAAGGCGCTGGAGCGACTTGCACAGCTCCGCTCCTCCAGGCGACTCCAGCCAAAGGCCTCCTGAAGGGGTCCAGTGGGGGGGGGAACACGATGCAGCCGGGCACAAGCCGCCTCAGGGCCTGGTTGCAGCTGCTGCTGCACCTCTGCCTTGACAGCCCAGAGAGCAGAACTGCAGGGGCGGGGGAGCAGCGGAGGGGCCGCCATCACACTCCTCTCAAAGAGTTGGGCAGCTGGGGGAGTTGCGCCCCAGGGCAGGGGCTGCAGAGGGCTCACCAGTAGCCGTTGCTCCCGCCAGCAAGTCATTCCGTGTCCTCCAGCGCCGCACAGTAGGGCATCGAGCACATCTGTTGGAAGACGGCGTCACGGTTCCCTTCACTTCTCCGGCCCATCCGCTCCAGCTGCATCCCCACCCCAGGTTCTCCAGGCCATTCTTGGGCGCTGCCTGCCTGGGCTGGCTGGAGAGGCTGCTTCTCCCCCCACCTCGTGATCGTGGCAGAGCCGGGACCCCGGCAAAGGGGGCTGCTGCTGCTGGTGCTCTGCCGCTGCCGCCCACACAGGCACGGCCCTTTCGCCATGCTACCCCCCAGCAAGTGTGCAAGCCAAGGTGCCCCCCCCATGCCCATTCGCTTGTGGAATACATGTCTGTGTGTGCGTGTGTGTGTTTCTATGGTGCTGTGTGTCCAGGTGTTGTGTTGACCAAGTGCTGAAAGCACCAGTGAGTCCAATAAAGCGACCTATGTCACTCAGCCCAGCAAGTCTGTTCTTGGGGCCGGGCTGGGCGGGGCCAAAGCCAATCCGGGGGGGGGGGGGGAGAGGAAACAGCAGTGGCAGGACTTGGCCTGGCCATGCCTCCTCTTGAGAAGAATGCCCCTGCTGTTGGGGAGGCCAGCAGCCACCTCTGAGGGCCAAAAGAGGCAAAAGCCCTGGGAGTTGTACCCATGGTGGTCGAGCACAACGGCCCTCTTGTGCATCCGCAGCGCAAAGGCGGAACTCCATGCGTGTTGGCGGCGGTGGCGGCTGGCAACCGTGCTGCACGTGCAGCATGAGAGAAGGAAGGTGGCGCCCCGACGGGAGGGAGCTGGACCGGCTGGGGACGGGACCCGACTGCGCTATGACCAACTAGGCTCCCTCCTGGACAATGGCCCAGCTCAGAGGATGCCCAAGGACTACCAGAGCGAGAGCATCATTCCTCCGTGAGCAAGCAGAGGGATCGTGGCCACACCCCTCATCTACCGCTGGACAGGGAGACAACCCCCAGAGAGAGAGAGAGAGGCAGGCAGTATTTAAAAACCAACACACACTTTACTAACAGTTAAGACGACAAAACAGCTCAATGTGAGCAAGCTTCTGGCCCCCAATGTGGTGCAGGGGCAGGACGAGGGACGGGGCAAAAGCTCTGGAGACCCCCCCCAATCATCCAAAGGCCCATATGGGGAGGGACGCTGCACAACCCCACGGGGCCAGGCAAAGGGTTAGAGGTGCTTGCCTGCAGCACCCGCCCCCCCCCCACAGGGGAGAGGTCCAGGGGGCCTGCGTGTGACCCTCCCACAACTGGATGGCTCAGTGCCTCTCCAGGGGCCCAGTGGTGCTTTTCCTCAGGCTCTCCGTTCGTGACTTGACCACCTCCTGCAGCTCAACTCCCAGGATCCAGCCGGCTTCTGACGTCCTGTCCCTCCCCCCCACCAAGATGGATGGCGCTGCAGAGAAGCCAGCCCCCGCTCCCAGGCACGGCTCAACTGCCAGCTTCGTGAAGCCCATGTGGGTTGGGTCCAGGGCAATCACCCTGCCCCTCTACATTGAACATGGCGCTAAACTGGGCCTGGCACTCCAGCTGAAGTTTGTGGCTGGGGGGGGAAGCCAACGCCTGGAAGCAGTGAAGCCGCACCAGGCCGGACTGGCCCCCGGAGGCCAGCCAGCTGTGGCAGTCTAGGTTGGGGCTGAAGCGAACCTGCCAAGAGAGAAGAGGGAGGGGAAAGGGAGCCGGGGGGGGGGAGAAGAGGGAGGAGTCAGAGAAGCCACCGCAGCAGCAGCAGCAGCAGCAGCAGCAGCAGCAGCAGGATCCGCCTGCCAACTCCCACAGAGGGAGGAACGACTGCTGTTGCTGTGTGTGGCCCTTCCCCCCTCCCTCCCCAGGCCGCTGCCGCCTCACCTTGTGGACAGCCTCCAGTTGCAGCCGCCCCAGGCCGGCCCCCTCTTTCCCCTCTTGCACCGGCACTCGCTTCCGGGACTTGCACCTGAAGAAGTTCTTGAAGCTCCTCTGGGGGGGGGGGGGAGAGAGGCAGCACAGTCAAGCAGGCGAAAGGTGGGGGGTGGGCTGTCAGGCTGGTGACTGATGCGTCTGGGAAGGAGCCCTTATCAGCCAGAAACACACCCCAGAATGGCTGGATTTGTGGTGGGGGTCTGGTTGGGAGGAAGGGGCCGCCACACCCAGGCCAGAGAGAGAGAGGACAGCCAAGATTCCCTCCCCGCAGCAAACATGAGGTGTCTCCTCCCCCCCATCCCCGCCTGAAAGCCTGGCAGGTGAAGACAATCCCAGGAGCCCAGCCAGAGAGCTGAAGCTGCCGCCGCCCCCCCCCCCTCACCAAGTCCGTGTCCTGAAAGAGGATGCAGTTCTGGGCCACCAACTCCCTGTAGGTCCTGCCCTCCACCTTCGCCTCTTTGCGGACGGGGCCACAGGGTCGCAGATCCGTCGTGTAGATGGGCTGTGGGGGCAAACAACTGTTATTATTATTATTATTATTATTATTAACAGTATTTATATACCGCTTTTCAAGAAAAAGTTCTGTTACTACTCGCTGCTGCTGCTGCCGCCACCGGCGTTTTCGCCGAGGGAAATAGAGGAAGGGTCAGATTCGGTGACTGACAGGCCAAACGTGGGAAGCAAAGGAGAGGGGAGGGGGGGGGTCAAAGAGCAAGCCAAGAGTTCATACTTGGTCTGCAGGGTGGATGGCGACTGCATGAGGGGAGGAGGGTCGGCCACGAGCAGGGGAGGGGGTAAAGAGAGATAAGGAGCGCAGTTTTGGACAAACCCCCCCCCCAGCGTGACACAATGATGAACCACTCTGGCTGAAATGCCCCAGAGGGGCTGTTGGAGAGGTGGGCCAGGGAGGGAGCAACAAGGGTCTGGGAGGGGGCGCAGAAGAAGAGCCCTGCTGGATCAGGCCCAAGGCCCTGGATCTAGTCCAGCTCCCTGTATCACACAGTGGCCCCACCAGATGCCTCAGGGAGCAGCACAGCCAACAAGACAACCTGTTTCTCGTTGTCACTCCCCTGCACCTGGCACAGAGAAAACCTACTTCTAAAACCTGGAGGTTGCTTAAGGTTTGTAACCTGTGATGGTCTTTTCCTCCATGAATCTGTCCAAACCCCTTTTAAAGGCATCTAGGCCAGGTGCGTTTCACCAGTGCAGGGGTGTGCTGCAATGACCGTGTGCACAGAGAGAGAGAGAGAGAGAGGGGGGGGGGCAGAGAACAGAGCCTGAGAGACCCCAACCGGGGGGGGGGGCAGGGCAGCTAAGGCAGCTAGCTAGAGTTTCACAAGGGAGTCGAGTGCACAATGGTGCTGCAGGCAGCAGGGAAGCCGGGGAAGAGGCAGCGGAGATGCCAGGGGCGACTGGAAAAGCACCGTTTCAGTGGCTGCCCTGGGAGCCCGTCTGGAGGGGGCGGGGCAAGACCGAGGCCAGGACGTTGCGCCAGGGGGAGGAGGAGGCAGCTTCCAGGAGAGCGAGGAGGGAGGGCGGCAGCAAGGGAGGAGGTGTCGGAAAGCAGCACTGGGGCTGCAGAGCCGGAGAGGCAAAGGAAGAGCAGGCAGAGGAGTCGCCGCCCACCTCTTCTTGTCCTCCAGAGACATTCAGCTGCACTCGACTGGCAAAGGCAGCAGGCACTGAAAGGCCTGGGCACCGAGGAGATGGGCCTGCCTACTCTGTTGTAGGAGTTGTAGGCTGGAGCCTCTTGGGCGCGACAGAAGCCCACCGGTGGCAGGTGGCACCCGTGGACCTGGCCCACCCCAAACGAGGCTGCCACAGCACCCCCCAGCAGACAGCGCTACGGGCGCGCAAAAGCCCAGCCCTTGGGACACCTACAAAGCGCCGCTCCGAGGGGCGCTTGACATTGTGGGGGTTGACAGACAGGTCAGGCATCAGCGCTGCCACCAGCTCCCCCGTGACGTCACCAGCAGCCACAGCATTCAGCCAATCGGATCCAGAGATGCTCTGCACCAGAGAAAAAGAGAGAGAGTCGGGGACACACTTCCTTCACCACCCTGCCGGGGGGACGGGGACGGGAGGGAGAGAGGAGGGCAGGCTTACCCACACGGTGCCCTTGCGAGGGGCCACAAAATAGGCTCGGAAGCCCAGATAGCCAGCGTCCAAGTAGTGGATCCCACACAGGCCGTACCTGCAACAGGCGGAGGACAGGCGAGTGTAGCAAGCCACCACACACACCTCATGGGTCGCTCACCAGGGCCCAGAATGCACAGAGCTCCCAAACTCTGTCCAGTGGCGCACAGAGCAGCAGCCGCAGATCACTGGCGATGGGGAGGAGAAGCTGGGCTGACGCCCATCCCTAAAAACCTCAGAAGAGCCCTGCAGCTGGATCAGGCCAAAGGCCCAGCTAGTCCAGCTTCCTGTATCTCACAGTGGCCCCACCAGATGCCTCAGGGAGCACACAAGACAACAAGATAACCTGTTTCCCATTGTCACTCCCTTGCACCTGGCACAGAGAAAACCCACTTCTAAAACCAGGAGGTTGCTTATGGCTTGTAACCTGTGATGGTCTTTTCCTCCATGAATCTGTCCAAACCCCTTTTAAAGGCATCTAGGCCAGGTGCCATCACCACATCCTGTGGCAAGGAGTTCCACAGATGAATTACACGCTGGGTGAAGAAATATTACATTGGTGAATATTGGGCCTTGGCGCTTCAGGAGGAAAGATACTGTGCCGGAGGGGCAGCAGTGAAGCCCGGCCTCAAATCCCATCCCTTTGGAAGGCTGAGAACAGCTTCCAGGCAGCTGACGGGGGGAAGGAGACCCCTGCCACCTGAGAGGCTGGTGCTCTTCACACGCCCGAGGAGCTGCCAGCTGGACGTGGGAACTCAGCCCCCTCCAGAACGGGCCTCCTAGCTAGCTAGTGGGCTCCGGCGTCTGGGGGCCCCTGCTAAGAGGCCAGCGGGGTGCAGGCGTCGCCCCCACCAATGCCACACTTGCAACATCGGCGCAACACACCGACAGTGAGAATGTGCACAGAAGGGACAAACAGCACGCGCAGAACAACTGTGCTTCAAAATGCCATCTGGCAACTTTGGGCTTCAGCCAGTGAGCACTGCAGGCAGTTTGGAGCTCACCGCTTCCAACGTTCCGTTACCGTCAAAAGGAACAGGGTCAAAGGGTGATGCCGCCGCCACCGCCACGCAGCGAGCCGAGCCGCCTTCCAGTCAAGGCCCTTTGGGCTCAATTCCAGATGAGCACCGTGGGCTGCATGGGTGGGGGCACTGAGGCGGGCAGCTCAGCCTGCAAGGGATCTCATTTCCTGGGGAGCAGGCCAGGCCTACTACTTCTTACAACTCTGAAGGGCTGGCGGGGGGGGGGGGCAACGCTGTCCTTCCCCCTAGGAGTAAAGGCCAATGGGGAGCACCAGACTCGGAGACTGCCTGCGGCCTGGCAATGCAAAAAAACACGCCCACGCACTCACGAGGCATAGCAGTTGTCCTGCGCCACCGTGATCCCGCTGTAGGGCAGCAGCCAGGCAATCTCCGTGCTCAAGAAGCGCTTGATGCTGTTGACGGGCTCATGCAAGCGGCGCAAGTCCCAAAACTTGATCTTGCGGTCGTTCCCTGCAGTCACCAGGAAATGGCTAGAAGCAAAGAGAGGGGCTCAGGGCTGAGCGCAGGCTGGGGAGAGGCTGCCTGCTGTTCTGAGAGGCCTGCGAGGGGGGGGAGGAGGGGGGGGAACGCGCAGGCCTCCTGGCTCAGGCAGGGAGAGGCTACCCAGGGCCTGCCCACCCCACCGGTGGCCCCCTTGCTTCAGTCTCCCACTGCCCCACCTGTTGGCCTTGCACCACTGAATGTTGCGCACGGCGTGGTCGTGGGCTGGGAAGCAGTGGAAGGGGTAGAGCTTGAGGGAGCCATCGGGCTGGCGTACGCGCTGCAGCAGGGACTTGTTGGGGAGGTTCCACAGCGCCACTGTGCCTGGGGAGGGAAGACAGCGGGCATGGGGCCAGGCCTGTGAGCGGGAGGGAGCCCCCCTCCCCAACTCTGCTCCCTCTCACCATCATAGAAGCCAGCTGCCAGGTACTGGTGAGGCTTGGTGGGCAGCCAGGCCACACTGAAACACTGCCCGCAGTCTGAGGAGCCCCCTGCCTGGATGGAGCCCACCTGCAGGGAGGCCACGCTGCGCACCTGGCGGGGGGGGGGAAGAGAGAGAGAGTGGCAGACCCTGCTAGGAGGAGAGGGATCATGGCATCCTCCTGGGAGGTGGGTGGGGAGCAGAAACAGGGAGGAGGAGCCTCCTCAGACTTCCCAGAGGGGTCGAGTCTGTTCTGGCCCCCCAGCAAGGGGCCTCGCTGCTGCCTTCTTGCGAGAGACCAGGCTGCCTCCGTCCCACCCCGGGGGGGGGGGTCTGGGGAGCCTGAAGGATCCAAGGCAGAGCCTGTGCCTCCAGCCCCCGCCTCGCCTGCCTGCCCGCCCGCAAGGGAGACTCAGTAGACCCCAGTGCTGGTGTGATGATGATGATGGGACGTACCTTGCAGATGGCGTGCCGGGGGGAGGGTTCATCTGGGGGGGTGCAGAGAGAGAGAGAGAGGGTTAGATGGGACACGGCCTCAGCAGGATCCAGCAGAACTCACTCTTCGTCCAGCCGGCTGGCCCTGCAGGAGCCTGCTTGGAGCCTGGGCTCCCCCCCCCTTTCTCGGAAGTCACAGGAGCCGAACACAGCCCAATGCCTTGCCACCAGATGCAGCCACCCTCTCTCTCTTCAAGAGGTGGCCTTTCTGCACACGGTCCCAGCTCATTTCTGGCCGACTCCGACACCCACAAATGCACTCTCCCCCTGGCCATCTTCACCCGCCGCTGCCACCTGTAGAACGGCGTGACGAGGAGACTCCCGGCAGGAACCACCGTGCTCCACTAAGCCCCTGTACAAGAAGAGATGGGGGAGCCAGAACCGGAGGAGCGAGCCCTCCCTGTCCTGAGTTCAGAGAGGAGGGAGAAGAGGACAAGGTAGTCAGGCAGCACTGGGGAGGGGGGGCACCGCTACCTCCAAGGCAACGGGCTCAACTGGCTGCGTGGCTGGGCCACCCCCCTCTTGCTGCTCCACTAGAAGACCAGAAGGATGAAGTGCCGGCTTTGCTCTGCCCAGAACATGTCAGGAAGCGTGCAGGCACAGAGGCGTCCTGGGAGGGGGGGAGGCCCGCGAACCCCTCCGTCCCCAACAGGGCCAGACGCTGGCCCCCCGCAGGACCTCCCCCAGCCCTGCAGGACAGCTGCTTGATCACATAAGAACGTAACGTAAGAACATAAAAAGAGCCCGGCTGCTGGATCAGGCCAAAGGGCCTGAATCTAGTCCAGCTTCCTATAACACACACACTATTTCTCAGGAGTGGCACCAAGATTATGGAATTCCCTCCCCTTTGCCTCACGAACTGCTCCCTCCTTGGACACTTTCCAGCGAGGCCTAAAAACCTTCTTGTTCAAAGAAGCCTTCTGAGCCCCTGCCTTTTTTAACATCTCGCTGGTACAGGTGGGGGTGCTGCTGTTTTTATGCTCCTGTTTTAATTGTGCTATGATCCTTTTAATCGATTTTTAGATATTGTTTTTATTAATTGTTTTTTACTGTTTTAAAACGTGATTATTTTCTGTATTGTATTTTTTGTATTGTATTTTCTTTGTGTTGTAAGCAGCCTTGGGTCCCTTCGGGGAGAAAGGCGGGATAAAAATACTGTAAATAAATAAAATAAACACAGTGGCCCCACCAGATGCCTCAGGGAGCACGCAGCCAAGAAGATAACCTGTTTCCTGCTGCCACTCCCCTGCACCTGGCACAGAGAACACCTACTTCTAAAACCAGGTTGCTGCTTATGGCTTGTAACATGTGATGGTCTTTTCCTCCATGAATCTGTCAAAACCCCTTTTAAAGGCATCTAGGCCAGGTGCCATCACCACATCCTGTGGCAAGGAGTTCCACAGATGAATTACATGTTGGGTAAAGAAACATTTTCTTTTATCCGTTCTAACTCTCCCTCCACTCAATTTGAGTGCATGTCCCCTGGTTCTGGTGTTGTGCGAGAGGGAGAAGAATTTCCCTCTATCCACTCTCTCCATCCCATGCATAATTTTATACGTCTCGATCATGTCCCCCCTCAGGCGCCTTTTTTCTAGACTTAAAAGCCCCAAACGCTGTAGCCTTTCCTCATAAGGGAGGTGCTCCAGCCCACGAATCATTCTGGTTGCTCTTTTCTGCACCTTTTCCAATTCAACTATATGCTTTTTGAGGTGTGGTGACCAGAACTGGACACAATAATCCAGATGTGGCCTTACCATCGATTTGTACAAAGGCAGAATGATACTGGCCGTTTTATTCTCAATCCCTTTTTTAATGATCCCGAGCATGGAATTGGCCTTCTTCACAGCCGCCGCACACTGGGTCGACACTTTCATCGACCTGTCCACCAGCACCCCAAGATCTCTCTCTTGATCCATCACAGACAACTCAGAACCCATTAGCGTATATGTGAAATTTTGGTTTCTTGCCCCAATGTGCATCACTTTGCACTTACTTACATTGACGCGCATCTGCCATTTTGCTGCCCATTCTCCCAGTTTGGAGAGATTGTTCTGGAGCTCTTCACAATCCCTGCTGGTCTTCACCACCCGGAAAAGTTTAGTGTCATCCACAAACTTGGCCACCTCGCTGCTTATCCCCAACTTCAGGTCATTTATGAATAAGTTGAAAAGCACCGGTCTCAAGACCGATCCTTCAGGCACACCGCTTCTCACCTCTCGCCATTGTGAAAATTGCCCATTGACTCCCACTCGCTGTTTCCTGGTCTTTACATACAACGCTGATGGGTTCTGAGCTTTCTGTGACTGATCAGGAGATAGATCTTGGGGTGCTGGTGGACAGGTCGATGAAAGTGTCGACCCAGTGTGCGGCGGCTGTGAAGGCCAATTCCATGCTTGGGATCATTAAAAAAGGGATTGAGAATAAAACGGCCCTATACCATTATTGTTGTTCAGTCGTTAAGTCATGTCCGACCCTTCGTGATCCCATGAACCACATCCCGCCAGGCCTTCCTGTCCTCCACTATCTTCCTGAGTTCGCTCATTTTCATGTTCGCTGCATCGGTGATGCTGTCTAACCATCTCATCCTTTGCCTTCCCCGTCTCCTTTTGCCTTCAATCTTTCCCAGCATCAGAGTCTTCTCCAGAGAGTCCTCTCTTCGCATTAGGTGGCCAAAATATTTGAGCTTCTGCCTCAGTACCTGTCCTTCCAGGGAACAGTCAGGGTTGATTTCATTTAGGATTGACTGATTTGATCTCCTAGCAGTCCAAGGGACTCTCAGGAGTCTTCTCCAGCACCACGGTTCGAAAGCATCTATTCTTCAGCGCTCAGCCTTCCTTATGGTCCAACTCTCGCAACCATACATTGCTACTGGAAACACCATCGCCCTGACTATACGAACTTTTGTTGGTATGGTGATATCTCTGCTTTTTACTATGCTATCTAAATTTGCCATAGCTTTCCTTCCAAGGAGTAAGTGTCTTTTAATTTCATGGCTGCTGTCTCCGTCTGCAGTGATCTTGGAACCCAAAAAAGTAAAATCTGTTACTGCTTCCATTTCTGCCCCTTCTATTTGCCAGGAATTGATGGGATCAGATGCCATGATCTTAGTTTTATTAATGTTGAGTTTCAAGCCAACTTTTGCACTCTCCTCTTTCACTCTCATCAAGAGGCTCTTTAGTTCTTCCTCACTTTCTGCCATTAGGGTGGTATCGTCTGCATATCTGAGGTTGTTGATGTTTCTCCCGGCAATCTTGATTCCGGCTTGCGATTCATTCAGCCCTGCATTTCTCATAATGTACTCTGCATATAAGTTAAATAAGCAGGGTGACAATATACAGCCTTGCCGTACTCCCTTCCCAATTTTGAACCAATCAGTTGTTCCATGGCCGGTTCGAACTGTTGCTTCCTGACCCGCATACAGGTTTCTCAAGAGACAGGTAAGGTGGTCTGGTACCCCCGTCTCTTTAAGAATTTATCATTATGCCCTTGTACAAATCGATGGTGAGGCCACATCTGGAGTATTGTGTCCAGTTCTGGTCACTACACCTCAAAATGGATATAGTAGAATTGGAAAAGGTACAGAAAAGAGCAACCGAAATGATTCATGGGCTGGAGCACCTCCCTTATGAGGAAAGGCTACAGCATTTGGGGCTTTTCAGTCTGGAAAAAAGGCGCCTGAGGGGGGACATGATTGAGACATATAAAATAATGCATGGGATGGAGAGAGTGGAGAGAGGGAAATTCTTCTCCCTCTCGCACAACACCAGAACCAGGGGAAATGCACTCAAATTGAGTGGAGGGAGAATTAGAACGGACAAAAGAAAATATTTCTTTACCCAGCGTGTAATTCATCTGTGGAACTCCTTGCCACAGGATGTGGTGATGGCACCTGGCCTAGATGCCTTTAAAAGGGGTTTGGACAGATTCATGGAGGAAAAGACCATCACAGGTTACAAGCCATAAGCAACCTCCTGGTTTTAGAAGTGGGTTTTCTCTGTATGCCAGGTGCAAGGGAGTGTCAACGGGAAACAGGTTATCAGATTCTTCTGATGTTCTTATGACATTCTGCCTGGGGTCACCCTGCCCCACTGACTACCAGTCTGTTTGCCCTCGCCTGGAGGCCTGGCTCTCTCTCCAGCTGTGAGTCTCCCTCCCCCCTGCCATGGGCAGCATCAGCACCCCATCTGGGCCCCACCCCCACACGGAACCCTAGCCTTCTCATTTTGTGCCAAGATGGGGGCGCTGCCTGGGGTCGGGGGTCACGGCGACGCCTGTGCTCCTTGGCTGTGCATTGTAGTTGTTTGCTACTGTACACCTCTTCTCACTGGTTTTATTTATGTGTGATTATCGCATGTTTGTTTTGACTGTATGCTGCTTTCTTTGGGCTGCTGCCACAGGCAAGGAAGGCTTTGAAATAAATGGTGGGCAGTTTAACTGCTTGGCTCCCGACAAGGACACTGCTCTGTTTTCAGCAGGCCGTGCAAGCTGGATGTTTCACCACCGCTTTCTAATCGATACTGCTGGAAAGTCGCTTTGAGAGCTCCTTGATCAAAGGGAACAGGCAGGAAGAAAACACCGAAACAGCAAAATGGCAGATGCGCTTCAATGTAAGTAAGTGCAAAGTGATGCACGTTGGGGCAAGAAACCAAAATTTCACATATACGCTAATGGGTTCTGAGTTGTCTGTGACGGATCAAGAGAGAGATCTTGGGGTGGCAGTGGACAGGTCGATGAAAGTGTCGACCCAGTGTGCGGCGGCTGTGAAGAAGGCCAATTCCATGCTCGGGATCATTAAAAAAGGGATTGAAAATAAAACGGCCAATATTATTATGCCTTTGTACAAATCAATGGTTAGGCCACATCTGGAGTATTGCGTCCAGTTCTGGTCACCACACCTCAAAAAGGATATAGTTGAATTGGAAAAGGTGCAGAAAAGAGCGACCAGAATGATTTGTGGGCTGGAGCACCTCCCTTATGAGGAAAGGCTACAGCGTCTGGGGCTTTTCAGCCTAGAAAAAAGGCGCCTGAGGGGGGACATGATCGAGACTTATATTTCTTTACCCAGCGTGTAATTCATCTGTGGAACTCCTTGCCACAGGATGTGGTGATGGCACCTGGCCTAGATGCCTTTAAAAGGGGTTTTGACAGATTCATGGAGGAAAAGACCATCACAGGTTACAAGCCATAAGCAACCTCCTGGTTTTAGAAGTGGGTTTTCTCTGTGCCAGGTGCAAGGGAGTGTCAACGGGAAACAGGTTATCTTGTTGTCTTGTGCTCCCTGAGGCATCTGGTGGGGCCACTGTGTGACACAGGAAGCTGGACTAGATGGGCTTTTGGCCTGATCCAGCAGGGCTTATGTTCTTATGAAACCTCACGGAGGAATGGGCTGCAGACGCCCGCATGAGGAGCTGCTGCGTGCAGACCGTTTGGCTTGGGGGCTCAGGCCATGCCAGGAGGGGGCTCCCGCCCCCTCTTTGTCGTCAGAGGAGTCCCCAGGACCCCCAAGGCTCAAACCCTGCCTGTGCTTCCGCTCTGCAGCTGGGTCAGCTGAGACTAGGAAGAAGAGCAATCAGAGGCCAGTGAGGAGGAGCCAGAGGAGAAAATCAAGGGCACGCACACATCAGGGGTTCTCTTGCACATGGGGGGGGGCAGCAGCAGGGGTGGGGGCGGGGGCACGGTGCCAGGCTCAAGTCCCTGGGGTTCAATTCTCCACTGTCCGCCGTCCCCCCACAGCTGAGCGGCCACCAATCTTGCCACTGCAGCCCCCCTGTCATCCATCACTCCTGCAGACAGAGATCATTACAAGCATCATTACCCGATGCGGCTGGCTGAGCACCCCGGCTGCTTGTGCTGCACTGGGCCGGGGAGGGGGGGGAACTCCTTTGTGGGCCAGGGACGCCTCCTTCCGTAGCAGAGAGGCACACAAGAGGCTTCCTCCAGACCAGGGAGGCCTGGATGGCAGGTGCGAAGACTCTCCCTGGGCAGGGAAGGGCCGTCGGCACGGGAGCACCCACAGCTTCTTCGTGCTCCAGGGGAAATCAGGGCGGCTGGAAGAGTGCCCTTTGACAAGCGCACAACTCTGCTTCCGTAGTTGGGG
Source organism: Plestiodon gilberti rubricaudatus (assembly GCA_026170595.1). NCBI lineage: Eukaryota > Metazoa > Chordata > Lepidosauria > Squamata > Scincidae > Plestiodon > Plestiodon gilberti. Next base: position 361,789 of record JANXHW010000001.1, on the reverse strand, counting down.
GCAGGAGGGGAAACCAGGTGTTCCGTCCTTCCCAGCCAGGGCAGCAGAACAAGACAACCGTTACCCACATCCCTACCCCCGAGGCCAGGCTGCCTCTGGCCTGCAGGCGCAGAAGCGGAAGAGTGCGCAGCAGGCACAGACCCCTCGCGGCGTCAGGAAGCGGCAAGCCTCTGTGAGCGGCGTGCAAACACCTTGCGCGACCCCAGAGGCCAGCAGCGAAGCGCCCTCCTCCTGGCAGAGGCCAGCAGGCACGCTGCTCCCTTGGCGCACCCGTCGAGAGGCCCTCCCTCCGCCAGGCAGCGCCTTCCCTTCGGCCGCCCTTGCTCCAGCGGCCACAACGAGGGCCAGGGGCTACCGCTCAGCGCCAGAGCGGCTGTGTTGCTGACTCCTGCCCACGCCCCAAGACCTCCCACCCCTCTCCCTTGCCCCGACCCCTGGCCGGCCATGACCCCGGCTGACTCTCTCCTGAGCCGCCAGCCGTCTTGCGCACAGTCTTCAGGCAGCGCTGAGCTGCAACCACAGACGCTACACAGAGCTGCACTGCGACTCTCCCATCGTGCCAGAGGACCTGACCCCCCCCCCACCTCTGCGAACCACCTGCCAACTCACAGCCCAGCCTCGGCTTTGGGAACCCGGCTTCCCCCCAAGCCTGGAGGTCCTCAGTGCTGCAGGAGCCTCAGACCCTGAGCCGGCTGGCTAAGGGCAGCTTCACTGCTCCCACCGACCCCACCCACGCCCCTTGCCAAGCTTAGACCCACTGGCCGCACATCGTGCTCCATTTTGACACCAGAAGGAAGCAAATCACTCTGGGGGAGCTGCATCCAAGTCCATTCTGCATTCACCAGCTCCTCCCGTTATTGGCCGCCTTCTCAGAAAGACCAGGAATGTACGCACCAGAAGCGCATAAGAAGAGCCCGGCTGCTGCTGGATCGGGCCCAAAGGCCCATCTAGTCCAGCTTCCTGGATCTCACAGTGATAGATTACTAAACTATCCAAACCCCTTTTAAAGGACTTTAAATTACTAAGACCAGGAGGTTGCTTATCCCCACCATGGCTTGTAACCTATGATGGGTTTTTCTTCCATGAATCTGTCCAACACTCTTTTAAAGGCATCTAGGCCAGGTGCCATCACCACATCCTGTGGCAAGGAGTTCCACAGATGAATTACACACTGGATAAAGAAATATTTCCTTTTGTCTGTCCTAACTCTCCCTCCACTCAATTTTAGTGGCTGTCCTCTGGTTCTGGTGTTGTGCGAGAGGGAAAATAACTTCCCTCTCCCCACTCTCTCCATCCCAAGCATAACTTTATACGTCCCAGTCATATAACCCCTCAGGCGCCTTCTTTCAAGACCGAAGAGCCCCCATCACTGTAGCCTTTCCTTGCAAGGGAGGTGCCCAGCCAACTCATCATTTTGGTTGCTCTCTTCTGAACCTTTTCCAGTTCTACTATATCCTTTTGAGATGTGGCGACCAGAACTGGACACAATACTTCAGATATGGCCATAAGCTGTTGATCGAAAGGTCGGCAGTTCGATTCCCGCAACGGGGTGAGCGCTTGTTGCTTGGCCAGCTCCTACCAACCTAGCAGTTCCAAAGCATGTCAATGCGAGTAGATAAATAGGTACCGCTTGCGGGAAGGTAAACAGCGCTCTGTGTTCGAGCTGCATGCTACGCGCTGCGGCAAGGAGAGTCATGCCGGCCACATGACCACGGAGGCGTCTTCGGACAACGCTGGCTCTTCGGCTTTGAAATGGAGATGAGCACCACACCCTAGAGTCGGTCATGACTGGACTTAATTGTCAGAGGATACCTTTACCTTTTTTAGTTATTCTTTAAATAAATAAATGTGGCCTTGCCATCGATTTGTACAATGGCGTAACAATGGTTTTATTCTCAATCCCTTTTTTACTGATCCCGAGCATGGAATTGGCCTTCTTCACAGCCGCCGCACACTGCTGGGTCGACACTTTCATCGACCTGTCCACCAGCACCCCAAGATCTCTCTCTTGATCCGTCACAGACAACTCAGAACCCATTAGCGTATATGTGAAATTTTGGTTTCTTGCCCCAATGTGCATCACTTTGCACTTACTTACATTGAAGCGCATCTGCCATTTTGCTGCCCATTCTCCCAGTTTGGAGAGATCCTTCTGGAGCTCTTCACAATCCCCGCTGGTCTTCACCACCCGGAAAAGTTTAGTGTCGTCCGCAAACTTGGCCACCTCGCTGCTTATCCCCAACTCCAGGTCATTTATGAGCAAGTTGAAAAGCACCACTGGTCCCGATCCTTGGGGCACACTGCTTTTCACCTCTCGCCACTGTGAAAATTGCCCATTGACTCCCACTCGCTGTTTCCTGGTCTTCAACCAGTTCCTCATCCATAAGAGAACCTGCCCTCCTATTCCCTGACTGGAGTTCTCAAAGCCTTTGGTCCTTGGAGTCATCGGACCAAAGGGTGCAGCACGTTCCCACTGCTGCTGCTGCCGCCGCCGTCACCACAGCTGGGTCCAGCCATGCCAGCAGGCGCCTGCCATTCGTAGAGGACATCCTGGCAGAATCTGGCCTCCCTCCTTCTAAGAGAGAAGGTGCTGGTGCGTTGGAGCGGCAGCAAACGTGACACCCTGGATGTGTCCCCAGGCCTGGCTGGCACACAGGCGCTCTCCACGCAAAGGGCGGCAGCCACTCTAAGGACCTTGGCGGGCGGAAGAGCCCCCTCCGTGGTCCATCAAGGCTGCCCTGAATGGGCGGGGGTGCAATGGAGGCCAGCAGCAAGAGAGGTCACCAGCTGGGGTGGCGGCCAACCCCGCGACCCGGCAGCTCTTCCTACCTGTTACCTGGGCTCTCCTGTAGGCCTCCAGGTCCTCTGCATGAGGGAGGCTGTACACCAACACCTTGCCATCCGAGAAGGCCACCGCCAGCAGCCCCAGCCGGCTCATCTGGGGGGACTGCAGGCGACAAACAAGAGCTGAAGGTGGGGGGGGGGGGGAAGCACCACGCGCCCCCTCCCCCCGTGCTCCATGCCTGCTCCGAGATGCGCTTCAGCCTGCAGTTCCCGCTCTGCAGCCGCCTCCCGGGCTCTTACCTTGCTGCGGCTGGCAGGGCGTTCCCAGGCTCCGCTTGGGCAAAACTTCATGTCCCAGATGCAGCCGTGGTCCGTGGCGAGGGCATACGCCAGCCCAGGCTTGGCAGCTGACCTGGGGAGGGAGGGAGGGGCCGCGAGAGAAAACGCAAACCTGTTAGAATTTTTTGAAAAGGTCAACAGGCATGTGGATGCGAGCGAACCCGTGGATATTATATATCTGGATTTTCAGAAGGCGTTTGACACGGTCCCTCATGAAAGGCTCCTGAAAAAACTCCATAGTCAGGGAATAAGGGGGCAGGTCCTCTTGCGGATTAGGAACTGGTTGAAGACCAGGAAACAGCGAGTGGGAGTCAATGGGCAATTTTCACCATGGCGAGAGGTGAAAAGCGGTGTGCCCCAAGGATCGGTCTTGGGACCGGTGCTTTTCAACTTATTCATAAATGACCTGGAGTCAGGGATAGGCAGTGAGGTGGCCAAGTTTGCGGATGATACTAAACTTTTCCGGGTGGTGAAGACCAGCAGGGATTGTGAAGAGCTCCAGAAGGATCTCTCCAAACTGGGAGAATGGGCAGCAAAATGGCAGATGCGTTTCAATGTAAGTAAGTGCAAAGTGATGCACATTGGGACAAGAAATCAAAACTTCACATACACGGTCATGGGTTCTGAGCTGTCTGTGACGGATCAGGAGAGAGATCTTGGGGTGCTGGTAGTCAGGTCGATGAAAGTGTCGACCCAGTGTGCGGCGGCTGTGAAGAAGGCCAATTCCATGCTTGGGATCATTAAAAAAGGGATTGAGAATAAAACGGCCAATATCATTCTGCCTTTGTACAAATCGATGGTAAGGCCACATCTGGAGTATTGTGTCCAGTTCTGGTCACCACACCTCAAAAAGGATATAGTTGAATTGGAAAAGGTGCAGAAAAGAGCAACCAGAATGATTCGTGGGCTGGAGCACCTCCCTTATGAGGAAAGGCTACAGCGTCTGGGGCTTTTCAGCCTAGAAAAAAGGCGCCTGAGGGGGGACATGATTGAGACTTATAAAATTATGCATGGGATGGAGAGAGTGGATAGAGGGAAATTCTTCTCCCTCTCGCACAACACCAGAACCAGGGGACATGCACTAAAATTGAGTGGAGGGAGAGTTAGAACAGACAAAAGAAAATATTTCTTTACCCAGCGTGTAATTCATCTGTGGAACTCCTTGCCACAGGATGTGGTGATGGCACCTGGCCTAGATGCCTTTAAAAGGGGTTTTGACAGATTCATGGAGGAAAAGACCATCACAGGTTACAAGCCATAAGCAACCTCCTGGTTTTAGAAGTGGGTTTTCTCTGTATGCCAGGTGCAAGGGAGTGTCAACGGGAAACAGGTTATCTTGTTGTCTTGTGCTCCCTGAGGCATCTGGTGGGGCCACTGTGTGATACAGGAAGCTGGACTAGATGGGCCTGTGGCCTGATCCAGCAGGGCTCTTCTTATGTTCTTATGTAACGCAAAGGAACCCTCAGGGCCTGGCTGTGCCACTGGCCACCTTTCCGAAAGGTGTCACACACAGCCAGATCGACCTTTCTGCCATTTCTATCTGCCTCCATCATCCAAAAAATCAAGGGGCTTACAATAACACCCACTCTAAAAGTGCAACTGCTATAAAACGAGGCACAAACTCTGTAGGGCCACGCCAAGGGAGCCGCACGCCGCAGCGCCTCCACCTCCTCGCGTCCCCCTTTGCCCAACCCCCTCCAGTGGTCCCCACAGGCCAGGAAGGAACTCCAGGCTTGGCCTGCAGAGCCACGTGCACCAGTCCGGATGAGGCAGAGAGGCCACGCCAAGCCCGGGGCAGACAGTTGGTCCCGACGTGCTCCCACCCAGCCACTCACCCTGTCTCCTGCTGGATGGGTCCCAGCTTCCAGAGCTGCAGCAGAGCAGGCCCTGTGTGGATCCCCGCCAAGCGGTGCCGGTCGTCCATAGCAGGGTTGCAGTAGATGGCCAGGTACTGGGACGCCACGGAGCCTGCGGGGGTTGGGCACCACTCCATGGCCCAGACAGGTCCCCCGACAAAGAAGGTCATGTCCAGCCGCTCCTCGTGGGGCTGCAAAGCGTTAAACCTGAAAGGGAGGCAGGAGGGGGCATTCCGGGGCCGTCAAGCACAGGCTGTGATCGGCGCCACGGAAACCAAAGAGGCTGGCGCCACCCATGCAAAAGAGGGGAAGCTGGGCGGAGGGCACACAAGAAGGCCCCCTCCCCTGGAAGGTAGGGGGCACACTGCAGAACCTGTCACCAGGCCAGGTTTGCCGGAAGCCCAGATCCTCTGAAGAGGCGTGGGGGGGGGGAGCAAGAGCTGCCCCAGTACGGAGCCCTCCGGGGCCCAATTCTGGCTGGCTGGCTGACTGCTTTCCCAAAGGAGGTTTTGAGCCTCAAACTCCTGCTCTGCAGCAGAGCTGCAAGCAAAAGGTACCAGCGTTTGCCCCTTCATTCCCCGGAAAAGTGTCGGAAATGCAGATCCTAAACCCAGAGGCCTTCAGGGTGCAAACAAAGACAGCCTCCAGACCCCCAAGCCTTGCCCTGAAAGCATGGCCAGCCAACTATTCAAGGTAGGGCAGGGAAGAGGTAACACCGACACAGTTGTCGCCTCCCTTCTGTAAAAGGTGCCCCCATCGGTTGTTATCCACAGATCTGAGGGAGCCAGAGCATGCCATGTGCAGAGAGGTGTGTGCGTGCACGACACTCTTTCCCTTCTCTCCACAGAGCCAGCCCCCTCTTTGCACCCCGAAATGCAGGAGGCTCCCTCAGTCAGTTGCTTACACGACTCCTTTTTCTCCCTTCCGGAACCCTGCAAGGGCCCCCTCCCTCCCTCCCCACCCCTCAGGCCCATGCCTAGAGTGTACGTCCCTCCGGGACTGTCCTCGTTCCTTTCGCAGCACCCTCAAGTCCAAGACAAAGCCGGGGGTGGGGTGGGGTGGGGCTGTCAGTGCAGACGAGAGAGCAGGGCGGGGCGGCCAGCCTGGGCCGTGCTGCTGATGCTTCAGGCAGAGACGCCAAGCAGGCAGCAAGCCGGGGGATTCGAAGCCGGGAGGAAGTTCTGGCGGGGAGAGGGGAACCTGGGCGCCAGTGTACAGAAGGGACGGAAAACCAGGGGAGTTGAGGACGTCACCCAGGGCACCGTTCAGAGAGAGGACTGCAGGGGACCAAGAGCGAGCCCCTGAAGGACCCTATGGTGAGCCCCCTTTTCCTTCCCTTGTAGGGAGCCCCTAGGTTTGCCTGTGGAGAGAGGCTGGCCCTCTGCTGCTCAGGGTGGCCGGCCCGTCCGGGCAGCTGCCCCAGCCGTGCCTGCTGAAATGGGCACGTGCCAGGCCGCGGGGCTCTGCAGCCCGCCTGAGCAGGCCAGAAGAGCAGGTCGGGGGCCTTCGCTGGCCGGGACCTCTCCAAGCAGTCAGGGCGGCGACCCCCCTGCTCTGGGGGGCTGCTGGTTCGGAGGCTCACAGGGTCAGGGGGCCTGACCAAGGGAGACAGGGAGAAGACGGAACCACTGGAAAAGGAGCAAAGACCTGGCACGCGGATGGCACTAGAGCAGCGGGATCCGGGCTCTGGCCCCCAACCCTGGATTCCTGAGCATTGCCACCTCTCACCTGAGCAGCATTCAGGGGAGGCGGGATCCTCGGAAATCCAGGCAGCCATGAGCGCTGCTATCCAGAACCAGCTGCAACACCCACCCTGGCTTCGACAACCTCTGTCAGCCCAGCCACACACGTTCTGCAAGGAAGCACATTTCGGCAGGGCCGGGGGGGGGGGGCAGCCTAACGTACCTGTTGATGCGGTAGAGGATGCTGCTGTCTTCTTGCAGGCCTTCCCGCTTAACGGAGAAGAGCGGAGATTTGGTCTCCCCTGGAAGGTAGCTGGCTGCTTCCCTTGGGGAGGGAAAGGGAAAGCCAGGTGGAGATGCAGCATCATTCTGGGGAGGAGTGGGCACCCTGACCCCTCCCCGCCTGCGAAAGAGAGCAGGCCGGCCGCCTGGCCGGGCAGCACCCGCTGTTCTCTTGGCAGAGGATACGTCCTGCTACAGCACCTGTCCACTGCCCCCAAGACCACTCCCCCAGCAGTCATGGTGGTCCCTGCCCCTATCTCCACTCCGGCTGGTTGGTTTCCCAGGAGGCCACTCACCTCTCAGAAAGAAAGGCCCACTTCCAGACAGAGGGGACCCATTCGGGAAACTCCCAGGGAGAGTGGAGTTGCTCACGCCTAGGGGAGAAACAAGGCAGTCACAGGGAGGGAGGGAGGGAGGGAGGGAGGCGGAGCCCTTCTGCCCCACAGCGCTCCAGAGGGGAAGCCTGGCCCCTCGCCCCCCTGAACCAGCACCCACTTTGAACACCTCCTATGTGTTTCAGGGGCGCAGCAGATGAAAGATGGGGTGGCCGGCTGGCCAGGCGGCACCCGCCTGGTTTTTCCGTTGTTCTAATATGCGCGCACACAGGGTCCCTCCCCACGAGGAGACCCCTACTCACAAGCGGTGAGTGACGGCGAGAGACTTCCACACAGGGGCCATAATGGAGTTGTGCAAGCCGTTGGACGCAAATCCTCGGAACTGAGCCTTGGCCCTCTAGGGAAAGAAGGAGATCAAGAATAGAAGCCCAGAGGCCCCCAATCTGGAAGCTGTGCCCCCCCCCCCATCTGAAGGAGCTCCAAAGGAGGGCTAGGGTGCTTCGGACTGTCAGCCCCAGAGGCCCCCAGCCAGGTGAAGTGGCCCTGTAGCCCCATCGCACCCTGGAAGAAGCGACACCACCGCTCAGCTTACCGGCGCTCCATGCAGACTGTGCTCCAACTCGGAGTCCGACGCCTCACTCAGCAACAGGTCACTTGTCCCCTCCTCTTCCTCCTCCTCCTCCTCCTCCTGCAGGAGCCCTTCTTCCGAGGGGACAAAGTCCACGTCCTCCTCGCTCTCCCGCGCCTGGCTGCGTGGCTTCCGGCCCCGTCGCTTCTTCCGGGGCTCCTCTGGGGCCTCTTTGCAAGGGGGGGCCTGAGACACAGACGTCAACTCCTCAGCCAGCTCCTGCAGGTACAGAAGGGCTCTGGGAGCACACAAGGTCACAGGCTGGGCTACAGGCTGGGGGGGGGGGGCAACCATCCCTCCCCACCCCCTCCCACGCCGGCTGGGAAAGAGCACCAACAGCCGCCGGGCGTCCAGCGCCCCGCCAAGCGAGCTCTCAGCGGTGCAGCCGGCACACAAGCTCCCTCTTGGGCGCACAGGCACGAGCCCGGCTTCCGAGAGGGGGGGGGAGGCCAGCGATGTCACGGGGGCGCACGCGTCACCCTAATGACCCCCCACACCCAGCCCCTAAATGGTAATTTGGTGCGGCTGTGAGGCCATGGCGCGATTTGGGGGGGGACCCGACAGGACGCCACCCCGGTGGCCCCGACTGCCCCCCGACTCTGTCCCCCCCCCCAGCCACTCGTTGCAGCCGGCTCCGGGAACATCTTCCCCAGCCGGCTGTCCTGGGCCTTCTGACGAGGCCCACTGCGTCACAACGTAATTTATAACGTTTTTCGTGCATGCGCAGACCATTCCTGAGGGAAGAGGGCTGCCCATTTCCCTCAGGAACGGCCTGCGCATGCGCGAAAAACATTATAAATTATGTTGTGACGCAGTGGGCCTTCGTTAGAAGGCCCTGGCGCGTCGGCTGGGGAGGTCACTCCGAGGCCTTTTCGGCCTCGGAGCCTCCGGAGGGTGATGCGCGCGTCACCCTCTGCGTGCATCACCCTCCGGTGGTCCGCCCCTTGCGTCACCCTCCGGCGGCCCACCCCATGCGCTTCGCAATAGCGACGCGCCTGGGGCAGGCAGCCCGAGGAGCCCCGCCAGAAGGCCAGGCCTGGAAACGGGTTAGGGTTTTCAAACACGCATTACTTCGAGGGCAGTCACTGCCTTTGAGGAAGTCCTCTGTCTGTCTGTCTGTCCCCCCCCCCCCCCCAGAAGACCTGTCAGCCTACCCTAAGACAGGGTCGGTCTGATACGACGTCTTCAGAACCATAGTTCATCGGGGCAAAGAACTGAGCGCTAAAAGTCATGTGAGCAGCCCAAGCCTATCCCCCAGCAGCCCACAGCGTCACCGATGGGGCATGGACTGCCTGCTACAGTGGGGGCGCGATCAGACAGCCTAGGAGAGGCAAGTAAAAAACTGCTGACTTAAGAATCACGCGACTACTAACATACCGCCTTTCTATGTTGCCAGACGTCTCCTGAGACTTCATTCGAGGCGGTTTGCACAGGCAGGTTTTCGACACTCCCGCAGGGATTTTTACACTAACTGTTCTCTTTGCATAGAACCCTTTTTGGTTCTCCAGCGGTTTCCTTTCAACGGTGTGGTCTCTCACTGGCTGCACAGGGCTCCCGAGTCTGACAGGAGGCTTGTCTGACAGCGACTCTCTCTCTCTCTCTCTCTCTCTCTCAGCTTGTCAGCAGCTTCTGGTTGTCTTGAACTCATCCCGCCCTCCTAGCTGTTCTTCAGGGAAGGCGGCAGCTCAACCACTAGACCACCCTGACCTTCCCAGAAGCTGCTCAGCCGCTGCCAATGAGTCTCCATGGAGAGACGCCAGCTATTTAGCTGGTGTAAGTCCAAGGAGCATCGGGGGGGGGGGGGGGAGGTTAGGAAAAGGGGGTAGGATCTTGGCGTGTGCCACTGCCGCAGGGATCCACCCCCTCCCAACCCCCTGTTCAGCCCACTCCCTGCCCCGATCCTCCCTGAAACCGGTGGGGGAAGAGCGGATTGGGTGGGCTTCATGTGAGACCCACGGCCGTAGGCCTCATGGAACGTAGCGAGGTCTGCTTCTGGGAAGGCCAGTACTACTCTAAGAGCGCGGGAACCAGGCGACAGCCTTGCTCAGCCAAAGCGGACAGAGGACAGGTGGAGGGCTTCTCGTGGCCTGGGCACGCGTCCCCCCCATGCTCCAGGCCAGCCCCAGCTTCAGTACCCCACCCTGACTTCCCAAAGAAGAGCCTGCAGGCACCACGCAGATCCCCCCCCCCCGTCCTCCTATCCCCTCCTGCTTACACTTTTGCCGCTCGGCGCTTTGGGCGTCCTCCAGGAGCGGTCTCCAAGCCGGCTGGGTCCTGGCTGCTGGCCACCATCTTCTGTGGGCCAAGGGGCTCTGGCGACTGGCTCTCCAGCCCCTGCGCCAGCTTCAGAAGCAGCAGCTCTGCCTTGGACTTGCGCCCGCGCTTCTTAGGCACCTTCACAGGCTCTGAAGGCCCAGGGACCTCGCTTCTGCCACCGGCCTCCTCCGGTGGGGGGGGGCCTTGGCGGACGACCGCTTTCTTTCTGGGCTTCCTGCCACGGGGAGGCTTCCACAGAGGCGGAACGGCTACCGAGACCTCTTCAGGACGAGCTGAATCCGAGGCTGCTGACGCCGGGTGCTCACCGGCTGGGAAAAAGGGGGTGGGTCAGCTCACCGCCCTGCCTTGCCTACGCCTGGCACTGAGGAGGGTGGAGGGGACCAAGCTGAGTCTGTCTCCCAACCACTCCCACCTTCCGCCGCATCCCTTCCACTCCACACCCCGGGGGGTTTAGGATCCGCTAGTCACAGCCCTCCTGGGCTCCCGTCAGCTGCCAACTCCTTGTCCCTAGGAGCTGGAAGGGACTCAAACTCTTCCCTGCGCCCGGACGGCACTGCAAGGCCCTTCTTCTCCTCAGGAGGCTGACGCCACTATGGCGGCCTCCAGGCACCCCAACTCCAAAGGACTGGCAAGCCATGCCAGTCTGCCTGGCCCGCTCCACCAGGCATCATGCAGGGAGGGGACACGCTCATTTGGAGCTGGCTCCGCAAGCTGCACGGTGGGGCTGCAATGGGAGGCCAATGACGAGCCGAGCGGAGGACACAATCTAGGAAAAGGGAGGGAGGCAGTCTCTGCAAATCACCACCGAGGCCTCTCCCCTCCCCAAGCAGCTCTCTGGGACCCGGACCAATATCATCAAGGCAGGAGCAGGGTCATCCCTCCCTTGCCCCGAAACCTACCCAGGGCATCCTGAAGACAGGTCTCCTCCTCACTCTCTTTCTTCAGCTGCTTGGCCAGCGGTTCGCCTTCTGCTGCCGCCACCGCCTCTGGACCCCTTTTCTTGCCACAGGGGCTCTGCTGCTCCAGCCACTCTTCCTGCAGACCCCGTTCCAGAGAGAGGTGGGGGGGCTCTGCTGCCTCGACGACGACTGTATCTGCCTCGCTCAGGCCCACGTGTGGCAACACCAGCACCTCCATGGCTGCATCGCTCGGCCCGGCCCAGCAAGGGCTCCCTGAGCAAGGCTTCCGGCAAAGGGTCCGGCTGGCACTTCCGTCGGCATGGTCTGTGGCTGCCCTGGCTCTCCCCATGGCGCAGCCTGGGGTAGGGCAAGGTTCCATGAAGGCACCACAGCAGCTCAGGCAGGTGCTACTCCCCCATCTTGCACAAGATGCTACCTGCAAGAGAGAAGTGGAATAAGGAGGAGTGGACAACAAGGTCACCTGTGGAGAGGAGACCGGCGCCATTTCGCATGAAAGCCTCAGACACGGAAAGCAACAGCATGGTTCTATCTGGGGCTGATGGGAAGCAGGGTGCAAAACTGAAAAAGGAGTCAGAGATTTGCAGGAGATCAGCAGTTTTTCCAGATTACACACACAGGGAGAAACATTGGCTGGGGAAAGCAACTTGGTTCCCCTCATTAAGCCACTGCATCATGTTTATGAATTATCGCTTGAACTGCACGAGGGCCTCAACAGTGAGCTTCCTCGCTCAGTTTGCTCTCTCTGCTAATGGGCTTCTGCAGCCCTGGGTGCAGACTGAACTGAGGCTGGACTAGTCGATCGCCGAGTTTCCTCCAGCCCTATGACATTATCAGAGCGACAAAAGGGGGCAGTCAAATCAGGGGTCGCCCCAAATACTACACACACACACACACACACACACACACACACACACACACACACACACACACACACACACCCGATCGCCCCATGGCAACCGGCTCCTCCTTGCCAATCTTCTTGTAAAGCGCTAGGGGTGGATCTCAGCAGAGCGCACGCCAAAATCCTATCCCTGTTTTCCCACCCCGACACGTCCCCCAAGGACTGACAGCAGCTAAATAGCTGGCGTAGGTCTGAGGAGAACCATTGATGGCCAGGCGGCTTATGGGGAGGTTAAGTGAAAAAGATTTTCACTGACCTCTCCTGGGCCATCATATCACTCCCCACCCCCCAGCATTCAGCCCATGCTCCGACAGCACGGGCACGTAGGATAAACTGGTGGGGGATAGGACTGGACTGTAAGTGCGTATGGATAGCAGCTACCGAGTGCTCTTACAGGAATAAAATGTGAACCTGCTAATCTTCTAACAGAAATATCCAACTTGTTCCTAAAACTGATTTCCATATCAGAGGATTGGAAAATAGCTACAGCAACACATGTTTTTCAAAAGGAATCCAGAAAACTGCAGAGCACCTTCAACACTTGCACCAAGTCAACTGCTAAAAACCATAACAAAGATAAAATTAGCAAGCATGTGACAACACCATTTGCAGAAGTAACAATGTTTTCTACCAAGACCAGTCCTGCCTTAGGAATCTTTTAGAGAAGGGGCTCTCAACGTACTTGACACAGCATACCACCTACATGGCTGCCGCCACACTGAGTACTATCGGACGTAAGTGGCGATGACGTCACCGCCGCTCGTTTTCGGCCCCATTTTTGACACAGGGCCACTGGACACCACGCAGGAGGCCGGTAAGAAGCTCGGGAGGGGGCGGAGGGTTGTTTTTTTCATTCCCAAGAGGCCCAGCCAAAGGCAGGAGCCTCTCGGAGCGAAAACATTGCACCGAAAGCGCCGTGTTTTCGCAGGGTTTCAGGTGTCTCAGAGGGGTTGGGGGGGGCCGGCAGACCGAGTATCACTGGTGGTAAGCATACCACTGGTTGAGAACCCTTGTTCTAGAGTTCTTTGAGAAGGTCAACAGGCACACAGATAGGGGTGATCTGGTCAATGTTGTAAAGTTTTTGACAAATTCCTTCACCAAAGGCTCCTAGGTATGCTTAGCAAGCATTGCTAAAAACAGACAGTAGAAAACAGGAGTAAGAAGACAGGCCTCATGACAGAGTGAAATAAGGATCAGTACTATGGCTGGCACTGTTTACAGGCTTCATAAATGACCTGGTGAGCAATAAAGTGGCCCAGCTTGCAGATGTTACCAAAAATTACTCAGGTGGACTGAGAAGAGCTCCAAATGAAGCAAATGGGCAACCAAACTGCAAATACTGTTCAGTCTCAATGAGTGTCAAGCAACATGCACTGGGGCAGAAAAATCTCCATTTCAAACGTACACCGATGGGGTCTGAGCTGTCGGAGAGGAAACGACTGTGGGGTGCGCAGCACAACACACAGCGCAATGAAAAAGCAAACCCTGTGCTAGAAGCGATGAGGAACAGGACGGGAACAAACCAGCTGCTATGGCCAGACACAAATCAACAGTACTGCTGCGGTTAAGAACCTCATTAGAGCCCGGCTGCTGGGTTAGGGCAAAGGCCCATCCAGCCCCGCTTCCTGCATCTCCCCAGATGCCTCAGGGAGAGACCTGCATCCTGTCACTGCCACTCCCTGGCATCTGGCATTCAGAGACACCCTACCCCTACAACCAGGAGGTTGTTTATACCATCATGACTTGTAACCTGTGATGGACTTTTCCTCCATAAATCTGTCCACTCTCCTTTTAAAGGCATCTAAGCCATGTGCCATCATCACATCCTGTGGTATGAAGTTCCATAGATTAATTACTCAATTAATGGTTGGAACACCATTAACAGATTGATTAATTAATTAATTAATTAGTGGTTGGAAAACCATGTGTGGTCTGGTTGTCCCATCTTTAAAAGGATATCACCAAAGGAAAAGAGTAACCAATACTATTGCACGAATGTAGCATCTCTTTGGGATTAAAGGCCATACAAAAGTATAATTAAAAACACATTTAACACTGCAACGTTTCGTTCATTCCCATGAACTTTTTCAAGCAGAAGAAACAGAGGGAGCCAGCAGGCAAAAGATGTTAATGGAGTGAGCTCCACAACCAGCATATGAAGAACATCTAACTGCCACTTAAAGCTACAGCAGTCCTATTCAGCAAGGGTGTCCAAATCTTATTAATAAACGCCAGTTCTTGTTTCCGGTTCATTAAAATATTCCTGTATTTAAAGATCTGAATTGCTTCCTGGTGTCATCTTTGTCTATAGCCACACTCACGCACTAATCTGTCAGTTCCATCAAAGTTAATAACGTGCCTGGTGGAAATCACATGCTCGGCAGCCAGGGCAGAATGATCTTAGGGTCCCAACCAGCAGGCTCGCTGATGCTCTTTAATGCGAGTGGCAATCAAGCTCTTGGTAGTTCCCACGTATACCTTACCACGCTGGCAAGGTATTCAATACACCCCTGGAGTAGATAATTCCGGTCTGGGGTCTTTTGGGTTCCTCAGAAGTTGAGAACATTTCCGTGCGGGCTTAAAAACTGTTCTGATGTTACACGGTCTCATTACTCTTGCAATTTTATCCATAGTGCCCTGTAACCAAAAGGCAGGCACAAAATGGTATTCCTTTCCTCCTCCTCTGTTCCTTTGTCTCCTTTTCCACTCTTTTTTTAACTGTCGAGACCAAGCTCTATTAATTTGCGGGGGAGGGTATAGCCATTGGCTAAAAGAGAGTCCGTGATCTTAATCTTTTCTTGTAGGAGGGTTGAAGCATCACAGATATTCAATACCTTATATCAGAGGTGGCCAAACTGCGGCTCCTGAGCCACATGCGGCTCTTTGATGTATAATGTGCGGCTCATGGAAATATGTCGACTGAGTTCCTTTTTGCATCACAATTTAATATAAAAGGGAAATAAGACATTTTTAAAGTTTTATCATTATTTACCAGGTATAAACTGAGCGTCCACTGGATTAAAACATAAGTTTAATGTTCATGGTGAGTAAATATATTTAAGAATTTAAATGCTTCTTAAATTTTGCGGCTCTTACATTAAGCAAGTTTGGCCACCCCTGCCCTATATATTAATCAAAGCATTCTTCTGCAATGGAAGAAGAATTCCAATACTATTGGAATACTAACCATTACTATTGGGGGACGAACCATCTTGCTTACAAAAAAAGGCAAACATGTTTGGGGTTGTTTAAATTGAGGAAGACATACAACTAAGAAAGATAGGGGGGGGAGGACAAGCCTTTGTTCTTCATCAGGGGCTTGGTTTGTTTTTTCCTGTCCCCTTCCTGCTTGATCTTTCGCTTACGCTGTTTATGTAACTTTTTTGCTATTTAAGTATTCAGTATCGCTGTTTCATTTCCAGTAAACGTAAACCGCCTCGGGCAAAGAAGCAACGAGCAGAAGGAAAGCGGCGGGCGGGGGGGGGGGGGGAAAGGGGGTTGTCTTTTTTCTCCGCCTCGTACAATCCATGACATGCAGGGCAGACGGCAGAAGAACCCTTCGCTTACGGAACTCACTGCCACGGGAAGCGCCAGCGGCTTCCTCCCGAGGACGCGTCCGCTGGGCCGAGGCCTCCCCACGGGCTCCCCTTCTCGGGACCGGCCAGGAAGAGGGCCCAAGACGAGCCCACCGACCACACGCCCGACCTCACCTGGCGGAAAGCGACTACGGGCCGCAGCGGCCAAGGTGGCGGCGCCGGCGCGGCTCTCAGTGATGACCGAATGATGCTGTCGCCACTTCCGCGTCGCGCGAGCCGGCAGCAGTTTCCGGCGCCCGCGGCCCAATGGGAGCCGAGCAGGCGGCCGCCCTGCCGCGGGGCACTCTGGGAGCACGAGGGTTAGGGTGGCAGCAGCGCCCCCGCGTGGCGCCTCTTCGCCCCGCCGAGGCTGGCTGCGGCTCCCAGCCGAAAGGGGCTCGCCCCGCTGCTTAGCCCAGGCGGCGCGGCTGCTGGGGGCTCCCTCGGCGCTGGACCGGCGAGCAGGCCCAGGGGTAGGGTGGCCTCGGACCGCGCCCGCCGTCATCCTCCCTCCCCGGAGCCCCCCTGCGGCGCCTGTCTCCAGCCACCCAGCCCGAACCAGCCCCTCGCCCCCTGCTGGCTCAGCCCACATTTCCAGCAGGCTGATGCAAAGCAGCGTCGCCTGCCCTGCGGAGGTCGCGGCGGCTCCGGCCTAGTCAAAAATCAGGTCAGAAGCCAGCTGAGGGGCCCTGCAGACACCTGTTCTTCAGGGTGAGGGAAAGGCACTCAGTCAAGTTCCACAGCAGAGCCCTGGCTCTAGAAGCGGTAGGGGCAAGAAGCTCAAGGCTCTGTCCTGGGAGGGCCTTGCTGCTGCTGCTGCTGCTGCTGCTGCTGCTGCTGCTGCCGCCAGAAATGGCTATGCAGCCCTGGGCAAAAAAGGGACTGGTCTTCCCACTAAGGCAGGAGAGATGGTGGCCTAGGCCGTTGCCTGCAGTCAAGTCTCCCTCAGGCAGGCAGGCGCGCGCACACACACACACACACACACACACACACACACACACACACACACACACACACACACACACACACACACACAGCAAGAGGCACACAGTAGGGGCACACAGGTTTATTTGCTCTCCCCCCCCCCACATTATTGCTCCACGTTCTTGACACGCAGCACGACAGGGACGGAGGTGCAGGGGATCATCCCCAAGTCTGTAATCACCAAATCCACCAGCTCCAGGGGGGTCACGTCATAGACCAGGTTAAGGAGGCGCAATGACTTCCTCTCCTGCCAGCCAACTAGCACTCTCCTCCCCAACTGCGACCCAATCAGGTCATCAGGGTCATCTGTAGGCAAAAGGGACAGTTAGAGTGACAGCATCCGTCCCTCCAGACAGAATGGGCCAAGCCTTCACACACACCCCGTCCCCCAAGGCTAAGCACGACAGAAAGGCCAGAAATCGCTGCCGCTGCCGCTTCAGTCTCCCTCCCAGCTGCTCTGGTGCCCCCTTTGCTCACTGCAGCCTGAGGCCCCTGCTGCCCCCCCCACACCCTCCCCTTTTGGACACGCGTCAGGGAGAAAGCAGCAGCCACAACTGCCCTTGTGTGGCCCAAGGGCTTCAGACTCTTTCCCTGCCACAAGCCCTCCTGCTTGCTCTAATGGGCCCCACAGCCCTCAGAGATGCCTTGAGCCTAGTCACTGCCGCTTAGCCTAATGAAAATGACAGATGTGCTGTAATCCTGCAGGATCCCCGAGAAGGCGACAGGACAGGGATCAGCCATAGGCACACCCAAACCCAATGGCATACCAAGCTCGTTGGAGACAAAGGAGTCAGTCTGGACCCGTTCACAGAACTTGTAGGTCTCGCAGCAAACCAGAACCGGGACATTGTGGGCCTTGGAAAGCAGAGCAATTTGCGAGGTGCCCATCCGTGACATCACAGAGCCATTGGCCAATAGCGCGTGAGCTCCCAGCAGCACCTTGGAGACCTGAGGGGAAAGTGTGTGGAAGCTGAGTCGTACCCCAAGCCCCCTTCCCAGATGGCCAACCAACCCCATTTCAAACTCAGGACAGTCCCCCTGGGAGAGCTGGGGACATGCCTCTGCCTGTAGCCTGCAGCACCACGATCCTTCCCTATAGCCAAGTCCCAAAGCTTGCCTTGCAGTCTCAGTGGAGCCCCTCCTTACCTCAGGCAACACGTAGGAGATGGCGTTGATGAGTACGTAACTGCAGCGAACACCCTGCTTCACCAGACGGCGCAGCGTCTCTCGACCCTCCAGCCGGGGCCGACTGTCCACCACCACCACCCGGAAGGCACGACCCTTGGCGTGAGCATTGCACAGAGTCCGGCTCACCAGGGAAGAGCTGCCAGGCAAAAAGGCACACACAGGTGACCCATGAGGAACCTCCCTTCTGGGCAGGGCAGCATGCCAACTCATTTCGCCCTGCGCCCTTCTGCTGCTAAAACATTAAAAAGTTGACCCATTTCAGTCTGTCGTTTAAGAAATTGTTGCAAGGAGGCGTGAAAGAGAGGCAAGGTTCTAAGGGGCATAACCCACATCCCTGCCGCCTCCTTGGGCACACTGGCTTGCCCAGAATTCACCATCTGCTTCAAAACACAGGTGCTGCTCATGCATGCCAAAGACACACCAGAGCCACCTTCCCAGCAAGTCCCCTGCTTGTGTGGTTCAGTTCCACTCATCCACAGTAGCGGCTCTGCTCTGCCCTCCCCCCCAGTCTCCACCCCCCCCAACAGCAGAACTGTAGCTCCTGCCTGCTCCCGCTAATTCAGCGGGATTTTCAGAAGGCGTTTGACACAGTCCCTCATGAAAGGCTCCTGAGAAAACTCCACAGTCAGGGAATAAGAGGGCAGGTCCTCTTGTGGATTAGGAACTGGTTGAAGACCAGGAAACAGCGAGTGGGAGTCAATGGGCAATTTTCACAATGGCGAGAGGTGAAAAGCGGTGTGCCCCAAGGATCGGTCTTGGGACCGGTGCTTTTCAACTTATTCATAAATGACCTGGAGTTGGGGATAAGCAGCGAGGTGGCCAAATTTACGGATGACACTAAACTTTTCCGGGAGGCGAAGATCAGCAGGGACTGTGAAGAGCTCCAGAAGGATCTCTCCAAACTGGGAGAATGGGCAGCAAAATGGCAGATATCCTTCAGAGTGTAAAGTGATGCGCACTGGAGCAAGAAATCAATGCAGTGGTTCTCAAAGTTCTCAAAGATTGCTGCTGCTGCTGCTGCCAGGAAAAAAGGTGATTTTGGGACTTACGGGGGGGGGGGTCCTGGATGCCTCTGGAGGGTCTGGAGAGGCCGCTGCGCCCCTCTGTGCGCCTCCCCGAGCTGTAGATCACCACGGAACAGTGATCACGACCACTTCCGGTTTTCGGACAAAAACTGGAAGTGATCATAATCGCCGGTCCACGGTGATCTACAGCTCGGGGAGGTGCACAGAGGGGCGCAGCGGCCTCTCCAGACCCTCCAGAGGGCTCCAGGACCCCCCGGTAAGTCCCAAAATCACCTTTTGAAACCCCCCCGGTGGCAGTGGCGACCCCCAGGATCGCCGCTGCCACCGCCATGCTATCCCCACCCCCTTACTTAAGGTGGCAGGGGACAGCATCCAGTTCTCCTGGTGGGTCACGACTCAGCAGTTTGAGAACTGCTGATCTAGTGGGTTCTGAGCTGTCTGCAACAGATCAGGAAAGAGATCTTGGGGTGCTGGCTGGTGGACAGGTCGATGAAAGTGTCGACCCAGTGTGCGGAGGCTGTGAAGAAGGCCAGTTCCATGCTCGGGATCATTAAAAAAGGGACTGAGAATAAAACGGCCAATATTATTATGCCGTTGTCCAAATTGATGGTAAGGCCACATCTGGAGTGCTGGGTACAGTTCTGGTCGCCACATCTCAAAAAGGATATATAGGTAGTGAAATTGGAAAAGGAGTAGAAGAGAGCAACCAAAATGATTAGTGGACTGGGGCACCTCCCTTATGACGAAAAGCTACAGCATTTGGGGCTCTTCAGTTTAGAAAGATGATGCCTAAGGGGAGACATGATTGAGACATAAATTTATCCATGGGATGGATAGAATGGATAGAGATATGTTCTTTTCCCTCTTGCACAACACCAGAACCAGGAGACATCCACTAAAATCAAGAGAGTTAGGCAGGAGAGTTAGAACAAAGAAAATATTTCTTTACCCAGCATGTAATTAATCTGTATAACTCCTTGACACAGGATGTGGTGATGGCACCTGGCCTAGATCCCTTTAAAAGGGGACTGGACAGATTTATCAAGCAAAAATCCATCACAGGTTACAAGCCATGATGGGGATCAGCAACCTCTTGGTTTAAATAATAGGTTCCCTCTAAATGCCAGATGCAAGGGAGTGGCAACAAGATACAGGTATCTTTGTTGTATGGAGGTACGACAGGTATCTTTTCTTGAGTGTTCCCCAAGGCATGTGGTGGGGCCACTGTGAGATGCAGGAAACTGGACTAGATGGGCCTTTGGCCTGATCCAGCAGCCGGGCTCTTCTGAGGTTCTTATGCTCCCCTCCTCACACACCACTCCATACCATCCATAGACCAGGATGACATCCCCATTGTTGATCTTCTCAAAGGCCGACTTGGAAATGGCTTCAGCCGCCAGGACAATCTTCTCCCGCACATACTTGTCAATGGCGTTGTGCAGAACTCCTTTAGCCTGTGGCCAAGAGATGATGGGCCTGGTCACATTTGGAGAGCTGCAGCCCAAGACCCCCTGCCAAGGTCATCCTCTCCCGGCCACACTGTGCCAAGTGGGAAGAGCTTCGGCTTGCCCCTGGATGCCTTTTCTAGGGTTTCTGTGCCCAGAACACTTGTGGGCAGCCCAGTCCCTGCCCACAAGAGTCCTGAGCCCCCAACAGGCCTGGAGAGTTGCAGAACGTACCTCCTCCTCACGCATGGACCCAGGCAGTGCCGAGATCTCCTTCTTGAGGAACTTGATAGCGTTACCCATGCTGGCGGAAAGGGGCCGGCACTGGTTCAAGAAGCTGCAGAGGAGAGACATGCTCAGCCCAGCTTTAGGGTCACCTCTCCCTTGCCAGGCCTTCCTGGCCGTCCACAGTGGGGGGGGCAAGCCCCCCATCCCACTCACCTGATGTAGGGCTTCAGCTTGTTCACCAGGTCCCGTGAGATCTCCTCATTGGCTGGGGTGACGTAGTCCCCAATCACCTGAGGGGGGATGCGAAAGACCAACTTTTAACACCCAGCAGAGCAGGCCTCTGGAGACGCCACCCCCCCCAACACAAACCTGTTTGAAGACATGCAAGAGGGCAATGCAGCGGGCATTGGAGCCATTGACGATGCCCTGGGAGTACTGGAGGCCAAGGCGCACCACTGCGGGATGGATGGCAGATGCAGGGATGCTGTGGGTGGAAGTGGTTGCGTTCAGAACTCCAGCAGATGCAGTACAAGAAAATCACACACAAGCCCAATCACACCCCAGGGAGGAGGGAGGTTGGTTATCGCAAAGGAAGCACTGTTACTACTGTTAGTTTTGGTCATGCTTTTGCAAATACCATATTCAGCAAAAAGCAACAACAAGTGATAGATGAAGACAGGAGCAAGGCGCTGGGCAGCCCCAGGAAAACAAGGGCGGCTCTCTGTGTTTCCAGGAGGGAGCTGACTGGGGCAGCCTGGGCACTGGAAGACCCACTTGGGCAGAAAGCTGCCAGGCTACGGGCACCACAAAGGACTCCTCAAAGGGGCGGCATCAGAGTAGAGGCTGGGCTAAGGTGTGGGGCCATTTCTTCTGCTCTCTTTAACCTCTGGAGCCAGCAGGTAAACAGTGCAAGGCAACGCGATGATGATGATGATGATGCACTGCCTCGTCCAGTCGTCCCCGTCCCCCGGCAGAGGGAGCAAGCGAGCACGCCAGCCAGCCAGCTGGGAGAACGGGGATTGCCCTTCACCAGGGAAATCCCAGGGACGCAACCTGGGGCCTCCAGCTTGCCAAAGAGGTGCTCTACCACTGCCTGCAGGCAGCCCGCTCCTGGACGAAGCCCCTTTTTTTGTGGACCGCAGCAGCAGCAGCAGCAGCAGCAGCAGCAGCAGCAGCAGCAGCAGCAGCAGCAGGCACTCACCTCATCTGCTGCGTCAGCAATTCTCTGCGGCTGTACTGGTGCAGGTGGGAGAAGAGGCTGACTTTGGCACCATATTCCGGTCTCAGAGGCACCTGGACAGCAGGGGAAGAGCAGAGCTGGAAGGTCAGCGCTTGTCCCCGCCTAGCGCACAGACACGCCCCTCCCTTACCCCCCCCCCAGAGCAGTTTGGCTTGTAGGCAGCCATTGCTTCCTGTGCTCTTTACGCAGCCTATCAGTGCCTGTTTACTGTAAGTAAGCATGGGTTGTCTTACTGCTGTCTACAACTATGCTCAAGCAAAACAACTGGAGCCATAACCGAAACGTCAATGATAAGAGGGCAAGTAAAACTCATTTAAGAAACCGGGGCAGTTCAGTAGCTGAGGGTCCAGTAGAAAGCAGCCTTCAGTGGGGTTGCTCTCGCAGGTCGCCTCCTCCTCGCACTTGCCCTCTTGCCAAATGAGGCGGAGGGAAGAGCCACGTTTTGCTTGGTGTTCCAATTCTCCCCTTTTTAAGGACAAGGGGGTATCCAGGGCCTCTGTTGGCTAACCCAAGCCTCCTATGCAGCTCTTATGCTCCTCCTCATCTGCAACATATGGATACTCCAGGGGAGGGAAAGGTGGTCTGCACATGCTCAGAAACAGGTTTTATAGCTTCCCAAGCTTTCAGGGCTCCCGTCCAACACCAAAAGCAGGTTCTAATCTAGGATCATCAAACCCTAAGAAGCTGGTGGTTTCTCCCCCAAAATGTAGTCCAGTTTTGTCCTGCTAGGGAAGTATTTCAGAAGCCAACTGCATCTGGGCTGGGCAGAACTTTCTTCCACTTCCCAGTAGGCTTCTGGCTAGAATGTGCGCTTTTTTTTTTCTGTTTCACTGCATTCCTGTTTTAAAGGTGGGATATGAACACAAGCCCGGAGCTGCTTCAGGTGTCTTCTCTTAGTCACCGTGGCAGGATCTTTTTCTTTCCACATTACAGCTGAAACTCGCCTAAAGAAGCCAGGAGGGGGGAAATGTGCGGGCAGAGGCGAGAGAGGAAGCCCCGGTCAGCAGCACCTCACCTGCTGGCGCTCCAGCTTCTTGGCTAGCTTCTTGAGCGCCGCAGGGTCGTCGACTTGCACGTGCTCCGGGAGCCGCTTGAGTCCTGAGGAGGAGGAGAAAAAGGACGCGAGCTGAGGCCCGGGTGGGCTCGAGCCGGTAGGCCGAGCCGGTGTCTGTCTACTTACCTACCTACCTACCTGGCTGAGCGTCGCTCGGCGCGGCTCGCGGCTTGGTGGGCGCGGCTGCCTGGCCTGGCGGCGGCTCGCCTCGCTTGGCCTGCTTCAAGGCCCGGTCGGCCTCCTGCTTGGCTCGCCGCTCCGCTCGCAGCTCGGCCTTGCTCTTCCCCGGCGGGGCTGCTCGCTCGGCGGCCATCGGGCTCGGCGGGGCTGCTCCTAGACGGAGGATTGGAGGAAGGAGAAGACGGTCAGCGGGGGCCCGGGCGGCGCAGCCTTTTCCCGGCTGGGCACAGCGGCGCGGGAGCAGCTGGGTTCCCGCCAGGCACCTGGTGGCAGCAGCAGTGGCTGGCCAGGGGCGGCCGGGGAAGCTTCGGAGGGCGGCGGCGGCGGCGCTGGGGCCGGGGCCTTCTCCCCCTCGCGGCGCTTCCTCTTCTGCTGCTGCTTCTTCTCCTTGCGCAGCTGCGCCTTCTCCTCTCGGGACAGCTCCTCCGCGCCGGGCACCGCCTGCAGACCACAGGGAAGGGGGGGGGGAATCAGACGGGCGCGCCTGCTGCATCCCTCCCTCTCTCCCGTCCCAGGGCGGCCGGGCCCCCCACCTGGCTCCCCTCTGCGCCTAGCGCCGCTGCCGCCTGCACGCGCTCCGCCATCGCGCTCGCTCTGCCTCCGCGCCGCGGCCAGTCGCTGACGGCAGCAGCTGCAAGCGCGACCCCTGCCGGCCGGCTGGCCAGAACACCGCTGCGCCGGCGCCTCTGCACTGGCTCCGAGCAAAGGGGGCCGCTGTCCTGGGCAGGATAAAGCGGACGGCCGTGGTGGGCTGCCTTCCGGGGACGCTCCAGCGCAGAAGCTGGGCTTGGGCGCAGATGCCGCCGGGGGGGGGGGGCAAACTCTCCTCAGCGGAACGAGGCGGCCAGGCTGTTCCTCCCATTCCCAAGACTAGCTGGGCTCAAGTGCCCCGGGCGCCGCCGCAGGAGAGCCACCCCAACGTCGTGGGCTGCTGCAGCTCCTAGCGGGCTGCTGCCCTGCTAAGGTCAACGAGCGGGCGCTAACGTTTTTCCCAACCCGCTTGAAGCGCGGGCGCTACCGCCCTGGCATGCAACACGCGAGTGGGGGCGCAGCTCCAGGACGGCGCCCCGCCCCCGCGACCTCCGCAGAGGGGCTGCCGTCGGGCCCCAGTCGCAGGTAGAGCTTTCGACTGCCTGCCCATCTCTGCCCCCCGCACGGCTAGCGGACGGGGCCGGAGCGCCGCCGCGTCCACTGCCCGCCCGCCCGCCCGCCCGCGACGACGCTCCATCTTCGCCGGAGGCTGCTCCGCCTGGGGGCGCTCTCTTCCTCCTTTTCTTCGGCTTGGCAGACTGGAGCCGAGCAGGCTTTCCTGGGTCGATGACCCCTCCCGTTCCGCGCTCTGCAGCTTTTGCTTGGTCTTCCTCGGCGGGGACGGGGGCGGAGCGGCTACGAGCAGGGGGCGGCGCCGCAGCTACTCTCCTCCGCCTGCAGGCCGGGGTGGTCCCTCCCCCGCGGCCCCTGCAAGATGGCGACGGTGGCTGGCTCCGGGTGCGGGCTCGGTTGGAGGTAGCGACGGCGGCAGCAGCAGCTGCAGGAGGAGTCGTCGTCATCATCATCATCACCGTCATGCACTTCTCCATCCCGGAGACCGAGACCCGCGCGGGGGACGGCGGCACCGCGGCCTACGTGGTGGGTGCTGCGAGAGGCTCCCCTCCGGCAGGCAGCGGGGCCCGATGGGGCGCTCCTGGGAGTGCTGGGTGGAGATCTGGGGGACGGATCGACGCGGGGGTAGGCTGAGGTGGCTGGAAAGCAAGGCTCGGCCGCAGAAGGGCAGGTCCGGCGCCTTCGAGCCGCTCGCTGCCCGGCTGGGTGCGGGCCGAATCTGCTCTCAGTGCTACCTACCTGTCCTGCCTTGAACAGCCTCCGCAGTCCACGGGGCAGAGAAGACGAGGACGGCGATGGGGCCCGTCACCGGTAAAAGCCGCCCCGCCGCCGCTCCGTCCTTCCGCTGCAGGCCCCGCTGGGCAGCTGCCACCTTCTTTCCGTCCACTGTCAAGCGCTGCGCGCGGCCTGTTCCCTCCCAGCGCCTGCTGGCCAGCAAAGCGCTCCCTGCCCTGCCGGCTTTCCTAGCCCAGAGTACCGGTCGGCAGCCCTGTCTGGGCCCCTTTACACGCCCCCAGACTGGGGGCCCCAGGACAGGGGAGGAAGCCGAGGGCAGGGCCCAGCCAAGGCCTCTCTGAATCCGCCCTCGCGCCGAGGTAGACCACCGGGGCTCCGTTGTCCAGCCTCCAGACCGGCAGCGGCTGCCCGGTGTTCCAGGCTGAGAGATGGAAAAGGCTGGTTGGGATGGGACGGCTGACCGGCGCACGCTCCTTTCACCTTCCTCGCCCGCAGCCCGTCAGTAGGGCAGAGCGGGCCCCCTCGGTCGGGGCCTGCATGTGTTCAGAGACCCTTGCCAGTCTCTGGAAGTCAGGAAGGGCTTCCTTCCAACCTGTGCCTTGGTTGGGGTGGGGCAGCAGCAGAGGCTTCTTCTCCATCCCCCCCAGAGATCCGGCCTGGAAGTTGAGTTGGCCACCCATCTGCCCCCCCCCCCCCACACTTCCTCCTTTCGTTGGCTGTGGAAGGAGCCTCTTCGTTCAAGGGAAGCCTAAGAAGGCAGGGGGCATTGAGAAGGGGTGTGTGCACATGCCTGTCTGGTACAGCGCCAGGCAGGGTCTTGTGCTTGCCTGATCTGGTGGACTGCGGGCGGTGGTGCCCCTCTACTCCTTTCTCAAATCATGCAAAGCAGAATCCCTGCAGACGGTGTTCCTTCCCATGCAAGTTAGCGTGCGTCCTGGCTCTCCTCCCCCTGCCCAGGAGAAGAGCACTTCCCTGGCTGTGCCTGGCCCTGAATCTCTCTCCCCTTCAGCAACTGCAGCCCTGGCCACCCTTGGGAGAGGGAAATGACGGCCTCTGACCCCCCCTGGGGCTCTTGGCCCTGTAGAAGCCGCCAGTGACCCTCTGCCTACCTGCCTGCCAGGGGACCGAGGAGGATCACCTGGAAAGCAGCCATACCGCCGCCGGTTGGGAGGCCTCTGGCTCCAGTGCAGCCAGTAGGGATCCCGTTCCTCAGCTCCTGTCACGGGGGGGGTCAAGCTGCCGCCCTCCCTCTCTTTCTCTCCCGTCGCAGGCCTACAACATCCACGTGAACGGGGTCCTGCACTGTCAGGTGCGATACAGCCAGCTGCTGGGCCTACATGAACAGGTGAGGGGGGGCTGGCAGCCAGCAGAGGCGCTCCCCCACCCAGTGAAAAATCCCCTGTGACCTGCTGCTCATTCTCTTTCTGGCCTACTGGGGGGGGGGGGCTTTGCTCTGTGGCAGTGGGGGCAGTTTTGCCAGAAGCCGTGCTGGGGGCTGCCCGCCTGCCCCGCTGTGCTGGGGGCTGCCCGCCTGCCCCGCAGCTGCTTTCTGATGACTGGCAGTGCTCTTCTTTCTGTAGCTAAGAAAGGAATATGGTGCCAACGTGGTGCCCCCCTTCCCCCCCAAGAAGATCTTCACTCTGACCCCGGCAGAGGTGGAGCAGCGCCGGGAGCAGCTGGAGAAGTATATGCAGGCAGGTGAGGCCCTTGGAGGGCAAGGTGGCAACGGGAGGCGCCTGGGTCCCCCAGCTGCCCAGAGGCCTTTTGGACCCACAGTACGCCCACCCACAGCCTTCTGTCTCCCCACAGTACGCCAGGACCCTCTGCTGGGAGGCAGCGAAACCTTCAATGGCTTCTTGCGCAAAGCTCAGCAGGTAGGGCAGCGGAGGAGCTGCAGCGGGGGGGGTAGAGTGCCGCCAGAGCAGCGGGGGGGTGATCACAACCCTTCTGTGCCCCCAGGAGACACAGCGCATCCCCACCGAGGAGGTGCAGCTGGAGGTGCTGCTGTCCAATGGCCAAAAGGTGAAGGTCAACATCCTCACTTCTGACCAGACAGAAGACGTCCTGGAGGTCAGTGCCCTGCCTGCCTGCCGGTGGGGGGGGGGGGGCTGGAGGGGAAGGTGTGCTGCTGCTCCTCCTCCTCCTGCGCAGGCAGCAGTGTCCAGACGACTGCCAGCAGGAGGGCTCAGGGCTTGGTGTCCCCCCCACCTTCTCCTCCCCCAGGCTGTGGCCTCCAAGCTGGACTTGCCTGAGGACTTGATTGGCTATTTCCACCTCTTCCTGGTGCGGGATGCCAAGGATGGTGCCTTCTCCTGTAAGTGCTGTGCCTACTGTGATGTGGGGAAGGCTTGGGGGGGGGGCTGCTGGGGGGGGCTGCCTCTGACGGCCTTTTTTTCTAGTCATCCGGAAGCTCCAAGAGTTCGAGCTGCCCTACGTGTCGGTCACCAGCCTCCGCAACCCAGAATACAAGATCCTCCTGCGCAAGAGGTGAGTAAGGGGGAGGGTGGGTGGGTGGGAGGAGCCATGGCCAGCCCTGCCCACACCAGGAGCCAACCAGTTCCTGCCAACCGCCTGCCTCTGCTTTCCCCCTCCATCCCGGCAGCTACTGGGACTCCGCCTTCGATGAGGATGTCATGGAGCAGCGGGTGGGGCTGAATCTGCTGTATGCCCAGGTGAGAGGGGGTTTGCTGCAGGGAGGGGGGCAAGCGGCATAGCCCAGGCCCCTCTCTTCCTCTCCTCTTCCTGTCCCCTCACAGACAGTAGCAGACATTGAGCGTGGCTGGATCCTTGCCAGCAAGGAGCAGCACCGTCAGCTGAAGTCTCTGCAGGAGAAGGTCTCCAAGAAGGAGGTGGGTCGGGGTCTGGGCTTGGGCTGTGTGTGGCTGGTGGTGGTGGCTGGGAGACAGCCGAACGTGAAGCCTGGTGGCGCCCTCCTCTCTCTTCTTTGCCCCAGCTCATCCGCCTGGCGCAGACCCTCAAGTATTACGGCTATCTCAAATTCGACCCCTGTGTCACGGACTTCCCTGAGAAGGGCTGTCATGTCATTGTTGGGGCTGGGAACAGCGAGCTGAACTTCCAAGTCAAGCTGCCCACTGAGCAGATCAAGGAGGGGAGTTTCAAAGTCACGCGCATGCGCTGCTGGCGGGTCACGTCCTCGGTGAGTTGCTGGATGCAGTCCGCCTAGCCGGCCTGCTTGCTTTCGGTGGACAAGCTGCACCCTCCTGCTCTCAAGCATCCCGTTCGCCACGCGACTCCGCTTCTCCCACGTTCCAGCCGCGTGGAATGGCTCTGCCGTGGCCTCTCCCTGCTCTCAACACCTGACTTCAGAAACGCCCCAACTGGCAGTGCTCTCCCCAGCTGTAGAGGTCCTGCGGTGGCCTGAAGTCTCTTTAGCCAGGGGCTGGACCCAGGGTTGTCGTCGATGTGCTGAAGCCCCGCCGGAGCCTGGTGGATACAGCCAGCACAGGTGAGGGAGCCTCACAGCCCGCTCTCTTCCAGGTCCCTGTACACAACGGGACGTTGGGCCCAACCGCTGGCAAGTCAGAGGTGAAGTTAGAGCTGGCTTTTGAGTATCTGATGAGCAAAGATCGCCTGCAGTGGGTCACCATCACTAGCCCACAGGTAAGGCGGCCAAAGTCTGTTTGGGGGAGGGGAATCTTGGGCAGGGGCCGGCCGGCTTTCGTTGCATGGGTTACATCAACTAAGGAAATAAGATCAGCAGCGTCTGCTTGGAAGCCCCCCTGCCCCGGGACGTTTCGATGCATACTTTGAGTTCCTCCAAAGAAACAGCCTTTGGTCTGTGGTTCTGGTGGCAAATTTTGCAAAACCAAGCTCTCCTCCTTGTGCGTCAGGTAACTGACAGCTTCTCTCTTCCTCCTCAGGCTATAATGCTCAGTATCTGCCTGCAGTCCATGGTAGATGAACTGATGGTGAAGAAATCGGGAGGCAGTGTCCGCAAGGTGAGACCACGGGCTCCTTCCGCAGGCCTGGCTCAAGGTTGCTGTGGGAGGGCCCCCAAACCGGGTAGTGCGCTAGGGGACTGACTGGGGGGTCTCATGAGCTGCTTTGCTCCCCCTTCTCCCCCTCTCAGATGTTCCGCAGGAGAGCCAACGTAGCCCTGCAACGCTCGGATAGCCAGCCAACTGTGAAGCCTCCCCCTCTTTTGGTAAGCAGCTCTTGGCCGTGCTTGGGGGTGGGTGGGTGCGCACGCACATCCCTCCCTCCCTCCCTCTGATTTGCCCGTCTGTCCTGGCAGGACTCTCCTGATGCCAACCGGGAATCGATCGCAAAGGTCTCGGTGAGTGACTCTTGGCAGCTCCTCGGCCTCTCCCACATGCAGTCTGCCTTCTGCAGCCGGGCTTTGCTAATTCTCTCCTCCTCTCCCCAGAGCAAGCTGGGCTCAGTCAGCCTGCGGGCCATCAGTCATTCCAGCTCTTCCAGCAACGCCGGCACCAACGAGGTCCATGGCAACTACGCCTTTGAGGGCATTGGCGACGAGGACCTGTAGGGGCCCTGCTGCTGCTGCCACCGCCGCCTCTCTGTGGAATGTATGACCTGCTCCTGGGTTGATCTTAGCGTGCCTCTACCCTGGCTGGCCCCACCCTGCACCTGCTGCGGCCTCTGGGCCTTTGCCCGGCAGGCAGGGGGAGGCGGGCAGGGGATGGAGGACTGGCCAGTGGCTTCTGCTTCATACCTGCTGCCAGGCGAGGGCAGCGTGGCTGCTTTTGCCCCCCCCCCCCCGCATAATCACTAGGCTTGTAATCTCCTCCTTTCTCTTCTTTCTGTTTACAAGATGAACATTAACAAATGTTTGTGGCAATGATTAAACAGAGGACTGGGATTGGAGTGTGTGAGCCTTCCCTGCCACACGTGTGGCTTTTGTCTACGCCCAGCTCCAGGGCCTGCCTCAGAGCAGCAGCAGCTGCCCAGCCGCCCAGAGGTTCTGTGGCCACCACCTGCCCTCCAGTTCCTATACTACCCCCCAGCCAAAATAAAGCAAGATAAGAAAACGGTTTAATGCATTAATACACCATATAAATTACACAGACTCAAGCAGCAACCACAATGGGGGGGGGGGACGGACGGGCGACGGGGACAGGACACGACAGGCACAAAGACAAAAGAGCACCAGGAACTCGCCGCCCCCCCCCACCAGGTGCCTGCTTTCTTTCTCCCTGCGCAAAAAGAGCTGCCTTGTCCTGTTCAGGAGCATCTGGGCAGAGAGCTGTCAGGCACATGTCCCCCCCCCCGCGCTGCTTGTCCTCCCCTGTCCGTGCCCCACTAGGGCAGACTGTTGTCCAGACCGGGCCCTGCCCTCTCCTTGACCAGGCCCGGTCCGTGCACTTTCTGGTGCCGCTTGTAGTTGTCCCAGTGGCCAGTGGTGTAGGGGCAGATGTGGCACTGGAAGGGCTTCTCGCCCGTGTGCCTGAGCATGTGCCGTTTGAGGTTCATGCTCTGGTTGCAGGAGTAGGGGCAGAGGCGGCAGCGGAACGGCTTGTCGCCCGAGTGGATGCGGCCGTGGCGCTTGAGGTTGGCGAGGTTGCCGCAGGCGTAAGGACACAGAGGGCACTTGTAGGGCTTCTCCCCGGTGTGGACCCGCTGGTGGCGCTTCAGGTTGTCCAGGTGGGCGGAAGCGTAGGGGCAGAGGGCACAGGCAAAGGGCTTCTCGCCACTGTGCGTCTTCATGTGGCGGGCCAGGTGGTTGGGGTAGGTGGTGACAAAGGAGCAGAGCTGGCAGGAGAAGCCTTTCGCAGAGGCAGCCTCGGCCCCCAGCACTGCCAGGCTGCAGCGCCCACACACTGGCTCGCCCAGGCCCTCGTCGGCCTCCAGAACCAGTCCGCAAGCCCGGCACGTGAAAGGAAAAAGCAACTCGGGGAGAACTGGGGCAGAGTCTTCAGGGCGCAAGAAGGGGGAGCCCGGTGGCAGCAGTGACGGCGCTGTGAAGAAAAAGCAGCTGTGAGGGGCTGGCGGAAGAGCCCTGCCGGACGCGGCCAAGGGCCTGGTGAGCCCAGCTGCCTGCATCTCACGGTGACACACCAGATGCCTCTGGTTGGCGCACACAAGACAAGCTGTTTCTCTCCCCCCCCCCCGACTGAAGGTTGGCACCGGTCAGCAGCAGGAGTTGGCCACAGCCTGGCTCCTCCCAACGTGCTGGAGGCAACTAGTCCCCTTAGCACTCAGGTTGCCAGTTCAGGGCGAGGAGAGGGCAGCTATTTCCCCCAGCTGAAAGGGCTGCTCCCCAGAGCCATTGTCCCGCTTCCCTCCCTCTTGGGTACCTGTTGTCTCTGGGTCTGCAGCGGCTGGTCCCTCCATCTCACCCTCCTCGGGGCCCCCCTGGAGTCCCTGGCTGTGGTGCTGGAGGGGGGGGCCGTGGACACAGCGGCAGTTGCAGGAGCTGCAAGGCGAGGCCCGATCCTGCCCGTGCACCCGCTGGTGCCTCTTCAGGTTGCCAAGGCTGCTGCACGCGAAGGGGCAGCTAGGGCACTGGTAGGGCTTCTCGCCCGTGTGGGTGCGCAGGTGCCGTGTCAGGTTGACCAGCTGGGCTGAAGCGTAGGGGCAGTGCTGGCAGCGGAAGGGCTTCTCGCCGTTGTGGGTCTTCATGTGCCGCTTGAGATGGCTGGAGTAGTGGGAGGCAAAGGGGCAGGACTGGCAGGAGAAGACCACGCGCCCCCCTTTGAGGGTGCCCCCCTCCTCCTCCTCCTCCTCCTCTTCCTCCTCTTCTTCGTCCTCCTCGGGGAGGTGACGGCGGCGGCAGGGGGCGGCGCTAGGCGCAGGCAGGCCACAGTGGTGACAAGGCAGGCCTGGCCCCGCACCGGCCCCGCTCCCCTTGTCCTCTTCCCGGCATGGCGGCGGCGGCGGCGGCAGGAACTCCTGGTCCGCGAGAGCGAAGGCCGGCAGCCCGGGCGGCCCCCCGGGAGAGTCTGCGACACACAAGGAGGGGGGGGGGAAGCGTTAGCCAGCCGGCCAGCCAGGCGGGGGGCCACAGCAGCGCGCCTCTCCCTCCCCCGCCAGCCGGAGGGGACCGCCCTTCCCTGCGCGGGACCCACCTTCCGCGTCCTCCTGGAGGGCCAGGATCGGGCGGACGCCGCTCTCGCTCCCCTCCCCCTCCTCGCTATTGTCGCCGCCGCCGCCGCCGCCGCCGCCAGGCTCCGGCTCCAGCAGGCAGCCTCTTCGCGGCGGCAGCAGCAGTAGCGCCGGGCCCGCCGCCACCTCTTCCCCCGCAGGCTCGGCCGGCACGCCCGCGGCGTCCACTGCAAGGGAGAGACGGAGAGGGGGCCGGTGGGCAGCGGGCCGAGGAAGCTGCGAC
The DNA here is from genome assembly GCA_026170595.1 of Plestiodon gilberti rubricaudatus. Taxonomy (NCBI): domain Eukaryota; kingdom Metazoa; phylum Chordata; class Lepidosauria; order Squamata; family Scincidae; genus Plestiodon; species Plestiodon gilberti. The sequence goes on along the minus strand of JANXHW010000001.1, from coordinate 329,721 downwards.
CCCCCGCCCCCCCGCGGGGCTCGGCGCCCGGCCGCTGGCTGACCTTTGACGGGCTGCGGGTGGCGCTGCTTCCGGCGGGGCATCCTGCGCGGCGGCGGCGGCGGCGGCGGCTCCCGCCCTGGGCGCCTCCCCCGCCCCGGCTGCGGCTCCCTCCGCCTCGAAGCTCCCGCGGCTCCCCCCGCCGCTCCCGCCCATCCGCGGGGCTGGCGGCCGGGGCAGCGGGCGCTTCCGGTTCCGCTCCTGCCCGCGCGGCATGACGGGAAGCGGAGTCCCGGCCGGGCGGAGGCCGGCGCGTGCGCAGGACGGACAGAGCAGCCCGGCTTGCGGATGGCGGGAGCTACACCAGGCCCGGACAACCCCCGAGGGGTTCCCCGTGCGCCCTCGCTCCTCGCCCTCCCTCCTTCCGCAGTCCGCCAGCACCTCCCTTCTGTTCTCGGCCCCGTTGTCCGTGCGTGCTTACTCAGGAGGAGTAGGTCCAGCTGTGCTCGATCTGCCGTCCCGAGTCCCGCGAAGATCGTCCGGAGGAGCCCTGCCGCCGGGAAGGCTGCCATCACCCACTCGCGCCTATCTCGCTCGCTGCAGGGATCCTGCCTGCCAGGCCGTGCGACAAACAAACCACCGCGACAGTCCGAGCGAGGAGGTGCTGCAAGAATGCCCGCAGGCAGCAGTGGCCCTTTCTTTCTTTCTTTCTTTCTTTCTTTCTTTCTTTCTTTCTTTCTTCTGTTTATTTATTTGTCTGTCTGGACACATTTTACTCTGCCTTTTGCAGTAAAAGGGTGCTGAGCGACACCACTGTCCACCACCCCTTCATTCTGATGCCGGGCGGCACCGCTCCCTCCAACGTACGTCCGGTGCCAATGGCTCCACTGCCAGCTCGCATTGTGGCTGGACCAGCCGTGACCCGGACTAGATTGCTGTGTCTGAACCAATCAGTCCGGTTGGCTTGGATGTGACACAGGACCCCTTTTGCCCCTGTGTCCACACACGCACAGAGCCCTTGGCCTCACTGACTGACAGCATTGGTTGCTTGTAATTCCTGAGCGTAGCAGCTATCATCATATGATGCCCTCCCTCCTTGCCCACCTGACTAACGACCCAGCCCTGCCCTCCAGATACGCTGGTGTCATCCCCACATACGCCTGCCAGTGTAGGAGCCTTCCACTGCCCCCCAGGTGCTGGTGTAACATTGGAAAAATGCCACGCCTCACCGACATTATAGCTTGGACGCCAGCATAACTTTGCTGGTGAAGAGAGGACTGGGGCATGATCTGGGAAGGATGAGGCGGAGCAGTCAACATACACCGTATCGGTGTTGTTGTTGTTCCTCCTGGGGGCAAGTGGGAGGGGCCATGTTACGTTGGTTTGTATGGCTTACCACTTACGGTGCTGCACCTCCTCCAGCAACACCAGTGCCCCCGATGCCAGAAAAATGCTACGCCAACGACAGAGCTGACATAAGTTGGAGTAACCCCATAAGAAAACGGCAGAATATGGCACCTCCTGCCATGCCCAATTATGTATGATAGAGCATAGGATATAGACCACATTTGGCAGCCAATCACACCACACTCACCCCAGTACGAAGCCCCTGCCAAGGAGACCAGATTCCTGTAGCCAGGGAAGGCTACAGCATTTGGGGCTCTTCAGTCTAGAAAAAAGGCGCCTGAGGGGGACATGATTGAGAAAATTATGCATGGGATGGAGAGAGTTCTTTTCCCTCTCGCACAACACCCCAGGGGACATGCACTCAAATTGAGTGGAGGGAGAGTTAGAACAGACAAAAGAAAATATTCCTTCACCCAGTGTGTAATTCATCTGTGGAACTCCTTGCCACAGGATGTGGTGATGGCACCTGACCTAGATGCCTTTCAAAAGGGATTAGACAGATTTATGGAGGAAAGTCCATCACAGGTTACAAGCCATGATGGATATAAGCAACCTCCTGGTCTTAGTATAGGCTATCTCTTAATGCCAGATGCAAGGGAGTGGCAACAGAATGCAGGTCTCTTGTTGTCTTGCATGCTGCTCCCTGAGGCATCTGGTGGGGCCACTGTGTGATACAGGAAGCTGGACTAGATGGGCCTTTGGCCTGAGCCAGCAGCCAGGCGCTTCTGTTCTCAGAGTATGGGCAAAATCATAAGTTTCTGGCGGGCGGCCGTGTAACAGCTGAGCCGGCCCGGCAGGGACAGGGATATGGCAGACGCCATCCCTGCCGCCTCCGGGCCGGCTTGCCCAATGGCCCCCTCCCTTGCTGCCCGGACTGCCCATGCGGCCGCTAGCGGGAGCCTTACCTGCTTCCGGCGGCCTCATGCTCGTCCTGGCGGCGGAGTGAGGAAGGCCGGCCTTGTGCTGGCCTCCCCTACTCCTGAGTCGTTGCCAACGTGCCTTACGGCATGTTTGCGCTGGCTTCCGGTGCTGGAGCAGCTGACACAGGATCTCGCTGCACATCACATGATGGGCATGGAGCTATTCTGGCCAGAGGCGTCCGCTGACATGGTGCGGTGGGGCGGTGGGCCCCAGGGCGTCAGAGCGGAGAGGCTCGGGAGTGGGGCGCGGGAATCCTTTAATTTGAATATTTATTCGCGGTTTTTCCACAAATTTAAAGTGTAAAACAGGGATTTTCAAAGCGTGTGTGTGCTTTGCGGCCACTTATCTGATCTCCAGGACATTCCTCCAGCAGGCTGGCAGCAGCAGCGACGATCGCAAACCTGCCGAGTTTGCTTGCGCATGCCTAGTCCGTCCTTGCTAACTCCCTGAGTTTGCGCATGCGTAAACTCCGGAAACTCCTGCGCCCGGAGCAGGGAGAGGCTGTGTGCCCTGGCGCAGGAGTTTCCGGAGTTTACGCATGCGCAAACCCAGGGAGTTAGCAAGGATGGACTGGGCATGCGCAAGCAAACTCCGAGTCCGGAAGGTTTGCGATCGTCGCTGCTGCTGCCAGCCTGCTGGAGGAATGTCCTGGAGATCAGATAAGTGGCCGCAAAGCACACACACGCTTTGAAAATCCTTTGAAAATCCCTGTTTTACACTTTAAATTTGCGGAAAAACCGCGAAAAAACTTTTAAAAAACCCGAAAACTCATTATGCAAATTACTTACTTAATTTGCATAATGGGGCGGCGGGCTTTTCCGCCCCAGTTGCTGGGGAGCCTGGGTACCCCTCTGATTCTGGCCTGGCTTTTTGTCGTCCACACTGAGAGCACCCAAAGAAAGGGACCTGTGGGGTGATGGGAAAAGGGTCCACTTGTGGCACAGACGACCATCTCTGGTACACGTCTGGCCACAGTGATCTGGTTCACACTTGGCTTCCTCCCAGGATTCTTATTGCAGGTTTTCTGCCTGACGAGGCCTCCCCACACGGACACCCAATTGGAACCTCTGCTTCACCACCCCAACAGGAGAAGCAAGCCCAATGCACCCCATTGGTAGGCGAAGGAAGGGGGGAGGGAATCCCATGCTGCAATGTATTGATGCTGCATCTCCCTCTCATGTCTCTGCCCTTCCCCCCCCCAACCCTTCAGGATTCTTACATGTGTCTTTACTGTGTGGCCTAAGCGTCCCTTCCTTTTGCAATGGCTAAGAGCACCGAGTCCCTCTCCTCCATTGCTTACCAAAGTGGGGGGCCCCCTGTTGGGGTGAAGGTTCCATCTGTGTGTCTGTGTATGGAATCCTCCTAGGGCAGAGTCCTTGCAGTAAGAATGACTGCATGACTCCATGCTCCATGCAGTGTGGTCTGTATCCTACGCTATGCTCCATTGTAGGAAAGTGGGCAAGTGGAGGGTGTGAGAGAGGGTGAGATTTTCTGGTGTTGCCGCCCTCGCCATTGTTCCTTACGTTTTTCCCCTTCCTATACCAGCTTTGTCCTTGGCGTAATGTTTTTTGATATTGGGGGCATGTCTGTCATCTGGGTGGGGGGCACTTCAACTCCCCACCCACCTCTCTGCCCTGTTTTGGCCCATCCACCAGAGTGTCCTTGCACCGGAGGGAGCCAGCCTGCCGGCCTGGGGCTTATTCTCTGGCAGGTGACTGCTGGCTGGCGGGACTGTCATTGCGCTCCTGACATCTGGGACATACGCTGCGCCCGCCCCCGCCGCCATGGAGCATGGATGCTAGTCAGACGGGTGTGGTGTTGGTGTAGGATTGGGCAGTGTATCCAGTTCTGGTCACTACACGTCAAAGAGGACATTGCAGAGCTGGAGAAGGTGCAAAAGAGGGGGGCAGCCACAATGAGCAGAGGCCTGAAGCACCTTCCTAGTTATGAGGAAATGTTTGGGGCTTTTGGACTTGGGAGGAAGCGATTAAGGGGCAACATACATGATTGACAGCACAATCCTACGATGACCCTCCCAGAGTTCCAATGTGACTTCCTCCCTCCCAGGTCAGCGCGTATAGATTGATTCACACCAGCCCTTTCCGTGCGCGTTTTGGCTTCTTTTCGTGCGTTTTTCATGCTTGCGTCTGACGCAGCATGAGCTTACGACGCAGCCAGGAGAGATGGTTTCGGTTTATCTTTTTGCGGCGCTCGCGTTTAAGCTAGCGTTTATGCTCCCGGTGCTAGGCAGCTCACCAATCAGAGAAGCGCATTTCTCTTCACCCAATCACAGCTGCGCTTTCTTCAAGAAGGCGGGCAAACGTTCAGAGAACTGCTAGACGCACGTACAGATGTTAGAGTAGAGAAAACGTGCACGGAAGGGCTAGTGTGAAGCCTGATTCACATATGACAGCGTTGTCCCTGCTGTGCGCTTCACGGACCCGCTCTGCGCTGTATTTGCATATTCATCATGTAAAAGGACACCATTCCGGGGCTCCAACGCTTGAATCGCTGGAGATGGTTCGGTTCATCTTTGGCGGAGCTTTTCTCGTGGAGCTTGTGGGCGGGTTCACAGAGCTACTGCAGCCACCAATCGCGTGAGAGGGGGGGAGAGTGGTTGCATGCCAATCACAAGTAGCTCCAATCGTGTCGGAGGTTACAATTCCACTGCTCTTCCGAGAGGGAAACCCCCGAGGAGAGAGCAAGCCTCGTTATTGCAAAATGTCATTACAAAACTCTCAAAATGTTCCCAGTTCATGCTGGGATAATGATATAAAATTTGTGGTTGAAGTAAGGGCAAGAACTTCAGAGAGGAAAAGGCAAGCAGAACAAGAGTTCTCAAGACGTCAGCCAATCAGAGCGTGGTTGTGTGTAACCAATCACAGCTGCGCTTTCTTAAGAAGGCGGGACAGCAGGAGGGAAGACAAGCAGAGCGACGCTCCCCCTGCTCCAAGCGCCTGATCAGCGCGTACGCTGGACGGGGACAACGCTGTCAAATGTGAATCAGGCCTTAGACTCCTAAAGTAGACGCCTGGTGTGGAGCGAGAACTGCTTTTCTTTCTCTCTCACAGTAAGTACCAGAACCAGGCTGGCCATCCCAGGAACCTGAGTGGCGAGAGCTTTCAGGGGGGCAAACAGAAGGACTTCTTCACACAGTGCAAGTTCATCATGCCTCTGCAGAATTCCCTGCCACAAGATGTGGGGGGGGGGGGATGATGGCCACCCACTGCCTGCTGCACGGCTGGCTTCCGAGGGGGCCCGGCTTGGACACTGCCTGCCTCCGACTGCCAGCTGAGCGCCGGGAGAGAAAAGGTCTGGCCAGGGGGTGGGCCGCTCCAGGAAGGGCGGGGGCTTGAGGCTCGGATGGGCCCGGAAGAAGTGTTGACATAGGCCGGGGCGGGGCGTGAGGCTCCTTTGGCTCCAGAGCCCGGCAGCCCCGCCACGCTCTACTGCGCACACTACACGCGCTGGGCACCGAAGGAGGGTGCCCCCCCCTGCAGCTCGGCTCAAGGGCCAGGCGCGGAGGCCTGCAGCAGAAGGATTCGCAGCAGCAGCAGCACAGGGCAGCGGGCAGGTCTCCTCCGAACTGGTGGCCACGGCCGCGGCGCAGCAATGGGGACGGCCCCTCCCTCTGGCGAAAGGGAGCGGACTACACTTCCCAGGGTGCTGTGCGGCGGCGGCGGCGCAGTTGGAGGGGTGAATGACATCGCCCCCAGCCCCGGAGCGCTTCCTCTCCTCCCCTCCAGCAGGAGGGGAAGGCGGACGGCGCTGCCGCGGTCCAGGCGGCGGCGCTGATGATGGAGAAGGCGGGCTGGCTGGAGTGCCCGCTCGGTCTGCTGGCCCAGCCCCCGGAGGCCTTGGCGTCGCTCGCTCTCCTGCTGCGCCCACCGCTCCTGCCTGGCCTGCCTGCAGCAGTACTGGTGCCTGGAGCTGCGCGAGAGCCGCGTGCCGCTGGCCTGCCCGCACTGCCCGGCCCCGCTGCCGCCCGCCGAAGTCCAGCGCCTGCTGCCCGAGGCCGGCCTGCGCGACAAGTACGAGGAGTGCCTGCTGCGCCGCCTGCTGCTGGCCGACCCCGGCACGCGCTGGTGCCCCGCGCCCGACTGCAGGTGGGGAGGGAAGGACGGACGGACGGACGGACGAAGAAAAGCTGACTCAGGCAGGCAAAGTGCTCTGCTCCTGGCGGCGAGCCGCCGGCGCAGGGGCGAAGGAAGGAGACCCTTCCTCCTGGCTGGCGTCTCCAGGCGGCCCCCCGGCAGAAAGTGCCGGGAAGCGGAGCTTGTCGTCTCCTGAAATGGAGCCCCGCCTGCTCTGACCAGAGGTCTCGCTGGGCGAGCGAGCGCCCTTCGCAGCTGCTGCTCCAAGAGTCCGAATGGGCTCCCCTTGCTTAGGAGAGTCTACGCGGCCTATCTCGGCGGCCCGGGCCTGACCGCTCTCCTACTCCGTGCTGAGCAAAGCAGGCCTGGCTGACGGGAGACCAAGAGGGCCCTTGCACCCGCCCTTCAGCCCACCGCTGCTTCCATGCCCCGCAGGCGACATGGCCAGAGCCCTTCAGCACATAAGGCTGATTCACACGAGCCCTTCCGTGCACGTTTGCTCTACTCTAGCGTCTGTACGTGCATCTAGCAGTTCTCTGAACATTTGCCCGCCTTCTGGAAGAAAGGGCAGCTGTGATTGGGTGAAGAGAAATGCGCTTCTCTGATAGGTGAGCTGCCTAGCACCGGGAGCATAAACACTAGCTTAAACGCGAGCGCAGCAAAAAGATAAACTGAAACCATCTCTCCTGCCTGCGTCGTGAGCTCATGCTGCGTCTGACACAAGCATGAAAAACGCACGAAAAGAAGCCAAAACGCGCACGGAAAGGGCTAGTGTGAATCAGCCTTTAACGTTTGGTCTTTTCGTGCGTTTTTCATGCTTGCGTCAGACGCAGCATGAGCTTACGACGCAGCCAGGAGAGATGGTTTCGGTTTATTTTTTTGCTGCGCTCGCATTTAAACTAGCGTTTATGCTCCCGGTGCTAGGCAGCTCACCAATCAGAGAAGCGCATTTCTCTTCACCCAATCACAGCTGCGCTTTCTTCAAGAAGGCGGGCAAACGTTCAGAGAACTGCTAGACGCACGGACAGACGCTAGAGTAGAGCAAACGTGCACGGAAGGGCTAGTGTGAATCAGCCTTAAGAGGCGGCGCTTTGCTTAAAAATCCACCACCTCCACATGTTTGGGGCTTCCATTCCTGGCCTCCCTGCTTCTCTCTCTCTCTCTCTCTCTGCAGTTGTCTCCTCCAGCCAATCCTCGGTCAGGAGGGGCAGAAATGTAGTCCTGCAAACCAGCTCCCCCATCAGTGACCCCATCACCGCTAGAAGCATCCCTTCGTCCTCCTGTGCCTCCTGCGCTTCTGTCTGTAGCGACAGGCCTATGACAGAAGAATCTTCCGAGTCAGAGTGGAACGTTGCGAATACAGCACTTGAGCATCTGTAGCTACGAAGGGCCCACTCTGCACATTCCATGATGGTAAATGTACAGCAACTCTATGGCCAGGAGAGCTACGGAAGGGACCTCCCTCCTGCCCACCATCAAGTCTTGTAATTGTTGATCCTATGATCGCTTGGGCATTTCGACTCGCCACTAGTGAAGGCAGAACACTGGGTTAGGGACAAGTGCACATAGTGAAGAATGTGCTAGTTTGGCCCACTGTTTTTCCTTTTCAAAAGACATGTGGAAGGGCATGCAAAACATGACAAAATCACATCAAGGTTATAGCACCTAACATGTGGGAGACAGAGTGGCCAGTGTTGACAGCAAGGAAGAGCTTCCAATGCCTTTCAGTAACTAAAATCTAAAATAGTTTTTGACTTTCAGTAACTTTGTTAAATTGCACATGGGGGGGGAACACAGGGTGCACAGTCACGACAGAAACCACAGCAGGGTACGTGCTAAAAACCACACACACACACCCCGGTTCCACGACGTCTTGCATTCGCCCAGCATTATTTTTAAGAGGAAAAAAAGGAGTCAAAGTACCCTTCTTCCTGGGGTGTTTGGCCCTTAGGTGGACCTAAGGACTTAGGAGGCTTCAGACACTGGAAAGGATGTGGGGGAGGGGGCTACAGGTGCAAGGAAATGAGTGATGTTCCACGTAAGACAACCAACCCCCCCCCCCCCCACACACACACACAAAATCACACAGTCACTGCTCAGGTTTTGGACTTTTAGTTTGAAAAAATCTCAGTTGAAAGTGAACAACACAAAGTGAGACTTGGTGGCCAATGTGGGGGGGGGGGCACAGCCAGTCCCACAAATAAAAACAGAAGGCCTTAAATAGGGGTGCAGATCAGAAACCTCCTCCACAAACGAAAGACTGCTTTCTGCCAACAAACATCACAGGCACAGAAATGGCAACCACCACACAAGACGCTGTGGGGGGGGAGGGGATGAGAAGATGCGGGGTGGGTGGGTAGGCGGGCTCCTGCTGGGCCCGGCCCCTCCCCTCCCCGCCACTCACTCTTTGGAATGGTTTCAAAGAACAGTGGGACCGCGGGGAAGCCCCCCCTCCGCTCCCCCGCGACACAGGCCTCCCTAAGGCTAAAAAAGGCCTGACTGAGGCATCCAGAGTTCCGCATTGTTTAGAAAACAAGAGTCCAGCGAGTGCTCGGGCCAGGCCAGCCCTCCCCCCGCTGCTAGTCCCGCCTGGCCTTCTTGCTGCGGCTGCTCTCTTCCGTGGGGGCGGCTGCTGCTGCGGCTGTGACCGCCGCCTGGTCCTCCAGCTTCCGTTTGCTGCCCTCAGCAGAGGGGGCCTGGGTGGGGCGGGGCTTGAAGGAGATGATGATGCAGGTCATGTTGTCGCAGCCCGTTCCATCGCCTGATGTGTCCGGAGCCAAGCACCGGTCTAGCAGCTGGCAGGGGGAAAGCAGAGCAGGCGTCTCACCTCCGTGCTGCAGGGCAAAGATCCAGCAAGCATGGAGCGGCCCTGGCATCCCTGCCAGGCTGGCTGCCTACGAGCCCCCCAGGTTTGAACCAGGCCAGGGTCCTTCTGCCCAGCTCAAGCAGAACGAGGAGCCATGGTATGCGCTCCTGGTGTTGGCAATGCAGCAGAGCTCTTCTGGGTTGCCCACACTAGTATCGGATACGGGCTGTGTCTGTGTGTGTGTGTGCAGGCAGCCGCCCCGGCAGGTCAGACCGGCCTCCCCCAAGAAGAACCCCGGCTGCTGGATCAGGCCAAAGGCCCTGGATCTAGTCCAGCTCCCTGTATCACACAGTGGCCCACCAGATGCCTCCGAGAGCACACACGGTCACAGTATCCTGTTGCTATTCCCTGGCATTCAGAGGTACTACTGCTAAAACCAGGAGGTTGCATGTACCCATCATGCCTTGTAACCTGTGATGAACTTTTCCTCCATCCAACTGTCCAATCCCCTTTTCAAGGCATCCAGGCTAGGTGCCATCACCACCTCCTGTGGCAAGGAGTTCCACAGATGAATTACATGCTGGGTGAAGAAATATTTTCTTTTGTCCGTTCTAACTCTCCCTCCACTCAATTTGCGTGCATGTCCCCTGGTTCTGGTGTTGTGTGAGAGGGAAAAGAACTCTCTCCATCCCATGCATAATTTTCTCAATCATGTCCCCCTCAGGCGCCTTTTTTCTAGACTGAAGAGCCGCAAATGCTGCAGCCTTCCCTCGTAAGGAAGGTGCCCCAGCCCACTCCTCACCCAAACCAGGTGCCTCCCTCCGATGGGCAGCAAAGATCTGCCCGCAGCCTCCGGCCCCCCCCAACGGCATTGCTCAAAGGCAGCCGTGTGAAATACAAACTTGTGGGAAGGCCACACTGGCGCCCTGCACATTCAAGGAAGCCTCCACAGCCAGCAGTGTCCCTCACTGGGGGCGTCGTTGCAGCTTTGGCTCCAGAAGCAGAGCCCCCCGTGGCGGCTGGCTGACCTGCCCCCTGCAATGCCCCACTCACTTCTTCGACGACGGACGAAAGGGACCGCAGTGCTCCGCTCTCGGCCTTCTGAGTGATCTTGGACTGGACAAAGTCCACCACCTCCTGGCTGCTCATGACGTTCCTGAACCGAGGAGGAGGAGGTCACCCAAAGCAGGAGGGGCTGTAGGGGGAGCGCACAGCCCCCCCCCCCAGCTTCTGACTTGCACACGGATGTGCACCCTCCTCCAGGCCACCTCTGCAGCACTCTCGGTGCCAGGAGTGACGACCAGCGGCAGCTTGGGGTTGTCCCCCCTTCCCTGCCCACCCCCCACCTACCAGATGCCATCACAGGCAATGACCATGAAGTCGTGGTCATCGTTGATGGTCAGCACTTTGATGTCTGGCAATGCGGAGATCATCTGCTCTTCTGGGGGCAGGTTCTTGTTGCGTTTATAGAAGTGATCTCCTGGAGGGGAAGCAGCATCCAAGGGTACAGGCGAGGTCCACGGCTCCAGAAAAACCAGCCCCACCACCAGGAGAGGGGGAGAGGGGAATGCCAAAGGCACTGCCCTCAAAACCGGAATCTGACTCAGCCTTCCACCCCCAGCAGCCACAATGGCCGACCGCTCCAAGGAGAACTGGTCTACTGCCAACTGCAGAAGGTCACGGCTATGTGGGAGGTCCGTATGGGGAGAACATTGAGCTGCCCCACAGAGCAAGGCTCTCGCTTCAGAGGTGCTTTGCTGGCCCCAACAGGCCCCAAGCAGCCAGTTGCCTCCCACTGACCCTGCACTGGTGCTCCCTCCCGCCACCCCGAGACATCCAGGCCACAACTCGAGGTGGGGAAGAGAAGCCGCCAGCAGGTTCTAGGTCTCACCAATGGCTCTGGAAAGGTTGAGGCCCCCATTCACGCGGCCGTCCATGGTCACTTTCCCGCCAGCGTTCTTGATCCTGGCCAGCTCCACCTCGTCTTCAGGCTTATGATCATACGACATGTCCACGGCCTTGCCGCTCTCCGACACCACGCAGCGGGAATCCCCGGCATTCGCCACAATGAGCTGCTTGCCCCGAATGAGCGCCACCACTGCAGTCGTGCCGCTATCTGAGCCCGGCTGGAGACCAAGAGGGCTGTGAGAGGTGCCCCGTGCAGCAGGGTGGCTGATGGCCTGTGGCGCAGCAGCAGGGGGCAAGGACCCCTCCCCCCTACACGTCCTGCTGTGCGAGTCTGGCAGGCTCAGGGGTGGAGCCCCTGCTGCTTTGCCCGCAGAAGAAGGGGGGGCCGGGTTCACTCCCCAGCAGCACCTCCGGGTAGAGCAGGGAAAGACCCCCCCTCTCGGCCTGAAAGCCGGGACAGCTGCTACCAGGCAGCCTGAACCAAGCCTGAGCCAGCTGCCCATATACCACCCCCTCCCCTCCGGTGCCTGCTGCTGCCGCCTTGCCTCCCCCTCCCCCTCCAGGCACTCACCTTCTCCTTGCCCTCCATGCCCGGAAGCATCATGTCTTCATCCTCATCTTCCTCAGCTTCTTCTGTGTCGTCCTCATCTTCCTCATTTTCTGCTTCCTCACTGCTGTAGCCATCCTCATCCTCACTACATTCCTAGAAGATGCAGAATGTCCCCCCGTCCCCCACCCCAGAAGAGAAGACTGAGCCACAGGACACCCACCAGCTGCCATCTCGCCAGCAGAGCCTGATGGCCACAAACAGCCCCGGCAAAGTCCCTGGCAGGACAGCGGCCTAAGCGTGGCTCCCGCTCTGGGCAGCCAGCCAGGGCAGCCAGCTCCACCTCCGCTCCCAGCTTGCCTAACTGCAGAGGTGTACCTCACTGTCGTCGTCGTCGTCCTCCTCCTCTTCCTCCTCCTCCTCCTCTTCTTCCTCCTCCTCCTCACTGTCCTCAAAGAACTTGGACTTAGCAGCTCGCTGGGCTTTGCTGGCAGAGGAGCAGGACGGCTCAGCCTCACCTGTGGCGGCAGGGGCTGCTGCCTCAGCAGGAGCGGCCGTTTTGGGGGGGAGGGGGCTGGTATCCCCACCAGCAGCCATGTCTAGGCCAGAGGAGGTGCTGGTAGACTCCGGGCACAGCTTGCCGTTTTCCTCCTCCTCCTCCTCCTCCGCCGCGGCCGCCTCTCCGTTCAAGCTCGGCTCCTGGGCACCCGCCTGGCATGGCTCCTTGCTTGGCGGCCCCAGCTTGCCCTTGACACAGTTCTGGCCATAGCGTGTGAGCAGCTCCTCGATGGTCATGGTGGCCTCCTCGTGAAGCAAGGCGGCCTCCTCGTTGTCCACTGCAGGGTAGAGCAACACCACCACCCCTTCAAGCCCCCCTCCAGGCTGGGAAGCCGAGGGCCAGACAGATGCAACCCTAACCCAACTCGCTGTCCGACGCGGGCCGGAAGAGCGAAATGGAGGGTCCCCCCCCCCTCGGAAAGCAGCAGCCCTGACTATGCCAAGGCCCTGAAAAGCAGGCCACTGCCTCTCCCTGGCAGAGGTGGAGGGAGGGAGGATCGTCCCCGGGCAGCAGGCGGGGGGGAACTTACTGACGGCGGGGTGACGAAATGGCGGCAAAACGGCTTGGAGACGGCAGGAGAAGCCATCCGCCGCCTCTGTGCGGCCGTTTGACTTGGCTCCCGTCTGACCCCAGAGGGACGTTTGGCTCCGTCTGACATCACTCGGGGGCCGCATCCCCCGTCACTGTGACATCGCATCCAGCTGTGACGTCACGGGGGGGGGGAGACCTTCCTATGCCACTGCTCCGCCACTGCCCCCTGGCCAGATGAGCTGCTGGTCCAACACGGTTTCCCTTGTGCTGGCGCAACATGGCGCTTGCTTGCATATGGCCACGTTAACGGCCTCTCTGCCAGCAAGGAGGGGTCCCCGGGGCTTGCCCCCCTCCCAGCAGCGAGCAGTTGTGCTCACCGTCATCTTCGTCGGCCACTTTCTCTTCCTTCTCATCGCCACTGTCCCGGGGCCGCCCTGCCATCAGCGCCAGTTCCTGGATCACCTCCTCCGTGGTCAGCTTGGCATCAATGGCAAGAAAGGCATCTTCGAGGGCCTGCAAGGGGCAAAAAGCGGCTGGAGCTGAGGGACAGAACCAGCCCTGCTTGGCAGGCAGGACGATGTTCCAGGCTCAGCATCTCCAGGCAGGAAGACCCTTCAGGGGCAGCATCAGTCCCAACGCACTGGTTATGCCCTTGTACAAATCGATGGTCAGGCCACAGCTGGAGTACTGTGTCCAATTCTGGTCACCACACTTCAAAAAGGAGAGAGCGGAACTGGAAAAGGTGCAGAAAAGAGCGACCAGAATGATTTGTGAGCTGGAGCACCTCCCTTATGAGGAAAGGCTACAGTGTTTGGGGCTCTTCAGTCTAGAAAAAAGGAGGCTGAGGGGGGACATGATTGAGACGTATAAAATTATGCATGGGATGGAGAGAGTGGATAGAGGGAAGTTCTTTTCCCTCTCGCACAACACCAGAACCAGGGGACATGCTCTAAAATTGAGTGGAGGGAGAGTTAAAACGGAGTTCTTCACCCAGCATGTAATTTATCTGTGGAACTCCTTGCCACAGGAGGTGGTGATGGCACCTGGCCTAGATGCCTTTAAAAAAGGGGGTTTGGCCAGATTCATGGAGGAAAAGACCATCACAGGTTACAAGCCATAAGCCAACCTCCTGGTTTTAGAAGTAGGTTCTCTCTGTGCCAGGTGCAAGGGAGTGACAACAGGAAATCTTGTTGGCTGTGTGCTCTCGGAGGCATCTGGTGGACCGCTGTGAGACACAGGAAGCTGGACTAGAGGGGCCTTTGGCTTGATCTAGCAGTTGGGCTCTTCTGATGTTCTTAACGCACCGATGGTCTGGCCCAGAAGAAGGGCAGTGACTCTCTGGGCACACAGGAAGAACAGTGTGGAAGAACAGGTGCCCTCCACTCCTGACAAGACTTCTACAAGCCACCGATTTTGCCAGGCTCCTATGCTGCTCTCTGGTCCTTGGCGCCTCTGAACTGCTCCATGCTATGCGAGACCCGGCTAAAAGGATCGGCCAGCTTTTGCTCAGCCTGGAGAGCCAATTTCCACTCTGGAGCTTCCCAGAAGCACCGGAATGGCTGTTCCTGGCACAGAGTGCTCAGGTGGGCAACCTGCCAAAGCGGCTCTTACCTTGGCTTTTGCTGGGTGCTTGGCAGGCCTGACCACTGATGGTGGGTCCAACAGGCCCCCTGTTGTAAGCAGGGGTCCCATCACTAGTGTCTGCCATCACTGCACCCCCCTCAAGGGCCTAGACTGAGGAGTCAGCCAGGACAGTGCTGGCTTTAACAGCAACTTGGAACAAACAGATTCAAAGAGCCCAGGTGACAAAGGCCAAGAAGAGCCAAGATGTTAAAACAGTCTCAGCTTGGCTCCAAAGGCGAGACAGAGGATGGCTGGGCAAGCTGGGTCATCCCCCACCCAACCCCAACATTTTCGGACTCAGGTTCAAGAGCTAAGCCCTCTACTTTAGGCCAGGTTAGGGCTGTCCCACTACACAGGAGCACTGTTGGTTCAGAACAAAGGCCCATCACGTTAACAAGTGTAGAGTAAATATTGTAGATAGTCCTTAACGTATTAGATGGAATGCATTTAACTTGAATATAATCATTTCTGAAACTTACCCATAAGCCACCCTTTCATGAGTTTATCTATTTAATTCCCTTCTAAAGCAATCAAAGCCAGAGGGAGTCGCTGTACCCTTGGCAGGGAATTCCACATGTCAACAATATGCTGTGCGAAAACGTCTCCTCTTGTGCTTGTCCCGACTCTTGCCCATCAGCCCCCCCCTGGAAAACACCCCAAATGCTTTCACCTTCCTCTTAGTAAAGGTGCTACGGCCTCCTGACCACTGTAGTTGCCTTTTATTGCACCTTTTCTGTCGCTCCTATATCCTTTCCAAAGTGAAACAACTAGATCTGCCTAAGTGTGGCTTCGTCGTCAATATGAACAAGAGCACTGCTGCAGTCCAGCTGAAAGGGCTTGCACTTTCTGCAGTGACCCCTGAGGAACAAGAGGAAGGCAATCTGACTAGACAGACTTTGCTAGAAGCAGTTCTGTCTTACCTTTTGTAGCTTGCCTTCCTTGTAGGCTTTCTGGTCCTTGATAATTTCTGGAAGATACTTCGCACAGTACAGAGCAACCTCTTCCCCTGGGTGCATGGAAAAAACAGTGAGAGATCTGCTCCTTCACACCCTGCCCCACCATTAGCCTAGCCATGCACTCCAGAAGAAAAAAAAAAGGTAACATTGGCCAGACCCCAGCATGGAAGAGAAGACTGCAAACAAGGCAAGCAGGTGATAAAAGCATACTGCCTGGCCTCATCCAGAGCAGGGCAGGCCACGGGAACTTAAAAAGGAGGTCGCCTTTTGACCACCAATACTGCAGCAGCTGCAAAGGCTGGAGGCTCAACCGCAAGGAGCGGAGAGGCACGAGCGCGTGCCCAAAAGCAAGGCAGGGCGGGCTGGGCCGGCTGACTGCTGATTGCAGGCTAGAGCAGGGGGGGGCGCAGGCCCAGCTCCTTGGCTGCGTGCCCCACCACCGATCCGGATGCCTGCCAGGCAAGCGAGCCGCCCGGCCGCACGCGTGGGGAGCGTGCTCACCTCCGTGCCCGTCGTAGACGGAGAACATGGCCGTCTCGGCGTCCAGGTCGGGAATGCAGTTGTGCGCGTCCTGAAAGAGAAGGCAGCGCTGTGGGCGGGCGGCGGCGGCTTCCCGGCCGCTGCCCGCTCGCCCCCCGGCCCGGAGGCGGCCCGGCCCCTCACCTCCATGGAGACGCGCCAGCCCTGCATGGCGCTGTAGCCGAAGTGCAGCGGGCGCGGCCCGGCCCCAGCGCCGTCCCCGGAGCTCTTGGCCGTGCTCGGCTGCGACAGGTAGGCACCCATGGCCGGCCGCCGAGGGAGGGAGGGAGGAAGGACGGCCCGAGCTGGGACGGGAGGCGGCGGCAGAGCAAGGGAGGCGGAACCGGAAAGGCACCATAGAGTCTCGGCCGGGAGGAACAAAGAGCGGGCCTCGGCCAGCGACTTGCGCCTGCGCAACTGCCTGCCTGCACGGCTGACGGGAAAGAGGCGGCCCGAGGAAGAGGCGTCGCCAGCGGGACCTCGATTGCCAGGCAACGGGGGGCGGGGCCGGAAGCCGCCTCCTGCCAGAGACTCCCCCAGAGAGTCGTCCTCCGAGCCAGTGTCGCCTCGCCACGCAGCAGCCGACGGGCCGCGTGTTGTGTGTCCCCCCCCCCCGTCTATCGAAGGGGCCCATCGATGTCCCCAGGGATTGGGAAGAGCACTGCACACCGCTTCCCTTTGGCCTCCAACCGCACACCCAGTGCCTGCTGCACCTGAGACCACCTCCATCGTGGCTGGCAGGCAGCAGAGAACAGGTTGCTGCCTGGCTGCGAGCACTGGAAAACCGGCCTGGTCTCTTACGCGGATGGAGAGGATGCAGACCCTGAGCCCTGGCAGCACAGAGCCCCCCCCCCCTTCCTTCCTTCCCTGCAGACCTTCCCACCCTTAAGGCTGATTCACACTGGCCCTTCCGTGCACGTTTGCTCTACTCTAGCGTCTGTCCGTGCGTCTAGCAGTTCTCTGAACGTTTGCCCGCCTTCTTGAAGAAAGCGCAGCTGTGATTGGGTGAAGAGAAATGCGCTTCTCTGATTGGTGAGCTGCCTAGCACCGGGAGCATAAACGCTAGCTTAAACGCGAGCGCAGCAAAAAGATAAACCGAAACCATCTCTCCTGGCTGCGTCGTAAGCTCATGCTGCGTCAGACGCAAGCATGAAAAACGCACGAAAATAAGCCAAAACGCGCACGGAAAGGGCTGGTGTGAATCAGCCTTTAGGCCAGCTTTAAGAAACCACCACGCGGGCAAGTCAGAGCCCTTGTCCGCTAACAAGGCGCCAGCAAGTGCGATCAGGTCAAGGCTTTCATTGAGCAGGAGCATCTGAAAGAGAAACAATGCAGTGGAATTGCCGCTATCTCCCTGCAGGGCTCTTGGGGCCTTTGCAAGTTGTCTTGACAGACAGCCAAGTAGCGGATGTCAGTGAAATCTGGCTGCACCGGGTGGTTCACTGCCTGTCCTGGAATTTGCCAAGCAGCAGGGGCCAGTGTCTCGGAGAAGCACATCAGCACCCCACAGAGGAGCTGCTGCTGACATCGCACTACTAGGCACTGCTGTCAGGCATCCTGCAGGCCTCCCTTGCGGCCTGCACGACTGGCCATATATGGAAGGAAGGCGCTGTGTGTCCTCTTCCCCTTACGTTGTGAAGGGAGTACAGTAGCAGTACAGTTTACGGCATCTGCCAGTGTTGTTGAAGGGAAGGTGAAGAGACGCGGGTCTTGTGCTTGGGTGCTCAGCACCTGGCAACGGGGGGGGGGCACTCTGCCTGTCAGATTGTTGTGAGCACCCAAGGGTGCTAGTGATTTCAGCTCGTGGGATTCGGTGAGCGGACACCAACTCCGCTGCGGGCGGCAGCACCAGGGAGAGAGAGAGAGAAAGAGCAAAGATCCGCGAAGTGCGGGGCGCCAAAAAAGGAGCTCAAAATAAACCAGTACTGGAAAAAAGGAGATCTTTACTTTGCTAGCAAAGGACACGATCAGCAAGGTAGAAAGTGTAACAGATACAATCAATGCAAAAGTTTATATACATTTCATTATTACAGGTGAAATCATGGAGTACATAGTTTGAAAGAGTACATAATAAAGAAGGGCCAATGAAGGGAAGGATCCAAGAAGTTACACGTTGATACAGCCAATAGGAAGTTGGATTGAAACTTTACACCAATGAGAACAGCAGCAGCGTGTGTGAAACTTTGAACCAATAAAAGATAATCTTTATTAAAAGAACCAATGAAAAGTGTGGTGCTTTGTGCAACTGGGAACCAATGGTATGATGGGTGGGGGTACTGGGTGGCAGGAGGTAATAGGATTAGACCCCCACTTCAGGTGAAGCGAGGTTTTCCGGAGTTTTATGAATAGGTCCTTTTGAGAAGCCTGCTTAACACAAAAGGCAGTGTTTCCAATTAGATAGCCAAAAGTGCCACACAATAGGTCCCTGCCCCATGGCACCAGGCATACAGTTGAGGACATTTGAGTGATTGCTGTCAGTCAGGCAAGAGCAAGGTAGATAACTGGATTAGCATTTGAAATAATTGTAGCCAGGCAAAACAGGAACAATGGGAAGTGAGATGGTGGTAGCATGGCAGCAGGAGATAGGCATTTGAATAACAGTGACAAAGGAAGGCAGAGCCAGGATGTAGGGGATGGCGGTGATTGACAGAGGAGAGACACACAAAGAGTTAGTTTTGAAGTTTAGGAAATGGTGACAGTCTGAGTTCTCATGGTGCGCCAGGAGTTCCCTGGATTCCCTGCCCCCATCTAGCCTCCCAGGTAGAAGGAAGCCATTTGAGAGCAACACAGAATAGGAGCAATGATTACTTGCTTAGGTTATGTGTTTTAAAATGGTCTCTCCTACTCCCTGCAGTACAGATTCTGACGGGAGGTACACCCTTAGTGCCAACCTTCGTTAAACCCCCCTGAGTCCTGGCAAAGAGGGGAGGCCACCCCCAGGCTTCCCAGGCAATCCCAGTGAGGAGGCTGGGACTGGAACCCAGCTTTTACGGCCGTAAATCTATTGTGCTGCTTCCAGGAGCCTCTCCACTCAGCATGAAGCTTACCCCAGCTAAGCGAGAGGATTGGGACCATTCTGTGTGGGACCCCATCCCTAGAGAGACCCCGATGACCTTCGAGAAGGTCCGGACACATAACCCCCAAGGGAACCCCCAAATAACGGATAAAAACTTCAGAATCCATATTCCACCGAAATAGAGCACTGCCGCTTTAAGCTGTCAAATGGAGCCGAGATAGCGAAAGCCGGCTGTCAGTGCAGAAAAGGCGAGAGGTCGGAGCTGGGTTAGTTAATAAGCGCAGTTGGCTGAACGCCCAGAAAGAGGATTATGGGCTTAGTAGGTCAAGAGGTTTAATAGGATTAAAAAGGTACATAGTGAACTTTTACTGCTGCCGCTTCTCTAGGGGTTCGGAGGGCTCGTGGCGGACACGTGTCGGTGAACTTTTGCCCTTGGCTGACACGCGTCGGCTGTCAAATGGTGTGCAAAGCGGAGAAAAGCCGAATTTTAAATGCGCTTTGCTTTAAATGGCTGGATCTCCGTGATTCTTGGACGGATTTGGATGGGGTAAAAGGCAGGGGGTTCAGGAAGGAGTGGCGGAGGACATAAAATACGCCAGGGGTTTTTTGGTGCTCACATCAAGATCCCCCCACCCTGTAGCAGCAGTGGCAGCCCTCAGGGCAGCAAGGGCCGGAGCAGTGCGTGCGAGACAGAGAACAACGGCGGGGTGGGGACAGGGCGGGGACCCGATTCCGCACGCTCGGAAGGCAAGACCCCTCTACCGGAAAGAGAAGTTGCGTCATATCCGGACCCGCCCCGCAAGGGCTCAAGTTCCCCTGCCGTCCAACGGCGCAAGCGCGTATCTCTGTCCTCGTCCCGCAGGCTTGGCAGACGGACAGGCATCGGCGGTGGGTGATAGGCAGGCTCTCTAGGGAGCGGTGCCCAATCGAAAGGCGCTCGGAAGTACAGCGGGGAGGCTCATTGGCTGGTGCAGGCCCCGCCCCCGCTGCCCGTCAGTCGGTGGGTGGCGGCGCATCAGGCTGTGCGCTCGGCGGTCGCCACTTCTCCCGGCCTGTCGCCTGCGGAGACGGGCCTCTGCCCGCCGCCCTTCGTAGAGGCGAGTCGGGCGCTCCCGGGGGGTGGGGGGTCTGCCTGCCGACCCCCGCCCGCCTCTCCCGGCGATGTCCGAAGGCGAAGCCAAGCAGCAGCTCCCCGGCAGCGGCTCCGACCCCAGGCCCGAGGCGGCGGCGGCGGCGGCGGCTGCTGCGTCCTGCGGGCCCGGCATGCCCTCGCTGTCGCCCCCGCTGGCCTCCGCGGCCCCCCCGCAGCAGCAGCAGCAGCAGGAGCCGGCGGCGGAGGAGGAGGAAGAAGAGGAGGAGGAGGAGGAGGAGAGCGAGGACGAGTCGGAGATCCTGGAGGAGTCGCCCTGCGGCCGCTGGCAGAAGCGGCGCGAGGAGGTGCGTCTTGTGCGGCCCGGCCGGCCGGCCGGCGGGGGCGGCTCCTGGGGCCGCGGCTCAGCCCGCTGCAGCTGCCGCGCCCGCCCCAGCCCCCGGCTTTCGCGGAGGCTCGGCCTTCCCGCCGCGGCTCCCTCCCTCCCTCTCGTGCAGCTCCTCTTTGGAGCTCTCCTGCCGCGGCGGCGCGCGTAGCCCCGGACAGAGCAGCCGAGAGTCCTTCCAAACCGCAGCGCAGGAGGACCTCCAAATGCACTTGCAGCTGCAGAGCAGACTCTCCTGCTGCCTGGCCTTTGGCTTTGGGTCCGGGGACAGTCGCAGGGATTTCGGGACGCGCCGGGGCTTCGTGGAAGAGCTCCAGGGAGGGCTGGAGAAGACCCTTCCCTGCGCCTGGAGAGCCGCGTCCAGTCTGGGGCGGCAGCGCTGGCCGAGAGGGACCAGCGACCTGAGCCAGTATAGGCCGCTTCCTCCCCCCCCCCCCCTTCGGGTTTGCTTTGTGGTCCGGGTTTCCAGAAAGGTAGATATTCATGATATTCATGGATAGATTCATGGAGGAAAAGACCATCACAGGTTACAAGCCATAAGCAACCTCCTGGTTTTAGAAGTAGGTTTTCTCTGTGCCAGGTGCAAGGGAGTGACAGCAGGAAACAGGTTGTCTTGTTGACTGTGTGCTCCCTGAGGAATCTGGTGGGGCCACTGTGAGATACAGGAAGCTGGACTAGATCCAGGGCCTTTGGCCTGATCCAGCTGCAGGGCTCTTCTGATGTTCTGATGTTATGTTCAGGTCTCCCTCTTTGCCACTTGGAAGGATGCCCAGAGTCAGGTGGAGTGGCAAGCTCCAGTCACTGACGGAAAGCAGCGTTGTGGGAAGGGCCCTTCATGCAGTGGTGGGTCACTCTGGTCTGGGGTAGTACTTGGCTCAGCATGTGGGTTCTGGGCGGAACTAAAAGGAAGAGGAGAAGGAAAGCTGGGCCTTGTGGGGGCTCACAAGGGGGCCCGGTTTTGTGGCTGTGGTGGTCAAAGGAATGTTTCCTTTTTCCGTCTCCTGTTGGGCCTTCAGAGCTTTCTCTAGTGAAGTCCACCCGTCGGTTTGCTTGTCACTGGTCCGTAGCTGTTACAGTGTAGAGCAGAAGGCCTCTTTCCTTCTGGTGCTTCTGGTGCTGTGCTTTGACTCTCTCCATGGGACTTCAGCTGCGGTTGCTTCCAAGGGCTGTGTATTTTGGTACTTGAGGAAGGCATTTCAGGTGGTCTGCTGCTGATTCCCAGGGATGAGAAGTCTCTGCCGGATCTGCTCTGTGCTTTAGTCCAGCTTGTGCCCAGCCTTCGTTTTTGACTTCTGAGTACATCACTTTTGCCTTCCATGCAACTAAGTGTATTCATGAGCTCTCAGAAAGCTTCTGTTGCATTTAGTGTACTGCATTCCTGGGAATGGAAAACCCAGGTAAAGAGAACACTACTGAACGAGATACGTCACCTGTTTGAAAATTGGGAGCCCAGGACTGGGCGCGGGAAGCAGCTCTTAATAAAGCAAATCAACCCAGTTTTTAAAATGGAGCTATTAGCTGCTCCACCTAAAGCCATATCTGTGTATCTCTTGGTTCTCGCCAGCTGGGGGAATGGTTTTGTCATGTGTTCTTGGTGTGTGGACCTCCTGAGCTTTAAGTGTAGAAACAAAACAGATGTGTATGTTCAGAGAGAAACGGCCCTGTCATGGAATTAAGAAGGGAAGACGTGCTTGGAATTGGGTTTGGGGAGCTACACGGTGTGTAATTAACGTGTGGAACTCCTTGCCACAGAATGTGGTGATGACACCTGGCCTGGATGCCTTTAAAACGGAATTAGACACATGGATGGAGGAAAAGTCCATCACAGGTTACAAGCCATGATGGGTATATGCTACCTGCTGGTTTTAGTAGTAGGCTGTCTCTGTATGCCAGATGCAATGGAGTGGCGACAGGATGCAGGTCTCTGGTTGTCTTGTGTGCTGCTCCCTGAGGCATCTGGTGGGGCCACTGTGAGATACAGGAAGCTGGACTAGATGGGCCTTTGGCCTGATCCAGCAGGGCTCTTCTGATCTTATGGTGCCTTGTTGTAGTCAGTAAAAGTAAAGGTAAAGGTAAAGGTATCCCCTGACAATTAAGTCCAGTCATGTCCGACTCTAGGGTGTGGTGCTCATCTCCATTTCAAAGCCGAAGAGCCAGCGTTGTCCGAAGACGCCTCCGTGGTCATGTGGCCGGCATGACTCTCCTTGCCGCAGCGTGTAGCATACAGCTGAACACGGAGCGCTGTTTACCTTCCCGTAAGCGGTACCTATTTATCTACTCGCATTGACATGCTTTGGAACTGCTAGGTTGGCAGGAGCTGGCCAAGCAATGAGCGCTCACCCCGTCGTGGGAATCGAACTGCCGACCTTTCGACAGAAAGCTTATGGTTCAGCGGTTTAACCCACCGCGCCACCCGCTGGCCTTGTTGTAGTCAGTAGCCAGAGACAAAGCCAGCTGGGTTTAAATCTCACTCTGTCCCAGTGAACCACAGGTCATAAGGTCGTATGAGCCACAGGTCACAAGAACCTCAGAAGAGCCTGGCTGCTGGATCAGGCCAAAGGCCCATCTAGTCCAGCTTCCTGTATCTCACAGTGGCCCCACCAGATGCCTCAGGGACAACATGATATCTGTATCTTGTTGCCACTCCCTTGCATCTGGCATTCAGACATAGCCTATCTCTAGTTTAGAGGGGTCCTTCTGGAGCTCTTCACAATCCATTCTGGATTTCACCACCTGGAAATGTTTATCATCATCCGCAAACTTGGCCACCTCGCTGCTTATCCCCAACTACAGGTCATTTATGAACAAGTTGAAAAGCACCGGTCCCAAAAATGATCCTTGGTGCATGCTGTTTTTCACCTCTCTCCATTGTGACAATTGCCCATTGACACCCAGTCTCCGTTTCCTGGTCTTCAGCCAGTTCCTATCCCATAGGAGGACCTGCCTCCTTATTCTCTGACATTTGGGTTTTCTCTGGAGCCTTTGAGGGACCGTGTCAAATGCTTTCTGAAAATCCAGATATATACTATCCATGGGTTCTCCCGCATCCATGTTCCTGTTGACCTTTTTGAAGATTAGTGAGGCACAAGGCTTACCCTTATGGAGGCCATCCTGATTCTCCCTCAGCAAAGCTTGTTCTTCTAATGTCCCAAGGTTTTATTTTTGATCAGGCTTTCCACCATCTTACGTGGAATAGATGGTAGGCTGACCGGCCTGTAGTTTCCTGGGTCCCCCCTCCTCTCTTTTTAAAGAACATAAGAGCCCTGTTGGAGCAGGCCAAAGGCCCATCTAGTCCAGCTTCCTGTATCTCGCTCTGGTCTTGGCCATGGGGAGTTGGTCTGGTCTGGTTTGGCCACCTTGGATGTGTTTGGCCAAAAGTCTCTCTGTTCCTGGAGAGACAGTTTCCGGGTTTCTTGGTTACCTGCCTGCCTGAGGCTGGCAAATGTGAATGGTTTTTCTAGCCCTTTCCACTAAATTTTCTGCCCGCACCAGGACAGAGACCCAAAGTCCCTCCCTCCCTTTCATGCCTTTCTGGTGTGTTAGATAGGTCATGCCTGGGTTAGACTAGTGACCGCACAAGTCATGTGGCCAAAGGTCTCCAGGTCAGGAAAGGCAATGTGGGGGGGTGGGGTGGGGGGCGGCTGAAGCCACGGCCTGTGACAGGCTACTCAGCCCAGTCATCAGTGTAGAAGGGGCTCAGGATAGGACCTTCCGTGGCTAGTGTGCAAGGGCACATGCCTGTGGGCTGGTCTTGGTAGCCAACCCAAAATCTGAGATTGCCAACTTGTGGTCCTGCATCACATCTCCACAACTGGCCAGCGACAGTCCCTTGCTCAGGAAAAAGGCTGGGGTTTGTTTGTTCTTGAAAGTGCAGTGGAACCGCTGTGAAGGTGCCACAAGACTGGGGTGCGTAGGGTTGTGGAACGGCGCTCTGCACCCCAGCTTCTTGTCCAAATGGTGCGACTGTGGCCCTTCCAGAACACTTGCCTCTGGGTCGAGCTTGGACACAAGAAGCAGCTGCAGCAGCAGCATTGAGATTTCACCCGGAGTTGCCGAGTGCCGCCGTGGTTCAGGGTCTGGAGAAGAAAAGGCTTCCATGGGGCAGCCTGGTGCCATCTGGCCTGCCTCCTGGGCATGGAGAGAGGCCTGCCCGCCCGGGCAACGTGCCCCTGCACATGGCTGGTCTGCCCTCCCACAATAGCCCACACTGGGGGGAGAGGTGTGAGGAAGCAGTTGGAGGAGCCCTGCTTTCCCAAGAGGGTGGCCACAAGTCCTTGCGTGTCCGTCACAGCTCTGCTTTTTCTTTCCCCCACCTCCAGGTGAATCAGCGCAATGTTCCTGGGATCGACAGCGCCTACCTGGCAATGGACACAGAAGAAGGTGTGGAAGTGGTTTGGAACGAGGTCCAGTTCTCAGAGCGCAAGAACTTCAAGCTTCAGGAGGTGGGTGAACTCGAGATGGGGAGAGACGGTAGCTGAGCACAGGGCCAGCCCCCCCCCCCCATGAGGCCAACTGGAGCGGTCGGCTCAGGCTGCGGGTTAGTGGGGGGGGCGCCCACCACTGCCTGCCCACTGGCCTCCCCTGCTCCTCTTCCTCCTCCTCCTCCACTCTCTGGATGGGAAGAGGAAACATGGAGAGTGGGGAGAGCAGAGGCTGGCTTGTCGTTGGGGAAGGGCATTTGGCGTTTGGCTGCTGGAGGCGTGGGGTTAGGGGGTTCTTGAGCCGGCCTTGGCTGAGCATGTCTGTCGACGGCAGAAAAAACTGACTACTGGTTGTACTGGTATTGATGGGAAATAGCAAAATAATAAAAACCCAGAAACTTGGCCTTTGACGTTTTTTACAAAGTTCCTGAGTTTTTATTATTTTGCTATTTTCTTGAAAAATGTTGCCATGGCCTCTTACCTGTCAATACTAGTACAATCAAGAATCCTTGCTGGCCATGAGAATCTAAAATCGTCTTTAACACTGACTACGTCCGATGGAAAGTCCCAGGACCAGGGTAGGCCAGGAGGGGCTCGGCCGAAGACTTTGTGTCTGACTTGCCCTTGTGCCCGAAACCTGGAAGGGGGCCTGTGTAGCACCTGTGTGTGTGGGGGGAACACGATTCTAGGAAACGATGCACCTCATTGCGTGTGTCTTAGGGAGACCTGGTTGGACGAGGCAGGAGGAGTCGGTCTCTTCCAGCTCTGCTCACTGGGTTTCCAGGTATTGCGGGGGGGGGGGGGCGGCAATGGCCCATCGTAGCATTTCTCAAACTGTGAGTCGGTGGGTCACGACCTGATTTCTGGCAGTCCCGCAGAGCCTCCAATGAAAACACAAGTGATGGGAAGATCAGAGAAGTAATTACCTCAAGCCCTGAGGCTATGCAAAAACCAGAGAGCTGCTAATTGCCCTGCAAACAGCTGAGCTCCTGCAGTTTGCAAGCCTGTATAAATATAGGGAGACAAATGTTTGAGCGTCTTTTTTCTGCTGTGTTTTTTCCCCCCAAGTCTGTCAGTGACAGGTAGTGGGGCAGGTGAAGCCTAGGTCACAGAACTTCGGTGTTCATGCTGAGGCCCCTGGGGTAGGTGGGGCGCAGGATTTCGGGGCTGCCGGGAGAACCATGGCCCTGTCCCAGAAGGTCTTAGCCCCAGTGCACGAGGCGGGACGCGTGCCGGACCTGGTGCTGGCAATCGGGGTGTGGATCTGAATGCCAGGTCACTCCATTGTCCTGGACAGATCGCTTCCTGGTCCGGTTTCAGCTGGTCTCTGCTTCTTCTCGGCGGGCGATCTGGCCATGGCTTTGGAAGGGCTTGCTTGAGGCAGGTTCCTGGAGAAGCCAGGAGTCTTTCCGTGGCTACAGCGGCAGCAGGGTTGCTACGGTGAGGGAGAGGGTTGCCTTCCTCTCTCTCTCTCCATTGTATGGGGGTCCACTGGGGTCCTTGGAGCCCCCCTGTGGGAAGCTAGAGGAGCCTTGGCTCATGTTCTCGTGATGTTGCTCTGCTGCAGGAGAAGGTGAAAGCTGTCTTTGACAATCTGATCCAACTGGAACATCTGAACATTGTGAAATTCCACAAGTACTGGGCTGATGTCAAGGAGAACAAGGCCAGGGTAAGTGGGGGGGGAGGGGGAAGGCCCCCCCCAGCTCCCTGAAAGTCCCCTGGTTGCCCCCTGCCATGCTGGTCATTTCCTGTGTCTTGCCAGGTGATCTTCATCACGGAATACATGTCTTCTGGCAGCCTGAAACAGTTTCTGAAGAAGACCAAGAAGAACCACAAGACCATGAACGAAAAGGTGAAGATGCCACTTCTCGGCATCCTTCCCGCTCCGGAGGCCACACGTCCCGCTGGCCAGAGCACACCTGCGGCAGGAGCCCCAGTTCTCTGGGGGACCCTTCAGGGGATGGGGGAGGGGCTTGGCTGAACGGTGCCCCCCCCTTGAGACTGAGCTGGTCTCCCATCTGTCTTTCAGGCCTGGAAGCGGTGGTGCACCCAAATCCTTTCGGCCCTCAGGTACGTGGTTCTGTGCAGGCGGGGGGCGGGGCGGGGGAGTGCAGCTTTGGCGGCGTGGGGGGGGGGGGAAAGGTGTCCATGATGGTGGGAACAGGATTTCGCACACACAGCTGGTCAGTGTGCCTGGACCGTGCTGCCTGCAGGGCTTGTGGGGGGAGAGGGGCGGTCTTGGGGGTGCTTAGTCCCTTCCTGTGGGCATGGGCACCTCCCTAGATGGCGTGCAGAGCAGCAGGCTTCCTGGGGAGCATTTGTCTGACTGTCAGAGCATTTTATGGGGATTGTGGGGGGCAGCCTGTTGGCGCTTCTGGCTCTTGTGAGGCACTCCTCTTGCTGGCTTGCTCAGTGCTGAGGAGACGCTCTCTTCCCCCCCCCCCAGCCCACATGATGTGTGAACCTCTGTCCTGGCTGGGGAGGGGGTCTGTCTCCAGACACTGTAGGACCCCCCCCCCCCCGTTGGATGTCTCTTGCATGGCTCTCACACATTCTGGTGTTGCCTCTCCAGTTACCTTCACTCCTGTGACCCCCCCATAATTCACGGAAACCTGACTTGCGACACCATCTTCATCCAGCACAATGGGCTGATCAAGATTGGATCAGGTGAGGCTCCTGCTCTGTTTTGGGACCGGAGATGCAGTGAGATGGTGCCGGGAGGGGGGGGCAGCGGTGGTCCCTTCGTGGCGTGTCTTGGGGCAGGGCCTTGCAGCGGTCAGGGGAGGTGCCCTTGGGCCAGGAACACACCTGCGGCCTGTAGGGCTGTGGTTGCGGATCTCTGGAAACTTCCTGGAAACCTCTGCTGCCGGGCTGGGGGGGCTGGGCTGAGCTGGCGGCTGCTGCTGCTCCTAGTCTGTGGCCCAGACTGTGGAGCCTGCCTGCCTGCCTGCCAGTCAGCGAAGGGGTCGGCCCTCTGCGCAGAGGGGCTGCCTGTCGGCTCTCTCCTGCCATCTGCAGGACGGCACCTTGGGCTCCCCTGAGCAGGAAAGGCCGGCGAGAACAGGTCTGCCAGGCTGGCCTGACGCTGGACCCCCCCCGGGAACGTCGTTCCTGGTTCTTGGTGGCCTCTGTGCCAGTCTCGTGCTCAGACAGTCCGCTTCTTCGGGGCATGGAACTATGCCAGGGTGGCAGGCGGGGGGGGGGGCACTTGGCGTTGTCAGCTTTGGAGCGCAACAGCACGGTGGCCATGGCCTGCTCTGGTCTGCTCTGGTTTCACAAGTGTGTGCTCAGTGTCCCGCGACCTTTTGTGTGACGGCTGCCCGCCGAGTCTCTTTTCGGGACAGTAGGTCAGAGGCTCTCTTTGGAGCAGGTTGGGCCCCTCCTGCCCTCCACCAAGAGGGGGGGCTCCTCTATGGTGGGCCAGGCAGGAGTGTGTCCTGGGGGAGCCATGAGACCCTGTTGACACCATGGCAGGGGGTGGGCTTAATCTGGTTCCGGTTTCTTCAGGGGAATTGTATGGGGGTTCAGGGGGTGAGAGAGAGCGACTCCTGTTTGCAGGAGAGAGTTCTCCGCACCTAAGAACTTCCGAAGAGCCCAGCGGCCCTGGATCTAGTCCATAAGAACATAAGAAGAGCCCTGCTGGATCAGGCCAAAAGCCCATCTAGTCCAGCTTCCTGTGTCACACAGTGGCCCCACCAGATGCCTCAGGGAGCACACAAGACTACAAGATACCTGTGTCCAGTCGCCACTCCCTTGCACCTGGCACAGAGAAAACCCACTTCTAAAACCAGGAGGTTGCTTATGGCTTGTAACCTGTGATGGTCTTTTCCTCCATGAATCTGTCCAAACCCCTTTTAAAGGCATCTAGGCCAGATGCCATCACCACATCCTGTGGCAAGGAGTTCCACAGATGAATTACACGCTGGGTAAAGACATATTTTCTTTTGTCTGTTCTAACTCTCCCTCCGCTCAATTTTAGTGCATGTCCCCTGGTTCTGGTGTTGTGCGAGAGGGAGAAGAATTTCCCTCTATCCACTCTCTCCATCCCATGCATAATTTTATAAGTCTCAATCATGTCCCCCCTCAGGCGCCTTTTTTCTAGGCTGAAAAGCCCCAGACACTGTAGCCTTTCCTCATAAGGGAGGTGCTCCAGCCCACGAATCATTCTGGTCGCTCTTTTCTGCACCTTTTCCAATTCAACTATATCCCTTTTGAGGTGTGGTGACCAGAACTGGACACAATACTCCAGATGTGGCCTTACCATCGATTTGTACAAGGGCAGAATAATATTGGCCGTTTTATTCTCAATCCCTTTTTTAATGATCCCGAGCATAGAATTGGCCTTCTTCACAGCCGCCGCACACTGGGTCGACACTTTCATCGACCTGTCCACCAGCACCCCAAGATCTCTCTCTTGATCCGTCACAGACAACTCAGAACCCATTAGCGTATATGTGAAATTTTGGTTTCTTGCCCCAATGTGCATCACTTTGCACTTACTTACATTGAAGCGCATCTGCCATTTTGCTGCCCATTCTCCCAGTTTGGAGAGATCCTTCTGGAGCTCTTCACAATCCCCGCTGGTCTTCACCACCCGGAAAAGTTTAGTGTCATCTGCAAACTTGGCCACCTCACTGCCTATCCCCGACTCCAGGTCATTTATGAATAGGTTGAAAAGCACCGGTCCCAAGACCGATCCTTGGGGCACACCGCTTTTCACCTCTCGCCTTTGTGAAAATTGCCCATTGACTCCCACTCACTGTTTCCTGGTCTTCAGCCAGTTCCTAATCCACAAGAGGACCTGCCCTCTTATTCCCTGACTGTGGAGTTTTCTCAGGAGCCTTTCATGAGGGACCGTGTCAAACGCCTTCTGAAAATCCAGATATATAATATCCACGGGTTCGCTTGAATCCACGTGCCTGTTGACCTTTTCAAAAAATTCTAACAGGTTTGTGAGGCAAGACTTCCCCTTGCAGAAGCCATGCTGACTCTCCCTCAGCAGAGCTTGTTCTTCTATGTATTTTAAGATTTTATCCTTAATGAGACTTTCCACCAGCGGGGCATGCTAGACAGTGGGGTGGGGCATGCATCAGTCATTATTATTAATTAATTAATAATTTAATTTATTGTGCGGCCCCTGGGTTTCATGTCAAAGTTTGCATGCGGCCCTCGAGGTACGAAACGTTGGACCACCCTGTTCTATGTATTTTATCCTTAATGAGACTTTCCACCATCTTCCCTGGAACAGATGTTAGGCTGACCGGCCTGTAGTTTCCCGGGTCCCCCCTCCTTCCTTTTTTAAAGATTGGCGTGACATTAGCTATCCTCCAATCCTCTGGCACAGTGGCCGTTTTAAGGGACAAGTTGCATATTTTGGTCAAGAGGTCAGCAACTTCATTCTTGAGTTCCTTCAGAGCTCTTGGGTGGATGCCATCCGGGCCTGGTGATTTATTGATCTTTATTTTGTCAATTAAGTCTGAGACGTCTTCTCTTTTAACCTCTATTTGATTTAATTCTTTAGTCAGGGGAGACCGTTCCGGCAGCGGTATTTGCCCGAGGTCTTCTGCCGTGAAGACAGATGCAAAGAACTCATTTAATTTCTCTGCAGTCTCCAAGTCCCCTTTTATCACCCCTTTCTCTCCCTCACCATCCAGCGGACCAACCGTTTCCCTGGCAGGTTTCCTGACTTCTAACATATTTGAAGAAGCTTTTATTATTCCCTTTTATGTTGCCTGCCATACGTTCCTCAAAGTCTTTCTTGGCCTCCCGTATCATCTTTTTAAATTTCTTTTGCCACAGTTTGTGCTCCTGTTTATTTTCCTCACTAGGGCAAGACTTCCATTTACGGAAGGAAGCTTCCTTGCCTTTTATAGCCTCCTTAACTGTGCTTGTTAGCCACGCCGGCACCCTCCTGGACTTGGTCGAGCCCTTCCTCCTTTGTGGGATACACTCCCGCTGGGCCTCTATGACTGTTGTTTTAAACAGCCTCCATGCACTCTGGAGCGATTGGACTCTTTTTACCTTCCCTTTCAGCTTTTTTTTAACTAGTCTCCTCATTTTGGGGAAGTCAGCCCTTCGGAAGTCAAGGGTTTTCGTGTCCGATTTGCTCGGCACTCTCCCTCCGACATGCATGGCGAAACAGATCGCAGCATGGTCACTATTCCCCAACGGTTCGATAACATTTACCTCCCTGACCAGATCTTGAGTGCCACACAATATCAAGTCCAGAGTCACCTGTCCTCTGGTCGGTTCCGTGAAAAGCTGCTCTAAGGCACAGTCATTTAACATATCCAGAAATCCAGTCTCTCTTTCATGACCTGAGCATGAATTGACCCAGTCGATGTGAGGATAATTGAAGTCCCCCATGACTACAACCCTGTCTCTCATTGACACCTCCCTGATTTGCTTCCTCATTTCAAGATCCCCTTCAGGTTTTTGATCTGGAGGACGGTAACATGCCCCTACTATTACATCACTCTTTGAGCCTGGTAATCTAACCCACAGTGATTCTACGGAGGAGTCAGAGCCCCCCTCCAGCTCTACTCTGGTGGATTCTACCCCCTCTTTGACATAGATGGCCACCCCACCTCCAACACGCCCCTCTCTGTCCCTCCTATAGAGTTTATATCCTGGAATTGCAGTATCCCACTGGTTCTCCGCATTCCACCAGGTTTCTGTTATACCTACTATGTCAATGTTTTCCCTAGCCACCAAACATTCCAGTTCTCCCATCTTTGCCCGTAGACTTCGGGCATTTGCATAAAAGCACTTATATACCTGGTCCCCCAAGAAGGGCTGCATGTTTGCCCCTTTATTCCTGCAGCCTTCTGTCCTGCTAGACTGGCTGTCATGTCCCATCACGCTACCACTCCCAATTTTTACTCTGCTATTACTTGACTGTTCCCCATCCTCTGCACCCTCATTCCCTAGGGATGAGGAGTCCCGAACCGGATGCCCCTCGGCTCCTGTCGGCTTTCCCCCAGGAGTCAGTTTAAAAGCTGCTCTGCCACCTTCTTAATGTTACGCGCCAGCAGTCTGGTTCCGTTTTGGTTCAAGTGAAGCCCGTCCCTCTTGTACAGGCCCGGCTTGTCCCAAAACGTTCCCCAGTGCCTAACAAACCTAAACCCCTCCTCCTGACACCAGTGTCTCATCCACGCATTGAGACCCCTGAGCTCCGCCTGCCTAGCTGGCCCTGTGCGTGGAACAGGTAGCACTTCTGAGAACGCTACCTTTGGGGTCCTGGATTTGAGCTTCCTACCTAGCAACCTAAATTTGGCCTCCAGGGCCGCCCGGCTACATTTCCCCACGTCATTGGTGCCAACATGCACCACAACCGCTACCTCCTCCCCAGCACTCTCTACCAGCCTATCTAGACGAGAGGTGATGTCCGCAACCTTCGCACCAGGTAGGCAAGTCACCGTGCGGTCCTCACATCCGTCACAGACCCCCCTCTCTATGTTCCTGACTATAGAGTCACCCACGAGAAGAAGCCCGCTTCGCCCCCTCCCCAGAGGAGTATCCATAGTGCGACTGGATACAGGCCCATCACCTGAAGAAGGGGTCCCCACTGTGGGATTGTTTCCCTCTTTTCCAGAGCGACGTCCTCCAGCCCTGAGACTCCCTTTCCTGGCAGCTGAGGAGCTGGCCAGCTGAGGGTGGGACGATGCCTCCATGTCCCTAGAAGTCTCACCCTGGTTCCTCTCTACCTGTCTCTGCTTCTCCAGGTCAGCAACCGTGGCTTCAAGGGAGTGAACCCGTTCCCTGAGAGCCTGGAGCTCTTTGCACCGAGCACACACCCATGACTTCTGCCCAAGAGGCAGATAGTCATACATGTGACACTCAGTGCAAAACACTGGATAGCCCCCACCCTTCTGCTGGCTGTCTGACTGCATAGCTTTTGAGTGTAAGTTATGGATTTATCAAAGTTTGGGTACCTTAATGTTGTTGGAGCTCTCCTCTCTTCAAGGTTGTTGGAGCTCTCCTCTCTTCCTCTCTCCTCTCTTCAAGGAAAGTGCTGGGCTGTGTGTGGAGCCTGGCTTCCTCACCCAGCTGCTTAACTTGCTGTGTGTGTCTTTTTTACCTTGCCACTTTGTCCCAGTGAGCCCCTTGGTCCCAGTGAGGCCACTCGCTGCTCCTGAAAGTCCAGCTTCCTGTATCTCACAGAGGCCGCACCTGTTGCCCAACCCCAGTTGCTTGGCTTCTCGGGGGATGAAACTGGTGTCAAGCGACTCGTTGTGTCGATCTGCCCAGGGAAGCCAGTGCTGGGGAGGGGAGGGGGCTGCAGGGTCTGGTGCCGTCGCATCCAGAAGCAGCTGCCAAGTTTGCCCGCGTGGGTCTTCGTTAGAGGGGGGAACTGCTGCCGCAGACGAGAGGTGTCCGGCCTCCGGATGTGACCCGGAGGGTGCCGCCTCGGCGCGCTGCCTGTGGCATCTCGGTCAGCCTCCTGTCTGTCCAAGTGGTTTGCGTCATCAGGAATTCTGTAAGCGATTTGCCTGTGACAGAACCCCAAATCCCGGTCTGGGGTGAGAGAGGGCGGTCTTTGGACGAAATGGCTGCCTGTGCCAGGAGGACTACCTTGCGAAGCAGTCGGCTCGCGGCGGGGGGGGGGGGTCCGGGCCAAAAGCCAGTTCCAGTGGCCCAGCAGCCTCGGTTCCTAGGGCTGAAGCCAAGCAGAGGCCTGCCTGGTGTCCGCCGCAGGGGGTGGGTGGGTGTCGAGAGCCCTCTTCCCTCCTGGGGGGGGGGTGTTCTGCACTTGCCGACCACCAATCCAGGAACTTGCTGGAGGCCCAGCCAAGCATTGCTGCTCTTCGGAATACGTCCCTCCCGCTTTTCAACACGCAGCGAAATGAAGCGGTTCCGTGTCCCCCAAGGGCTCGCTGGCTGGAAGAGGAGACGCCCTGCTGAAGGGGGTGGAGAGGGGGGGCCCAGCGGTGCTCTCCCCCTGCTAAGTCGCAGAGGACCTTGCTGGAACAGGGGACTCTTTGCAACGACTTCCGAGTCGGCCGTCTCCTGGAACGCACCGTCGGCTGCGCTGCCTGACTGCTAGAGGCGCACGGACGCACCCCCCCTTGTCCCTTGCAGACCAATGCCGCTTGCCCGCAGCCTCTCTCCAGGCCTCTTCTGTGTTGGCTGCTTTGGGTTTCAGCCTGTTCAGCCAACCTGCAAGGAAGCCGGCGGGGGGGGGGGAGGCGCTGTGCCTGGCGGTGGTTTGTGGCCGTGGGTTTGTTGCCCCGATTATCCCAAGAGCGGGAGCGAGTGCAGCGGGGATCCAGTCACATGATCTCCAGAGGCCGGCTCTTGTCCCCCCCCCAGCCTGCTCCCCCCCGCCCGCCCCAGTCGAGTGGGCCCAGTGGTTGCCCTCGCAGCAGTCGGTGCTGTCCAGGAGATTCCCGCAGCTCAGCAACACCAGGGGCTGCCTGTCAGTCCCGCAGTGGCAGTGCAGAGCCTGAAGGACTGGGGGCGGCTGAGGGGGGGGGGAACTGCCTGAGAATGTTGGTTAATGCCAGAGCTTTGGAGTCCTGGTGGGGGGCAGGCCCAGAGGGGCCCCTGGCTTCTCCTGTGGCTGGTTGGGGAGGAGCTGTGTCTAGAAGGCCTGGGGGAACCGGCATGGGCCAGGCTGAGCTGTTCCTGGGGGAAGATTTGGGGCAGGAGATGCTAGGCAAGCAGGCACCTGTGCCAAGGCAGAGGGGGTGGGGGGCCGGAGGCCCTGCTAGGTTGCCAGCCGACCCTGCCGGAGCAGCCCTGGGGGTGGGGCCAGCAGAGTCAGCAGCAGCCTCTGTCCCTGGCCAGCTGTCGTGGCGATTCGGCTGCGGTGAAGGGGGGGGGCTCCTCCGTCCCCTGGACTAATGGATGGATGCCTGCCTGGTTTTGTTTTCCGCTTACGGGCTGCCTCTCTCTCTCTCTCTCTCTCTCTCTCTCGCCCACAGTCTTTCATAGGATTTTTGCTAATGGTGAGCAAATCTCTCTGCTCTGTGACGTGACTGTGATCTTCTCAATATATATATATATATATATATGAGAGCATCATTTTATATATATTCAGCTCCTCCTCCTCCTCTGGTGTCCCTTGCTTATGAGGCTGGTGTTTGTCTCTCTCTCTCTCTCTCTCTCTCTCTCTCTTGTGTCGCTGTGCCCCATCTTCCCTGGACGTCCCACCCACTGGGGCTCTTGCTGGGGGAGGAGCTGCCCCTGCTGCTGGCCCTTTGCGACTGCATGCTGCTCTTGCACGTGGCCTGGGTGCGCTGGCTGCTGCGTCTGTGCAGGGACTGCTTGCCGCTTGCCCGTGGCTCGCTGCGGAAGAACTGCTGTCCTGAGCCCTGGGCTGCCTGAGCCAGGGAGATGGGTGGGTTGGAGCAGCACCAAGAGGTGGCGGCCTTTCTGGGGGGGGAGGGTCTTGGGCTGGGCAGGGCTCCTGGCTGGAGCGGAGAGCCACCTTGACCCTCACAGGCTCACTTGCTGGAGTAGCGGAATTAGTTCCCGCTGCAGCCCACTTCACCTTCAGAGGCTCGGGGGGGGGGCTCCAAGTTGGTGCCTGATCCTCACCCCCACCCACTGGGGGATCCTTGGTGCCTGTCAGCAAGGCTGGAAAGCTGAGAAGGCGGCGCCTGGAAGGAGGGGGGCAGCCCTTGCTCTGGGCAGGCACAAAGGCTTTGAGGGGCTTGTGCTGTCGGCAGCGTGGCTGGAGACGGGGCACGAGCAGAGGGGGCAGGGAGGAGGGGCGGGGCTGCTGCTTGCTTGCTTGCTTGCTTGCTTCAGTTGCCCCAGTGGCATGAAGGGGGGCTGTGCTCGGGGGTGCCCAGCAGGGCTGCCTCTCTTCTGGGCTCAGCGGTGAGCTGGCGTCGGCAGCTGCTGGGGCAGGTGTGCAGAGGAGGTGTGGAGGGGCTGGAGTTGGGGTCCCTATGCCCTGCAGAGCTTCTTGCCCCCCAAGGGACAGGGACAGGTGTGCCAAACGCATGTTGCACGCTTGAGCGGAGAATGTGCGGCCGCCAGAGGTCCCCTGAGCAGGTGGCCCCCCTGGCTCTGGTGGAGTCTTCTCTGCCTTGAGCCGCCGCCGCCATTCTGGCAAGGCCCCGCCTTCTGTGCCCGGCTGCTGCCGCCACTGGGTGGCCTCCTGCTCCTCGGGGGTCACTTGCTCATGGCCCCGGGGGCGTTGGCCCCGGGCTGCATCTTCCTCGAAGCACAACGGCTTTCTTGGGCACCGTGTCGTTGCCTTTGGCTGGCAGCCAGCCAGCCACTTCCTGGCACTTCAGGCAGAGAAGAGGCTCCTCTAGCCTGACTGAGAGTTGAAAGGTTGGCATGCAGAGCGGGGGGCTGCTCCCCACCCCCCACCCCACTTTGCATGCAGAAGGTTCCAGGTAGAAGAGAGAGACCTCCATGCCTGGAGAGCTTGTGCCAGTTGGCAATACTGAGCGGGACGGATCCCCGGCGGTCTGGTCTGCCTTGGGGGGGCGGCGGCGGGGGCGGCTTCCTGTCCTGAGCGTCTGTCTCTTGGTTCCCACCAGTGGAGAGTCCAGGGAACGTTGCTGCCGCCGTCGCCACTCTCTTGCCAGGAAGGAGGTTTTGTCGCGTGTTCTTGGTGTGTGGAGCTCCTGAGCTTGAGGTGTTATATGTTCTGAGAGAAGCGGCCCCGTCATGGAATGAAGAAGGGGAGGTGCTTGGAAATCGGGGCAGGGAGCTACGCTCGCTAGCGGGGCCGAGTGGTCGCAGACCGTCAAAGCCAGCCGGGTTTCGAGCCCGCTCTGCCCCACTGATCCTGTCCAGTCGTGTCTGATCTGCTAGCGTTGTCCCGAAGGCTTGCTTTGAGGTTGATGGGCTTCTGGGCGGGCGGGCGGGCGGGGGGGGGTTGGTTTTCAAGCCCCCTCCCGTTTTTCTCTCGACACAGGAGGGATTGGAGGCTGCTGGGAGCGGAGCCCCTGGCTGCTGCTGCTTCCGTTGCTGTGGAGGAGTCCAGCCCCCCCGCCTGGTAGTGCTGCTGTGTTGCTAACCTGGCCTCTCTGGCTTTGGCTGCTGCTGCCGCTGCCGTCGCCAGGCACCTGAGCCCCGCCTCCTCTGGGAGGCGGGTGCAGTAGTGGTGCAAGCCACGCGGCTGCCGCTCTGTTTGGAGGCCTCTTGCCGTTGAGACGTCCACTTGCTGCTTTGGCACCCCTTCCGGAGGAGCCCAGGGCCAAGGAACGCCGGTGCTTGAAGCAGTCCTGACTTCCCGGAAGGGCCACGGCCCAGAGAGCCCTGCTGCTGCTGCTGCTGCTGCTGCTGCCGGCCCGGGTCTAGGGGCCAGTCTAGCCAGCCTCCTCTTCCCCTCGGCGGTGGGAAGGGTTAGGGTTCTTCCCCTGCAGCCGGTGCTCGGTGGCCGACTACTGCTGAGCTTGGCCCTGTGGCCCTCCCTGCAGTGCTGCCCAGCGCCCCTCCCCCCTTTCTGGTGGGGCTGCCAGAGGGGGCCTGCCGTGCCTCCCCCCCGGGGGGCTGTGACGGGACCCGTCTTCTTTTGTGTTCTTCTTCTGGCAGAAAGAGGCTGCCTCCTAGCTGCGCTTCCCGACTCCCGTTTTGCTTGTCGTTCGGTCCGTGCTGGGGGGGCGAGGGGTCTGCAGTGGCCCCTTCGTTCCTTTCACTGCTGCAGCGCCTCTGCAGGAAGGGCCCCCCCCCCAAACTTGGTGCTTTTGGGATTTGTGTTTTCCTTGGTCCTCCTTCCTGCCTTGCGGAGCGCCTGGCCCTCGTGCCTCTGGTTTCCCGGTTTTCTTTCTGAGGCTCGAGGAGAGCTGCTGGGGAGAGCTCGGAAGGGTTGCTGCTCGGGGGGGGGGGCTGCCTGGAGTAGAGTGTGGCTTGGGTGGGGGCCCCTGCAGGAGAAGGGCCCAGGCAGGCGGTAGAGACTGGCTTATGTGTGGACCCTCTGGAAATGGGCCAGCAGCCCCCCCCCTCCGTTGCAGGCTTTCCAGGACCAGCGTGGATTTTGTCCTGACTCCCCTTCCCCGAATGTGTGTCGGGAGACATCTGAGTTTGGACCCCAAGCTGGAGCCTACTTTTCTTGCTGCGTGCTGGGAGGGGCAGTTGGCCAGACAGGCGCAGCTGCGGGGGTGGTGGTGGTCTGTCTCCCCTTTGGTGAAGCGCTTCCTGCCTGCCTGGAGAGATGGCAGCGTTGGGAGAGGTCTTGGGCCGGTTGTGGGATGCTGAGCCAACATCCCCTCGCTCGCTTGCTTGCTTGCTCGCTTGCTTGCAGCCCTCGGCCCTGACTTCCCTAGGAGGAGAGGGGCCTTTGGGTGGCTCTGGGTCCCGTGCCCAAGCGTGTGTGTTGTGGGTGGAGGGGTATTTTGCCCTTGGCAGGACTCTGCTGCTGGAGGCAGCGTTTGGGCACCCTTCTCTCTCTCTCTCTCTCCCCTGGCCCAGCCTGCTGTTCCTTCCCTCTCTCCTGCTTTCACCTCCTTGCCCTTGTCTTGCACCTCTGCTGTGGGGCTGCCTGAAAGCAGGGCAGGAGCGGTGCCCTCGCTCTGGTTTGGCTTCCCTGCAGAGGTGCCTCTGGCTCGGCGGCGGCGCGAGAGACCCAACCCCTGACGAGCTGCGGTTCTTCTCTCTTCCAGTTGCTCCAGACACCATCAACAACCACGTGAAGACTTGTCGGGAGGAGCAGAAGAACCTGCACTTCTTTGCTCCAGAGTATGGCGGTACGGAGAAGGGGGGGCGGGGAGGCCCTGTGTGGCTGGGGTCCTCCCCCACCCAGGCTTCCTTCTGGCTGGGCAGGGCAGGGGGGGGAGCTCTGTCTCCAGGCCTCAACTAGGTGGCTAGCGTGGGGTCTGCCCTGATTCCCCCTCCCCCTCTTGTCTTCCAGAAGTTGCGCATGTGACCACGGCAGTGGATATCTACTCCTTTGGGATGTGTGCCCTGGAGGTGAGGTCTGGGAGGTTGGCAGAGCCTCACCCTTGCGTGTCTTGGTCTTGGAGATCGAGGAGAGCAAAAACGGCCTTTGCAAATAAGCGTGCCGGTGCCAGCTCCCCTTTTTGGCTCAGACCCAAAGTGGCCTAAGCACATAGTCTGTGGCGGCCAGCCTGCTCTTGCCTGCTGAGTGGGGAAGACACTCGGGGTGAGTGGGTGCGTGTGCGCCCCCCCCCGTGCTGAGTTCTCCTTCTGTGCGTGCAGATGGCGGTGCTGGAGATCCAGGGGAACGGCGAATCCTCCTACGTGCCCCAGGAAGCCATTAACAGCGCCATCCAGTTGCTGGAAGACCCCTTGCAACGGGTGAGGACCTGGGACACTTCCCCCCCCCCTCCATCCTGGGTTGGCAGAGGACCTGACCCTCTTTCCTCTCCCTTCTTGTAGGAGTTCATTCAGAAGTGCCTGGAGTTGCAGCCTGGCAAGCGCCCCACCGCCCGGGAGCTTCTCTTCCACCAGGCCTTGTTCGAGGTGCCCTCCCTCAAGCTCTTGGCGGCCCACTGCATTGTGGGCCATCAGCGTGAGTATGGCCGCCAGCCAAGCCGTTTGGGGCTACCGGACAGCAGCGCAAGGCTGTCTCCCTGGGTTGGAAGGTAGCCCTTGCCCAGTGACTGGGCGGGTTTCCCAGGCAGGTCCCAGCACTGCGCCTCCAGGAATGGAAGGGTGTGGTGCCCGTGACCTGCAGAGGGCAGCTTTCCTGGAGCGGAGCTTGCAGGACCCAGCCCCGCGTGGAGCCCTGGGCCTTTGGAGCAGAAGGCAGTGGGGCCACTGGGCCTTTGGAGCGCTCCCAGTACGTTTCAGAAACAGGAGGTCGCCAAACTGGTGAAGCCACACAAGCCTCCTGGACCTGCCTGGGGCCCGACACGGGGCTGCTTTGTCCTCGCCTCCTTTGAGCTGGCTGGCCGGCCGGCCGGGTGCTGAATGCCCTCTATGTGGGAGGAAGTGGGTTCCTTCCCTGCCCGTCTGCCCCCCAAGTTCCGGCAGGAGGAGGGGGGCAAGGAGCCCCTTTCCTCTTGCCGAGCTTCCGTCGTGCGCCGCCGCTGCCCTCTCTTCTTCCTTCTTTTGAGTACTCGGAATAGGACAGATACATAGGACCACAACACAAGATTCTTGAAAAGGTCACTGCAATACAACAAAAATTTCATCGTGACCACATATCTGTTGTTGCTCAGTCGTTAAGTCGTGTCCGACCCTTCGTGATCCCATGAACCACATCCCGCCAGGCCTTCCTGTCCTCCACTATCTTCCTGAGTTCGTTCATTTTCATGTTCGTTGCATCGGTGATGCTGTCTAACCATCTCATCCTTTGCCTTCCCCTTCTCCTTTTGCCTTCAATTTTTCCCAGAATCAGAGTCTTCTCCAGAGACTCCTCTCTTCGCATGAGGTGGCCAAAATATTTGAGTTTCAGCCTTAGTACCTGTCCTTCCAGGGAACAGTCAGGGTTGATTTCATTTAGGATTGACTGATTTGATCTCCTAGCAGTCCAAGGGACTCTCAGGAGTCTTCTCCAGCACCACAGTTTGAAAGCATCTATTCTTTGGCAAACAGTGCCCCCCTCCTTCCCTTTCTCGTTCAGCCTTGTACAGCTCTTTGCACGACCAGCATTTCGGAATAAGATGCATTTCTTGTAATGCAGCTCGGTTCGCCAGGGCCCGCATGGGGAGTGAGTGTGAGGCCAGTATTGGCCACCTGCCCCAACGTTGGCATCTCCCCAAGCTTGCCGTTTCCTCCGAGTCTCCGACCATGTTCTCTTTTGCTATTCTGCCAACTTGCCTGATAGTTTAGGCGTAGTTTCCTCCCACGTTCTGACCACATCTTATAAGGCACCCACAAAGTTCTCTCGTGGTAAACCACAGTAGAAGAGAGTTCCAGTCAGGGATATTTGAAAGTTGCTCTAGAGCCGTGGCTCCCAACCTTTAGGAGACTGCGGAGCACTGAGGCCAACATTGTACTCGTCCTGGACCACAGAAGTTCTGGTCTATGAAACCACCTCTGGCTCCCTGCTCTGTGCCGCTCTGCTGTCTAGCCGGGGCCAGAGGTGATTTCCTAGGCGAGGTCCTGTGAGCCACAGATATTTGTGCCCTCCGAGAAGAGGGCGTGGAAATGTGTGGGGCCTAGCCACAGCCATTCTTCCGACCCTTGGCAGTCTGTTGGCACGGCCTGTTTTGCCACCCAGCCTGGCTTCAGCCTGGTCACGTGGCGACCCAGCGGGTCACCCTCCAGGGAGCAGGTTCCTCTGCCAAAGTGCTCGCTGCCATCCCAGGCTGTCCCAAGGCCACCCTGTCCACGCCATGTGGCAGGCTCCTCTCGCAGGCCACCAGTGTGTGGTCTTCCCTCGTTCTGTAACTCTTGCGGGGCCAGGCCAGGGGCTGCCCCCACACCTTGGCCCGGTGAACGGTCTTGATAGGGAGGAGGAGGCGGCGGCAGAAGTGCAACCAGCCCTTCAGCCCGTTCCGGTTCCTGAGGCGGGCGCTGGCTCAGGTTCTGGGGGCAGTTGCCCCCGTGGGCGTCGCTTGATCCTGGCGGATGTGATTGAACATTTCCCGTTTTATCAGAGCTTTGCAGCACCTGACAAGACTAACAGCTCGGTTTCCAGACCAGCGTTTCTAGGCAGCTCCGTCTGCTTTGGTGGACTGGACAGGCCGGAACGAGGGGCGAGGGTTGAGTGTTTCAGAGGCTGCAAGGCTCTCTGTGCAAGAGACTGCTCTCCCTCCCGCTGGAAGAGTTTGCCGCCATTCCGGAGAGGTTTTGGGAGCTCTTGCTGGGCTTTGCCAATGGGGGTGTGGCAGGGCATTCATGACCCGGGGTTCAAGCCCCAGTCCGATTCCAGATCCCTCCGAGGAAG
The DNA here is from genome assembly GCA_026170595.1 of Plestiodon gilberti rubricaudatus. NCBI lineage: Eukaryota > Metazoa > Chordata > Lepidosauria > Squamata > Scincidae > Plestiodon > Plestiodon gilberti. The sequence goes on along the minus strand of JANXHW010000001.1, from coordinate 288,197 downwards.
GCCTGCTGCTTCCTTTCTCCTCTCCTGCCCTTGACGAGCTCCTGCTCCTAGAGCAGGCAGACGAAGGGGCTTAGCCTGTCCTGAAAGTCCCTAGGGAGGGCAGCAGATTGGGGGGGGGGCTGAGCGGCTCCCTGACAAGCGCGCTGTCTCTCCTGCTAGACATGATCCCTGAGAATGCGCTGGAAGAGATGACTAAGAACTTGGACATGAGCGCGGTGCTGGCTGAGATCCACCATGCTGACCGCGAAGGCGTCCGCATGATGTGAGGACCACAGTGGGAGGACGGGGGGGGGCTGGGGTCAGGGAGCAGGGGTGGAGGGCCCCGCGGGCCCCCTGCTGACCGGTTGCTGTTCCTGTTTACAGCTTCTCCCAGTCCCCGGCGCTGGAGCTGGACAAGTTCCTGGAGGACGTGAGGTAAGAGCATGGCTTGGGAGTTCCCGCTGGGCTGGCCGTCGAGGGGCAGCCTGGGCTCTGCTGCCACCTGACTCCTCCCGCCATTCCCAGGAATGGCATCTACCCCCTCACGGCTTTTGGCCTGCCTCGACCTCAGCAGCCCCAGCAGGAGGTGGTGACATCGCCTGTTGCTCCCCCGTCTGTGAAGACACCGACACCGGAGCCCGCCGAGGTGGAGACTCGCAAGGTGCGTGGCTGCTCCCCCCCCCCCCCCGAGCGGTGGCCCAGGGCCAGAGCCTCTGTCCACAGCGCTGGTCTCCTCCCTCCTCCTGCAGGTGGTGTTCATGCAGTGCAACATTGAGTCGGTCGAGGAGGGTGTCAAGCACCACGTATGTCCTTGTGGCCGTCGCTCCCCCCCCCATGGATGAGGACTAGGCAGTCTGGGGTTGCAATCTAGCGGTGGCGGTGGCAGAAAGGTTGTCGCTGCTAGTCGTCCCTCAGAGGCCTGGCGAACAGGCAGTGCTCAGGCGCTGTTGAAGGCTGGCTGGGGAGCACTCCACTCTCCCCCCCCCCGCAGGGAGTTCCAAGCCAGGGGGCCACCCCAGAGAAGGGTGTTGCTCTGTCTGGTGGAGCCACCCCTGCTTGGACCACACACAGTCTTCTTGGGCTCAGTGTCTCGGGGGGGGGGGCACCTCTCCAGCTGCCAGTCGTTCGATGCCAAGCGCGCTCGCCAAATGGGCCCTTCGTGGCCCCTGCCTGGGGCCAAGGCAGCCAAGTTCCACCAGCACGTCGCCCCAGTCTCGGCAGCTGGAGCAGAGCCTGAGCTGGCTGGAAATGGTCTTGGGGGGTGGGGCAGGGCCCAAGCCATGCGGGCGTTACAAGCACCCCAAAGAGGGCAGCCAGTGCGCTTCACCTGGGGTTGGTGGTGTGGGTGCCAGTTGAGAGGCCTCCACTCCCGCTCAGCATTTTGCCCCCGTTGTCTGTCTTTGCCCCCTTTTCAGGCTCAGCCCCAGTGAGGTGACCCTTCTCCTGCAGGGAGCCCTTCTAGGCTTTGCTGGGGAGAGGAGCCTGCCTGCGGTTGTGCACCTGGCACACCTGGCTTCTTGCTCTTTCCCCCCCAGTTAACTCTGCTGCTGAAACTCGAAGACAAACTGAACCGGCACCTGAGCTGTGACCTGCTGCCCAGTAAGTCCAGGCCCCTCCCCTTCCCTGCCGGGCCCTGGGTGGGGGTCCGGACCCCTTGCAAGTCAAGGTCCCTCTCTCTTCTCCCGCCTGCCAGGTGACAACATTCAGGAGCTGGCAGCTGAACTGGTCCAGTTGGGGTTCATCAGCGAGGTAGGCTCCCCCCCCGCCAAGGCACCAAATCAACCCCCCCCCCCGCTTCCTGCGCTCCTCCTCCTCCTCATTGTCCTTCCTTTCCTTGTGGTGTAGGGTGATCAGAGCCGGCTGAGCTGTTTACTTGAAGAGGCGTTCAGCAAGTTCTACTCGCGGAACGGGGCCCTGGCGGCGGTCACGGTGTCCTCCTAAGGCCCAGCTCTGCATCTGTGTGGGGGACACGAGGCTGCTGCGGCTGCTGCCACCACCACCACTGGCACCATGCTTGGTTGTGCCTCTCGCATGTGTAGTCATAGCTGGGTCCTGCAGACAATCGTCGCTGCTGCTGCTGCCGCCGCCACTGTTGGGGATAGTGGGGCAAGGTGGGGGGAAGGGGCTGTGTGCCTCATCAGTATTATTTCCCCTGTGGCTGATGGCCTCCCCCCCCCCCCGCCTCACACGCATGGAGTTTTTGTTTGGCTTGAATTGTACAGAGTTTTTTTGCACAGCACAGAGGTGTCTGTCTTCTTATTTAAAGGTGGGAGGGAGGGAGGGAGAAGTTGGTTTTACCCCACACCTTGCTGGCCTTCCACCTTGCCCAGGCGCTGTCCCCAGACCCACAGTCACTCTTCTTTTTCCTCTCCCTCTGCTGCCCTGCGCCCTTCCAGGCAGGTTCTGTCACCCCACAAATGAGCATTTGCTCTCCTCAGCTGCACCATTGGAGGGGGGAAGCCAGAGCAGCAGCCCTGGCGGCAGAAGGCCGTGGCTGGGGAGAGCCTGCCTCCCTCCCTCCCAGCAGTTAATCAGTCTGGTTCCTCCCCAGCTGGTCTGTGAATGAGTTGCCACCTGCCCTCCCCTTTCCTGTGCTGGGGTTGTTCCGAGTGTTTTTCTGTTCCTATTTTTAATAAACTGTTTTGTAAATAAGGGGCTGCAGCCTGTGTGTGCTTGGGTTGTCCTTGCCTGAAACGCAGGGAGGGAGCTTGCTGGTTGGTGCTGTGGCCACTGAAGACAGCCCAGTATGTGCATCTGAGCTTTTATGCTGCAGATTGGCTCAGCTGTGGGCCACATGTCATGAAAGGGCAGGAGATTGGGAACCTGCAGCAGCCAGTGTCCCAGAAGCTCTAGTAAAGGAAGGGGGGGGGGCTGGCTGGCTGTGGTTCAGCACCAGCTGTCTGTGACAGATCAGATCTTGAGGTGCTGGTGGACAGGTCAATGAAAGGGTTGATCCAGTGTGTGGCAGATGGGGAGAAGGCCAACTCCATGCCTGGGATCGTTTCCTTCCAGTACCTTTCCAACGATATTATTCATAAATACAAGGTTTTCCACCATTGTGGCCACTAGTGGTGTGATGCCACTGAAGTGCTGTGTGTTCTGCTCTTGCAAGTGTGAGGTGGGCCAATGACCCCCCTCCCCCAGATCTGGCAAAGGCAGGGTGCCCTCAGCAGACCGACCAGCCCAGCCCTAATCACCCCCCCCCCCCCCCGTGTACTATCTCTGAGCTGGCTGTCCCATGGACAGGCCCCCCTCACTGGCTTGTGTACTTTTCAGCAAATCCTTCCTGGGGCTAGTCCCTGCCAGTCCAGGCCCATCTTCCTCCTTTTCTAGCTGATGGTGGTTGGGTTGAGGCTCAGCTTGACCTGCCAACACAGCCAATCTGAGGAGCCGGCCAGGACATGTACTTGAGGGCATCAGCCATTGACAGTGCCCCCCCCCCCTTTTGGAGACAGGGTGCTGCTGTGCTTGCAAGCCAAGAGGGACAAGGTGCCCTTCTGGACAGTGTCAGGAGAGCGGGCTGCCAAGAAGCCCCTGGCTGGCCCTCCTCCTTTCTGCAACATGCCCAAGTGGCCCTGCAGGAGCCCCGGGGCACCTCTGCCTGTGCCCTGCTTCACAGCGTTGGCCTCCAGTGCCAGAAGCACTGCAGCTGGGCTGACCCACACAAAGAGGCTGAGGAGAGAGACCGGTACAAATAATATGTGGTTTAATAAAGCAGGGAGATTATGTGAGACAAGGACCTTGAAGAAGGAAGGCTCCGGCTGCACGTGCTGGGGGGGGGGGCTCACTGGAAGGAGAAGCTGGTGCTGGGCAGTCCTCCGCACCACTGGCCGACAAACTTGAGGACATCCTGGCAGGCAGGGCTGTGCGACATCTGCAAGGAAGGCTGAGAGTCAGGGATGCAGAAAGACTGAGCCCTGCCGATGCCCATGCAAGGCCCCCCCCCTCACCTTGACGGCCATCAAGAATGCATTCCAGCTGTCCTTGTTGGCTTCTTTGCCAGGGTGCTTGAACTCCACCTTGTTCCTCAGCACAGGATAGCCTGGCAGTGGGGGAAGGAAGAGGACACCCAGCAGGAGCATCTCTGGCCAGGGGAGGCAGTGGCTCCCCCCCCCCCCCCCTCAGAGCCCAGCCCAGCCCTGCTGGCGTCAAGACCAAAGGATGCCTGGGAAAGACCTCCAGCAGAACCCCGAGCTGGTTGGCGTGTTCAGAGCCGCCTCGCTGAGAGCCCTCCGGTGGGACTAGCCCAGCTGCAGTACGACTTGGGGCCTTAGAGATGGGTGCAGTTTTTCCACGTTCATCGATTGATCACAACATCGATCATTAAGTGAACGAACTGGGAATACCTTGAGGAGCTGCAGCTGCAGCATGGGGGGAGCTCTGCTGCAGAGGGGGTGTGTGCCAGGTGCAGGGCGGCACAGGGCACTTTGCTTGTGGCAACCTGGAAAGCTTAGAGCTGTACAGCACAGCACTGAAGCAGGTGATGGAAAAACCCCCCCACCTCTTCTGGAGGGGTGCCTGGGGGGGGGGGCAGGCCAGCTGCTGCTGCTGTTGCTGCCTGCCTGTCTGGTGAGTCTTTCGAAACCTGCTGGCCTCTGTTAAGGGTTGGGGCACCTGAATCCATTCCAAGGGCTGCAACGGGTTCTGCGAAGCTGAAGGGATGCAGGGGACGGGCCGCTGTTGGCTCAGCAGCAGTCCAAGCGCCGTTCGGAGTCTCCTGAGCTGTCCGCAAGCGCCCCCCCAGGCCCTCACCTGTGATGAGGCAGGGTAGGGAGCGTACGCCCGTGCTCACCGCCACCAGCGAGGCCTCGTAGGTGTCGCGTTCATCCCGGGGCAGCACCTGCTCCAGCCGCTGGTCCATGGACACGGTGAGGACCCAGTCGCGAATCTCCTCGCGCTGCTCCTCCTGCCACAGGTAGGCAAGAGTGAGCCGCCAGTCACGCAGAGTGGGGCAAAGCGCCCCCCCTCCCCTGCTGCTGCCTGTGCTCACCGACACGTGCTGTTTGGCAGGCAGGGGCACTTCAAAGGGAATGTCGGTATTTTGGAAGTCGGAGTGGTCCAAGGCATCGAGCGTGCCCTCCTCGATGGCCTGGGCACAACAGACACCATCAGGCAGGCAACGATAACACAGTCTCTACCCCGCCCTCAGCACAGAGGCCCAGCCGAGACTCACGTCAGTCAGGTCAAGGAAGCGGTTCAGGAAGACGAACGCCATGTTCTCCCAGCCAACTCCCTGCAGAGCGTGGAAGAGAGCGAGTGGGGTGAGTTGCGCCTGGCATGATCCTAGTCTGATCCTCCGCAAACAGCGGACAAAGCTGCTCTTACGCCTCCTGCCCAGTGACCAACAGGCGCCCTGCCTTCTCCACAACACTTGCCGGAACAGACTGGCCAGCTCCGTGTCTGTGAGCAGCTGGGAAAGAAAGAAGGGGCTGATCGATGGCTCTGAGCCCAGCACACGGCTCCTCGGCTCGGTGGCGGCTGCGGGAGGGCGGGCCGTGGACCCAGCGCCCCTGGACGGCAGCCCAGCCTTTCCAGGTCTCTTAGGGTCGCCCTGGGGAGAGCTGGGGCCTGGACGGCTCCCAGCAAGGACTATGAAGTGGCTCTAGTCAGGCTGGAGGGGGGGGGGCACAGGGCTCTGTCCTGGGCCCTGTGTTGTTCGACAGTTTTGTAAGTGATCTGGATGACGGGGTAGAGGGGATGCATCCAGCTTGGGGCACCACAGACATTTTAGGAGAACCGTTGATATGCGGGGGGGGGGGAGTTCAGAGGAGGGCAGTGAAGACGGTGAGGGGCCTGGCATCCAAGTCCCGTGAGGAAGGGCTGGGTGGTATGTTTAGCCAGTGGAAGACTAAGGGGGAGCCGTGATGGCCCTCTTCGAGGATCGGAAGGGCTGGTGCAAGCACGGGGGGGGGGGGGAGGCTTGCTTTCTGCGGTTTCTGGGGGCAGGACCAGAAGCAATGGGCTGAAGCTACAGGGAAGCAAATTGAGGCTAGACAGAATGACGGCTCATTTCCGAACTGCCAGCATTGCACCAGAACAGCTTGTCTTGTACACCTGTGGGCTCAAACAGGGCCTGGACACACACCCCCTCCCGGGGTCAGGTATGCTGTGGCAATTGCCTGCAGTGAGCAAAGGGTTGGACTAGATGACCTCCAAAGCCCCTACCAACTCATGATTCCGTGAGTCCAGCTGGTTTACAAGAGGCAGATGAGGTGGGAGGGAGACCCACACCTCAGTCCTTCCCCCTGACCAGCCACCTGCTTGCAGACACTGGAAAGGGGAGCTCCAGACCCCTTCCGAGGACCTGAAGGGGGCAGCCTAGGAGGGGCTTGTGCTTCAGGTAGACCCTTCCGAAGGGGGGGGGGGCGCGGCTGGACGCACAGGAGGAGCCAGGAGCTGCTCTGCCTGCATCTTGCCCTGTCACCAAGGCACCTCGGAACAGGGCCCTGCACAGACAGACAGCCATGTATCCCCCAGGGATAGGGGACTTTCCTGGGCACCCGACTCTACTCCCCCCCTTCACCCTCCCTCCCACTGTGGGCACATTCAGGCTTTTGGGGTGGGGCGTTTCTGACATCGCACATGTCACAGAGGGCGGGGCACCATGCCCTCCTAGGGTGCCCTTGCTCCGGCCGTGTTCCCTGCAAAGGCCACTGGGGCTCAGGGAGCAACAGCTGAGCAGAATCCCTTCTGGGGGAAGAGGAAGCGGGACAGGCAACGGCTGGGGCGCCTACATGGCACCATGAGGAGGCTGGCAAGCGATGGGCAAGAGCACAGCGCTGTCCTCTTCTCCCATCTGAGAGGAGGAGGAGGAGGAGGAGGGAGGTGGTGACGCACTGCGGGGGAGGCCAGAGAAGGGACTGCCCGGTTTTCGGTCTCTTGCCTAGCCCCCCCCCCCCCCGGCCCAGGCTTCTTACCTTGGCTGCTGTCCCGGCTTCATAGAAGGCCTTGTCTGCAGGGATGATCTCCGTGTGACGCAGCAGGGAGATGGAGAGCTTGGCTGCCACAGTGTCCTGGGGGGCAAGGAAGCCGTCAGCAGCAGCAGCAGCAGCAGCAGCAGCCCCAGGCCCTTTCAGCCAGCCTCGCTCCCTGTTCCCGGCATAGGCCAACTCCCCCTCCGGAGAAAAGGGGAGCCCTGCCACGGCCCAGCATGGCCAGGCAAGGTCTCCTGGAACCGCTTCTACTGCAGGGCCTGATGGAGCGGGGGGGGGGGGGCAGAGGGGGGGCCCTGGCCAGGAGAATGCAGGGGGGGGGAAGAGAGGGAAGTTCTTTTCTCTGTCTGCCAAGGAGTCCAGGCCACAGGGTCCAGGTCTCTGGTTGTCTTGTGTGCTGCTCCCTGAGGCATCTGGTGGGGCCACTGGGAGAGACAGGAAGCAGGACTAGATCCAGGGCCTTGGGCCTGATCCAGATCCAGCCGCCCTGGGCTCTTCAGAGGTTCTGAGGAAGAAGCGGCAGGCTGTGCTCAGGGCGTTTCTAGAGAGCAGGTTTCTATGCATCAACCTGGGGTGGCCAGAGAGCAGTCGATGGTCTTCCAGAGATCCCCTCTCCATTAGTCAAGGGGCAACGCCTGATGGCCCCCGCCTCCTCCTCAGGAGAAGGGCCCCCACCTTCCCCAGACGTGCCTGGCAAAAGCAGAGAAACGCGAGAAACCACTACCCAGAGGGGGCGCCCAAAGGCCGACAGGACAAAGGCGAGCCGGGAGGGGACCGATGGCTCCTGTCCCCAGAGGAACAGGCAATTCCAGCCCGAGGAAGGGCTGGGAGCCTTTCAGAAAAAGACTCATTTTTGCTGGGGACGGGCAGCAGGGCAGGCGGAGGCCAGGGGCCGGCCCCTGGCGGTGGGACCAGGCGTCTTCCCGGGGCAAGTGCCCCCCGTGAAGACGCCACTGGCCACAACGCATGGCTGCCAAGGCCGAAGCCGCCCCCTTGCCGGGATCCAGAGGGCCCTGGCGCCATACAACTCAAAGGCCCCCTGGCAGCCGGCGGAGGCCAGCTCTTGCCTGGGGGGGGAGGCACTGCAGAGCGACCAAAGGAGCACAGCTCCTGCCTCTGAGCACAGGACAAGGGCCAGGCTGCAGAAGCAGGCTCCCCCTGTGGGAAAGAGGGCACCCGCCCCCCCAGCTGACGTGGGGGCCACCACTAACACCCTCTGCAGGGCACCTAGCCAGGGGGCTCAGAGGGCAACCCCTGAAGTCAGCGCCTTCGGCACCCAACTCAAGGTGCCGCTTGGGAAGCAGGTCCCATGCCACCTCTAGCGCTGGCCTCTGCAGGCAGTCTGTGCCGCCCCGTGCGGCCAGGCCGCCCTGTCCACACTCCAGGGGCGCTTCGGTCCTCCTGGGGAGGCGCTGGTGAACCAGCAGCAGAGGAAAGGCGGCTGGAGCCCAGCCAGCCCCCCTCCTCCTGCGCTGAAGACAGGGAGGGGGTTGCCGTTTCTCAGGAGCCTTGTGCGTGCGTGCGTGCGTACCTGTGTGTCCATCGCACGGCACAGCTGCAAGTGGGCTGCAGGCGACACTCCTCCTCCTCCTCCTCCTCCTCTCCAGGGAAAAGCCAGGGCTAGGAGCAGGCGCCAAGGCAGCAGGAGGCCTGCAGGAGGAGGCCGGCCCAGAGGGAGTGCTGCCTGCCTGCCTGCCTGCCTGCCGCGTCTTCTCTGCTCCTCTGCGGAGGAGGAACCTGGACCACGGGCCTCGCCCCCGGCAGCAGAAGCGCTCCATCTGCAGCAGGGACTGGAGCGCCACACCGCGACTGCCCTCCTGCTGACAGCCAGGCCGGGAAGGTGGTCCTGGGGAGCAGAGAGACCGCCGCCCCCCCCCCCCACCTTGTGGGCATTCTGCCTCCTTCTCCCATGAAGGATCCTGCCCTCTCTAGAGCATACGAGGGAGGAGTCGTAAAGCGAGGACGAAAAGGAGCGGCTTCCCAAGGAGTCGCCCTGCAATCCGGCTGCCTGGCAGGAAGAGGCCAGCAGCAGCAGTCGTGGGCCGCAGCAGAAGGGCACGGCTGGCATCAGACGGGTCAGGTGAGGAAGAGGCAAACCCCACCCCCCCAAAGCCCGTCCTAGCTAGCTTGCCCCCCTCGCCCTCTCACCAGCTGCTTGACGCTCTGGGCTGCAGCCCGCGTGGCGTAATAGTGGGACACAAGCAGCATCACTTCGAACTCCTCGTGAGCAGGAGAGTTGGCTTCACTCGACTTCACCAGGTTCTCACACTGTGGAGGAGACAGAGGTCAGTCAGTCCGGGGCCACGGAACCCACGGCCTTCTCCAAAGTGCTGCCCTGCTCCGTAGCCACGCAGTCGTTCCGACAGGGGCGGCCCGGAGAGGGGACACACACACACCCCGACTTTTCTCCTATTTCCAGCTGTCCTGCCTCTACTCTAGAGCTGAACAGCTGATCGGTGCTATACATCAAAGCGCTAATCTAGCACCAAACAGATGATCAGTGCTGGGGATTTAAACTCCAGTGCCCATCGGCTGTTCGGAGCTGGGGGGAGGGCAACAACCTACCTCCTCGTGGCTGCCAATGCCGCCACAGCCAATTGCCGCCCACCCTGGCTGGGTGGCCTGCTGCCCTGGGGCAGTCCAACCCCCCCCCCCCACGACGCCACAGACCCTAACCCTGGCCTGGGCTCCTCTACTCACCAGGGTGAAGAGCACGTCCCGCAAGTCTGCCCAGCTGCGGTAGGCCTGTGCACAGTTCATGCCAGCCACGTTCACCATCTCCACAAAGAGTCGCTTGTAAATGTTGAAATTCTGAGAGGAAGACGCCTGGTTGCAGCAGAAGGGGCAGCAAGGGCCCCCTCACGCCCCCCTGCCTCAGCCCCCCCTCACCTGGGAATTGGCGGGAGCTCCATGCTGGGCGTAGAGACTCAGGGCTTTGCCCCAGCTGCCCTCCCGGATGAGATGGGTGGCGTAGAGAGCCACATATTTATGCAGCACTTTGTAATTCTGCAAGGATAAGCAAGGTGTGCTGGCTGGGGCCCTTCGTTCTCCCCCCCCCCCCCGCCGCCTGCTCACTGCCCCCAGGCCCTCCCAGCCCCTTTCCACAAGACACTCCCACTCCCAGCCAGTGCTAGGCAGGAGCTCTGGAGCGCTTCAGAACACTGGTGGAGCCCCGAGGGGGGGGGGCAGGGATGCCGTCCACAGGCCAAGCACCAGCTGACTTCCAGCCTGAGCCCGGCCTCCTCTCGGAACCCGGGGGGGTGTGGTGTGGCTCTCCATCACGCCTTCTGCCGGTTTGGTGGGTCTCCCCGCTGGACTGTGCAGAACAAGCCCCTCGAAGACGCTGGTGCACGGAGCTAAGCAATGGCCAGGCAGGCCTGGCTGCTGCTGCCTAGAAGACCCCTGCCCCCCCCGGCCGCAACGGGGCTGGCTTATGGTGTGGGCCCCCCCAGCGCACACCTGCTTGGCAGCGGTCTCCAGGCACTTCTCCCACTGCTCTCTCTCGACGTACATGTCCAGGGCAGCCACGACATCCACGCCCACCAGCTGCCAAGAGAAGGGGGGGCCCTCAACCAAAGGACCCGGTCACGACGAGCACTTTGCGCACGCAGGGTGCGGGGTGGAGTGGATGGTTTCCACCTCTCAGGCCATCATCCCTAGAGGCTGCCTGCAGCAGGACCCTCCCACAGCAACCCAGGAGGAAAGCAGCAGCCCCCCCCCCCCCGGTTCGGATTCAGGCTTGCGCGGCCTCTTCTGCCACAGCCACCTGGGGGTGCCTGGCCACCCTGCGAGGCTGGCAGGAGTCCGTTCCAGCCCCCTTCAAACCGCTGCCGCTGGCCTTTCCGGAGGCACTTGCGCAGCGTCAGCGCCGCTCACCGAGTCCACTTTGCCCTGGTCCTTGAGATACTCCTTGTAGTGCTGATCCACATACTCTTCGTACCTGGGAAGGGAGGAGAGCCTGTCAGGCAGACAAGGGCCGCTGGGGGGGCCCAGAGCCCTGCCTCCCCCTCCCCTCCCAGAGGCTCAGCAGGAGGCCACTTCCTGGGCGGCAGGTCGGTACCTGGGGTCCAGCTCCTTGGCCACCCGCTTGGCCTTGTTCCACTCTTCCCCCTCCATGAAGGCGTCGATGGCTTCTTTGATCAGATCCAGGTTGAGGTAGAGCTCTGCTGCCTGGTGGTGGTGGTGGGGGAACAGGAGAGGAGCCACGGGTTGCCCACTCCTTCCTTGTGGAAGAGGGGGGGCAGGGAGCCGCTGCTCTAAGCCCAGAGCTCCGCCCGCTCCTTCCTTACCACACTGAACTTGCCGATGCTGACCAGCTGTGGCCCCACTGTCCGCATCACCTCGGTGCTCCGGGGCTGGCCAAGGAACTTGATCGCCAGCTCGGCCGCCTGCCACAAGGAAGGAGTCATCGCCTGAGAGCGGCTCCCACTCCTCAGGCAGCACACACACACAAACCCCCGCTTGAGGGACAGGTGAGCCAGGCTGGCCTGCAGAGGACAGGCTCCATCTTGGCTGGGGGCAGGCTCTGCCTCTCAGCCCCCAGCAGCCCCCACACGGGCGTTGTGCCCGTGCCCTACCTTCATCCAGCACTTCTCCATCAGGGCGTTGTTGCCGGCGTCCCGCACCTTCAGGTAGCAGTCCACGGCCCGTGTGTACTCGCCCGCTTGCTCCCACTCGCGGGCCTGCTCCAGGATCCCCTCCACACCCCTGCCAGCCAACGAGGACGTCGTCAGGGCCCAGAGAGAGACAGCAAGCGAGCCAGTGCTCAAGGCCACCCAACGGCAGCGCAGAGAGGGGAAGCCTCTCTACGAGGTCTACGGAACAGGAGGGGGGGGCAGAGCTCGGGTAGGACTGTCCCAGCTCTTGGCTCACAGAAGAGGGTCCCATGGCAAGGTAACAGGCCGGCAGCTGCAACCCCCGGGAAAGGCCGCAGAACCCGCCCAGGCCCAGGACCCAGGCCTCGCTGCGGTCTGCCGCCCCCACTGCCGAGCTCGGCTTACCTGGGCCCCTTCTTGGCCACCTCCCGTTCGTACTCCTCCTGCAGGACGTCCAGATCCCCTGGCAGATATTCCTTACAGACCCGCAGGGCATCTGTCCACATGCCAGTCTCCTGGGGAGAGGAGGTAGGTAGGCAGGCAGGCAGGCAGGTAGGTGCCAATTAAGACCCTGCTGCTGCCCCAGTTCAGGCTCTCCAGAGTGGCCCCACGTTGGGCCCACCCCGGAGGAAGAGAGGAGGGGCCCCCTTTTCCTGGCAGATCACAGCCCTGTCCCCTGCATCTCTGGCACAGGGCAACGCCCTGCAGTCCCCAGCAGCTCAGGTGCCCAGCTGGCTACTGGGGAGGCAAGAGGCGGTAATCCTAGGCCAGTTGAACCCCACAGGAGAACCTGGGGGTGGGGGGCTTCCAGGCAACTGCTGCTTGCTAGGCTGTCCTGTGTAGGTAGGCCACTCACGCGGAGGCAGGCAAGGCCGTGCCAGCAACCAAGGTGTCGAGCTGCTGCTGCTGCTGCTGGAGGGCAACGTTCTGGAGGGCTCCTGTCACACCAGGGGAAGCGTCTGCCCGCTGGAGGCGGACACAGTGCAGCTGGGTGGAGCGGCAGGAGTAGAGTCTAGGCCCTTGGCGCTCGCTTGTCCTGCGCCCCCTTCCACAGGGACCCAGCCAGCTGCCCTGCGCCCGCCCGCCCACAGGCCCGGTTTCCAAAAGGGGGGACCCGCCTGGCCCAAGGGCAGCATGGCCACGGGTCTCTCTTCTCGCCTGGAGCGCTCCCAGAGGCGCGTCTGGTGGTCCACTGAGGAGGTGCAGGAAGCGGGATCGGAGGGGCCTTTGGAGCCCCCCTGCCCCCTCCTCACCTTGTAGTGCTTCACAGCCAAGTCCAGGCGCTGGGCCCGCAGCAGCAGGGCCTCCGCTTTCTGGAATTCCTTCTGCTTGAAGGCTGCGTCGGCTTGACCCACCAGCACAATCACCACGCTGTCCGGGTCGTGGGCCTCAGCCACCCGCTGGGCAGCGGCCCAGTTCTGGCCGTGGGCATACCTGGGGGAGCCCAGAGCGCGTGAGGTGCCGGCAGGAGAAAACAGCAGCACAGTCACACTGGAGTGCAAAGCGTTCCAGCAGAAAGGGGGAAGTGCGCAGTCACTCACATCAGCACGGCTTCCTTGGGCTTCCCAGCCTTCACAAACTCCACTTCAGCCTCCTCAAACTTGCCCTGAGCAAGAGGGAGCAACAAGGCAGTGCGTCAACCTCCCCCCCCCCCCAAGATGGGGAGCAACAGGCCAGTGAGGGGGGCGGCCTGCCTGCCTGCCCTTGGGGCAAGAGCTCCTACCTCGTCTTCCAAGAAGGAGCCGTACTTGAAATGGATCTCAGGGAGCTTCGGTTTCAGCGAGAGTCGCGCCAGCTCAAAGGCAAAGTCAAAGATGCTAAGGAGGAAGAAAAGAAACTGGAGGGAAAGAAGGGAGAACGCCCCCCACCCCCAGTTCCAACACAGCAAGAAGGGTGCCCCAGAACCCAGCCGCAGGAGGCCCATCTGGGAGGACGACGCCAGGAAGGGCTGCAAAGAGCAAAAATGTGGCGAGGTGACTTCGCTGAACCCAGCACCGCCTCCTGGGGCCCATGCTGGGCCCCTGTGTGAGTGGGGGACCCGCGAGACACACCCTGCTGGCTCACTTGTTATCCGCTGCGTGGTCAATCGCCATTTCGAGGAGTCCAAATTTGTTGAGGAGCTTCACGGCGGCCTCCCCTCCAAGGCTCTTTGCCCAAAGGAAGGCGACGTGCTTGTGGGAGTTGGCCCCCCCATGAGCCTTGGCCACCTGCCCCAGAGCAAAGAGAGACAGAGAGCCTGCAGCAGCCTCCTGCAGAGGGCTCCCCGCTCTCCCCCCATGGGCAGGGCACAGCACAGGCCGCCGGGAGCCCCCCTCCTCCCCGGCGGCTTACCCGGTAGGCCTCATCCCACATGCCGCTCACGCGATACATGTTCACGGCAGCCTTCCAGTCTTTGGCTTCCAAATAATGACACTCGGCCTCCTGCAGGCGCCCCTCCGCTTCCAGCTCCTGTACCAAGAGACCTCCTGTGACCACATGAGCCCCCCCCCCCGGGCCTCTGCAACCCTGCCCCACAGCCTCCCCCGCAGGGATGCCGTACCTTGCCCAAGTGCAGGTGCGTATCGCTCAACAGATCCTTGTGGTATTTGGCCAGCAGACGAATCATCTCATCGTACATCTTGAACTTCTTGTACATGGTGATGGCCAAGTCCGGTTCGTTCACTGTGATATACAGCCTGGGGAGGGGAGGGGAGGGGAGGGCACACTGGCCTCAGGTCCTGGAAGCCTCCTGCAGCGCCCCCTGCTGGAGATGCTGGGCCAACCCTCCGCCCTGCAGCCCAAGCAGCCAGGGCAACACCCACCTCTCGGCCTCCCGGAACTTGCCCTGCCGCTCCATCTCCTGGGCCTGTGTGATGTACAGCACAGACACGTCCTCGGGCCTCATGCACTTGGATGCCAGCTGCAAAGACAGTCCGGGTTGGCACCGAGGCAGCCCTGCCACCCAGCAGATGAAGAGGCGCGCGCACACACCCCTTGGTTCAGCTGCCCAACCCAGTTCCACTGCGGAGGGAGGCCACAGGCCACAAACCACCGGCCTGAAGCCAGCGTGCTGGTGGCTCCCTGCGCGAGGCATGGAAGGAAGATCCCATGACAAAGGCCTGCGACCAGGTTGCTTTAGAACCACAGAAAAGGCTGGCTGGCTGCTGGATCAGGCCAAAGGCCCTGGATCTAGTCCAGCTTCCTGTATCTCACAGTGGCCCCACCAGGTGCCTCAGGGAGCAGCACACAAGACAACAAGACACGTTGTCTTGTATCCTGTTGCCTGTATCCTGTTGCCTGTCAGCTTTCCCCCAGGGGTCAGTTTAAAACAGGGGTGGGGAACCTATTTGCGGTGGGGGGCCATTTTCCCTTTGGGAAAATTTGCTGTGGGCCGGCCGTCAGGCCGTCTGAAATTTTTTGGGGCCCCCCGCAAATTTGACACCCCCCTCGCGAATTTACCTCCCACCACTCGCTCGCTCTCCCTCCCACCCACCCACCCACCCACCGCTCACTCGCTCTCCCTCCCACACACCCACACACCGCTCGCTGAGGAGCTGCCCAACTGAGGGTGGGACGCCACCTCCACATCCCTAGAAGTCTCACCCTGGTCCCTCTCTTCCTGTCTCTGCTTCTCCAGGTCAGCAACCATGGCTTCAAGGGAGCGAACCCATTCCCTGAGAGCCTGGAGCTCTTTGCACCGAGCACACACCCATGACTTCTGCCCAAAAGGCATGTAGTCATACATGTGACACTCGGTGCAAAGCACTGCATAGCCCCCCCCCCCCCGCGCCGCTGCTGTCTGTCTGACTGCATAGCTTTTGTGTGTAAGTTATGGGTTTATCTACGTTTGGGAACCTTAATGTAGTTGGAGCTCTCCTCTCCTCAAGGGAAGTGTTGGGCAGTGTTTGGGGCCTGGCTTCCTCGCCCTGCTGCTGAACTCGCACAGTTGCTCAACTCGCCGTGTCTTCTCTTACCTTGGCACTTTGTCCCATGAGGCCACTCGCTGCTCATGAAAAGGGCTCACTCACAAACAGGCCCTAGTTATATACTCTTCTGTAGCTCCTCCCCCTGCCTACCTGATTACTTAAAAAGACTGGCCTCTAAGGGCGGGACCTTGAAGGGATTAGAGAACAATAGGTGGCTGATTAATGCCCCAGGAGCTAGCGGGAATTCCTGTTCCTAATCCAAGCTTGTCTTTAAATTTAAACTGAACTGGCTTTAGAGTTCTAACTTAGTGTTTACTTAACCTACTGTTTCAGGAAATACTTAAAACACTTGAAGTTTTAACTTCTGTTTAAGTTTAACTCTGCTTAAGTTTAAGCTTAAATTCTATTTAAGTTTATAACTTTGCTTAGGCTTAAATTCTGTTTAAGTTAAAAAGAAACGACCCTCAAATGTGCAGGCCCTGTGCTGTCAGTCAGGCTGAACTTCCTCTTGCTGCTCCCACCCCCCCTTTGAGGCCCAGACGGCCCCTCCTGTTTATTCTACTTGTGCCTGTATATTTGATTGCCTGGATTTTAACTGTCCTGTGCCGATGTTTGCTTTGTAGATCTTTCTTTTTCAGCAGTTACAGCATTTCTGGCCCCGCTTACAAACCCATTACAATGACGACGGCGACAGATTCAGCAGAGCTGGGAAAGGCAGTGGCCCCTGGAGGTGGGTGGGTGCAGGTGCTGCTGCAAGGGGACAGACTGCTGCTCGCCCCCCCCCTCCCGAGGTCCCGCAGCAGCAGCAGCACCCATCTTGCCCCACGCAACTGCTGGTGGAGGCGGTTGGGGATTTGGGCCGAGGGGTCACCAGCAGGCAGACGACACCCTGGCTCTCTCTCGCAGGTGCGTAGGGCTCCACCTGAGCCCAGGGAGCCGGTGGATGTTCTGAGCCATCAGAGGCCACAGCAGGCTGGTGGTAGACAAACAAGCTGGAACCAGCAGGAGCGCGGCGGACGGACCCAGAGATGGGAGAGCTGCCTGCTGCTGCTGCTGCTGCTGCTGCTGCTGCTGCTGCTGCTGCGTCAATGCAAGCCAAAGAGGCGGCAGGGGGGAGGGGGAGTGCGTGCGACCCCCCTTCTCAGCCGAACTAGAACCTTTTGCAGAGGGCAGCCGAAACACACGAGGCGGCGGGGGGAGGGGAGAAAGCAGCTTGACAAGTTCTGTTAAGCTGACGAGAGCCTCCCCCCTCTGCAGCGCGAGCAAAGAGACGGCCCAGGGAAAGCTTTGTCCCCCTGCAGCCAGCCAATCAAGAGGATTCCAGCCCCAAAAACGGAGCAGCCCCAGCAAAAAGTAAACAACATGCTTTTGACAAACGTTTGTCGTCAAGATGCCTCGCTTAATGACGCCCCCGCGTTACGACAGAGATTGAGGAACGTGTCCCCGTCATAAAGCGGGGGACACCTGTATTTGTTACCGGTGGTGGAAAACACACAAATGGTAGAAACCCATTTTCTTCCACTGGTGTAGTTTCACACCACCTGTAACAAATTAATTTGTCCTCTTCTGCCAGCAGGCTGCTACTCCCAGGATACATGACCACAACACATGACGACACAGAGAATGCCGGCGAGGGAAATCCCAGGACCTCCTGCCAGGGTCTTCCCCACTGCAGCTACTCGAGACCCTTTCTAGCCTCCCTTTCCAAAGCCGCCTCTGCGATCGTGACTCTCAAACCCACCTTCTTCGGAAGGACATGTCTCATCTCTCTACTGAGCCCTATTTAAACACCCAACATTTGGCCCTCCAAACTCCATGGGGAAATTATAACCCCAAAGCAACCAACCTACCCCCCCCCCCAACAGACGCTGTAATCTGTTGTGGGATAAGCGCAGCCGCTATTCCTAGTCAGTGACCGGTTGGGTGGCTGCTCGAAGTTATTCCCCCCCCCATTGAATGCTGGGATCTCAACTTAGCGGGTTGACGGGGTTTATGTCACTCCTGTTGCCGTTACAGTCAGTGATCTACGGGAATTTCGACTGACGAGTAACATTAGTAAAACAAATTATTGAGGAGGTCCACGGGGCGACGCCATGACACCAACCCCACTGACACCTCTGGCAGCACACCCCCCCATTGCATGAGGGGAGCCAACCCCCCAGCTTGGGGAAGCGACACTGCCCTGCTGTCCATCTCCGGTGGCAGCTGTCGCCTTCAAGACCCTTTCTGGTTTGGGCCCCCCATACCCCTTGTGGACCAGAGGGGTGCTCCCACCCTGAGACATCTGGGGAGCCACTGTGAGAGACAGGAAGCTAGACTAGGTGGGCCTTTGGCCGGATCCAGCCACCGCCGGGCTCTTCTGATGTTTCTTATGACCACCTTTTGCTAGGTGACCTCCCTGGGCTCCTCCAAGGGGGCTCCGCTCTGCATGTCGCCAAGCTTGGCTGCCCCCTGCCTCTCTCTTTTGCTCGCCCCTCAGGCAGCACTCCAGACTCGCTGCTGGGTTGGGGGGGGCCACTGGCGCTAAATTGCGAGTCTTGGCTGCTGTTGGAGCATGGGGCTCGGTCTGAATGGTTTCTAATACCAGTACATACCTGGCCGTTAGCCACCTTGGAACCATTAGGTGAAAGGCACGGCTAAGTAAGAGCCCCCCCCCCCCGGGGATCTCCTCCTCCTCCTCACCTTGTGTGCTTGCTCCCAGCGCCCAGCCTGCGTGTACATGTCAATGGCATCCTTCGTGCGGTCTCCTTTGACGTACAGTTCCTCGGCCATCTGGAGGGAGGAGGACCGTTAGCCATTCCCCGTGCCGCCCCCCACCAGGTGCCCGGGTGGGAAAGGGCCTTACCTCGTACTCCTGCAGGGCTGCATAATGCTGGGCGATCTTGGCGTAGTACTTGGCTGCCGTCTTCCTGTCCTGCGAGTCCAGGATGTAAGTGGCCTTCTTCCACTGTCGTGCCCCAATGGCGGCCTCGATGGCCTTGATGGTGCACCTGGAGGGGGGCTCACATTCCTTAGGGCAAGACACAGGCTCTGGAGCCCCACCTGGATGCCGCAGGCAGGAGCTGCCAGGGATGCTGCTGCTGCCGCCGCCACCAGGCCCCCACAGGCTACCTGGCCTCAATGTAGTGGTTGATGGCTGCATCCAGCTGCTTCTGCTGCACAAGGTGGTCCCCCCAGCTCTCCTCCAGCTTCACCACTTCTGCAGGGAAGGCCGAACGAGCCAGCTCCACTGCTGCCAGGAGAGAAGACCACACAGGAAACCCCTAAGCTTCCCCCCCCCCCCCGGCCTTAAGGGTTCAGGACTGTTCCAAAAGGGCTCACAATCTAAAAAAGATGCAGAAGAACACCAGCAAACAGCCACCAGAAAAGACACTGTGTTGGGGTGAATGCATGCCAGAACCAGGGGGACGGGGGCGGGGCCTGGCTGTCAAAGGGGGGGCGCCTTGCCAGACACTTTCCCAAACGCAAGAAGCGGAGAGCACTGAAGAGGCAAGGGGCACGTCCACACTGCCCCCCTGGCCCCCCAGGAGGAGCGGCCTGGCATTGTATCCTCAGATGAGGAACTCCGTTCCATTCCTCTTCCGACAAGAAACTGGCCTTGCCACTTCAGGGAGCCCCCCCTCCCTCCCTCCCTCCCCCCCAGTACCTTTCAGGAAAGAGCTGCCCCTGCGGTAGCATTCGAGGGCCCTCTGGGGGTTCCGGATCTTCTCAAAGAGCTCACCAGCCTGAGACACAGAAGGGGCTGTCACTGCAGGGCAGAACCCAACCCGGCCGTGCTGCAAAGGCATAGGCAAGGCCTCGGTGGCCCCAATAAGGACACCTTTGTCATACGCCCCTTGGGGACCCGCGGCCCCCTCTGCAAAGGTGAAAGGCAGCCCCACTCAGGCTGTGCCCTTTCACCCCTTCCCATGCCCCCAACACTGGAAAAATAGTATGCCAACAGCAGGGCCGGCGGAGGGGGAAACAACAGAAAACGCCACCCCCTGCCACCCCCACCCCCCTACCACAGAGCCGAGGCCTGATCTCTGCACACCCACCCCAGTACCGAAGCCCCTGCCAGGGAGACTGCCGCTCAGATGACCAGACGCACGGCAGGGGGCTACTACGCCTCTCTGGCCTCCCAAAGGGGCACTTTTGGGGACGGGAGCCAGGGCACTTGGCGCACAGAGGGGGCACGTTGCACAAACAGCCTCACGTCCCGCACATCATCCCTGGCAGGACAGTTTGTTAACTCTGCTTAGAACTCGTATTCTGCCCCAGGAAGACTCCACAGACAGACAGACAGCCAAGTGGAACCTGCACCCGAACAGGGGAAGGGAGCACAAGGCGCCCCACAGAGGTAGGCCAAGGGGGGAGAGGGAATCCCAGGCTGCAATGTACTAAGGCTATTACTAAGAGCAGGAGGTTGCTTATCCCCATCATAGCATGTCACCTGTGATGGGCTTTTCCTCCATCAATCTGAGCAGCCCCCTTTGAAAGGCATCCAGGGCAGGTGCCAACACCACAGCCTGTGGCAAGGAGTTCCACAGACAAATGATACGCCCTCTTTCCCTACAGCTTGCGATGGGTGGTTGCCTCCACCCTCGACTGTGCTTTCTGCTTTCTTGTGGACGCGGCACTGCGGCTCCCCGCGCGCGCACCCCCCCGGAGTTCCTTGAGCTGGGGGGCCCTTCCCCTGGCCTGTAATGCTGCAGGTCAGTTTGTGCCAGGCACTGCCATGGCAGCTCTGTGGGTTGTTTGGCACTGCCAAGCACATCCTCCTCAGCTCTAGCTCGCATGCCGCCGTTTCTGGCCTGTCTTGAGTGCTGTCGCAAGCGGCTACCATGTTGGCTTCTTTCATTCATCAGAAAAATAAAGCTCTGGTAACAGAATGAGATGCAACGAAAGGACAGAAGAAGGGCTGGAAACCGGGGGGGGGGGGGGGAGGGGGGGAAGAAGAGCTCTGAAGGAAGCAGAGCCCGAGGGCCCTGTGGCCACCTCCCCGTGCCTGGCATCGACGGCTTCCAATGGGCAGACCCCCTCCCTCTGCCTTTCCATGGGGCTGGTAAGCAGATGCCGTCTACAGTGGGCTGCACTGCAGTGAAGCGAACTCTGGTGACCTGGACAATTCAGCCAAGGGCTGGCAGCTGCCAACGTCCAGAGCCCCCCCCCTCCCTCAGAGAAGGTGGCCCAGCAGCTCCCTTTGAGCCACAGCTTCCCCCCCCCGCCCAGCGGATGCCTCCTCACCTGCTCAAAGAGCTCCCCGCGGATGAGGGCCGTGGCGATGCGGTTGACCAGGTCGGTGTTGCCGAGCAGCTCCTCTCGGGCCATGGCCAGCCGGGCTGCTTTGGCCGGCAGCCCAGCCCTCAAGTAGAGGCTGAGGGCCGCTTGCAGGTCCCCCTGGCTCTCCTGCACCTCGGCAGCGCGCTCCTCCTGCTGGGTCTGCAGCAGCCACTCGTAGTAGGCTTGACGCAGCTTCTCCAGGGCAGGGTGGCTCTGGGAGGGAAACGACGGCGGCGGCAGGAGCGGCACAGTGGGCCCCTGGCTGCGACCCCCAGCCCCTCCAGCGCCGCTCCCTGGAGGCAAGCCCCCCCCTCTTACTTTGGCCTCTGCCACAGAGATACACTCGTCCCACATGTGCAGCTCTTGGTACATCTCCATGGCTTCCTCCACAGCATTCTAGAGGAGAAGAAGGAGGAGGAGAGAAAGCTGGAGAGAAGAGAAATCCGGAGAGGAAACGTCTCCGGGGGGGGGGGGGCAGTGCCAGCAAAGCAGCCCGGCTCCCTCTTCACCTGCTCCAGGAGGATCATCTCTGCCAGCTTGTAGTTCTTCTCCAGCATGGCCAGACGGACTCGGACCTGGTAATAGTCTGTGCCGTCCCCTCCCTAAAAGAAGCAGGAACAGCCTCCGGTCAGACAGGCTGGTGCTGGAGCTCAGGGATGGGCTGGACATGGCTGGCCAGCATTGGGAGTCCTCCCCTTGAGACCATCACAGCTTGGCGCTGCTCCCAAGCTACAGCCAGGCAGTGGCCCTGGCCAGGACAGCTCCTGTGCCAAGCATGCCCCTGGCTAGCAAAGGCCGATCTGGCCAGCGTTCCACATGCGCCAGTCACAACCCAGATGGGATGACTGCAACATGCTCTATGTGGAGCTCCCCCCCCCCCCCGAAACGTGCTAGGACATTTCAGCTGGTAGAGAATGCAGCTGCAAAGGTCCTTGCTGGGGGGGGGGGTTGGGAGCAGGCAACTCCCCCCTTCTGTTCCACTCCGCTGGTTGCCAGGTGGCTTCTGGGTTCAATTCAGGGTGTTGGGTTTGACCTTTACCATCTGAAACCTCAAGAACCGTCTCGTCCCACCTGGACCTGCCTGCAGCCGAGGGGGTGGGAGGAGGCTGACCCATGGGGCAGAGCCTTTCCAGAGCTCCCAGAGCATGGGCCTCCCTCCCTCCCTCTCATGACCTGCTGCCGGCCGGCGTCTCTCTAGTCATGGTCTGGTTTTCCGCAGCAGGCGGATACTATTCTCAGGAACGGAGTGGTTGGTTCCAACGGGGTTGAGGACCACCCTGGGGGCCCTTTTAGGGGCCAAAAGACGGGATACACCTGCTTAGAGAACGACACGAACTAAGAAAGGAGAAGAGGGGGCGGCCCAGCCTGCACCCAGCCAGCCCTGGGCTCTTCTCTCCTGCTCAGAGGGGGGGGGGGAACTCCCAGGACCAGCCAGGCCAGGCCCACTCCTGGGGAGGGGGACAAGCACCGTCCTGGTCAGCAAGCACGGGGCCTGCGCCCACTCACGTATTCCTTGGCCACCTGGTCAGCAATCTCATTGGTCTCATGGAGGAAGCGGGCCTTGGAGACGTGGCCAAGAGCAGCAAAGCACCTGGAGAGAAGAAGGGGAAAGGCTGGGGGGGGAAAGGCCCGTTCTGGGGGGAGACAGCCTGCAACACTGTGGCGGCGGCAGCAGCACCCCCCCCCTTGAAGGCCATGGGAGGGGCGCTGCTCCACCCCACCAAAGGACATGAAGCAAACCATCAGCAATTGAGGAAAGGCCAAGTGGCCAACAGCCAGGCAAGGAGGCGGTGACTTGGGGCAGAGCTCTGCTGGCTTTGCGTGCAGAAGCCCCCCCCCCCCACACACCCCGGCTCAGAGCCAGGGAGGGCAGGGAAAGAGTCACCAATCAGTGGGGCCCTCTGAAAGAGGTCGCTACAAAGCCAGCAGTGGGGTCAGCGCTGCACCCAGTGGGTTATTCT
This sequence comes from Plestiodon gilberti rubricaudatus, assembly GCA_026170595.1. Classification (NCBI taxonomy): domain Eukaryota; kingdom Metazoa; phylum Chordata; class Lepidosauria; order Squamata; family Scincidae; genus Plestiodon; species Plestiodon gilberti. Next base: position 265,563 of record JANXHW010000001.1, on the reverse strand, counting down.
GAGCAAGCAGCAGATCAAGCCAGAAATACCCCCCCCCGTGGGGTGGACTGCAGCTGCCCCATCACGGGGGTGACGAAGTAGCGCAAGGTGTGGGCCCCAGAACCCCACCCACCTCTCAGCGACATGCAGCTGCTTGGCCTCCAGTGCCAGCCGGCTCAGCGTCTTCCACATGGCCTCTGTCTCCGCAGACATTTCGAGGGTCTCCAGGAAGGCAACAGCCCTGGGAGTGGGAGTGGGAGGAGGAGAGGGTCCTGAGAAGGGAACTTGCGCACAGCCTCGGGGGTCTCCCCACCAGGGCTGACTTGCAAGAGCTGAGCCTTTGCTGGGGGGATTCCAGCCCCAACACAGCCAAGGGCTGCTGGGTCACCAGGGAGAGTCGGGGCACTCCTGGAATCTGCTCCCCCCCCCTCACTTAGTAAGGAAGGAAGGAAGGAACCTTTATTGGCATAAAAACAAAACAAAAACAAACACTTAACACATCATATTTATCTTACAAACATCCACAAGCACCTGTGGTAGTCGCCATCATCAACCGAAGTGCCAAACTCAATGAGACCTTCATCCAGGGCGTAGGACATGGTGTTGACCCCCTCCGTCACAATCACATTTGTTTTCCCATTGCTCCTTTCCAGATCCACGATGTCGCCCTGATGGGAAGCAACCCCCCCCCCTGCTGAGGCGAGGCTTTACCTTCCCCAAGCGGAGGGACGCCTGGCCTCGCCACCCTCCTGCTCCCCTTCGCCAGGCAGGGCCATGGCACTGAGCCTGAGCGAGGAAGGCTCACCTTCATGAGGAACATGGTCACTCGCTCGGGGGCGTCAATGTTGTACCACACGCAGAGACTGTTCCGGTTCTGGGCCACCACCACGTCACTCCCGGGGACCCACTGCACGTAGGAGCAGTAGCTCAGAATGGTGGTCTTGGTGGCGCTCTCCAGGTCGTAGAGTTGCAGCTGTAAGCGCCGAGGGAAGCTGGGGTCAGGAGGGGTGGGCGGGGAGCATTATACGCCTGGGTCCCAGCCTCCCCTTCTCCAGGCCTTACTCTCATCTTCTTGTCTCGGAAGAGCAGCTTGTGGCCGGTCTCGTTCAGCTCCAGCCAGTCGATCTTGCTGTCGTGGCTGACGGTGCCAATGTTGTAGCCACCCACAAGGTCCACTGCGGCGGGGACGGGGGCAGAAAAAAGCCACACAGCTCAGAAGCCAAGCCTGGGACCAGCCTTCAGTGAGGGGGGGTTGGGAGGGAGGGGGGGGGGAGGACCTGCTCACCAGCGGTGATGGTCTTGATGTCAGCCAGGTAGGCCAGCCGCTTGTTCTCCTCCATCCCCCGCTGCCTCCTCTCATTGATGCGGACGCTGGGAAAGAAGCAGGACGGCAATCGCAGTGAACCGTGTGTGTGTGGGTGTGTGTGTGTGTGTCACTGCCACCCCTTCTTAATGCATGGGGGCTTCCCCACTCACCTGATGAGATGGGGGTTCATAAACTCTGTGCGCACAGAGCCTAGAATCTCATTGCTACCATACTCCACGAGAGTCAGCTCTCCCGCATTGAAAATCAGGCAGACCTAGCGCAAAGGAAGAGGAGGTTGAGGGGTGTGTGGCTGCTTGGCCTGCAGGAGGCGGAGGAGGAAGACAGGGGCCTTCTGAGAACTGCAGGGGCTGAACTCCAAAGAAAGCCCCACAGCTCCGGCGAGACTGCCGTGGCTCCCCCCCCCCCCGAAATGCAATCTCCTCTGGTCCTTGGGAGCAAAGTCCAGCGAGGCGCTGACCAGCCGTGTGCTGCCTCCCCCCCCCCGCAGCAGCCCCTGCAGAGTCACACACACACCCAGCCACACCCCACTCACATTCTCGTTGTCGAAGAAGAACTTCTCGTTCCCACCAGATCCTTGCCAGGCCACCTGAGAAAGACGGGCAGCGCGTGTGAGCTCCAGGTCAGGCGTGTTGAATGCCAGGGACGCCCTGCACAGCTCAGCGAGCCCGTCGCTCAGCAGGCTGCCCTGCTCCAATGTGCCGTGTGTACACACTCACGGCACACCCGGTCCCGGAGCGAGAAGGCATCTTGCTCTCGGACCTCCACCCACCGGCACGCCCGGCCTGCGCCCCATCAAGCATGGCCCCAGTGGCCACAGCTCACGAGCCCAAAGCCTTCCAGCCCAGCTGACAGCGAGACCGAGAAGACCCTACTTGTCCTTCCTGCAGCAGCTCAGTTCGAGGGAGGCCTCAGCTCAGCCCCCCCCCCCGGAGGGAGGACCCTGCGCAGAGGTCTCCCGCCAAGCCCCGAGGCTCCGCCAGGCTGCTCTGCTTGCGTAGGGCGCCTTCACCTGGGTCTGCCTCCTCCCTCCCCCCCCGGAGGCGCTGCTACCAGGGCTCAGGCCTTTGTGCAGACCAAGCAGGCGCAGCCCCTGAGCGATCACCCCACCCACAGCACACACAGGCCCCCCTCCCACCCCAGGGGGCAGCACCTACCTCGCTGAGCTTGTTGCAACCCAGGTCCCCCAGAAGCAGCGTGTCGGAGGTGTGGGCCACCAAGTAGCGCTCCTTCCCCAGGATTTTCACCTCGTCGATCTCGTAGCCGTAGTGGGACTTCAGCACCACGCGCATCCCCGTGGACAGGTTCTTCACAATGACCTGGGGGGGGGGGGGAAGCAGACAGGGCCCTCAGCCACACAGAGGCTGAGCTTCCTCCCTGCAGCCCCCACCCCCCCGGTGACAACCCCCAGCGACCTGCAGCCGCCACTCCAGGCTCCAGCCAAGCTCTCCTGCAGCCGACCTGGAGCCTCTTCTGGGTCAGGAGGAAGAGAGAGCCGCACCCGGGGGGGGGGGTCTCTCCAAAGAGAGGCTCTGTCTCCCTCTTGTCTTGTCTTTTTTACATTGATAGAAAGAGAAACGTACATTGATAGAAACTTAGAAAGGACTGCATTTTTCGGGTGTGTGTGTGTCATTTTAATGAATGTACCAGTACGTTTTCAAATCCTTGGTTAGAGGAACTCTCGGGGCGAGCAAGCAGAAGGGGGTTGACAGTCTCAGGCGTTTACAAAGGTCTCGCAGGACCTTCAAGCCATGGGGGGGGGGGGTCTGTGGGCTGCAGCGACTGCAAAGAGGCCAGCAGGGGCTTCTCTACTGGCAAAGGAATTCTGCGATGCAGGACACCGTCCTACTCATAAAAAAAACAGTTTGAGCAGCAGCATCTATGCCAGTATAACTTGAGCTGTGCCATTGCTGCCATTCCAATGCCAGTGGAAACGCCAGCGAGGCAGAGATCTAGGCATGTTGTGGGCAGAAGAAAGCGGAGCCGTGCCATACCCTATGGTATACCCTCCTCTCCAGCTGACAGACGTGCCCCTGACCCCTCCAAACACAATGGAGGAGGGACAGACACACACACCCCGGCCCACCTCCTTCGCCACAGAGGATACTCTCTGAACTCTGCAGCCAATCAGAGCACAACAGCCCCAGGACTTCAACCCCTGCCAGGGAGACCAGAACTCAGGGGACAGGTTGGGGAGCCTAGAGCTCTCTGTCTCTTGACGCTCAGAGCACGCCCACGCCCACACACAAGGGGAAAAGGGCGCCTTGCACACAAGGGCAGCACTTGGCACAAACCACAGATGGGAAGAGGCCTTTGCTTCCCTCAGAACTCCCACTGCAGGGCAGGGCAATGCACAGTCAACACACCCCACACAGGGAGGGAGGGAGGGAGGGAGGGAGGGAGGCGAGCAGGGGGAGGAAGCAGCCCACGCCACCAAGCAGGACTGCTGCAGGTCAGGTGCCACGGACCAGGCTGCTTCACGGCCACTTCTCTTCCACCAAACCACGTTTCCTTGCTTTTCATGTATTTTACATGTTTATATAAGCTGCCTTAAGGTGCAATCCCACCTGGGGACTGTACAAACCCCAGTACAACGGCAGCCCCGCTGGCACTACGTTCAGGTCTGCCCACTGACTGACGGACACATCACCAACGCCGGGGCAAGGAAGAATGTCACACAAACATCGCTCAGATTTTGCTCAGGCGCCAGTGCGACCCTGCCAGCAGGGAGCCCAGATTTGGGCACGACTGGCGAGGAACAAGGAGCTGACACTCCCCATGTCCCAACCGCCTCTTCAGACAAGGGACACGCCCTCGACGCCAGTAAAACACTACGCCAACGACAGAGCTGGGGTTGGTAGGAGTAACCCCATAGGAAGAAACAGGGGAAGGGGGAAACAACAGAAAACGCCACCCCCTGCCACCCCACCCCCCTACCACAGAGCCGAGGCCTGATCTCTGCACACCCACCCCAGCACCGAAGCCCCTGCCAGGGAGACTGCCGCTCAGATGACCAGACGCACGGCAGGGGGCTACTACGCCTCTCTGGCCTCCCAAAGGGGCACTTTTGGGGACGGGAGCCAGGGCACCTGGCGCACAGAGGGGGACAGCAACTGGAAGAGGTGCAGAGGAGAGCGACCAAAAGGATGAGTGGGCTGCTGGGGCATCTCCCTTAGGAGGAAAGGCTACAGCGTCTGGGGCTCTTCAGCCTAGAAAAAAGGCGCCAGAGGGGGGACATGGTTGAGGTGTATAAAATTATGCATGAGATGGAGAGAGTGGATAGAGAGAAGTTCTTTTCCCTCTCACACAACACTAGAACTAGGGGACATCCACTCAAATTGAGTGGAGGGAGGATTAAAACAGACCAAAGAAAGAGCGGCTGCCCTTTGGGAAATCCGTTGCGGTTTTTGAATTTCATTAAACCTTTCAAGCTTACTACATGGCATCTAATCCCGTATTTGTGAAACACTGGTATGTACTAACGGGCCATGAAAGCTACAGAAAAAAACAGACCAAAGAAAACATTTCTTTACCCAGCGTGTAATTGGTTTGTGGAACTCCTTGCCACAGGATGTGGTGATGGCACCTGGCCTGGATTCCTTGAAAAGGGGATTGGACAGATTTATGGGGGAAACGTCCATCACTGCTTACAAGCCATGATGGGGATAAGCAACCTCCTGGTTTTAGAAGTGGGTTTTCTCTGTATGCCAGGTGCAAGGGAGTGTCAACGGGAAACAGGTTATCTTGTTGTCTTGTGCTCCCTGAGGCATCTGGTGGGGCCACTGTGTGATACAGGAAGCTGGACTAGATGGGCCTGTGGCCTGATCCAGCGGGGCTCTTTCTTATGTTTTTAGCCCACTGGAACCTTACGTCAACCCCCCCCCCTCCCAACAGGGGAAGAACATAACGTAAGAACAAGAGGAGCCCTGCTGGATCAGGCCAAAGAAATGCCCATCCAGTCCAGCTTCCTGGATTTCATAGTGGCCCCACCAGGTGCCTCAGGGAGCACACAAGACAACCAGAGACCTGTATCCTGTCGCCACTCCCTTGCACCTGGCACAGAGAAAACCAAAGCCAGGAGGTTGCTTATGGCTTGCAACCTGTGATGGACATTTCCTCCATGAATCTGTCCAATCCCCTTTTAAAGGCATCTAGGCCAGGTGCCATCACCACATCCTGTGGCAAGGAATTCCACAGATGAATTACACACTGGGTGAAGAAATCGCTGGGTGAAGAAATATTTCTTTTTGTCCGTTCTAACTCTCCCTCCACTCAGTTTTCATGCATGACCCCTGGTTCTGGTGTTGCGCGAGAGGGAGAAGAACTTCCTTCTATCCACTCTCTCCATCCCATGCATAATTTTATAGGCCTCAATCATGTCCCCCCCCCCCCAGGCACCAGCTTTCTAGACTGAAGAACCCCAAACGCTATAGCCTGAGGTGCTCCAGCCCACAAATAATTTTGGTTGCTTTTCACTGCACCTTTTCCAATTCAACTACCGGTATATCCTTTCTGAGGTTTGGTGACCGAGAGCATAAGTCACCCCACACATGTAAGTAAAGTGGGGGGGGGGGGAGGGAATTCCATCCCAAAACATATGGATGCTGCATCTCCCTCTCATGTCTGACAGTGCCGGATTGTCCAATGTGTCGCCGCTATTAACAGTTTTGCCTAACCACCCCTTTTCTTTTGCCACAGTTGAACGTGTCTCTCTTTCAGTACTCCAACCACTGTTACTTCTGGCCAAAGACCCATCACAACCCCTTCTGCTTTTCAGGACTGCATCATGCTACAGGGCCTTGAACAATTGTGCTCCGCAGAGTTCCACTGCAGCCCCCCCCCAAGGGTGGGAGAGACGCCAGGATCGTGCCCCCTACAGGCCACGTACATCCTGGTGGCACCACCCTCCCTCCAACGCAGAGCGCCTGGCAGCTCATGCCGGAGAACGGGGGGGGGGGCGGATGCTGCTGTCTGTTTCTCCTTGCTCCCCCTCAGATGACGCCATCATCCTGCAGAACCCCCCCCCCCCAGCTCTCAGAGCCTGCAGCAGCATCCTCACTCTGTGTCTTCTTGGGCTCCGGGGGGGGGGGGGTAGGGGACCACACTCCGGAGTGATCATGAGCCCCCTGTTCTCTGCTGCTGGTGTTTGGCAGAGGACAGCATACCAGTTGCTATGTCTGCCGGTGGCAGCAATGCTCCGGGCAGGGCTGGGTGTGTGGATAGCTGGGCAGACTGCAGCAGGAGGCACCCTGTGCACATGCCAGCCCAGGGACTGGCCATGCCGTGGCTCCCTCTGCTGGGGGCATCTGCCGCAGCCTCCCGGCCAAGCGTGCCTGTCTGCGGTGAATCGCTGCCCGGGGGGGGGGGGGGCTCTTGGCCTGCTGTGGCTGGGTGGGCAGGGGGCAGCTTTGTGTAGCAGCCAGTGTGGGTTCCAGACTTTTTTGGCCTTGCCATGGGTATTTCTGTCTAGTCATGCAAACAGCAAGTCCCTTGGCTGGGGGGCGCAAGTCCGTCTCGCCTGGCTCCCAGCAGCCCGTGTCTTTGTGCAGTGGCCTGCCAGCACCCTCCTTTGCCTAAATGCTGTGGAGGCTCCCCGACTCCTCCTAGCCCGAGAGATCCCTATTCCTTCTGCCTGACCTTAGGAAGACCCCTTTTCTTCCTCCTCCTCCACTGCCACAGCCCCCAGGACAAGGCCATTTTGGGGCCTGTTGTTGAAGCCTGGGATTGGAGGGTCTCCGCTCACGTACCTGACTGGGCCCGACGTAGGTCATCTCAAACTTGTTCTTATAAATGCTTCTGCGCAGACAGCAGTCAAACTGCTCCACCCCACCACAGAGGGTGCCCTGTGGGAAAGAAAAGCCTCTGTCAAGCCTTTGGCTCCAGGACCCACCCCTTCCAGTCCACAAGCCCTTTCCCACTTTCAGCCCAGCCTTCCCCCCCCTCCCTGTGCCCCAGACTGCCCTGGGGCTTTCTAGCCTGGCAGGGATGCTACAGGGAGCGGCTACAATCCCGGGTGCCACTCAAAACGCCAGACACACCGCACAAAGCCGTGAGCCGTCCCGCTTCCAGGCCAAGGTGGTGATGGTGTACAGGTACGGAATCTCCTTGGGTTTGGCTTCCTCCCAGGCGCTGCGACGAGGACTCCAGTTCAGCACTCTCAGCCTGGGAGAAGGGAGGAGGCAGCAGGTTGCCAGGCAGGCGTGGAGGGACAGGCTTGCCCGAAGCTGCAGCAGTTGCCCCCCCCTCGCCCCCAGCCTTCCAGCACCACACCTGTCAAAGCTGCCGACGACCACCGACTGGCCCCCAGGGCTGGCTGCTGCTGCAGTGAACTCCCTCTCCAAGGAGTCCCGGCTGTAGTCAAACGTCTGGATCACGTGTCCCTCCTTCCCATAAGCCACGATCTTCTTGTCACAACCAGCAGCCACAATGCTGTTGGAGGCCCATGCCATGGCATAGGGGGGGCAAGGGTGCATCACCAGCTTGCCCTGTCAAGACATCAGGGACAAGAGCAAGAATGAAGCGAGGGGCAGGTAGGGAAGCAGCCGCCAGGGCAGGGGAGCAGCGCTCCCACCCAAGCCTCAAGCCGCTGAGCAGTCACCTCCTTCCAGGCCAAAGCGCTTCAGACTGTGACGCGCTGGCAAGAGAAAGACCTCAGAGCCTCTTCCGCTGGCTGACACAGCAGCTGCCCCAGGCAACGGGGGCAGGGCACAGGGGGAGCCCACAGGGTCGCAGGCCCTGCTGCTGCTGCTGCAGCAGATGTCAAGCAGGGTCGACCGGCCCCCTCGGAGCGCTTGCACAGAGTCCTGTCTCCAGCCACAGTTCTCTTCTCCTCCCGGCACCCTCCCCACCCCCCCGGTCCTGCGCCATCTGAGGGGGTCAGAGGCTTGGTCCCTCCGGTTCAGCACCGGCTAGCCGACCTGGCAGCGGACCTTCAGGTTGCAGACAGTGAAGGCTTGTTCCTAGCCCCGCTGGAGACGCTGCCAAGGCCTGAACTGGGGACGTACTAGGGACCCGTTCCCAACTGGAGGGTCTGCCAGGACCCAGTTCTCCGTACACCCGTCCCGTGGTGGCTTGGAACAGGTTTGCTGCCTTACAAGCACAGGCTCGTCATCCAGCGGAGGAGGCAGGGGGTTCATTTTGCACTGGAGAAACTAGTCTAGCTGTAGCATTTAGACTGGCGCTCTGTTCATAGGGGTCTAGTCTTACGTAGCTGTTGGCGTACCATAACAAGGGGCTTGACCTGGATCAGAGGTTCCCAACCTTACCACCATCACAGGCCTCTGGCTGGCCGCATACCACCAGAAGGAAGTGCCGATGACATCATTGGCACTTATGCCCGAGTCCGCGGCTGCGCCGGAGCTCAGAAAGGCATGGTAAGGCACAAGGGAGGGAGGGCCATTCCCTGCGCTTAGAGTCCGGGCGCTCAAGCTCTGCCAGCTCGGCCAAGTTCGAGCTGCCGCTTTTCGGGATCCAAGATGGCAGCTGCCATCTTGGCCGCCGGTAGCCCACGTACTACAGGTTGGGAATCTCTGATCCAGATGATCTCTAAAGACCCCTCTAACATGATTCTCTACCCCAAACTCAAGAGCAGCACTGGGAAAGAGAACCTGGCGCATCTGCCACAGTGCTTGATAGGCTGCTTGTGTCCTTCAGTGCCTCCTACCTGGGATTCCCCAGAGCCTTCGTCGTCAAAGAAGTAACGCACAATGGTTCCATCTGCGTGCCCGGACAGGATTCCCTTGCCTGAGATGCTGCAGAGGGACACAGGAGGAGATGGTCGGTCCTGAGTGCCAGGTGCTCCCTTCTGTGGGAGGGAGGGAGGGGGGCGGGGAGGGGCCCAGAGAGGGTGAGCCCCAACAGCAGGCCCAAAGAGCCAGACAGCCATGGGACCCCTCTCCTCCAAGCAGTCCAAGCGCAGGTGCTCAGACCAGCAGTACCGTGCTTGGAAAGGTGCTGGTGCTGGACGTTCCCAGCTGTCGAGGGGGGGAGGGGGGCTCTGCCACCCATGCGAGGAGCTCTCTTCTCGTCCCACACTCACTTGGAGGCCAAGGACACCACATAGGAGTCCGTCCCGTAGATGGTGGAGGATTTGTTGGTTTTGGTGTTTGCCAGCCGAACCTTCAGGAGACAAATACCGGATGAGCCCAACAACTGACGATGGGAAAGGGAGCAGGATCAAGACGAGAAGCACCTCTGTCTGTCTGTCTGTCCAGCCACCCTCACAGACCCCAGCCACGAGCCAGGAAGGGCAACAACCAGCGGAGACAGATCACCCAGCATCTGGGTGTGTTCTTTCCTGGCTCCCCCCACGCACCCCGCCGAGTGGGCAGGGGCCACAGCAAAGCTCTGCAATCCAGCCTCCCTCACCTTGCCCTCGACGAGTCCAAAGACAATGGTGTTCTCCTCTGGCCAGAGCAAACAGGTCACAGCACTCTGTTGAAAAAGGGAGTGAGACGAGGAGCCAGAAAAAGAAGGGACCGGCCCCTCCTCCCTGCAGGCTGCTTAACAGGGAGACAGAGGTACGAAGTAGGCCTGGTCATGGAAAGGGGCTGGAGAAGAACTATCTGTAGCCCCACAGCACTGGCATTTCCAGACAGGCGCAGTTGATGATGATTTGCTTAGTGCCGAGACACACAGCTGCACCTCCCTCCCCTCCCCCTGCCACGAAACCTCCAATGTCAAGTGCCCATCCTTAGTACCAGAAAAACATGAAGGACATCCCAGGGAGGAAGTCTAATAGGCGGGCCCCACTTGGGGGAGGCTGGGCCTTACCGTCTGGATGAACTTATTACAGATCACCTTCTTGTCGCCCCTGAACAACAGCAAAGAAAGAGGAGTTGTTGCCCAGGGTCACTGGGGGTCCAGAAACCAGGGCTGCAAGGGTCAGTGAGGGACTCCTGGTGGATGACGACACCAAGACTGGCCTAGCAGCATCAACTTTCCTGGTGACGGGGCGGAGCCAACAGGGAAGGGATGTTTCGGGGGGGGGGGGAGAAGGGAGGCACACCGCTCTCTAGCAGCGAGATCAGGAGTGGAGGCGCAGTGGGAAGCATGGGAGGGCCGAGGGTCCCAGCTGGGGCTGAGCCTGGCACCTACCATTCCTCCCCAATCTTGTAAACGAAGATGATATTGTCCGTTTGCCCGACGGCGATCTTGGTGGAGTCCGGGGAGAAGGCCATGCCTTTCACCGTGTAGCTCTTCCTGCCGTACTGGAGAGAGAAAAGGGAGGGAGGCGAAGGCACGGGGGCAGAGGGAGGGAGGCGCCCCGACCCCTCCCGGCGCCAGAGTTACCTTGGCGTCCGCAGGCTTGGTGGAGAACTTGTCGCGGCGCTCGCCGTGCTCGTCGTACAGCAGCACCACGCGGTCCACGGTGCAGACGGCGAACTTGGCGTTGCTGGGGGCCCAGGCCATGCAGGTGACCTTGGCGGCGCCATCCTGCAGGGGGGGAAGGGGACAATGAGGGGGCGACCGAGCCCTTTGGCCCTCCCCAGGCAGCTGGCAGAGGTGTTCCTACGGTGGGGGCGGTACTGCGCCCCGTCCTAGTCCCCGGTTACAAGCCGGCACGAGGCGGCCCCGCCGTGGGAGCCATTCCGTGCGGAGGGAGTCCTCTACCCGTTGCCTTCTCCGCACGGAATGGCTCCGACGGCGAGTGGGTGGGTGGGTGGGACCGCCTCGTGTCGGCTTCCAAACGGGGCGCAACGTACAGTACCGCCCCCCCCCACCGCAAGAGCGCCTCCGAGGCCACCCCCGCGGGCCCCTCACCTGCGGCGTGAGCAGAGTCCGGACGTGCCGCAGCTGCATTGCCAGCGCCGCCGCGTCCCCACCCGTTCCCTCGGCAACCGTTCGCCGCGCCCGGCCTGCGCCGATGACGTCAGGGGGCGCCGTCGGCGGCTCATGCGCACTCCCGCTGTCCGGAGAGGCGGGGCGGGCGGCGCAGCAAAGCCCCGCCCCGCGCCCTGGCCCCGCCCTCCTGCCCGATGGAAGCGCTGCGAGCGGCCGGGCGCGCCGTTCTCCGGAGTCCCAGCCTGGCCCGCCACCGCCTGGGCGTCTGCCGCCTGCGCCGCCACCGGCAACGTGAGCAGAGAGAGGGCGACGGCTGCCCCGGCGGAAGGCCGGCGCGGAGCTCCCGCAGGGGGTTGCGGCTGCCGGCTGCGCTGGCCCGGGAACGCCGCCGCCCCCCCCCCCCCGCCGCCGTACCACGGCCCGGGCGCTGCGCCAGCCCTGATCGGCCTCTCTCTCCTTGCTGTCCTGCGAACGGAGGGGCGGGCGGGGCGCCCCCCCCCCCGCGTGGACACGGCGTTCAGACGAGCTGCTGCTGGTTTGGGCAGTGGCAGTGCAGCCTCCCACGCGCCGCGTCCCCCCCCTTTGCAGGCTCGCGTCCAGCTTGCGAGAGAGGAAGCCTCGGTGGCTGCCGGCCCAGCCGTGAGGCGAGGTGAAGTGGCTGGTGGATCTGAGGGGGTAGCGGACCCAGGAATGCCTCACCCCGACTGTGCCGCTGATGCAAGGCGCTCGCTGGCCCGAGCGAGAAGTGGGTCACCGCCTTAAGGCTGAGCTACATTGTCCACGGCTGTGCTACGTCTTCGTCCTGACGCAGCCGGAGCGCAGCCGAAAGGGCAACAGTCGAGCCGAGCTCAATTTTCCCTGCGGGGATGTCGGCTGCGCCGGCTGCCGTCGGCAGGCTCCACTTGACGTGCTTGCCCGTGCGTTGGACGCACGCTGGCCGCACAGGTATAGTGTAGCTGGGGCTTTACCGTAGTCCCCGTGCCGTTTCCTGGAGGCGCAGGCAGGGCTTCCAGCCCTCCTTACAGGGTTGGCACTCGCCGCCATCCTCCTAAAACTGGAAGTCTGGCACTGTAGCCTTTTTGGCTGGCTCTGTGGTGCTCTGGCAAAGGTGTGGGGGGGCACTCTGGGCAGGTGCCCCTGAGCTTTGTCACACGGACGTACTAGCAGGTAGCTCCTGGTCCATCCCTGTGCATTTTTGCCGACAAGGATAACTTTACATTCAGCTTTGTGGAATTTCCTTTTGTTAGTTCGAGTGCAGTTTTCCATCTTATTGAGGGCGTCTTGAGTTTAGTCCCTGTCTTCTGAGGTGTTGGCTCTTTCCCAGTTTTGTGCAACCTGTAAATTCGATAAGGACTTTTTCCGCCCCCTCATTTAAGGCACTGATAATAAAACTCTGGAGGGGCTCCCTCCCAGGCCTGCAGCATTTCACTCCCGTTGGAAGAAGACTCGACCATGAGCACTCGGAGTACAGTTTTCGAACCCTGTGTGACCCCCCACCTGCTGCTGCTGTGGTCACCTGGCCCCCGTTTGCTCACCAAAACACCATGGGAACGTTGTCCGATCCTTTGCTGAAATCACGATCACTTACCTCTGTGCCATTTCTACAAAGGTAGTAACCCAGTCCCAAAAAGAGACCGGATCAGTCTGCTGGGATGTGTGCTTGACGAACCCATGCTGGTGTCAGCTGCTTGTGATCAGGGTGCCTACAGACTGGGCCCGTTAGGAGCTCTTCTGGCTTCCTTCGCAGCAGCCTCCCCTGCATCCCCTGTCTGAAGGTGGGAAGAGGCCACCTTGGCGCACATCCTGTCTTGTGGCATCTCCCAGGGTTAGACAGTGGCGAGAGAGAAACTTCAGGCCTCAGCCAGGTGGCACCGTAGACGACCCACACACGGCGGGACCCCTACGTGAGGCTCGTGCGGACCAGTGGCACGGCCAGCCAGTTTGCACGGAATCGGGAGCTGACGAGAGGTCCTGTGGAGGCTGGCGGGGTTGGTGCTGTCAGCCCGACAGGAGGCGGCTTGTTGTCTCCGAATTCCTGGAGTCGCGTCTTCTGTGGTTGAGTTCAGCGAGGCTTCGCTGCAGCAGTGGATCTGGCTGCTGAAGCTGGCAGCGCTTTTCCCTGTTGAAGAAGCCGCGCTCTTGAAGCGAGTGGTGTGGCCCCGGAGGCAGAGGTCTGGGTCTGCAGAGCTGGGCATGCGCCGTCATGGTGCAGCTGTGGTTCTGCCAAAACTGGGAGGGGGGCAGGAAGCAAGTGCCGTGTCGCTGCAAGACAGCTGAGAGCCCCAGCGACGGTGTTTCAGCAGGGCGCTTTTGCGGGTGGCTGGCAGCCTCGATTGCTTGGACCCACTGCTAGCCCCCCCCCATCGCGTCTCTCCCTACCCAGGATGACGCTTCCTGCCTGGCCTGTAGTAGAGGGCAGCGGAGTCCACAGACGCCTCTGCTACAGCGGGACCGTGCTCGCCTCTCCGTGGCGTTGTTTGGTGCAGCTGGCTGACGTGGCCGGCCGCCCCTCTGGGGGTAGCAGTAGGAGCGCGCACGCGGAATGCTTAGTGGAGGATACCGACAGGTGGCTGCTGCCTGTGGCCACCGTGGGTCGGCCCGCCTGCCCGCCTGCCCCCACTGAGCCTCACTCTTGTCTTCCAGAGCTCCCTGAGACCTGGGCCGACATGCGCGAGCCCCTCCTGGAGGGCATGGGGTTCGCCCTCAAGTACCTGGGCATGACGCTGGTAGAGAAGCCCAAAGGCGAGGACATGGCGGCGGCGGCCATCCACCGGATCGTGGCCACGGTAGGAGATGCGTTTCCCCCCCCCCCCCCGGTTGTTTAGAAGACCGTCTGGCTGGGGAGCCGCCCTCCTGGGACGCTGGTGCTGGTGGAGCCCTAATATGGCCTCTTGTCTCACGGGGGGGGGGGCCCTCTTCTAGCCCTTTGGTTCAGAAAAAGGAGGGCTGGGGTGGGCTGCTTCATAGCGGTCTGCACGGTTTGGGGGAAAGAGGGTTTTCTTCTCTTTTCGGAGCTGCCAGCAGTGCGCAGGAGACAATCGAGAGGAAGGCCTTTTTTGCCCCACCCGTCATTTGTCGGGCCCTGGCTGGCCACCGGCTGTGGGGATGATGGACCCTGGTCTCCCGGGCTTTGAGGGGGGGGGGGTTGCCCAGGCTATGAGCCAGAATGGTGCTGAGGGGCTTCAGTGTTGCCCAAAGAGCCCTTGCAGGGAGGGGCAGGGGGCCTCCGGGGAGCCCCCTGCTCCAGTCAGTGGGCCCCATGGGGTGACCCAGCAGGAGGGTCCTGCTTCCCTGTCTGGCTTCTTCCTGCTCTCAGGCTCGGGTGGGACCCAAGAAGTTCCCGAAGGTGATTCTGACCGTCTCGCCCCGAGGCCTCTCTCTGCAGGATGCGGACACCAAGGAGACCCTGGAAAGTATCTCTATTTACAGGTGCGCAGGGAGGGAGGGAGTGGGAGGAATAGTGCTGAGGGAGAAATGGGGTGGGGAGCCGAGCTGAGCTCTGCTTCTCCCTGTACAAAGAGGGGCCACCCAGGGGCCGCCTGGAGGAGAGGTGGGGGCCGGAGGCCAGAGCCCCCCCCCCAAGCATGGTTTCCAGCGCTCTGGAACCTCTGCCGGTCTGCGTGGCGGGGCCTGCTGGCTGCTCTGCCTGCCCCCTGCCCACCCTCTTGGTGGTGCCCACAGAGGGGCTTTCTGGCTCCGCCTCTCGCCACAGGCAGAGTCGGGCCTCCCTGCTCTCCTAGTCCTTCCGGCCCAGTCGGGGGGGGGGGGGCGGGTGTCCCTGGCGTCCTGGGGCATGCCCTTGCATGCAGCCACCTCCTCCCCCCCATTTTTCTTGGTCCTGATGGGGCGGGCATCGTGCCCTGTGGTCCCTCCTGCTGCAGACATGCGCTGCCCCTCCGCCCCCTGGAGGCCTGGCTCAGGCGCTGCGTGTCTTTCCTGCTCTCTTGCAGAATCTCCTATTGTACCACGGACAAGCTGCAGAACAAAGTCTTTGCTTATGTGGTGCAGAACCCCCAGAGTGGTGCCCTCGAGTGCCACGCCTTTCTCTCGCCCAAGAAGAAGATTGTGAGCTCTCACCGGTGCTGCGTCTCCCATCTTCGTCCCCCCCCTCCCCGGGTCCCGGTGCCTTGAGGAGGCGGTGCAGGGAGGGGCTTGCTGGGGAGGGAGGCCTGCCTGCCTGCCATCCCCTCCCCTCCCTCCCAGGCAGGTGTGCTGCAGAGCACCTGCCCGAGGCCTCACCCTCCCTCCTCGGGTCGCCTCTCTCCATCCAGGCCCAGGCGGTGACTCTGACGGTGGCGCAAGCCTTCCAGGTGGCCCTTGATCTCTGGGAGACTGCGCAGGCAGGTAGGAAGGAGCTGGGGGCAGAGGCTGTCTGTGGCCGTCTCGCTCGTGGCAGACTCCTCCCTTCCTCCGTCTGCCCCCTTCCCCAGAGGCCTGTTCTGCCCCTCGCGTTCGGAGCCTGCCCTTCTTTTGCAAGGGGGGTAGGTGTGAGGCCCAGGGGTAGGGCTGAGTTTCCAAAATGCTGGAGTGGGGAAGGGCTTTAGTTACCGAGTTGGGGGGAAGCATTCTTCACGTGCTCAGAACCACTCCTCTTGCTTGTGGGGAGGGGGAGTCCCACGCACTGGCCAACTCTGGGCACGCTTCCCTCCTCTCTCTCTCTCTCTCTCTCTCGCTCTCCCTCCCTTGTTTGGGAGCAGGAACCATCCCCTTGATTCTTCCCAGGCCCCAGGCAGGAGCAGCCCCTGAGCACAGTGTGCCCCGTGGACAGCCCTTGCCAGCCCGCCAGGCTGCCTGTGAGCAGCCCCCCCTGCAAGGTAGGGGCCCTGTTTCCTGCTGCCCGGAGCTTGGAGACCCCAGGCGGGCGCTGCCTCCTTTCTCGGGGCTTCTGTTGCCACCCAGCCCTGCCTGCAGCTGGAGCGAGGCTCGCTCGGGCAGTGGGCAGAAACGGGGGTGGGCCTGGCCTGGCGCCAGCATGGGGCTGAGGCCTGTGGCTTTCTCTGGCACCAGGAGGAAGAGGACCAGGAGGAGGAGGAGGAGGAGGAGGAAGGGGACCTCGGCGCGGCGTTTTCTGGGTAGGAGACGGGCACCGTGCCACAGCTCTGTGAGAGCTGGCCAGGTGGCTTTGTGATGGGCACGGGGGGGGGGGGCACCCAACAGCTGCAGCCCTTGTGGGGCCAGTGGGAAGTGCCCTTTGCTGCTCCTCTGACCTCTCTCTCTCTTCTCTGCTCCCAGCTGTGCGGAGGAGGGGGGCTGCCCCACCACAGGTAACGCGTGCTCTGGCCACCACTGCCCTCCCCCACCCCTTTGGCAGGGTTGCTCTCTGGATCGGGCCCCAACTGGGAGAACTGGCCCAGGAGAGAGGCCCCTCTGACAGTGCTGCTGCTGCTCTTGTGTGTTTCAGGTGCAGGGGGTCGGACTTTGGGGAGCCCCCCAGCCGCCCAGTTCCAGTCCGTGGAGACCTGGGGGCCTGCTGACCCCAGCAGCGGCCTGACTCCAGGGTCGCTCTTCTAAGAAGCCTGCGGGCTCAGCTGCTCAGGGTCCTCGCCAGCACTGCGACGCACCCGGGACTGCTCCGCCCGCCCGCCCACCCACTCTGCCGACTGCAGCACCCCCCTGAAGGACCCCCACGCTGCTCCCTGCCCCTGGACAAGGCCGCCTCTCCTCTGCTGAGGCATCTCGGCTCCGGACGGGCTCTTCCCCAAAGCAGCAGCGGCAGGGTCTGGAAGCCTCGCGGGTGCTTGGTGTAGCAGGGCAAGAGCAGTCTTTGGACAGCGCTGGGGCCGGCATGTGACCTCCCCCACCCAGGCCCCCCTCACGGCCACATCACAGCGTTGTAGCGAAAAAGTCGTTTTTAATGTCCGTTTCCTACAGGAAAATAAACAGTTTCTACGATTGTCCGTGGGCTTCTTTCCTTCCTTGCAGCACCCTCCGGCCAGAGGGGAGTGGCTTCAGCACACGCGGGCGTTGCAGCGGCCCCCAGCTCCTTGCTAGACCAGCACATGCCCCTCCCCTGCACGCTGGGGCCAGGCTGGCTTCTCTTGCGTGTGAACACCCTTAAGCACGGCTTCTGCTGGACGGGGGAGGCGGAAAGCTGGCGGCACTCTTTGGGCTGTGGTTGACTAGCGGCTGCTGCTTCCTCTCCTCCAGGCGCTGGCAGGACCCTGCCACTGCGCCCAAACACTGACGGGGAGGGGCTGGGGAGCACAGCACCACCTAGCGGACTCCTGTGGAAAAGCTAACCGAGAGTCCTGAGTGCCACCAGGAGCAGAGACTAATGGGCTGAGGGCTCCCGAAGGGATGGTTTTGTGTTTGGACATCTTTTCCACAATGAGGACTAGCTACTTGCTTTTGAAGAAGGTGAAAGCCGGTGGGATGCACAGGAATGTGGAGGCCTGGCTGCTTGTGCGCCTGGGCTACAGCATGAGGGTTGCAGCTGCTCCTCCCCACCCCCCAAAGAGTCCTTGAGCTGGATCTGCCGGGGCAGGACTCTCGCTCGGACCCCACCGGTAAGAAGAAGCGGGCTTGTCCTCAGCTGACCTCCCTCCCCCAGCCCCTGTCTGAGCAGAGGTTCCAGGCTGGAAGACTGTGGATGCTGGTGCAGGTGTGCCTCAGGCAGCTGCTGGCTCCCACTGGCAGCACCGGGGGCGTGACAAGCGTGGGCACTGGGCTGGGCTGCTTGCCTTTTGCCAGGGAGTGCGCTGGGCTGGGCTGCTGGCCTCTGCCAGCTGGGAGCCCTCCAGTTCCTGCGCTGGAGCTGCGCTGGAGCCTGAGGCAGAGGGAGCAGGCAGGGACCACCTTGACCCTGGGCTGCACAGTGCGGGGAGGGGGGGCAGGAGTTTGGAGAGGCATCAGGCACCAGCCCTTGCTTGGCACAAGGACGAGACCCAGGTGGGCAGCTTCTGGCAACCTGGGCAGGATGCAGAGGGGATGAAAAGTGTGCCTTGGCTGTGAGCTACTTGTCGTGGGTGACTCTATAGTTAGGAACATAGCGAGGGGGGGGGGTCTGTGACGGATGTGAGGACCGCACGGTGACTTGCCTACCTGGTGCGAAGGTTGCGGACATCACCTCTCGTCTAGATAGGCTGGTAGAGAGTGCTGGGGAGGAGGTAGCGGTTGTGGTGCATGTCGGCACCAACGACGTGGGGAAATGTAGCCGGACTGTCCTGGAAGCAAAATTTAGGCTGCTAGGTAGAAAGCTCAAATCCAGGACCCCAAAGGTAGCGTTCTCGGAAGTGCTACCTGTTCCATGCGCAGGGCCAGCTAGGCAGGCGGAGCTCAGGGGTCTCAATGCGTGGATGAGATGCTGGTGTCAGGAGGAGGGGTTTAGGTTTATTAGGCACTGGGGAACGTTTTGGGACAAGCCGGGCCTGTACAAGAGGGACGGGCTTCACTTGAACCAAAATGGAACCAGACTGCTGGCGCGTAACATTAAGAAGGTGGCAGAGTAGCTTTTAAACTGACTCCTGGGGGAAAGCCGACAGGAGCCGAGGGGCATCCGGTTCGGGACTCCTCATCCCTCGGGAATGAGGGTGCAGAGGATGGGGAACAGTCAAGTAATAGCAGAGTAAAAATTGGGAGTGGTAGCGTGATGGGACATGACAGCCAGTCTAGCAGGACAGAAGGCTGCAGAAATAAAGGTGCAAACATTCAGCCCTTCTTGGGGGACCAGGTATATAAGTGCTTTTATGCAAATGCCCGAAGTCTACGGGCAAAGATGGGAGAACTGGAATGTTTGGTGGCTAGGGAAAACATTGACATAGTAGGTATAACAGAAACCTGGTGGAATGCGGAGAACCAGTGGGATACTGCAATTCCAGGATATAAACTCTATAGGAGGGACAGAGAGGGGCGTGTTGGAGGTGGGGTGGCCATCTATGTCAAAGAGGGGGTAGAATCCACCAGCGTAGAGCTGGAGGGGGGCTCTGACTCCTCCGTAGAATCACTGTGGGTTAGATTACCAGGCTCAAAGAGTGATGTAATAGTAGGGGCATGCTACCGTCCTCCAGATCAAAAACCTGAAGGGGACCTTGAAATGAGGAAGCAAATCAGGGAGGTGTCAGCGAGAGACAGGGTTGTAGTCCTGGGATACTTCAATCATCCTCACATCGACGGGGTCAATTCATACTCTGGTTATG
Organism: Plestiodon gilberti rubricaudatus; assembly: GCA_026170595.1. Classification (NCBI taxonomy): domain Eukaryota; kingdom Metazoa; phylum Chordata; class Lepidosauria; order Squamata; family Scincidae; genus Plestiodon; species Plestiodon gilberti. The sequence goes on along the minus strand of JANXHW010000001.1, from coordinate 246,342 downwards.
AAAGAGAGACTGGATTTCTGGATATGCTAAATGACTGTGCCTTAGAGCAGCTTGTCACGGAGCCGACCAGAGGACAGGTGACTCTGGATTTGATATTGTGTGGCACTCAAGATCTGGTCAGGGAGGTAAATGTTACCGAACCATTGGGGAACAGTGACCATGCTGCGATCTGTTTCGCCATGCATGTCGGGGCGAGAGTGCCGAGCAAATCTGACACAAAAACCCTTGACTTCCGAAGGGCAGACTTCCCCAAAATGAGGAGACTAGTTTAAAAAAAAGCTGAAAGGGAAGGTAAAAAGAGTCCAATCGCTCCAGAGTGCACGGAGGCTGTTTAAAACAACAGTCATAGAAGCACAGCGGGAGTGTATCTCACAAAGGAGGAAGGGCTCGACTAAGTCCAGGAGGGTGCCGGCGTGGCTAACAAGCACAGTTAAAGAGGCTATAAAAGGCAAGGAAGCTTCGTACTGTAAATGGAAGTCTTGCTCTAATGAGGAAAATAAACAGGAGCACAAACTGTGGCAAAAGAAATGTAAAAAGATGATATGGGAGGCCAAGAAAGACTTTGAGGAAGACTTTGAGGCTTAGGCAACAAAGCTTAGGAAACCTGCCCGGGAAACGATTGGTCCTCTGGACGGTGAGAGAAAGAGGTGATAAAAGAGACGGCAGAGAAACTAAACGAGTTCTTTGCATCTGTCTTCACGGCAGAAGACCTCTGGCAAATACCGCTGCCTGAATGGCCGCTCCTGACTAAAGAATTAAGTGAAATAGAGGTTAAAAGAGAAGATGTCTCAGACTTAATTGACAAATTAAAGATCAACAAATCACCAGGCCCAGATGGCATCCACCAAAGAGTTCTGAAGGAACTCAAGAATGAAGTTGTTGACCTCTTGACCAAAACATGCAACTTTCCCCTTAAAACGACCACTGTGCCAGAGGTTTGGAGGATAGCTAATGTCATGCCAATCTTTTAAAAAGGAAGGAGGGGGGACCTGGGAAACTACAGGCCGGTCAGCCTAACATCTGTTCCAGGGAAGATGGTGGAAAATCTCATCAAGGACAAAATCTTAAAACACATAGAAGAACAGGCTTTGCTGAGGGAGAGTCAGCATGGCTTCTGCAAGGGGAAGTCTTGCCTCACAAACCTTTTAGAATATTTCAAAAAGGCCAACAGGATATCCACGGGTTATATATATTATATATCTGGATTTTCAGAAGGCGTTTGACACGGTCCCTCATGAAAGGCTCCTTAGTCAGGGAATAAGGGGGCAGGTCCTCCTATGGATTAGGAACTGGTTGAAGACCAGGAAACAGCGAGTGGGAGTCAATGGGCAATTTTCACAATGGTAAGAGGTGAAAAGCGGTGTGCCCCAAGGATCGGTCATGGGACCGGTGCTTTTCAACTTGTTCACCTGGAGTTGGGGATAAGCAGCGAGGTGGCCAAGTTTGCGGATGACACTAAACTTTTCCGGGTGGTGAAGACCAGCAGGGATTGTAAAGAGCTCCAGAAGGATCTCTCCAAACTGGGAGAATGGGCAGCAAAATGGCAGATGCGCTTCAACGTTGGTAAGTGCAAAGTGATGCACATTGGGGCAAGAAATCAAAACTTCACATATACACGAATCGGTTCTGTGCTGTCTGTGACGGATCAGTTAGCACTCCATGCTAACTGGGCAAGAGGCACTTTTTCAATTGGTGCTCCTCTTATATTTAGCAGGGGGAGAGTCACTGCCCCCCTTTCCACCCCAGCACAGTGTCTTTTCCGGTGGCTGTTTGCTGGTGGGGGTCTGCATCTTTTTTAGATTGTGAGCCCTTTTGGGACAGGGAGCCAGTTAATCATTTGATTTTGTCTGTAAACCGCTTTGTGAACTTTTTGTTGAAAAGCGGTATATAAATACTGTTAATAATAATAATCAGGAGAGAGATCTTGGGGTGCTGGTGGACAGGTCGATGAAAGTGTCGACCCAGTGTGCGGCGGCTGTGAAGAAGGCCAATTCCATGCTCGGGATCATTAGAAAAGGGATTGAGAATAAAATGGCCAATATCATTCTGCCTTTGTATAAATCGATGGTAAGGCCGCATCTGGAGTATTGCGTCCAGTTCTGGTCGCTGCATCTCAAAAAGGATATAGTTGAATTGGAAAAGGTGCAGAAAAGAGCGACCAGAATGATTAGTGGGCTGGAGCACCTCCCTTATGAGGAAAGGCTACAGCGTTTAGTGCTTTTCAGTCTCGAAAAAAGGCGCCTGAGGGGGGACATGATTGAGGCCTATAAAATTATGCATGGGATGGAGAGAGTGGATAGAGGGAAATTCTTCTCCCTCTCTCACAACACCAGAACCAGGGGACATGCACTAAAATTGAGTGGAGGGAGAGTTAGAACGGACAGAAGAAAATATGTCTTTACCCAGCGTGTAATTCATCTGTGGAACTCCTTGCTACGGGATGTGGTGATGGCACCTGGCCTGGATGCCGTTAAAAGGGACTTGGACAGTTTTATTGAGGAAAAGTCCATCACAGCTTACAAGCCATGATGGGGATAAGCAACCTCCTGGTTGTAGGAGTAGGTTTTCTCTTTGCCAGATGCAAGGGAGTGACAACAGTATACTGGTCGCTGGTTGTCTTGCGTGCTGCTCCCTGAGGCATCTGGTGGGGCCACTGTGAGATACAGGAAGCTGGACTAGGTGGGCCTTTGGCCTGATCCAGCTGCAGGGCTCTTCTGATGTTCTTCTGTAGGAGAGAGAGCAGCCTCTTCTCCTCTAGGCCCCCTGGTGATTTCTGTCTAGTCCATGCGCCCCCCAAAGCAGAGTGGTGATCTTTGCCCAGCAGGGAGGCCTGGAGCCCTCCACTTTGCTTCCCTTCTGCTCCCCCCAACCCATATGCCCTGAAGCACCCCAACAAAGTCCCAGTTGCCCCATCACATTATTCTGTCTTCGGACTTCTCCTCCCAATCGGGGCAGCACTGGTCAGGTCCAGCCAGGAGGCTGGCTGAGGTTCTGGGACCAGGAGAAGTGGGGCCCTCGGCTCCTGCCCTCCAGCTGTCCTCGCAAGAGGCTGGCTGCTGCTGCTGCTCTCTCTGTCCTCTTCTCCTGGCTGTTGCTTGTGCCCCGCAGCCAGGCAGCGCCTCCTGTGGCCCTGGAGCAAAGGGGCTGAGGCCGGCTTCTGCATGCACGCTGTCCCAGCTGGCCCCATGCAGGGTCCGGTGTTCGGGCCAGAAGCAGTCAGCATTCGTTTGCATGCGGGTGGGGAGGAGCCCGGCCAGCAACCCAGCACGGTCCCTGCATCCCAGACACAGCGATGGATGGCTACACCTCAATGATATGGACAGATGGCGATTTCTTCTGTACATATGTGAGAGAGAGGGAGAGAGAGAGAGAGAGAGAGAGAGAGAGAGAGAGAGTTACTGGGCCAAGCAGCATGGAGACAGGCTGGGCAATGGAGCCGGCCAGAGTCTGTGCTGCTCTGGCGGTTGGGGGCCATGAGCAGAGCCCAGCAGCTGGTCTTGGCCAGCGGCATCCTGCTTCCTACATTTTGGTCCACCAGAGGGCCCACCACCTCTCAGGTTGCCACAGGTTGGTGCTGGTGCTGCTGCACACCGTTTTCAGCAAGCCTTCTACGGCTACCCTAAGCAGCCCCCTCTCCTGGCTCAGGCCAGCCAGCCACACCAGAGTCAGGCCAGGTGTCGCCAGGTATTCTGTGCCTGTTGGACAGAAGTTCTGGGTGGTTCCTCAGTGCATTGAGCTCCTGGCCCTCAGGGGAGCAAGTCTGTTCTCCTGAGGCCAGGGGGGCTGCCCGCAGGTGACCCCCCCTCCAGGCCGTGATAGAGGCGTCCCTCTCCCAGGCTGACAGCTCCCTCCGCTGCCTGGGGAAGGAGGAGAGCAGCCTGAGGAAAGGGGCAACACACCTTTCGAAGGGACCCCTTCCTTGGGCGACACAACAGCCGTGCCCTTTCAGTCCTCCAGCGTGGCTGGGTGATTTGCTGGTTCAAAACAGAGCGAGATGAGGGTCTGATGGGGGTGCATAGCACGGTGGTGACTTGTTTGCTGGGGGTGACGGTTGAGGACCTTATGTGGAGGACGGGGGTGTTGGGAGGAGGGGTTGCACGGGTTAGGCACGGGGGAACGTTTGGGACAAGCCAAGCCTGTCCAAAGGGAACGGGCTCCACTTGAACCGCCATGGAGGTAGCAGACTGCAGGCACCGAACATCAAGACAGTGGCAGAGCAGCTTACTGACCCCTGGGGGGGGAGGGAGGGGGAGCCGACAAGTGCTGGGCAGCAGCTGGTTCAGGCCAAGCATCCCTACGAGGTGAGGCTGTAAGCGCTATAGGTCATTCCAAAGGAGGAAGGGCACCATTTGGAAACAAGGCGGACAGGGGAGCAGGTTGGCGAGAGTCAAAGGCTGCAGAGGGAAGGGCACTAGCAGAACATCTGGGAAACGCCACAATCCACGTCCAGGGGTTGAACTGCAAATGCCAGAAGCCTCCAGGGAGCCACAGGGGGCCTCAGGGAGACCTGGAGCAGCCATGGGAGGCGGGTTATACCAGGGGACAGACTCTACAGGGGAGGCCGAGCAGGGGCTCTGGAAAAGGCAGCTCCGTAGGTCAAAGAAGGAGTAGAATTGAACGACCAGCATGGCCTGCACTGCCGGACTCGCTCCGAGGACGAGTGGGAGGGGCCAATTTGCACCTCCGTGTAACACCATGCAGTACTTACCGCCCCGCCCCCGCGGCGATGCTACTGGGGTTAATCCATGTTCAGGCCACAGCAACTACCCTAAGAACCTCAGAAGAGCCCGACTGCTGGATCAGGCCAAAGGCCCACCTAGTCCAGCTTCCTGTACCTCACAGCAGCCCCACCAGATGCCTCAGGGAGCACACAAGACAACAAGATAACCTGTGTCCAGTCGCCATTCCCTGGCACCTGGCATTCAGAGACCGCCTACTACTAAAACCAGGAGGTTGCATATACCCACCATGGCTTGTAACCTGTGATGGACATTTCCTCCATAAATCTGTCCAATCCCATTTTAAAGGCATCCAGGCCAGGTGCCATCACCACATCCCGTAGCAAGGAGTTCCACAGATGAATTACACGCTGGGTAAAGGCATATTTTCTTTTACACAGTTTGAATATTTATGGGATTTCCAGCCATTTTTTTATTTTTTTTGAGAGAAGAAATAAAGTTGTATCTTACAATTGACTGAAGACACTTCCTTTCCTGTTTCAATTGCGTTGACAAGATTGGATGAAACAGGAAAGGAAGTGTCTTCAGTCAATTGTAAGATACAACTTTATTTCTTCTCTCAAAAAAAATAAAAAAATGGCTGGAAATCCCATAAATATTCAAACTGTGTATTTAATTACAAGCCATGAAAATCTGCATGCTTTCATATTTTCTTTTGTCCATTCTAATTCTCCCACCACTCAATTTTAGTGAATGTCCCCTAGTTCTAGTGTTGTGCGAGAGGGAAACGAACCTCTCTCTATCCCCAGTCCCATGCACAATTTCATAGGTCTCAATCATGTCCCCCCTCAGGTGCCTTTTTTCTTGACTGACAAGCCACAAATGCTGTAGCCTCTCCTCATAAGGGAGATGCCCCAGCCCTCTCATCATTTTGGTCGCTCTCTTCTGCACCCTTTCCATTTCCAAAATAACTAGATGCTACACTTAGTGGCTGTGCCCTAGAAGAGGAGGGGCTGGAACTGACCAGAGGGAGCACCCCTTCTACAGAACCCTGTGTGGCCACCAGAACCCACCGTCGTTGTTGAATGGACAGGAACGTGTGGCCACAGTGTGACCCACGTCAACATCTGTGGAACTGGAAAGTTGCCAACAGAGACACATTTGCCTCGCAAAGAGGAGACTTCTCAACCATGGCGAAGGGACTGGGGGGGGGGGAGATTCCAAAGGGTTCAATCTCTCTCGATAACATGGAGTTACTGCGACCCCCACGCGAGGGCAGGCACCCCTCTGTCCAAGAGGCCCAGCAGGAGAAGGCCTGGCCACTCTTTCTGTGACCCTCACCCTCTTTCCCAAATGTGGCCTCCCACGTCCACGCCGCTGTCCTCCAGCACCCTCTCCTGCCCTCCCTGCGGCCCTCTCCTCCACCGTCTTCTTTTCCTCCATCCTCTCAGGTGCTCAACCACCGACTACCTTCTTGCCCCCCCTCAAGCCCCCCTCCCCGAGCCCCTTTGATGACCCTGTCCCCTCGCAGCTCCCAGGGACCAGCTCCCCTGCCTGCCTGCTGCCATCGCTCCTCTCTCCACCATGTCATCGATCGGCCTGACCCAGCTGGCTCCTTCCCGGCTGCATTCAAACATGCCCCTGTTCCAAGTCATCATCACCCCTCCCTCCCTCCACCCACCGACTGCCCAGTCTCCACCCTCCCTTGGCCTCCAGACTCCTGGAGCTGGATTTCCACTGCCTCCACCTCCTCCCCTGCTCCGACTCCCTTCTTCTTGACCCCCTCCCATCTGGTTTCCAGCTCCTGTCAAAAATCACCCACGTCCTTCTCGACCTCTCTGCTGCCTGCCTGCCTGCCACACCCTCCATCACCCTTGGCCCCTTGACACCTGCGATCCTGACCTTGGGTGGTTCTCTTCCTATGGGTTCTCTTCCTAGCTATATCTGCTAACTTACCTGCACCTTAAGCAAGGGAGAGGAGAGGATGCTGCTGCTGCTGCTGCTGCCGCCGCCTTAGAATATAAGAACATAAGAAGAGCCTGGCTGCTGGATCAGGCCAAAGGCCCATCTAGTCCAGCTTCCTGTGTCACACAGTGGCCCCACCAGATGCCTCAGGGAGCACAAGACAACAAGATAACCTGTTTCCCGTTGACACTCCCTTGCACCTGGCACAGAGAAAACCCACTTCTAAAAACCAGGAGGTTGCTTATGGCTTGTAACCTGTGATGGTCTTTTCCTCCATGAATCTGTCCAAACCCCTTTTAAAGGCATCTAGGCCAGGTGCCATCACCACATCCTGTGGCAAGGAGTTCCACAGATGAATTACACGCTGGGTAAAGAAATATTTTCTTTTGTCTGTTCTAACTCTCCCTCCACTCAATTTGAGTGCATGTCCCCTGGTTCTGGTGTTGTGCGAGAGGGAGAAGAATTTCCCTCTATCCACTCTCTCCATCCCATGCATAATTTTATAGGTCTCAATCATGTGGCACTTCTGCCCCCTACTGGTGAGGCTGGCTCTCCGGCCCAGGGGCCCAACGAGCTTTGGCCTGCTCCTTCCTTCCTTCCTTCCTTCCTTCCTTCCTTCCTTCCTTCCTTCCTTCCTTCCTTCCTTCCTTCCTTCGGCTCAGCAGCCTTGATGTCTGCCGAGGGCAAGGCGGCGTCATCATGCTCCTCTGCTCTGCAGCCTTTTAGGGGAGGCTTTTAGCCTAGGCCAGTCATGCGCCAAAGGAAAAGAATGTCCCTTTCAGCCAAAGCGTGCAGTACTGGCCTTAACAAAAGGCACACAGCTTGCTCCCCGCTAGGAGAACAGGGGGCTCTTTTAACGCAGCAGAGGAAGGAAGGGGAGGGTGACTGGAGAAGAGCCTGTGATTATTCCTTGTAAATGTTGCAGTGAGGTGGGGGGGGGGGGTTGCCAAAGACCCTGTGGAAAAGGTGGGTTTTGAGGGCGGGTTTGAAACACATGGGAGAAGAGGGAGGGAGGCTTCTCGCAGGCAGGGGGCCATCTGGTTGGGGGGAGTTCCCCAGGCAGAAGGGGCAGCGAGAGGGAGAAGGGACAGGGAGAGCAGGAGCCCTTTGGGCGCTGAGGGTGGTGGAGCCGAGGAGGGAAGGCCACGGGCAGGAGAGAAGCGGGAGGGGAGGAGGGGCCAGGAGGGCCTGGAAGGGGCCAGGAAGGCTGGAAGCCAGTGCAGGGATTGGAAGGGCAGGATGCAACCAGAGCAAGGGCTCCAGAGGAGACAAAGCTAAACAGGCAAAGGCTTTGAGCCTGCTCCAAGGAGGGGAATTGACACCTGAGGACAGCAGGCTGAGAGAGAGAGAGAACCTCCAGAACAAGTCCCCAAGGGGGCCCAACAGAGCAACCTTTCCACGAGCAGCGAGTGCCTCACTGGGAGTAAGTGCCTCACTGGGAAGAAGTGCCAAGACGCGAGTTTAGCAGCTGTACAGCGGCAGGGCGAGGAAGCCAGGCCCCAAACACTGCACTGCACGTCCCGTGAGAGGAGGTAGAGGCCTAGCTATATCAGCTGTCTAGGTAAACCCAAATCAAATACACCAAACTAAGCCAAATTACACAAAATTATGCAGTCAGCCAGCCAGCAGCATGGTGGGGGCTATCCAGTGTTTTGCACAGAGTGTCACATGTATGACTATCTGCCTCTTGGGCACAAGTCATGGGTGTGTGCGTGGTGCAAAGAGCTCCAGGCTCTCAAGGAACGGGTTTCCTCCCTTGAAGCCTTGGTTGCTGACCTGGAGAGGCAGAGACAGATAGAGCGGGACCAGGGTGGGACTTGCAGGGACGTGGAGGCATCATCCCACTCTCAGTTGGGCAGCTCCTCCGCTGCCAGGGAAGGAAGTCTCAGGGCTGGAGGACGTCATTCTGGAGAAGTGGGACACTATCCCTTAGTCGGGACCCCTTCTTTAGATGGTGGGCCCGTATCCAGTTGCACTACGGATACTCCTCTGGGGAATGGGGGAAGGGGCCTTCTTGTAGTGGGTGATTCTATAGTCAGGAACATAGAGAGGGGGGTCTGTGACGGATGTGAGGACCGCATGGTGACTTGCCTGCCTGGTGCGAAGGTTGCAGACATCACATCTCGTCTAGATAGGCTGGTAGAGAGTGGTGGGGAGGAGGCAGCGGTTGTGGTGCATGTTGGCACCAACGACGTGGGGAAATGTAGCCGGGCGGTCCTGGAGGCCAAATTTAGGTTGCTAGGGAGGAAGCTCAAATCCAGGACCCCAAAGGTAGCGTTCTCGGAAGTGCTACCTGTTCCACGCACAGGGCCAGCTAGGCAGGCGGAGCTCAGGGGTCTCAATGCGTGGATGAGACACTGGTGTCAGGAGGAGGGGTTTAGGTTTGTTAGGCACTGGGGAACGTTTTGGGACAAGCCGGGCCTGTACAAGAGGGACGGGCTTCACTTGAACCAATCCGGAACCAGACTGCTGGTGCATAACATTAAGAAGGTGGCTGAGCAGCTTTTAAACTGACCCCTGGGGGAAAGCCGACAGGAGCCAAGGGGCATCCGGTTCGGGACTCCTCATCTCTCCAATGAGGGTGGAGAGGTTCAGGAACAGAAAGGTTACAACAGAGTAGAAATTGGGAGAGGAAGTGGGATGGGATGTGACAGCCAGTCCATCAGGATGAGAGGATGCAGGAAAAAAGAAGCAAATAAAGAACCCTTCTCGGGGAATCTGATATACAAGTGCTTTTATGCGAATGCCCGAAGTCTCCGAGCGAAGATGGGAGAACTGGAATGTTTGGTGGCGAGGGAAAACTTTGACATAGTGGGCATAACGGAAACCTGGTGGAAATTTCCATCACGGGTCACAAGCCATGATGACTATATACAACCTCTGGGTTTCGGAGGTCACCTAACCCTGAATGCCAGGTGCCAGGGAGTGGCAGTGACAGGACTCAGGTCTCTTGTTGCCTTGTGTGCTCCCCCCAGGGGCACCTGGGGGGGGCACTGTGAGAGACAGGAAGCTGGGCTGGGTGGGCCTTGGGCCTGATCCAGCAGGGTTGTTCTTCTGGCTCTTTGGATGTGCTGACATTCAAATGTTAACAGCCATTGAGCCTCTCCAGAAGCCTGCCCCCCCACCTACATCATACCCATTTTCCCAGAAGTGGGGCAAAGTGGCACCCAATCTGCAGTGCACTTGCACCCTGTGCAATTTCACTCCCCTTCATTTGAAAACCACTGAGTTTTGGGCATGTGCTCTACCACAGAACTGCACCTCTTCCCCAGTTCCTTATGGCCAATCCTGCGTCAAGATAGGCCAGTGGAGCACGCACTCCGCTGGCCTACAGAATCGGAAACGTGCCGTAAAGCACGTTTATGGCTCCTCTGGAGTAAGCGGCACTGGTGCGGAGACCGGCACTACTCTGCTGCCGAACCAGACCTGCGCTGGCTGACGAAGGTAAGGTCTGCGCACCGGTCGGCACAGGGGCGTGGAGAGGGTGGGCAGGGGTGGCGAGGGAGGGGGCCATTGGCTGGCCTGGCCTAGGAGGGGGCATGGATATCGGCGCTGTGATGCACCGATATCCAGCACCTTGTCCCAGGCTGGGCCAGCCTAACAAGGTCTCCCCAGACGCAGACCAGTTCCAGAGCTGGCAGACATCTGAGGAGGCCCATTGGGGCCCGTGGCGCTTACACCAGGGGAAGGAGGGCACACATTCCCTTCCCCCAAAGTGAGCCTAGGCTGCGCCGGCGCAGACTGCATTCTGCCTAGGATGCAGCAGCCGGCCCTTTAAGCTGCCCGCCGCATCTTAGGCGGGATCAGGCTGCCCATCAGCCTCCATGCCAGAGGACTGGAAGGTAACCGATGTAACAATGATACTGAAAAAGAGGCCCAGGTGGACTCCAGGAAATTACAGCCCATCAGCTTAATATTTCTTCTTCTGAGTAAACTCATAGAATCCTAGAATGTTAGAACTGGAAGTGACCTCAGAGGACATCTAGTCTAACCCCCTGCTCCATCCAGGCAATAGCTACAGCATCCCTTGTCAGGTGGCCATCCACCCTCTGCTTGCAAACCTCCGATGAGGGGGAGCCCAAAACTGCAGCAGGCAAAGTGTTCCAGTGCCAGGCGGCTCTTGCAGCGAGGACCTTCTTCCTCACGTGTAGCCGAGATCTGCTTCTCTGGTCCTGCCCTTGGGAACTACCGAAAGCAGGCCAAAGCCGTCCTCTCCTTCGGCATGACTTGCAGGTGGCGATCCAGTGTCCCCTTCTTCGTCTTCTCTTCTCCAGGCGAAACCGTTCCTCATAGGTTTCCTTGGTTTCCAGACCCCTCGCTCGCCATCTTCGCTGCCCTCTTCGGAATCCCCCCCAGCTTATCGATGTCCTTCTTAAAATGTGGTGCCCCAAACTGGATGCAGCGTTCCCAGGGAGATCTGAGCAGCTCCGTAGGCAGTGGCAGCATTCCTTCCTTCCTTCCTTCCTTCCTTCCTTCCTTCCTTCCTTCCCTCCCGTGATGTGGCTTCTGCGAGCGAGCACAGCAAGCGAGCGAGCGAGCGAGATCAGCGTTGGCTTTTCTTGCAGCCGCATCACGCTGCAGGCTCATCTTCAGCTTGTGGTCCGCTACAGCACCTCGTTCTTTTTCAGACATGCAGCCGCCAAGGCAGGTTTTCCCCCCCTCCTGTACTGGCACCTCTGATTGAAGTCATCTTGATATGTGGTATTGACCCAACCACTGAGCGCATCCAGAACATTTTGATCCCGGTTCAGTCTTCCAGGGTGTTAGCTCCCCCCCGCCCCCGCTTGATATCATCTGTAAAACAGATAAGCACTCCCTCTGCCCTCTCATCCAGGCCATGCATACAAATAACAGCCCAGGGCCCAAGACAGTGCCTTGTACCCCCTTGTGGTCTGGGGAGCCAGGACCTGTCATCCAGGACTGCAGACCTTGGCCCTCCCTGCCCTGGAGTCCTTGACATGAGCAGCACAGTCCACCCACCCTTTCCAGTGGGACTCCAGGGCCGTTTTCCGCGGCTCTGAGGAACCTCCACCAGGCGAAGCCAATCACCAGGGCACACCAGGCTTCTCAGGCAGGGCCCTGCTCGCTCGCTCGCCTGCATTTCCTGAGAGCCGGACAATACTTCAAGGCAGCTTCCTCTGGTGGGTTGTAGCGAAAAAGCAACTTTGTGTCTCTCTTCCTGTGAAATCTGGGACCTGACAGTTTGGAGTCAGTGTTCGGCCTTGGGAGAGGCAGTGTCTTGGTCTCAGAAGATAAGCAAGGGTGGAATGTAAAACAAAGGGCGTTATCAGCCTGAGACCAAGCTGACTAATCAACATCTTAATTGGCACCTGCTGGGTTGCTTCCACGGGAATTTCCCAGAGAAGTGCAGAGTCATTGCCTGCCGGATGTCCTGCCTTCCCCCCCCCCTCCATTGGACAATCCTGTATGTCCATCTTCAAAGACCCTAAAGAGTATGAGACCCCAAGGGGGTGGGGGCAGTTCTCTTGGTAGCCGTCTCTTTGTACGAGTCATCTGCGCGTGAGCTCCGTGCTGTCATGCACCCCTATGGAAGACATCATGCCTTAACCACAGTATGGTCCTCGCCTACGTGCTTGTGGGGCTTGGGCCTGGTCGGTTCATCCTCAAAGTACTTTCTTGGGTGAGTGAGGGAAAACAGTTCAGTGGTAGAAGTTTAGTGATTTGTTGTTTTTATGACCTAAATGTTTGTGTCTGTCAATATGATATATATACGCAGTAATTCTGCCTTCTATTCTATGCTGGCATAGCTTAAATAAACACCTATATATTTTTACATCTGGTGTGTTTATTGGACTGGACAGATCTTACCCTTGCCGGACGCTTGGCCTGTTATCTGGACGTACCCAAACAGTTGGAGCTGTTTACCCTAAGCATACCTAGCCCACGGTTGGTGCTGTGGAGCTAAGGCCGATTGGGCACACTGTTGGTGCAGTGTTGCCAACTTACCGAGGTTGGTTCTGCTGGACCCGTTGGTGCGGGGACCCCAGAACAACGCTCAGAGAGGCACGCTAGTCCTGGGGTAGCGTGGCCTGCCGTTAAGTTCCCCAGGTGGTGGCAGCGAGACTACCTTCCCTTGTTGGGAACGTGTTTGGGGGTTCCGTTGTTGCGGGACTCAGAAGGTAACCGCCTTCCCTCGTGGTTGGAGCTGCGGGGGTAAGGCGGCCCTTCGCCACAGGTGGACGTTGACTTGCTGGGGGAGAAGCGGGAAGTTCCCTCATCCTGGTCTTTTACAAAAAGGTTAGGAAGTAGGTTTTCTTTGTGCCAGGTACAAGGGAGTGGCGACAGGATACAACTATCTTGTTGGCAGAGAAGACGGGCGTGCGGGGGTGGGGCCTACGCCCTCGCGTGACGTCAACACGCCCCCGCCCGTTTACCGCGCATTTCGGAGCCTACCAGGCTCAAGGGAGAGTGGGCGGGCCGATCCAGCGCTCCGTCACTTCCTCCGATTGCGCCCTCCCGCCTGAAGCGCCTGCTCCACGCGCTCCACCGATGTTCCGCCGCTGCTTGTTGGCTGTGTGCTCCCTGAGGCATCTGGTGGGGCCACTGTGTGATACAGGAAGCTGGACTAGATCCAGGGCCTTTGGCCTGATCCAGCAGGGCTCTTCTTATGTTCTTATGTTCTTATGTTCCTGCCAGGCAGTTCTGAGCGCTTGCTGGGAGTGACGTCCCAGCAAAACTGACTCCTGGGGGAAAGCCGACAGGAGCCGAGGGGCATCCGGTTCGGGACTCCTCATCCCTCGGGAATGAGGGTGCAGAGGATGGGGAACAGTCAAGTAATAACAGAGTAAGAATTGGGAGTGGTAGCGTGATGGGACATGACAGCCAGTCTAGCAAGACAGAAGGCTGCAGGAATAAAGGGGCAAACATGCAGCCCTTCTTGGGGGACCAGGTATATAAGTGCTTTTATGCAAATGCCCGAAGTCTTCGGGCAAAGATGGGAGAACTGGAATGTTTGGTGGCTAGGGAAAACATTGACATAGTAGGTATAACAGAAACCTGGTGGAATGCGGAGAACCAGTGGGATACTGCAATTCCAGGATATAAACTCTATAGGAGGGACAGAGAGGGGCGTGTTGGAGGTGGGGTGGCCATCTATGTCAAAGAGGGGGTAGAATCCACCAGAGTAGAGCTGGAAGGGGGCTCTGACTCCTCCGTAGAATCACTGTGGGTTAGATTACCAGGCTCAAAGAGTGATGTAATAGTAGGGGCATGCTACCGTCCTCCAGATCAAAAACCTGAAGGGGATCTTGAAATAAGGAAGCAAATCAGGGAGGTGTCAACGAGAGACAGGGTTGTAGTCATGGGGGACTTCAATTATCCTCACATCGACTGGGTCAATTCATGCTCAGGTCATGAAAGAGAGACTGGATTTCTGGATATGTTGAATGACTGTGCCTTAGAGCAGCTTGTCACAGAACCGACCAGAGGACAGGTGACTCTGGACTTGATATTGTGTGGCACTCAAGATCTGGTCAGGGAGGTAAATGTTACCGAACCGTTGGGGAACAGTGACCATGCTGCGATCTGTTTCGCCATGCATGTCCGAGGGAGAGTGCCGAGCAAATCTGACACGAAAACCCTTGACTTCCGAAGGGCAGACTTCCCCAAAATGAGAAGACTAGTTAAGAAAAAGCTGAAAGGGAAGGTAAAAAGAGTCCAATCGCTCCAGAGTGCATGGAGGCTGTTTAAAACAACAGTCATAGAGGCCCAGCGGGAGTGTATCCCACAAAGGAGGAAGGGCTCGACCAAGTCCAGGAGGATGCCGGCATGGCTAACAAGCACAGTTAAGGAGGCTATAAAAGGCAAGGAAGCTTCCTTCCGTAAATGGAAGTCTTGCCCTAATGAGGAAAATAAACAGGAGCACAAACTGTGGCAAAAGAAATGTAAAAAGATGATACGGGAGGCCAAGAAAGACTTTGAGGAACGTATGGCAGGCAACATAAAAGGGAATAATAAAAGCTTCTTCAAATATGTTAGAAGCAGGAAACCTGCCAGGGAAACGGTGGGTCCGCTGGATGGTGAGGGAGAGAAAGGGGTGATAAAAGGGGACTTGGAGACTGCAGAGAAATTAAATGAGTTCTTTGCATCTGTCTTCATGGCAGAAGACCTCGGGCAAATACCGCTGCCAGAACAGTCTCCCCTGACTAAAGAATTAAGTCAAATAGAGGTTAAAAGAGAAGATGTCTCAGACTTAATTGACAAAATAAAGATCAATAAATCACCAGGCCCGGATGGCATCCACCCAAGAGTTCTGAAGGAACTCAAGAATGAAGTTGCTGACCTCTTGACCCAAATATGCAACTTGTCCCTTAAAACGGCCACTGTGCCAGAGGATTGGAGGATAGCTAATGTCACGCCAATCTTTAAAAAAGGAAGGAGGGGGGACCCGGGAAACTACAGGCCGGTCAGCCTAACATCTGTTCCAGGGAAGATGGTGGAAAGTCTCATTAAGGATAAAATCTTAAAATACATAGAAGAACAAGCTCTGCTGAGGGAGAGTCAGCATGGCTTCTGCAAGGGGAAGTCTTGCCTCACAAACCTGTTAGAATTTTTTGAAAAGGTCAACAGGCATGTGGATGCGAGCGAACCCGTGGATATTATATATCTGGATTTTCAGAAGGCGTTTGACACGGTCCCTCATGAAAGGCTCCTGCGAAAACTCCACAGTCAGGGAATAAGAGGGCAGGTCCTCTTGTGGATTAGGAACTGGTTGAAGACCAGGAAACAGCGAGTGGGAGTCAATGGGCAATTTTCACAATGGCGAGAGGTGAAAAGCGGTGTACCCCAAGGATCGGTCTTGGGACCGGTGCTTTTCAACTTATTCATAAATGACCTGGAGTTGGGGATAGGCAGTGAGGTGGCCAAGTTTGCAGATGACACTAAACTTTTCCGGGTGGTGAAGACCAGCAGGGATTGTGAAGAGCTCCAGAAGGATCTCTCCAAACTGGGAGAATGGGCAGCAAAATGGCAGATGCGCTTCAATGTAAGTAAGTGCAAAGTGATGCACATTGGGGCAAGAAACCAAAATTTCACATATACGCTAATGGGTTCTGAGTTGTCTGTGACGGATCAAGAGAGAGATCTTGGGGTGCTGGTGGACAGGTCGATGAAAGTGTCGACCCAGTGTGCGGCGGCTGTGAAGAAGGCCAATTCCATGCTCGGGATCATTAAAAAAGGGATTGAGAATAAAACGGCCAATATCATTATGCCTTTGTACAAATCGATGGTAAGGCCACATCTGGAGTATTGTGTCCAGTTCTGGTCACCATGCCTCAAAAAGGATATAGTTGAATTGGAAAAGGTGCAGAAAAGAGCGACCAGAATGATTTGTGGGCTGGAGCACCTCCCTTACGAGGAAAGGCTACAGCGTCTGGGGCTTTTCAGCCTAGAAAAAAGGCGCCTGAGGGGGGACATGATTGAGACTTATAAAATTATGCATGGGATGGAGAGAGTGGATAGAGGGAAATTCTTCTCCCTCTCGCACAACACCAGAACCAGGGGACACGCACTAAAATTGAGTGGAGGGAGAGTTAGAACAGACAAAAGAAAATATTTCTTTACCCAGCGTGTGATTCATCTGTGGAACTCCTTGCCACAGGTTGTGGTGATGGCACCTAGCCTAGATGCCTTTAAAAGGGGTTTGGACAAATTCATGGAGGAAAAGACCATCACAGGTTACAAGCCATAAGCAACCTCCTGTTTTTTGTTTTTGTTTTGGTGGGTTTTCTCTGTGCCAGGTGCAAGGGAGTGGCGACTGGACACAGGTATCTTGTTGTCTCGTGTGCTCCCTGAGGCATCTGGTGGGGCCACTGTGTGACACAGGAAGCTGGACTAGATGGGCTTTTGGCCTGATCCAGCAGGGCTCTTCTTATGTTCTTATGTTCTTATGACGTTTCAAGCAGCTTTGAATCCACGTCACAGCTTCACCCGGTAGCCCCCAAGTCACCATTTTACCAACAAGGATCTCATAGGAGACTTTGTCAACTGCTTCGCTGAAATCTAGGCACTGGTGGAAAGCCACGTAATTAAAGATAACACTATGAAGCATGTAGATGAACGAGCCTTGCTGGAAGAGACTCAGCATGGTTTCTGCAAGCATGGGTCCTGCCTCACACACCTTCTAGAGTCCCCTGAGAAGGTCAACAGGGATTCAGCTGACACTGCACATTTGGATTGTCAAACGGCTTTGGACAAAATCCCTTGCCAAAGAGTCCTGGGTAAACTCAGCTGTTGTCATTGAAATAAGAGGACAAGAACGTGGGATACAAGTATGTTTTTAAATGAAAACATAATCGTATACAACGGATGCCCTTTTGCTGGCTGTACCACCCGGGGGCTGTGGAATGTCTGCATTTTATAAGATGGACCTGAAAGTAGCTGCACCACGTCTGGAGCAAAACACCAGCAGGCAAACAGGCAAACTGGGCTGTGTGTCATCTGCCCGGCGGTGGCTGCGCCTGCTAGGGCGCCAAGCCAGCAGGGGTCTGGCTGACCTGAGCGGCTGCCTGGCTTGGCAGAACCCCCCACAGCGCCTGCTTCTCCAGCCACGCCAGCGTCACAAAAAGGCACTCACGCCGCATGCGGCGGGCTTTTCGGTACCGTGAATGTCTTCTTAGGGTCCTCCAGCAGCATGTCCAAGGTCCAGCAATGGGCTCATCCTGTGTCCGGCTCTGCACAGACAGAATGACCGGACGGTTCGAGCTTCTGACGGGACCGTAGGTGCTGAGTCACTCAGGGGCACCTTTGAGCCACGTGATGGGCAGGAGGTGGGGATGGCTGGATTGTGTCTGGCTGGAGTCCCCTAACAGGTCAGCTCGACATAGCCCAGCCTGAGATCAATGCAGTGACGGACACTGTCCCTTGCTTCTCTCCTGCTCTCGAAACACCCCTGCAAGGTAGTGCATTATTCTTTCCCCTTTCCTCTGGAAGGCTCCAGGCACTGAGACAGATGCTGGCCCAGGGAAGCTCCAGGAGAGCTGTGTTCCTGCCAGCCTCCAGCCCCCCTCAGCCCCCCCCCCGTGGTTGCTTCTTTGCCTCCCCCTCCTCCATCACCCCTCCCACAGGGCTGCTCAGCACCCTGCCCCCTGTCTGCCACCCCACCCCAGCCCCTGCAGGCAGTCCACTCTGCTCCTCTGCCTGGTAGCACTGACCTTGCTGCGCAGGAGCCCCCCGGCAGGCCGCTCTGGAGTGCTGTGTTCCGACGACGGCTTGGTCTTCTCTTTGTTGTTGTTGGAGTCATTGTCCTTGATGATGTCATATTGCTTGCAGAAGAGCGCAATGACCGCTGAGGCAATGGGGAAGGGGTGGGAGGAAGACAGGAAGGAAGGAAGGAAGGAAGGAAGGAAGATGGCAGAGCAGTCCAGCCCCCTCCTGCTCTGTCTCTGTTCCTCCAGCGCCTCTCCCAACACAGTACTCTCAGGAGCCCACCACCACCACCACCACCACCACCCCAGCCCAGCCCAGCCCAGCCCAGCCGCCACAACCTTCTCCCCTGCCTGGAAAGCCAGCGTGCCAGGAGCTCTCCATCTCTCCCCAGTGTAGGAAGGAGACAGAGAGAGAGAGAGAGGCAGGAAGGGGAGCAGAAGCCACCTATCCAAGGAGGCCAGCATGGAACAGTCCTCTGCCCAGTCGCAGCCTCTCCGAGTCCAGCTAAGAGCAACTGCCCCATACCTGAGACTAGTTCACAGGCCAGTGATGGACACAAAGGGGTTCCACCCTGCCTGGGGGCTCCTCCTTCACGAGCCCAGAGCCTCCTCTCACTCCACTAGACACTAGAACGAAGGGTCACTGGAGGCCTTCGGAGACCTTAGACTAGGGGTGGCCAGCCTTCCACCATGAGGGTCTCTACATTCTTAAGAGTTGTGTAGAAGACCGAATCTTGGCAGCTGCACGTGCTGCTGGTGCTGCTAAAGCACCTGCACCTGCTGAAAGGCCCTCCTCGCCTGTACAACCCTTCAAGGGCCAGGTGCATTCCTGCTGAAAGGTTGGCCACCCCTGCCTTAGACTGAGGCTGCTGAGCCAGCTCTGGGGGGCCTGGAGAAGGGAGTTGCTACTGGGGCTGGGAGTTCGCTGCTGGGATTGAGAGAGGTTCTCCTATCTGCCCGGCTGGAGGGCAAGGGCAAGGCAAGGTTAGAATGTGAAAGCAGCTGGGGGTGAACATGATTGCAATGCAGCAAACAGACGCCTTACCCTCAGTGGCCCTTGGCGACCCTGCAAAGCAGCTGCAGGCTGGCTGAGCAGAGAGCCAAGGCTGGCCACCGGTTCTGCGGTGCCTGCTGGGCTTCGAGGCAGAGCAGGCTGATGTCGTTCTAAGCCTAGAGCCGAAACGGAAGCTCAGAGCAGAGGTGGGGGGGGGGCCCTCAGTGCCGCCTTGCAGCCTTGACAAGAGCGGCCTAAAAAGACATGTCGTCACCTGATATGGCTTGCAGAGCCCGACTTGTCTGAATTATATCCCAAGACCACCACCAGTCTCCAGTGATCTTGGCTCCCAAGGAAGCCGGAACTCAGGCAATGCTCGGTTTGCCCCGCCGGAGCTACTCCCCCCTTGGGGCGGAGTGACGTGAGCCCTTGACAGTGTGCTGCTGCTGCTGCTGCTGCTGCTGCTGCTGCTGCTGCTGTATCGAGAGCAGCAAACCTCCTTTCAAGCTCTCCAGACAAAGAAGTTCCTGCATTGCTTCGGTCTCCTCCTTCGCTGGGGGACGGGGGGACGGGGGGACGGACTTTTCAACAAAGAGACTCAAGGAGGGCAGGGAAGAAGCTGCTACTTGAGCCAGGAGGGACGGCGTTTGCTTGGCCTGCTGCGGCCAACCAGCTGGGCTGCGTCCAAGTCCATTGGTTCCCTGGGCTTTGATTACGGGCCCCTCCGTCTGTCTGTCTGTCTGTCTGTCTGTCTGTCTGTCTTCGTATCATGTATCCCAGAGACTGAAGAAGAACATCTCCTGCTTGCTGGCTGCGGTCCGTCCTTCCATTCCTAGCCTAGCCACACCCTCTGCCTTCTCCATGTCTCCAAAGGTCTCTGCTCCTCTGGTAGCAGCATCAGCATTGGGGGGCCTTGGGGTTTGCAGCCCCCAAGAGCAAACCTCAGCCTCTCAGTCTCATCACAGGAGGACATGTTTTCGCTCCTGGAACAGCAGGCGGGCAAAGCCACTCCTCCTGCTTGGAAATGTGGGGAGGGAGGGGGCTGCTTGGTGCAAGGGAAGAAGCACGGCGGCCCTCCCCCCACACCCCCAGGCCAGCCACCCCAGGCAGCCATGGTTCCACTCACCTGCCCACATGAGTAGCACGGCCACGATGATGACCACCTCCCCCGTCTGCAGTTGCCGCTCCTTGTCCAGCCCCTCCATGGTGATGTCTCCTGCAGAGGTGCAAGGGGGCAGAGCTGGGACCAGAGGGCCTGCTGGGCTGCCGTGATGCTGCTGGAGCTCAGCAGGCAGATCAAAGAGGAGCAGCCCCCCTCCCTCCTCCCAGTTCAGACTCACACTCTGAAGTTGGTTGGGAAGGGGCTTCTCTCACCAGCAAGCCCCCCTCCACCCACACAGCAGCGCAGGACCTGCCGGCAGTGAGCAGCTTGCAATGGGGTGGCGACGGGCAGGCAGCCAGAGGGCACATGATGAAACCTTGACGATGTCCCGCCCTCAGCAGCACTGACTGGTGGGAGGCGCGCAATGGTTGGAGGGGGCGGGGAGGCTCCCAGCCTCTTCAGGCTGTGTCGGGGGTGATGGCAGGGAAGAGACCACAGAGACGGCCCCCCAGGACCCTTTGGCTCCCTCCGCTCTGCTGCCTACCTTGGTGGGAGCTGTTGGACGGGAGGCGGTCGCTCTGCTTCAGGGTGCGGAAATGGACCCTCTTGCTGGCCTGACTCTCGCCATAGAGGCCGATGCTCTGCACCTGGATGACATAGTCCGCGTCCTCCGCCAGGTCCCAGAGCACGCACGCACGGTTTGTGGTGTTCACCTCCCGGATAAACCGCTGCATTTGCCCATCCTGCCGCTGCCACAGAGCCAGGGGGAGGCCAGTCAGAGCTACTAGCCAGGCACAGCCTCCGGTTAGGGGAGAGGACTCGCTCTCGCTTCCCTCGAGGAGGAGGAGGCCGGCTTGGGTGAGGAAGGTGTTGGCGAGCAGGCGCCTGGTCTGGGACCTCCAAGCTGGAGAGCGAAGGAACCCACTGAGTGTGGGGCTGCTGCTGTCCCTGGGCTGCGGGGCAGAGCGAGAGTGGGGAGAGCCAGCCCCCAACTGCAGGGCAGGCCTTTGGCCGTGTCAGAGGAGGAGGAACTCCTCTTCAGACCAAGCTTACCTGCTGTGAGATGGCATAGCCAATGACGAGATCGCCCTCCGGCACATCCCAGGAGACAGTGGCTGAGTTGGCCTTCAGCTGGGTCACGGTGACGTTGACCGGGGAGGGGGGCCTGTCTGGAAGCAAGGAAGGAAGAAAGGGAAGGTCATTGCAAACTGAAGAAGAAGACGAAGAGCCCTGCTGCTGGGCCAGGCTCAAGGGGACTGTTCGAGTTCAGCATCCCACTCTCAGCCACCACAGGGGCCCACAAGATGCCTCACTGGGAAATGGAGGCTCCTCTCCTGCAATTGCTCCCCTCTGAGTAGGACCAGAGTTTACTTGAGAGGGCAGACAGAGGCGTCGCTCTGGTAGCGGTGAGGCCATAGGTTTCGCTCCGTCCTAGTCCCGTTTACCAAGCGAGCAGGAGGAGGCCCCGCTCCCTTACTGTCGGAGCCATTCCTGTGCGGAGAAACACTGGCGTCGATGGGGGGAAGCGGGGGGGGGGGCGGGCCACCGGGGGGCGTCGCGCGGATAGGGGTGACGCGCGATTCCCCCCACTTACAGTTTTGAGTTGGAGGTGGGCCCTCCCTCCCTCCCTTGTGTCCGTTTGGCTCCAAAATGAGCCGAAAACGGAGCGGGGAGGGCGCTCTGCTCCTGCGCGTGATGTCACGCGCGGGGTCGGAGCCTCCCCCTTAAGGGCGACGCGCGCCCCCGCTCTGGGGTGACACGCGTCGTCGCGACACGACTGCGGAGAAAGCAGCAGGCAAGAGACCCTGTCTGCTGCTTTCTCCCCATGGGAATGGCTCTGACAGTGAGGGGGCGGGGCCTCCTCCTGCTCGCTTGGTAAACGGGACTAGGATGGAGCGAAACTTATGGCCCCGTCCCTACCGGAGCGACGCCTCTGAGGGCAGAGACCAGAGTCTTTAGAGTAGGAGTCCAAAAACAAACAAAACAGAGGAGGATAAAAGCAGACTTTTCTTAAAAGCAGACTTAAACAGAATTTAAGCTTAAACTTGATTAAACTTAAACAGAATTTAAAACTTCAAGTATTTAAGTATTGCCTGAAACAGTAGGTTAAGTAAACACTAAGTTAGGACTCTAAAGGCTGAAACACACCGAACACATGGTGTGCGTCATGTCCCTGTGTCGATTCTGATTGGCCTAACGCGTTTCTCCGCGTCCCGCCCCACAACACCTAATACGGCCTCTCATTGGCTGAAGTTCATTCTGGTGTGTTAGAAGTTGAACAAATTGAACTTCGGCCAATGAGAGGTGCTGTGGGGCGGGACGCAGAGCGTTGGGCCAATCAGAATCAACACAGGGACGTGACGCACATCGACGTGTTTGGTGTGTTTCAGCCTTTAAGCCAGTTCAGTTTAAATTTAAAGACAATCTTGGGTTAAATAGGTCAGGGGTAAATAGGTCAGCTGTAAATTAAATTAGAGGGTAAATGGGTCAGTTGTAATTTAAGAGGGCGAGAACCAGGAACAGGGAACCTGGTGGCCAAAGTGGGAGAGAGCAGCCCATCCAGCAGGTCTCCATGGTGCGAGCCAGCTCAGCACCTTTGTCCAGGACAAAGTCCTGGGTCAGGCTGCTCTTATTTTTCTGCCAGGACCTCTGATGGTGCTGCAGACTGGAAGAGGGGCAGGAGGGTCCATATGTGACTAGCCCTCCCTCCCCCGGGAAGGCCAGCCATATCTTCCCTGGTCCATTGCCGGACCAATAGTGGTTCCATTCCTTCATCCCAAATCCTCCCTCTCTGATAGACACATCTTCCCGCTCCCCAGCAGAGTTCAATATCATAAGAACATAAGAACCTCAGAAGAGCCCGGCTGCTGGATCAGGCCCAAGGCCCTGAATCTAGTCCAGCTTCCTGTATCTCCCAGTGGCCCCACCACCAGGTGCCTCAGGGAGCACACAAGACAACCAGAGACCTGGATCCTGTGGCCACTCCCTTGCACCTGGCACAGAGAAAACCTACTTCAAAAACCTGTAAAGCCAGGAGGTTGCGGGAGGTTATGGCTTGACGTTCACCCAGGTCTTGAATGTCTGCATCCACCTACCCTTTCCCAGTTGCTTCTAGGGAAGCTGAAAGGGAAAGTAAAAAGAGTCCAATCGCTCCAGAGCGCATGGAGGCTGTTTAAAACAACAGTCATAGAGGCCTAGCTGGAGCTATTAATAGATTATTATTATTATTATTATTATTATTATTATTATTATTATTATTATTATTATTATTATTATTATTATTATTATAGGTGCCATTGTGGGGCAAAAACAACACCGCCGCCGCCGCAGGCTTGTGCACCCCCGTACGTCCAGGGGCAGTCCGCCCCACCCTGCCCCCCCATTCCTACGCCACTGACTGTATCCCGTGTGTGTGTGGGGGGGGGGGTCAGCCTCCGGAGGCCTCCTCAGGGTAAGGGAAAATTTATTCCCTTGCTCCAGGGTAAGCCGATGCCAGGCTGCTCGGTCTATTTGGACCCGCGCCAGCTCCATAGGTGGCACAAGTCCGTATGGACCCATGAAGGCAGATCAAGTCTGGGAAGGGGGGTTGGACTTGATGGACGCCGCTGCCTCCCAACTCACCCCCTTCCCAGTCCTGATCCACCCTGCTCCCCACCCCATTGCCTCCCCATTCTGCCCACCGCCTCCCACCCCCAGCGGGCGTCTGTTGGCTGCTGGTGTGCAGAGCTGGCTGCTCGCCACTTGTGGTGGCGGCCAGGCTACGCGCTCCCATGTGTTGCCTTTTGCGACAGCCAGAAAGCACGTAATGTTTTGATGCAGAAAGCACGTAAAGCACGTAACGCTTCTTCCGCTGGCGTGGGATGATACTATTGGGCTGTAAGATGTACTACTAGGAGAACAAAGAGGCTCTTGATCAAGGCAAGACTCAGAAAAGGCTGTGTGATCAGGGAGTAGCAGAGACCGGGATGTGGCTTGAAGAGAGAAGACGAGTCTGGATACCTCAACAGGTGCAAGGAGGGGAAATGGCCCAAGAGACTTGTAGGTCTTTTAGGAAGGAAGGTCTTCCTAGAAGACATTTAGGAAGGAAGAGCTGTCTCCTTCCAGCCCAAGAGACAGAGGCGCCATCTAGAAGAAGGCCCCCTTCTTCCAGAGGAACTGCCCCAAGGGTATAAAGAGGAGGTGAATCTAAGGGGCAGAGGTGGAAGACCCCCTGCCGTCGTTCTTCTCCCCAGTCTGGACTGGGTGACAACAGTCAATGGACTTTTGGCCAGCTGAGAGGGAGAGAGAGAGAGGGAGAGAGAGGGAGGGAGAGAGAGAGGGGGGGGAGGGAGAGAGAGAGAGAGAGAGGGAGAGAGAGGGAGGGAGGGAGAGAGAGGGAGAGAGAGGGAGAGAGGGAGAGAGAGAGGGAGGGAGAGAGAGAGGGAGAGGGAGAGAGGGAGAGAGAGGGAGAGAGAGAGAGGGAGAGAGGGAGACAGACGCTCATCATGGAAGTGTTCTTTCAGCCTAGGTGAGATCATCTCAGTGCTCTAACGTGTCTGATCAATGTGGTAAGAAAGGGTGCGTGAATGCATGGGAATGGGCGTACGTGTGTGCGTGCGCATGCGCGCACATGCACTACCTCTTGCTGTAAATAAAATGTCTGTTTGCTATCCCTGCTGGGACCAGCCTGTCTCTTACAAGAAAGAGTTCCTATTCTTGTGAGGAGGAGGTCCTTTCAATTAGGACTTGGGGAGTGGTATCCAAAGCCCCTCAGAGCAGCCTCATTTCAGGAAAACTCCAATTTTGCATTTTGCATTTAACAACCCAAGCTAGGGCCATCCCCACATCTTGTGGCAATGAATTCCACAGACTCATTAGGCACTATGGTGAAGTTGTTGGAGATGGGCAGCGTTCGGCTGCAGGACACTGGGGGGCAATGTGTCATCCGGTCACCTGAAAGACCTTTTCACCTGGTCCTCTCTGTGATCCCTGGAAGGGGCATGGCCCCTATTTCCTCCTTCCTCTTCCTAGCCTCGTCCTCCTTCTTCTACTGACTACCAACTTAGTAAGACGTGCTATGGCTGGGCTCTCTAGCCCAGCAGCCATCTTACCGCATACCACATGCCAGCTGAAGGGGCACACCATCCTAAGTTAGAGTAACCTCTGGTCTGAACCAGATGCTGTATATATGAACTGGAACCGTGAGTAAACTTTCTTTTTATAACGTTTACCAGCCTCTGCCTCCGTGTGTCTTTTACTGATAGCAATCTAGCCTGGGTGTTTGGGATAATTCTTTTTTACCATAGGAGAAGGGTCTTCCGCTATTACTCTGCTACTAAACCCCCTACTACCCCCTACTGCTACTAAACCCCCTTCTCCAAGAGAAGTCCCTCCTTTTGTCCACCCTAAATCTCCCGCCCCTTGCTTTCACTGACTGGCCCCTGCTTGTAGCATTGTGAGAGAGGAAGGAAGACGTCTTTCCAGCCGCTCTCACCATAGATACGAGGCATATTTTATCGTCCCCGTCTCCCCTTGATGGCCTTTTTCCAAGCTCAAAAGCCCCGAACGCTGTCGCCTTTCCTCATAAGGGGGGCATCCCAGCCCCCTGATCTGGTTTGGCCCTCTTTGGCACCTTTTCCAGCTGGCACCCAGTATTCCAAATGTGGCTAGATCAGTGGTGGCCAACCTGTGGCATGCCATGTGCCACATTATATGTAGATAATCTTAAGTGTGCCACTTAAACAAATAAACAAATATTTCTAAACTAATGAAAATATTTAAAGCACCATGACAATGCAAGAAGAATGAGGCGCAGTGGGGTACAGAGACCTCCTCTAGTGCCACAGGCTTGGAAAAGTGCGCTGGGGTTGAGAAAGAGAGAGGGACTTCAGTGCTGGACTTGGGCAGAAACGGCAGCGTGTGCCACTTCAAAAGGCTCGGCGTGCCACTAAGTGGCACCCGTGCCATGGGTTGGCCACCTATGGGCTAGATGATTCCTAGATGTGCAGAGGGGCCATAGAACAACATGAGCTCCTCCCTGCTCCTGTCCCTAAAGATCCCTTGTGTGGCATCTGCTTTCTTCACAACTGCCACCTGCGGTCAGGTTTTTCAGGGAGCTCTCCACCACCACCACCACCACCCCAAGGTCTCTCTTCCGGATCATCACCAACAGCTCGGATCCCACCCACTTTTGCCAGTTGGTTGCTCATTCATCCGTCACCCAATCTGGAAAGATCCTTTGGGAGCTCTTCATCCGTTGCTTCTGTTTTACCCCTGAGGATCACTGAAAACTTGACCCCCTCTCTGTTCACCCTCCCTCCAGCTGTCACCCCCGCTGTTCTCCCCAGCAGCTTCACCCCCCCTCCACCTCTCCTTAGTGCCAACGGCAGCCAGCGGGTGTCTGACAGAGCCCCAAAGGACAGTGTGCACGAGGAGGCGGCTCAGGGCTAGAAGGCAAACTGGGGGGTGGGTCAGGCAGGGCAGTGTGGGCCATTCATGAGGCTTCCGGAAGGAAGCAGTGGCTTCGGGCAGCAGGTTGGCAGCGGGCATCTGCCACCAGCCAGCCACTGGCCCCTACTGCTGGGGGGGGGAGAGGGTTGGAAAGGGAGAGGGAGCAGAAGAGAAAGTCTGGAGGAGGAGGGGAGAGCGTGGTTCTCCTCCTTCTCGGAAGGCCCTAAGCCTGGTCAGGTGGCCACAGCAGAGCGCGCGGGGGGGGGGGGGACGGGATGTGGAGAGCTGCTGAAGCCAAAGAGAATAGATAGAAAGCGGAGCAAAGAAGACAAGTGGGCCAGGTCCCAACAAAGGCACAGAGATTGGGCGTTGGCCAAGTAGAACTGGCCCTTTCAGCCCCAGGACTGGACCCATGGCCAGCCTGTGAGGAGGAGGAAGAGGAATGCAACGTCACAGGAAGCACCAGAAAGCCACGGAATGGTGACCACCACCAGGACCCTGAAAGGCAGCACGTACTGACAGTGAGCTGGCTGGCTGCCTGCTCCGCCCCCCCCCCCCACAATCACCCAGGGATGGACTGCGTTTCAAATGGGTCAGGTCGCTCTTGGCGAGGCAGAGCGTGGCACCCTTCCTTCCTGTGGTTTGACCAACAATCATCCAGAATTAGGGTGCTCTGGCTGGCTGAAGCAGGCACATGTCAGCTGAGCACTGCTCTCAGCTGCTGCCTGCCAAGGGTGGCTGTGCTGCCTCCCTCCTGGTTGCACCCTGGCGGCAGTGGTGGTGGCGGCCTTCACACGACTCTCCTTGCATGTGAGCATGCGAGGAGGAGTCCTCGGCTAAGCAGCACTCGCTCTCCTGCCTGGGAAGCTACTGAGCTGCCCTGTCTAACAGCCCCCCCCCCTTTCTGGCCTGGTTGATCAGGCATAGCTTGCTTGAGTCTCTCTCTGTGTGTGTGTGTGTGTGTGTGTGTGTGTGTGTGTGTGTGTGTGTGTGTGTGTGTAGGGTCACACTGGCGCTCCACGTTTGCCCTGACAGAGAGCAGGGGGGAGACTAGTCTCTTGGGGAGACACTTCTTGAACCTCCCTCAGGCTCAAGCCTGCAAGATCATGGAGCCACAGACTGGGTCAAGGGCTTGACCTGGGGAAGAGGTGTAGTAGGGCACTCCCTCCCCCACTCCCCCCCCCTGGCAGGGTGTCAAGTGAAGCCTTTTAGCAAAACTCTGCAAGGAACTGGGCAAAAGCTCAGCGGCACTTAAGAGGGACCTGGCAAGGCCAACTGGTCTCGGCTTTTACTCTAATGAAATTGGCACGGATTTCCCTCCTGGCTGCTGGGAAGAAGAAGGGTGGGGACGGGTTCAATAGGAGCGGGAGGAACAGAGCCGTTTCTCCGGGGAATTTGCTCCCCAGGCGGCAGGCAGGCCTGTGTCGCAGCCGCCGGCCCCCTGCCCGCGGTCGCGGCGCCCTCCCTGCATGGCCCAGCCCCAGAGAGGCCCGGTCAGCACCAAGGCCAGCGACGGGAGAAGCAACGGAGCGGGCAATGCCTGCTTCCGAACCGCGCGAGGGACAGGGCGGGGACACCCAGGGCACCTGGTCTCGGGGCACCGATCCAGTCCAGCTCCGGACGCGTCTCTGCCGCCTCCTTCGCCCGCCGTCATCACTTACTTGCGCGCACCAGGCACAGGTCGCAGCTGACCAGCACCAGGACAGCGGCCGGACTGAGGTACGTGGGGATCGGAGCCATGGCCAGGCGCAGCTGCTCATCGAGCCGGACAAGGAGGAAGAGGCCGCCCGGCGGGCGTTGGGGCGTCAAGCCGAGAGGGAGCGCGCTGGCAGAGCGGGGGCAGCGGCGCCCCAGTGAGCAGGTGTGAACGCCACGCTCCCCTTGGTGGCGGTGGCGGCGGCTCCCGGTGCTGAAGCTCCTCGTCGTCGCTCCATCCAAGCGGGCCCCGAAGCGCAGTCCCCGGAGACGCGAACGCCGGCTCCAGCCGAGCGGCTGCGGAGCTGCCGCGACTGAAATCAAGGCAGCAGCGACTGATCGCGCGGTCGGCGGCGCCGGCGGCGGCAGCGCAGCGGCGGCGTCCCTGCCACGCCACGCCCAGGCAGCCCAGCTCGGGGGCCGCGTCCAGTCCGCAAGCGCCGCCTCCGGCTCCTCCTTCGACGGGCCACCGGCAGGTGCTCAGCCGGAGGCCAGAGCGTTCGCAGGCGGCCTGATCAGGAGAGAAAAAGCAGCAGCAGCTGCAGCAACAGAGGCTCTGGGGCGGAGCCGGAGTAGTGAGGAAGGGTCGCCCTCTCCCCTCCCCCCCCGACCGTCAGTACTGGGATGGCCCGCGGCGCCTCTGGGCCAGGGACGTTCCGTCGGCGAGGGCGCCTGCCTTGCGTGCAGCAGGCAGGAAGGCCCGTTGAAAGGCCCCGGTAGTCTGTCGCTGGGCTGAGCGCACTGGCCGGACTCGAGAGAAGGCAGCCCGAAGAGCGAGCAGCGGCGGGGCCCAGTCGGCCGTAGAGAGGGGGCTGCTGGCTGGCTGGCACTTCTTCTCGCTGCCCGTTGGCGCCGAAGCGCCCACCTCCGCGCTGACCACGTTTGCGCTCCTGTCCGAGATGGATGATGGAGAAAGGCCGCTGGGGACACACGTGTTGCAGACTTGCAGTGGCTTCTGCAGAAGCCCTGTCTGCCGCCTGCCCGCTGCGGGCGGGGGGCGGGGGGTCCTGTTCGCCTCTGTGGTGTCTCTCGCGCTCCCAGGCTGTTTATTAATCGACGTGAAAACGCAGGGAGGGCAGGGGGGAGAACTTATCTGGAGGCAGCATGGCCGTTGGTTGGACTTCCCACACACCTACTACCCTTCTGCACTGGGAAGGCGGGGAAGGCTGGCTCTGAATCTGTATCTGGAGTTGTTGGGCGGACTGGGTGGGTGGCGGCGGGGGACAAGCTGAATTCGCATCCAAACAAGACAGAAGTAACGTAAGTTCTCAACCTGGTCTCTGGAGGATCAGGTTCAACCCAGGGGCGAAGCTACACAGGGAAGCCGGTTTAGGCTGAACGAACGTGGGGAAGAAGATGTCTTCCCTGGGACTTGTGCCGCCTGCCTGCCTGCCTGCTTGCTGCAGCTGGGAGCTCCCCCCCCCCCCCATGGGAGGTTTACAAGCTAGCCTAGGGAGGCTGCCAGGGATGCAGGAGCAGCAGTTGGTTGGACTGGATGGATGGCCGTCCTGCAAGCCCCCTCCCCCCCCTCTCACGTCACATTCCATGATTTGACCTGTTGGTCTGGCTGCTGCTGCATCGGTGGCCAGTTTGTTCTGAGGCGCAATTCAGGCTGCTGCAAGCCCTCCATGGCCTGGTGCCAGCCAGCATTATATCTCAAGGACTTCCTCCTTCCTGGACTCTGACTGTGAATCAATCTGCCCACCGAATTTCAGGGGGCCCGTCTTAAAAAGGGCTTCTTGACTGTAAATGGCCTCCAATCTTTTCCTAGATAGGGGGTATGCATTTGAAAACAAACCCACGACCAAAGACACCCCCCCTCCGCTTCCTTCAGCAGCCTCAGCACTCCATGTTGGGGGCCAGAGCAAAGTGCCGCACCCCACAGCCTTGGGGGTCGCAGCAGCTGTCACAAAGCTGAGCTGCTGCTGCTGCTGCTGCTGCTGTGCCCCATTGCAGCTGTTGATGCAAGTCCCCATTTCGCTACCACCCAGGGAACTGTTACTGGTGCTGCTGAGACGGTCCTCTGAGCAAACGCTGGTGGTGGCCCTGGCTGCACACACACGGCAGTGGAGTTCTGGTCCCTGTGTGTGTGGAAGGATCCAGCCAAACAGGTGTGACGTCCGTCACACGGCCACTTCTCAGTCTGTGCCAGTTTGTGCAGGTGCCTCACGCTTTGAGAAGCAGCAGCACCCTAGCCAGGCAAACAGGGCTTTTATCAAGTAGAGAGCAAGCTTCTGAGTTGCCCAAAACGTTTCTTCAAGCTAGATGTTTATTTACTCTATCTATGTGTACTTAGGGCCAGTGCTATCATGAGGCCAACTAGGGCGCAGACCTCAGAGGGGCGCATGGCTGACCTCTGAGCCAGGCGCAGTTTTATACAGCTCAGTGTTTTTAACCCAAGCAAAAAAAGCAACTGACAATTCATATATATATATATTTGTTGTTCAGTCGTTAAGTTGTGTCCGACCCTTCGTGATCCCATGAACCATATCCCGCCAGGCCTTCCTGTCCTCCACTATCTTCCTGAGTTCGCTCATTTTCATGTTTGTTGCATCGGTGATGCTGTCTAACCATCTCATCCTTTGCCTTCCCCTTCTCCTTTTGCCTTCAATTTTTCCCAGCATCAGAGTCTTCTCCAGAGAGTCCTCTCTTCGCATTAGGTGGCCAAAATATTTGAGTTTCAGCCTCAGTACCTGTCCTCCCAGGGAACAGTCAGGGTTGATTTCATTTAGGATTGACTGATTTGATCTCCTAGCAGTCCAAGGGACCCTCAGGAGTCTTCTCCAGCACCACAGTTCAAAAGCATCTATTCTTCGGCGCTCAGCCTTCCTTATGGAAGGCTTCAGGGGCGTCGCGACGACGCGCGACACCCCTGAGCGGGGGCGCGCGTCACCCTTAAGGGGGAGGCTCCGCCCCCGCGCGTGATGTCACGCGCAGGAGCGGAGCGCCCTCCCCGCTCCGTTTTTGGCTCATTTTAGAGCCAAACGGACCCAGGGGAGGGCGGGCGGGCCCACCTCCACCGCAAAAATGTAAGTGAGGGGCATCGCGCGTCACCCCTATATGCGCGACGCCCCCCGGCGGCCCGCCCCCCCGTTTCCCCCCGTCGACGCTAGTGGAAGGCTTCCTTATGTTCCTTAGATATATATATAAGACATCCTAGATCTGAGCGGGCCAGTCCATAGTATCAATGCCTTGGTCTTGCAGGAACTGCTGACACATTCCAGCCACTTGAGGTCTAGCATTGTCTTGCATTAGGAGGAACCCAGGGCCAACCGCACCACCAGTTAGGTCTCACAAGGGGTCTGAGGATCTCATCTCGGTACCTAATGGCAGTCAGGCTACCTCTGGCGAGCACATGGAGGGCTGTGCGGCCCCCTAAAGAAATGCCACCCCACACCATTACTGACCCACTGCCAAACCGGTCATGCTGGAGGATGTTGCAGGCAGCAGAACGTTCTCCACGGCGTCTCCAGACCCTGTCACGTCTGTCACATGTGCTCATTGTGAACCTGCTTTCATCTGTGAAGAGCACAGGGCGCCAGTGGCAAAGTTGCCAATTTTGGTGTTCTCTGGCAAATGCCAAACGTCCTGCACGGTGTTGGGCTGTAAGCACAACCCCCACCTGTGGACGTCGGGCCCTCATATCACCCTCATGGAGTCTGTTTCTGACCGTTTGAGCAGACACACGCACGTTTGTGACCTGCTGAAGGTCATTTTGCAGGGCTCTGGCAGTGCTCCTCCTGTCCCTCCTTGCACAAAGGCAGAGGTAGCGGTCCTGATGCTGGGTTGTTGCCCTCCACGGCCTCCTCCACATCTCCTGATGTACTGACCTGTCTCCTGGTAGCGCCTCCATGCTCTGGACACTACGCTGACAGACACAGCAAACATTCTTGCCACAGCTCGCATTGATGTGCCATCCTGGATGAGCTGCACTACCTGAGCCACTTGTGTGGGTTGTAGACTCCGTCTCATGCTACTACTAGAGTGGAAGCACCGCCAGCATTCAAAAGTGACCAAACCATCAGCCAGAAAGCATAGGAACTGAGAAGTGGTCTATATATATATATATATAGACAGACAGACAGACAGACAGACAGACAGACAGACAGACAGACAGACAGACACACACACACACACACACACACACACACACACACACACACACACACACACCCCATATTAAAAGCAGGACACAGCACCCAAAGACACTTCCCAGTGCATGTAAAATTGCACATACAGTCTAACAAAAGCAACAGGTATCAAACTATCAGTAAGAGACAGCAGCATAAAACCAGCACTAAATCACAGCCAGAGGCAAGTGAAAACTTAAGCCCCAACAATACCCCACTACCTGTCATTACAATGTAAATGCTATCTGGAAAAGAAATGTTTTCACCCCCCACAATGGAAAACCTCCAGGGAGGGGGCAGATCGTAAATCACATGGGAAGAAGTTCCATAACTGGTGTCACCACAGAGCAGGCCCTACCACCTAGCCTCTGTCAAGTGCGGTACACGTAGGAGGGCCCTCTCAGGCAGCCAGGCGATATGGAGCCTTCAGGTTCCCTGCTCCTGAGCTGCAAAGGGCTTTTAAGGTTGAGACCTGCTGCCCCTTGAATTGGGCATGGACACAAACTGGCAGCCAGTAGAGCCACTGGGGCAGCGGCCTGAGAACGTTGAGCCACCAAGCCCCAAGTGACCACACAGGCTGCGCTACATTCTGCACAAATTGCAGTTTCTGGACAGCCTTCAGGGACAACTCCCTGGACAGCCCATGACAGTAATCAGTGTGAGATGTCACCAAGGACCACCGTGTTCAGATACGAAGCAGCACTCAGGCATGGCTGCAGCTGGTGAAGTTGGGCAAAAAGCCCCCCTAGTGATCCAGGAGCAGCTGAGAATCCAGCAGGACTCCCAAGCTATGTACTGTACTGGCTCCTATTTATTTTATTTATTTATTTAAATAATTTTTACCCTGCCATTCACCTGACAGGGCAATCAAGGCAGCTTACAATTAAAACATACTAAAATATACAAATACAATAACAAATTTAAAAACAAGGTAATTAAAACAATTAAAAACAAACAAACACCACTGGGTCACGTTACAATTACATTGATTAATAAAGCCAGCCTGCTATGTCAGCAATCGAACGCGAACCTAATTAAAAATGTCTTGAGGCCCTGCCGAAAGGTCTCTAAAGAGGGAGCTGTTCTTAATTCCCAGGGGAGGGAATTCCATAATTGGGGTGCCACCACCAAGAAGGCCCTATTTCTCGCCGCCATCCCCCTCACCTCCGCCAATGGCGGCACAGTTAACAGGGCCCCCTCCCTGATGACCTAAGAGGATGGGTCGGATTATAAGAAAGGAGGCGGTCCCTCAAATACCCTGGTCCCGAGCCATAAAGGGCTTTAAAAGTCAAAACTAGCACTTTGAATTGTGCCCAGAAACGAACCGGCAGCCAGTGTAGCTGCTGAAGCAACGGCCCGACTGTGTCGAACCAACAAGCCCCAGAAACCACATGTGTGCACTAGTTGCAGTTTCCGAACAGTCTTCAAAGGCAGCCCCACGGAGAGTGCATTGCAGTAATCTAATCTAGAAGTCACTAGGGCATGGGTCATTGTGGCCATGTCTGCACGATCCAAGTATGGTTGCAGCCGAAGCTGGGCAAAAGCCCCCCTGGCCACAGCCGCCACCTGGGAATCCAGGAGCAGCTGCACATCTAGGAGAACCCCCAAGCTGTGGACTTGCTCCTTCAGAGGGAGCACAACCCCATTCAGAGCAGGGCGATGGTTCAATACCTGAATCGTAGACTTCCGGACCAGAAGAACCTCTGTCTTATCAGGATTTAGTCTCCTACAGAGAGAATGCAGCCCCATTCAGAACAGGCTGAGAGTCCAGCACCTGCACCATGGATTTCCAGACCAAGAGGACTTCTGTTTTATCTGGATTTAATTCCAGCTTGGTGACCCCTGCCCATTTCCCAATTGTTCCACAACCTCAGCCTCTCTAACAGCCTCCCCAGCATTGGATGAAAGGCTGGGTGCACCCAGTATATTGATGGCACCCTATGCCAAATCCCCGGATCACCTCACCCAGCAGTTTCATGTAAATGTTAAAGCGCAGGGGGGATAACCTAGATCCCTGTGGTACCCCACACAACAATGGTCAGGGTGCCAAACAGGCATTACTTAGCACCACCTTCTGGAATCTGTTAGCCAGTAAGAAGCAGAATCACTTCAAAACGTGGCCTTCAAGCCCCAACTTGGCCAACCAACCGAGAAGGACGACATGGTCAATGGTGTTAAAAGCCATCAGTGGCGTAGCTAGCCTTGCTGGGGGACACAACGTGACACCCCTGTTATGGCACAAGTGCCCCCTCGCTTGTGACATCACATGCCCCGCCCCTCCGGTGGGTTTTCCGGTGAAAAAACGCCCCCTCCTTCCCACCACACCGAAAAGTGCCAAAAACGCGTTTTTTCGCCGCCAGCTTGTGCACCTCGCTCCCCCATTCCTACGCCACTGAAAGCCATTGGGCAGACCAGCAGGAGCAGCAGGGACACCCCCCCCTTCAGCCTCCGGTGCAGGTCATCCACCAAGGAGACCAAGGCTGTCTTTGTCCCAAAGCCTGGCCTGAAGCCAGATTGAAAGGGATCCAGAGAATCTGTTTAGCCGTCTAGAACGGAGGCGCCACCACCTGCTCCATCACTTTGCCCAGAAACAACATCCGTGCGGTGCAGCATCTGGATAGGGTTAGGCCCTCAAGCCACCCTTACACCGCATGTGTCGCGTCCCGGAGTAGCCGACGTGTCGATTCTGATTGGCCCAATGGGTTGCTCCGTGTCCCGCCCCCACAACACCCAACGCAGCCTCTCATTGGCCAAAGCTCAATTTATTCAACTTGGAACACACTGGAACGACCTTTGGCCAATGAGAGGCCGCGTTTGGTGTTGTGGGGGAGGGACGCGGAGCAATGCGTTGGGCTAATCTGGAATCGACTCCGGGACGCAACATAGCGAGACACATGCGGTCTGTTCCATCTTTTAGTCATGGAGCCAGCCAGAGGAAAAGTGATCATTGCCTGGTACAAGAAAAATATTTCTTTACCCAGCATGTAATTGGTTTGTGGAACTCCTTGCCACAGGATGTGGTGATGGAACCTGGCCTGGATGCCTTTAAAAGGGGATTGGACAGATTTATGGAAGAAAAGTCCATTACAGCTTACAAGCCATGATGGGGATAAGCAACCTCCTGGTTGGAGGAGTAGGTTTTCTTTGTGCCAGGTGCAAGGGAGTGGCGACAGGATACAAGTATCTTGTTGTCCTGTATGCTCCCTGAGGCATCTAGTGGGGCCACTGTGTGATACAGGAAGCTGGACTAGATCCAGGGCCTTTGGCCTGATCCAGCAGCCAGGCTCTTCTTGTGTTCTTAAGATGCACGTGTGGCTGACGACGAGGCAGTCGGGGAGCTGCCAAGAAAGTCCAAAGCCATTCGACAGGATTCCAGAAGGGGCAAAAGGACGTTGAGAGAGGCAGAGCCCAAAGGGTCTGAACTCTCCAAAAGGCCTGGAGGCCACAGCTCTGCTAGCATGTGGGGAATGTGCCGCCAGGGCCATGAGGGTGGCGACAAGGTCAAGAAGCAGGGGGACCTATGAGAGCCATGACGAAGCTGGCAGTGGAACCCGTGCCCAAAGGAAGGAACAAAAAGGAGCACAAAGAACGAGGGAAGTGGGAAAAGGACAGTAGAAGACGCAGAACAGCAAGACGGACACAGCCAGCCTTTCTTTCAGTGTCCAGAGCCCCCCCCCCCGGCTGCAGCTGGGGGCCGTGCCAGGGCCTTCCCTGTGCATCTGGCACAGGCTGGGCTGGCAGGGGCAGGCGGGTGCATGCGGGGATCACATGTTCCAGGGGCCTTTGTCCCCGGCCGGCCGAGGGCAAACAAACATGCTTCCCTGTCAGTCCCGCCTTGAGGCCCCAGTGCAGACGGCAGGAGGTGGAGTGATAAGGCCCACGTGCTCCCTGCCAAAGTCCTACCACATTGCCACATCATGCGTGGGCTTGTGGTTGGCTGTCGGGCTGTGATGGAAGAGCCAGGGAGAAGGAATCCGTGGCACCAGCCTCCACTGAGCCAGGCCACCAAAAGGAGGACCTCTTGTAGTCACCACCCTCCAGAGCTGTCAGCTGCATGTGCTGCCAGGGACTCGCCCAGATTGATCCACCCCGGAGGCACTGCCAACCCTGTCCACCGCCCGCCTGGCGTCACTCAAACCGCACGGTCCTCTTTGAGCCTCAGCTCCACGTCGAGGCCTCGTGCTCTGCTGCTCCTGTTGTGTCTTCTGGACTTGGGGCTCTTGGATTCGGAGGGGGCCCCAACAGTCTTGTGTCGTCCGAAGGGGAGAGAAGCTTGATCCCTGTGCCTGTCCTGGCCCGAGAGAGGAGCCTTGCTGCACACATGCTGCCTGATCCAAAGCCCTGCTAGCAGCACGGCTGTAGGAGGTCTGTTTCCTCTGGTGTGAATCTGTTCCTCTGGTCTGTTTCCTCTGGTGTGGCCATGAATCACACCAGTGTCCAGCTGGGAGCTGGAGGGGGCAGAGAGTTTGAGGCTCCCCTGAAGATACGCAGGGGATCAATGTAAGGAAGTGTCAAGTGATGCACGAAATTGGGGCAAGAAATCCAAACTTCACATGTACGCTGATGGGCTCTGAGTTGTCTGTGACGGATCAAGAGAGAGATCTTGGGGTGCTGGTGGACAGGTCGATGAAAGTGTCGACCCAGTGTGCAGCGGCTGTGAAGAAGGCCAATTCCATGCTTGGGATCATTAAAAAAGGGATTGAGAATAAAACGGCCAATATTATTATGCTGAAAGACACAATATTTATGGGATTTCCAGCCATGTAATTTCAGCTCTTAGAATGAACAAATAAAGATTAATCTTACGCTTGTCAGTTGAGATTAATCTTTATTTCTTCATTCTAAGAGCTGAAATTACATGGCTGGAAATCCCATAAATATTGTGTCTTTGAGTATAATAACAAGCCATGAAAACTTGCATGTATAATATTATTATGCCGTTGTACAAATTAATGGTTAGGCCACATCTGGAGTATTGTGTCCAGTTCTGGTCACCACACCTCAAAAAGGATATAGTTGAATTGGAAAAGGTGCAGAAAAGAGCGACCAGAATGATTCGTGGGCTGGAGCACCTCCCTTATGAGGAAAGGCT
Organism: Plestiodon gilberti rubricaudatus; assembly: GCA_026170595.1. Taxonomy (NCBI): domain Eukaryota; kingdom Metazoa; phylum Chordata; class Lepidosauria; order Squamata; family Scincidae; genus Plestiodon; species Plestiodon gilberti. Next base: position 209,091 of record JANXHW010000001.1, on the reverse strand, counting down.
ACAGCGTTTCGGGCTTTTCAGTCTAGAACCGTGATGGCGAACCTATGACACGCGTGTCACAAGTGACACGCGAGGTCATTTTGGGTGGCACGCCAGCATTTCCCCCAGGGCCCGACATGCCTTAAATTTTCACAGAAGTTTTACATTTTTCAAGCTTATCTTGAGGGCAGGGATTGCTGCAGACGTTTTAAAAATCGTGCAGGGGGCTTCTGTTGCTATCGCAAAGACTTCTGGGGAGAGAGCGAGCGATACTGAATGCAGTGGGAAGCAGGGAAAGAGAGAACTAACTAACTAACTAACTAACTCATACACGTGGAAGCAGGAGCTGATAGTGAAGGAGGACGAAAGAGGGAGCGTTGGTGAGTTGGAAGGAGGGGGTCGTTAGGGCGGGCACTAGCCCGTAGCGAGAAAAGAAAGGAATCTCTCTTTAAGATTTGGTGTTACGGGGCTGATGCAACGCTGCAGAGTAACTGGATGGATGGGTGGTGCGGGGGTTACATTCGGCAATCTGTGCTTCCAGCTTCCCCACCCCCCACTCAGCGGTTTTCCTCCCCACCCCCAATTCAATCCAGTCTCTTCCCCCACACCACACCTCACACAGCCCTTGCCTCATTTAAGTGTGAAAAATCCCTCAAAACGAGGGTGGAAAAGCACGAGGGGAGCACAGACAAGTCGAGCAAGAGGCTGTGAAACGAACTAACAAAAAGCAGACACACATTACCCCTCCAGAGTTTCTTCTGCAATGCTTCCCTGGCTCCTGCTCCTCCCTCACCGTGGTGCCCAAAATCACTTGCAAGAGTCCGGAGTGTATGTGTGTCAGTGTGTGTGTGTGTGTGTGTGTGTAGGGGGGGGGGAGAGAGAGTAGAGAGATCATTTGGAAAGAAAGGGATGCAAACGTAGCCCTGGGTAGACACTAATTTTCGTTGTACATTTGGTAATCTCTGCTTCCAGCTTTCCCCCCTCTCTCTGTGTAGTACCCACCATCCACAACCCCTTTAAAATGCCATCCATGTTAAATACAATGCAATATTAACTAAAATACCATGTTAAATAAAATGTAATGTGTTCTATATGTTTTCAGTTCAATTCAAAATTACTATTAAAAGTAGCAATAGGAAAGGTACTATTAAAAGTTCAGGGGGGGGGGCGGGGTGACACACCAGCAGAGTCAAGTTAGGCATTTTCAAAAATGTTGACACACCAAGCCCAAAAGGTTCACCATCACTGGTCTAGAAAAAAGGCGCCTGAGGGGAGACATGATTGAGGCTTATAAAATTATGCATGGGATGGAGAGAGTTCTTTTCCCTCTCGCACAACACCAGAACCAGGGGACATGCACTCAAATTGAGTGGAGGGAGAGTTAGAACGGACAAAAGAAAATATTTCTTCACCCAGCATGTAATTCATCTGTGGAACTCCTTGCTACGGGATGTGGTGATGGCACCTGGCCTAGATGCCTTTCAAGGGGGGAGTGGACAGATTAATCAAGGAAACATCCACCAGAAGTCACAAGCCACCATGACTATATGCAACCACTGGGTTTTAGAGGTAGCCAGTCTCCAAATGCCAGGTGCAAGGGAGTGACGACAGGATCCAGGTCTCTTGTTGTCTTGTGTGCTCCCTGAGGCATCTGGTGGGTCCACTGTGAGATACAGGAAGCTGGACTAGATGGGCCTTTGGCCTGATCCAGCAGGGCTCTTCTGATGTTCTTATCACTGCCCACTGGTGTGTGTGTGTGTGTGTGTGTGTGTGTGTGTGTGTGTGTGTGTGTGTGTGTGTGTGTGTGTGAGAGAGAGAGAGAGAGAGAGAGAGAGAGAGAGAGAGAGAGAGAGAGAGCAGCTTGAAATTTAACTGCCCAGATTAATGATTACAACAGAGACCTGATAAGGCTACAGGGCAAAGGAAGCCACCTGGAGCTCAGAGCCTATTCTTGGCCGTGAACCATGAGGGGCACAAAGAAATACCCCCATGTTATTGACACACCAGACTCTGGAAAATGGGAGGTAAGAAGAACAAAAACAGAAGCTGAAGGGAATGGCTCAGGCTTAAAAAAGAAAGGGAAGATGGCAAGGGAGAGGAGACCAGCTGGCCCGTCTGAGTGTCTGGCTGTGCGGCAAAGGCCAGGCTGCTGTGATCCCTGAAGGGGACGTGGTGAAGGGGGTGGTTCGGTAGCAGTAGCACCCGCCAAATCCGTGCCCTCTTCCTGGGCCCAATCCACCTTCACGGGTCAACCACCAACAATATTGCTGGCGCAGGTCCAAATTGACCCATGGTGGCAGCAGGGGCTTACCCTGGAGGAAGGGAACAAATGTTCCTTTCCCCCGAGGAGTCCTCAACATGCTGAAACTCCCCCACGGGATACAGTGGACGCCACGTTTGCGCTGCTACGTCGCCGCATGGGGGGTTATGTAGGGTTGGGCTGCCAGAAGCCTTTGGTGAGTCACTTCATCCAAAGCTTTGTGATGTCCGAGAATTCAGTGTCAACTGGATCACCTCAATCCACTTGCCTGTTGTCGCACTCCACGGACTCTCAAAGCTTCTGGAGGCAGGACTTACCATTGCAAAAACCAGGTAGCAAGGCTCATTCTCCGAGATGCTTCATAATTTTATCTGGGATTATGCTTTCCACCAGTTTACCCAGAGCAGATGTTAAGCCAAGTGGCCTGTAGTTTCCCAGATTCCACCTCCCCCCCCCATCCCTAAGTTATTGGCGCTCCATTGGCTACAGTGTTTGGTCTCGCAGAGCCCCTCCGAGTCCAGCAGTCAGAGACCCTGGCTAGCCACTGTCTGCCAGGCTCGCCTCCTGAGCTGCTTGCCACTGTTCTCTGTCAGAGGGTTGCACGGCTGCCTGGGCCCCTCCTGCTGTTGTGCTGTGTTGTGGCGCCATCTCTGGTCGCTCGGTGATGACTTCTTCACACGTCGTCACCAAACCTCCCACAGCCTGGCAGCTTGGCGGGAACAGCTCTCCTACTACCCAGCCTGCATGGTCCATCCATGCTGCTCATGTTGTCCTGGTTACCATCCAGAGCCAAGAGTCTACCAGAGCTCAAGGAAAGCTTCAACGGCGGCCAGTTCTGTTTGCAGAGGTGGCTGTGGGGTGGCGGGGCGGCGCTTTGGCCTTTTCATTGACGATCTATTGACGATGTATTTCATTGACACACGCAGGCACGCTACAGCTGCAGCTATACACAGCACCCTGCTTGCTTTGACACACTCTCCTTAGCCAGGGCCAGTCAGCTCAGAAGCACCAAACTGCCGGGCTGGGGGGGGGGGTCACAGCTGGCCACATGGAGCAGCAGCGCTCTGAGAGAAGCAACTCCCTTAACCCTGCCAGAATGTTTCTGGGCTCAATTGCAGGCCCTGGGGGGGGGGGGGACCACGAAAGCCTTCTGCCTGAAGGCCTGAAGGGCAGGCTCTCTCCTCCTGGGTGAGCCCTCAAGGTCTGGTGGGGGCTTCCCTTTGTGATGCTCCCCCCACCGCCAGCACACTGGCCACTGGCAGTGCAATCCTGGCCAGCCGACCTATCTTATCGAGTTCCTGGGCTGCCTGACGCAGAAGATACACAGGATTGCGCCGTGAAGGGCCGACTCACCAGCTGGGCTCTCAGATTTTGGATGTATTGTATTTAAATTGCATTAGTTGCAAGGGGAAAAAAACTAGGTTTTTAAATTACTTTTAAAAACAAGAGCACCCCAGTTTAACATCCCAAAATATTGTCTATTTTCAAACATTTTTTTCCAGAAAATATTTTTCGTAATTTTCTTACTGCAGCAATTGAAGTGCAATATAGTAGTAAGCTGTATTAAAGTTAAATACTAACTAGAAACAGAATTAAAAACTTTTTCCCCGGACAGAGGATATATGGGTAAAGATGCCATGTAAAAATATTTGTAAAAGCCAGAAATTATGAATAAAAAACAAATTTAAAAACACATATCTCACAGGTCTCAAAAAGCAATTTAAAAAACGTGCAAACATGGATTTAAAAACAAATTAAGATCACGTAAAAACTGAAGTTTAAAACCGAAGTTTCGTCCTAGTCAAATAACTTTTTCTAGGTACAAACAGCGCGGCTGTGAGGATGACATTGAACAACATGAAAGCACGGAGGTATAAAAAGCTGGAAAGCGCGCGAAATTCAAGTTGTAATTAAGACCGGAACTGAGCAAGATCGGCTAGAGTAATTTACAGGGATGACCGCAAGTAACCTCTGGAGGTAGTCGTCTGCAGCGAGTCTCTTAAAGAACCTTCAGCCGCAACCTTATGTAGAATCGGAAACCAGATCTTGTCAATAAAGGATAAATCCTGCTGCCTGTTAAGAAGCCACTGTGACCTTCTTTTACTTATCTCCACAGCTTCCAGATTTCCTCTTTTTCTATTATTGGTGTCATTTATTAAACTTTTGGCATTATCAAAAGGGATTTTATGTCCTGTAGCCATCACGTGTTCGGCAAGCAATGACTGGTCCGGGTGTTTCAGCTCTTTCATGTTCAGCTATTCTGGTTTTAATTGCACGTTTTACATGTTTCTGATTCTACATAATACCGGTAAATAGCTAAGGAAAACTAAAGCATAAAAGATGTAAAATCTTTTATGCTTTAGTTTTTATTAGCTATTTATTAAACAACGGAATTCCCGGAAATTATGAATGTTTGTAATTCTGTTATATGGACGAGTCATGAAAACCTGAGATTGTTTCTACTAATTAGTAGAAACCAGAGCACCCCAGTATAACGACTCAAAATATTTTTCTATTTCTATTATTACTTTCTTACTTCAGCAGTTGAAGTGCATCCTATATTCAATTGCTGCAGTAAGAAGGAAACAGTATTTAAGATAACAGAAAATATTTTTAAAAACCAGAGCACCCCAGGTTACCATCCCAAAATATTTTCTATTTTACATTTCTAATTTTTTTCTTACAGCAGTAATTGAAGTCCACTTATTGCTAAGGTTTATTTAAAATACACGACACTGAGAAAGCATTCCATTAAGGCACCCCAGAATGCACTGCACAGCACTAGTCTGCGCGTTTTTATCATGTTTAAAGCAGGGAGCCCTCACTGAAAAAGTCTGACGGATGACGCAAAAGTAAGGAAATTGGTTATTTCTTGATATGGAGGGTTTTTCATTTATTTCTTGTTATCAGTAACAATCGTTTTATTGAGCGTTTTGAGTCAAAAGTAGCTTTATTTAGCGTTCTGTTACAACCCCCCCCCCCAATAACCTTTATCTGGTTCGTCAGGAAACAGGATTCGTGCCCCTAGAAACTACTACTGAGTAGTAGGGTGCAGTAGAGTGGCAGCGGGAAGGAAACAGGTGATCTTGTTGGCTGTGTGCTCTGAGGCATCTGGTGTGTGATGCACTGTGTGATACAGGAAGCAGCTGGACTAGATCCAGGGCCTTTGGCCTGATCCAGCAGCTGGGCTCTTCTTCTGTACTCCTCCGAGTAGCCCTCCTCTTATCTGCTTGAACTCAGCAGGAGGAGAGATGGCCACCATCTATTTCTGTCTGCCCACTTGCCCCATACATACCCTCTGCTGACTCTGTCCAGCAGCCTGGACTCAATCCCAAGGAGGACCCCACCCACCCCTCGTACTTACGGGGGTCTGTCTGTGGGGGGCCTGCTGGACATGAGGTTCTTGGGGTCTGTCTCAGCAGACAGAGGGTATGTTCTTTGTGGTGGAGAACAGGGCGCTCTGCCACGTGGGGAGTTCTATGGACAAGCACTGCGGGGGGGGGGTCGTCTCAAGCAGCAGCAGCAGCAGCAGCAGCAGCAGCAGCAGCAGCAGCAGCAGCCAGGGGTGCCTGGCTCTGGGCAGCGGAGGAGGAGTTGCTGTTGGGCTGGCTGGCTCGCTTCACGGGCCATTCCGTCCTGCAGAGGGCCTTCCATCCATGCCCCTGCCTGCTGCTGCAACAGGTCCTCCTCCTCCTCCTCCCCGTGGAGAGGCAGCTTTCCCTCACCAGCTCTCCCGTCCCTTGTCTTCCAGCTGGCAGGGTACGAGGCGGCACTGCCCATCACAGAGAAGTCAAACCCCATCACCCGGGAGCTGGACAAGGCTGACCCTGCACAGATCGTCCAGCTTCTTAAAGACTGCGATGCTGAAATCTTCCAGGAAGAGGATGAAGCCTTGGTCAGCTACAAGGTGACTGTCTGTCTCTTTCTGCGCCGCCTCCTCCTCGCTGCGGAGTCGCCTGCCTGGAGGGCTGGTCAGAGTCGGGCGGCTGTGCCCGGATTCCGGGCGGGAAGAAGCGGCCTCTTCTTTCTTGCGATTCTGCTGCACTGAGTAATGGCCAGAGGGGGGAGCTGCGCATTCAGTGGAGCTGACACCAGTGGTGCCTCTCTTCCGTCCCCCCGGCTGCAGCAGCAGGGTCCATTCTGCTGGGGTGAATGCCAGGCCAGGAAGCACCCCGTCCCCGCCTGCCACTGCCAGCTTGCTTGCCCCACACTGCAGCAGACCTGCAGTGGTGCTGAGGAAGGCGCTGTGGTGCTGTGCCTTGGGACGACACCGCCCCCTGGGGAGGAGTCACACTGCTCCCGCCCTCAGTCCTGCTGTCCAGGGCCGGCTGGCCAGCCAGAGGGCTCTCCTGGGATCCACCATGACTGAGGACTGTCAACAGCTCTGTCCAGAGATTTGTGTTGGGTTTATTTTAATATTTCTTGAACCTTAGGGGGTTCAAATATGCAGAGTTTGCAAACGAAGAATACCTTATTGTTATTTAACCAGTAGAGTTAATCCCAGCACCCAGGCTAGCTAGCTATCATTAGCATTGAAATGAGAGATGGAGTCTGAGGCTTGTATAGTAGAAAAGAAAAATAGTTTTACTTACAGATCAGCATTCATAAGTTACATGCATCTAGTTGTGACTAGAGGTAATCTATACATTGTTGTTGTTCAGTCGTTAAGTCGTGTCCGACCCTTCGTGATCCCATGAACCATATCCCGCCAGGCCTTCCTGTCCTCCACTATCTTCCTGAGTTCACTCATTTTCATGTTCGTTGCATCGGTGATGCTGTCTAACCATCTCATCCTTTGCCTTCCCCTTCTCCTTTTGCCTTCAATCTTTCCCAGCATCAGAGTCTTCTCCAGAGAGTCCTCTCTTCGCATTAGGTGGCCAAAATATTTGAGTTTCAGCCTTAGTATCTGTCCTTCCAGGGAACAGTCAGGGTTGATTTCATTTAGGATTGTCTGATTTGATCTCCTAGCAGCCCAAGGGACTCTCAGGAGTCTTCTCCAGCACCACAGTTCAAAAGCATCTATTCTTTGGCGCTCAGCCTTCCTTATGGTCCAACTCTCGCAACCATACATTGCTACTGGGAACACCATCGCCCTGACTATGTGAACTTTTGTTGGCATGGTGATATCTCTGCTTTTTATTATGCTGTCTAAGTTTGCCATAGCTTTCCTTCCAAGGAGTAAGCGTCTTTTAATTTCATGGCTGCTGTCTCCGGCTGCAGTGATCTTGGAGCCCAGAAAAGTAAAATCTGTTACTGCTTCCATTTCTGCCCCTTCTATTTGCCAGGAATTGATGGGCCCAGATGCCATGATCTTAGTTTTATTAATGTTGAGTTTCAAGCCAACTTTTGCACTCTCCTCTTTCACTCTCATCAAGAGGCTCTTTAGTTCTTCTTCACTTTCTGCCATTAGGGTGGTATCGTCTGCATATCTGAGGTTGTTGATATTTCTCCCGGCAATCTTGATTCCGGCTTGCGATTCATTCAGCCCTGCATTTCTCATAATGTACTCTGCATATAAATTAAATAGGCAGGGTGACAATATACAGCCTTGCCGTACTCCCTTCCCAATTTTGAACCAGTCGGTTGTTCCATGGCCGGTCCGAACTGTTGCTTCTTGACCCGCATACAGGTTTCTCAGGAGACAGGTAAGGTGGTCTGGTACCCCCATCTCTTTAAGAATTTGCCACAGTTTGTTGTGATCCACACAATCAAAGGCTTTTGCGTAGTCAATGAAGCAGAAGTAGGTGGTTTTTTGGAACTCTCGGGCTTTCTCCATGATCCAGCGCATGTTGGCAATTTGATCTCTAGTTCCTCTGCCTCTTCGAAACCCAGCTTGTACGTCTGGTAGTTCTCGGTCCACATACTGCTGAAGCCTAGCTTGTAGGATTTTAGGATCATCATTTAGGATTTTAAGTAGCTCAGCTGGGATATTATCATCTCCGCTAGCTTTGTTGTTAGTGATGCTACCTAAGGCCCACTTGACTTCACTCTCTAGGATGTCCGGCTCTGGGTCAGTGACCACACCAGCGTGGTCATCAGGAACATTAAGATCTTTCTTGTATAGTTCTTCTGTGTATTCTTGCCATCTCTTCTTAATCTCTTCTGCTTCTGTTAGGTCTCTGTCTTTTTTGTCCTTTATCATGCCCATCTTTGCACAAAACGTTCCCTTGATATCTCCAATTTTCTTGAAGAGATCTCTAGTCCTCCCCATTCTGTTGTTTTCCTCGATTTCCTTGCATTGTTCATTTAAGAAGGCCTTCTTATCTCTCCTTGCTATTCTCTGGAAATCTGCATTCAGTTGTTTATATCTTTCCCTTTCACCTTTGCTTTTTGCATTCCTTCTTTCCACAGCTATTTGTAAAGCCTCATCTGACAGCCACTTTGCTTTCTTGCATTTCTTTTTCTTTGGGATGGTTTTAGTTGCTGCCTCCTGTACAATGTTACGAACTTCCGTCCATAGTTCTTCAGGCACTCTGTCTACCAGGTCTAATGCCCTAAATCTATTCTTCACCTCCACTGTATACTCATAAGGGATATGGTTTAGGTCATATCTGACTGGTCTAGTGGTGTTCCCTACATTCTTCAGTTTAAGCCTGAATTTTGCAAGAAGAAGCTCATGATCTGAGCCACAGTCAGCTCCAGGTCTTGTTTTTACTGACTGTATAGAGCTTCTCCATCTTTGGCTGCAAAGCACATAATCTATCTGGTTCCGGTATTGACCATCTGGTGATGTCCATGTGTAGAGTCGCCTCTTGTGTTGTTGGAAAAGAGTGTTTGCTATGACCAGCGTGTTCTCTTGACAGAACTCCGTTAGCCTTTGCCCTGCTTCATTTCGCGCTCCAAGGCCAAACTTGCCTGTTCCGTTTATTTCTTGATTTCCTACTTTAGCATTCCAGTCTCCTATGATGTAAAGGACATCTTTTTTGGGTGCTAGTTCTAGAAGGTGTTGTAGGTCTTCATAGAACCGGTCAACTTCATCTTCTTCGGCATCAGTGGTTGGGGCATACACTTGGATTACTGTAATGTTGAATGGTTTGCCTTGGATTCGAACTGAAATCATTCTGTCGTTTTTGAGGTTGCACCCCAGTACTGCCTTTCCCACTCTTTTATTGACTATGAGGGCTACTCCATTTCTTCTAAGGGATTCATGCCCACAGTAGTAGATATGATGGTCACCTGAATTAAATTCGCCCATGCCCGTCCATTTTAGTTCGCTGATTCCCAAGATGTCAATGTTCAATCTTATCATCTCATTTTTGACCACATCCAGCTTGCCTTGATTCATAGACCTCACATTCCATGTTCCTAAGCAGTATTGCTCCTTGCAGCATTGGATTTTCCTTTCAACCTCAGACACATCCACAGTTGGACGTCCTATTGGCTTTGGCCCAACCGCTTCACTCTTTCTGGGTCTACTTGGAATAGTCCTCCGCTCTTCCTCAGTAGCATATTGGACACCTTCCGACCTGAGGGGCTCATCTTCCGGCGTCATATCTTTTAGCCTTTTGGTACTGTTCATGGGATTTTCTTGGCAAGGTTACTGGAGTGGGTTGCCATTTCCTTCTCCAGTGGATCACTTTTAGTCAGAACTCTCTGCTATTTATTTATTTATTTATAGAATTTTTACCCCGCCTTTCTCCCACCAGGGCAACCAAGGCGGCTTACAACAAAAATATTAAAATACATAAGTACATTTAAAATCAAGAATTAAAATAATTAAAAACAATTAAAACAAACAGCCCCAGTGGGTCATCCACATTTGTTAAAAGCAATTTGTAAAAAAGCCAGCCCACCATGTCAGACATCAAATGCTGATCTAAATAAAAATGTCTTGAGGCCCCGCCGAAAGGTCTCTAAGGAGGGAGCCGTTCTTAATTCCAGGGGGAGGGAATTCCATAATTGGGGCGCCACTGCCGAGAAGGCCCTATTCCGCGCCGCCATCCCCCTCACCTCCGTCAGTGGCGGCACGGTCAACAGGGCCCCCCCTGATGACCTCAGAGTACGGGTCGGATTATAAGGAAGGAGGCGGTCCCTCAAATACCCTGGACCCGAGCCGTAAAGGGCTTTAAAAGTCAAAACTAGCACTTTGAATTGTGCCCGGAAACGAACCGGCAGCCAGTGTAGCCGCTGAAGCAACGGTCCGACTGAGTCGAACCGACAGGCCCCAGCAACCACCCGGGCCGCCGCATTCTGCACTAGTTGCAGTTTCCGAACAGTCTTCAAAGGCAGCCCCACGTAGAGCGCATTGCAGTAATCTAGTCTAGATGTCACTAGAGCATGGGTCACCGTGGCCAGGTCTGCACGATCCAGGTACGGTCGCAGCTGGCGCACCAGCCGAAGCTGGGCAAAAGCCCCCCTGGCCACAGCCGCCACCTGGGAATCCAGGAGCAGCTGCGCATCCAGGAGGACCCCCAAGCTGCGGACCTGCTCCTTCAGAGGGAGTACAACCCCATTCAGAGCAGGACGATGATCCAGTACCTGAGTCGTAGACTTCTGGACCAACAGAACCTCTGTCTTATCACTGTTGCACTGCTACGACCTGTCCGTCTTGGGTGTCCCTGCACGGCATAGCTCATGGCTTCATTGAGTTACGCAAGCCCCTTCGCCACGACAAGGCAATGATCCATGAAGGAATCTATACATTAGTGGTCAGTATGCCCCTACAGCTGGCACACCCATGTGGAGAAGATGGCTTCCAGGCGAGGAGCCTGGAGAAACACGTCCTCCCCCTTGTAGGCAGATGCGAAGAAGAGAGAGACCCATGTGGTCAGAGAGAGGATGTTGGGAAAGGTCAGGGTCACGCCCCTTCCAGGTCAGACAGGAGGAGTCAGGTGAAGGTCCTTGCAGGTGACCCAAAAAACACACACCACCCTCCCAGGTCCTAGCAGCCAAAATACTGCTTATCTTCAACAATTTGTGCCCCCCCCCATATTTATTTATACTCCGCCTTCCCAGTTCAAAGCCCTACTATGCCCACCCCACCCCTGCCTTGTCAGTCCTTCCTTTGGTCTGAGGGTGGGCCCATGCTGAGATGAATGTTGTCCATTTTGTCTCCTTCAGCGGCTCTACAGCGATTCAGTGCTGAAGACCATGATGGACGTCATTGGGAAAGTGCAGGAGGTGCTGAAGGTATGGGAGGTGGTTTCCGGGGAGACGAGGGAGGGGGGACGGCGGTCTCTGCTGCCAGGTTCTTGGGGGTCCCTGTAATGGAGAGGAGCTGCTCGTTTCCTTGCCAGAACTGCCAAATCGCTGACTTTCTAAGCTGGGGAGGGAGTCAACCTCTGTACCCCTGCCTGAGCGGTTCGCCCTCCTACTGTACGACCCTGTTTTCCAGGCCATAGGTTTGGGGGCAGAAAGAGTCCACGTCTGGGTATCAATTCTGCGACAAAGGGGGTGGTGCCCCTTAGTAGTGAGACTTGTGAACTGAGCATGTGAACTAACACACTTGCTTGTGAACTAACACACACACACACACACACACACACACACACACACACACACACACACACACACACACACACACACAGAAGGAAGCTGCTCTTCCTCCCCGGAGAAGCACTTGTGAGCCTCCAGGTAGGAGGAGCACAGCGTTTATCACACCTTGATTAAAATAGGGGGGGGGGAGCCAGGTGTGTTTTAAATGTAGGTTGGGGGGGGGGCTCAGGGCTGCTAGGGAGCTTCCCTTTTGGACTTAAAAACCACACTCACTGATCCTAAACCGGAAGGGACTGGACTGACTATGGTGACTCCGTGGAGGGCGGGCATGTGGCCCATGGCACATGAGCGGAGTTATCCATGTTCCCGAACTGAGCGCTGGCATTCAAAGCCTGGGTGAGCTGACTTGTCCTCCTCTTGTCAGTCCCTAGGCAGGTACTTGTTGAACGTTGAGGGTCAAAGGGGTGTGTGTGTGTGTGTCTGCTCGGCCAATATATTTTGGCAGCTGCAGTTCATTGCACCACGTCAATAAACGACATGTGAGATGGAAAAGTGGAGGGGGGGGAACACCCTGGCCTCAGGAAGGTCAACAGCCCTGGTGTGTGCATGCAAGTGCACATGACTATGCACAGGCACGCATGTACACACAGCCGCCCCACACACCTGCACGGGGAACCCCACCTCACTCAGCAGTTCTTTCTACAAAGTGGCGAGGAAGGTGCGCAGGCAGGGGGTGGGAGGGGAGGGCAGGTGTCCAGCCATTCTCGGGGAGGGCTCTTGCCAGCAGGAGCCGGGCTGGGGACGGACAGGCTCTGCTGACCCGCTGCCTTCGTGGCCCCTCTCCCTTCTCCAGGAACCAGACAACACCCTGATTGTGCTGAGTGGTGGTGGAGCCTCTGGTCGACTTGCTTTCCTCATGGCTGTGAGTCACTCCTACCACCTTGCGCACCTGTTGGTCACTGTTGCACTGGTGAAAGGCTAAATTATGCCAGCGAGCCAGGTGGTTGAGGGCCTTCAGAAAACTTGCAGGGTGGGGGGGGTCATTAACGTGGGGATCCTTTGGCACCTGTTGTGGGGACCTGTTGGTGAGTTGGCAGCTGGCACTGGTTGAGGGTTGGGCAGGCATGGCACCCTGCTTGGAGAGCTGCCAACATTTGTGGCACTCACCCACCTTGCTGCTCAGTGCCTGCTCAGCTGAGGGTAGTCCAACACTCTCACTGCCTCCCTCTGCCTGTCTTTCCAGGTGTCCTTTAACAAGCTTCTGAAGGGCCTGGGGCAGGAGCCACAATACACATACATCATTGCAGGGGGAGACAGGTAAGGGCCTGTCATGAGAAGAGCCAGGACACTTGGACGCTCTGGGGTGTGGAAGGCTGTGGTACTCTTCGGGGGTTTGTCACTGCAGCTGGGAGCTGCTGAGATCCTGTTTTGTGGCTTGATCTGTGTGGTTCCAAGTCTAGGGATGCTAAATGCAGCTCAGTTTCTTCTCACAGGTCTCTTGTAGCATCTCAGGAGGGGCCTGAAGACAGTGCACTCCTGGGCATTGAGGATCTGAACATGGTGAGCCATCCACTCTGTCTGTGTGTGTGTGTGTGCGTGCGTGCGTGCGTGCGTGTGTGTGTGTGTGTGTGTGTGTGTGTGTGAGAGAGAGAGAGAGAGAGAGAGAGAGCTAGCTGGGAAGTTTTATCACTTGCTGGAACGGAAGCTTTCATGGCCAGCTACTATACTACAAGAAATAGGTTGTCTGGGTGAAATAGCCATGTGAAAAAGGTATATAAACACAGAACCTCCAAAAAACACGTAAAATTTTTTTCAAAGAAGCCACCAATAAGAAGCGGGTACTGAGAGAATTAAAAATAGAAATCAGAAGAGTCCAGTATTTACAGAAAGACCAGTGTTTCAACCTCTAAGCTGAGGTCTTTTTCAAGGTAAAATACAGCAAAGCTGCAAGGATAACACATCCTAATTTTACCTTGAAAAAGACCTCGGCTTACAGGTTGAAACGTTGGTCTTTCTGTAAATACTGGACTCTTCTGATTTCCGTTTTTAATTCTCTCAGTACCAGCTTTTTATTGGTGGCTTCTTTGAAAACTTTTTTACATGTTTTTTGGAGGTTCTGTGTTTATATACCTTTTTTACATGGCTATTTCACCCAGACAACCTATTTCTTGTAGTATTTTATCACTTGGTTGGAATAATGTCATTGGGTTACCTGACCTAAGAACATCAGAAGAGCCCAACTGCTGGATCAGGCCAAAGGCCCACCTAGTCCAGCTTCCTGTATCTCACAGTGGCCCCACCAGACGCCTCAGGGAGCACACAGCCAACAAGAGACCTGTGTCCAGTCGCCACTCCCTTGTATCTGGCATTAGGAGCAGTGGCGTCGCTCTAGGTGGGGTGGAACGCTACGTTCCTCTGCGCTCTGACCCTCCGTCACACACCAGCACGAGGTGGCCCCGCCCCCTTGCCTTCGGAGTAATTCAGGGCGGCGAAGGCGACGCGCAGGAGGAACTTAGCGTTCCGCCCCACCTAGAGTATATAATATTTAGTATTTATATACCGCCTTTCTGGTCATTGGATTTCTCCTCCGACTTTATTCAAGGCAGTGTACATGGGCAGGCTGTTCTAAACCCCAAAGGGTTTTTGCAATATAATAACGTTCTAATCTTTCATAGAACCCTTCATTCGATACGTTACTTTCACAGTCCAGCTCTCTCTCTCTCTCTGGCGTTCGCCTCAGCACGCTTCAGCTTCAGCCGCTCCACTCCCCCACAGGGCTCTGCAGCTTATCAGCTCAGCGTGCCAGCAGCTCTCCGACAGACTTCCGGCTGTCTTGAACTGCTGTCCTGCAGATCTTCAGGCATTTGTGAGACGAACGCTCTAACCAAACCGTGCCATTTTCAAGCCTCTGCAAGGCTTCTGGAAGCTTAACGACCCACTTCTGGGTTGCTCAAAGGCTCTTCCCCCCTCCCAGCCTTGCCCCAGGATGCATTCTAGGACAAGGCGGGGGGGGGGAAGAGTTTTTACGTGACCCGGAAGTGGTTCATTAAGCTTCCAGAACCCCTTCCAGAAGCTTCCAGCATCTGCCTTCGGCATAGGATAAGAGAGCCCTGTTAACCGTGCCGCCATTGACGGAAGTGAGGGGGATGGCGGCACGGAATAGGGCCTTCTCGACTGTGGCGCCCCAATTATGGAACTCCCTCCCCCTGGAATTAAGAACGACTCCCTCTTTAGAGACCTTTCGGTGGGGCCTTAAGACGTTTTTATTTAGAACAGCTTTTGATGTCTGACATGGTGGGCTGACCTTTTAACCTTTTAACAAATGGCTTTTAACATATGTAAACTCAGGTGACCCACTGGGGTGTTTATTTTAAATTGTTTTAATTAATTATTTTAATGTGTATTTCTGTATTTTAATGTGTTGTAAGCCGCCTTGAGTGCCCTCGGGAGAAAGGCGGGGTATAAATTCTTTAAATAAATAAATAAATAAATAAATAAGGCAGGGTATAATTTTTTAAAATAAATAAATAAATAAATGAAAGGTAAACCCCCCCCCCTGCATTTTTAACGGTTTTTTCTTTTTACTGTGTTTTTACATGGACCCCAGTATCCGCGGATCCCCGCTATCCGCGCACGTGTGTGTTCCCCTGAAGATAGCGGGAATGGATCCCCCGCAGATAGCGAAGGCCAACTGTATACAGAAAATACACAGAAAGAAACAGGGAAACTTGGTGGAAAACACAGAGAGCCATCACAACTACATACAATTATAAATGAAAGAAGCAAAAGATTATTGTTGATATAAAGCTTCTCCCAGAAAAAATAAAACGACACTAAGGTGCTCCTGGCTGGGAAGTGGAAAGGGAATTTTCACGTGATTGAAAAAGACATTCCAATTAGTTGTTCTCGCTTTTATGGAACATGAGCTGATGAGCTCACTCTCTGACTACTATCGGGCCCAACTTTGAGGTGATACAGCAAGACGCATTCGACGTGGTGTCTGGCTGGTTTTGGCAGAAAGACCCAAAGCTTCAAAGGGGCCGTGAGGGAGAGTGCCAGCTGCTCCCAGAGAGCAGAGGGCCGGCTTCCTTCCTTCCGCAAAGACCCCCAACCCCTTGTCTTTTGGGAGTACAGAGAGGGCTGGCTTCCCTGTGCAGACAGACCCAACTTCCCATGAGACATTGCAAGAAACCAACGTTTGCTAGTTCAGGGGCTCCAGCAGCCCATCTAGGATTCACACCTTGCTCTTGTGAATCATCATTACCTTGCAGAGATACTTTTAAGCTTATCACAAGATGAGGTCCTTTGAATTTCAGTCCACATTCCACACCCCATTTCCCTTCTTTCCCTGTGTACGCCCACACCCTTGAAGTGTAATCCTCAAGACGGAAGCATATAGTACGTGTGTGTGTGCGTGTGTCTGTGTGTCTGTGTGTGCGCGTGCACCTGCAGCAGCATCTCCAGGTTGGGCTGAGAAAGATCCTCTGCTGCCCGGAGTCCTGGAGAGCTGCTACCAGTCAGTGCAGGAAACGCTGAGTGAGATGGGCCAGTGTGGCTGGTTTGCCTGAGGCGGAACAGGCTTCTAGCATCACATGTTGGAGAGGCAGAAGGGAGAAGGCAGCAGGACCCTTCCATTGAAGACGGTGTGGCTGTGGTGGTCACTGGCTTCCTGGTGCTGGAACTCAGAGGGAGGTCTGGACACTTCCTGGGCGGGTCTTGGGCCAGCACAGCTCACCCCCATTTCTCCCCAGGTCTGCGAAGGGAAGAAGAGGGTCGTTTTCTTTGGGATCTCATGTGGCTTGTCTGTGAGTATCTCCGGCAGGCCTGGGTCTGGGAGGAGGGGGTATCGATTGGGAAAGGGGAAGGGCTCTTAATTAGGGGAAGGATGAGCGAGAGAAAAAGACCCCCAAATCCTGGATGAACTGGGGATGCAGGAAGGACACTTCTATCCCGGGCTCTTTGTCAACTGTGCCTTTGCAGGAGAGGAGGGAAGAAGGGGAAAGCAAGGGTGAGGAGGAGGCAAGGAAGCGTGACCCTCTCTGCAAAGACTGGCACTGGTGGAAGAGCCCAGGCTCTGCCCCCGTTCTGTAAGTCATGTGTGAAGACACAGCCTGAGCTCCCTTTAAGGACATCCGAACCTCAGAGGAGCCCGACTACTGGATCAGGCCAAAGGCCCTGCATCTAGTCCAGCTTCCTGGACACAAGAAAATATTTCTTCACCCAGCGTGTAATTCATCTGTGGAACTCCTTGCCACAGGATGTGGTGAGGGTACCTGGTCTGGATGCCTTTAAAAGGGGGTTGGACAGATTCATGGAGGAAAAGACCATCACAGCTTACAAGCCATAAGCAACCTCCTGGTTTTAGAAGTAGGTTTTCTCTGTATGCCAGGTGCAGGGGAGTGGCAGCAGGAAACAGGTGTCTTGTTGGCTGTGTGCTCCCTGAGGCATCTGGTGGGGCCACTGTGTGATACAGGAAGCTGGACTAGATCCAGGGCCTTTGGCCTGATCCAGCAGCTGGGCTCTTCTTATGTTCTTATGACTCCCAAGAGGGAGGGGCCGTGGCTCAGTGTACTGCCTCACATGGAGAAGGTCTCAGGTACAATCCCTCCCTGGCAGCATGTAAAGGAAGGGTATGGGGGGACCGGGGGGGTAATCCATGCCTGCCTCCCTAGAGAACCTTCGCACAGGCAACACAGAGCGAGCTGGACACAGGCTGCTCTGGCAGAGGACTGAGCTTGGGAGAATGACGGCCTGACTTGCTGGCACCTCAAAGGGCCTGCCGGGACTGTGCACAGCTCCACAGCTGGAGGGTTTTGCAACCCCGTGGCAACCTCGCTCCGTAGCACACCTGGGTGCGTCATCTCGTAGAACCAGAGTGGAACTGGCCAGCTGGGGACAGTGGGGCGGCTGGAAGGATCGCGGGGTCCTGGCCGTGGAAAGACCAGACTTTTTTGGAACAGGGTCCTCCTTCCTAGTCGTGTCTGGACCAGAGGCTGGGGGAGGCAGGTGGCGCTGACTCCTTCCCTTGCTTTGCTTGCAACAGGCCCCCTATGTGGCTGGACAGCTGGACTTCTGCATGAACAACCTGGACATCTTCGTCCCAGTGCTGGTGGGATTCAACCCCCTCACCATGGCCAGGTAACCAGGTGGGCGCAGTGGGGCCCTTCCTCCCAGGGCCCAACCTGGCCGAGGCCCTTGCCGTCCCTGCTGGAAACCAGCTGGCCGGACCAGTGGTGCCTGGAGGCTCTTGGCCTGCGGGGGGGGGGGGCAGCAGCAGCAGGGGAGCACGCAAGGAGCTAAGGGTGCTCTTTTCTGTCCTGCTGCTGCTGCTGTTGCCTTGGCTGCACAGGAAGTGGGAACGCAGCAGCAGGGCTCTGGGGCGGCTCTGGGGAGCTGTTCCTGTTCTGACCGCGCCTCCCACTACCATGGCCGGGGATCCAAACTGCTGCGCCAGCTGGGCAGTCCCTCATCTCCCTCCCTGGGCCCATGTGAGGGAACCCAGACTCCTTGCTTCTCTTCCACTTTGTGGGTCTCACGTACCGTTCGTGCTTATTCATCCTCAGTATGTTCAGATGAAACAGTCCGTGTCCACATTTGATCCATCACAGTCTACATGGGACATCGGTGGGGTGGTTGGAGGGCAGGGAGGAGGAGAGACTCTCCCCGGGAACGGTGGCCTGGTCAGGCCAGGGTGTCCCTGCGAAGGCCACCTCAGGGCAGGGAACTCTCTGCCGCCTGCCAGGCTCTCCCTCGCCAGGACTCCCTCTTGCCCACAGGACGGACAAGATCGAGGGGTTTCACTCCACCTTCCGGCAGGTGGCTGAGCGGATGGAGAAGCTGCAGGAGTCCCACCGGGCCTTCGTTCTCAACCCTGCAGTGGGGGTAGGTGTGGGGTCTGCCCTGCCACCTGCCTCTGCCAGGAGAGCTCCCTGCTCATCGCAGCTGGGGATGACGGGCCGGGGTGGTTGATGAGGACAGCCAAGGACTTCAGCAGCGTCACGACACCTGTCGATGGACACTGAGAAGAGGCAGGTTCCCTGCCCAGAGGGGCCTCAGCCTGCATGCTGACATTGCGGGGGGGGGGCAGAAGGGAAGGGGGGAGCAGCAGGGGGTGGAAGCAGAGCAAGCGGATGTCAGGGTCTCCTATCCCCCAGCATTGGCGCGGATCCAGCTGCACTGACAGACTGTGCTCTGCATTCAGTGGTGGTGGTGGGGCAATCGGACAGCCAGCCGGAGGTAAGTAAAAGTATTGTGTAACACCCCCCCACGCACACACCCCGATGGGCTACCTGATTGCCTATGGGTCTGCTTGGAGCTATGCCAGCCATTTTGTCAGTGTAAGTCCGAGGAGAGAAAAGGGGTCGGGCGGCCTTGGAAATTGGGAATAGGATCTAGGTCAGGCTGGTGCTGCTGAGCTCCACGCCCTCCCCACCCCTGCCCACCCCCTGCCCTCCCAAACTCCCTCTGTCCTCCCACTCCCCGCCTCCACTGCTGCCAACTTACCAGCGCTGGCAGAGGTTCTGCTTTCAATGGAAAACATTCTAGGCAAAAGGAAGGCTGCGCAGTGATGGCCGCCTGCTTGCAGCCCATGTTTTACATCCCCAAACCCTGACATGGATTTGGGCGGAGCCAAAACACAGATGTTATGCCCTCTGAATGGTTAGGGCAGTTCTTTTGATTCTGGAAGCGTATAGTAAAGGTTCTCTTTCCTCCCCGAAATTTCCCAAAGCAATCCTTGCACAGACAGTCTGAGACACCAAATTTGGATTTTCCTTCACTATGCATGTAACATTTATTGAGACAAAAAGATATACATTTACACAAGTATCAAGAGAGCTCTCTCATACATCCAGACACTCAGACATTCATACTCACGCACTCTGAGGTAGGTGTGGAGCCCCCGTTGCCGCGGTGCAGGGACACGCCTGTCAGGTTTTCGACTCCTGCTTTTAAAGATTCTTCTCCCTTGCTCCTTGTACCGCCCTTTGGCATCCAAACAAACATCCTTCGTCGGCATGTCCTGATGAATTACTTCGTTGGCATCCTGATGAATTCCAGACTTTTCCTTATCAATTGTTTTTACCGGACCATGTTCACCTGTACTCCAACAGGCTGGTTTCGTGCCATCCTCGGGATGGAGCGTTCTTGGAACAGTTACAGGCATCGTCTCGCTCTGTCAGCAGTCTTGGAATTCTCGCTTTAGCTTGCCAAACAGTTCTCATATCATGCACTGCGAATTCGCCATTTTGTTTGGTTCTTCTATGCCATTTTCATCCTATTAACATTCACTCCTCACATACTCACACCTAGAGCTCCAGACAAGAGGTCAGCTGTCTACCCCAGCACCTCGGCGAGCTCCCTCATCCCTCTCCCTTGCCAACCTTCTGTCTCCTTGTGACAAGGGCCATCAGGGCACACCTGCTCCGGCCAATGGCATTCCTGGACACCCGCTTCCCGTCGAGAGTCCCTGACCTGGGTTGGTGGCATCATCAGCCTCTTCCACTGACCACAGTGAGGAGGCGGCAGCAGGGGGGCAGGAGGACTCTGGCCTCTGGCCTGGCACATCCTGGCCCAGAGAACCAGCAGGGAAGTCTGGCCTTCGTTTGCTGTCCTTCTTCATACTAGTCTCCCCCTTTCTCAGCCTGAAGGAATTGCTGGCTCTTCACGGATGAAGGGTGGCAGCGCCACGAAAATCCTTTTGGAGACTCTCCTCTTGGCAGCCCATAAGACAGTCTCCAAGGACAGTGAAATCTCAGAGAAGTGAGTTCTGGTGTGGGAGGGGGGCGCCCTCCGGCTGGGGCAGCTGGAATTGCACCAGCCGCCTCCGGGAAGCCTGCTCAGTCTCCCCACTAAGCCCCCCCTCACTCACTCGCTGTCCCCCACCAGGTGCCTCCTGGAGATCCTGCGCACCTATGAACGTGCCCACAAAGTCACCTATGGCCAGAGCAAGAAGATTGCTGCCCTAGTAAAGCAAGCAGGCACCAGGTGAGCCTGAGATCAGTGCGAGGGAAACAAGGGAACCCCTGCAGTCAGAATTGGTATTCTCTGCACAGCAACCAGTACGGTCTAGTGGTTAGAGCAGGGGATTCTAACCAGGGAGACCCGAGCCCTACTGGGAGTGCACAAAGGTGCGACAACATTGCACAAGCATCCTGCATCTACCAGGGCCGATACAGTGAATTAGCCCGATGGGATGGAAGCGTTTTCCCTGGAATGCTGTTGCTCAGCGTGTGTCCGTTTCTGGGGCAAATAGACCTAGCCAAGCACAAATTACTTCCTAGCTAGACTGCTGCAATACACTGTATGTGGGGCTGTCCTCAAACACTTTTAGACACGTCAGTTGGTACAAAACACAGCTGCCCGAGTATTGATGGGGCAGGGCTACACAACTGTGCCGCCACAGATCAGCCCTACAAATTGCAGTGGTTCTTCCCAGCTCGGTTATGGGCATAATTCATAAGAACAAAGGAAGAGTCCTACTAGTTATTACCTTGAAAGCCATCAAACAGCTTAGGAGCCAAGTGATCCTTTGCTTAGGACCACCTTCTGCCTGCTGCCACACGAATCTTCCTGTCCCATAAGATGCGTCAAGAAAATCCTCTTGTGGGTCCTGCCACCTTCCGAGATGTGACGGGTTTTCTCAGCAGCTGCACCCCCCCTGCCCTGCCCGATGCAGCTGGCATCCTCCTGGCTGGTGTCCCTGTGTTACCTGAAGGGCTTCTGCTTCAGCAGGTCTTTGCCAACTGGGTCTGATGTTATTTTAGCACTGCTATTTATTTCATGGGTTTATTGTGTTTTCATTTTTTCCCTTGGTGCCAGCCACCCTGAATTTGATGAGGATTGGATCTGCATTTTTTTAAATAAATTAAATAACTCAATATTCCCACAGTCACCTGGCCAGGGTACATGCAGACCCCGGCCCACCTGCATCTCCCCCTTCCCTTCCCAGCCTACAGAAGAAGGCCTACGTGTACATGGTTGGCTGGCACACGCTGGGCATCATTGCAATCATGGATGGCGCTGAGTGCATCCCCACCTTTGGTGCAGGTGAGCCCCACCAGGTCACGAATGCAGAGACGGGTGGAACATCGTCACTCACCAGCTCTGGCTGAGAGGAGCCTGCAGTGACAAGGAGTCTTTTGTGCTCAGGGTGGGGTGTTTTTTTTTTTTAAATCCTTTCTCTTCACTTGTTTCTCAATTTGTGGCACAGACATCAACGACGTCCGTGGCTTCCTCATCGGGGACCGCAGTGAAATGTTCAACAGGGAGGCTGATCTGACAGCACAGGCGAGCGAGTGGCCAGGGGAGACAGTGGGTGGGGGAGCTCTGTGTGTGTGGGGGAGCTCTGTGTGTGTGTGTGTGTGTGTGTGTGTGTGTGTGTGTGTGTGTGTGTGTGTGTGTGTGTGTGTGTGTGTGTGTGTGTGTGTGTGTGTGTGTGTGTGTGTGTGTGTGTGTGTGTGTGTGTGTGTGTGTGTGTGTGTGTGTGTGTGTGTGTGTGTGTGTGTGTGTGTGTGTGTGTGTGTGTGTGTGTGTGTGTGTGTGTGTGTGTGTGCTCCTTCCACCTCAGGGCCTTGACTGGAAAGGAACCCAAGCACTCTCGGGAGAACTGAACGGTCACGTGCTTGGACTCTCAACCTGCCACGCCACACTCCACTCAGAGTGGGGTACACAACTGTACAACTTGCCCAGATCACGTTAGCCAGCGGACAAGGTCCAACCCAAGACCGCAAGATGTCACTCAAGACTGCCTGTCGATAGCGTCCTTTTGTCATTGCCTGACAGGGCCCAAAGTTTGCCTTCTCTGAAGAAGACTTTGTGAAAACCATCCTCCCATCGCTGACAGAGCTCGATACGGTCCTCTTTCTTTTCACAATGGATGGTGAGGCTTCAGGCTGGAGGGGTGGGAGACAAGAGGAACGGGGGTGGGTGGGTCGCAGGAAGCTCTGAGGGGCTGGTGAGGAGCCAGAACGAACGCCTGGACCAGTTCCTCCTCCCTTTTGCAGCTCCACTTGCATGCAGTTGACAGCAACATGCTCCGCTCTGCCAGAAACCACCTTGCAGAGCCTCTGCCCACTAGAGTCGGTGGAGCAGGAATCCGACCCAAGGAGTCTGGAGCAACTCCTCTTGTGCACTGAAGGCTCTCTGGGCTGGAGGCTGCTGTTCCCCTTGGGAAGTGGAAACGGCGAGTGGGAGGGAGGGATGCCTCATGGCCTCCTGCTCCCTGTCTTCCCCCTCCCCTGCAGATGACCTTGCTGAGGTGGAGAAGCTGGTGGTGCAGGTGAAGGAGAGGACTTCCAATGTGCAGGCCCTGTCTCACGGCACAGTGGGGCAATACTTGCCGGTAGGTTCCAGAGGCAGCAGGGCAGCAGCATGGAGTTTGGCGGTCTTGGGACACACTGGACCGCCACCCTCCTCCTGGATTGTGCTCTCAGCACAAGTGAGAGTTGGGGTCTCTGGGACCAGGCAGGCAAGTGCCGAACTCTATGGGGCCACGGGCCTCTCAGGGCTTGCTGGTTCCCCTCCCGCTGAGCTGGCAACCTGCGATCGATGGCGAGTCTGCAAGTGTTTGTTCACACGTGAGATCTTGGGAAATGCCAAATCTAGAGCTGTGCTGACAGGAGGCGGATGGCTGGAGGTAGCGAGTCAAGTCTGGATGTTTGGTGTAGATAAAGCGCTGTCAAGGAAATCACCATACGGCTTGTCCGACCAAGCAGAGGCCAAGAGGTGTCCATTCTCTCGCTCTCTGGCACGTGCACACACAGAGCATTACTGCCTTTTGTCTGGGGCTCCTCAGTCTAGAAAAAAGGTGCATGAGGGGGGAACGTACATTTACACGTACATTGAGACGTGTAAAATTATGCACGGGAAGGAGAGAGTGGATAGAGGGAAGTTCTTTTCCCTTTCGCACAACACCAGAACCAGGGGACATGCACTCAAATTGAGTGGAGGGAGAGTGAGAACAGACAAAAGAAAATATTTCTTCACCCAGCATGTAATTCATCTGTGGAACTCCTTGCCACAGGATGTGGTGATGGCACCTGACCTAGATGCCTTTCAAAGGGGATTGCACAGATATATGGAGGAAAAGTCCACCACAGGTTGCAAGCCATGACGACTATAAACAGCCCCTGGGTTTTAGAGGTAGCCTATCTCTGAATGCCAGGTTCCAGGGAGTGGGGACAGGATACAGATCTCTTGTTGTCTTGTGTGCTCCCAGCCTGAGGCATCTGGTGGGCCTCTGTGAGATACAGGAAGCAGTAGCGTAGCCAGGCCGTGTGTGCCCTGCCCCAGGTGACAGTTGCAATCTCCTCGTGAGGAGCTGCAGCAGCAGCTTTCTGATGCGCGGCTGCTTTTTTGCAGCCGGGGCAGGGTTTTGCGCATTCTCAGTGCTTTGGATCCCCCCGCCTCCTGGGCGCCTAGAAGGCGTCAAATGAAGCATTCCGGGAGTGCGTGGGGCAGGGGGATGCCACGAAACGCATCATCGCCCCTCCCCCAGGCACATTAGCAGGAAGCAGGATTAGACAGGCCTTGGCCTGGCCCAGCAGGGCTCTTCTGCGATTCTGCATCCGAACAGCAGCGCTTCACATGCACCAAGCGCACAGTAGCAGCATAGTGTTGGGGGAGAAGCAGATGCTCATTGCACGCGAGCCTGCTGATGCCTCCTGCAAGTCCAGGTGTGCCCCCCCAAGAGTACATTTTAGAGCCGGGTCTCAAAGCAGAGGGTCTCCTCTTTTGCCTCTTTTCCCCTCCTTCCCATGCAGGCCTCTCTCAAGAAGCTCTTCCCCTCCCTCATCAGCATCACCTGGCCCATCTTGTTTCTGGAGTATGAAGGCAATTTCATCCAAGTGAGCCATGGAGCTGGGGGGGCGGGGGTCCTTTGCGGGTGGGGGTAGCGGCACTGCAGGATGGGATGGTGCATGTTTTGGCACCTGGTTTTCCTGCGCTTCCCCCTTACCGTTCCCCAGTGTGTGTGAGTGGGGGGGGGGGTCCTGGCAGCACTGCAGTTGCCCACCCTCCTGGGGGCTCAGATTGTTACCCCTTTGCTCTGTGCAGAGATTTCAACGGGAGCTCAGCACCAAGTGGATTCTGAACACGGTCAGTACTGGGGCTCACGTGCTCAAAGGCAAGATCCTGCAGAACTACATGGTGGACCTGCGAGTGAGCAACTCCAAGCTCTTCTGGAGGGCAATCGGCATCCTTCAGGTACTAGCCGGCCCAGGTTCAGAGGTTTGGCTTGGACCTGGCGCCTGACAGGTGCCTTGTTTGGAGGGGGGCTGGAAGGGCCTCAGTGCAGCAGCAGCAGCAGCACTAGAGCCCTGCTGGATCAGCCCCCCCCCCCGCTGCTCCAGTAGCCTGTTTTCAAGAGGGGCCACAGGGCCGGGCAGGCCCCCCCCCCCCCCAGGCCTCAGCCCTTAGGCACGTTCCTTCCTTCGCCCTCCACCACAGCTCTGCAGCTGGCTCCGGGCATTGGGTCACCGTCCGGCACACTTTCTCCGAGCAGGACGTGCGGGGGGGGCGGGGTACCCGGTTTCACCCTCCCGCCAGACCTGCGAGGTGCACCGGGGCGGCGGCGGTGGGCCCCTTGATCCCCCACCCCACCGACGGGCTCGCTCCCTCCCTCCCTCCTTCCCAGAGGTTCACGGGGCATTCGCAGGCTCAGTGTCTGGAGGCGCTGCTGCAGGTCATCTACCACCCGGAGCCGCTCTCCGAGGAGATCCGCGCGGCGGAAGTCTCCAAGCACATCGCGGTGGCGACGGACCAGAGCAAGGCAAGTGCTCCTCCCGCCGCCCGCCCCGCCCCCTTCTACCTCTCAGAAAGGAGGAGGAGAGGGGGCTGCCAAGGCCCAGGCGCTGGACGGGGTGGGCTGCGGGGGGCAGTAGGGGAGGTGCGTGCTCCCGTTTCCCCTACTCCGCTCGGCTTCAGCCGGGCTGGCCACGATCCTCCCCCGAGTTCCTGCGGCCGGGCCCAGCGTCTCTTCTCTCGCCCAGGTAGTGCCCACCGCGCTGCTTTGCCTGCTGCGTAACTGCCCCGTGCTGGAGGCCCGCTCCCGCCTCGACGCCGGGCACTCCCTCCGCGCCGCCCTGGACGCTGCGCTGAACGCCCCCGGACGGAAGCGCGCCGCGAAGCCCGCAGAGGCCGATGAGCGGAGCACGTAGGCTGGCCGAAGCGAAGGGGCGCCGCCGCAGCCCGGAAGCCCCCCGCATCGTATTCCCGCCGGAAAAGCCCAGCCTCGGCTGCCGCTGCCGGGGCCTGGGACCGGCAGCGTGCGAGGCCATCATCGTCATCATCCCTCCAGCCTGGGAGAGGGAAAGCCCCGTGGGTGGGCGCGTCTGGGTCGCCGCGCCCGTGGGGGCGGGTTTGAGCGTGGGCGGGGCGGCCCGAGGCTTCCTTCCTTTTGGTAATAAAGAGTCCCCGTGCTTCAGTGAAGCAGCTTCAGCTTGCCCTCCTCCTCTCGCTGGGTCAGGCTGGGGGGAGGCCGCAGCAGGGCTCTGGGTTCCTGGGAATGTCTGCTGGCCAGGCGCCCCCGCCCGCACGAAATCGGGAGTGAGAAATCCCCCTCCCCCTTGTAGCGAAAGCAGGAACAGGGCTCTCCAGCCCTTGCTGCCAGGCAGGCAGCAGCCCCGCTCAACAAGAGCCATCCGCTGGCCTGGCAGGCTACAAACGTGGAGCGCACCCAGGTGGCAAAACCACGCACACACCTGCTGCTGCGCTCCGTTCCGGCCGGCGTCAGAGGCGGGCCAGCAAGAAAGAAGAACCCAGCTGGAAGAACGCTGAAGGGGAGAACTCTGACTGGGGCGGAGGAGGAGGGAGGAAGACAAAGAGATTCCCGCCGCCTGCAGAGGCTGATTCACACGAGCCCTTCCGTGCACGTTTGCTCTACTCTAGCGTCTGTCCGTGCATCTAGCCGTTCTCTGAACGTTTGCCCGCCTTCTTGAAGAAAGAGCAGCTGTGATTGGGTGAAGAGAAATGCGCTTCTCTGATTGGTGAGCTGCCTAGCACCGGGAGCATAAACGCTAGCTTAAACGCGAGCGCAGCAAAAAGATAAAGCCGGATTCACATATGACTGCGGATGTCCCCGTCCGCCGTACGCGCTGATCTGGCGCTTTGAGCAGGGGGAGCGCCGCTTTGCTTGTTGCTTGCAAGGGGTTTCCCTCTCTGAAGAGCAGTGGACTTGTAACATTCGCGGTGATTGGAGCAACTTGTGATTGGCATGCAACCCTCTCGCGCGATTGGTGGCTGTTGTTGCGCTTTGAACCCGCCCACAAGCTCCACGAGACACGCTTTGCCAAAGTTGAACCGAGCCGATCTCCAGCGATTCTAGCGTTGGTGCCCCGTAATGGTGTCCTTTTACATCATGAATATGTAAATACAGGGCAGAGCGGGTCCGTTAAGCGCACAGCAGGGACAACGCTGTCATATGTGAATCAGGCTTAAACCGAAACCATCTCTCCTGGCTGCGGTGTAAGCTCATGCTGCGTCTGACGCAAGCAGGAAAAACGCTCTCGAGTCCTTTGGGAGGCAAGGAGAGGAGAGCGGATGATGACGCCTCCTTGGGAATCATTTCGGCCCCTGGGCTGACCGCGGCGCGGCACTAGGATCAACTCACTTCGGGGCCACCTGGCTATGCACAGGCGTATAGTATGGCCACCAGTCCCTGCTCCGACGAGCTTACAGTCGGGGGGGGGGGATGCAAGGGCTGAATGTGAGCAAAGGAGTGGCAGGCACTTGGGCGCGGGAGGGGGGGGTGAGTCTCAGGACAGGCTGAACTCAACACGTGAAGGCCCCTTCATTTTCTACATAACCTTGCAGAGCGAATTTGTTCCTTCCGCGTGATCAGGAGCGTGCAAAGAGAGCAGTGAGGTGGGAGGCAAACAACGTGCCCTGCGATTCTCCTGGGGTGGAGCGAGGCCTGGCGTCGCCAGGCTGGCGAAGTGACCCAATCGGGACTCCGCCCGCCTTCTGCCTCCTCTGGGGCACCGGCCAAGCCGACGCGGTGGAGCCGCGCCAGCGAGAGGGACGGTGCGGCCCCGCGCTCCGTTTTGGGAAGAGGTGCAGAGAGAGAGGAGATGCTGATATGTATGATATACCACTTTTCAACCACAGTAGCTCACAACAAAGCGGTTTACATGGTAAAATCATCAATAATAACTCCTAGGTGGGTGCTTCGCCCTACCCAAGGGACAGTCTGCAGTTGGCCCTCTTCTTCCGAGTCTCCGGTTTCTGCCCAGACAAGATACGCCCCACCACCCACCAGATGGAGACGAAGTAGGAGCAGCCCAGCCCAGCAATCTCCTGGCTGCCCAGGGAGGCACCGGCGTCGTGTGCCCTCGCTCAGCCTCAGCCCAATCGCTCCGGCTCTCAGCCTCTTTCAGATCCAGGCCCCTTCCATCAGCCCCCCTTCCTTAACTGGAGATGGGAGGGGTGCGTGTGTCCCCTTGCGGGGCCCAAGGCGTTCAGACCAGTCCCGACCGACCGAGCACTCCTCCTCTTCAGGCTCCTTGACGCTTCCCCTCACCAGATAGCAGCTGTTCCGACGGAGCCTGCCCTCCTGCCCCCTGACTTCTTCTGGAGGCTGCATGCTGATGCATTCCCGACCCAGGAATACGCCCAGGCACCGGCCAGGCTGGCGTCTTTCGCAAGGGGCAGTGTGATGATTGATGGCGGTCGCCGTCGCCCCTCGACGACACCTTGTTTGCCACGTACTCGCGGCGCCCCGTGTTCCTCCTTCGGCCTCCGACACACGCGTGAGGTCCGCCACTCACGGGCCGGTGGCCGGCTTCCAGAAGACGCTGCAGTGAGCGGCGGAGCATGAAGCAGAGGCGGGGCCCGGCGGCCGGACCCCGGACATCTCCGCCCACTGCACTCCCCCCTGCCCCGGTCACCAGGCGACCGGCAGGCAGGCGGCATCAACACAACGAGGAGGCCCTGCTTTCCGCTGCAGCTGCGGGCAGGTAAGGCACGTAGTAGGCACCCAAGCAAGGGCTCGCGCTCCCCGTGCCGGGCGGGCCCTCCCTGGCGCCCCTGCTTCTCCCGAAAGGCGCCCAGCCCTGGTCCCAAGCTTCAAATAGCGCAGGCAGGGAATGATCTTGGAGCCAGAGCAAACTCGGCGCTTGGGGTTCATTCGGTCCGGCGCTGCCGGTCCTGTCTGTAGTCTGTCTAGAAAAGACCCCCCCCCCCCGCGGTGATGGAGAGGAACCCGGTCGCCTGCACTGGTGAAAATAGTACCCACCTGGAATGACGCCCATCAACCCCAGGAATAAAAGGAACATTGGTTCCGGCTGACTCTGTGCAGCCACATGGATCAGTCAGCATGAGACACCCCCACCTCCTCAAGTCAGTACGGACCACCCACCAGGTGCTCGGCAGTACTGCAGAAAGCAGCAGCAGGGGGTGGCCCAGAGATGTGCAAAGGGTCACAACCGGCCCACAGTTCCAATCACAGATTTGAAATTTCTCTTCTAAAAGTGAAACATGCTTGGCATCTCTTGGTTGTTTTCATTTGGTCTGGGGTCAAGTAGGAAGTTGGATCAGCTGTCCAACACTGAATTATCACTGTCAGTCTCCAAAAAATCATGGTCTAAGGACACTGCCACAGGCAAGGGGGGGCAAGGGGGAATCTCCCTCTCCCCAGCCCACTCCCTGTGACAGGGAAGGACATGCTGGAGGGTGCAGGGCCATCGAGGAGATTGGAGACCCCCCCCCCCGCGCCTCGCACATCTTCCTGCTCGCTCTCTGCTTTCCCTTTTTACTAGGTCAGCAATTCAGGGGGTGGGTGGTGGGGAGGACTGGTAGATCCATCTTCTGCCACATCCTGCCAAAGGAAGGAGATTAGGCTGCCGCGCCTGCGAAGCGCGCACCTGCCCCCGCCCTCTCCTGTACACACAGTGGCCTCCCTCCTGACGACTTGTGGACCTTATCTGTCTCCTGCCTGTTTTTCACCCTGTAGGCCGCCGCACAATGCCCCCCAAGCGAGGGAAGAGGGAGCCGCCAGGCAGCGCAGGGCCTGCAGCAGCCACAGGCTCCCGGGCAGAAGGCTCCGAACCCACACAGGAAGCTGTGCAGCTGCTGCTGCTGCTGCAGCGAGAGTATGAGCAGGCGTGCCAGGCGCTGGAAGGCCTGAAAGGGCGCCGGGCACAGCTGCGGGCACAGCACGAGTTCCTGCAGCAGGAGGCACAGGGCCTCCGTGCGGAGAGCCAGGAATTCATGGGCTTCCTGGCCAAGCGAGCTCAGCGTCGCCAGGATGCCTGCGTCTCCCTGAGTGAGGAGAACCGGAAGATGCTGGGGGAGATCCAGCAGCAGCAGCAGCAGGTCCTTGCCCGCTTCCAGGAGCAAGAGGCAGCTCTGCAGGCGCAGCTGCTGGGTCAGCAAGCTGAGCTCACCCACCTCGACTCTGAGCTCCAGGAGTTGCAGGGGCTCCGGGCCCTGCAGCAGGAGCAGGCGGCCCGCATTGGGGAGCTGCAGCAGGAGCTGGCGGCTGCCAGGAAGCAGCAGGTCCAACGCCTGCAGGAGGCCAAGGCTCACTTCCTGCGGGAGAAGGCCGCCTACCAGCAAGAGGCACAGCAGCAGGCCAGGCGCCTGGCCCAGCAAGCGCACAGGGCGGTCCTGCGGTGCTGGCAGGAACACAGCCAGGCTGTGCACCAGCAGAACCAGCAGCTGCGCCAGGAGTTGCAGCGCCTGGTCAGACAGGCCCAGGAGCTGCAGGCCCACAAGCAGCGGCTTCAGGACCAGGTGCAGCGACTGCAGCAGGAGCACTGCTATCTGCAGGACCTGGCCCTTTTGTGCCCTGGAGGGGCGGGGGCCAGGAAGAGGATCTCAAGGGGGCATCCAGGGGCAACTCCAGTGACAGGCGGGCATGCTTGACCCCCTCCTCGGCAGCAGCCTTGGTACAGTCCGCCTGCTTCTTGCGTGTAATAGAGGTGCACAAATTCAAGGCTATGTGCACCCCCCCCCCCAGAAAGACAGAGAGAAACAATCCTGGACATGATTCGGCCCGAGAATGACGCGTACTGTGCTGCTGCGTCTTAAAGAGACAGCGCGTATTTGTTGGATTTGAGGCAGTGCCAACTCTACACGGTTTTGGATTTATGCGCCAACCTTGGAACGCAACCTTTGCGTCAAATGCGGGCCGACTGGCCTTAGTTATGGGACTGATCAGGTTCCTTCCTGAGCAAGCCTGTACCCAGAGCGAGGCAGGCAGGCAGAGAGTCGCTGGAGGGCTCAAAGTGGCCAGGTGCCAGGTGCCCAGCCCTCAGGGCAGCCACCTTCTCGCAGGGAGAGGACCACTGAAAGCTGCGGGATGGAGTTGAGACTGTCGGAGAGGAAGGAGGTGGGTGGGGAAAGGGGACTGCTGTGAGCAACCCAGCTCGGAGTGGCGTGAGTTGCCTAAGGAGCTCTCGGGGCATGGGGCACCCTCTTGGCCAGGTGTGTGTGTGTTGGACTGGATCGGTTCCCCGTCAACTCTGTGGCTGCGATACCCAGACAGAAGTCCTCTGCTCCCCCCACCCTGCCACCTCCAAGCGTTGCAATCTCAGGTCCCCCTTGGCATCCTCTCGCCCTCCCTCCCTCCCTCCCACCCTTCAGAATGCCTTGACTAAAACGCTCCTCCTCCTCCTCAGGAGATGGGGCTTGCTTGCACGAGGCTCTTTTGCTCAGCCACAGGCTTAAGTGCAGTGGTTGCCCGCACCTCCACGCTGGTGAAAAAGAGGGAGGCACCTCTATCATGACATGCAGGTGGTGATCTCAGCCACCTCACCTCATGTCAGGTGCTCATTTTTTCTACTGTGCTGTTGCTAGGCTAAGTCAGAATGACTCAGCAGAGATCCATTTTTTCCTCTCTTGCTAGGCTTCCTGGCTTGCAAAGTAAATTCTTCTGCTAAATTCTAGGTTTGATTCTCTCCAAACCTTAACACACTGATGCTGAATGGCCACTAGGCAGCACTACTAGCAGGCTAATGAGCTGCTTCAACTTCCTCTGCCAGGCCAGGGGAGGATGTGAGTGGGGGGAACTGATGTACACCCCAACTGTGACAGCTTCTCTGACTGACCGGCCCATGGACCAGCAGTAACCTTACTCAGGTGTCTCACCTGCAAATGCTAGTCCAGTGTTTCCCAAACTGTGGGTCTTGGATTTCTGGTGGGTGATGGAAAGATCAGATAACTAATTGCCTCAAGCCCTGAGGCTGTGCAAAAACCAGATAGCTGCTGCAAGGAGCTGAGCTCCTGCAGTTTGCAAGCTTGTGTAAATATAGGGAGATAAATGTTTGAGCGTCTTTTTTCTGGTGCAGGTTTTTCCAAGTCAGTCAATGACCGGTAGTGGGGACAGGTGAAGGGTGGGTGACATAACTAAGTCCCTCAGGCTATTCATTAGGGCTGCCTCATTACGAGAAATGGATTGGGGTTTTTTTTGTACATAAATAAAGAAATAAAAACATTATTACTTGTAATTAAATAAATAAAATATTTCCAGATCATTTTTTTAAGTCTCGTAAAGCTAGGTGGGTCCTGATAGAGTGTCGTTTTTAAAAAAATGGGTCCTGCTGCTAAAACATTTGAGAACCACAGGATTAGAGAAATCCCATAGGGCAGAGGTTCCCAAACTCCTGGGAAGAGCCTCCACTGCCCTAAGTGGCAGTGGGGCCTTCCCAGGAGTAGTGACAACACGTCCAGGATTGCACCGCCGCAAACTAAAACTGGCCGTTTTACCTTCCCTGGTGGCTTTGGGGGTCCTCTGAGGGGTGTTGTGGGGAGCCTGTGGACCCCTCTGTAAGCCTCCCCAAGCATTGGAGCGGCCCTCTGATGCGATTGCGACCCACTTCCGGTTCTACGCCTTTGTTCCCGGCTGGGGCGTCACTATGCCCCAGTTTAGGAACCTCTGCCATAGGGAACCGTGCACATGTCACAAGCACCCCCAAATCACAACCCCTCTCCTATCTCTCCAAGCAGGGTGCCTAGAATACAGCGTATCTCTGGCAGCCAGTCGCTGCACACCAACCCCTCCATAGCAGCCTACTCTGGCACCCACATGTTCAGATCACAGGGTGCGTCACGGGTACAGGGCTATAGCACTCTCCTCTCACAAGCGGGGACTTTGGTGAAGGGGAGCGTGCTGAGAGGGCACTTGGGACAGAAACCACCGCACTTTGCACCAACAACCGCACTTTGCACTTACTACCTCACCCTGCACAAACCACAGTGTTTGTGAGAACAGATTTTTAACACCTGTCCTCTCAGACCTCTCTTTGCAGGCTATCGCTCCCAGTTGCTCCACACAGGCACGCACAGGTAACACAATGGGGGGGGGGGCTCCACACTCACTTGAATCCTTTGCCTCACCGGAGCAATGCTGGGGGCTGGACAGGAGTCCTCTGCAGAGGGCCACTGCAGCCCCCCCCGGAAAGGTAAGGCCCCCTGTCTCCATGCTCACCCCCCCCCCCAATGCACACCTCTGTGGCATAACCCTCCCTCACAAGCACTGAGGAGGCAGATCCAGCCAGGAAACAGGTATCAGCCATCCTCTCATCCAGGGGTGTCACTCACGGGGGTGGGGGTGGACCACCCAGGGAGGGGTGACACCAAAAATGACTTTCTGTTGGTGCGAAAACCACCAGTGGTAGAAGATGGGCAGGGCTCTTCTTATGTTCTTATATGAGGATAAGCAACCTCCTGGTTGTAGGAGTAGGTTCTCTTGTGCCAGGTGCAAAGGAGTGGCGACAGGATACAAGTATCTTGTTGTCTTGTGCTCCCTGAGGCATCTGGTGGGGCCACTGTGTGATACAGGAAGCTGGACTAGATGGGCCTTTGGCCTGATCCAGCAGCTAGGCTCTTCTTATGGGATTACAGGAAAGGGACCCTTCTTGTTGGAATTTCATTCTGTAGCTCTCATGGCCCGCTATAGTCCAACAGTGTTTCAAGTATACGGGTTCAGACGCCATGTGGTTAAAAAGCTTGTATTTTAAATATATCCACCTCCGTGAGCGGGTTTCCTTGCAGGCAGCCGCTTTACGGAACAAAAACACAAATAAAATCCAAGTCACTGTCCCAACGTTTCGTTCTGTCCTCAGAACATCTTCCTGGGGAAAAAATCCAAAGATTCTGGTGATGTTGTCCTTAGTTGCTCCCCTGTTGCTTATATACATGGGATGTTGTTCAGCTGTCAAGTTCTGTTATTGTTAACAGCTGTGTATGGAGTCCGAGCTCTAATTGCCTACTGTCAGGCACTCTGTTGTTGTTCTTTCTTGCTCCTGAGGAGTACTGCTTTCATCCACGTCGGTACTTACAACATTTCCAATCGCTCTTATGTATGATCTTGTTTCCGTGTGCTGTTTTGCACGGATGATAGGCCACCAAATTCGGTTCGCAAATGTCAGGTCCTGCTGGCGATTCATCAGCTGTCCTGTCGCTGCCTTGCTTATCTCAAGAGCCTCCAGGTGTTTCAAGATCTTAAAATTGTCATCTTTTTGCAGGCATTTGGTCTTGTCAAACTGAATCGAGTGTCCCTCTGTTAGCGCGTGTTCAGCAATCGCAGATCGTTCCGGGTGATTAAGTCTGACAGATCTTTCGTGTTCAGACACCCTAGTTTTTATAGATCTGGATGACATGCCAATGTAATTTTTACTGCATTGGCATGGGATGCTGTACACGCCAGCATTGGAGAGCGCTGGCCTTTTATCTTTAGGGTTGCCTATAATCTGTTGCACTTTTAACGTGGGTTTAAAAATTGTTTTGATCTTTCCCTGTTGTAGTATTCGTGCAATTTTATCCGTAACCCCCTTTATGTACGGTAGGCAAACCCATATCTTCTCTTCTGTTGTGGTTTTTTCTATTTCGTTAACTTTCTGTAATGTACCCTCTCTGTTAGCTTTAATTTGCTGATATTGTTTATTCCAACATTTATTTATTTGATTGATAGAATACCCATTAGCTTGTAAAGATTCAGATAGTATTCTTTTTTCTCCCTCTAGTGACTCCTTATCACAAACTTTAATTGCCCTATGTACCAAAGAATTTATTAATGAATTTTTTTGTGCAGGGTGGTGGTTGGAATCTTGATTCAAATATCTCCCAGTGTGCGTGGGTTTTCTATATACTTTATGCCCTATAGATAGATCTTCTTTACGCATCACTAGGATGTCCAGGAAAGGTAATGAATTGTTTTTTTCCATTTCTAAAGTAAATTGAATTTCCTGGTGTTGATTATTTAAATGTTTCACAAATTCATCCAACTCTGTATCCCCATATGACCATACACAAAAAACATCGTCTACATAGCGAAACCAACAATCTGGTTTAAGTTGTGCTGTCCTTAAGGCTTGTGTTTCAAAATCCTCCATGAATAAATTTGCGACAACCGGGCTTAGGGGGTTCCCCATGGCCACCCCCTCTTTTTGTTCCCTAAACTCCCCGTTCCAAATGAAATAAGTAGATGTTAAACAATGTCGGTACAAAGGAATCAAATCCTTAGGGATGGTTAGGTTTTCAATTAATTCCATTGTCCTCTCTAATGGAACTTTAGTAAACAAAGATACCACATCCAGACTTATTAGTCTTGATTCTGGTTTCAAACTGATTAATTGCAACAATTCAATAAAGTGGTATGTGTTCTTAACATAACTGGGAGTATTGCCTATAAGGGGTTGTAGAATTTTTGCTAAATATTGTGATAATCCATGTGTGGGGGCCCCTTGTTGTTGGCCTGCACAAGGCCCCTTCTTGTTGGCCTGCACAAGGTTCCAGATGCCTCCCCTGGCAGCATCTCCAGTTGAAAAGGAGCTCAAGTCGCTGCAGTGGGAAAGACCCTGGCAGCAGGAGGTCAAGTGATTTCCCTGGTAGGTAGGCTTTCTCTGCCTGCCCTCTTTTGTAGTCCTGTTTCCTGGAAGTAGGAGCCTGCTGGGGTAAGATGACTTAACAGATGTTGTGATCTGTGGTTGGAAAAAGCAGGAGCCCAGGCGCCGCTGGGATCGAGAAGGCTTCGTTTTTGCCAAGAGGCTTGGTTTGGGGGGAATTGCAGTAGGACTTCCGTTTGCTGGAGGCTAGCTAGTCAGCGACTGGTTTGGTGGCTGCTCGATGTTATTGTTGCCCCCCCACATGCTGAATGCTGGGATCTCTTAGGGGGTTGACGGTGTTTATGTCACTACTGTTGCCATTACAGTCAGTGATCTACGGGAATAACGATTTATGAGTACCATTAGTTAAAAATACTGTATATATTAAGGATTTGGTCTGGTCAGGTACGGGAGGAGGTCCATGGGGTTAGGGTTAGGAGATCTTGCCCCAGTTGTGGCAAACCTTAGTGACACCTCTGCTCTCATCAGTGTCCTCTCTCTCTGCCTTTGCTCCCCACAGGCTGCTATCACACAGGTGGACCCCGTGCGAGACCCCCAAGCCAGGAGGGACAGGTGATACTGTTGTTGTTGCCTATGCCCTTGCTACTGTTGCTGTGTCTCCCCCTCCCTGTTGCTCCCCGTAGGCTGCTATCACACAGGTGAAGACTCAGTGTGAGATCCCCAAGGGAAGCCTCCAGCCTTCTTGACATAATCAGTGAAGCCCCTTGGTGAGGTTAAGAACATAAGAAGAGCCCTGCTGGATCAGGCCAAGAGCCCATCTAGTCCAGCTTCCTGTGTCACACAGTGGCCCCACCACATGCCTCAGGGAGCACAAGACAACAAGATAACCTGTTTCCCGTTGACACTCCCTTGCACCTGGCACAGAGAAAACCCACTTCTAAAACCAGGAGGTTGCTTATGGCTTGTAACCTGTGATGGTCTTTTCCTCCATGAATCTGTCCAAACCCCTTTTAAAGGCATCTAGGCCAGATGCCATCACCACATCCTGTGGCAAGGAATTCCACAGATGAATTACACGCTGCGTAAAGAAATATTTTCTTTTGTCTGTTCTAACTCTCCCTCCACTCAATTTTAGTACATGTCCCCTGGTTCTGGTGTTGTGCGAGAGGGAGAAGAATTTCCCTCTATCCACTCTCTCCATCCCATGCATAATTTTATAAGTCTCAATCATGTCCCCCCTCAGGCGCCTTTTTTCTAGGCTGAAAAGCCCCAGACGCTGTAGCCTTTCCTCATAAGGGAGGTGCTCCAGCCCACGAATCATTCTGGTCGCTCTTTTCTGTACCTTTTCCAATTCAACTATATCCTTTTTGAGGTGTGGTGACCAGAACTGGACACTATACTCCAGATGTGGCCTTACCATCGATTTGTACAAAGGCAGAATGATATTGGCCGTTTTATTCTCAATCCCTTTTTTAATGATCCCGAGCATGGAATTGGCCTTCTTCACAGCCGCCGCACACTGGGTCGACACTTTCATCGACCTGTCTACCAGCACCCCAAGATCTCTCTCTTGATCCGTCACAGACAGCTCAGAACCCATTAGCGTATATGTGAAATTTTGGTTTCTTGCCCCAATGTGCATCACTTTGCACTTACTTACATTGAAGCGCATCTGCCATTTTGCTGCCCATTCTCCCAGTTTAGAGAGATCCTTCTAAGAACATAAGAACATAAGAAGAGCCCTGCTGGATCAGGCCAAAAGCCCATCTAGTCCAGCTTCCTGTGTCACACAGTGGCCCCACCAGATGCCTCAGGGAGCACACGAGACAACAAGATACCTGTGTCCAGTCGCCACTCCCTTGCACCTGGCACAGAGAAAACCCACTTCTAAAAAAAAAAAAAAAAAAAAACCAGGAGGTTGCTTATGGCTTGTAACCTGTGATGGTCTTTTCCTCCATTAATTTGTCCAAACCCCTTTTAAAGGCATCTAGGCTAGGTGCCATCACCACATCCTGTGGCAAGGAGTTCCACAGATGAATCACACGCTGGGTAAAGAAATATTTTCTTTTGTCTGTTCTAACTCTCCCTCCACTCAATTTTAGTGCGTGTCCCCTGGTTCTGGTGTTGTGCGAGAGGGAGAAGAATTTCCCTCTATCCACTCTCTCCATCCCATGCATAATTTTATAAGTCTCAATCATGTCCCCCCTCAGGCGCCTTTTTTCTAGGCTGAAAAGCCCCAGACGCTGCAGCCTTTCCTCGTAAGGGAGGTGCTCCAGCCCACAAATCATTCTGGTCGCTCTTTTCTGCACCTTTTCCAATTCAACTATATCCTTTTTGAGGTATGGTGACCAGAACTGGACACAATACTCCAGATGTGGCCTTACCATCGATTTGTACAAAGGCATAATGATATTAGCCGTTTTATTCTCAATCCCCTTTTTAATGATCCCGAGCATGGAATTGGCCTTCTTCACAGCCGCCGCACACTGGGTCGATACTTTCATCGACCTGTCCACCAGCACCCCAAGATCTCTCTCTTCATCCGTCACAGACAACTCAGAACCCATTAGCGTATATGTGAAATTTTGGTTTCTTGCCCCAATGTGCATCACTTTGCACTTACTTACATTGAAGCGCATCTGCCATTTTGCTGCCCATTCTCCCAGTTTGGAGAGATCCTTCTGGAGCTCTTCACAATCCCTGCTGGTCTTTACCACCCGGAAAAGTTTAGTGTCATCCGCAAACTTGGCCACCTCACTGCCTATCCCCAACTCCAGGTCATTTATGAATAAGTTGAAAAGCACTGGTCCCAAGACCGATCCTTGGGGCACACCGCTTTTCACCTCACGCCATTGTGAAAATTGCCCATTGACTCCCACTCGCTGTTTCCTGGTCTTCAACCAGTTCCTAATCCACAAGAGGACCTGCCCTCTTATTCCCTGACTGTGGAGTTTTCTCAGGAGCCTTTCATGAGGGACCGTGTCAAACGCCTTCTGAAAATCCAGATATATAATATCCACGGGTTCGCTCGCATCCACATGCCTGTTGACCTTTTCAAAAAATTCTAACAGGTTTGTGAGGCAAGACTTCCCCTTGCAGAAGCCATGCTGACTCTCCCTCAGCAGAGCTTGTTTTTCTGTGTATTTTAAGATTTTATCCTTAATGAGACTTTCCACCATCTTCCCTGGAACAGATGTTAGGCTGACCGGCCTGTAGTTTCCCGGGTCCCCCCTCCTTCCTTTTTTAAAGATTGGCGTGACATTAGCTATCCTCCAATCCTCTGGCACAGTGGCCGTTTTAAGGGACAAGTTGCATATTTTGGTCAAGAGGTCAGCAACTTCATTCTTGAGTTCCTTCAGAACTCTTGGGTGGATGCCATCCGGGCCTGGTGATTTATTGATCTTTATTTTGTCAATTAAGTCTGAGACATCTTCTCTTTTAACCTCTATTTGACTTAATTCTTTAGTCAGGGGAGACCGTTCTGGCAGCGGTATTTGCCCGAGGTCTTCTGCCATGAAGACAGATGCAAAGAACTCATTTAATTTCTCTGCAGTCTCCAAGTCCCCTTTTATCACCCCTTTCTCTCCCTCACCATCCAGCGGACCCACCGTTTCCCTGGCAGGTTTCCTGCTTCTAACATATTTGAAGAAGCTTTTATTATTCCCTTTTATGTTGCCTGCCATACGTTCCTCAAAGTCTTTCTTGGCCTCCCGTATCATCTTTTTACATTTCTTTTGCCACAGTTTGTGCTCCTGTTTATTTTCCTCATTAGGGCAAGACTTCCATTTACGGAAGGAAGCTTCCTTGCCTTTTATAGCCTCCTTAACTGTGCTTGTTAGCCATGCCGGCATCCTCCTGGACTTGGTCGAGCCCTTCCTCCTTTGTGGGATACACTCCCGCTGGGCCTCTATGACTGTTGTTTTAAACAGCCTCCATGCACTCTGGAGCGATTGGACTCTTTTTACCTTCCCTTTCAGCTTTTTCTTAACTAGTCTTCTCATTTTGGGGAAGTCTGCCCTTCGGAAGTCAAGGGTTTTCGTGTCAGATTTGCTCGGCACTCTCCCTCCGACATGCATGGCGAAACAGATCGCAGCATGGTCACTGTTCCCCAACGGTTCGGTAACATTTACCTCCCTGACCAGATCTTGAGTGCCACACAATATCAAGTCCAGAGTCACCTGTCCTCTGGTCGGTTCCGTGACAAGCTGCTCTAAGGCACAGTCATTTAACATATCCAGAAATCCAGTCTCTCTTTCATGACCTGAGCATGAATTGACCCAGTCGATGTGAGGATAATTGAAGTCCCCCATGACTACAACCCTGTCTCTCGTTGACACCTCCCTGATTTGCTTCCTTATTTCAAGATCCCCTTCAGGTTTTTGATCTGGAGGACGGTAGCATGCCCCTACTATTACATCACTCTTTGAGCCTGGTAATCTAACCCACAGTGATTCTACGGAGGAGTTAGAGCCCCCCTCCAGCTCTACTCTGGTGGATTCTACCCCCTCTTTGACATAGATGGCCACCCCACCTCCAACACGCCCCTTTCTGTCCCTCCTATAGAGTTTATATCCTGGAATTGCAGTATCCCACTGGTTCTCCGCATTCCACCAGGTTTCTGTTATACCTACTATGTCAATGTTTTCCCTAGCCACCAAACATTCCAGTTCTCCCATCTTTGCCCGAAGACTTCGGGTATTTGCATAAAAGCACTTATATACCTGGTCCCCCAAGAAGGACTGCATGTTTGCCCCTTTATTCCTGCAGCCTTCTGTCTTGCTAGACTGGCTGTCATGTCCCATCACGCTACCACTCCCAATTCTTACTCTGTTATTACTTGACTGTTCCCCATCCTCTGCACCCTCATTCCCGAGGGATGAGGAGTCCCGAACCGGATGCCCCTCGGCTCCTGTCGGCTTTCC
The DNA here is from genome assembly GCA_026170595.1 of Plestiodon gilberti rubricaudatus. Taxonomy (NCBI): domain Eukaryota; kingdom Metazoa; phylum Chordata; class Lepidosauria; order Squamata; family Scincidae; genus Plestiodon; species Plestiodon gilberti. The sequence goes on along the minus strand of JANXHW010000001.1, from coordinate 168,712 downwards.
CCCAGGAGTCAGTTTAAAAGCTGCTCTGCCACCGTCTTAATGTTACGCGCCAGCAGTCTGGTTCCGTTTTGGTTCAAGTGAAGCCCGTCCCTCTTGTACAGGCCCGGCTTGTCCCAAAACGTTCCCCACTGCCTAACAAACTTAAACCCCTCCTCCTGACACCAGTGTCTCATCCACGCATTGAGACCCCTGAGCTCCGCCTGCCTAGCTGGCCCTGCGCGTGGAACAGGTAGCACTTCTGAGAACGCTACCTTTGGGGTCCTGGATTTGAGCTTCCTACCTAGCAACCTAAATTTGGCCTCCAGGACCGCCCGGCTACATTTCCCCACGTCGTTGGTGCCAACATGCACCACAACCGCTACCTCCTCCCCAGCACTCTCTACCAGCCTATCTAGACGAGAGGTGATGTCCGCAACCTTCGCACCAGGTAGGCAAGTCACCGTGCGGTCCTCACATCCGTCACAGACCCCCCTTTCTATGTTCCTGACTATAGAGTCACCCACAACAAGAAGCCCCCTCCCCAGAGGAGTATCCATAGTGCGACTGGATACGGGCCCATCACCTGAAGAAGGGGTCCCCACTGTGGGATTGTTTCCCTCTTTTCCAGAGCAATGTCCTCCAGCCCTGAGACTCCCTTTCCTGGCAGCTGAGGCGCTGGCCAACTGAGGGTAGGACGATGCCTCCACGTCCCTAGAAGTCTCACCCTGGTTCCTCTCTACCTGTCTCTGCTTCTCCAGGTCAGCAACTGTGGCTTCAAGGGAGCGAACCCGTTCCCTGAGAGCCTGGAGCTCTTTGCACCGAGCACACACCCATGACTTGTGCCCAAGAGGCAGATAGTCATACATGTGACACTCAGTGCAAAACACTGGATAGCCCCCACCCTTCTGTTGGCTGTCTGACTGCATAGCTTTTGAGTGTAAGTTATGGATTTATCAAAGTTTGGGAGCTCTTCACAAAGAAACATCAAAGTTTCTGGAGCTCTTCACAATCCCTGCTGGTCTTCACCACCCGGAAAAGTTTAGTGTCATCTGCAAACTTGGCCACCTCACTGCCTATCCCCGACTCCAGGTCATTTATGAATAAGTTGAAAAGCACCGGTCCCAAGACCGATCCTTGGGGCACACCGCTTTTCACCTCTCGCCATTGAGAAAATTGTCCATTGACTCCCACTCGCTGTTTCCTGGTCTTCAACCAGTTCCTAATCCACAAGAGGACCTGCCCTCTTATTCCCTGACTGTGGAGTTTTCTCAGGAGCCTTTCATGAGGGACCGTGTCAAACGCCTTCTGAAAATCCAGATATATAATATCCACGGGTTCGCTCGCATCCACATGCCTGTTGACCTTTTCAAAAAATTCTAACAGGTTTGTGAGGCAAGACTTCCCCTTGCAGAAGCCATGCTGACTCTCCCTCAGCAGAGCTTGTTCTTCTATGTATTTTAAGATTTTATCCTTAATGAGACTTTCCACCATCTTCCCTGGAACAGAGGTTAGGCTGACCGGCCTATAGTTTCCCGGGTCCCCCCTCCTTCCTTTTTTAAAGATTGGCGTGACATTAGCTATCCTCCAATCCTCTGGCACAGTGGCCGTTTTAAGGGACAAGTTGCATATTTTGGTCAAGAGGTCAGCAACTTCATTCTTGAGTTCCTTCAGAACTCTTGGGTGGATGCCATCCGGGCCTGGTGATTTATTGATCTTTATTTTGTCAATTAAGTCTGAGACGTCTTCTCTTTTAACCTCTATTTGACTTAATTCTTTAGTCAGGGGAGACCATTCCGGCAGCGGTATTTGCCCGAGGTCTTCTGCCGTGAAGACAGACGCAAAGAACTCATTTAATTTCTCTGCAGTCTCCAAGTCCCCTTTTATCACCCCTTTCTCTCCCTCACCATCCAGCGGACCAACCGTTTCCCTGGCAGGTTTCCTGCTTCTAACATATTTGAAGAAGCTTTTATTATTCCCTTTTATGTTGCCTGCCATACGTTCCTCAAAGTCTTTCTTGGCCTCCCGTATCATCTTTTTACATTTCTTTTGCCACAGTTTGTGCTCCTGTTTATTTTCCTCACTAGGGCAAGACTTCCATTTACGGAAGGAAGCTTCCTTGCCTTTTACAGCCTCCTTAACTGTGCTTGTTAGCCATGCCGGCACCCTCCTGGACTTGGTCGAGCCCTTCCTCCTTTGTGGGATACACTCCCGCTGGGCCTCTATGACTGTTGTTTTAAACAGCCTCCATGCACTCTGGAGCGATTGGACTCTTTTTACCTTCCCTTTCAGGCCCGGCTTGTCCCAAAACGTTCACCAGTGCCTAACAAACTTAAACCCCTCCTCCTGACACCAGTGTCTCATCCACGCATTGAGACCCCTGAGCTCCGCCTGCCTAGCTGGCCCTGTGCGTGGACTTCTGAGAATGCTACCTTTGGGGTCTTGGATTTGAGCTTCCTACCTAGCAACCTAAATTTGGCCTCTAGGACTGCCCGGCTACATTTCCCCACGTCGTTGGTGCCAACATGCACCACAACCGCTACCTCCTCCCCAGCACTCTCTACCAGCCTATCTAGACGAGAGGTGATGTCCGCAACCTTCGCACCAGGCAGGCAAGTCACCGTGCGGTCCTCACATCCGTCACAGACCCCCCTTTCTATGTTCCTGACTATAGAGTCACCCACAACAAGAAGCCCCCTTCCCAGAGGAGTATCCATAGTGCAACTGGATACGTGCCCATCACCTGAAGAAGGGGTCCCCACTGTGGGATTGTTTCCCTCTTTTCCAGAGCAATGTCCTCCAGCCCTGAGACTCCCTTTCCTGGCAGCTGAGGCGCTGGCCAACTGAGGGTAGGACGATGCCTCCACGTCCCTAGAAGTCTCACCCTGGTTCCTCTCTACCTGTCTCTGCTTCTCCAGGTCAGCAACCGTGGCTTCAAGGGAGCGAACCCGTTCCCTGAGAGCCTGGAGCTCTTTGCACTGAGCACACACCCATGACTTGTGCCCAAGAGGCAGATAGCCATACATGTGACACTCAGTGCAAAACACTGGATAGCCCCCACCCTTCTGCTGGCTGTCTGACTGCATAGCTTTTGAGTGTAAGTTATGGATTTATCAAAGTTGCTGATCTAACCCTTCCAGCTGGGACTCTGTGGCTTTGCAAACCCCATGCCAGACAGCAAACTAATTGGTGCAGCCAGACCTCACTGGCACCGGTTCCATGGCTGTCAGTTGGAGCGCTGGCAAAAGCAAAACAGCCCTGCTGGGAATGGGAAAAGAGAGGTTTGGCAATCCCGTCTCTCTCTCTCTCCCCCCTAGGGAAGAGGAGTCAAAAAAATAAAACACAATTCATTTTAACATAAGAACAGCCCTGCAGCTGGATCAGGCCAAAGGCCCTGGATCTAGTCCAGCTTCCTGTATCTCACAGTGGCCCCACCAGATGCCTCAGCACTCAAGACAACAGGATACCTGTACCCTGTCGCCACTCCCTGGCACCTGGCTCAGAGAAAACCTACTTCCAAAGCCAGGAGGTTGCTTATGGCTTGTAACCTGTGAAAGACTTTTCCTCAATGACTTGTAACCTGTGATGGCCTTTTCCTCCATGAAAAGGAGGAAATTTTGAGGCTTTTGTGGCCAGTAGAACTATGTTAAAACTGTTCCGGCTTAATGGCTGTGGTCCAGTAAAAACTCTGTTTCCTGTCATTTCGTCTGCAACTTGGCAGGCATTTTCAAAGGTATAGGAGCACAAGAACACTCCAGACCGTCCTAGTCTCCTGGGAGAAAGATGCAATTCTATAGTAGGCTGTTGGCTTGGCTAGTTGCTGAGCTGGATCGTTAATTGATAGTGTTTCCACAAGTGCCTATATAAGTGCATCTTTCTCCCAGGAGACTAGGAAGGTCTGGAGTGCACCTTTGTAACCTAGAAGAGGGCATTGTCAAAGCAAGGTGTGTGTGTGCTCGCATGTGTCTGAACTTAAGTATCCCCCCTAAACAGAATAAAGTCTATGGCTGAACGTGGTCTTAGCCAGGACAGAGGGCTGAGTGTGGGAGCAGTCATGGAGCATGTGAATCTGTTTGTGGAAACTAATGGGCTTATGCTGCAGGAGGGGGGGAGATTTTGGTGGAACATCGGGAAACAGTTCTTCATGGTAAGAGCAGTTTCACAATGGAAGCAATTACGGAGGGAAGTGGTGGGCTCTCCCTCACTGGAGGTCTCTGGAGATAATTTTCTTGCTTCAAGTGCAGAGGGGGTGGACTAGATGGCCTTGAAGGCCCCTTCCAACTCTAGGACTGAAATGCCAGCTAAAAAGACAGTATCTCTAGAGAGGGGTGTTTGGCTAGCCAGCCCTTAGATGTCAAGGGGATCTCTTGCCTTTGGACTGTGTGCTGCAGGAAACAGAGACGGGGGGGGGGGGGGCAGACAGACAGACAGACACACACACACACAGTGCACAACCCCATCAGCACTTTGCATTCCAAGCAAGACTAAAAACCCTTGCGTGTGTCACATGCCGCTCTGGAATGTGGGTCTTCCTCATCGCCTCAGCTGCTCCCAAGATGTTTGTCACTGGTCCTGCCAGCCTGGGACTGGAGTGGCACACTACTACTGCTGCTGCTGCATGCCAAGAGGTGTTCCACACGAGCCGCCAGGGTCCCAGAGTGGGTGGCACCCTGCCCCATGTTTCCCTTTCAAAAGCACAGGAGCCACCACAGCTCAGGAAGGTGCAGGACTCCCCTTGTATGCATTGACAAGGGCTTCAGGCACATTCACAACTGAACGGCAACATCTGTATTTTGTACGTGTACACCTGCCCTCAAGCAGGAGCCAGTGGCTTACGAGAAGCAAGCAGCCTTGATGGGAAAGCTCCCCTCCAAGGGTGCACAACCGGTGCTGAGCATCACCAGCACCCTGAACGAATGGGATGGTCTCACACCTCCACCTCTAGTTCGGCACAAGAAGGGGCTCCAGGCCTCTCCTTGCAGGCCACGTCGAGGGAGGGCCCGGCCCAGAGAGGCTCCTGGCAGTCAGCATCCCTCGTCTTCGGCAGGGCTTTTGCCTCCCTGCAGAGCAAGAGGCGACTAGCCGCCCGTCACGGTCTTGCTGCTTTCAGCGCTGCACTCCTGGCCAGGGATTCCTGCACCCTCTTTGGTAGTCCCCACCGCTGATGCAGCAGCTTCTCACGCAAGTGAAACTCAAAATACTGTTTTTGGTCACCAGCTGGGAGTGATGATGTCACACCTTGGCTTCCTTCAGAGCGGATGACGGACATGTGCGTTGCTGGAGAGGAACGAGCTGGACTGTTCACCCACTTCTCCGGGGTGGGAAGCACCCCTTGTCTCGCTCTAGCTGGGCTTGGCCCCCAGCAGGGGGCAGTGTTCCCCAGGAGGCTCCTAAGGCAGGGCTTCCAATGGGCCTCCTGACAGGGCTGGATGCCGGACAAGCTTGTGCCTGCTAGAAGACCGAGGCGGCTGCTGTCTCGGTGCACCGGCGCTTGGGAGGCGGCAGGGGCCTGGTGTGCTCGCACAGATAGCGCTTGTCCTCCTTCCAGCCCTATGGATGGCGGAGCCTGGCCCAAAGCCCTCTTTCCTGGCAGGAGTGTTGCCACAGGCCGCGGCTTCTCTTGAGAAACAATGGGGCTTTTTTCGGAACGGACAATGGCCTGCAGCCTGGAGGCACCAGCGCAACTGGCCTCTTGTGGCTGCAGGTCCTGAGAACCTGCGAGGTTAGAGCTGCCCTGGGGCAGAGACTCAGAGAGTGGGAAAGGCTTTTTGGTGTTCTCAGCCAGTTTCGCCTCCAGATGGGTGGCTGCAGTGTCCTGGCTAGCACCTGGCTTGGGCCTGTTGGGCTGTTGCCTGTCCCAGCCCTGGAAGTCAAGCCTAGATCTTGGTTCTCTAGTGATGTCCGGAACTCCATCCAGGAGGGCTGGCTCAGCACTGGCTACCACTGCAGTCAGCCAGGGTGGGTCCAGGCCGCTCTGGGGCCAACCCCCACCTGGCCCCCCCATGTCGGGCACCAGAAGCGCTTCCTGCTGCTGCTGCTCCCCAGGCATGGGCAGATGAGGGGGGACCAAACCCAGGGACAAAGTCTCTTCTGCCAGCTCTGTTGCAGAACCTCTCCTTGGTGCCTTGTGGCTGCCTTTGACCCCGAGATCCCAAGTCCGGGCTACAGTGGCACTGCCTTGCTTTGGGGAGCTACCGCAATGAAGAGAGGGCGCTGGTCCAGGAGGAAGCGGCCACTGGAGAGACTTCTGGATTCTCCAGGGCAGCCCCCACTTGTGGTGCATCGTTTTCTCCCTCAGGTGCCGCTCCAGGCACTGGCGCCTTTCTGCCTTGAAGAGGGGTCTCTGGTGGCCATTGGTCTCCTGCAGTGCGGTGCATACCAGGAACCCAGGGAGGGCTGGCAAAGACCTCTCCAGGGAGCTGTGGATGATGTGCGGCAACCCCCACAGCAGCTGCCGTCTCTTCCTTTGGATATGAACATCCAGCTGCTCTCTGACTGCCTGGCAAAGCAGCAGAGGGTCTAGAAGGGGAGACTCCACAACCACCCCACTGCCCCGGCTGAGGGGTGGTGGGTAGAGATTGGGCGGTTCCGTGTCTGGACACAGTTCACAAGGAGGCCCTTGGACCAAAATCCGAGGCTCCATCCTTGCAAGAGCTCCTCAAGCCACACACACACACACACACACACGCACGCGTTGTGGCAGGCAGGGTCTCTACCACCTGGTCACAGCCAGCGATGTGCAGCCACAAAGGGAGGGAAGGATCCCGAGTGTCAATGCAGGGTGGGGGAAAGACCTGCTGTTTTGGCTTCCAAGGCACTACAGGGTGAACACAGGGCACTGTGCCTCCCTTAATCCATAAGCAAGGGGGGGGACGGTGTTGGCACCGCCCAGATTTTGCACCTGCTGTTCCAAGCATTTCAACCTGCTTGGGGCAAGAGAAGATGGAATTGACACCCGTGACAGTTCTGTTTATTTCGTTGCTACTCACACCCATTGTGACATCACCAGTGTGCCCTGAGGGATCCAGAGTACCATGTGGTAAAGCCACTTCCAAAAGCTGTTTAAGTTTATTGTAGCAAAAAGAACAAAACCTTAAACATCCACTACCATAAGTGTATGGTACCATAAGTGCCTTTAAGTTTCTACAGGACCTGTTCCTTATAGGGGCAGGAGATCTGGCTCAGTTGGTAGAGTGGGAATCTCATATGCCTGAAGATCTCACGGACGGCAGTTCGGGACGCCCGGAAGTATCCGTGTCTGTTAGGAGAGCTGTTATGAAACTTTAGGAGATAAAGGCTTTTGTTTTAATAAACTGTGGCTTATAAACCTGAACAGTGAATGTATTCATTTTATGGATAATTCCAGCCACGAAAGCCTGAGTATGTATGTATCCATGTCTGTCGGAGAGCTGCCGGCATCCCACTGAGAAGCTGCAGAGCCTCTGTGGGGGAGAGAAGCTGCAGCTGCACTTTGAGTGGGAATCAAGGTTACCTGTCAGTTGAAGCGTGATGAGGCAAGCGCCAGAGAGGCTGGACTGTGAAGGAAGCCACCTAGAATGAAGGGTTCTATGAAAGACTAGAACATATTATTGTACAGGTGGGCCCCCATATCCACTGATTCGCTATCCACGGTTTCAGTTATCCACAGATCGTGGGGACCCCCCCAGGCTTTTACTTTTTTCCCAGTAAGCTTCATTTCTTCCTTAAAGAAACAGGAGAAGCAGCTTATTACAGGCAAGTAGGACGAGACTAAGTACTAGAGAGGCTCTGCAAGGTTAACAGAAACCGTGCAGAGCCTCTCTAGGACTTAGTCTCGTTCTACTTGCCTGCAATGGAGGCTGCTTCTCTGTTTGTTTTAAGGAAGAAACAAAGCTTGCTGAAAGAAAAATAAGAGCTGGGGGGGGCAAGCATGCCTGCCTGCAGACAGGGTGGGGGGGCCCCTCAGGAAACCATGGAGGGGGTGTCCGCTCATATCCAGTTTCAGGTATCCACGGAGGGGCCTGGAACATATCCCCAGCGGATAAGGGGGCCCACCTGTATTGTAAAAAACCCCTCGGGGTTTAGAAAGCCTGAAAAGGCAGTATATAAATACTGGTTAATTATTATTATTATATGAATACGTGTAACATAGAAAGCTGCCTTAAGGCCCAATCCTATCATTGAGATGCAGCAATGATAGAGGCTGTCAAAAAAGGACCTATGAAATTTGCCTCTATCAGCTGGTGACCCAGATGGGACATTGAATATTGGTTATTGATGCTCCCGGTTCCAGCTATTGGCCCTGTATTTGCCACCAGCAGAATTGGTACGTCTTGTCTTGTTTGTATTTGATAAGTATAAACCTGTCACATTTATGCCTATCGGGGACAAACATAGAGTAAAAGAAGAGGCATATAGAGTTAGCTATGGTTTGCCTTCGAATAGGTAGGAACAGGTCCTGCCTGCCTGTCTTGGCCACACAGCCATTCAACAGGTTACAGGTACAGGTTCCTCCTGCCGTGTTGAATCTTGTTCAGTTAGCGAACAATGGAAAACGAAAAAACCTGGGGTTATTGTCCTTGGCATTAAGAGACGGGAATAGAAAACAAATATAAGCCTTTGCTCTCATCTCCGAGACTGACTCAGGAGTGTTTACAAGAGTGACAAGCAGAGTTGCACGTGCAACCGGAAGTCACTTCCAGTTGCGGGTGGTTTTTTTTTTCCATTTTACAAGCTAAAAAAGCGGCGCAAGTGGCAAGAAGTCAGCGGCAGGCCCACAAGCTGTTAATTAAGAAACTGTGGTGCTGGCGCCGCCCCCAGTGGGATTCCTCCTCCGTGAATAGTCAAATCCGTGTATATGCATTCAGTGGAGAAGGAGAGTAACCCTTTTCCTACTCACACAGTACCCCTGATTAGGCCACTTTGGAATTATAAATATGATCTGGTTTGGTTTTCTAAAGGGAAAGTGCAAACCTGATCTTTTATTAAAAGTGGAAAGGAAACTCCTCTCGGGCTGTTAATATTGAAGAGAAACCACATTTTCCTGGTTGCTGGAAAAGAAACCACATGAAAAATTTACAAAGTGTAACCCAGGATTCTTTAAAAAAGAAGTCTCTTGTACAGATATGAATAAAGATGACGTGTTCGATATGTGCCCAACTGATGCAGCCCTCGAGACCATCTTTACATCATTTTAGTGTGTAGACTTATACCTGGTATAAAGAAATACCCCAGATAAAACAATGTAACAATGATTACTATGTCTACTTTTTCATATTTACTGCTTATCAATTTAGATGGCATTAGATAGAAAATGTGAAGAAAAGAAGAGGTTGAGATAGTTGTATGCATTTTTTGTTTGTTTATCTTGGAAGATTTGGCAAGGAGAATGGGTGAGATAGGGAATACCGTATTTCTTCGATTCTAAGACGCATGTTTTTTCCCAATTAAGCATTTCCAAAAATGGGGTGCGTCTTAGAAAAAGCACCCCAAAATGCAATTTCCTTACTTACCGGTTTTCGCGAAAACTGGAAATGGCCAAAAATCGCTGTTTTTCACCAAACTGAAGATCGGGGAGGTCTGCAGAGGGTCGCGCAGGCCTCCCTGAAGCTCCCCCAAGCCCCGGTAAGTAAGGAAATGGCATTTTCTGGCGGATCGCAAAGGCACTGCTCAAAGGCAGTGAGGAGATCGTCAGCTGCAGCACGGGGCATGCTGGGGCAAGCTCTCAGGTTCAGGAAGGGAGAGCTCGCAGCTGAGCAGAGGGGGCAAAATGGCGCTGTAAAAATCGGATCGCCGTGGCAGGCAAGCTGGGGAGAGTTGGCGCTGAGCAGGAAGGAGGTGCGTCTTGCAATCGGTGTTTTTTTTTTTTTTCCTGCTGGTGTTCCTGAAATTAAGATGCGCCTTAGAATCGATGGCGCCTTAGACTCGAAGAAATATGGTATATCTGAAAACTCGTGGACCAGTCATGTATTGGAACAGCTTGAGTTACACGGGTAAAAAGCCATGGCAAAAAAAGTTTTAAAAATGATAAGAACAGGCGCCATGAGTTCATTCACATGAAAAAAATATAATATTAAAATACAATATCTCAGCATTAAAATCTCAAGTAAAACCTGTACAAAATCCTATGTTTAAAAACAACGTTTCGCTCAAATTCCATTGAGCATCCTCAGGCAAGCTCCCATGCAGCAGAAAGATGTTACCCAGACAGGTCTACACAATACATAAGGCAGAGAGAAGCCTCCCATTCATGCTGAGCTAATTGTTAGTGTGATGAGGGGAACTGAAAGCATCTGATCCGTGATTAGGAGGAGGATAGTTAGCATTCAAGGTAAGACACCCCAGGGCAGACAAAGCAACTAAGAGGGCTTAAGCAAACACTTACGTTTCACACTTGCGCTTTGTTTTTAAACATAGGGTTTTGTACAGGTTTTACTTGAGATTTTAATGCTGAGATATTATTGTATTTTAATATTATATTTTTTCACGTGAATGAATTCGTGGCGCCTGTTCTTATCATTTTTCTGCCATGGCTTTTTACCCGTGCAACTCAAGCTGTTCCAAGATTGTTGCTGGCTATGGCCCTCCTTCCCTCGCAGCTCCAGCCACGAGGAAAGGAGGGTGGTCTCCTGAGTTCTGCACCTACGGAACCCCCAAACGCAGGTTCCCCAACAAGGGATAGTAGATTCGCTGCCACCACCTGAGGAATTACGGTAGGCCACGCCACCTCAGGAACTGCGTGCCTCCAGAACAGTTGTTTTGGGGTACCAGCTCCAACCGGTTCCCAAACACCACAACTCACCCAAGTTAACAACACAGCTACAACCGGGTGTAACTTTAGGCTTAGCAACATCGCCCCAACCATGTGCCAGCTTAATCCAATGAAACAGCTTCAACTGTTTGGGTTATCCGGGTACCATGCACACCTCAGTGGCACACACTAAAATGGAGTGGCGGAAGAATTAGAACAGACCAAAGAAAACATTTCTTTACCCAGCGTGTAATTGGTTTGTGGAACTCCTTGCCACAGGAGGTGGTGATGGCATCTGGCCTGGATGCCTTTAAAAGGGGATTGGACAGATTTATAGAGGAAAAGTCTATCACAGCTTACAAGCCATGATGGGGATAAGCAACCTCCTGGCTTTAGAAGTAGGTTCTCTCTGTGCCAGGTGCAGGGGAGTGGCAGCAGGAAACAGGTGTCTTGTTGGCTGTGTGCTCCCTGAGGCATCTGGTGGGGCCACTGTGTAATACAGGAAGCTGGACTAGATCCAGGGCCTTTGGCCTGATCCAGCAGCCAGGCTCTTCTGAGGTTCTTCTGAGTCCTCTGCGCTGCTCCGTCTTTCACTCTCTGCCACGGGCGAACGGCCTGCCTTGAGCTGCCGCTGGCGGCCCTGCTCTGGGGCCACCTTAAGAACATAAGAACATAAGAAGAGCCCTGCTGGATCAGGCCAAAAGCCCATCTAGTCCAGCTTCCTGTGTCACACAGTGGCCCCACCAGATGCCTCAGGGAGCACACAAGACAACAAGATACCTGTGTCCAGTCGCCACTCCCTTGCACCTGGCACAGAGAAAACCCACTTCTAAAACCAGGAGGTTGCTTATGGCTTGTAACCCGTGATGGTCTTTTCCTCCATGAATCTGTCCAAACCCCTTTTAAAGGCATCTAGGCCAGATGCCATCACCACATCCTGTGGCAAGGAGTTCCACAGATGAATTACACGCTGGGTAAAGAAATATTTTCTTTTGTCTGTTCTAACTCTCCCTCCACTCAATTTTAGTGCATGTCCCCTGGTTCTGGTGTTGTGCGAGAGGGAGAAGAATTTCCCTCTATCCACTCTCTCCATCCCATGTATAATTTTATAAGTCTCAATCATGTCCCCCCTCAGGCGCCTTTTTTCTAGGCTGAAAAGCCCCAGACGCTGTAGCCTTTCCTCGTAAGGGAGGTGCTCCAGCCCACGAATCATTCTGGTCGCTCTTTTCTGTACCTTTTCCAATTCAACGATATCCTTTTTGAGGTGTGGTGACCAGAACTGGACACAATACTCCAGATGTGGCCTTACCATCGATTTGTACAAAGGCAGAATGATATTGGCCGTTTTATTCTCAATCCCTTTTTTAATGATCCCGAGCATGGAATTGGCCTTCTTCACAGCCGCCGCACACTGGGTCGACACTTTCATCGACCTGTCCACCAGCACCCCAAGATCTCTCTCTTGATCCGTCACAGACAACTCAGAACCCATTAGCGTATATGTGAAATTTTGGTTTCTTGCCCCAATGTGCATCACTTTGCACTTACTTACATTGAAGCGCATCTGCCATTTTGCTGCCCATTCTCCCAGTTTGGAGAGATCCTTCTGGAGCTCTTCACAATCCCTGCTGGTCTTCAACACCCTGAAAAGTTTAGTGTCATCTGCAAACTTGGCCACCTCACTGCCTATCCCCGACTCCAGGTCATTTATGAATAAGTTGAAAAGCACCGGTCCCAAGACCGATCCTTGGGGCACACCGCTTTTCACCTCTCGCCATTGTGAAAATTGCCCATTGACTCCCACTCGCTGTTTCCTGGTCTTCAACCAGTTCCTAATCCACAAGAGGACCTGCCCTCTTATTCCCTGACTGTGGAGTTTTCGCAGGAACCTTTCATGAGGGACCGTGTCAAACGCCTTCTGAAAATCCAGATATATAATATCCACGGGTTCGCTCGCATCCACATGCCTGTTGACCTTTTCAAAAAATTCTAACAGGTTTGTGAGGCAAGACTTCCCCTTGCAGAAGCCATGCTGACTCTCCCTCAGCAGAGCTTGTTCTTCTATGTATTTTAAGATTTTATCCTTAATGAGACTTTCCACCATCTTCCCTGGAACAGAGGTTAGGCTGACCGGCCTGTAGTTTCCCGGGTCCCCCCTCCTTCCTTTTTTAAAGATTGGCGTGACATTAGCTATCCTCCAATCCTCTGGCACAGTGGCCGTTTTAAGGGACAAGTTGCATATTTTGGTCAAGAGGTCAGCAACTTCATTCTTGAGTTCCTTCAGAACTCTTGGGTGGATGCCATCCGGGCCTGGTGATTTATTGATCTTTATTTTGTCAATTAAGTCTGAGACATCTTCTCTTTTAACCTCTATTTGACTTAATTCTTTAGTCAGGGGAGACCGTTCTGGCAGCGGTATTTGCCCGAGGTCTTCTGCCATGAAGACAGATGCAAAGAACTCATTTAATTTCTCTGCAGTCTCCAAGTCCCCTTTTATCACCCCTTTCTCTCCCTCACCATCCAGCGGACCCACCGTTTCCCTGGCAGGTTTCCTGCTTCTAACATATTTGAAGAAGCTTTTATTATTCCCTTTTATGTTGCCTGCCATACGTTCCTCAAAGTCTTTCTTGGCCTCCCGTATCATCTTTTTACATTTCTTTTGCCACAGTTTGTGCTCCTGTTTATTTTCCTCACTAGGGCAAGACTTCCATTTACAGAAGGAAGCTTCCTTGCCTTTTATAGCCTCCTTAACTGTGCTTGTTAGCCATGCCGGCACCCTCCTGGACTTGGTCGAGCCCTTCCTCCTTTGTGGGATACACTCCCGCTGGGCCTCTATGACTGTTGTTTTAAACAGCCTCCATGCACTCTGGAGCGATTGGACTCTTTTTACCTTCCCTTTCAGCTTTTTTTTAACTAGTCTCCTCATTTTGGGGAAGTCAGCCCTTCGGAAGTCAAGGGTTTTCGTGTCCGATTTGCTCGGCACTCTCCCTCCGACATGCATGGCGAAACAGATCGCAGCATGGTCACTATTCCCCAACGGTTCGGTAACATTTACCTCCCTGACCAGATCTTGAGTGCCACACAATATCAAGTCCAGAGTCACCTGTCCTCTGGTCGGTTCCGTGACAAGCTGCTCTAAGGCACAGTCATTTAACATATCCAGAAATCCAGTCTCTCTTTCATGACCTGAGCATGAATTGACTCAGTCGATGTGAGGATAATTGAAGTCCCCCATGACTACAACCCTGTCTCTCATTGACACCTCCCTGATTTGCTTCCTCATTTCAAGATCCCCTTCAGGTTTTTGATCTGGAGGACGGTAGCATGCCCCTACTATTACATCACTCTTTGAGCCTGGTAATCTAACCCACAGTGATTCTACGGAGGAGTCAGAGCCCCCCTCCAGCTCTACGCTGGTGGATTCTACCCCCTCTTTGACATAGATGGCCTCCCCACCTCCAACACGCCCCTCTCTGTCCCTCCTATAGAGTTTATATCCTGGAATTGCAGTATCCCACTGGTTCTCCGCATTCCACCAGGTTTCTGTTATACCTACTATGTCAATGTTTTCCCTAGCCACCAAACATTCCAGTTCTCCCATCTTTGCCCGTAGACTTCGGGCATTTGCATAAAAGCACTTATATACCTGGTCCCCCAAGAAGGGCTGCATGTTTGCACCTTTATTCCTGCAGCCTTCTGTCCTGCTAGACTGGCTGTCATGTCCCATCACGCTACCACTCCCAATTTTTACTCTGCTATTACTTGACTGTTCCGCATCCTCTGCACCCTCATCCCCTAGGGATGAGGAGTCCCGAACCGGATGCCCCTCGGCTCCTGTCGGCTTTCCCCCAGGAGTCAGTTTAAAAGCTGCTCTGCCACCTTCTTAATGTTACGCGCCAGCAGTCTGGTTCCATTTTGGTTCAAGTGAAGCCCGTCCCTCTTGTACAGGCCCGGCTTGTCCCAAAACGTTCCCCAGTGCCTAACAAACCTAAACCCCTCCTCCTGACACCAGTGTCTCATCCACGCATTGAGACCCCTGAGCTCCGCCTGCCTAGCTGGCCCTGTGCGTGGAACAGGTAGCACTTCTGAGAACGCTACCTTTGGGGTCCTGGATTTGAGCTTCCTACCTAGCAACCTAAATTTGTTCTCCAGGACCGCCCGGCTACATTTCCCCACATCGTTGGTGCCAACATGCACCACAACCGCTACCTCCTCCCCAGCACTCTCTACCAGCCTATCTAGACGAGAGGTGATGTCCGCAACCTTCGCACCAGGCAGGCAAGTCACCATGTGGTCCTCACATCCGTCACAGACCCCCCTCTCTATGTTCCTGACTATAGAGTCACCCACGACAAGAAGCCCCCTCCCCAGAGGAGTATCCATAGTGCGACTGGATACGGGCCCATCACCTGAAGAAGGGGTCCCCACTGTGGGATTGTTTCCCTCTTTTCCAGAGCAATGTCCTCCTGCCCTTTCTGAGGAGCTGGCCAACTGAGTGTGGGACGATGCCTCCACGTCCCTAGAAGTCTCACCCTGGTTCCTCTCTACCTGTCTCTGCTTCTCCAGGTCAGCAACCGTGGCTTCAAGGGAGCGAACCCGTTCCCTGAGAGCCTGGAGCTCTTTGCACCGAGCACACACCCATGACTTCTGCCCAAGAGGCAGATAGTCATACATGTGACACTCAGTGCAAAACACTGGATAGCCCCCACCCAAGCCACCTTTGGTGGCTTCTTTGGAGAGACGGACCGCTGGGTCCTCTTGCGGCTCAAGGCGGGTCTCTTGCGCTGCCTTTTCTGCTCGGCTTCTTTCCGCCGCAGCTTCACCAGCTTTTCAAAGCTCTTGGTGGTGTTTGTGTTGACGTCAAACCAGTCCTGAGGGGACGAGACATCGTCACGACAAATGGAAACCTGGGGGTGCGCAGCCAGGTACAGCCGTCCTGAGGCCGGCTCAAGGCGTATGCCATGAGCCAGCTAAAGAGGGGAGCACTGTGGGAATGGCAGGGGCTGCCAACCCCCCACTCCTCACCTCAGCGTGCAGAGCGTTAATGTGGTATTTGACCCCACTCTCAGACACAAACTCCTTCTCACACAGCAGACACTTGTATTTCCCAGCTACGAATTCACCCTGTGGTTGGACAAACATATGACGTTCATCAAAGCCCCCGGAAGCGAGAGCCCCGATGCTGTTCTCCCCCCCCCCCATCAGCCAGGCCTGTTCAGAGACCAGTACGTAAGCACCAGGACACAGGATGAAGCGGGGTGGGGTGCCTGCCCCTCAGGTCAACCAGCACTGGCACTCTCCCCCTCCGCCATGGGCCAGAAGCAGAAGGGGCCCGCCTCCCTGCAGCAAAGGGGCCTACCAGGGTGCAGGTGCCCAGGTGAGCCTTGAGTCCCGAGATGCTGCTGTAGACACATCCGCAGCCCTGGAGCCGAAGAAGAGAAGCACCCGCGGTGGGAAGTCAGGCCCGCACCCAAGCCCCGGACGGCCAAGAGAGTGGTGGCGGCAGCGACAAGGGCAGCAGAGGCCTGTCACAGACCTGGCTGGAGCCCAGAGCTACAGCCTCCCAAGCGGAGCTCTGGTGCTGGCAGGCAGGCAGGCAGGCAGGCAGGCAGGGCAAAGGGCTGGAGCGAGAGGCGAGACATCGGCGAGGAGACTCGACGGTGCCAGCCGCTGCCACCTCTCTCTGGCACAAGGCTGCCCTCTTCTACGCACCTGGTTGGGACACTGCACCTGACGGTACGCCTTGATCTCGGACCTCCACTTGCAGAGAACCTCCTGGCTAACTGCAGGCAGCCCCGGCCGAGTGTACTTCAGCTGAGACAGGGAGAGCAGGAGTCCAGTGAGGACCGGAAGGGGCTGCGGGGGAGTCAGCCCAGACCCGCTTCTGCCAGAAACAGCCCCCCCCCCTCACGGTCCTCAGCCATCGCCTCCCCAGCGAAAGGTCTGGCAACAGGACTACTTTGCAGGGGAGACGTGGAGGCAAGAGGGGAAGAGGACAGAGTCCCACCGTACACTGGGCAAGCAGGCAGGCTGGCTCCAGAATCCATCTTGGGGTTGCAGAACTACGGGCTAGCAGGGGGTCAGGAAGCTCAGGAGACCAAGGTGGCTGCTGCTACCCCTTTCCCCCAGGAGAGGGAAACCAGACCTGCTGTGGAAGGGGGCAGGCTGTGTGGCGGCCTCTCCACCCTCCCTCCCGCGGCTGTGGCGGTTTTCCTTGGTCGCCTACAAACGCGGCGGCAGCAGCGGCTCCTTCGAAACCAAACCAGACAGCCTCGCACCTTCCGGTCACCGGGCACAAGATCCTGCAGGACCTTTCTCTTGGGCCACTCCTTGACCAGCTCCTCACTGGCCAGCTCCTGCAGGTAATAGGCCGCCACCGTGGCAGATCTCCTCTGGACTTTGCCGCCACTTCCTCCACCGCTGGGCTCGGTGCTGGCATCCTTCCGGGGGCCAGGCCTGCCATCCCCATGGAGGAAAGGGACCTGGCGAGAAGGGGCAGCCAGCAAGGGAGAGTCTCCATGCACCTCTCTCTCTCTCTGCCAGCCCAAGGGCGCCAGTCGCTAGCGGAGAGGAAGCCCCGCCCCAGGGAATGGAGGAGCAAAGCGCCTCTACGGCCTGGCAGCCCAGCTCCGTCGCTGGCAGGCGCCTGCCCCCAACGGGGGACCCAAGCGAGGTGGGCAGTGGGAGAAGAGCGGAAGAGAGCCCCAAAGACTCACCGCTCCGTGTTTGGCCTTCACGTGGTAGGCCAGGCCAGCCTGGGACCTGTAGGCTTTGCTGCAGTGCTGGCACTTCAGGGCCACCTTCTCCAGCTCGGCAGCCACCTTCCCGCACTTCCGGCTGTGGTAGAGGTAGCCCAGGATGCTGGTGAAGCTGCCTGTGCAGCCCTGGGGAGGGAAGCAGGCAAAAGAGGAAAAGGCCCTCCGAGCCTGGCCCCAAGGCCAGGGAGGCAAGAGGGGGGCTGCTGCTGCTGCTGCTGCTGCTGCTGCAGCCCTTCTGACTCCCAGAGCTGCTAAGACGAGTGCCGGGGGGGGGGGGCTGGCAGGGGAACCCGACTGGACGATCGTCAGGCAGCCACCAAGGGACACTGGAGGGCAAAGAGCAGGCGGCTGCCCGAGGCCCTTCCTGGGCAGGCAAGGACCCATGCCCAGCCATGACCACAGGCCCCTCCCTCCTCTCCCCTCCCGCCCGCCACCCCTCTGGCCTCCTGGGAGCCCTTGAGTTTCCCTGTCCGCTTCAGCACTTGCTGCAGGCGGTCTCGCTCGCTCTGCTCCTCTGGCTGGCCGTGCTCCTTCACTGGTGGCTGCAGGCAAAGCAGGGAAGGGAACGGCGGATTCAAGGCAGCGGAAACCGCACCTGGAGGCAAAGCCCCCCCCCCATGGGTAGACAGGTGGGCCCTCGCCATCTGCAGCTTTGCCACCCGCGGATCTCTCTCTCCGCGGATGACCACGAAAACGGTTTTGAAATGCCTTCCTTTACCTTCACACAGGAAACCGCGCCGGCTGCAGGGCACTCTCTGGCACTCTCAAAAGTCACTTCCAGGTCACTTCCAATCCCCCTCCCTTCGCCCTGCCTCGCCCCAGAATGCATCACGCTGGGCGAGCCAGGGCAAAGGGAGGCAGTCGTGCGACTCAGAAGTGGCTTCCGGAGCACAGAAGACCGCCCTGCAAATGAAGGGAGTTAGAGGTGGCGCGAAGGTATGGAAGGCCATTTTCTGACTTTTCAAAACGTTTTTAGAAGGGGTCCCCAGCAAAGCAAGCCTCAAGTCTATGCTTGCATGGTCGCTTCATTACAAAAGTGTTCAGATTGTTTAAGTCAACAGGAAGTCCGGTAGCTCAGACAGAAGCTCAAGATTCTTTTCAACTCCCCTCTCTCAAACAAAGAAATGCATCAGGAAACAGAATTGACTATACAGTAACGGAACCGTTTTGTTTTGAAAGCTGCGAAAACAGTGTTTTCGCAAGATCTTTCAGACAATGCTTGAACTATATATCCCGGTAACTTTGTAAAAAAGACCCTAACAAACTCAAGCATAGATTTTCTTCACAGTATCCGCACACACACACCCAGAATGGAATCCCCACGGATAACACAGGTCAATCGTACTTCTGTTCTTAGCAGGCAAAAGGGAAGCCATTATTTTAGGATAAACTTCGGAAGACTGAAAGCTGGTTGTGATTTGGATGTCAGAGTCTTTGGGGCCTGCAGGGACTTTGGGACTGTACAAGACCCAAAGTCGGGGGGGGGGGTTCTTTCCTCACACCAGGCCACTTCGACTCTGCTCCAACAAGCCTGGCATGTGCAACAATTTAGTTCACTTGAGCAGCCCAGTCCTGAGAGGCACAGGGCCAATCAGCCCAACTGTCAAGGCTGCTCTCAATTCCACTTGCGGTATCTGCCACCACCCCGACACTCTGCCAGTCACTTCAGCCACGGGGATGCTGAACCACTCTAGGCACAAGCCAGGACTCCGTGGCACCTTCCTATACACCAAGGTCCCGGCTCTAGGCTAATATACTATTTTGGTAGCTGGATAAGGGGTAAGACTAGATTTAGATGCACCTCATTCCTTCTGGTTAGTCACACCGTTAGATTACAAATAGATTTGAAAGGGCACAAGAATACATATACAAAGAGCATACAGGATAAAATAAAGTATAAAAACATCTATACTAACACTCACCGAAAGACTTAACCACTCAAAGCTTAATCCCTTAGCCTGCATCTGCATCATCTCTCAGCCAGCCAGCCAGCCGAAGGCTAAATGAAGAATGATCTCTCAGGACCTCTCTCCCTTCTCACTAAGGGCAGAGACCTCCTTTCTACTTTGCCTGTAAAGTTCCAGCCAATCAAAAGGCAGCTCCAGCTGACCCTCCAAGCTCTCTCTGACTCTGCCCAGCTACAGACACAGCTGTTCCTCCCTAACCTAACCCTGAGCTCACCTAGTTCTGCTGAGTCAGACTTTAAGAAAACTCCTCCTCAACACTTCTTAAAACCAGATACTTACAACAGTCCAGCCAGACCCACTCCCAGTAGATGTTTAGATGTCACAGGGGGGCCACTGGGAGATTCAGGAAGCTGGACTAGAGGGGCCCTGGGCCTGATCCAGCAGCCGCCGGGCTCGTCCGAGGACAGTTCTTAGGCGTCCACAAAGCTAACAGCAAAAGGAGCATCTGCTCAGAGATTCCAGGGCAGAACGCTGGCGTGCTGAGCCCGCCCACTTGCTGAGGACACGGGGTGGTGGGCCGCAGCCTGTGCCCAGATTTCAACGGGCAAAAGCCTTCTTCCCCTCAGACATCACAGGACAGAGGCAGCTGCCCTGGCCTCTACCGAGTCGGCCCATGAGGGGTCCACCTAGTGCACTAGTATCATCTAGAACAGCGTTTCTCAAAGTTCTCCCCATGAGTAGGGGAGAACCTGGAGTGCTTGTGGGGCAGGGTGATGGCGCTGGCGGCAGCAATCCTGGGACTGTGCCACCGTCGGTGACAAAAAGGGTCTTTTTAAGAACATAAGAAGAGCCAGGCTGCTGGATCAGGCCAAAGGCCCATCTAGTCCAGCTTCCTGTATCACACAGTGGCCCCACCAGATGCCTCAGGGAGCACACAAGATGACAAGATAACCTGTTTCCTGTTTTTAAAACAGGAAAACCTGTTTCTAGACTTACTGGGGGTTGCGCTGCCCTCCAGGAGGTGCGGGGGGCTGAGCCCCCCCAGCAGGCCTCCCCAAGCCTCTGAACGGCTCCTGGAGGCGATTCAAGCCCACTTCCGTTTTACTTCCTGGTTTCTCAGAAAACTGGAAGTGAGCTTTAATCGCCTCCAGGAGCTGTTTGGAGGCTTGGGCGGTCCACGGGGGGGGGGGGGGGGGACCCTCCGGAGGGCGGCGCGACCTCTGGCAAGTCTAAAACGACCCCTTTTGTCCCTAGCGGGACGGCTGCCACTGCCATCAGGGATCCCAACGCTCCTTAAAGGGGCAGGGGCAGCTCCCAACTGGTGTGGTGGGTCACGACCCACCAGTTTGAGACCCCCTGATCTATAGTACTGACTGGCTCTCCAGGGCTCTAGCCGGAATTTTTCCTGCCCTGCCCAGAGATACCAGCAAGGACTGATCCTGGGATGGCCCGCAGCCTACCCAGCAGGGTCCTTGCCACTCAAGGGCCTCCCTCCTGAAAGCCAGGAGCTGCCAGGACAGACAGGACTGAAGACTTTCCAGGCTGCTGCCAGCTGCCTTACCAGGCTGTTGTGGTCTGCCATGATGTGGTACCTCATTCCTGCCAGGGAGCGCAGCTGTTTCCCACAGTGGGGACACGTGAGCCTCTCCTAGGGATACAAGAGGAGGACATGGCTCAAGAGGGAGCTCTCAAGCAAGCAAGCAAGCAAGCGGGTTCTTGTCCCTGCCTTTTGCTCCTGGATGAATTCACTCCCCACCCCTCACCCTCAGATGCCTCCAGCATTCCGCGCATTTCCTGCCAACCTCCAATCCAAAGGACACAGTGAACAAGGACACAGCCTCGGAAGGGTCCTGAAGGCCTGGAACATCGCGATGCTGCTGCCAGTTCCAGGGCTGACAGCCAGCCAGCCAGCCAGCCTGAAGGAGCAGAGCTAGCGCCACCCCCACCCCTGCCAGGCGCCGGAGAGCATTTTGGGACAAGCCAAGTGAGCCGTGTCTCCCTGCCACCTGAATTCCCCCCAAATTTGTCGCCTCTCCACTTCCCTGCATGCCCCCCCGTGGGTGAGCATGGGGAGCAAGCAAGCACCCCTATGGATAGGGAGGGGGAGAGAAGAACCCCCACTCCACTTCCCTTTACTTGCCTGAAGTCAGGGCGCAGCCTTCCTCCTCCTCCTCCTCCCTTTGGAACGAACAGGAACGGCACAGGCTGGCTTCCCAGCATGCATTGTCCCTGTTTATTTCAAAGAGATGTCGTACAGAAGAGGAAGGCTGCACGCCAGCAGAACGGCCGTGTTCAAACGAAGACTGCCTCTGAATGTCACCTGTGGGACACTCACACCACGCGTTGGGAAATGGGGGGGGGGGGCGCCCGCTGCTATAGGCTTCCCAAAAGCGTTTGGCTGGCACAGCTGGAGACAGGGGGGGGTGTTGTTTACTGGTCTGAATGGAGCCACCACCACTGGCTGCAACAGGGGGGCTATCGTGGGTCGTGTGCCTGGAGAGCAGCCAAGCCAGTTTCTGGCAGCACAAGAGAGCTGGGAGCTGGCCGCTCCCCTCCTCACCTGCTGACAGTCTGTCATGTGCTTCTGCAGACCTGCAACTGTCTTCTTCACGACAGCCCTGCAAGTTGGGCAAGCGACACGGCCCTTTTCCAGCATCTCCAGGGCCCACTGCTCTTCCAGACTTCCTGCCAGAGCAGAGGAGACCCATCAGTTCTGTAGGGCGCAACACTACACTCTAGCCAGCCAGCCAGGGGGCTTTCAGTTGACAGAAGCCCCCTTCTGCTGGTCCCTCGAGACAGGCGAGACCAGCGCACCGCTGTGGCATTTCGGCGAGGTTGCATGGGTGGGGGGCAGGGCAGGGCGGCCCCACGGGGACGTGCCCCCACCCCAGTGCATGGATTTGCTCCTTCTATGCCCTGTCCAGCTGAGCCTGTCGACAGCACAAGCCCTCGTGGCCACAGACACGGTGGGAGCGGCTGACAGGAGGATGCTCCAGGCGGTTTTCTTACCTCTCCTCCCTCGATTCCCCTGGATGCGGGATGAGCATATGATCTCCACCAAGTTGCACGAGACGTTGTCAGGGGCACGAGCTTCCGTTGCATAGGACTGCTCTGTCCTCTGCCA
This sequence comes from Plestiodon gilberti rubricaudatus, assembly GCA_026170595.1. Lineage (NCBI taxonomy): Eukaryota > Metazoa > Chordata > Lepidosauria > Squamata > Scincidae > Plestiodon > Plestiodon gilberti. Next base: position 146,218 of record JANXHW010000001.1, on the reverse strand, counting down.
GGGAGACCCTTCGACAACACCCAGCAGCAGCAGCAGCAGCAGCAGCAGCAGCAGCAGCAGCAGCAGCAGCAGCAGCAGCTTTGTGCAAGTGCCCCTAGACGCGCAGCTTGCGGAGTCCTGCACACACAGACCCCACCCACCCACCTGTGGGCACCTCCTGGGTCTGCCTGCAGAGGATCACTGAAGCCCAGCAGCTGAAAGATGCCGCCACCGCCGCCACCGCGGTCCAGAGGGCAACCACCGACTGGCAACCCCAGGGGGTCAGGGCTCAGGCCCCTTCCTTACCTGCTGCATATGCTGGTGCGGCAGCCTTCCGTCCAGGACGGCTTTGGGACTTGAGCTTCCTAGGCGGTCTTCCTGCCGGCACAAACAGAAGCAGCTGTGAGGGCTTTCTCTTCTGCCAGCAGGAGCCCAGTCCACATGCTGGCTGGCACCCACCCTGCTGGTGGAACTCCCTCCCTGTCAGGAGAGATCTGGCTGGCTGCCTCTCTGCCCACCTTTTGACAACCCAACACTTCTTTTCATGAGTGGAGGAGAGGGGGGTTAGGCGCTCTCCCCCCCCCCCCCCCGCTTGCTCTCTTTTATTCTGCTTAGTGCTGCCTGGAATTTGGATGATTGTTTCCGCTTGTCACTGCAGGATGGTCAGCAGCCTTGGAGGCCTCCAGATGGGGTGGGGAAAGGCAGACTACAGTGGAACGGCTTGAAAGCTGAGACAAGGAGGCTTGTTCACGGACAGAGAGACAGCTGGGAAGGGGCAGAGAGCTGCCTATGGGGGGGGGGCATCAGGTCTCCTACTCCTCTCCCAGGAGAAAGGAAGAACCAAGAGCATATATAAACCAGACGGCGCTGTACTCACCAGGAGCTTTCTGCTTCTTCCTGAGAAACTCCTCATAGTCCTCCTCACTCTCCTGCTCCAACCTGTGCTTTGCCTTGCAGAGGGCGTCTCCGGCTGCAGACAGACAGAGCAGAGAGAGGCCAGTTGTGCTGGGAAGCCGAGAAGATGCAAAGGGAAGAGCCAGGGCCAAGACTAGTAGCCTCCTTGACTCCCAGCAACTGGGCTTGAGCCTTTCTTCACAGGGCAGGGTAGCCAAGACTTGCAGCAGTCACATGTTCACAGAGAGCAGGTCTGTCAAGAACTACTAGTGGACACACACGGACCGTCTGCAGGAGATCCACTCCATGGAAAGGCTCCTCCTCCTCCTCCTCCTCTAGGAGCTTCTGGGAGCCTTGAGGCATTTGGTTGGCCACTGTGGGCATAGGAACCTCAGAAGAGCCCGGCTGCTGGATCAGGCCAAAGGCCCTGGATCTAGTCCAGCTTCCTGTATCACACAGTGGCCCCACCAGATGCCTCAGGGAGCAGCACAGCCAACAAGATCACCTGTTAAGCCAAGATAACCTGGGCATTAGGGCATTAGAAGCAGATGCGGCCAATGGCTCCAAGCTGCCCTTCTCCACAGACCGTCGTCCACATAGCACCACAAGCAGGAACCACTAAGGCAGGTCTTCTCACTCACACAAAGAGCCAGGTGGATAGCAGCAAGGAGCCCAGGCAGAGGCTCATGCTTCAAAGAAGTCAGTCCCCTTAGGCGATGCAGACTCCTGAATGACTCGTCATTCGTTAGGTTTATAAAAGGGGGTCGGGTCAGGACTGGCTTGGACCATAGGACAGTTTCCCCTAAATAGCCTACAGAATAGGGCCGAGGCAGAGCCAGATTCTCTCCCAGCCTGGATCAGTCACTGAGGGCTGGCAACATCTGGCTCGGGGTGGTGGTGGTGAGGGCCAATCCTGCCCCTTGGATTTTATGGCTTCCAGGGTGGGATCATTTAACCAGGCAGACCTAAAAGGGGGAGTTGCCCCTTTGGACTGTCTCTCCAGGCTCAGGCCCGACTCTGGCTGGATCCCCTTGGGAGGGTGGGTGCCATGGGGGGGAGTGCTTGAGACTGGAGACAGCTGGCACCGGGTCTAGGAGATAGCTGGGCGTGGGGCAGAGCAAGTGACCTTTCCTGGTAGCTGTCTCTGCTTGCTTTTGTTCCACCCATTGCTGGTCTCCTTGGTGGTGTTTTTGCAGTTGGATCATCTGATACATGGGGAGGGGCAAGGTTGCTTATTAGGTGAGGGTCCCCGTGGGGTGATTTGGTAGGATTTAGGCTAGCCACCCCTCTTGATTGTATGGTCTGTCCCTGGAGCCTGATGGATGCAAAGGGATTCCTGATGGCTCAGGGGAATTTTCCTGTTGCTGGGGCCAGCAATTCATCCAAAGTACTGGTCAGCCCCTACCCCCCCCCCCCCGAATGGCGCCTGCCGCCTCAGAGCAAAGATGGCTCCCTGGTTAGCTCCGTGCAATGCGACAGTGGCGGAAGACATGCAACAAGCCTGGCCCACTGGGGGTCAAAACTCCTCTCAGAGCCGGTGGCGAGGGCAGCAAAGGCGCCTGTTCTCTCTGCCACCAACGCATCTGCAGAGTCCAGGTGAGCTATTCCCTGTTGGCGTCGGCTTGCTGCAACTGGTTTCTCAGGGGGGCAGAGTGGCAACTTGGTTTCTTGCTGTGATCAATTTGGTCAGGTCTAGTCAAGGTGCTGCCAACCCCCCCCCCCCCCTTGGCATCTCTTAGTCTTATTTTGAATTCTTTTCAGCTTGTACAGCCTGAGGATGCAGACAAGACCTCTCCCTGCCTGCTTGACTCCGGCTTGGCTCATCTTCAGCACAGCATTCTCTTCAGGAAGCCCTCCCTGGATTCCACCATGTTGAATCGTTTATGGCAAGTCACGCAAGGTGCCACTATTTTGTTTCCTATGTTGTGTAACATCTACATGAAACTGCTGGGGGGGGATTATCATCTGGAGTTTAGCATCATCACTATGTAGGTGACACTGGGTGCACGCTCTCTCTCTTTCTCTCTCACCTTTCCCACAGACTTTTTAAATCCTAGAGTGCTGCCTGGAGGTGGTTGGGGACTGATTGAGGGTTAACAAGGTGAAAACAAACCCAGACAAAATAAGAGATCCTCTTGGTTCAGAAATCTATGAGGCAGGCATGGAATTATCAACCTGCTCTGAAGGTGGCTGCACTCCCTCTGCAGGAACAGGTTTGCAGCTTGGGGGGTTCTTCAGGACTCTCTGCCCCTCCTGGATCACCAGGTAGCAGTGGTAGTCATGAGGGCCTCTGCCCAGTTAAGGCTGGTGTGCCAGAGGCAGCCATACTTGAGTCGATCAGACCTAACTGCAGCAGTCCATGCCCTGGTGATCTCAAGAGCCCATGACTGTCATGCAGTTTACATGGTACTGGTCTTGAAAACTGTCTAGAAACTGCAGTTAGTACAGAATGCGGCAGCCCAAGCGGTTTCTCTGTGTGCAGCGATTTGACTCTGTCAAGACCTGCGGCTGCACTGGCTGGCAGTTTATCCCTGGCCGAGGCCAAGCTGGAGACCAAAGGGTTTAGGCCTTCTGAATGGCAGCACCACACCTCTGGAACGCCTGCCCATTTGAATTAAAATATGTGCCCTCCCTGTTGGCCTTCCACCATGATCTTACGACTCCATTTAGCTTCCCTGCCTTCAGGTTTTTTGTTGTCTCGCTCCGTTTTCTGCTTTGCCTTGGCTGCTGTCAAAGAGTAGTTTTCATTGTTCTGCATCTAAGTTTGCTGCAGTTTTATCAACTGTATTTTTAACACGTTGTGTTTTAATACATTGTGGTAAGCTGCCTTGGGCACCCTAGTTGTGGGAGGAAAGGCAGGATAAGAATGTTTTTTGAATAAATAATCACCGAAAGGCCATTGAAAAAGGAAGCCAATGGAAACCTTTTTGCCCAAGTCCACACCTTCAGATTAGCCCAATTTATTCTGTAGTCAGAAAAGTTTCCCCAAAAGCCTCAGTCATTGCAAGCGTCAAGTGTGGTGGGACTAGGAGCATGAGTAGAGCACCACCAATGTCAAGCTATGCCTGCTTTGCATGAATGACCTACATTGCACAGGGAGGACACAGATGCCTTGAAGTCATTCAGGAGGTTTGGAAAACAAGGGGAGAGGGCACCCTTGCCTCATACCTCACTGCAAAGAAAGACACTTGGGCCGTGATAGAGAAAATTGGATTTCTCTACATTATGCAACCTCTTAAGAGAGACCAGCAGCAAGAACTCTCTAAAGTGGGAAACAACAGAAACCTGGAGAATCCATCGTACTGCGTTCTAACTGTATGATGCATCCAAATGGAATCTCTTTCCAGAAAGCTCAGTTCAATCAAGCTAGATACAAAGCATCAATTTTTTTTTATTAGAACTCCTCTCAGTACCTTTCTTCTCTGTGGACTTGTTAACAATGGGCTTTATTCCCCTCATCTCCAACCAGTAGGTAGGTCTGTGAATGACTCCATTACGGCCAAGTTCAGGGGTTCCGTTAACCAGACCCTTGGAAGAGGTAGAAGAAGAATCACTGAACGACTCATCATATTTATTTGCTGAGCTCTGGGATTCTGCAGCAAAGTCTTCAAATGGCTTGGACCTGGGAAAGGGGGGGGGGGGGGGAAGAGAAGCAACAAGAAGGCTACGGCAGGCAGGCAGGCTCAGCTCCATGTGCCCAGGGCCTCGGGGTAGGAGAAGTCTGCCCAGGAAGGAGGGGCAGCCTCAAGGCAGCCCCTCCTCAGCAGCTCTTGGGCCTGGCCCAACCACAGCTGGGAGTCAGCGCCCTGCAAGGGCTGCGGGGTCCGCCCGCTCCTGGGAACTGGCATCCCCGCCAGCCCCGGAGGTGGAGACGGTGTCTGAAACGGGGGGGGGGGGGGACCCGAGGCGGCAGCGGAGGAACGACGCGGGACGGCCCGGGGGGGGGGGGGGAAGAGGAAGACAGCCTTCCGCTTGCCGTCGCCCTCCCCTACCGACCTTCTGGCTCCTAGCGCTCGCCGGCCTTTCGCGGGGCTCCGGTCCGGCGCCCTGAGCAGGAGGGGGAAGAAGAGGAGGAGGAGGGGCGCGTGAGAGGAGCGGGCAGGCAGGCAGGCGGGGGGGGGAGGGCGCCCCCGACCGCCGCCGCCCCAGCTACACTATACCCGTGCGTCCAACGTGCGGGTACGCACGGGCACGCACGTCAAGTGGAGCCTGCCGACGTCCCCGCAGGGAAAGTCGAGTTCGGCTCGACTTTTGCCCGTTCGGCTGCGTCGGAACGCAGCCGCGACGCAGCCGTGGACAATGTAGCCCAGCCTTTACCGAGCGGCCGCCGCCGCCGGCCTTGCCCCTCATCGCCGGCCGCCCTCCAACGACGCCACGCCGGAGCGCTTCCGGCCACCGAGGCACAGCCTAGACGAGACTTGCCGGCATTTTTCCCGCCCGAGCAGGGCCTTCCGGGGCGGGGCGGGGCGGGGCGTGAGAAACCGGATGTGGCGACGGCGACCGTCTTCCCCAGAAGCGGAAGCTCTGCGGCGGCGCGATGGCAGGAGCAGGAACGGCGGGCTCGGCCTGCGCCCCCCCGGTGTGCCTCCTGGTGTTGGGCATGGCTGGCTCCGGCAAGACGGCGCTCGTGCAGGTGGCTGCCTTGGCGGGCGGGGGGCCGGGCCCCTCCCCTGCCCTGCCCTGCCGCGCCGCCTGACGGGCTGCTTCTCTCTCCCCCCTCCAGAGGTTGACCTCCTACCTGCACAGCAAGAACGCGCCCCCCTACGTCATCAACCTGGACCCCGCCGCGCACGAGCTGCCCTTCCCGGCCAATATCGGTGAGCGGCGAGCGTGTCGTGGCAAAGCCAAAGAAGAGGCTTCGGGCTGGGCGCTGGAGGCAAGGCCCCCCCCGCCCCCCAAGCGGAGCCTGCCTTGGCCCAACGTGGCCTCGAGGTTCCCTCCTGCTGGCTCTGCGGGGCCTCGGCCTCTGGGCAAACTGCTTGCCTGTTGGGCAGGGGCACTTTGTCCTCCGTGGCACAGCCCTGCTGCTGCGCTTCGTACATTGCACTGCAATGATTGCAGCCGCTCAAGCAGCTTCCCGAGACATAGGAGCTCTGTAAAGATGCCCTGGTGGCCGCTGTCTTGGGGCTATTCAGGGCACTGCTCATGGTCTGTGCAGCAGCGCATGGGTAGAATGGGGGCTTGCATGCAGGTGAGCGCAGCGCGTGGGTGGGTGGTATATATGTGTGTCATAGCAGTCCAGAATGGGTAGGAGCTGAAGCACCTGGGCAACTTACTGCCTGGCAATAGAGAATGAGTTGGGGTGTCTTGGCCTGGGCGCTTTTCCATTCAGCAGAGCTCTGCAGGCCACCTGCTTCCCAGTAGGGCAGTACCCCAGTAGCTAAAAAAAGTTCCCTGACCCCTGCCTAGGGTCTATGTTATGGGAGACGACTCTCCGTCATGTCACTTTGCGGATTGCGTTGGAACGCGTTGTCCTGCTGCTAGCTGCCCTGGCTCTGAGCCTGTAATGGAGAAGAAGTCCAAAACCTTGACCAGCACTGCTAACGAGCTGAGATACTGCTACAGTTTCTTGAGTAAGGAAGCCAGTGTGCAGGTTCTCCACAGGGTCGGTGTGTGTGGTGAGACAGGTGCACACACCTTGGGGGATATGGTAGGGTGGATGTTCAGGAGTCCTGCTGTGATGCATGGAGCTTCCCGTTGTCTTGCTCACCTCACCTGTGTGTGTGTGTGTGTGGGGGTGCCTTGGTCTTGCATGCCCCATGCAAGGAGGAGGGTTGAGGTCCCAAGTGATTTTCTGTGTCTCTCTGGACTCCTGAGGCAGAGTCCCTGGGAAAGGTGTGAGAAGATGAGCGTTCCTCATCGGAGAGAGGCCTTTGGCACTGGCTTGGTCTGTAGTTAAGGGTTTCTTTCAGCTCGCTCAGCCTGAGGATGTGGACTGTGTACGTATTGTCTCTTGCCTGACTTGGCTAATAAACGCTGCTAGAGGTGGGCTGGCAAACCAACAGGGCGAGTGGGCCAGGAATGTTGCTTTGCTGGTGAGTGCAGTGCCACCCTGCTCAAGGTGGCCCTTGCGTGTTCTCTGTGGAGGAAGCCCTCCCTGGGCTGGATCCTGATGACTGGCTGTTTCCCAGTTTACGGTTCTTGGGCAAGGTGTCTGAGCACGTGGTGGTGGTTGTTTTTGGATGAAACGGCTGGTCTTGGTGCTTGTCACCTGGGCTTCTGCCTGCATTTGGTACTGACGCGGCTTTGGTTGCCGCCTTGGCTGACCGCCTAAGCAGGGAAGGGCCGTAGCTCAGGGGAAGGGCAGCAGCTGCTCCGGCAGAACGAAGGTCCCAGGTTCAGTCCTGGCAGCAGCATCTCCAGGTGGGGGGGGGAGAGGGGTTCTTGACGGAAGCCTTGGAGAAGTGCTGCTGCTGCTGCTACCGCCGCTCAGTGTTGACCAGCACGGACCTCCTCTCATGGTCTGGCTTGGTGGAAGGCCGCTGCTGCATCCGTGTGACTGCACTGGGCTCTAGGCAGAGGGGGGTGGCGGCAGCACTCCTGCTGGACACTACGGCTGTTAGCCTGTGCTTTTCAACATCTGCTTGAAGCCAGTGGAGAAAATCATTTTGGGAGTTGGCAGTGGGTGCTGTCGGTATACAGACGACACCCAGCACTATAGAACCGTGCTTCCCCCCCCCCCCCCAGCTGAAGAAGCTATGGAAGTTCTAGAGTTGTGTCTGACATCAGTGAAGGGCTGGATGGACATCGCCTTCCAAACAGGCTGCCCCAGTCAGGAGCCCCATGAGGAGTTGCGCGTGCCCTGAAGGATCAGGACCGTGGTGTGGCGCAGTCCTCTCGGACCTGGCGTTGCTTCTGGACATTCAGGGAGCTGCTGTTGCCCAGCGTGGACTCCAGTGGTGGACCTGCCACACCCCCCGCCTGGGGCTTCTGCTACCAGTGCCTTGGACGTGTGTTCACACGTGCAGGTGTGCGAAGAGGGATGGTTTGGTGTTGCTGTGGCACACCAAGTTGGAACCAGCATTTACAGCACAAGCTTATAGTGTCTACTTGGAAGTAAGACGCAATGTCTTCAGTGAGGCTTACTTCCTACTTAGTGTGTTTAGCATTGCAGTCTGAAAGGGTTACTCTTAAGCCTGATTCACATATGACAGCGTTGTCCCTGCTGTGCGCTTCACGGACCCGCTCTGCCCTGTATTTGCATATTCATAATGTAAAAGGACACCATTACGGGGCACCAACGCTAGAATCGCTGGAGATCGGCTCGGTTCAAAGCGTGTCTCGTGGAGCTTGTGGGCGGGTTCAAAGCGCAACAACAGCCACCAATCGCGCGAGGGGGGGGGGAGGGAGAGTGGTTGCATGCCAATCACAAGTTGCTCCAATCACCGCGAATGTTACAAGTCCACTGCTCTTCAGAGAGGGAAACCCCTTGCAAGGAAACCCCTTGCAACCCCTTGCACACACAGGCAAACACAGGAGGAGTAGAGAGCAAGCCGCAAGCACCGAAAAATATCCAAATTTTGAAAAATGTCATTGCAAGAGTCGCAAACCGTTCCCAGTTCATGCTGGGATGATGATATAAAATTTGTGTTGGAAGTGAGGGCAAAACGATATTTTACCCAATCACAGCTGCGCTCTCTTAAGAGGGCAGGACAGCAGGAGGGACGTGTAGGGACGACAAGCAAAGCGACGCTCCCCCTGCTCCAAGCGCCAGATCAGCGTGTACGGCGGACGGGGACATCCGCGGTCATATGTGAATCCGGCCTTAAAGCTGAAGGTAGTGCTGTTAAGGTAAAGGTGACCCCTGACAATGAAGTCCAGTCGTGTCCGACTCTAGGGTGTGGTGCTCATCTCCATTTCAAAGCCGAAGAGCCAGCGTTGTCCGAAGACGCCTCCGTGGTCATGTGGCCGGCATGACTCCCCTTGCCGCAGCGCGTAGCATGCGGCTGGAACACGGAGCGCTGTTTACCTTCCCACAAGCGGTACCTATTTATCTACTCACATTAACATGGTTTGTTTTCGATCCAGCGGTTTAACGCACTGCGCCACCTGCTGGCCGCTAGTGCTGTTACTGTCAACAAATTATTAAGAAAATTATCAAAAAGAAAAACGGGAGAAAATTAGAAAATAAATGTTCCAAGGCAATAGGAACCATCACAGTTGGGTAATTTGAGTGGTGTGAAAATACAGCTGTAAGACAGGAAGGAAAAATGCTGAGAGGCTGGAAAGGTGCTGAGGGCAGGAGGTGGAGCTTCTGGCGCAGCGGGGGGGGGGGGCGTAGGAGGCGGCGACCAGGCGGCTTGAGCGGCTTCCTCAGTGTGACCCTTGCTTGCCTCTGCCAGCCACTCCCTCCCGCCTCGCCCTTCCCGTCTCCAGTGTGAGGGCAATGAGGCTTGCCAGACAGGACTCTTACAAGGCCTCTGTGGAGGCAGGGTGTGTAAGCGTCGCTTGCGCTCAGACAGCACTGCGCAAGCACACCAAGTATTGCTAGTAAGAAAAGCCAGCACCCCCCCCCCCCCATACAGCTCATGGTTGCTGTATGCCTAAGTAGACAGGGGCGGCTGTAACTTGGCCCTCTCTCTCTCTCTCTCTCTCTCTCTCTCTCTCTCAGATATTCGTGACACTGTGAAGTACAAAGAAGTCATGAAGCAGTATCCTTGCCTTCAGAAGCCACTTTTGGAGGAGTACAGTGACCATGCTGGGCCCCCAGGGTTGCGTAGGGTGGGGGTGGGGGGCAGGCCTGTTGTGAGTGGTCCAAAGGCATCTTGGAGGCCAACTGGGCTCGGTGCTGGAAAGGGCTATGATGACTTATGGCCAACTGAATTGATTTTCGTCGGGGTTGCTGATAACTCCACCCCATTTCCCATGATCTGCTAGTGGGGGAGGCCCGGAAGTTGTCTCCCGAGGCGGCCTGAAGGTCCCTTGTCTGAATCCTCTGGGAATTCCTCTGGGACTGGAGCAAGTCCCAGCTGGTGGGCTAAGCGCCCCTTGGCCTAGCTGACAAGTTTCAGAAGGGGTCCCTAACTCTTGCCCCAAGAGCTGAGATAGGCAAAGGCCTCAGTGAATAGATTGCCTGAGCTGGACCTGCTTTGGTCAGGGAGACGTGGGTGTGTGTGTGTGTGTGTGTGTGTGTGTGTGTGTGTGTGAGTGAGAGGGAGGGAGGGAGGGAGACTGGCAGGCAGATTCTTTAGATGTCTTCCAGCTCTTCTCTTCCATAAAGGCCTCAAACATCTGAACTGGACTTTTCTGAATATGCTGCAGATATGGGCTGGGCCCAAATGGGGGCATTGTGACTTCCCTCAACCTTTTTGCAACAAGATTTGATCAGGTACATGATTGCCCGGGGGGGGGGGGGGCGTGTTGGTTGGACTTGTAGCTGCCAAGTATTTCCTCCCATGGTTTTACATACGAACTGCCCTTTGTTGTTCTCCTTAGGTGATGCAGTTTATTGAAAAGCGACAGAGCTCATCCCAGTGAGTCAAGAGGAATTCAGTGGTGTTCTTGGGTGGGGTTGGTAGGTAGGAACCCTATTGTGAGGAGATGGTGTAGCTCATCTGTGTTGCAGGTAGTGAATCCTGGGTTCAGTCCAGAGCAGCTCTGGTTAAAGGTCTGTTACTGATGTGGCGTCGCCTGCTCTTTGCAAAGGAGGACCACCACCCCTTTCTCTTGTAGGTACGTCCTGATTGACACGCCCGGGCAAATTGAGGTCTTCACTTGGTCCGCCTCCGGCTCCATCATCACGGAAGCCCTGGTTAGTGCCGCCTGTTCTGCTGGGAGGAGGGGCGGGGCTTGGGGAAGGCCTCCCTCTCCCCGCCTTGGCTCATTCTCACCCTCTGGTGTCCAGGCTTCCTCTTTCCCCTCGGTGGTGGTTTACGTGATGGACACGTCTCGCAGTACCAGTCCTGTGACTTTCATGTCCAACATGTTGTATGCCTGCAGGTAAGAAGTCTTGCTTGATGGGCTCCCTGGCGGGGCCTTTTTTCTTCGGTCCCCTTCCTGGAGCTCTGCTCTTTTGCTGCATTACAAGCATTCCGCTCTCTCCCCCCCCCCCCCCCGGCTCACTGTCGTCCATGCAGACTAGCAGACTGTGCTTGCTACAATAAGGGCAAAGTCAGTTGGGTGCTCACAGCTCAGTTTCTGTGTGATCAGAATGCCAGAAGGAGCAGGAAGCTTGGGGTTGTCTAAGCCTTAGATGACCCAAGGTGTCTTAGCAGCCAAGAAGAGATCTCACTAACTTTGACTCCTCCTGGCTGATGCTACTGGCGGGCAGCGTTTCCTCTAAGGGGTCTGCACTAGCGGTCTTGCAACTTGTCGCGATGCTGCGCCTGGACATTTGGCGATGAAGTTATTTCGTCATTGCCAAATTTCCAGGTTTCCTAGCTCCACACTGCGCAGAGCTCGGCCGGGAGGTTTGCGGCTGTGCCGCTGCACACCTTAGCAGGAGCACCGTTGGTGGGGGATTTTGCCATTCCATTTGTCCCAGTTTGAAAATGAATGTTTTGTTCCTGGATCCAAGAGGGGGAAGGAGAGAAGCTTCAGAGAGCGTTCTGGGAGAATGATTGACGATTGTGCTGGTCTCGCTTGTTTGTAGGGGCCTGCACCAGCCGCACCAAGGTCCCACGTGACTGGGGACTGCTACTGGTAGTTCAGTGAGCAGCATGGGGGCTGGGCGTTTTCCCAATGCGCTGAAGGCAGCTACCGTTTTGTTCCCGTTTGCCTGCTTGTCCTTCTGTTTGCCTGTATTCCAGAACATTTATACTTCCATTATGGAACTCAGAGTTGCATACCTGGGGTGCTGAGGCAGGCAGGCAGTCTTCCACCCACCAGGCTCTTACCATACTCGGGTGGCTGCATCAGGTGGTCTGCTTGCTACTGGGTTTGCTGAGAGCAGTGTAGTGGCGCCAGGTCTCCAGAGTTCTCTCGGACCTTTTGAAAAGGCTGGAGGTTCGCACAGTTCACATGTTTCCATCATAGAATCATAGCCTTGGAAGGTACTTTGGAGGTCATCTAGACCACCCCCTTGCTCAGCGCAGGCAACTACAGCATCCCTAACAGGTGGCCATCCAGACCGCTCTTGCAGTGGGGACATCGTTCCTCCCGTCTCACCGAGATCTGCTTCCCTGTCGTTTCAGCCCATTTGTTCTTCGTTCCTGTTGTCTAGGCAGCAGGGGAGCAAACGTGGCCCGTACCTTGCAGGTGACCCCCACGGTGCTCTTGTTCTCCATGTTGCTTGGAGCTGCAGACGCACCAGCAATGTCTGGACTCCCACGTGAAACTCGCTTGTTTCCTGTTTGCAAGCTCAGAGCTGCGAGTAGGACTCTTAAAAGAGCTCCTCGCACCTGCAGAATGTGGCTCCTCCCCTCAGCTGATCAGGTACTGGCTTCAGCAGCAAGTCCCGCCTACTCTGCACCATGTAACCAGCTCAAGGATATAGACCAGGGGTTCTCAACCAGTGGTACTAGTACCACCAGCAGTACTTCAGCTGACGTGGTGGTACTCGGCCTGCCGGCACGCCAGAACCCCGCTGTGAGGCTGCACTTTTGGCGTCATGTTTTTGCTCCTGAGAGGCTCCTGCCTTTGGCCGAGCCTCTTGGGAACGCTGAGAAGGGTCCTCCCACCCGCCCAGAGCCTCCTACAGTGTTTTCTGGCCTCCAAAGCCCGGGAGTAACTGGCGATGATGTCATCGCCAGTCCCTTGCAGTGGTGCGCAGCAGGAGAGTGGTGCTGGGGGTGGTACTTGGCCGGAAAAGGGTTGAGAACCCCTGATGTAGATGACAAGAGGGAGGGGAAGAGAAACAAGAAACGGAAGAGGCCAAAGCCAGAAACGGCCCCCAGAAGCAAGCAAGCAGCCGGCAGCCCCAGAAGCCGCCCCCAAACAAAGCAGCTACTTCTCACACACTCCCCCCTTCTTTTGTTTTCCTGTTCATTTGCAGGATTTGCAAGCTCCCCGCTGTGGGTGTGGCTCCTGAAGAGCTGCCCATCTGAGCCTGTTCCCGTTAAGCTGTGGGCTGCTCACTGTGGTTTTTTTTTTTTTTGTATGTTCTGTACTGTTCATCCTCTAGGAGTTGGTGACTCTTCCGACTGCTTTGGGGGCAAAGCTTTGCAAAGGAGGTCCTGCTGAGGAAGGTCCCTTTCAGGGGACCCTCCACTCTGCCCCACTGATGCGTGTCTTTGCCCAGTGCTTCCCCACATCCCTGACCGTTGTCGTCTTTTTCCCCCCCCCTCAGTATCCTGTACAAAACGAAGCTCCCGTTCATTGTGGCCATGAACAAGGTGAGTGGAACGGTCCCGTCCCATCTCTGGCCTTTTTGGACTCTGTGCCCGCCTTGGTCCCCGCTCTTCGTTTCGTCCCATTGATACCTGTCTGTCCTCGTGGGGAGAGTGAGAAGAGAGCATGGTGTTGGTGCTCCTGGCGTGGTCCTCCGATCCGCTTACGTCTCCTCCCCCCCCCCATTTTATGGTCTTGTCTGTGTGAGAAAAATAGCAGCGTATGCCTGGGAGGAGTGGGGCAGGTGACCCGACAGTTCCCTTGAGCATCGTTCACGTCTAGACCTGTGGGAAGCCAGCACCATCCCTGGGCAGCTGGCCCGAGGCCTCTTGCTCCTCTCCGCTGCGCAGTCGTTGATGTTGTCCCCCTCCCTCTCCTAAGACTCACTGCGAGACCTGAGCTGGAGGTAGCAAAGGCTGCTTGCTTAGCTGCCTCTGCAATCAGAGGGGCACCAAACGGACAGGAAATTCTGCTGAATGAGTCACCCGCCACAGGCGAGGCGCAGCAGGCGGCTGGCGACCTGCCTCCAGCCAGAGCTCGCAACAAGGGGCTGCTCTGTGGATGGGCACGTTGGAGACGGGCGTTTACAAAATGCTTGGCAGGCAGAGAGTTGGGGGCCTGCCTGGGGTAAGGCCCACATGTCTAGTTGTGGTGCCTGCTGGGCGGAGGGCCGGAGGGGTCTGCTTCCCTCCGCTGGTGCAGTGTTGATCCCATGTGCCGGGCTAATTTGGCACCACAGTTTTGTGCTCCTCAAAAGTACTTGGGGCAGTGTGCAGGCATCTCGTCCAGCAGACGTTCCAGGCGAGGAGGGTGCCAGAGCCCAGGACGCGGGCTTTTGGGCTGGCAGAGGGGTCTGTGAAGCAGGGGGCGGCTGTTGGGGCTGAGGCTGCCTCCGGCACTCTTCAGAGCTCGCCTGACCCTTGCTCCCATGTGGACTCGCTGGGAAGTCCGGTTCTTTTTCCACGCCTGTTTGGAGCACTCCCAGGAGAGCCGCTTCACCAGCACCTTCTGTTCTTCCCGGACTCAGACTGACATCGTCGGCCACAGCTTTGCAGTGGAATGGATGCAGGACTTTGAGGTCTTCCAAGAGGCTCTCAGCCAGGAAGCCAGCTTTGTCAGCAACCTGACGCGCTCCATGAGCCTGGTGCTGGAGGAGTTCTACAGTTCGCTCAAGGTGAGCTCTGTCCCTCCTCCAGAACTGGGAGTCTTTCTTCATGCAGCTGTGCTCCCGTGTGTATAAATAGGACCACCAGCCTGCTGCACTCACAGGCTGCCTGCCTGACGAGGTCCAGGAAGTCAGCAGCCCTGGTTTCCCCCCTGGCATCCTGGCCGCCCACCTCTGCAGGCTGGGAGGGACACTGTTGAGTGCCAAGGAGGTCCCGAGTCTTCGCCAGGTCTGCAACGATCAGCTGGGCTTACCTGCCAAGGATTGCTCTGTTGCCCCCTAGGGCACCCCCACCCCCTCCCCAATGTCTGCATGTACTATCTGCCCCCACGCATAGCATGGGCATCCATGAGATCTAATCCCAGCAGAGATCCAGTCCCGGTTGTGAGAACCAATCCCAGCAGAAGACAGCAGCAAAACGATACAGGCATTTTCCAAACAAATTTAGCTGCTTCATCCAAGTGTATTAACCACCCTGGCTTTGTCCAGGTTTTGAATACAGGTTTTTTTTACTCTGAAACCTCTGATTTTATGGTCTACTTTTTCCCCCTTTCAGTTGAATACTGATTTTTTCCCTCTGCAAATATATTTATAGAGCTTTTTTTTTTTTTTACAAAAAAAGCTCAAATATTTAACACTTTTTGTGGTGCAAACGTAGGTTGTGTGGGAAGTGTAGATTGTGGCCAGTAACTAGGCACCTCATCTGGAAGCCGGGATGGTGACAATTTTATCTGCAAGACCCCCAAGGTCTCTTCCACCCCCCGTTGTTGAATGATTAACCGTTTGTTGACCAAAGGGTGTTCTGTCCGAGAGATTGCAAAATGTTG
The DNA here is from genome assembly GCA_026170595.1 of Plestiodon gilberti rubricaudatus. Lineage (NCBI taxonomy): Eukaryota > Metazoa > Chordata > Lepidosauria > Squamata > Scincidae > Plestiodon > Plestiodon gilberti. The sequence continues at coordinate 131,086 of JANXHW010000001.1, read as the reverse complement.
AGTGAGCAAGGGTTAGTGCAAACTGTTGGAAACCAATGGCTTTCTTTTCCAGGTGGTTGGGATTTCTGCCATCCAGGGAACAGGGCTTGATGAATTCTTTGAACAAGTGTCCAGAGCAGTCGACGAATATGAGAGGTGAGAGAGTCGTCATCTTCGGAAAGGAAGGAAGCTGACCTGGCACCAGCTCTGATGTTGTTGGGCGCAGGTTGTGAGGTTGCCACCTCCTCCCCTCCCCCGGACTTTCCTGGAGTGTGTTCATGCGGAAGGGCACCTGCAGTGTCCTCCGCGGTCGACTTCTGGTATCCGCATGAACGCGGCCACCTGTTGCCTGGGTCCTCTGGCCTGGCGTAGTGCTGTGCTGTGTGGAGTGTGGGGCAACTGGAGCGAGGCCGGGGCCTTGGCGGGTTCTGCGCAGGGATGATGAGGCCTCTCTGCTTCCGGCCGTGTGGCGGCCACTTGCGTACGGCGCTGTCCTGCCTGTGAGTGGAGCCAGTGTCTCTTTCTCCTTCCAGGGAATACCGCCCAGAGTACGAGCGTCTGAGGACCAAACTGGTGAGTCCTTCGCTACATGCACTCGACTAGCCGAACCAGGATCTTGGAGGTCTTTCAGAGTATTTTGACACTGCTCCCCCCCCCCCCCCCCGCTGAGTGAGGTGCCCAAGACAGTTTACGATAAAAGACAGTTTAAGCAGAACAAAAGCAGAGCCAGTGCGGGTGGTGTGTGTGTGTGTGTGTGTGTGTGTGTGTGTGTGTGTGTGTGTGTAGCCCCTAAACCAGAGAGAACAAATTGGTTTTCAGCTGCCACCACAATGTGGGGGACGACGACTCTGATCTCCAAAGGCAGGGAGTTCCACAGGGGGTGTGTGTGTGTGTGCTCTTGTCAGACTTGGTCCTCCCTACTGCTTCTTCCATGAGTTCTGGCTAGAAGAGCCCCCTTGTGGTTCAGCTGTGGGAGTGCGGCAAGAACTGTTCTCAGAAGATATGATTGGCTGCCCCCTCTCTAGACGCTGTTGAACCCAGGAAGCTACCTTACAGACTTAGTCCGTCGCGCTCAATCTTTTCTACACTGAGCTGAATCCAAGTCCTGCCTTCCGCTTGTTCTGTCTTGTGTGCATGTGCATTTGAGAGAGAGAGAGAGAGAGACTTTTCTGCCGATTTCCCACTCCAGCCCCCATCAGATCCGCTCTTGGGCTCCTCCCACCCCTGACTTCCCTGGTGGACACGTTCTGCCAGGAAGGGGTCTGTGGGCCTGTTGGTTGACTTTCAGCTGTGGTGTCTCTCGGAGTCAGGGCTTGTGCCATCACTCCATCCCTTCCTGCAGGGTGGATCTCGGAGGTTGGAGAACGGAAGAAAAGCCCTGCTGGATCAAGCCAATGTCTGTCCCAAATCTTGCCCCCAAACCAGACTGCAATGACTTGAGTCACGATAATCGGTCTCCTCCAGGACTCTTGTGGTTGAGTCAGCACCGTCTTGCCCAAGAAAGGCGGGTTCGAGACTGGCCATCAGTTATTCAGAAGTCTGAGATCAGTCGATAAAATGTGGGGCTGGGTTGACCTTCAGGCAAGATGGAGAAGTATTGGTCAGCCTCCCTGACGAATCCCTGTCAGTCAGTCCCTCCCCCCCCGGGCAGATCTTACCAGCCAAGATGAGTGAGGGTGCAGTGGGCATGTGGATGGCCTCCCCCTTGACAGTATCCTGCCCACATCCTCAGGCTGCGCAACTGGAAGAGAATCCAGAACCTCTGGACAAGCAAATGCAGGAGTTGCCATGCAGAGTTGAGCAGTTTTGTTTGCAACATGCTTTGGAAATTGGTCACTGTGGGCCACCAAAGTTTACCTGTTGGGGCAAGTGGCCAAAATTCAGGAGGTGCCAGACTGGGAGGGGGCGTGAACTCCTGGGGCTGCTGTTTGAAGAGTTTGCAGACCATGGGTGGGCGGAGTTATGCTCCTACGTTCCCTTCTCTTCCCAAGCCAGAAGGTTGGTGGACTGGTGGTGTCTCCTTGTGTGTGATTGGCGGTGACAAAAAAAAAAGCCCACAGGAACATTGCACACAAAAGAAACCTCCCCCCCCCGTCATCAATGCCCACATGGAAAAATACGCGCACGTAATTTATTTATTTATTTTTATTTATTTTTCACATTTTTATACCACCCTTCCTCCAAGGAGCTCAGAGTGGTGTACATATTTCCTCCCCTCCTTTTTGTCCTCACAACAACCCTGTGAGGTAGGTGGGGCTGAGAGATAGTGACTGGCCCAAGGTCACCCAGGAAGCTTCATGGCTGAGCGGGGATTTGAACCTGGATCTTCCAGGTCTAAGTCCGACTCCCAAACCACTACACCATCCTGGTGTATGGTATTGAATTAAGACTGTAAAGGCCACTTCCGCCTCGGTTAGGGTATGCAAACGGCATGATCTGTTTTGTTTTCTGTTTGGAAGCTGGCGGCGGCTGTGGAGGGACTGTACTCCCTACAAAGCTTACAACTCCCAGAAGCTCCGTCGCCTGTCGTTCTTCCTGTTTGGAGAAGAGCTCCAATTCTGTGCTGCTTCAGAACAAGGTCAAAGAGCTCTCTTTCTTTCTTCCTGTTTGGAGGATTTCTGTTGCTACCGCAAAACAACTACAGGTTGCTTTCAAGAATTCAAAGATTTTCACCCTCTATGTATCCACCGCGTGGTTGTGATGAAAAGGAAAGGTCCTTATCCGCATGTTTTAGCCTAGCTGCTACTCATCAGTGCGCAAGTGCACCACAGTGCTGCCGTGTGCCAATATAAAGAGGTCTGGTGGCGCCCCGAAAGAGACTCATTCTGACCGCATCAAGGGAAAGGCGTTACTACTACACTCCAACACATAAATTCATTATTCATAATCTGGTGGTGTTTAATACAAGTTCTTAAACAAAGACGCTGTTTGCTTCCAAATAAAGCAAAACGGATCACATGGTTTACATACCCTAACCTAAGCTGAAGTGGTCTTTACAGTCCTAATTCAGTACCACCTCCTCATTATGTGTGCATATTTTTCTGTGTGGGCATTGATGACAGTGGGTTTTTTCCTGTGGGCTTTTCCCCTAGAACTGTTGTTGGCAGTATCCGGTGCTTGTGAAGGCTTGGCCTCCTTGGCTTTTCTGCCTGTGACCAAGGGGGGGGGGAGGCGGGGGGGGACTTGCTTTGAAAGATGCACCGTTGGTATCCATTGGAAGAGCCTTTCCTCTTTTGCAGGGAAGAGCTCAGAGCCTGCAGCACCAAGAGCAGCTGAAGCGTCTGCAGAGGGATATGGAGGAAGCCTTTGCTCCAGAGAACAGTCCGGCTGGACCAGGTAGGCAAGAGCTTAGGCTGGGGGCCCAGAAGACGCCCCCCCCCGGTTAAAGGCTTGCTCTGCAAGCAGGGGCAGCTGAGCAGCAGCTCCCCGGGGCACAGCAGGCTGCTGGCACAAGGCTTCTTGGCTGCCAGGACAGGCAGTGGCCGAGAGGAAGACCAGCCGCCGCTGCCATCTGGGCAGACTTGGTTGCTGCTTCTGCAACAGCTCTTCAGGCACCCACCCCTCTGGGTCACAGCTGCAGGCGAGCGGGGGCTGGGGGGGAAACTCGTGCGTTGATGGCGTCTTTCCGGCAGCCCAGCTGCTTCACCCCAGGCAGAATTAGAGGCTTCTGAGCCAGGCGGTTTGGGCTGATGGGAGCTTTGCTTGGACTGCTGGAGGAGGCCTCTGGCCCCTTACTGGGCTGGGGGGTGGGGGGTGGCACAGGCCATGCTGCCAGGGAAGGCTTGGCAGCGACTTGGCTCTCGTCCGCAGGCTCCACGCCAGAGTCTGCCCACGGCCCGTCAGAGCTGATCCTGACGCGGGGGGGAGCTCTGGAGGAAGAAGAGCAGGAGGGGGGTCCAGACAGTGATACGGATGACATCGATCATGAAGGTGAGGAAGGCTCGGGAAACGGGGAGGGGAGCTACTCCTCCTAAAGCAACCTCCTGGTTTTTAGAAGTGGGTTTTCTCTGTGCCAGGTGCAAGGGAGTGGCGACTGGACACAGGTATCTTGTTGTCTCGTGTGCTCCCTGAGGCATCTGGTGGGGCCACTGTGTGACACAGGAAGCTGGACTAGATGGGCTTTTGGCCTGATCCAGCAGGGCTCTTCTTATGTTCTTATGTTCTTATGTTCTCCCCTGCTAACACCGTTGATAGCCACAGTGGATTAGAAATGTCGGCAGAGACTTCCCTACCAGCACAGTCCGAAGTCAGAGCCATTGTGCTCTGTGGGGCGTCCTCTTCGGAACGTGGGTGTCGGATGGCAGCCTCAGTGAATCCAAGGCAGAATGTTGGGACCTGGCGGGGCCAGTCAGTCCGCCGCCTTGTGAAGGGCTGCTGCTGCTGCTGTTTTGGGGGTGGGGGGTTGCCTCTCTGCTCCCCTGCAGCTCTGGCTGCAACTGGACCCCACAGAACGTGTTGCTGTTTGCAGCCAAAGATGTTCTTGAGTGATGGATGCAGCGAAAGGAGTGAAAAGATGCTTTCCTCTCCCAAAGGGGGGGGGGTTCGTGGTGAAAGGGGGCAAAACAGCCACTGGGAGAGATGCTGCGCTGCGGGGGGTGGGGGGTGGGTTTCCCGCTCACTACCCCCCTCGGTGCAAGAGAGAGTGCCTGTTCTGGGCCCAGCGAGCAGGACGCTGCAGCTGCCGTTTCCTTCTGCTCTAGTGACTGAGGGGAGCCGCGAAGAACCCGCCTTCCGCACCTTCCTGCAGGAGGCCAAGCGGCGCTACCCAGCCGGAAGCAGCCACTGGCGAGGAGGAGGAACCTGAACGGAGGACCGCCAGTCTCCTGGAGAACGGTCCCTGCTGCAGCTCTGGCTGGCGCCAGGGGCCCTGGTCCTTCACGGGCACTCTGCCCTCTGGGCTCCCTGGGAACTCGGCCTCTTGGCTTGGGCCTCCATGGGACAGAGGCGGGCCAGTGGTCTTTTCATTCTGCGGGGGGGGGGATGTGTCTGACTTCCGCACCGCATGTTCTGAATTGGTCTGCAAGTTGCCAGTGGAAGAATGTCTATTTTGCTATGAATGGCCGGTGGTCGCTTGCTCCTTCCTTGTGGGTGGATGCGACTGAAGCAGCAGTCTGTGCTCTTGGCCCTGAGTAGAAGCAGCTGCCTTGTGCTGGGGAGACAAGGTGCATTTCTCGGGCCCCCTCCAGACTGTCCACGCGTACACGGGGCCAGGTGGCCATGCGCACGTCACCTTCCAAAAGGCTTTGGGCTCCTTGGGCCTTGACCAAAGTGGGACCAGACTGAAGAAGGGGGGCGTGTGGGGTGTCACTGGCAATAGCAGGGGGAAGCTGGGCCTTCACTGGCTGCCACCATTCAGGAGCGGGGGGGGGGGGCAGGCAGGCAGGAAAGCAGGCAGTCTCCTAGGGAACGGCTCCCTGATGTTTGGTGAAAGGAGGGTGGGATTTCTCTTTCACCCTAAGCAGTATGGGTGCAAGTGTGGTGTGATATCACAGTCAGGCAGGTAATTCCATTCCTAATTAAGTAGGCACGGACCCAGCCTCAAAGCAGGGTGGTGGGGGGAGTGCAAGAGGGTCAAGGCCAAGACCCCTGCCCGGGTAAAAGGAAAATGGGCATCAAATGCAGAGCTGGACCAGGGGGGTTACAAGCCCCAGCTCCTGAAGGGCCAGGAGCCCCTGGCTCCAGAGCTGAAAAGCCATCTCTGAGGCCGTTCAACTCAATCTGTTCCTATCTCCATGTACTCAGGTTGTCCCAGGCGTCCAGTCCTCTTGCCTCAAAGCAGTTGCAGGAGGGGGGCCCACCGGGCGACTGGGTTGGGCTTCTCTGTTTTATAGCCAGTGGCTGTTGGCCAAACACCCTCTGAGTGATGATACCAAGGGGGTCACCTGGGACCCCAAAATTTCCACTGCTGGGTGCAGGTGGGCTTCCTTGACCAAATGGCCTGACTCGCCTTCAAGTCTCTTGTCCACCAGTCAAAGGGAAGAGCTCTTAGGAAAGAGAAGGTCCTAAATAAAAGGTTTAAAGGTGTTTTGCTTCTGGGGGACGCGGCAGCATTAGACCAGTGGTTCCCAACCTTTAGGCGACCACGGATCGTGGAGGCAAAAATTGGACTCGTTGTGGATCACATCCAACCTCCTGAACACAAAAGATACAATTGCAGGTGTCCCCCGCTGAACGACGTTATGCCTAACAACTGCCCGGATATACAATGGGGGTCATCGGGCGAAACGTCATTGGTCACTTTCCCTACCTTGAAGTTTGAGGCCTCTCCCCAAGCCTGTTCCTGGCCTCTGAGGGCCTCGGAACGGCCCACAGAGGCCTCCGTAAGGCACTTCTACTTTCTGGTTATACTTGTATAAAACTGGAATTTGCTCCCGAAAACCTGAAGTGCCTTTACGGTGGCGGAGGCCTCCGCGGGTCATTCTGAGGCCCTCAGAGGCCAGGAACCAGGCCTGTGGATGGAGAGGCCTCAGACTTCAAAAGGTAGGGCTAACATCTCTTAATGATGGGTCTGCTTAACGATGGGATTCAGAGGGGGACACCTGTAAATTTGTAATAATTAGATTTCTTCGGTCTCATATGTACTTATAATAAATTATAATTAAAACTTAATGGAGTAGGTATCTTAATGCAATGTTTGTGCTTGCATTTTTGATACTGCTGCTCAAAGTGGGGGTTGGCGTGACCTCGTGGACCACTTTTCAGGGTCTCGGTTCGTGGAGCACTGGTTGGAAACCACTGCATTAGACAAAACCTGCGCGGGGTGTGTGGGCCAGAGTAGATCATCCTGAAATAGGAGGCGATGCGGGCAGTGGTGTCTGGTTCCTGTTGTTTTCCAATAGAGGGAAGAGAGAAGTGGGGTCATTCAAGGCTGTCTTGGATTCAGTGCTTTTTACCTGTTCATAAACTGTCTGGGGTTGGAGTAAATGGTAAGGTTAACAAGTTTGCAGAGGACCCAAAACTAGCCTGGGGGGTTAAAACCAAAGCAGATTGTGAAGGGCTCCAAAAAGATCTCTCCAGGCCATGTGGCTGGGCAGCCAAATGACAAGTGCAGCTCAGTGTTGACAAGTGTAATGTGATGAACATCGGCGCACAGAATCCCAAATTCATGTAGATGCCCATGGAGTCTGAGCTGTTGGGGATGAATCGGGAACAAGCGCTTTGGATTGTGGTGGAAGTGATGACCCAGTGCGCAACAGCCGTACAGGGGGCCGGTTCTATGGGTTCCAGCATCATGAAGAACAGGATTGTGAATAAGAATGAATATTATGTTATCCCCATATGGACTGTGTGATGATCACCTCTCTCTATCCACTCTCTCCATCCCATGCATAATTTTATACGTCTTAATCATATCCCCCCTCAGGCGCCTTTTTTCTAGACCGAAGAGCCCCAAACGCTGTAGCCGTTCCTCATAGATGCCCCAGCCCACTAATCATTTTGGTCACTCTCTTCTGCACCTTTTCCAGTTCCACTATATCCTTTTTGAGATGTGGTGACCAGAACTGGACGCAATACTCCAGATACGGCCTTACCATCAATTTGTACAACTGCATAATAATACTGGCCGTTTTATTCTCAATCCCTTTTCTGATTATCCCAAGCATGGAATTGGCCTTCTTCACAGCTGCCGCACACTGGGTCGACACTTTCATCAACTTGTCCACCAGTATCCCAAGATCTCTCTCCTGATCCGTCACAGACAGCTCAGAACCCATGACCGTGTATGTGAAGTTTTGATTTCTTGCCCCAATGTGCATCACTTTACACTTACTTATATTGAATGCTGATTTTGCTGCCCATTCTCCCAGTTTGGAGAGATCCTTCTGGAGCTCTTCACAATCCCTGCTGGTCTTCACCACCTGGAAAGGTTTAGTGTCATCCGCTAACTTGGCCACCTCGCTGTTTATCCCCAACTCCAGGTCATTTATGAACAAGTTGAAAAGCACCAGTCTCAAAAGTTGTGTCCTTGAAGTGCGCCGCTTTTCACCTCTCGCCATTGTGAAAATTGCCCATTGACACCCAGTCTCTGTTTCCTAGTCTTCAACCAGTTCCTTATCCATAGGAGGACCTGCCCCCTTATTCCCTATGTCAGTGTTTCTCAAACTGTGGGTCAGGACCCACTTGGTTGGTCGGGACCTGATTTCTGGTGGGTCCCAGGTGATGGAAAGATCAGATAAGTAATTGCCACAAGCCCTGAGGCTATTCAAAAATCAGCTACTAATTGCCCTTCAAAGAGCTGAGCTGCAGTTTGCAAGATAGCTGCTAATTACCCTGCAAGCAGCTGAGCTCTTTACTTGTAAGTAAATAAATATTTCTAGATCACCTTTTTTTTAAGTCTTGTAAAGCTACGTGGGTCCCGAAAGAGTGTCATTTTAAAAAGTGGGTCCCGGTGCTAAAACGTTTGAGAACCACTGCCCTATGGAGTTTTTTCATGAGCATTTGATGAGGGACCATAACGCCTTCTGAAAGTCCAGTTATATAATATCCATGGGTTCTTCCGCATCCACATGCCTGTTGACTTTTTCAAAGAATTCTAAAAGGTTTGTGAGGCGAGATGTACCTTTACAGAAGCCATGCTGATTCTCCCCCAGCAAAGCTTGTTCTTCTATATGTTTTACGGTTTTATCCTTGATGAGGCTTTCCACCATCTTACCTGGAACAGATGTTAGGCTGACCGGCCTGTAGTTTCCCAGGTCCCCTCTCCTTCCTTTTTTAAAGATTGGCGTGACATTAGCTATCCTCCAATCCTCTGCACAGTGGCCGTTTTAAGGGGATAAGTTGCATATTTTTGTCAAAATATCAGCTACTTCATTCTTGAGTTCCTTAAGAACTCTTGGGTAAATGCCATCTGGGCCCGGTGACTTATTGATCTTTAATTTGTCAATTAAGTCTAAGATGTCTTCTATTTCACTTAATTCTTTAGTCAAGAGTGTCTGTTCGGGCAGCAGTATCTGCCCGAGGTCTTCTGTTGTGAAGACAGATGCAAAGAACTCATTTAATTTCTCTGCAGTCTCCAAGTCCCCTTTTATCACCCCTTTCTCTCCCTCACCATCCAGCGGACCAACCGTTTCCCTGGCAGGTTTCCTGCTTCTAACATATTTGAAGAAGCTTTTTCTATTCCCTTTTATGTTGCCTGCCATACGTTCCTCAAAGTCCTGCTTGGCCTCCCGTATCATCTTTACATTTCTTTTGCCACAGTTTGTGCTCTTGTTTATTTTCCTCATTATAGCAAGACTTCCATTTATGGAAAGAAGCTTCCTTGGCCTTTAGAGCCTCTTTAACTGTGCTTGTTAGCCACGCTGGTACCCTCCTGGACTTGGTCGAGCCCACTTCTTTCTAACTAGTTCCTCATTTTAGGGAAATCCGCGCTTTGGAAGTCAAGGGTTTTCGTGTCACATTTGCTTGGCACTCTCTCCGTTACCAAAATTGCCTTTGTTATTATGACAATTTGGTATATGTAGGGACCTTGATACCTGTGTATACCAGAGTTCAGCCACAGAATTCCGTTTTAAATAATATTGAGGACACACATGGATTGTTTTCCAATATTTACAAGATAGTTAGTCAGATTCATACATATGCAACAATTCAATATGCAACAATTAAATCATAAACACACAGCACACAGACCTAGGAAACTCAGTTAGAACAACAGAGACTTAGCAGGTTTCTTGATTTGTACATGGGTGATATTTACCTATCCTGGAGAGTTGACCTTGGCTGCAGTGCTGTATAGGAGTAAGGGTAGTAATGGCACAAGCCAGCAGTGAATGAAAAGGAGGAAAGAAACAAATTGGCTCTGAACTGGTCAGGCTCAGAAGTCTGTAGAGTGGCTGAGAAGGAGTGGGGGAAGGGGGGTTGGTGCAAGAGGGCAGGCAGAGAAGAAGAGTTCAGGAAGCAAGGGTCAAGAGAGAGCAGACTGGCAGCCTGCCTTTTTATGCATATGCAAAGAGGAGGAGCTGGTGGCTCTTATGCTGAAAAAGAAATACCTTATTTGGGCTGAACATACACCTGGGGGTGGAGAGACACACAGGGGGGGGGGAGAGGAAGAGGTGTTGACTTCCGTTTGTTGCAGGAGATGTAGATTGGCCTTCCCAGGGCCAGACGGTGGTGTTAGCATATCTTTTGTGGATCATCTTCCTGCCAGACTATTTTGCAAGTCTTTGGGACTTTGTGGAGGAAGGAATGTGCCTACATGCTTGGGAGCGTTTTGGTTCATGGCTGAACTGGTGGAGCTGGTCAGATTCTTCCCTCATGGCTTCTTGGGGAAACCTTTCTCCAGCATGGCTTACACATCCAGGTTTGAGACAGATGCGGCGTGGCCATCGCGTTCTTCCTTGATACGGTCCTGGTCATGCACAGGTTCCATTCTAGCTCACAAGTCATTGGCATCAAAGTCTCTTGGCAACAGTTCTCATTTTATCAGGACACTGGGCAACACCCCAACCTGTATGGCGAAACAGATCGCAGCATGGTCACTGTTCCCCAATGGTTCGGTAACATTTACATCCCTGACCAGGTCTTGAGTGCCACAAAATATCAAATCCAGAGTCACCTGTCCTCTGGTGGGCTCTGTGACTAGCTACTCTAAGGCACAGTCATTTAGCATATCCAGAAATCCAGTCTCTCTCTCTCATGACCAGAGCTTGAACTCTCTCTCTCTCTCTCTCTCTCTCTCACACACACTCACACACACACACACACACACACACACACACCCTGAATGAGCATCTTCTTCATGAAGGGTGGATTGTGATTTTCATGCAGGGTATGGCGAGAGATAAATTCATCATAATTCTAGAATTTATTTATTTATTTAAAGAATTTATACCCCGCCTCTCTCCCAGCAAGGGCACTCAAGGCGGCTTACAATAAAACGTTAAAATACGTATATACATTAAAATAATTAAAAACAAATAATTAAAACAATTAAAACAAACAACCCCAGTGGCTCACCTATATTTACATTTGTTAAAAAGCCAGCCCACCATGTCAGGCATCGAATGCTAACCAAAATAAAAACGTCTTAAGGCCCCGCCGAAAGGTCTCTAAAGAGGGAGCCATTCTTAATTCCATAATTGGGGCGCCACTGCCGAGAAGGCCCTATTCCGTGTTGCCATCCCCTCACCTCCGTCAATGGTGGCACGGTTAACAGGGCCCCCCCCCCGATGACCTCAGAGTACGGGTCGGATTATAGGGAAGGAGGCGGTCCTTCAAATACCCTGGACCCGAGCCGTATAGGGCTTTAAAAGTCAAAACTAGCACTTTGAATTGTGCCCGGAAACGAACCAGCAGCCACTGTAGCTGCCGAAGCAACGGTCTGACTGAGTCGAGCGGCCAGGCCCCAGCAACCACCCGGGCCACCGCATTCTGCACTAGTTGCAGTTTCCGAACAGTCTTCAAAGGCAGCCTCATGTAGAGTGATATCCCTACGCGTTGCCTTTGCCCCGCTGAATGGCTGCAAAGGCGAGGGGTCGCGAGCCCCGCCGCGGGTGAGTAATGGAGGGTCAGTGCGGTGCGGAGCATAGCGTTATGCCACTGCAGAAGCTCCCAGCTGGTTCAGTCCCTGGCGGGCAGCAAGCACAACCTCTCCAGGGAGGCCAGCCAAGACCTTTCTCTGGCTGAGGGTCACTGCAGCCAGGGCAAAGCTTCGCTCCCTCTGTTCCCACAGGCCTGCTGCTGCTGTGTGGAGTTGAATAGCAGTTGCTGGGGAGTGGGGTGCTGGCCTTAGGGGGAACGCTGGGCTGGGCTCTACACATCCCCAGTAACAAACTGTAACTAAAAGGCACAAAATGGTTCGTGGGTTTAGGCACCTGTGAGTAAGACAGTAAATAAGAGTGAAATTGACAAAACAGCCAACATAAACTCAAAATAATAAGTGTAAGTCAAAGGACCCAATGCAACCTAGCCAAGCAAGAGTGTTTTGCAAAAGCCCCCACCCAAAGGCCTCCTGCCCGGCTCGATTCGTTCCAGGCTGAAGTCCCAACGGGTCTCCAGAAAAGAAGCCCCACTGAACACAGCAGCAGGCCTGGCCCTTTTCCTCGGCAAGCCCAGGCAGGCAAACAGGCCCTGCTCCACGAGACCTTCCCTCCTTTAACCCAAGAAGCCATCCCTGCCTGCCAAGTTGGAGGGAAATGATCGCTGTCATAGCTACCAGACTTGCTTCAATCGCTTAGGACTGATCGGTGCCGATGGAGAAGGCTTCAGAAAACAGATCATCAATCCACAGTAATAACCCAGGAGTAAAAGTCCACAAACTTGATGAGAAAACGGGTTCTTCAGGGAAAGGAAAAACCCAAGAATAAATTCATAAGGGATTGATTAAAAGGTTCCATACAAAATTGTCTGTGGTTTTGGAGGGACCTGGAAAGTGCCAAAGATTGGGAGAAAGACAAAAGAAGAAGCAGACCTCCCTCGCCATCATCATCCTGAAAGGAGCAGCAACGCTGTCCCGTTTTCTGTGTGTGCACCCTTGGCTTGGCTGCAACACGGAGCCACCATTGCGGTCGCTGTGACCTGGGCTCCGGATAGCTGCTGCTCCCCCCCCCCAGCCTGCTGCCAGAGCTGGCCAGTCCCCCCCCCCCTTCCCCTGGAATTGCAAAAAGAGGCTACTGGTCGCTGGCTAGGCCGGCTTCAAGGACAGCAAACCCTGCAGCAGCAGCAGCAGCAGCAGCAGCAGCAGCAGCAGCAGCACCCCTCTGCCTGGAGAACGACGACCTGCTGGTTGGCTTAGGTGCTTTGCCTCTGCCTAGCCAGGCTGAGGGCTCGATGATGCCTAGGGCAAGAACTGAGGGCCCAGTCCTCGCCAACTTTCCAATGCTGATCGATGGGCATGTGCTGCAAGGGGGGGGGGGCAGCCACAGAGGCCTCCTCCCCTTACCCCGGGTGCATCAGCCAGCGCTGGAAAGTCGGAGAGGGTTGGCCTCCAAGTAGTCCCTGGCCTGCCTTCATCTTCTGCTGCCGCTGCGGGCTTGCAGCGGAGCAGCAGCGGCTTCTCTCCGCCACCATCACCTGTGCTGCTACTCCAGGCGCCCCTTCCCCTCCACCTAGTGCGCCAACTGACGTGGGTGGCACTGCATAACAAAGCCCCCGAACCCACTTGGCCAAAGGAACCAACCCACAGAAAAGAGGTGCCCTGCCTGCCCTGGGTACTGCTGAGGAAGCGCGACGAGGCCTGTCTGCCACGCAGCTGCCGCTGGCAGGGCGAAGCTGCGGCGAGCCGAGGCTGTCGATGGGGAGCCGGGCCCGGGAGCCCTTCTCCTGCGGCGACAGGGCCTAGGGGGGCGCTGGGCTTCTCTGTCCTCCTGAGGCTTTTCACACGAAGGCGGGCTGCTGAGCATAGGAGGAGCCCCCTCCCTGCCGCCACCTGTGGCGGGCTTACGACGGGAGGACACAGCGCCGAGCGCTGTGCTCGTCCCGACTCGGACCCACCACCAAGGCCACGGAGCCCCTTGTCGGTGGGTAGCGGCGGCAGGCAGCGCTGCCTGCTCCTGCCTGCCTGCCTGCCTCCCGCGCTGCCTTGCCAGCCACTTGCCCCGGCCGGCCCCAGGGGGGCGGCCTCCCTCCCTCCCTCCCTCCCTGGCGAGGCCTTCGCCCGCTGGGTCCCACGTGCGCCCTGCTTGGGCTGCATTGCGGCGCCAACGGCAGTCCGGAGCGAGCGGCGGGATGCGGAGAAGGTGAGCGCCGGGGAGGGGAGGGGAGGCGCGGCGCGGGGGGGGGGGGGCAGCGGGCGAGGAGGGGCGCCGTGCCCGACTCGCTCGCGTTCAAGAAGGCGAGCGAGATCCAGAGGCTCTGGATCTCACTCGCCTAGAGGGGAGGGATCCTGGTCGGCCTGGAGGGCCGAGCCCCCCCCCCCCGAAACGCGGCGGGCGGCGCTGTCAATCTCTCTCTAGGCTGGGGCTGCCCCCCCTGCGCTGGAGACGAGGCGCCTCCGCCGGGAGAAGGTCGGGCGTGACGCGCCCGCTGGGAGACAGCCGACCGCTCCGGCCCCCTGTAGCTCGGCTGCGTCGCTGCGCCGGCGGTCCTGGCCAGGAAGCCGTTAACTGGCAGGTCGGGGCACCGCTGCGAGGTGCCCGGGCCGTTCGCCCCTTCCTCCTATGGCTACACGCATGCCAGCCCCCAGGACCACACCACCAACGCCCTCGCCCTGAGCATCGCTGGCCAACCCCAGAGACAGGGCTGAAGGACAGCAGGCCGGCGACGACATCGAGACTTGCCCTCGCCTCTGCCCTGAACTGGGGTAGTAGTAGCAATGCGGTGCCTGCTTCGCGGGACGGGGGACCGCACGTAAGGACGGCAACAAAGGAATCTGCTGCAGACCGCTTTGCAGGCGCACAGACAGCGCCTAGGGGTGACAGTGCCTCTCAGTTGCCATGCAAAACTGGACCACTGAAAAATAATTTGGGTAACACCCGAGGTACACCAGAAGCAAATCAATTGGTAAATGACCAGAAAAAACGAATTGTGTAAAAAAAAAAACAACATATGCCAATTTTAGTTTTCAAGGCCTCTTAATGATCATGACATTTAGAGATTAGAAAATGTTAAACTCCACTCTGTGCATGGGATGAAGAGAGTGGATAGAGGGAAGTTCTTTTCCCTCTGGCACTACACTAGAATTAGGGGACAGCCACTCAAATTTCGTGGCGGGAGAGTTAGAGCAGAGTAACAGACAAAAGAAAATCTTTCTTTACCCAGCATGTAATTAATCTGTGGAACTCCTTGCCACAGGCTGTGGTGATGGCACCTGGCCTGGATGCCTTTAAAAAGGTATTGGATAGATTGATGGGGGAAATAGCCTTCACAAGTTACAAGCCATGATGGGTATAAGCAACCTCCGGGTTTTAGAGGGAGCCTACTTCTGAATGCCAGGTGCAAGGGAGTAGTGTGCTCCCAGACAGTAGCATGGCTCACAGGCACTCCCCCCTCCCAGCAGATATTGCTGAGTTGGACAAGCTGGCACACCTTCCTTGCGAGGACCAGCAGGACTGTTTGGGGCTTTTAGTTTAGTAACAAAGGTGATACTAAAGTCTTAGCAAGTTCTGAGAAAAAGGGTTGCCAGGGTGTCTTACTGACAGCAGCGTGTTTTGTAATCTGGTGGTAGCTGTTCAGTATCTTTGATTTATGATAGAAGTATCTGGTGGTGTAGGTTTCGTCTTTTGTTCAACTGGCTGAAAGCGTCCAGCCTATTTACCAGTAAGCATTGCTACCTACTACTCGCTCCCTTATGGAGGGCAGCCGTGGCAGCTGAGCTTTCCCTTTTTCTTTGCACCGCTCCTGGCAGCGGCGTCAGCCACCTCCCCAGCTTTTCTTGGCTCGCTTCTGCCCGGTCTCTGTGGGCTGCTGCAGCAGCGCTTGGAGCACGGAGTGCGCTCTTGGAAGCCAGCTTCTGCAGCCCAGGGACCTGTTTCCAGGCACGTTCCGAAGGGGAATGAATGCTGGCAGGCAGGCAGGCAGGCAGGCAGGCAGGCAGCACTCAGGAGCAAGTTGCCAAGAACGCTTCCAGCGCCCTCAAAGCTTTTGCCCTGCAAAGCTTTGCGCGGACAAAGGAAGGAGTCAAAAAAGACAGGGTGGGGGCGGGAAAAATCACCAATCCCACTCCCCAGGACAGTCTTTCCAGGTCACCACCGGCAACAGTGCGTAAGGACAACTCTGATATTCTTATCCCATCAATCAATCAATTTTTTAAAAAGTGTTTAGAATTATGCAGCGTGACTGTAGAGAATGTGAATAAAGAGATTTTTTTTCCTACTTGCACAACAGTGGAGCCCAGAGTCATCCAATGAAATGTACAGTGTTGGCAAGAGACAAAAGGAAGTACAGGTGGGCCCCCATATCCACTGATTCGCTATCCACGGTTTCAGTTATCCACGGATCGTGGGGACCCTCCCCCCAGGCTTTTACTTTTTTCCCAGTAAGCTTCATTTCTTCCTTAAAGAAACAGGAGAAGCAGCCTCTGGCTGCTTATTACAGGCAAGTAGAACGAGACTAAAGCCCCATTCACACTTGACTGCGTTGTCCCTGCTGTGCGCTTCACGGACCCGCTCTGAGCTGTATTTGCATATTCATCATGTAATAGGACACCATTCTGGGGCACCAACGCTTGAAACGCTTCAGATGGTTTGGGTTCATCTTTGGCGGAGCTTTTCTCGTGGAGCTTGTGGGCGGGTTCACAGAGCTACTGCAGCCACCAATCGCGTGAGGGGGGGGGGGGAGAGTGGCTGCATGCCAATCACAAGTAGCTCCAATCGCGTCGGAGGTTACTATTCCACTGTTCTTCCAGAGGGAAACCCCGGTAAACACAGGACGAGGAGAGAGCAAGCCTCGTTATTGCAAAACGTCATTGCAAAACTCGCAAAATGTTCCCAGTTCATGCTGGGATAATGATATAAAATTTGTGCTTGAAGTAAGGGCAAGAATTTCCGAGAGGAAAAGGCAAGCAGAGCAAGAGTTCACAGGACTTCGGCCAATCAGAGCGCGGTTGTGTTTAACCAATCACGGCTGCGCTTTCTTAAGAAGGTGGGACAGCAGGAGGGACAACCAGCAGAGCGACGCTCCCCTGCTCCAAGCGCCTGATCAGCGCGTACGCTGGGCAGGGACATCCGCGGTCATATGTGAATCCAGCTTAAAGGCTGATTCACACTAGAGTCTTCCCGGCGCGCATGCCCCTGCCCCTGTCCCTGCGTCTGCGCTTGTCTATGCGGTTGGAGCTGGGGGAGTGTCTTGCCGCCTGTTGTCCCTCCTTCTGTCCCGCCTTCTTAAGAAAGCGCAGCTGTGATTTGGTGAACAGAAGTGCGTTCCTCCGATTGGTGGGCTGCTGTAGCTCCACGAACATCCCCAGCGACGCAAGCACAACCGCCTCAAAAGATGAGGGGAAACCATCTTTCCTGCCTCTCCGCAAGCTGCTCCACAAGCATAAAAACAGCTCCGCACAACCCTCCGCAGATCCGCAACGAGCCTGGTAAACTCTAGTGTGAATCAGGCTTAAGTACTAGAGAGACTCTGCAAGGTTAACAGAAACCTTGCAGAGCCTCTCTAGGACTTAGTCTCGTTCTACTTGCCTGCAATGGAGGCTGCTTCTCTGTTTGTTTTAAGGAAAAAACAAAGCTTGCTAAAAGAAAAATAAGAGCTGGGGGGTCAAGCATGCCTGCCTGCAGGGGAGGCAGGGTGGGGGGGGGCTCAGGAAACCATGGAGGGGGTGTTCGCTCTTATCCACGGTTTCAAGTATCCACGGAGGGGCCTGGAACATATCTCCAGCTTATAAGGGGGCCCACCTGTACCTTGGTCACCCTGCACGATTCACTTCCAGAATGTATTGCTACTTAGACATGCAACCAGCTTGCTTGACAAGGCAGGCTTCCAACTACAAGGACCTCCTCTCCCCCTCCCCCACAACAGCTATAGCAGACGCAGAGCCTCAGTTCTTCTTCCCCCTGTGCCATTTCCTGCCAACCAACACCCCCCCCCCCCGCCAAGCAAAACACTGCTTTAGTGGGAATGTGGGGTGCAGGATCAGGTTGGGGCCTCCTTACTGGCTCAGTGGAAAGAGGTGGCGCTGCTGTCGGAAAAGCTTGTCTCCATCTCCATGCATTTCTGCTTTGACCCTTGGCTAGCTTTAAAAGGCATTGACAGCGTCTCTGCGGAGAAGCAGAGCTCCTCGAACAATAGCAGTAGCAGCAGGATGGGACTACTTGGACGCGTAGATGCTAGCTAGCTACCATTGAATATCGGATCCTGTGGGTGGGGCAAACAGTGGGGCAGGGCTGTTGGCATGAGTGGTGGTGGTGGAGACACTTAGGGGACTCAGCTTGGGCTACAATGCAGGGCAGCGAAATTCCAGATCACGTGACGTCGTAAGACCTTGTGGGATTTGTTGGCGCCAATCAGAGCTAGTTGTGTCGGAAGAGAATGTCCCGAAAGCAAGCTGGTGCTCGTACTCCAAGCTCTAGAACGATCCTCGCCTGTTAACTGAATGTGAGGGGGACATGGGGCTGTAGCCCCCAACCACCTTCACCCCAACTGTTGCCTGTGCAGTGTTGTGTGAAAAGGGGGGGGGGAGATTCAGAGCTGGCCTGTTCATGAGGCTGGGTGAAGTGGCCAACTCAGGTGGCAGGCTGGGGGGAGTAGCAGATGGGGGGGGGGAGACACAGCTTGCTGCTGTCCCTGGCTAGCTGCATCTAGCTGGCCGTTTGCTGGCCAAGAGTGCCAGCTCTTTTGACCTGGCTCCCTGAGCAGCAGCAGGAGGTGTGTGTGTGTGTGTGTGTGTGTGTGTGTGTGTGGGTGTGGGTGTTTGTATCTGGTCACAGTAGACTTAATGCGATGGAGGAGGAGAGGACGAGTTGGGGACCACACGGATCTGGGCATGTGTCAAGTCCAGGGGAGTGGATTTGGCCTGAGGGGGGTTGCCAGCTGGACATGCATAGATAGAAACACCCCCCCCCCCAAATTAACACCAAAGCCAGCTGTAGAGCAGCTGGGGGAGGGGCCTTGCTCTCGCTCCCAGGCTCTCCATTCCTTCACACTATGCGGGCATCAGCAGGGTCTTGCAGCAGGAGGGAACAGGCGGCATCATCTCCCTAATAACAAAGGGGGAGGCTGCAGCTGTTAGCTGTCATTCAGTGCTCAAGCCACCCCTGCCCCCTTGCGTGCAGAAGGCCCCAGGTTCGCTTCCAGGCAGGTCAGAGAGAGGCCGGTGCGGAGCCCAAAGCCCTGCCTGGGAGCCGCTGCAGTCTGCGTCGGCAGTGCAGAAGAGAGCAACCAAGAGAGCAGCCAACAAGATGAGTGGGCTGGGCCACCTGCCTTATGAGGAGACGGTACGGCGGCCTTTGGGGCTCAGTCGAGAAAAAGGCACCTGAGGTGGGACATGATTGAGATGTATAAAAGTATGCATGGGGTGGAGAGAGAGAAGTTCTTCTCCCTCTTGCACAACACCAGAACCAGGGGACAGGCACTTAAATTGAATGGAAGGAGAGTTAGAACGGACAAAAGAAAATATTTCTTCACCCAGCATGTAATTCATCTGTGGAACTCCTTGCCACAGGATGTGATGATGGCACCTGGCCTGGACCATCGACTATGGTGTCCTTCTGGGCCGACTGGCCGAGCTGGGGGTCGGGGGCACCGTTCTGCGGTGGTTCTGCTCCTACTTGGCAGATAGGTCCCAGATGGTGGTGCTGGGGGACGCCTGTTCGGCACCCTGGCCCTTGAGGTGTGGGGTGCCACAGGGTTCCACCTTGTCCCCCATGCTATTTAACATCTACATGAAACCGCTGGGAGAGGTCATCCGGGGATTTGGAGTGGGGTGCTATCAATATGCTGATGACACCCAGCTCTATCTCTCCTTTCCACCTGATTCCAGGGTGGCTTTGAGGTTCTGGAGCGCTGCCTGGAGGTGGTTGGGACCTGGATGAGGGCTAATAAGCTGAAACTAAACCCGGACAAGACAGAGGTTCTCCTGCAGTTAGTGCAGATTGCGGCGGCCCATGTAGTTACTGGGGGTAGGCGGTTTGACTCTGTCGGGCCGCTTCTTCAGCGGCTGCACTGGCTGCCGATTCGTTTCCGGGCCCAATTCAAAGTGCTGGTTTTGAACTTTAAAGCCCTATATGGCCTGGGGCCAGGATATCTGAGAGACAGCCTACTTCCATATATTCCGGCTCGTCTCCTTAGGTCATCAGAGAAGGCCCTTTGGCGGGTACCGTCGCCCAGGGAGGTGCGAGGGGTGGCGGCCAGAAATAGGGCCTTCTCAGTAGTGGCACCAACCCTATGGAATTCCCTCCCTCTTGACTTATGTACTGCTCCCTCCCTAGAGAGCTTCCGGCGAGGCCTGAAAACTTTCCTGTTTAAGGAAGCCTTCTGAGCCCTGCCTTTTTTTAACATCCTGCTGGTACAGGTGGTGCTGCTGCTTTTTATGCTCTTGTTTTAATTCTAATTTGATCTGTTTTTATTAATTTTTAGATGATGTTTTTACTAGCTTTTGTGGATTGTTTTTATTGTTTTAAATGTGATTATTTCTTGTATTATGTATCCGTCTCCCATGTTGTAAGCCGCCTTAGGTCCCTTCGGGGAGAAAGGCGGGGTAAAAATATTGTAAATAAACAAAATAAATAAAATGCCTTTAAAAGAGGATTGGACAGTTTCATGGAGGAAAAACTAAGAAGAACAGGAAGCTGGACTAGATGGGCCTTTGGCCGGATCCAGCAGCCCCCGGGCTCTTCTGAGGTTCAGTGCTGAGCTGGATGGAAAAAGGGCCTGAACATAAGAACATAAGAAGAGCCCAGCTGCTGGATCAGGCCAAAGGCCCTGGATCTAGTCCAGCTTCCTGTATCTCACAGTGGCCCCACCAGATGCCTCAGGGAGCACACAGCCAACAAGATAACCTGTTTCCTGCTGGCAGAGGGCCGCTTCCTGCGCCTGTCATCATTGAGCCCAGGAGCTCTGAAGCAGAAGTCTGTGTCTCCAAGACAGGCGCAGCTCCTCCTCCCTTCCCTCTGTGGCCATCAGTGTCGCGATTGTAAAGCCCCTTGGGGCAGGGACCTGAAATTGGAGACTGCCCCTGGGGCAGCAAGGGGAAGGAAGCCTGTGTCCGTCACTGGTCAGGTTTTCAGACCCCGGAGCATGTGTGAGTTGTCGTGCAGGAGCAGCGGGAAGAGCCGACTGGATCCTACCTCGGGTCAGGCAAGGGAACGGGGTCTACACAGCTCGAGAGCCTTTGTTAATGTGTACAGAAGGAGCCTGTGTAAGTCTACTCAGAAGCAAGTCCCATTGTGCTGAATGAGCTCACTCACAGGAAAGTGTGTATAGGAGTCCAGTCTTAGGACACCAATTGCTCCTCAGCTGCTTCAAACCAGAGAAGGCCTTTTGGTGTGTGTGTGTGTGTGTGTGTGGGGGTGTTGTCTCAGGTCTAGAGAAATTCCCTTTCAGCACTGGCTCTGCCCTCCAAGCCGGGGCATCTGGCTACCAACTCCTGAACGAAGAGGCTGGTCTAGCTGCCCCCCCCCCCCGCTCAGCTCTTTGCAACGTCAGATGTGCTAACAAACTGGCCCAAGTAGGCGGTTCCCATGGTGGGGGTTTGGCAGGAGGACTGACTGATGGGGCTTTGGCTCTTTGGCTCTCCACAGGCTGCCGGAGGACCCCTGGTGCTGCTGCCGGAGGCCACCCTGGCGGTGGGGAAGGGGCTGCGTCTGGCTGAGTTTTGTGACGCTGTGCCTTGCCGTGCTGTACCTGGTTTGCCTGCAGTCGGGGCTTGTGTTGCATTTGGGCCCCCGTGGACCGGACGACGTCATCCCTCCCCTCTCCAGAGCAACAGTCTTCCGGGGCACCCAGAGCGCCCCCTCCAGAGGAGACGACAGCGCACTGCGCCTCCTCCTTCCCGCTGGCTCTGCCCCGCCGTCTCCTCCAGGCAGGGGCTCCTTCTTCCTCTCCAGCCTGAGGCGCTCCTGGCACCGCTTCAGGGAGGCCCTCGCTGGGCTCCAGCCGCAGCAGCGCAGAGGCGCTTCCCAGCCCCGCCGCAGCCTTGAGCAGCTGTTGCCCTGGCCTGCCTGGCAGAAGGAGCTCTCCTCTCGGGTGCTGAGCCCACGTCTCCAGCAGGTCTTCCGGAACTACCAGGCCATGAACAAGTACCGGGTGCCCCCAGGCGCTGGGCGACGCCATGGGCCCCCGCCCCCAACCGGGATGCAGCTCTTGTGCCAGCTCAAGCGTCGCGTGGATCAGGTGTCTACCCTGTTGGGGGGCGAAGGACCCTTTGCAGCTCCTGAGTGGAGAGGAGTGCTGCCCCAGAGGAGCCTGGCAGAGGACCTGGGGCCCAGGCTGGAGAAGTGTGCCGTGGTGAGCTCGGCTGGCTCCATGTTGGGATCCGGACTGGGCAAGGAGATCGGTGAGTGGTGAGGAAGGGGAGCATTCCCAGGCGGGGGGGAGGGGGTTCATTCTGACGTGGCCTCCCTGGCCTGGCCTGTCGGGTTGTGTCTGCTGGTGGGGGGTGGCGGGGGCGGGGCATCTTGCTCCATCACAGAGGGCGTCATGACACACATGGTGGCAGTATCAAGATTCCTGGTTGTTCTCTTTATGGCAGAACCCTAATGGCAGCTGTGGTATAACTTAGAGTTGACCAGCCTGCTTCAAGTTCCAGCAAAAGAATGGCCCTGATCTCTCGACACAGTTTGGTACAAAGTGGCAGCAGGGCGGAAACCCACCTGCTGCTGCTGGTCCTCTAGCTGTCGACTGGACCTCGTTGCCAGCCTTTCGGTGCACTGGAGACCCCCCCTTGGATGCTGCCACTGCAAATGTCAACCATTGCTTTTATAGCCTTGTCTCTTGCCTCTTTTCACTTTGATGGAAGGGCAGTTTGTTCTTGGACATTTGCCTCCATGGCTGAGCTCTCAGTTAGCTGACAGGACACTTGCAAAGCAACTGATCCCAATGTAGTAAAATGCACTGCCCTAGAACCAGACGAGTAGATCATCGAGCAGAGCAGAGCCAGAATCCGTTTCTGGAGAACACAGGCAGGCCAGCCACGGCTCCAGCCTTGAGAACAAGGAGTACAGTTCGTTTCTGAATGTGTTGTTGGAAGGTCAACAGTAACGGGAAGGTCCTTGGACTTCCCAGGGCAGGGTAGGTATTCCAGATGTGGGTTGTAGCTCCGTGGGCAGAGCAGGGAGTCCCCACGGGTTCAGTGCCAGGCAGCATCTCTGGGCAGGCCGGGCTGGCAAAGAAAGGAGGAGGAGCCCCACCTGAAACACCGGAGACCTGCTGTGGGCGGCAGCCCTGAGCTGGATGAGCGCTGCAGTGAGCAGGCAGTTGGACTAGATGATCCCCAGGTTCCCTTCCAACTCGAGCATTCTATGAGCCTGTGGTGCCTTGCTAGGTTGCTCTTCCCAAGAAGGCTATCCCTCTCCCTCCTCCCATCTTCCACCAAGCAGCTTTGGGGACATGAAGCAGGGCACCCACCAAAGAGCTGAGGGTCTTGTGTCAATGAGACAAGCGCTTCGTGTGTTCACATGACATGATCTATGACATCTCATTGTAATGGGAATCTGTGAGGCTGAAAATCCAAAGGGCGCCTCTGTTCAGGAAAAGATCTCTCTCTCTCTCTCTCTCTCTCTCTCTCTCTCTCTCTCTCTCTCTCTCTCACACACACACACACACACACACACACACACACACACACAACCCTAAACAGCTCCCTCACCAGGCCTCTGATGAGTCTCTCTGCCTGGGGAGGGGCTCTGGCCAGGCCATTTGTAGCCTTGCTGTGATTGGGACGGGATCTCAGAATCCAGCAGGCTCCGGCCAGGACTTTGAGACTGGGCCCCCTTGCAGCATCCCTGTGTTCTGTCAGCACCGGCCAGCCAATGCCTGCCTCTCGGTCCCTTTGCAGATGCTTTGACCCTGTGCCTCCGGGTGTCCGTGAAGTTTCTCATGCCACAGACCAGGCCAGATTGGACCTCCCTTTTCTAAGAGGAAGCTGGTGGCAGCCAAGTCTCTTTAGCCTCTGTTGGGTCGTCGTTTTGGCAGGTGCATCTCCTGAGCCTGAAGAGAAGCAAGGCAGCCTGGGGCTTGGGGCAAGGCAGGGCAGCCTACCAGGCGGAGCTGTAGTTGCGACTCCTGCACTTCCTCTCCTTGGCTCTTTGCCAGTCCAGCCTGAAAGAAGAGTGCTGTGGCCCCTGGAAGCCCTCCTGAGTCCTGGATGTGCGGAGGCTGCTTGTGATGATGACTCTGTGGGGAGCAGCAGAAGTCACTGGGCTGAGGCTCAGAGTGATGCTTTTTGATTAGTGGTGCGCTGCCTGCCGCCACTGCCGCAGGGCTGGATCCTGGCACTGAGAGTCAATTCGGGCACTGGGTCTTGCTGTAGATGGAGTCTGGCCCAACGTTCTGTGAGTGTGAATGTAAATGTGTGTCTGGGATAGCAGTGTTGGAAAGGGGTGTTCTGAGGTTTCTAGCAATCAGGAGCAGAGGCAGTTAAGGTTCCAAAAGACTCACAGGCATATGCATCTCCTACACTACAGTATCAGAGGCGTACTACTTATGGAACAGAGAACCCTATACCTGTTCTCTTTCTGTGTGTGCGAGGGGACGCTCGTGTGTGTGTGTGTGAGAGAGAGAGAGAGAGAGAGAGAGAACACATGTGGGAGGAAGGGAGGAAAGAAGTTGCACAAAGGGACACCCTTCCTATCCTACAGGTATCCTAGAGAGCAGGTAAAGGGTCTCAGGTGTCCGGACAGTACACTGCCCCCCCAGTCCTGCAGATGGCATTGCAACCAACGTCCACATCGTTCTTAGCTGAGCTCTAAGGACTGCGCGGGCCCTTAATCACACAAGCAAGACCCCCATTTCCCCTCCCATCTTGTCCCTGATCTCTTGGTCCATGGCCTGGCCTGGCGAGGAGGAACTCGGCCCACGAGTGTGTTGGCTGTGCCTCCCAGGATGGGAACTGCCAGGGGGTTGGGGGCGGGGGGGGGGTCTGCCTGGCCACCCTCTCGCACACTCACACCCTTGTTTCCCTTCTCCCTCCAGACTCTCATGATGCTGTTCTTCGTTTCAATGGAGCCCCAACCATTGGCTACGAGCGTGATGTGGGCACCAAGACGACCCTTAGGCTAGTGAACTCCCAGGTGAGTGGTGAAGTGGGGGCCTGGGCTGCACAGGTTGGGGTGGGGCAGGGAGGATGGGTGGGTGGATGGGGAGCAGGAGAGCAGGCCTCCAGTGGAGTGGGGCTGGGTCTTTGCCCTGCAGTTGTTTGTGGCCAGGATCAGCCTTCTCCAGAAGCTGTGCGGCTGCGCGGCTCCGATTGCAGTCCTGCTGGCTGCACATCTTCCCTCTTCGGGCTCTGGAGCTTGGGGATGGCCAAGACCGATGAGGTCATCACCGAACCCTCACCCGCCACCATTCCCACGCAACCAGCGTAGGGATCTGCATACTCCAGGGAAAGGGAGAGGAAACATTGGCCCTGATCCACTGAGCAGCAGTTAGAGATGCTGAACTGACTGGCTTCAAAGTGCCCAAGCCCATTTCTGTGCAGGTTGTCGGCTGCGTGGCTGTTTGCAGGGTTCCAAGCGAATGGAAAGGCTCCTTTTTACAAAACAGGGGCTGCTGGCATACTAGCATCCATGTGTGTTAGGGGGTTTCATATTCTAGGGTTAAAATGAAAATACAGGTGTGTGCCCATATCCATGGATTCGCTATCCACGGTTTCAGTTATCCACGGATCGTAGGCACCCCCCCAGGCTTTTACTTTATTCCCAGTAAGCTTCATTTCTTCCTTAAACAAACAGGAGAAGCAGCTTCTGGCTGCTTATTGCAGGCAAGTAGAATGAGACTAAGTCCTAACAGAAACCTTGCAGAGTCTCTCTAGGACTTAGTCTACTTGCCTGCAATGGAGGCTGCATCTTTGTTTGTTTTAAGGAAGAAACAAAGCTTGCTGAAAGAAAAACAGGAGCTGGGGGGGGGGGCGCATGCCTGCCCGCATGGGAGGCAGGGCAGGGGGCCCTCAGAAAACCATGGAGGGGGGGGGTTTGCTCTTATCCACGGTTTCAAGTATCCACGGAGCGGCCTGGAACATATCCTCAGCGGATATGGGGGGAGTACTGTATTACATTTTTGTTGACTTCACTCCTCACTCCTATTGATATAAAAAGATATCTGACAAATTTAAGGAAATTGGGTAATATTTAGAGGTTGCACCCTTTTCACACTAATAAAGAACAAGTCCTGACTGACTGACTCATCACCGCCCAGCCCGACCCCCTGGGCCTAGACACGTGAAATTCGGGGAGTACGTTCTGTCCATGACATAAGCACCCACTAAAAAGGGATTTTTAGAAATTCCACCCCTAAGGGGGTGAAAAGGGGGACAATGCATTTTCAGGGATTCCTCAATATCTCTCTGGCTCGATGAGATAGCCGCTTGGTTTTGGCTTACAAAGGTTATTCTATGGAACGATGTCTTTTAATAATTGTAGGACGTTGCCTGACACGGGGTAGTTGTGCTACATTTAAGTGGTTCATTGCAATCAAAGGAAAATGTATTGGAGTCAAAATGGATTTACTCACGCAAGTATATAATATATAGTATATAGGCTAAAGAAACAAGATTTCCAATGATTACTGCACAGTGAGACACATATACGGGTTTAGATGCCATGTAATAAACGAAAGACTTGTCCTTTACCCGTTCTCCAATACCGCTGACGGATCTTCTTTCAGGCAGCCGTCACAGGCATAAAAACACGTAAAATCCAAGGTTTTTGCAGACCCCAACGTTTCGCTCCGACCTCGGAGCCTCTTCCGGGGGAAACGAAATCACGAAGATTGCGATGTTGTTTCCCCCGGAAGAGGCTCCGAGGTCGGAGCGAAACGTTGGGGTCTGCAAAAACCTTGGATTTTACGTGTTTTTATGCCTGTGACGGCTGCCTGAAAGGAGATCCGTCAGCAGTATTGGAGAATGGGTAAAGGACAAGTCTTTCTTTTATTACATGGCATCTAAACCCGTATATGTGTCTCACTGTGCAGTAATTTCGGGCCATGAAAGTTACAGAAAAAGATTTCCAATGATTATTATTTTTATTCTCAAATCCATCCAATGAAACTAAACTTCAAACAAGACTTAGATGAAACAACTTAAATAACATTCATGTTAGTTACATTAGTTAAATTTGTAAGATGCAACTCCTGTTTTCTCCAGGAATTTAATTCAAACGCCAGGCTTGAATTAAAACACACCAAAAGTAATGGGGTGGCGGGGGGGGGCACCGCGGGGGGGATACAGTGAAAGGAGAACATGCATTGACCCAATGTGAAGACGAAGCAGCTTTTCCAGGTCCTTTTTTTTGCCTAAATTTCTCGCCTTGCAAGTGAGTATATACGGTAGTACAACTACATGCTACAGCTCTCTAGGAAAAAAAAAGCGGAACCCTACAAAAGTGTGAAACCTCTAAATATTATTCAATTTGTCTAAAATTTGGCATAAGGATCGCTTAGATGACTAGAACCAAGGGGATGAGCAAATTGACATGAAAATAAGAACTTTGGAAAATTGAAACAAGTCAGGACTTGTGCAAGTCCAAGGACTTCCCTTGTTCAGCTCTTCACTCCATCGAGAACTCGGGGGGGGGGGGGGGCTAGGCACATGCCACTCTCTCTAAGCTCCCAGTCCTGTAAGGTGGAGGTAATGCTGGCTGGCATTGTGGGGGCATTTGCAGTGCTCTTGGGGGAAAGGTTGCTGCTTGGAGCCAGCCTGATCTGGGAGGAATGCTGATAATCACTTCCTGACTGCAGCCCCATGCGCAGTGCATACAACAGTAGCTCACTCACTTGCGATAGGTTTGGGGGCTTGGTGTAATCAGTGAGCACGTGACACCCAGTGATGACTCTCGTCCATGAAGCCCAGTGAGGGGAAAGAGAAAGTAAGTGTCACACACCTTCCAAAATACATTTCCACCAAAACAGCTAGAAGTATCAAAACATACAAGAGCTGTTACTGAAAACCAGGAACAGAGCCACAATAAAACCACAGTATATTTGCAGAGGAAGCTCACCTGTTAGCTCTAGGTTCCCCCCCCCCCCCCCCGTTAAGGAAGGCCAGAACTCACTGCCCTTCACAATGTTTCAGAACAGTTTTCAAGGCAGTCCTGCATAAAATGCATGACTAGTAGTCCAGGCTCTCTCTCTCTCTCTCTCTCTCTCTCTCTCTCTCTCTCTCTCTCTCTCTCTGTATATATATATGTGTATGTGTGAATATATATATATATCATATTGGTCTGAGTATAAGACTCACTTTTTTCTCCTAATTTAAGTTTTTAAACTAGGGGTGCGTCTTATAATCAGGCTGTTGCAATTTAATGCCAGTGATTTAATTAATTTTTTTTAATAGCACCAAACTTTAAGGGTGCATCTTATAATCAGGTGCGTCTTATACTCGGGACAATACGGTATATATATATTCACAAGGCGTGTCTTTATCTGTCAGGAGAGAGCACAGTTGCTTGAAGCAGGTGAAGCCAACACTCCTGGCATGGCCACCACTGCAAGGCACCCTGAGGCCCAGACCAGATGTGCAGAAACCCCTGGGGAAATGAGCGTTTCCCGTAGCAGAATAACCTGCATGGATTTCCTTATCCATGAGCACGTTCCCCACAGAATCAGCCAAGTACTTTTGGCACGTTTTATTCCATACGTTGCAAATCTTCCACATGGGTTTTGAATGTAGGGTTGCAAAACTCATGAGGTTGTTACTCTCCATGAGTTTTGAGTGCCTTGGAGGCAGCCTAGACTCCCCCCCCCCCACTCATCCTTGCCATGGTTTTGGCTTTGGAGGGCCGTCCTTTTCTTTTTCAACGTCAACTCGCAAGGTACGCTGAGAACCGGACCTCAGCATACCTAACTGCAGGAGGACAGATGCTGTCCTAAATATTAACAAGAATGTCTGACCTTGGTGAACATCTTTAAGCAATAGTCCAGCAGCTAATTTGCTTAAAGAAAAAGAATAAGGGAAATAAATATAGGCCACCCTTTCTGGAGCCCAGCTGCACTTGTGACTTTGCCTTAGTTCAGGCCGGCTGGTCTCTGGTGGGTCACGTGGCGGCACCTGCCTGGAGCAGATGATCTAAGAGCCACACCGACCACCAGCAGCACCATCCCAGGCGGCAGTGACTGTCATGCTCATAAACTGGGAACAGAACCTCGTGCATTCGGACATTAAGGAGCTCGAGAAAAGTGTGATGACGCCCTTTCCTTCATGGCATTCACCCTCTAGTCACTACAGGAGTGGCCAACCTCTCATCACCGTGAATGCTGCTGGCCCTTTAAGGGCTGCATAGGTGAGGGCATTTCGACCGGTGCAGCTGCTTGAGCAGCACCATCAGCACTTGCAGCAGCTGCCCAGCAGATTCCGCCTTCAGCACAACTCTTAAGACTGCAGACAGACTGAGGCCCTCATGTTGGAAGGTTGCCCACCCCTGATCTAGTCCTCTCTGTACCACTAAATATGTGACAGTCAATAAAACGTGGGGCTGGATTGACCACGCAGGGCAAGAGGGGAGTGGACACCATAGCAAAGCAGTCACAGGGAAGAAGGAAGGGGCTTGGCTTGTTGAAAACCAGGCTGGTTGCTGGCGGTGAGGAGAAGCAGATTGGAGAGAGGGGCTTCCCCACACCAGTCCTTTGAGGAGCACCATCCTACCATGCTCAAGTGATTGCTGGATGGAGTTCTTTCTGGTGGGCCCTCCCCCCCCACTGGGGCTCACTCCCCCCCACTGCAGAATCTCCTTCCAAAGTGCAGGCAAGGAAGGCACCCCTGGCCTGTTGCCCCCTCCCTCTCCAGTCAGCCCCGCCGGATGCTGTGGTTGGCTCCTGCTGCAGCCCGGAAGGTTCTGACCCACCCCACTCTGTCCCTCCCACAGCTGATGGCTTCCCCCGAGCAGCACTTCTTGGATGGCGCCCTCTTTGCCCAGGGAGTCTTGGTTGCGTGGGACCCAGCCCCTTTCCCAGGGGACCTGCAGGAGGTGAGAAGATGATGAGCCTTTGAGATGACGCTGGTGGTGAGCTGCCTGCGGAAGGGCTCAGCAGCTCCGCCTGACCCCTCTGCCTGCCGCTTTCTCTTTGCTCTCTCCTCAGTGGTACGAGGCCCCCGATTACCCCCTCTTTGGCCTGTTTCGCACCTTGCGCTCCCAGAGACCCTGGCAGCCCTTCCACCTGCTGCATCCACGGCTGCAGTGGCAGCTCTGGGAGCTGGTGCAGGAAGGGGCTGGAGAGCAAGTTCAGAGGAACCCCCCCTCCTCGGGGCTGCTGGGTAAGAAAGATGCGTCCCCCGCCCACTCTCCAACACAGCAGGCAACGTCCACCCAGTGGTCGCCTCCCCCCGTGCCTGTCGCTGGCACCCAAGAAGGGGGGAGTGCCCCCCACTCCGCTTCCAAAGGGAGGCCCGTGGCTCAGCCAGGGCCTTTGCAGCCCCCCCCCGCGGTGTCCTGAAACGCTGTCTCCAATCAGGGGTGGGCTACGATGGAGGGATGGCGACAGAAGTCAGTCCGCAAGGCTCTCTTGTCGCCTCGCTCCCCCCCCCCCCCAGCTTTGCATGCCACTCACCATCTCCGGGTTCTGTCTTTCTTTCCCGCCTCCCCCTCCAGGAACCGTCCTGATGATGTCACTGTGCAAGCTTGTCCACGTCTATGAGTTTCTGCCGTCGCTTCGCCAGTCTCACCGCTGCCACTACTATCAGGCCTTCTCGGATGATGCCTGCACCCTGGGAGCTTACCACCCCCTACTTTTTGAGAAGCAGCTGGTGCGACGCATGAACCGTGGCTCGCAGGATGACCTGGCGCAGTTGGGCCGGGTGACTCTGCCTGGGTTCTGGGCCCTGAATTGCACAGAGGAGGAGTCAGGTGGGGTGAGGGGCAGCCAAGGCCACGGAGCGGTCCTGGTGCCTCCACTGTGAATCATGTGGGGCCCCAGGCAGCCCTTGCTGGGGGGCTGGTGAGCGGCAGGCGCTCTCAGTGGCATTTGCATGACAGGCAGACGCAAGGGGCTCTGGAGATGGTGAAGTGAGACAAGCAAGGGGAGCACACTGCCCTATTGCCCCCCCCGTCTGCTCCTGACTCCAAGTCCTCACCAATGTTGGGGAGCTGCTGCCTGATGGGTTCAGGGGTGGAGGTGGATGGGATCAAAGCGATTTTTCAATAAAGTGGGCATCAAAACGAACAGTGTGTGGCCCTCTAGGCCTGCAATGTACAGTATCTAGGATGACTGTGCCATGCCAGCCTTCTTCTCCCCCCTCGACAGTAAGGTGTGAGGGCCGATCCTGGTGGTCCCATGTGACTGAATCCACCGCCTGCCTGCTGGGTTCTGCCAGTGAAGAAGCTGTGGCTGGCTGGCAGACTGCAGCCCCCCCCCCGCCCCCCATCAATGCTTCTACCTGTGCCTCCACAAGGGCGGAAGCCAGCCACTTCAAATGGAAGGGGTGTGTGTGTGTGTGTGTGTGTGTGTGTGCGTGCGTGCGTGCGTGCGTGCGTGTCCAAAGCGCTGGGTGGGTGACTAGAATATCACAGCCACCAATCAGGAGAGAGCTGTGGCCATGTGAGGATGATGATGATGTCTAAAGAACCTGACTTTGCTGGCGGCATAGGACAGGCCCCCCCCCCCCCCGCCTTGGACTTGCAAGCTGACGACAGACACAACCTCTCCTGGGAAGGAAACAGACAGGTCAGGGTGCTAAAGCCAGACTGGCTGCCACAAAAGAGCATTCCTGAGAGGTCTGGGCCTAAGGGCCACACCACGGGGGGGGGGGACCTGTCTCTGCAGCAGCAGCCCCCCCCCCCGGGGTTCCCTGGCCAAGGAGGGTGAGCAACAGGCAGCACCTCTTGAACCTGAGCCCACATCGAACATGAACCTGTAAAATGCCCCCCCCCCCGTGCTCTGCATGTGGGAGTGTGCCAGCGGGGCGTGCCATGGTTGCAACTGGCCTGGGCTAGTGAGACAAGGCGGACAGAGACAAGGGCTGAGGCCGCTCACTTCAGCTGCCCCCCTTCCTTCCCTGCCTGCACGAGGGCAGAAGTGGCCCAGCTCTCTAGCCCCCCTGGCTGGGGCTCTCTAGCCCTCCCCGCCGCAGGTGACAGAACAGGTCCTGCATACGTGGCTGCTCAGCCCTGCCTGCTCCATCTGCACAAGCCTGGTGAGGACTTCCGATGGATGTGGTTTCTGCCACTGAGCTGCTGTCGCCGGCATGATGCTGAAGGGCAGGAAGGAAGGAAGGAAGGAAGGAAGGAAGGAAGCAACCCTGGCCTTGCAGAAGGCGGAAAAGCCACTGGCTGCGGGGCTCCCTGCGTGACTTGCCTTGTCCGAGCAGTGCTGCTTCTACAAAGTAAGTTGGGGTGGAGGGTGAGCCCTTTCTGGGGTTGTGGGGGGGGGAATGGCACAGGGGCAGAGCGGTTAGGGTTAGGGTCAAAAGGGGTGCCCGCCTGCTGGCCTGAAGACTCCTGGGCCAGACTGTAGCCCCGTCCTGGCCGCTCCGCCATCAGAACCATGCAGGCTGGCCTGGAGACAGAAAAACTGTCCTTTTTCATGGCCGCTGTTAGGAGGACCCCAATCATCCTCTGGGGCAGATGACCCCCGGTGTACCTGGTCACCATGGAGCAAGGTTTGGAGCAAGGTGCTCGTTAGGACGGGTGGCCCCTGCAGCCCTTGTGATTCCCGTGTGTGTGTGTGTGAGTAAGTGAGAAGAGGGCCAAGGCTTCAGGCCCCTGCCCTCACTCACACAAGCTCCTCCCCAGAGGTCTGCAGCTTCCGGGGTAGGGCTCCCCCCCCCCGAGCAGTCTGCATGCGGTTCCTGCGCTCGGTTGTTTCTCACCTGCTCTTGGACTAATGAGGGCCTCCGGGCAGGGTGCCAATGCTGAGCACAATGCAGCAGCTGAAAGCATCCCCAGTGAATGCCGGGGGGGGGGGGGGCAAACGAACAGCGCCAGCTTGATCAAGTGGCAGTCAGTCGCTCCAAGGCCTGGCCAGCTTCCTGCAGGTCGCCAGCGAGCCTGCGCTTGCTCCTCCTGGGCCTCTCCCTCAGCCCCTGCAAGTGGGTGCGCGGAGCCTGCCCCACAGTGCCAGAGAGCAGGATATGCTGCTGGGTGGAGTGGGACGGGCCCAGAAGGCGTGCGGTGGTGGCGGAGACTGGGCTTGAGGCTGCTCCAGGGGGAAGCAGTGAGGGGTGGGTAGCTGCTGCTGATGGCAGCCTCTAGTCACAGCTGGCCTTGCCCCGGCCAATTAGTCTGGAGACTCAGCATGAGGCAAAGACGCCAGAGCCCTTCCCAGGAGGGCGTGGCAGGGCAGGGGGTCTGCACAGACAGCTGCAATAACTAGGGCCAGGCCAGGGCTGGCCATCAAGTGACCACAAAGGGTTGCCAGGAGCAGCACTCCTGGAGGGGCAGCAAATGCACGAGCCCCGGGACCCCGGCTGTCTGTCGTCCTCTCCAGCTTGCCGCTTCACTGGGGGCTGCAAATTGGAAGCGGATCACGGCAGCCCTGAAGCCAAAAAGAGCTGCCATTGCCCCAACTCGCTTCCCCAGCTAGCAGGTGGGGAGAAGTGCTCTGGAGCCCACCCTCCCTCCCCTGTGCAGCCTCTGCCTCCTCCGCTGCCATGCCGCGGCTGCTTGACACAAACAGGGGCAGAGCGCGCCGGGACCCCGGCCTGTGCCACTCCTCTTCCTCTCCAGCAGAAGTGGCGGGGAGGAGGGCGTCTGCACACCGACTTCAGGGGAGTGGGGTGAGGGTGCCTCTCTCCTTCCCTCGCCAAGGGGGGATTTTCTGGCTCCCCCACCTGCTTGCTTGCTCGCCGGCCTACGGCCATCATCCATGAGGGGGTGCATAGGCAAGCGAGCGCAAAGGAGGCAAAATTGGGGGGAGTTCAGGCGGCAGGGGCAGCCACTGGCTTTCTTTAGCAGCAGAGAGGCTACAGGTGGCCAGCCACGGCTCCACTGCACTCACAGGGCGGGGTTCCTGTTTGCCGCTGGGGTGCAGCTCACAGGGCTGGCGCATTGCAGCAACCCTCGATTCTGCAGCAGGCCGGCCTGGTGTGCGGACCGAGGGTGAGCCTCTCTGGTGCCTTTCCTGCAGGTTCTTCTGTGTGATCCTGGTC